>CM067883.1:2317985-3779136 GCA_034621355.1 Mycalesis mineus
TGAACGATCTTACTGAACTAAAATAAAAATTGACTTACATTATATAATTATCTAAATACATACACAAATTCATACATACATACATACATACATACATACATACATACATACATAAATACATGTTTATAGAAAACGAACGAACTTGCGTAGACTGAATTTCCCTATAAGTCGAAGTGAATAGTGAATTTACAAAAATCACGCTTGAGACATTTTCTTTTCATAATAAAAAGTTTCATGAGAGTCGTGTAAATCTCACGTATTTTTAGTTTTACCTAATAGGTACTTTGTGTGATAAATCGATTATAAAGGGATTAGTTTGGACTGAACATAAATTTGGAGATCATTAGCTGATGTGTAATAGAACTAATGAAAATAGAAAAAAGAAGAGGAGACAACACGCCACCTTGTGGTACACCGGCAGTTAACGCGCATAAACTCCGTGGGTTTGGAGGTCCGTCAATCACTTCAGTGTTTAGTTTAGCTAATAATAAATCAAAATCAACGTTATTAAAAGCATTACTGAAATCTAGTAAGGCCTGTAAATCTCACGTATTTTTAGTTTTACCTAATAGGTACTATAAATCGTTATAAAGGCAAGACAGGTAGGTTTTTGCTGTAATTAAATTTTAGAACAAGGAATAACTCGTTAATATGCATACCGGTGAGGTCCTAGATTTGGTTCCCGGCAGCCACGTTGCTGTTTTCCCATTGGATTAAAAAAATCAACGGATCTGATTTGATATTATAATACACATTTATATCGATATTTTCAAATGTTACTCATTTAATTATATACATTTAAATTTTAGGGTATTGCAGCAAAATAACGCACGGAGCAATATTTCAAAGGAATCATGGATGTAGTCTGAAATACTTCTCGGGTGGAGAGCCAGTAATTCAGTCAGTGCTACATACGTTACAAGTATAAGAACATATCCAATCCGTAACTCTAATCCTTCACAAGGTTTAATGAATACAAATTATAAACCCAAGCCAAAGCCTACCGCTCTCAAATATAAATGAAGTCAATCTAAAAGTAACTAGCGCTGGCAACAATCTCCTCATTGGCAACTTCTGCACTAAGAATCTGAGCACGTTTTAATTCGCAAGTTTTCGGCTTGATGAGTGCGCTCCCGTGGCTCGAAGGAGGGATGGGGGTGAAATCGTGACGGGATTCTTGATAGCTACAATAAAAACCCTGAAGGTGGGGCGTCAGTCCCCTGCAGGAAATTAGCTGTCACATTACGTAGCTATTAACGGTTCGTTATGTCCCCTGGTCTGATCAACTCACTATTCGTGGCGTGTTGGCGTTCGGGCCACTAATTTATCGGGTGATGATGAATGTTTGTTTTGTAGCTGGGCGTAACGTATTTTACACCGGGGACGTTGACCTACTTGTGTTGTGTGATTAATTGGTTTTACTTATGCGTATACGTTAAATTAAGTTAAGCTACTCGTAACTATAGACCCGATTCGTTTATGGATAAATGAACTTTTGATAGACTTTTAATAATGTAGAACTTTTTGTAACAGGCCTCAATTGTAGAAGTACTAAAGCCATGCTCACTTTGCGTTGTAGCATTGCACCGATTGTCGTAAGCAAGTCGAACATTAAATAGCTTCAGGTTGAAGATGATGGCATTGTAAGATGGTTTTTCACTTAACATGATCATATAGCCCACCTGGCTATATGATTATTCCGTTAACTATTACTGCAAAAAAAACATTTTACCTATAGAAACTATGAAGTTATACACTGTTAGTTTTAGGTGTAATTATTTACACACAGTCATAACTATTAAACTACTAGAATGCTGGAATTTGGCATACGCATAGGATTTTTTATGCCTAAATCTAAATTCAAGACTCAAAAAATATATTTTTATGTGTACTAATTCGCATAATACATAATTATATAATTTATTATTCACTTAGTCACTAAACAAGTACAGATTTTGTATTTGAAACAGCTTGCAATTTAACGGAACATGTTTCCCAGAACGTTGTAAAGAATCGCCGTAAACGCGCGCACTTTGCAAAATTGTTATTTAGAATCCGCATAATGGGGGCTTAACTCGGGCAGCAATCTGTGATAGTGGCCCGCCATTCGTTAGTGAATGCGCCGCTATCAGGCCAACAAACCCACCAAGTGATTTCAAATCCCCTCGACCGCTCGCCAAACAGTTCCGGGCGCAGTTCGCTCGTCCCTCATCTAAACAGAACCTATCTAAACTAATTGGCTCGGTCCGGCGATACCGCAGCGCACAAGATTAGAGCCCGAGGACTCTCGAAACTTTGCAAGATTCGGCCCCAGCTATTTGAATTTTATTAGCTTTTATTTCTCATTTATTGCACTGAAAGTCTACTCGGCAAAGGGTTCTTTTGTTCCCTGTTAATGAATACTGTTGAAGTACTGACGATGAGTTAGTTGAGTGGGTAAACAACGTTAGGTACTGTATAGCGATTTTTGATTTGTGTTTGCTATTTAACATACTTCTACATCTCGCAGGAAACGTCAAGCCGTTATTGTAGTACAGTACTGTAAAACGCCTTTAAATTCAAAAAACTCTTTATTGTTAATTATTTGAAAAAATATAGTCTAAGATCTTAAAACTGCTTGTTTCATTTGCTGAAATGAAGGTTACAATATTTTAAACTGAACAACATTACAAAGAACTTTATATTACAACTAATTTATTATTACTAACATTTAGCTTATTCGAGCAGTAGAAGTAGTTAAACTAGGTGCAAAGTGGTGGTGGGTAGCTTTAGTTTATGAGCCTATCTACAAATAATATAGGGGATGACGAGATGATTCCACCAAAAGCTTTTCAGCATTTTATCTCGGCGAAGGAAACTTTTATGCCCTGCTAGTAAACACCTAAGTAATATAAATGGTGCTTAATCCGCGCGGATCAAAGAAAAATTTTGATAAATCGTTCTCCATGTACCAGCCAAACAGAATGTTTCGCTTCGCTCATAAAGTAAGCCCGGTTGGCGTTCGTTCGTTAATCTGACATCCGTAAAAGTAAATTTGAAGTCGTCCATCAATAACCATTTCGGCGTTAAAGCCGCCATTTTTCATTTGATGCGCCACGTTTGGGAAGTAGAATTGGCGGGAATCGCGCGGAAGTCGCCTGCGAAAAAATCAACCTGTTACCGAGGATCTGGCAAACATTTAAAACGGGCAGTGCAAAGCTGCTCTAACTCGGTTTATTGCGGCTTTTATTTGACGACGGGGACTTAAGCGCGTTGTCGGCGTCGCAATGGATTCGCGCGGTGAAAATTTGCACGTGTAACGCGAGAAGCGAATGAACGGAACTGTAGATCAACTTCCGAACCATTTATTCGCAAATCGTGTTATTGCACCTCTCGTAGATCGCTTTACACAGGTCATTTGTGGGAATTGCAAATATCTAAATGTAAGATAAAGAGATTTATTGCTCACTCTGAATTTTGCTCACGTCTTTGCGTTCCAGGGGACTGAGTTATGCAATTGCGGTGCTCGATCACACTAACTGTCACTCTTCATTCTATATCGCTTTCGGAATACTGAAATATGAGCTCTATATTTTAATACTGACTTATGCCCGTGACTTCCTCCGTATACAAGTTCTTTTTTTCGTATAAGAATAGCACGATTTATTTTTCATTATCCTATTTTATACTAATTATCTTAAATGTACTACTGCAAACACTCAATTTCACTCATTTCACTCATTAAGTATAGTAGGAAATTATAGATAATCATAATAGTAAAATTTTGACCGGTGGTCTAACTCTAGTTTGAAATATCATTGCGGTTACCCACAACACCATTTTCGAATTTCCCGTGACGGAAATAAATCATGGAATTATTTTCATTTTGTATAACTCGTAGTCTTTTAAATGTTTACTTTTAAATGTTTACACTTACAAATAAATATACAAGAACGATACTTCAACATAGTGGGAACGCGCTCTAACGCTTTAATTTCACATATAAAGCCGCTCAAACGCCTGTCTCTACACCTATCAATTACAACCAAAGTTAAATCGTCTGCCCAAAACAGAATATTGTCTATTGCAGCTTATCACCACAACGAGGCCACCTTATCTTTTGTAATTAAAGGTTTTAATACAAAGTCTGCCCATTTGTACACATGCTCCACACAGTCATATTGCCCTGGTAGAGTGCGCCGCGGAATGTAAACGTTGTTTCATAAAACTTCAACTTGTCCGTGTGTACGCGGTGTAATTTATTTTATATTTAAACTCTTGTCCCATTAGAGAGTTGTTTGCTGAAATTTCACAAAAGCAAACCGAGTTATACGCGTTACACCACGCGTCCATACTGTTATTCGTTTATTTCCTTCCTAATGTACCGTCCGCAGAACTGTGTTCAACTGTTCACATAATGTTTCTTAAACATTTTAGCTTTAATTTGAACATTATTAAATGTGCTTTTTCCCCTCTAAATAACCAATAAGTAGTCTGTTGTTAGGTAGTTAGGTAGGATGATAGTCCAACGAACTGGAATACCTACCAAAGAACGATCAGATATAAGAGTAAAGTCCGACCTCTAAACCATTAAAATTGTATAATTAGTTGTTAATCTCTCTTATTATTTTATACTAAACTTTTTTTAACATGTATCGAAATAACATTACATTACTTATATACTAGTCTAATAATGACGACAGTTGTGAATGGGGCCAACAAGTGATTTCAAAGTTTCTTGTAATTTTGTAAAGAAAATGTCAAAATTTTGCTTTGCATCGGAGCACCGGACATTTAATTTATTTAATTAAATCTACACTTCATCTCGAGAAATATAATATTTGTTATGACGATCGTCCATCCTTAATGATTTTGTAAACAAACGTGGAAAACAAATTATTAAAAAAAGATTACGACGATGAAATATATTTTGCAAATTTTCCATACCCATTGCGTGCTGACTGTACAGTTTCGGTATTACGCAAATTAAATAAAATGTTTCGTCTATGAATAATAGCGCACCTTGGTTTCTAAACGTGTTACGAGGAATAACGTTCCTAATTTAAAATAACAATCGTTAATAAACAGAGACGTTCGGAAACACTGAAATTTATGAATTTTATTTTTGGCGACTCATCCTCTGCTGTAAATGGGAGAGGGCTTTCGGGGAAAAGAATTACAATATTGGTTCAAGCGGGGATTATGAAAATATTTTAAATTTTTCGGTTTCCAACAATCCGATTTTCGACTCCTGAAACTTTTTACAAATGATTTTATTGTTTTTTTTTTAATGTTTTATATTATATACCTACCAACGCGTATATTTTTATTAACTATTATAATAATAAAATAAAAATGGGGTTTTTCACTCCGGATTACAACTTCTACAAGAATAACAGAATAGAAAATGAACATGTCACAGTGTAATTCTATTAATACACGTTTTATCAACTTAAACTTAACAACGCTGTAACGCTTATTACTATTGGGACGTATTATTACACTATATTTAAAACAGCCAAGGTATTTGCAGTAGCCAATGCACATTTAATCATTGCTTTTAATATAGCCTCACAAGTCGTCGTATTGAATAAAATCCGTAAAAAATTTGAATTGTCAATGAGTTAATTTTCATATTATTATCAAATCAATATTAAATTCAATATCAAATTTTTAAACATGAAAGTAAAGCTATAAATATTTTCATCTACAAAGTCCCACAAGAAATTCAGCTAAGCATATTTTATATCATCCACAGTAGCTTGCTTTGCACTGAGCTTGTGTGTTATCAAGAACTGTGCACTATACAAGATATCATTTTCAGCCACTTTTAGCTTCTTTTCATAGATCCTTCACAACACAGTCTGTTAATATAATGAGGTGACATGTAAAAAATAAATTCATTAACAAAAATTGTACTTGCATTGAGATTATTATGAAACCACAAACTGAAGTACCAGGCACGCATAAACAAATAACAAGTCAACATAATATTGTACAAACCCTTCATTAAATACACGGCTCGTCACCGAAAGGCGAGGTCCTATTCTGGTGACGTGCGCGCCGCTTATTAAATCCGATCTTGTGCGCACGCCAGGCTTACGTGACATACTAATTGCGGGCGGGGTTTCGAAACACGGAATATAAGAATATCCAGCTTATTGTAACGAGCATAACGAGTGGCACGCGGCGCTAATTTTCTGGAGTACTTAATTAAAAAGTGCTCACTTTAACGGTAACCCCTGCCGAAGGTAAACATTGTTCTACAAGTATATCATTGGTGCGCAATATTATTTATACGACCGATGAATGGCGGAATAACCATTCCGAATAGGCTGGGCTAGAAAATTAGGCCAGTGTCAGGCAAGCAGTGAAACTGGTACGAATAGTCTAGTCCTGCGGTGACCAACCCGCCTGCCCAGCGTTTACACAATGGGTCATTTCTTTTATGGGAGACGGTCCGAATAAACAGTCCCTAGTCCCCTAGTCTTGGTAACAGCAAGGGGTGTCAAGAATCTCCGGCAGAGAGATTGGCGACCCCGCACCGGAAAGCGCAGCGTTGGTCGACCCCCAACCAGGTGGACTGACGACATCAAACGTGTCGCAGGGAGCCGCTGGCAACAGCCGGCTCGGGATCGTTGTGTTTGGAAGTCCCTAAAAAAAGCCTAAGTCCAACAGTGGACGTCTACAGGCTGGTAATGATGATGATGATGATGATTATGTATACAACCAAATGATCCATCTGATGTAATGGAGCAATACCTCGCAGGGCGCGCTATGCATAGGCTAGGTGGTATTGTGCTGAAAAGTAGGTAGAATTTTTACTATTTTGAGCTGGACTTTCATTTTAATCAAATCAAGTCATTTTTTGTTAATTTTGCGTGAAAGAACCTTTGGTCACCCATCTCTTAATTTTTATGAACTTGTGCGCTTACTATGTTAGTAGCATAGAAAGTCTATCAAACGTTTCCTTAAACGTCTGCACCAAAAAAGAAAAACAGCACACACACAAAATGCCTTCCTCAAAAATTCCCGCCGAGTGTCACAGATTAAACAAAGCGGCAGACGCGACGCGTTGAGAATACGCCCCGTTGTTTCGTTCCGCGCCTGTGTGCGTCGAGCGTGAACAAAATGGCTGCTTAGTGCGCTTTGCTTATTCAGTTTATTTGCAACAAACATTCATTGTGCAGTGGAATAAGTTCGCAGTGTTTCGCCGTTTAAAATTTTCGGAATTTACCTACCGTCTGTGTTCTTTGGCGTGTACACGCAGAGCCGCCTCGCTGCACGCTGAGCCGAGCTTACAAATAGTTTATTAAATTAACCTGACAACTAAACTTAATTGGTACAGACTAAATTAAACGTTTGCGTCTGCTGTGTGCGGACTTGCAACTGAAATTCCATAAAGTGAAACTTTGCTAATACAAGTTTATAGACACTTAATAAGGTTATTAGGTCTGTACCGCACTAGGTATTCATTTTTAATTTTATTTCAAATGCGTCTTATGAATCCTTTCACATGTTTTAACCTCAATAAATAAAAAAAACATTTGGTAAAGCCGTCTAGTTCCCGTTCCCGGTAGTTTAGGAAAAGCTGTTACTGCGAAATCACAAACAGACACTAATTTTATTAACCGACGAAAAAAACGGAGGAGGTTCTCAATTCGACACGTATATTTTTTTTTATTTGTAGATAGATACAGATTACAACTGCGTGGAGCAAAGATAAGTCTACCAAAAGGCACTTTTATAAAAGCGTTCGTTCTATCTACTTACTGTAGTTACTCTGTGTATAGCAAATAGAGTATGAGTTCAATTCTCTAGTTAGTATAGTTACTGGAACTAATCCAATCTAGTTTGTATGTCGAATGTACTTTCATGAATATGCATCATCAATTCTACATACAGATTGCTCTCTCTTGAGGGGCATTGCAAGCAACATAACATAGTAATTATACAAAATCAAAGAGCAATACAAAACTGCACGAATCAAATCACTATGGGCTTAATTATCTTATGAAATTACGTAAAAGAGGTTTTTGCTTTCGATTCAGTTTTTTTATGTATTAACGACCACGATTTGTTTCAAGTGGAATTCGGATTACATTTTATAATTTTGTTCCCTGCCTTTAAAAGTAATCGAAAACGAATTGAGAAATTGACCCTTTAATTAGTTAAGTAATATTATAAAGGCGAAAGTATTTATGTATGGATGGATTGATGTCTGTTACTCTTTCACGCAAAAACTACTGAATTGATTTTGATGAAATTTCACAATAATATAGTTTACATATCAGAATAAAACATAGGACACATTATATTTTCCCAAAATTCCCATGGGAACGAGAACTACACGTTCGTTCTCTAGTAAATTAATAAATAAAACCTTAATTTGGTCTGAAATCTAAATTCTTAGTGCACCTTGAATATTAATATAAATATCTGTTAAAACAAGTCATGAAAATGACTTATTACTGAATTACGTATACCAAATTTTGATGTAATTTCAAAACTTAGCTTAGCAATCTGGATGACGTTATTTTATACGTAATAAAAAATTTTTACAATAACACTTTATGTGTTTATAATACCCACTTTGTATATTCAAAGTTTTCATTTAAGCGTCAGATTAATACGTGACTAATAAAGTGAACTTTTTAATGATAGCAAATAAAACACGTCTTCCTCACGCGAGGGGCTACAATAAATTGCTTTTGACGCTCACGATCGCATGACACTCATTTGTCACAGTAATTTTGTGGAACTACCTTCGATCAACAACTTTAATATTTAACCAATATTTGATTTGATTTTGTTACCATCACATTGTGGAATATATAAATTTTAATTAATCTAAACAATCATAGCGGGGTGCCTTATTGATTCATTGGTTAACCTGTTACGACTTTGGATTAGGTATGAGTCGGATTACGATAATGAGCTTTCTTTTTTCCAAGAAATTCTTAGTTTTGACTCGAGGAGGAGTTGGGAAACTGGTGATGTTACTGTAACCCTGTACATGAAAGAGCCTTCAGTCCCAGTCAGTATGATTAACATCTTATAATGATGGAACAGAATTTAATTTTCTCACCTTAGGCCCGCCCACCCGCATTGAAGCTGCGTTGTGCGAGTAAGCTCCAAATACTCTGTCCTTATGCCTGCCTCGTCATGTAGTGGACCGTAAAAATAAGCTAAAGATCATAAATCACATGAATGATTATACTGAAATCAAATTTTACGCTTGACTGCGGTTTTACTAATTGTAAAATAGTAGATTTTAATGTATGTTTCCTTTAGCGCATTCATATAAAACTTATGTATAGTTTAAATAATTGAAAACAAATATCAGAGTTCAAAAGGCGCCGATCCAATTTAATCATCGCGGCGGTAAGTAAGCTAGAATAATGTAAAAAATAAACTAATATGTTATGAATCAAGCAAATCGCAAACCAACCTAAACAAAACAAAATTATATTGTTAATTTTTACACACGTTTAAACGTACGTATATTAATTCAATCAGATATATCACACAGGGGATGGCGTACAAGGAAAATTACGTGAAATAATATCCCCTTTATATTTTGTACGTGTCGTAAACTACATGAAGGGAAAATTGAAAATTGATTCTTACGTGCCACCGTTCCATTCCGTACAGAGTGTCATGCGTCAGGACGTGACCTTATCTGGGGCTATAAAAGAGCTATACATCAAACTAATGACCCGGTCGGTATGTTCTTTGCTATACTATACTGCGACATATCGACATCGACTATAACGCCATTATTAAATGCGAGATTTATGGGGTTACGACCCAATATCTTTCTTTCAAGGTTCTCACGAATATGTGTATGAGTATAAGTATGGGCATACCTTTTTAGTAACTAAAGACACCCGCGGCTTGATTCGCGTGCGAGAAGTGTGACTTTTCTCTTCTATTAATGTTGAAATTCCAAAGAAATCTGTACTTAAGTCAGTCATTATATAAACATAAGCGAACAACTATTGACTGAATCATCACTAGATCTCGCGCGATGCTCTTCTTTCTACATCACTCGGAAGTTCTAACCACGTTCACAGAGGGATCAGGAGTATCTCACTTAACGACCTAGAAATTTTCTTGAAAGTATTTAGGGAAAAGCAACACTTTTTTAAACCTCGGGCTCTATTTGTGCAGACCTTCTCCTAAGCCTTCCTGTTCTGCGGTCTCATTAAGTAACCTTCAGTATATACACATTGAAAAAAACTTCCAATAAACAACAATTAATTAAAAGAGCGAGTTTGTTGCCGACTCTTTCCGCTAGAATCTGACTTCCGAACCAGTGGTAGAGTCACCATGCACTGACATTACTTCACATTTCAAAGTATTTTTATAAAAGCTTACTTGAAATTAATTTAAATTTAAACTTAGACTAAGTTTCATGGACAAGTTTGAACTTTTTGTTTGTTGTTTTAATTATGTTTTTTCGTGCGTCTTACTTAAATAGTCACTGGTGGTGATGAATCGGAAATTACCCGTACCCCAACCTGGCGTGTTTAGTGATTAAACGTTTAAAATAAAAAGATTGCATGACTCATAACGCAACCCTAATCATTTGTAAAGGGTTAGCCCCTCCAACCTTATCGTTTGCGTGGCCAAACAAATTAATACTAATTTATATTCACACACACCGATTAGCTCAAATAAATATGCTATAAACACATACATAGACAAATAATGTTGCCAATGAAATATGTATAATGATCGTTGTTCTGATTTTTTAATATGGATAGCTTCTAAATGGTTGCATAACTTCTCAGACCACTACTTTTGCGGTCTTAAGAGTGATAATGACTCTCACTATCAAAAAGTGAACACTAATGACTGGAACAGACGCTGGTTTTTTGGTATGCGCAGTGGATTTTTAAGATGGAGTTTCGATTTCCAGTTAAGCCGATACAGATTTTCTTCATTAGACCAGGTCTGGCTAGTTTCGGCCGTGGCTAGTTACCACTTTGTTATACGAAAGACGTACCATTAAGTGATTAACGTGCACAAACAAAAAGGTGTGTGAATTTCATCCTACTCCTAACAAGTTAGCCTGCTTCCATCTGAGATTGCATCATCACTTATCACCAGGTGAGATTGGAGTCAAGGGCTAATTTGTAGTTAGTTAAAAAAGACGCTGTCGCTTGCTGTCCAAAGCACAGGGTCGTGACACAGCCAACTTCCTAACTCTGCTATTAATAAATCTAGCCTTGTAGTAGGCTTTTAATGATATTGGTTTTATTCTGGAATACCCAATCAATTGGTATTATTCTACAATACCTTCGGTCTTAACACTAACATACATTGAAGTCGTTGCGTTAGTCTAGAAAAGCTCTGCCGCAACGTCAGCCATTATAAACGCATTTTTGTGTGATTCCAACCAAAGTGGCAGCCGAGTGCGGTATCAGACGTCAAATTACGCCTCTTTTATTATTTTTTCATGCTAAGTAGACATCTTAAATTCATTTGGAGCACTCTTGCCTTTGCGATAAAACGCCGAGTTATTATTTTCTCATTCGGAAATTGCTCGAATAACATTGGCTCAGATTTTGTGCGTTAGTACTCGTATCGCAAAAAATGTTATCCAATTATAATATTTTGATCGTTTCCAGCGGACAAATTGGTTCAATGTTATTATGTTATTGTAATATTTTTTGTTAATATAATTACTTGCGTAATCTATATTATAATATGAAATCGGGCTAATAACGATTTATTAATTCAGAACGACTGAATGGTATTGGAATACAGTCTAAAACGCTAAATTCTTTTATTCTGACATTCCTAGGGGAAAGATATTTACGCTAGTGAAACTGCAGATCATATCTGTAGGATCATAGCAGATCGTCTGCGGCGACCATTGTTACTTAATTAATTGGATAGATCTTTCAAAATATTTGTATTATTCAAATAAATTTATCTTACAAGGATGTCTGAAAACTACTGAACTACAAAGACAACATTGATAAACTGAAAATCCAGTTTCCAATTAAGGCTGGCTACAGTGTATAGGCGTCTTGCCTTCTACAAACATTGTCTCGAGATCTTCCAACGTTTTGTGTTCAAGAACTTGCGGTGTTTGTCGAGTAACAGACGCCCATCTGCGTCGTCCATTGTGACTACAATATCTTGATGCGTTTGCAATTCAAATTTGATTAAAGCGAATAACTTTTATGAAGACTTTTGAAAGTCAAGGTCTTCTGTTGTGACTGCTATCGTGTCTGTAATATAGAGCTATCTGGGCAAAAAGAAGTTAATCCTTAAAAAATAGTTTATTTGCCTTAAACATGGGTACAAAATAATGATCAAAGACAAGATTAATCATCATGCATTTACGTCGTAAAATTTTCAAAATTTCCAGGGTACAGAAACAGAGGTAGGTTTACAGAGGATGTAACAAAACCTTTCACTGCAACAAAATAATTCTAGACGGTCTTTCAGTATTAACTGATTCACAAAAAGTCGTTTTTGAAGTTACCGCCAAAAATTAGTGTATACGAAAGTTATAACAGACAAGGTAACATAGATAAAATTTTCCAGACACAACTTCGTTACTGATTTGCGAATTAACATTGTAATTGGCACTTTGAAGTGGTTCTGTACGAGTAAGCTCTATTAATTCACTATGGTTCGAACACACACCAACATATATTCACACATTCACACACAGACATATACACAGCCTACAAGTCCAGCGGTCCTACCAAGCATATTTGTAAACTTTCAATCGTTATCCAATCTCCAAATAAAAAAAGTAATATAGGCAAAGATTTCCAGACACAACTTCATTACTGTTTTGAATTATTTTTTTTAATTAACGTTGTATTTGACACTACGAGTTCTTTACGAGCAGGCTTCCATTCATTATGGCTTTCACACACTAACACATTCACACACCATTGCACTCACACAGACCAAGTCCAGCTTTCCTCCAATGCCTATTTGTAGGCGTCTCGTCGTTCCGTGAGCAAACATTGTCTTTCGAAGTCCTCCAACGTTTTGTTGCGAACGAAAGCAAACCATGTGTTTGCCGGGAGAACAAACGCTGTCTAAACCCACATTGTGCCTCGAATCTATTCATTGACTGAACAATGAACGTGCCGAAAGGCAGCGGCGAATGGGCTTAAAGAGTTTAAAACTTGTTCTTATTCGTAATCCATATTTAGGTAGAGATGAAACATTAACTTGAATCTCTTTCTCTACAATTCCTTGTCTAAATCTAAAAACCTATTATGATGAGTTTTGTAACATAAAGAGATAAATCGAGAATAACACAGATTTCTTTAGGATAGGACAGGACAGGACATTACTATTAATAATAGGCTTATGATAAAACAATGTCGATACAGAAGTTTCAAAATATTTATAAATAAATATTCGATAAATAAATATAAAAATACAATTTATTGAATATAAAATACAGACCATTTCGATTTGTTTTTCCTCTACGTAAATTCATTCTCAGTGACAAAACGATATACCTTTAAAGTGGACTATTATGTACTCCTGTGCTAATATTTTATTTTTCTTTTCAGGTAATCACATTATTTATCTACTATCTGCATACCTACGTATGCTTACCAGGTTATATATTATGAAAAATAAAAAACCTATAATTGCAGCATAAAATTATGAAGTCAGATATTAACCGCGTATGCACTTTAAACTGGCGAAATTCTCTCTTACAACAATAGAATGGCATTGCGACATGAATTTCGGGCGCCATTAAAACTGCCTGCACTATCCTCGGCATTCTGTCCGGAAACGGCCGATGCATTTGTCCGCGAAACCAAGTTATTTGCTGTACGGAACCGGGGCTCCGGTCCGGTCGTATTGTTCTTGACCGGCCGCGTCCTACGGAACTGCTCCGTTCCGTGGCTCGTAAAGACGCGTTTATTGCTAGGCTTGCGTGTGTGCGTGCAATTTATGCGTTCGAAAACCCCGGAAAGAAAATGCTTTGTTGTTATTTTTTTTGTAGTAAACTCCTTTTCACCCCGTTCCATTAGCCTAGCATGTTTCTAATAAAGCTAGTTGAATTATTACTTACAGCCGTTGTTTTCTAATTTATTTTAATTTAAAATCTTACTCTATGCTTATTTGTTTCAATTTCTGTATTTTTAGTGAAATAATTCAAGGGTTGTGTTACCGTTGAGTACATGCTGAAAGATACTTATTCTTAAATTGTATTCTCATTACGCTAAAGCGCTTCACCTGACCTTATCCATACCTCAAGTAAACCAAGAGGTGGTGGTCAGATACTTGGCCCAAAAAAAGTAAGCTTGTTTTATTCTGTACCTGTGTTGTCACCTAAAAGAGTACTTGTAATTATTATAGTGTCACCACATTGAGTGTCGTATTCTTGTTTGTATGTGTTGTTGTATTACAGAATAATTAGATGGCATGTATTTCTCACTTCAATCATCATCTCTTAAGTTAGCCAAGGAGATAAATTGGACCTTTTCAGACTTCTATATATGTAGTTAGTTATTACATACATTATAAAATAACTTTTTAAAAGCCTACTAACCGGCTGACCCAGAATCGTCTGTTTGGTAAGTTCAAATAAACAGTTTTTCATTGCTAATTTCCAATAAACAGCATATGAAAGTTATTCTTATTATTTCCTAATATGCGTACGGTAGTACTAACGTTACATAAAAAAGAACAATTTACAGTGTACAAAACAAAATCTGCAGTGGAAGATGTAATAAGAATGTTAAAAACATTCCTCTCAAAATAGAACTAAAATAAAACATATGCTTTATAGCTAAATATTCACAGTCAGTAGAAGTACGTACATTTTTAAACGTTTTAAAAAGAACCAAAATGCATTATTCCACTTCGCATGCCGCTGCATGTGACGGACGGATGTTTCGGCCATTCCGCGCGCATCTTGCTGAATTATTTGCACAAAATGGCGGCCGCGGCGCCACTTACAGGCGCGCATTGTGAACTGGCGCGCAGGAAATGGATGTGAGCATTGTTGCGATATAAAACCACTAATTTTTGTCTTAAATACCCGTATTTATTGTAACGAGCGGGTGTTTAGTTACTTTTATTTTTATTTTGTTATGGTAATCATAACTAATATATTACAATATCCATCCATACCTACAATTGTAACTTGCAAGTTTAAAATAAATGCAAAAATTTGTTGAACGGATTTTCATGAAAATTAACAGAATGAACGACTTAAATATTGTTCATCTTGCATTATACCTAGTTACTCGTATAAAGCGTTAACCTTCCTTTCCTTAGCCCCCATTTCATCGTTGAGTATTGTAGCTTTTTCATGATTTGGTTTTAACCTTTACACACAAAAAAACCTTTTTATATTGCCATCTCATATTTTGAAGTATATCTTGTACGGTATCAATTTGATATGGCAGCATACCCAAAATGGTACGAAATAGCGTTACCTTCATATATATCTTTCTAACTAATCTATTTTCGTAAAAAAAAATACTCCGAGCGAATTTTTTTGTCTACATATTAAATATCATCATTATCAGCCTATTAATGGCCCACTACAGGGCCAGGCCTCCCTCGTTGTAGGAGAGGGGATATGGAGCGTACACCCACTACGCTGCTCCAATGCGAGTTGGCGGGCTTAGGTTGATAATGTTTCATTTTATTGACCATTACTATCAGATATAGTGACCGGGATCGACGGATTAACGTGCTCTCCGAGGCACAGGGGTGTAACACCGCCAACTTCCAGACTTAAGGCTTGGAATGTACTTCATAGAAGAATGAAAAAGCTCAGAATTATTCCATGACCCACCCAGGAATCGAACCTAGGACCTCGTGATTGAAGCCACATAGGCTAACTACTAGACCAACGAGGCAGGTAGATATTAAATACTTACTAGGTAATTCTAAATGTGTCCATCATTACGTGCTTGTTCTTAATATCGATGCTTGAATTAATCCTGGTGCAGTGTGGGCCAGCTAATCATTGGAAGCCGCAAAGTGGTCGCCGCAAAGAGCGCCGGGCTAGAGACAGCGGAGAGGCAATTTTCTAGAAACATGTACTTTTGTTCACATTTTTGCCGACATACGAGTAACTTGGTTGATTAGAAATGTTACCAAGTAACAATCATAATACGAAATCACTCTTATAACTAATCTAATTGTTGAATGTGTTGGAATGTATTTATTTTAGAACTTTGAAAGCTTTTTAATACCTACTATAATAGGCTGGCGTCTGTCTTTGCTACTGCAGTTATGCCTGATTGTACGGGAAAATGCCTAGCGCCTTGTATAACCAATGCCTACTAGTAGTGCCGCGGTCAAAATGCAATAACAGTAACATTTTCGAATAAAAATTCGGGAATCAATTGGTACAAGAGTAAAAAGTAAGACTGACATAAAACGGGTTCAGGGTGTTCGCGAGCGACGGATTTTTTGAATTGTACTGGTACTTGACGACCCCTAAGACTCTGCGCATCCTGCACTACAGGTTATGCCGGCCTTAGGTAGCATGTACGCCGTACACGCTTGTCTTTAAGGTGGTAGAGAAAACAGAAAGGGCATCCTGCACTACACATTGGCATTTACCAATAAGGACAATGTTCAAAATTTTGCTAAGCTATGTAGGAGTGCAAATTACTGCCATAAGGTGAATTAGGAATTAGAAAAATATTCTAATACCGTTGAGTAAAACAGCTAAACATCGCTAACTTTGAATCACACAATTGTAGCAATCGCATTCTTGAAATTGTATGGGTAGAACAAAATAGATATGAATCTGCAGATTAGAAATGTGGGCAGAATTAATTCCCAGAGCTCGGCTAATCGTTGGAAGCCGCAACATGATCGGCGATACGAAGGCGACCATCGGCCGACAGTCCGACGACCGCAATACGCTGCCGGGAGACCGGGATAACCGCATTTATTATAATATTAATACCTGTTCGGATATAACACTTCGCTGATTAAAATTGTTCAACTATTCTTCTAATCATACACTCTTTGCAGAGTGCTTGTACTTATTGAAGTGTATGATGCCTTAAGTACTTTGGTTCTCCCCTTATGACGGTCGATGTAATGGAAATTTTTAACAAAAATTAATTTTTTACTTTTTAGTGCCAAAAATTTTTATTTTTTACTTTTTAGAAAAATAGACCTAACCTAGGTACTATTATTATTATTACGCCTACAAAGTAAAAAATACACTGAGTTATTTAGTTGCTTAGTAATTTACTCCTCCAGGAGATCCAAGCATATTCACAAAAATATGTTCCAAGTTTAAAGACCATTTTGTAACCTAGTGCTATAATGCAGTTTGTGGGTTATGGTACTATGAACTTTTTCGAGTTACTCGTACTTCTCTCATAATATATTATACGGCACTAGTAGCCAAAAAGTAGAAACCTTGAGGATGGCACGACTAACATGACTATGGGACCATATTAGAAGTGTTCCCTTTCTAAGAATTATCAAAATCGAACAACTCTGTAAGTAGTTAATATAAAAAAATATACGCAACTAAACTCCTACGTTTTTTTTTCGTTGGTTAAAAATACACATTCTAGTTGCCGCTTTGATCAAGTACTTATATGTTGATTAAATGCTCTATAGAACCTTGGTTTATGGAGATGTGATTAAAAAATTGCAATGACTTTAAACACACTAAAAATTTACTTGCTTTTTATTTACTACAAGTAGGCCTTGATTGATTAGGAAATTGCAATTGGTCCATCTGGGAATTGACTTCAGGACATCCGTCTTATTCAACCGTGCAGACTACTGCGCCATGGAGGCCATCTTGGCAGTGTGATTGAGGTTATTAAGGTTTATTTTGTCCTAAGCGCGATTCTCCTCTAATGACAAATGTAGGGCATTGTGAGAACACTGCACTATTGCTATTCGGTCTTGATCAAGCATATCTGTCGAATTAGAAATGGAATAAAAAAGGGTCTTTTTACACCGAAGTACCATTCAAAACTATGTAGAGCTCTGATTTTTGAGAATGTGGTCGAAGAATTTTAATAATTTAACTGTGCTTTTACTATATGTACCTAACTAGATTAAGAGAAAAAGGCGAAAGTAACTTAAAGGGTAAAGCTTTTTCAATCGATATTCTTGAATGGTTTCTACGGAACGGCAAATTATTTAGTGGTATGTCTTTGACGATGTACTGTATGTACTTGGAAGTGTTAGGTGCAGTTTACTCAATCTATGTCCGCAGAATACATAGACTCTAAAAGAAAATAATTCTATTTAATCTATCAATTTAATATAAAAAAAAATTTCTATTACTTTCGAAACAAAATGAAAATATCATACACAGAAAAGAAAATATTAAAAAACTTAACGACTATTTTAACTTCCCACGTTAACATTTTTCTATTTCGAACAGTTTAATGATCTGAAATTATTGTGATAAATACATAATAGATATTAAAACGAAATGGGGATTCTAAACTCCAAATACCCTTCTCCCAAATTTGAAACAACGCCTTGTAATACAAAAACAAAGTGTTAATTAATCATTAATTGATTGCCGACAAAGTACCGAAATAAATGGTCCACATATCGAGTAATCTGAGTGAGGGCCGGACGGGAAAGACGTTGACTTTTCAATTAAGCGCGCTCCGTCCGACAAGTTCGATTAATCAATCGCAGGCTGAGCCCGGCCCGATATCTGGAGGGTAGTGTACCGTGTACGCACCAATTACAAGTCCAGTCGATGTTGAGATAACAGTTCTAGTTACCGAGCTTCATAAATCTTCGCTATCGCTGGAACTATAAGAAAATATTATAAAAGTTAGGCAGACATAACAAATACTATTTTTTTAGACAACTTAGCCCTTAATTATTAGCCTATTTCAAAGCCCAATTGAATCGAGAATCAAACCTCCGTCCTTATAAAAGAGTAAATGTAGCCATCACGCTATGTCATTGTGTTACCGCAGGCTTTGTTAAACAATGTTTGATGTAATCACGTCCACTATTAAATATTATTTATTATAATGACCGAGCAGCTTAACGAATACTAAGTTCCCAACTCCAGGCTCAGAACGTTTATTAGAAATTTCTTCAAAAAAAACCACATCCTGGCCGTTCTAAAAATTCGGGAATGTAAACCCTGTATGTAACTAAAAATTCAATACGCTTTTCCAAATTAAAAACATGGAACAGCACATAGAAGAGATCAAACAAACCAGCTATATTGGAATGCAGGGCAGTTGAAACGCCGTGAATTGTTTACCGCTTATTGAAACATCAGGGCTGAAGCCAGCAGTTGCCGGCGATTAGATTAATAACTGGCGCAGTGAAATCGGTGCTTGGCTCCAACATAGCTGCGATTGGACGTGAGGTATATACATTACATACAAACTATAAATCACTGACATCTGTTATTAAAACGTTATAGAAAAACACCCTAAGCCCACCTGCCTTAGAGCATAGTGAATCTAAGCTCCAAATTGTGGGGCATCCAAATAGACTTACTCGTATAAGGGTGATAATGATAAAAATTGCAACTTTTTTATGTGAAGCATATCCTCATGGCAAAATGGTTATGTCGGACTTGTACCGACTAAAAACCGGTTCAAAGACAATCCGAAACCCAGATGATAATTGCAACTAGCCCATATCCGTCCACTGCTACACATAGGGTTCTCCGAGAACGCTCCACTGTACACGATTTTGAGCATTCCTCATCCAGCTGCTCCTTCATTTTCTTCCCAAGGTTATAGCATCATCGGACTAGCAGTCCTACACAGCTTTTGGTTTATAACATAATCATTGTACACGAGTATGTGCACATAGTATTGAATGCGTGTACACCGGCGTCATGTTCATTACACGGCCAGCTATTAATCTAATGGGTATATTGCGATCGACCACAACCGCAATAGCGAACCAGCCGCGTCCGCTGCAAGCTCACGGCGCGCTGGAATTACTAATTGTTTAAGATACCTAAATTATGATCAACTACCCGCAATTCCACGCGCTTAAATACCTAATGCTAACTTGGTGTCTTTCTCTTGGTAGAGTCGTGAATTTTAATGAGTACCTACAGTCTGCATTTATATCACACACATATTATTTCATACTATGAAAATTTTTCAGCTGGTGGGAGACTTCGGTGGGCGCTAGTTACCACCTTGCCGATAAAAACGTACCGCCAAATGATTAAGCGTTCTTGTACGATCTGTAAAAACAGAAAGGACGCAAGGACATTGCCTTCACGCAATCACCTGGCTGCAACCTAGTTAGCCCGTTTTCATCTTAAATTGTACCTTCAATTACCAAGTGAGATGCTGTGTCTTTCGTCCAATCGCAACGAAGCTATTTTCGATTTCGATTTGTTCGACGGTGATTTCGATTTTACCACTATTGAATGTTGGTTGGAATAAAATATGTCTAGTGACGGTTCCTAAGCCCTGTAGTGGTTAAAATAATATGTTAATTATGACAATAACAATCTCGTAACGTCGTTTTTGGTTTGGCACGAAGAGGTTCAATCACACAATGATCTGTGACAACCTTAGAGTTGCACCTTTCTAGCTAGACGAATTAATGAAAAAGAAATCTGCATTAGATGATGAATTAATGAAAAAGAAAGCTACGTCGTAAATAAATTAAAATCTTTTAACAATTGTATCCCATAATCTGCGGCATCCATTAAATTAATTTTAGCTTGAAGGCTAGTTAAAGCAATGTTAGCACTAGTTTTAAGTATCTAGGTACTAACTAGTTTTAAGTATATGTTGGTCTTAATTAATTATTAGTCTTAAGCACTTAGCATAAGGTATCGTATCAAATAGCGAAACCTTAATGCTCGCGTCCTATTAAGATAGTATTATTGTTTATGTTTGTCAACCTTTCTTTTTCTTTATTTGGCGCTAAAGGGCTATTGTGAATAAACTAAAATTTAAAAAAAAAGATATAGAAACCTGTCGACATATATAAGTTTCTATAATAAAAATCGGTATAGGTAACAAAGACACTTAATTAATTAATAATACAATACGCTGCCTAATATACTTCTCTATCTTTCATTCCATATACATATTCATAAAGCACTATACCTACAACTCGTATAGATTATCTATTGAATGCATACTTTGGAAATAAACAAAGATATGAATCACAAATACCGTAAACAACATTAAAAAATCTTGCAACTGTATTTGAGTTACCCACGATTAAAACACCGTTTAGATCAAATCGGATTAAATTCGATACTTCCTAATTAGTAATTAAAGATCGATAAGTCGTACGGCAGTTTTTTTAAGTAATTTTTATCTTTTATCATTGCATAATTTAAGTTTTTTATGTTTTTCTAATTAATTGGAAGTTTTAATAAAATTAAGATTGTTTTTGTTTCGGTATTTTTGGAAACTGTTATAAAAATTTAAAACTCAATAGGTATGTATACGATTAAGATTCGAATAATACTTAAGTAACATTTTCCCTTCTTCTATAAATAAAAATTATTACTTTAGAAGATTAGATTTAATTTATTACGAAAACGACATAATATTAAATTGATATTTTTAATAAACAATTACAAACACAGAATCCAAACATACAAATTAAAAAGATCTATATTAGCTTGTACTTATATTGACAAATTATTATCAAATAAATTATAAGTAATAGAATAATACAAGCTTATTTTAACCCTTATGGCAAACGTATTAAGAAGGTCATATGTAAGTGCCATTTACATATGCAGAGTGCATTCGTAAAACAAGTCGTAATCGGATGGAGGTAATAAATCGCCGCGACCCGAATGTAAACGTGTTAAGAATTTCAATTTTTATAAACAGTTCACACGATGCCATATCGCGAGTTATAAGTACTGGTGGACACAGGTATTTTAAACCTTATTTTTTGTTGCATTTTCAATAGAATTTGGATTTATTAGTAAAACGTCCGCCAGCTATACCAATATATAAGATTACAGGACTACAGTAATATGTACACGTAGATATTTCAAAATTAAAAATGGTTATTACTATTAAGTAATATATGTTAAAAAAAAAATAAACACGGTTAAAGGTATGTAGGTATTAGAAAACTAATCTGCGAAGATGTCCGTCTGGAAACCCTGAACTTTACGCACATATCAACGGCACTCTGTATAAAAACTGCATTATCCGTTGCATTTAAAATAGTTATACAGAAGACAACATCATAGACGACGACAGCAGGCGACGTATTGCGTCGACACTACGATTTCTATGTATTTCTATAAAATAATTTTAGTTTAATTCTCTGAAATACATAGAAACTGAGATATTACAAGCCTACAGAGTTATAACCCGACTAGTAGTTTCAGAGATTAGCTGGAACAAACACAGACAGACGAACAGACAACATTTTATAAATAATTTTTTGTCATGTTTACTATTATTTTGAAATTACAAACAGACACTTCAATTATTGTTATTTGTATAGACAATATACATTTAAAGAAAATACGGTCAGAGGTGCAAATTCATAGCCGACTGCTGACAGTACCTACAGGGGAAGGTATGGTTTCTATGTATTTCTATGAAATACTTTTCGTTGCTAACGACACGGTTATTGCATAAACATCAACTTAAATTATTATCAAAGAAACCAGTGGTGTCGTGGTGACACGTCGCCTGCTGCTGCTGTCTGCAGTCAACTACGAACTCGTACTTAAAAAGCGAGGTTTATTGCCGTGCCTGACAGGAAACTGGGTCAGGCCCAAAGGGCGGGCGCCCCGCGCGAGACACGCAGCCCTTATCATGGTGAGTGTGCGTGCTCGTGAATTACAACTAGTTAAATAAATCAGCCGGCCACGTCATAACCAGCTTTTTGTGTTTTATACTCGTACCTATTCACGCTACAATAAACTTTATAACAGTTTTATATTTTTATTTTATTTAGGGTATTTACTAATCATAGTATAATTACTTCAAATATATAACAAGTATCTACATAGTTAACTTTTTGAACTCGACTCGAGGACTGATAATAATTATTATTATTCTAGTTCAATCGCTCTCTTTAGGGAACCCCTTTAGAGGTTACATTTTCAAAATTCTTGTAACTCTTTATGTAGTCAGAACGTGAGAGGCACTTGGGTGATCTCTTCTGGTACATTTGTATAGTTCATGTGGCAATATATATATAGGTAACTGCAAAAAACGTGAAACATAAATGTCTGGTCCCAATGAAAACCACAATCGGAATATTGATCCAAATCTATGAGAGTTGATTTAGTATTTTTGGTATGTTAGCAAATAGACGGATATAAATTATTCCCTCAAACAACAGGTGTGGGTGAAATGTACCAGAAAACGTCACCTGGATGCCTCTCGAATTCTGACAGTTTGTTACACAAAACTCCTTTGTATATATAAGATCTACTAATACTTATGAAATTTTAAAAGCGTTTTGTTTTAATTAGTAACTTCTATACAGCGTTTTGGCATCTAAAAAAGAAAGTGTGACACCGTCTTTGTTAACAAGATTGTGATTAAAGAGTTTCGGGATAAGATCGGATGTTCCAAGAGGTGCTAAGGTCGATGAGGCCTGAGCCGTTGTATTATTATCAGCCATCGAACCTCGAACGTCTATTGTCGTGCGAAAATTTGTTATAGAAAAGAACTCACGATAATAAGCTCGAAAATGAATGAAAAAAGGTTGATTTTAATATTGTCGCCTAAAGCATTAACACTTTCTTATTGTGTTTGAAAAAGAGTTTCTAACAAAAGAATTCTCTAGTGCTAAAAGTGTACAGTTATTTTGTAGAATAGGTTCTATTATAAAATGAGTTTTATGCTAAAAAATCATTGTGATACATTTTTCGATCTTTAAATTCAAACTAAAATAATCCTAGGTATTTATATATTTCTTTAACGCTTCTTTTGAGTTTTTAAAATAAGAAGCTCTATCAGAATTGTCTGGCTGTATCTAATTTTTACAAAAGTATTTTCTTTATTGTAAGAAATTTTCAGTAAAATTGTAAAAATCCCCGAATTTATAAAACTGGTGGTGTTAAGAGTCCCCGTGCTATTAAAAGGGAAGCCTGGCCTAGTGGCAAACCGTTAATAGTATGATTTACAAGTAGGTTAAACTTAGTCTAAAACAACATACCGACATTGTTACATTCATCATCATCATCATCATTATCAGCCAATAGACGTCCACTGCTGGACATAGGCCTTTTTTAGGGACTTCCAAACACAACGATCCTGAGCCGCATGAGCCCAGCGGCTCCCTGCGACCCGTTTGATGTCATCAGTCCACCTGGGGGGTCGACCAACACTGCGCTTTCCGGTGCGGGGTCGCCATTCTAGCACCTTCGGCCCCCAACGTCCATCAGCTGTTCGAACCACGTGCCCCGCCCATTGCCACTTCAGTTCTGCGACTCGCTGAGCTATGTCGGTTATTTTGGTTCTTCTGCGGATCTCCTCATTTCTGATTCGATCACGCAGAGATACTCCGAGCATTGCTCTTTCCATCGCCCGCTGAGTGACTCTGAGCCTTCTTATGAAGCCCGCAGTTAGCGACCAAGTCTCGGATCCGTATGTCATCACTGGCAACACGCACTGTTCGAAGACCTTCGTCTTCAGGCACTGAGGAATTTTGGACGAAAAGATGTCACGCAGTTTCCCGAACGCTGCCCAACCGAGTGGGATTCGGCGGTTCACCTCTTTCTCGAAATTGGACCTACCTAACTGGACCATATGCCCTAGGTATATATACTCGTCTACAATTTTCAACAATAACTGGGTGGAGCGAAACATGAGCATTACACATGATCTTTGTCTTGCTCATGTTCATTTTAAGGCCTACCTGTTGAGAAACTCTGCTGAGGTCATTGAGCATATTATTAAGGTCATCTAGACATTCTGCCATTATCACTACATCGTCGGCAAACCGCAGTTGAGTGAGGTACTCGCCATTGATGTTGATGCCAAGTCCGTTCCAGTCCAAGAGCTTAAAGACGTCTTCCAATGCGGCGGTAAATAGCTTCGGGGAGATAACATCTCCCTGTCGCACTCCTCGCTGTATACGGACTGACATGGTGGCGTTTTCGTACAGGCACTGCAACGCTTGGATGTACCGGTAGTCGATTCGGCACCTCTGCAATGACCTTAACACAGCCCAGGTTTCCACCGAATCAAAGGCTTTCTCATAGTCTACAAACGCCAAGCAAAGTGGCCGGTTATACTCTTCGGTCTTTTGTATAACCTGCCGCAGCGTATGGATGTGGTCTATGGTACTAAAGCCTTGTCGGAAACCGGCTTGTTCGGGAGGCTGGAAGTCATCAAACCTACGAGCGAGACGATTCGTGATGACTCTGGAGAACAACTTGTAGACATGACTCAGCAGCGAGATTGGTCTGTAATTCTTCAGCAAGGTATTGTCACCCTTTTTGAAGAACAGAACAACCACGCTCCTGTGCCACGCCTGAGGCGTCTTGCCCTCGTGAATGACGGAATTGAACAATCGCTGAAGGACTTCAAGTATCGGTTTACCACCCGCTTTCAGTAGTTCTGCTGTGATTCCGTCATCACCTGGCGCCTTGTTGTTCTTTAGGTGTTCGAGAGCCATACTAATCTCGTCTAGGCTGACGTCCGGGATATCTTCGGTATAGTGTCGGGTCAATTTGGCTCTGGGGTCTTCAGCCAAATTGTCAACAGGCCTTTGAGTTGACGTGTATAACTGTCCATAGAACTTCTCGACCTCACCCAAGATCTCGGGCTTGGAAGAGATGAGATTACCGTCATCGGTCTTCAGACGCGTCAACTGACTGCGTCCAATAGACAGATCTTTCGCGAACACTTTCGAGCCACGGTTGTGTTTTATTGTATCTATGATACGTTCGGTGTTATAGCGGCGTAAGTCACATTTCTGCGACTTAGAGATCCGTCTATTGATACGTCGGTAGTTCAGAGCGTCCCCTGTTGTTACATTGAAATTCATTAATTCTTAAAAGAACAAAATTTCACAACGTAACGGAAATTCCTCCACTCTCCAAAAAATAAATAATAGTTTATCATACTCACGACACAAAATATCTCTATTTACCCCATTTTGCATAATCCCAATCCAGTTCAGTTCAGAATAATAGCGTTGTAAAAGAAATTTCGCGAGCGGGCGATCCCATCACCGCGGAATAGCGGCTCCCACGTTCGCAGCCCCGAAAGGGTTCCTGCGAGATTGTAATAAAGTAATTTATCCACTTCCGATAACGGGGCAATAATCCCCGGGTACGTTCGAGACGAATATGAGGAATAAATAGCTTGGCCCCGAGCGAGGAAGGGGAGTGGCAAGCGAGGAAGGGAAAAGGAGCCGAGGATTTGCCGCGTGGTGGCGTCGATAAGCGCAAGCAACGACGGAGTGCAACGGAGAAACTCTGTATTGACTTGCTAATGGACTTAAGAGTGATGGATATGAGGCGCCGGGGATGTATTTACATTACACGTACGCGTCTCGGTGCAAATACAATTTATTGCGCTAAATAAAATGTATTCGAGTGCAATAAATTGGAGTCTTACACTATTTATAGCAAACCAGATTTTGATGTGGGTTCGCTTGCGTCCATTTGCGTCAATGTAGTTTATAAATCAATTTAATGTCGTACGACCATGTTTAATTTTATATCATACTTTTTAATGAATGATACTATGATAATGTACCACCATGTATAAAATTTACAAAGGTCGGTTTAGTAGCTAAAGCGTGTAGTAGATAACAATTGCCCTGCGGTATGATACTACAGCAACATATCAAAAAGGATATGAGTTATTAGTGAATTATATGAGACATTTTCAGGTTTACGAACCATCTTAGAATTGATCGTAACTTAACATCAGCTGCGCTATAAACTCCAGCTGCTTGACATTAGTGCGGTACACATTGCGACTTTATTGATCAATACAAAATAATATTTCGTACCATACATACTCTTCAACAAAAAACATTAATATCTACTACTTGCTAAACTAGTTGAATGGTTATCATTTTCTGAAAGATGAAGTTGCAGTCAAACACTAAAGTGTGAACGAAATTTTGTAACGCCTTGGGTTGAATATTTTCTCAGAAATTCTCAGTAACAACCCCGAGCCAGGAGGTTGGTGGTGCTACACTCCAGTGACTCGAGGAGCAGGCAGCGCCGATCCCGAAAATTATGTTTAATATCTAATAAATTGTAACTTACTAAATGTTAATGATAATTTTCGATTAATCGAAGCATATATCTCATAAGGGCAGTATGTTCAGACTTAACTCTAAATCCCTTATCCTATAAAAGAAATATGTAAGTAGCTCTGTAGTGTACCATTAAAAAGAGGCTATCGATGATCTTTGTTTAGAGTAATGTGTATACGTATGTAAAAGTGCTAAACGAGTGCCTCTGTTTGCTGTATCGTTCATTACGTAGTAACCAAGTCATTACGCGTTGCGGTGTTGCTCTGTTTATTTATAAAATCAAGCTAAATTATTTTCCATCAGTTACAATAGACATAGATTTGCGGTCCGCAACTGATTGGAGCGGCTTGTGCAAACTAACAATGTAAATGATTTTGTGGTCCACCCTCGGTGCCAAACAAATAAATGCTTTTCTGAAAACCACTTTTTAAACACGTGAGCTAGAAGAATATTAATTACTTGAAATGTAACTTGGATAGCTTCTGAATAGTTAACTTACTTATTAAGTTAATTTACTTATTTCGCTATTTTTTGCGAAATACCGACGAATCCAAGCAACATAGTCACCCAGATCCGATCGAAACACAAGAGTCAACAAACGTTTCACTCTAAAACCGGAGCCGCGTCAAGAAATTTTTAGTCTACAATGTTCCATTGCGAATTTTTGAAATTAATTCGACGCTTAGATTCGGCTGCCTTCTTTAACTATTTATAATAAACTTCCGCAAAGTAACACCTTCTATCCAGTATGTAGCTGCTGTCTATGAAAAAATGTGTGTTTTGCCTACAAAATTTCATCCTTCATTTCAATACCGTGGTGACGACAAGTCCTTGTTGTTTTAAATATGACCAAAACCTCCGCCCATGACCTCCACTCCCTCCTTAACCGTAAAGCTATTGAGACTGGATTTAATTAGTTTTTATTCACAGATAAATTCTTTTAATCTCTAAAGTGTTTCCAACGTGACCTTTCAAAGATGTCATAGAATTTAAGCCCTAAAAAGGCCTTTCGTAATTAAAATGTACCAGAGAAATAATTAATATCGGTTTACACTTTGCCAATCAGATTCTACTGTTGTTATTTAAATAAAAGTAAGAATCCACTTTAGAATTACAAGAACTTTATCCGAACGCCCCAAGGAACAATGCTTTATTTTAATATTTGCGCTATCACAATACGAATCGCTTCCTTACAGGCAGCACATTTCTGTACTTGGTGTTTCAGAAATCTCGCTACGATCGATTGCGGGGAGGATATGTGCCTTATTCTTAACTTTTATGGTCTATTTTCGTTTGTTTATGTTATGTTTTGAGCGGTAAGTACGGCCGGGATGGCTAACGATAATTCGCTAGGCCATTATTAGCGCTGTTGGATAGGAAACGCTCTAGTCCTGCGTAGTCCTGATGGCCATCGCTTCGTCATTTACACATTAACCGTCGTTGTATACACTTAACTGCTTCCTTACTTTAGTGCCTAGTTTGACTGCAGATCTTGGGTTAATGCAGCAAAATAAACCTACAACATTTTCTCTATAAATTCTACACCTCGGCGCATTAAACAGCACATAAAACTCTTTTTATGTTCCCGTAAAAGTACAATAATATATCCAATACATACATACATAAACATCACGCCTTATTCCCATAGGGGTAGGCAGAGACCACATCCCTCCATTTGCCACGGTCCTTGCATACTTCCTTAGCTTCTTCCACTCTCATTAATCCTTTCATACAAGTTCGTCGGTTTAGGGTACTCTTGACCTGGCCATTATTTAAAATGTCCTGAATTATATATATGTGCATCTATTTTCCATATATAACAATGCCAAGTTATTTTGAAAATTACCTACTTACTCGTATTCGTATTTGATTACCTTCATCTTAATTAACTTTATAAGCTCATTAGGAATGTTATAACATATCTACCTACTGCTAGCCATTGCGTATACCTAAATACACATTTCAAACGCAAGTTTTGTATTCAATTTAAACTAAATTAAGGATTATACATTGGAAACATCTATACAGCTATACAAATAAATAAAATTTTATAGTTTGTTTGTAATTTCAAAATAACTAATCTCACTAATTGCACATAAAAATAATTTTAATTGTGGGTGCCTATTGCTGTAATTATGTATATCAAAAAATATATTTTTGATTTTTTATAATATTTGTCTGACTGTCTGTTTGTTTCGGTTAATCTCTGAAACGGCTGACCCATTTTGACGGGACTTTCACACACAGATAATCTTATTTATTTTATTTTTATTCCACACACGACTATACTGAATTTTAATTAATATCGTATTAAAGATAACAACTTGTTTTTACTATTATTTATAATTACTTGCACAAAGTTACCACAGTTCTATAAATCCCCTCATGTTCCGGCGAAGGTTTTTGACACAGTTATCTTAGCACGGCCTATTAATGCGCTGCAGCGTATGGGGCCCGCTCGTAAGGAGGTAAGGGGCTACCGGCGGAGGCTTTTGCATGCAGCCGAGAGACCAGGCGTGTCCGTGAATTTGTTATTATCTGGTTCACTTTTGCAAATATTTTTTGGATATTTCTCTTTGAGGCACAAATGAGCAACTGCTACACTTTTTCGGGCAGAAAAAGCCTTCGGAACTGGTTATAGACTAAGTACAATTCTTATTAGCAATACTGTAAGATAAGTCTATGTATTACAGTAATATAGTATAACATACTAGAAATAAAATAATTTTTTTTTTTCGTAAATCCTTCATTTTTTTAATTTCACTGAAACTGGTACCTGCGAAAACTACCATCATTCCAACTTCATACTTACGAGTAGGAACATAAGCTGACAAACTTTAAGCTATTACAATATACAGAATGTCTGACCATCACATACACGAAGTATATTTAAAAGGGACTGTAAATTTATTTGCAATCTGTTCATTTTCAAAACCAAAAGTACTAATAACCCCTACATTTCTTAATTAACGTCAGCTGTTAACAGTTCACAATATCTAATTCTCGGTACATAGCATTCATTTCGCGTCGTTGCTTCTCAGTGCTAGCAGCTCTAGCAATTGCATCGATTGAGATTTATGGGCGAGTAAGGAGCGCGGGTACGAGTATAACAACCGTTCATATATTTTCCTTACACTGCCGCATTTACGGACAATGCTTCTAGTAGAAGTATCTCGTCGTAAACTCGTCATAACTAAACCTTGTCTTACTAGTTTATGCTATAGCAAGACTTAGAGCAAATCATGTTTAACGTACACATATAGGTAACTAATAGACGAATAATAATATTAATGTACTGCCTATCATAATTATCGTCATCTATTTAGTTTACAATATCTAATTCTCGGTACGTAGCCTTCAATTTGCGCCGTTACATTCTCGGTGTTAGAAGCTCTAGCAATTGCATCGATTGAGATTTATGGGCGGTTAAGGAGCGCGCGAGTCTAACGACCGTTCATATATTATTTTCGTTACTGTATTCTCACATTTGTGGACAAAGCTACGACTACAAGGGTCTCGTGGTAAACTCGTTGTAAGAAAACCTTATCGTAGTAGTTTCTGTCCGGGACAGACATTTCTGTTTAATTTAATAACAATTTAATATCGAAGTTCAAGTCTTTTAAGTTGCAATTGACTGATTTTCAATGGCCCACTAAAGAGCTTCTCTCTACTAGAGAAGGGATTTTGGAGCCTAGGCTCACCCCGCGCACAAATCCACCAACGCGTGTTGGTCGATAATTATTGTATTTTATTTTATAATATATTATAGAGTCAGTATCAAATGAAGTATGATTTTATTAAAGTAAATACAAGCAGAGTAGGTACGATAACCCAAGTTGCCGGTACATTTAGTACCCATCTTAAATTACATCCTCGAACCAACTGCGGTACGGTATCCGCGATAACGATTATTGCTCCGTATCTCAAGTAACGCTGGAGCATTGGAATTAACATGGCCCGAAGTTTATGGAGTCATTCCACGGGAAAATACCGCCTCGTCCTGTCCACGAGAACTATCTAGGTATTACAGAACCGCTACATCTCTGTACAGGGCCGTCTACGTGTTGTGATGTTTTCATTGCATATAAACGTCGTGGATATTGTTTTAGTATATTACTGCGATGCACCTTCAATTAATTCAAAACAATATTCGGGTTCCCGATTGGATTTTAAGTTACTACTCGAAATGCTGATATCTAAAATAATACCAATTTAGTTTACCTTACTAATATTTATACTGAACTTTATTATTTATTCTTTATCAACACGTTTCCTATCGTTATCAAGTAGCTTTAGTTTTGAAGGTAATACAATAATTGTTTTATATGTATTCTCAAGTCAGCAAAGCTTAGTGGATTAAGTTTCTTCATTCCTTTTTTTTCTATGTAAAAATTTATCATTTCGGAGGAATCGGTGAAAAATTGTTAAGACTTGGTGCTTCGACCAACTGATGGAGCAATGAGCAGAAACTATGAACGTCGCTCATAAAAAAAAAAAATAAAAGATAAAATAATTATCTAAAGGTTTAGTGCAGATATAATGTTACCTATTTGAATAAATTTGAAATTACGATTCCGAATCTAAATTGAGCTATGCTTCTCATAATAACGTTATGAACATTACGAGCTCCGAAGGTGACTTTAATATCCTAAATACCGGATGAAATAGCACTTAACACCAAAACGTGAAACGTAACGCTGAATTCTAATTAATCCGCCAAAAATTCGCGTTTCACAAACGCGAGGGGATTAGTTATGGGCATTTTGGACGCGGTTATGGGATGTTTGCGAATTGCTGATATTATCTTAATAGAACGACGAGATTTACTGGCAGACCCTTTGGGTTGGCGACGCGTTTGTAACAGCTTGTTTACACAAAGCCAGTTACTGACTTCAACCTTGCCTTACTAGTACAATTATATATTATATGTTTTAGTTGATGGATCATGCAGATGGACATGATTTTAATAGTTACATATAATTTGTAAAACCTCGTGTTCCTATAATAAACACGGACATAATTTATGCACTCCTTCATACTACGGAAAACGTCAATGCTACATCGAATAAGTTCTATAATATAGGTGTATAACTGTTGTTCTTGCTGTTTCTGTTTGTAAGTCTGTAAGCTGTGTATGATTGTTAATCCTAAAGCAGTTTCAGACTTACAAGATGGTACACGAATGTTCGGCTAATTCATTAAATCATATGAATTCAATAACAAATTTGCTTGTTAGAGCTTTAAAGACAGGAGGTCATTTGCAGACTGGCTAAAAAACTCTTGCAAACTGGCTTCACATCATCCACCCGAAGCGATTCTATTTCTTACTGTCACGAATAGCAGACAAATTACATTATAAGTTCTTTGACTAAGACAAGATCGCTGGCAACGTGTGAACAGGCCATTACCAGCAGACCCTTAGGCTGGCGACGCATTACCGCCGGACGGATCCGCTACATGCCCGCTACAATCAGTCTACTGGGAAAACAATTATTGTCGGTGCTTATGGAGGGATGAGATAATTTCGGTTGCCGTTTATTATAAGCGTGCAATATAAAAATATCTTTGCTGGGAATTTCCTTTGACGATTATTTGGGAACTACATGACTACCGACACTGAAATAGTCAATTTTGTGCATTTGATGTTATCTTAAATGGAAAGCTAAGCGATACGTCAATTTTTTCTTCAATTATAATACTCTTCTTACAGTATTCTTTATAATTGATATATATAGAGAATATTGCGACTCTTTATATCAAAGTTGCATAAAATAAAAGTTGCATAAAAGAAAACAAATTGCACAAAGCGAAAAAATATGAACCAACAATGCATTGGAAAGATTAGAGTCAATTAGTTGCACAACTTCAGAACTAGCTGAGCGGATGTAAACAAGTCCCTGCACAATTTTAATGCGGAAATTGGGTCGATCGTTGCCCATAGTGTAGTCTAAGAGACCGCGCTGATTGCACACATTTTTATCAGCCGACAGTTTGGTCGTTTCTTAATTAGTATACAGATGTATGTAAGTGCGTAATTTATTACTATTCGATCTTCATACTGCTTTAGAAACAGACCAAACTAACGACTGATAAAAGTTGGCAGTCTGTGCGATCTCTAAGTGCTAACAAATATTGTACTCTGTGGATTTTTACTCGTCAGAATTTTAGAGATCTACAGCTTTAATTCATGATAATATTTATGACTTTTAGTAAACATACCTAAACTGTCACTATAAAATCCTAGCACCTAACCCATGTTAAAAAAAACTACTAGGTATAGTTGAGCTATCGAAACGACAGAATAAACAAAGGACCAGCGAAGTGTGAACGCGGACGAGTATTATCTCTGTCCTTATCTCGCATGGTTATAACGTAAGCAAGCATTAGGATTTATAATCAAAACAATTTCTAATAATCCTTAATTCCTATATACAAAGCAATTAACAGCCTCCTAGATCTCAGATGTCTAGATCTAGATATTCCTTCCGTGTTTTGTCTTATCATAGATCGTTAGCCAGCTCTTAGACTAGTCATGCAATCACAAAGGCCGGGCCCAGCTTGTCGGTTTCTTAGCAGATCAAAGAGGTAATTCAGCTGGCGAGCGGATTTGCGTTCCGATATATCAGTCGGTCGATCATTTACGAGGCCATTAAACGGGCTCCAGATACATATTGCTTGTAATGTACGAGAACATTATTTTGAACTTAAATTACGTGATTTAACTGCGTAATTATAAATTAATGTCGGTCGATGTCACAATGTACACATAAAGGTGGCGATTCACCGGAACTAAACGGTAACATTGCTATAAATACGTTAGTAATTCATAAATACGGACCAAAATTTAGTGACGAATTGGACATCAGAGACTTGGCTTACATATAATAATTACAAGTGCTTTTGCGCGTTATTTTTGCCCTTATGTTATTTTCGTATAATATTATACAAGATAGGAAACAAAACCAATATAAAATACAAATTAAAATTAAATAAAATTAAATCTAAAACCTCCTCGACTTCACTGCAATGAGGCATAGTGCCCAGGATACTGGCAGCATTTCCCCTTTGGATGGCCAAACTAATCCGTTGGCCAAGGTAGCTGTCAGCTCTTTGGTCACCAGACTCGATAATTCTTTTTGAGAGAAAAAGAGCACGAGCCTCTAGTCCCCATAGCCCCAAAGTCTCTACACCATTTTCGTATAATAATGATGACTTATACTTTTGTCGGAAATCTGAATATAAAACATGTTACAGTAATAATTGATAAAACATATTTTAAATGAATCACATCAAGTAAGTTAAAATCAATCCTATTTATTATACAAGGTTTGAAATTTATTCGAACAAAAATTCAAATAAGGTTAAATAAGTTTAACTATCTGCGGTCTCAAAGCCTGGCAAAACATTTTTACTTACCGAAGCCAACAGCGCATACATGTCTAGTATGACCAGGCGCAAGCATCGATTAGTGCAAAAATTAAATTGAAAATTTGTATCGTTTTCTGAGACTGAAGACCGGTTAAGGGCTAAAATTTCAAAGACGTAAACCTATCAAAAAACATTAGCATCAAACGTCCATTACAAATACATTACAAACTCGTATTTATGTAAATGCGGATTGAAGTTTTGAAGCTATCAACTGTCTTCGAAACTTGTGTCAGTATTGCAGTTCATGTAACTCGTAGTACAATGTAAAGTTTGAATTGACCTGCACTAACTACTATGTAACAACTTTAATTTTAGAGCTACGAATTTTAAACTAAAGGGTGGTATGCAAATCCTTGATAGCCAAGCAAACTTTTTATTTCGTAATTTCTCTAAAAGGTTATGTTAAAATGTTGAGTTTTATTTAAAGAAGAATTCGCAGTTATTTGCAGTATGACGTCCCTCCTAGAAAATGTCTTAAAACCTATAGACATTATTTTTTGCAATAAATATTTAAAACTAACTGATGGTACAATACGTCAATATCGAATGCTCATAAGCCTTGTGTATCTTAACAATACGTATCGCAGACATCGATATCTAACTACACAAATAAATAATACTGAAGTGTCACTTTGTAATTTCAAATTAAAGGCTTTTCAATATATAGCATATGAAAGTATATAATGGTCATCGATTTAGGGGTACTTTCGTTAACAAAACAGTTTTTTAAACTTATATCTGATGATTGTTTTTTATGAATAATCCCTGAAAGTACCTGTCGGATTGTAAAAATTTATTTGCATACGATAGCCAAAGTCAAGACAATGCACACGGGTTTTTTAAATCCTGATATTCCTACGGGATCGTGAAGTACCTGGGTGAAACCGCGAGCATCCGCTGGTAGAGTAGTAGAGTCCAGTAGTAATACGAGTACCTGAAAACATATAAGATGTTATAACGGGTTTTAGGTTAGGTTATCTATAAAACTTCTAAAATATAAACGTTATATATCCTGGATGCTAATAATTTAATTTATAATGATAGATGTAAAATATTCTCAATAACCTTTATTTAAAAAGAATTCATTTGGAAGTCGATGTCAACGTTGTTGCGTAAATCCAGTTGTAGTGGGTATATTTTTCCGAACTCCGCACAGCAATTAACAAGTGGAGTGCGAGTACGTCTGGCGGCCATTCGTTCCACGGACACGTTGACGGCGGGTTATTTACGTGCCGCGGCCTCGGATGATACTGCCTATTACGAGAGCCTGTAATAGATTGACGTTCGTCATTTTAGACGCTGTCTCGGAGGATACTACCAACGAGGGTGAGGTCATTTGGTTGCTAGATCTTCATCAATTATAGGTACCACCGCGACTTTTCTTTCCTCTGTGCATAGTATAAAAGAGCTAAGTTCTCGTATTCTTAAATCTAACATTTGCATAACCTATGCCACAGAGGCTCTAGAGAGTTGGAAGGTCAGGTGTACCAATCCCAGAGGAACGTTCTGCACAAAAACTTTGGGATGTCCCATTGGTTCAACGGACACATAAAAATTTGATTCAAAATCTTACAAGTGCTACAGATCGAGCTAGGCTTCTAGCTTTATTAGAAAAAGAATCTGGGTACTGGCTTCATGCTTTGCCATCAAAAAATCTCGGAACATTTTTGGATAATGAAACTTTTCGTGTGGCTCTAGGCCTCAGGTTGGGAACACCACTGTGCTTAGAGCACAGATGTCCATGTGGAAAAGAGGTAAATAAATTTGGTATTCACGGGCTCTCATGCCAAAGGAGTGGCGGTAGGCTTTTTCGGCATGGCTCTCTTAATGATATAATAAAAAGGGCTCTTGCCACCATAAACGTTCCTGCGCTAATCGAGCCGTCAGGAATAAGCCGGGATGATGGCAAGAGACCTGATGGATTGACGCTGGTTCCCTGGGAAGTGGGATGGGCCCTAATGTGGGACGCTACTTGCGTTGACACATTGGCTCCGTGTCATATCAGGGAGACAGAATCAAGACCGGGAGCCGCAGCAGAAAAGGCTGAAACCGGTAAGTGGCACAAGTATGCCTCTCTGACAGAGAGTTACATATTTGTACCTTTTGCCGTGGAGACCCTTGGGCCATGGAGTCGCAGTGCCAAAAAATTCTTCCGTAACATTTCACCGCGCCTAATTGCCTCAACTGGTGACCGAAGGGCTGGCTCATTTTTTGCGCAAAGGATTAGCCTGGCTATCCAACGCGGAAATGCAGCCAGTATTCTTGCCACCATTCCACGTGGGCATGATTTGTATAGTTATTAGAATAAGTTAGCTTAAGTTCCTTATTGTATTCTTTCTCAATAAAAAAAAAAAAAACCGCGACTTCAGATATTCCTAGTTATTTCCTACTCAGATAATATGAGCTAAGGTCTGTGATAACTAGGATTCGTCATTTTACACATGTTGTGGCTTCGGAGGAATCTAACTACTAAAGTGAGCCCCTATAATAGCTTTTGGTCTTGTTTTTTTGGTCTTCCTCCGACCCATATTCAATAATTTTATGCTCCTACCTGTGCACCTACCATAAGTTATGGTTGTAACAATAATATGGAGTTTGAACACGTAAACATACGTAGGTGGGTAATGTGGGTTTTTGGCATAGAGTTGAAGCTAAAGAATCTGCAACTCAGGATATAATTTCATATCTTATTATCGTCATCTTATCATTACCATATTACCATCTTATTTTAATGGCTCAATAAAAAGCCTTTCTCCTTACAGGAGAGGTGATTTGGAACCTGTCACTCAGCCAATTGAAGCCAATTTGACTCAAACTCATTCATAGTTCATCCATATTTAACTATGGCAGGAGAATAAGCTGACAAACTGAGATTTTATAAAATGACGAAGGCCTGGCCACCACAGACTCTTACCACGAACATGTTGATGCGCGAGCTTTCACGAGCTTATCGATACGCAAGAGATGCCACGAAAATGTTCCTCGCGAGTTTCGTTCATGAAAGCCGTGCTTTATCAGTTCGCTTTTACCCTTTGAATATGTATTCCAATATTTGCGGAGTAATACCAGCGGGTAGAAATGTTTTCATGCACGAATGTGTAATCCTCACGCTCAGGTTTTGGTTTGTACATGCGTTGCATCCAACTTTTTAAAAATGGCTTTCAACGTATTCTATCCTATGTACCAATTAGTCTGTTTACTCACGGTGATAACAGTAATAAAGTTATTATGAAACTTAAGGACAGCTTTAGGAATCGATAATAAGTTAACGCGTTCGTTAGATACACCTGTAATCATCACAGCATATATGCTGTTATTTTAAGGTTATCTATATTTTAAACATAGTATGTTGCCGAATTAGGAAAATAATTACTCGTTCCTTAGTTGAACTGTTTTATTTGCCTAAATACTAATTAATTGAATGTGTTTCCAGCTTTTGCTAGTTTCGCAACGATCAACGTAGTTTCAGCTAGTAGATTAGTACTAACGAAGGGCCAGTGCCCACTAATGCAGCCCTTACTTATAAAGACAGATGACCGCTCCCATTATGGCGTTACGTTTCGCTGGAACGAGGTTAAAAGGGTTTTTAGAGCAATAATTAATTGGGGTGTCCATTTTGGGGAATAACGTTGTACTTTGTCGGCGTTGGTTGAATGATGATAAGATTATTTGGCGGCCGAATTTCATTTAACAAAATGATACGGACGGTAAATGATACTCCTCATATCCGCAATGGTTTTAATTTAAGTATTATTTTAATAAAAGCACAACTAAAATTTTAAGTTTATTTTGGTATTGCGGTATACAAATATAGAATTAAAGTTATTTAATAAATATTGAAACACGGCATGGCATGAATTTTAACTATACGGTTTTAGATTGTGTATTTTTTTCTGTATTCCAAATAATTCAAACTTTTGCTAAATTAAATATGGATTTAACTGTAACAGAACTAACCTCCAAGACATCGACTCCGTTATAGATCAAGACAGCACTGCCAGCAATTATTAACAAATTATATATTATGGTACATTGATATTTCATCTACCTACCTAGTCATTGTAGGTACTGCTTATCCTTGTCACTAATTACTACTAATGAACGAACTAACTAATAGACCTGCAAAATACACTCTATATTACAAGACAGTGTGTTTAGGATCTTTATAAAAAAATAAAACAAACAACGTTGCAATAAATGCCAAACTTCATAATGTATGTCACCACAGTTGACGGCTTGAGTGTATGTACAGTATACACCCCTTATATTAAAGTTAGCGCTATGTACTGGGTGAATTATAGCTTCACCCGATATTGTTGCTAATGAGGATCAAATTCGGTGGAATACACACATCAAAATTAGTCAGCTAAAATAATAATTATTAATGATAAATAAATTATAGTTACTAAAAGAATAAACCTCAACCGGTATGTGAAATTGGAAGAGTATTATCTCTGTCCGTATTTCTTGTAGGCAAATATGTTGTCAATTTTTCAAGAATGATTGATTTGTTTTCTGACGTTTCGATGGCTCAACTATAGGTAACTAAATTATTAGAGTACTAATAATGTTACATATTTCTGTAAAAGCAGCATGAAAATCTGTTCAGTAGTCTCGGAGATAAACATTAACATATACAAATTGAAAACATAACACTTAGTGTCATCCTTATGTTTGCCTCTTCATTTAAATTTTTGCTAAATTTATTTAAATTACAGACATTTGACATATTTGTATGTTGTAAAAATAAACAATAGAAAAATATAACGATTACAAGAGTGGTCTAGTTGTACAGCTGTTTGTAACTTCGCTTGCGATTGTACACAATTAACTGTAATCAACGTTAAGTTATATTTACGTACATTTTCCGCTCATTGATTGCAAGAATAATTCAAGATCGCACCCGCCCGTCGCTCCCATCACCCATCACCCATGTCGCTACCCGACATATGCGGGCGCGTAAATAACTCAATGTGTGCTTTAATTACGTTGAGTGATCTTGTATAAAGTGTATAAAATCCTCCGCCGCGCCGCCATCCCATCCCATCCCGTCCCATCCAATCCAACCCGTAATGATTTGAATTTGGAATGGAGTAATTTGTTGCAACAAAAATATGTTTTTATTGTTGGCTGCACTTTACGTACTTTTTATGAAACGTGCGCGCATATTTTTTTTTAATTATAGCGCATCTGGTTTGGATTTGAAATACACATTTAATAACATTTTCACACTGACCTAAAGCGTAAAAAGTTAGAATATTGTTTATGAATGAAATAAATAAATGTTTTATGTTTTTATGTTTTGTTATAGGTATGTCATACTCTAGTCTACACTGAAGGCTATACGCCTTATAAAGATAATAATTATGAATATTTAACAATAAAGACATGGCAGTACAGTGTAATTAATACCTTTGCCTTTTCCCTGTGGGAAAGAAAAGAATTAAAAATTATTATTGGTTTTCCTAGTATGGAATTTTAGTAATTTTAAGAATATTTCTGTGTTTTATCTTAAGATTGTGTGTATCCCTTATTTTATTAGGCTCCTCTCGTATTCTGTTAAACTTTGGCTATTGTTCAGGTTTCACTATTTTGCAATTAAGAGCTTGCGTTTCGACCGTGCGTTTCGGCTTCAGGCGTACAGGAATATTTTACTTTTAGAAAATGGATACCTGTGTGTAAATGAAAATCGAAAACATAACCGTAAATGGAAGTGAATAGTTTTAGTACATCGTCAATATTTTAATAATTGCTGAAATAAGTTTTGCGTATACTTAGTTAATATGTATAAATGACTATTAGGGTTAATTGATTTCAAATGTATGCAGAAGACATTATGAGCAACATTCTGTTTATAAGAGTGGTAAATTGATACCTTATGAAATGAAAATAAAGAAAGTATATTGTTTGTTTTATGACTTATAGTACCTGGTTGCTGGGATTTTTTAATTACCTATTTTAAGATTCGTATAAAATAATAACGCTGTATATATATTGTTAAGTAGCTTTAGTGTTGCTGTGTCAGTAGATTTTCATTGGATTAGAATTTTTTATTTTGTAAATTATACATGTGCAAGAAATGAAACCTAACTAGATTGATTAATCGCCCCCGAAACCCCCTAAATATAAAATTTCATGAAAATCGTTGAAGCCGTTTCCGCGATTCGATCCTATTACATGTATATTATCTCGGTATGTATGTATTTTAACAATTGAGTCAGAGTTTGTTATTTTAATAATGATTGGAGAATATTAATTTGAACAACAAAAGTCTTTGATTGGTTGTTTTTCATCGTGAATATTAGGCAAATGAGGTAAGATATTACAATGTCGCGAAGGGAAATGCGCCCGACGGGGAAAGATAGTCGCCATTAGTGTTGCCAGCGCACAGTGCACTCTAGACAAAGGAACTGGCTGGCTGGTGGATAAATCGCCAACATTTGTTTTTCCTTATCAATGTATGGAAATTAAACGATCCAACATAATATTAACATCACGTAGAATATCTAATAACAACAATTTAACAACTCCAAATATTATGTATTGCTCTAAAAAACAAAATATAACATCATAACTAAACATGGTAAAGTCACGATCTAATATAACATAACGTTTCAAAGGAGACAACTAAAGTAAGCCCACCTGAAATAAAGGAATTTTGATTATGTAACTACCTACTGTTCGGCTTGGAAGTGCCTTATTAATTTACGCCGTGGGCATATTTTTTCCTTAGGTACGTTTTTATATATACGTTTTTTTTACTAAAACCACTCTGAGAATGTCCTATGGAAGTAAGCTAATCCTTTGAAATCCAAAAATATTTTTATAGCCATATAACAATTAATGATTAAGTTATATAAAAGACACACATTGAATTAAGAACCTCTTTGTTTAGAAATCAGTTAAAAATAAATTAAAAGCTCGCGCTCATTAAAGTTACAAGGTAGGAAGTGCATTCAAATTGCTATGTTAATAAATCATGACCATCCGCTTATCCTCCGTGCTCCAGATTTTTAACTCCCGGCAAAAGCTTCTGTTACGTTAGTAGGTAGAACTTAAAAGGATTTCATATATTAGGCGGTAGGGGTGTGGATTTTTATCCTACTCCTAACAAGTTAGCCCGTTTCCATCTTAGATTGCATCAACACTTAACATCAGGTGTGATAGCAATCAAGGGCCTATCCAAATAGGCCTTATAGGCATAAAAAAGGCTTTTAATAAAACGTTCACGTTTAGACAGCCGCGACTTCGCGTGGAATTTGTTTTTTAGAAATTTCAAAATAAAAGCCTTACTCCTCATAACAATAACTATCTACGAGTGAAAGTCCTGTCAAAATCGATCCAGCTGTTTCATAGATTAAGTCAAACAAACAGACAGACAAACGAAAATTTTTAAATTGTTTTTTAATGTCAGTACCGTATGTTATAATATACTGTTATGTATAAAGTATACAGACACTTCAACTTTATATATATTTTAATTTTATTAATAAATGTGTATTGCTATTTTACCCGACTTCCAAAGCAATGTAATAGCGCGTTACTTTTGATTATTGTTTATGGCAAGAATTCTATTAATAATTTCCAACAATACAATTAATATCCTTCGTGCTAGATATACATTTTCTTATTATTAATGACTTCGTCTCTTAAAGTTTTTCATATTATAGAGCTGAAACTCGTTACGTTGATACAATGTAACATGCAGGTTTTTTAGTGATGTACTTACTAACGTTGAGTGCATACTACAAATTATAGCTTAACATTCAAGCGTAAATTATTATAGTTTGTTGCTGTATTGTTGACTGAATAAAGGATTTTGAATTAAATGCATTGGCATAGGTTAGCTAGCATCACTATAGTTCAACGTATGGGGATTTTAACTTTATATTCAGTTCCACAACTGTGAAGCTAATAAGGTTTGGGTTTAGACACAATATGTGACTAAACTCTAGATCTCGGTAAACGAAGCCTAGAGCCTAGAGAACCCAGTTCACAGAAAACAAAGTAGAAAACCTTAGAGGTGTTTTTTAATTAAAACCGCGTCGAGATCGCAATGCCGCGGTAACTGACGCTTACCATACCAACAAATTGACTTAGCAGCCGTGTTTGGCTCCAGCGGTCCAAAGTAGGTTTTTTGAAACAAACACACATTTATGTCAAAGCAAACGTGTATTAATGCCGTTTAAAAAGAAGCACGGACTTCAAAGGGAACATGCGACAAGCTCGGCGCTCTCCGCTTCCATATTTGATTTACTTCTTAGAGTTCCCCTTCGTAAGTAAAGTAAAGCTTTGACTGTCGAAAATATAACAACACTTTTGTTTAATAATTTTTATAGGTCACGAATATATACTTTGATATCTTCGGGTGAAAGAAACAAATATGGCATCGAAGATTTTATAACGACCACTACATTTTAATATTAATATTATAAATAAAATTAAATAAATAAATATTATAGGACAATTACACACATCTCTATATAGCCCCAAAGTAAGCTTAGGTAGCTTGTGTTATGGGTACTAAGATAACTGATGAATATTTTTATATATATATTATAGATAAATATTTATAATACCCAGACACTGGAAAACATCCATGCTCACAACAAATATTTTCCAGATGTGGGAATCGAACCCACGGCCTAGGACGCAGCAGCAGGGTACCTACCCACTGCGCCACTTGGCCGTCAAAATTGAAAGTTTCTGAGGAAGGGTTGTATATGTGTATGAATGTTTATTCTGCGTTCACCAAAAAACGAATTTTGATGACAAACTTCATTAAAATTCGTCATTTTTTTTCAAAGATAATATGATCATAATCTGAAATAGCACGTAGGCGACTTATTATCCAAAACTAAAAGTTTCCGCAGAGTATTAAAACGGTACAGTTTAAATGTTTTATAAGAGACCATTATTAAAACCTTGAAGTATAACTAATTTAATTTAATTCTTAACAATAAAACAAAATGATTTACTCGTATATCTGAACAAAGCATCGAACGTTACATACAAGCGGGAGAGCTATTCAAAAATTGTTTTCATACCAACCATCCACAATATGGGCGGAACCACACCACGCTGTTTCGACTCGCAACACAGCAGTTTTTTCAGGGTTTTTAATCACTGACATTTTCGTGACTGCATCACTTACCCGTTCCCGTGCCGTACTGCGCACGAAAACGAACCCGGCCTACATTTCATTATAATTTCAGCGCCTATTGTTATTCGGGCCGTTAAATTTTATACCCATTACCGGCGTGCATGCTACAATATGCAGTGTCGATACAACATTATTTACGTTTTATGAATTGAATAATATCGATTTCCGTTAACCGAATTTTTGTTTAACGATCTGGCAACATTAAAATAGTCCGTACGTTTCCATGTAGTTGTTTGCGGTCACTTGATTACGTAGTTTGCATTTAATTTAACACAATGATTGCTTACAACAATGTTTTATTATTGGGTTAGCGTATTGTGGACGACACACCGGATTGGCTAAAACGATTTAAGCCAATCATAGTTTGTTACCAGAATTTTTTAAAAGAACGTTTTTGTTTGTTGCATATTTTGTGTGTCTGCAATTTTCTTAAAGACTATTGTGATCCGATTTAAATGAGTTTTTCTTTGCGTTTCGCAACATGCCGTTATCAATATAATTATCACTTTTGAACTTAAACTCATTGATAGAAACAATGTAGAGCATAAATTCACCATGCTACTTCATTGTGGATTGATAAACTTATATAACGAACTTAAGCCTGCGTGCACCAAGATTTCGGTTATCATAACCAATGGTTAACATAAGCTAAACGTAAAATTTACTGTTCACGACAACCCGTACGCCGGTTAAGGACGTAAACCGGGCGGATATTTTAACCGAGCTTACGTACAACCGGCGTACAGGTTGTCGTGACCAGTAAATTTACAGTAAAGTTATGTTAACCGTTGGTTATGATAACCGAAATCTTGGTGCACACAAGCCTTAGGGGATAAATCTTATCAATAGATAATCTGTCATTTCTCACTTATCTCATAAAGCAATTTGTTTACAATAAACATGAAACCGTAAAAAAGATACGCAATTCACATAACAATAAAACGGAAAGAGCATTTCGTATGGCATATCGTTTTTCTTCCCTAACCTACTTATTTGGCCGGAGAAGCCACAAAAAAATAAAGTAAATTATAAGATCGTAATACAGTCCGGCTGTTTGTATACAACCTTGCCCATTTCTTTGGGAAGCCCGAAAAAAGCTAGCAACTTTTTCCACGGCCATCGATCAGACGAGCTGTGACCGCCTCAAGTGGGATACACCGTCTAACTACCCCCTAATGTGCTTATCCGTGTGATCCATCACTTACCCGACGACATCTGAATCCATTAAACCCTGAGCTTTCTAATTGATCGCCGGACGAATTGAAAATTGCAAAAAATTCTCGAGTTTTTTGAATTTCAAAGGAAATGATGGAAGGTGTTTTTTTTTAAATTTATTTGTAAAATTTATGAGATAGGTAGGTAACATAGTCTAAAATAATAAGTAAAGTGATAATAATGGTTAAGATAAGAGAAAAACCAGAGGTAAAGTCCACAACAAACATATGAGCTTGACGTTTCAAAAGTGCTTGTAAATTAAGCCTACTTGAAATTTATCAAATTAAAATTTTCATTTGCGTAGATAAAGAGACTTTACATTTATTTATGAAACAAATATTTTGTACAATAAATGAAATACTCAATCGCCAGTTCGGTGAGCGTTTAAGTAATGTTTCAGCCACTTAGCTCTTGTTTACACAATATCGAAATCCTTTTCGTCTTCAACTCTTGTCTTAATTTATACATTTTATACACTTTTGGTATTCCATCGTTGGAAAGAGCGAGGAATTTAATTCGAATGTACCGGTTGAAAGTCAGATTGCCAAGGAATTGAAATGTTTCAAATTACATCGTCCGTTTTGAGAATAACAAAATTGTAAACGAAAATATCTTACGACTTCAATGAAAGATTCCTTTTAGTTCGCATTATCTTTTACTCGTTTTTGTTTCGTGCTTTTCTTTGTTTTTTTTTTTTGCGAATTTTATTCAAATCAAATTGACTGATTGGTATCTTGGATTTGTACTACAAGATAAAACTGTTGTTTTACTATTGCATACCTTCATTGATTCTCGCCTGGAAATTGAATTTCTATAGATTAAGATCTCTTCAAATCTTTTTGTGTTTATAGATTTTCCAAATTTATAGAATTTTCCAAAAGACATCATTATAATAAACGTGATAAAAGAATCAGAGAAAAAACTAGAACAGAATTTACATACGTTCTTTAAGTCAGTCATCCAAATCTAATGCAATATAATTTCAAAACAGAGCTGAAGAGCAAACAATCACCAGATTCAAACTCACGCAAAACATAACTTCGGTTATGAAGTGTCCTTGCGGTCATAGCCTCTGCGTTCCTATAAAATGTGGGTGAGTATACTAGATAACTGCACATGGCATGCGATAGGTTCCTAAACCCAGGCGATGCGGTCCGCAGGCGGACATCCCGGCATGCGGTCACCGCGTTAGACATCTCAGTCATGCGTCCTCCGAATTATGTCACCCGGATTATTAAAATAACTAATACAAAAGTGATACATGATAAACTGGGCACAGTTTCAGTGCAGTTTGAAATGCTTTGCATGCCAAACTGAAATTCGTATACTATGGCGTGATACAGTTTCTAACGAAAATTCCAATATATACAACCACATTAGCGATCGTTGTTAATTTTTTTATGTTTTAAGTCTGTTTATATGAAAGTGATAAATGAGCATAGAGTGTTAGGAGCGTCAGCTAAGGCTGCTTTTTGTTTGTATAGAGTGAATCTATATGTGTTGATTATTATAAATGGCTATTGTTTTAGTTCAAGGTATTTCTCACTGGCGTGACTGCTTATTCCGCTGGTACAATTTAATGATACTACACACAAACTACAACATCGCGATGATGACACAAGGTGGCGTGCAGTGCAGCATACAGCCCAATAGTTGTAAACCTCCGCGCCGCTCCATATCTTACCTCCGCCGCTGCACTGATAGCCCGCAACATCGTAACGATGACACAAGGTGGTGTACAGTGCAGCGTACAACCCAATAGTTGTAATCCCCCGCGCCGCCCCATATCTTACCTCCGCCACTGCACTGATAGCCTGCAACATCGCAACGATGACACGAGGTGGCGTGCAGTGCAGAGTACAACCCAATAGTTGTAATCTCCCACGCCGCCCCATGTCTTACCTCCGCCACTGCACTGATAGCCCGCAACAGCGCAACGATGACACGAGGTGGCGTGCAGTGCAGCGTACAACCCAATAGCTGTAATCCCCCGCGCCGCCCCATGTCTTACCTCCGCCACTGCACTGATAGCCCGCAACAGCGCAACGATGACACGAGGTGGTGTACAGTGCAGCGTACAACCCAATAGTTGTAATCCCCCGCCGCCCCATGTCTTACCTCCGCCACTGCACTGATAGCCCGCAACAGCGCAACGATGACACGAGGTGGCGTGCAGTGCAGCGTACAACCCAATAGTTGTAATCCCCCGCCGCCCCATGTCTTACCTCCGCCACTGCACTGATAGCCCGCAACAGCGCAACGATGACACGAGGTGGTGTACAGTGCAGCGTACAACCCAATAGTTGTAATCCCCGCGCCGCCCCATGTCTTACCTCCGCCACTGCACTGATAGCCCGCAACAGCGCAACGATGACACGAGGTGGTGTACAGTGCAGCGTACAACCCAATAGTTGTAATCCCCCGCCGCCCCATGTCTTACCTCCGCCACTGCACTGATAGCCCGCAACAGCGCAACGATGACACGAGGTGGTGTACAGTGCAGCGTACAACCCAATAGTTGTAATCCCCCGCCGCCCCATGTCTTACCTCCGCCACTGCACTGATAGCCCGCAACAGCGCAACGATGACACGAGGTGGTGTACAGTGCAGCGTACAACCTAATAGTTGTAATCCCCCGCCGCCCCATGTCTTACCCCCCATGTCTTACCTCCGCCACTGCACTGATAGCCCGCAACAGCGCAACGATGACACGAGGTGGTGTACAGTGCAGCGTACAACCCAATAGTTGTAATCCCCCGCCGCCCCATGTCTTACCTCCGCCACTGCACTGATAGCCCGCAACAGCGCAACGATGACACGAGGTGGTGTACAGTGCAGCGTACAACCCAATAGTTGTAATCCCCCGCCGCCCCATGTCTTACCTCCGCCACTGCACTGATAGCCCGCAACAGCGCAACGATGACACGAGGTGGTGTACAGTGCAGCGTACAACCCAATAGTTGTAATCCCCCGCCGCCCCATGTCTTACCTCCGCCACTGCACTGATAGCCCGCAACAGCGCAACGATGGCACGAGGTGGTGTGCAGTGCAGCGTACAACCCAATAGTTATAATCCCCGCGCCGCCCCATATCTTACCTCCGCCGCCGCTACAATAGCGCGTGATTGCGGCTTGCACCCGCATAAATCACGCTTGTTAGCGCTTGCCTTAACACACAAGCGATAAGATCGCTCACCTGTAAAACGTTATTTCCATTGTGCTAACAAATTTTATACAATCTTATTAGGCCAATCTCAGACCACAGACAGAGATACGCTAGAGATAGTTTGACGGATAATGTGGACTTCTGAAGATTGGTTGCTGTAAGCAAAATACGTAGTCCTATTTCGGTTGAAAGGGCAGTATGATTTTGACTAGCGTAGACCTTTATAAATATACCAAATCATATGAGTAGTGTACTTGCGAAGTTATTAAGAAATCTTCATCAATTCGTCTGTATACATAAAAGTGAGCTGAAGTAACGTAAAGTATTTCTATTTTAATCTTGACTTTGACTACTTTGTTTTTTACTAATAATTTATCATGAAACTACCATAATAAATAACCAACCTTACCAAAATATATTGGCTGAGTTTATAAACCATTAAAAGTATAAGTATCATAATTTCTTATAACAACGCTAATGGCTATAACTTGTAGCCCTATCTAGAACGGATTGGCTCAAGAAATCTAAGATAATGCGTTACGAAGTTGCCGGCCTGCAGCCTGCAGGGCTCGTTTGTTTTGTCTGCGCTGATCGATAGGGGGCAGCAGTGCGATGCACGATCCGCTGTGTAGTTGGAAAATAAAACAAACTTGCATTTCTTGTAGAAATCCTACTTTCTTATACACTTTTTTATTGTCTTCTTGTTTTCTGCTTGTTTATGAGAAAGCAGCAGCGTTAATGGGGAAAATTAATTGGGTGACCATAGGAGAGTCATGTATAAAGGCCAGATTTAGAAAAATGTGAAGATGAAACTATAAAATTCTGTTCTAGGCTTGGAATTAGATTCAGTCCAGATAGGTGATTAGATCCAGTCAGAGTACAAATTGATATTATACTACAAAACGAGTTACGATTCCGGTATGGTTTTGCATAGTAGTCAGGGATACTGATTAAATAAACTGTAGTCCTCCAAACCAGCTGCATAATCAATTAACTTTAAGTGTCAAAAAACGTTGATTAATCATTTACTAAAATGGCGACACAATATTAATTAAAAGTGACTATGTCCAGCAATTGACGTCTATTGCCTGATTTGATGATCTTTGTAAAAAGATTTATGCCAAGGCTCTGTCAAGATTGGAAGTAAAGACAAAGCTAAACGAACACACCAAAAAAAACAGTTGGTATATTTAATTTGTAAGAACATCGAAAAAAAGTCACGTTGAATTGAGAACCTACTCTTTTTAAGGTCGGTTAAAAATGACGGCAATATGGTAAAAACGAGACCCCCGAGGTCCGTAAATGTAATATTTTTATGTATTTACTACAACAATATTGATATTTGCCTTGAACCAATCTGAAGAGCTCTCGAACGGCTTTGAGCGGCCTTTTGTTCTCGCGTAGCCTGAGAGATAGTCAATGATTTTCTCAAGTGTTTTATATACAGGTACTAACTTTATATAAGTATAAAATGGTAGCTATATAGGTATGACATAGATAGCAGTTGTGACGTCTACTTAAAGAGTATTGATCATCGAAAGATTTTTATATTTAGCGGTTTTGCACCGTATAGCAAATCGGCGGTACAGTGCTTGAAACTTATTTTTATACATATTATAATCTAAGTAAAATGTCATGTATGTTATAATGTTATTAAAGAACTAATTTAAAATATTCATCGTTTCTTTCTTGTTGTTCTAGGTAAGCAGACAGAAAACAAAGGGCTGTTTTTAGGAATGGGACATTACTACCAGGCACAGGTATTGGCTAGAAGTTGAACGATTTCTGCAGATTTAATTTTTGCCTTTTTAAATCTACATATTTATTCATAAGTTACTTAGCAACGTTATAAAAGACAAACCTTAAAAACTATTTTGTTGTTTTCATTGTCAGAAAATAACTAAGTAAGTGCAGCAGCATTTCTATTATCAGTTGACACAATTGATCCACTTGCTCCCGTACTACAATGCGAAGAGCTGAATCTCGTTGGATTGACATTGTACCTCACACAAAATCGAAAATCTATAACACAATAAAGCATCGAATCTGCAGACAGGTTCAAGATTGTTTGAGTGACATTCAAGAAAGAATTCTTGTGCAAATACCCTCGCCTGACAACAAAGGATCCTGTCTCTGTACGTACAGATATGCTGATATTAGGAATGTTGCAAAATCTACACTTACTAACTTAATCCATACAACGCAGAAATGCAAATAATCATAAATATAGTTATTACTTGAGAGACACCTGCTGTCACATTCGCGTAGTTTTCTTTTCCATAGGAATACCAGGATACAAATGCACTCCTCATAAGTCTGGCTATCATATTATACGAAAAAAAAAGTATAATCCGAATGTTAGTTTCAGAGATTAGCCAGACTCACAAACTGACAAACAGACTATAAAAGGCTGATAAAATTTATAAAAAAAAGAAGTTTTTATTTTGATCTTTTTTGGTGGTTTTGGTGTGAAGCAAAGATATGAAATCAACTAAATAAAATTACTAAGTACCAATATATTATAATCAACGTAATAATTTTAACACTACCAAATCTTCCTAGCAACCAATGGACCACCAAAAGCTTACAAACTTGCATCCCATTGTTTCAAAGTCCAACCCAATGACACTGTGGTTCCATTTTAAATTAAATAACATTATAACATTTCTATCGGAGACACCGGGCCGGGTGGTCCGACCACCCAGAGTCATCGATAGAGCGCAACACTAGCGATATCTCGAGCACGTTGATTTTATCGATATTAATTATAACAACTCTCCAACATCAATACGTAAATATGATGGGACAGTCTCCATTCTTAAATTTATCTTTTTAACGACCTATTTAGATTGACAGTACTGGTGGGAAAGTTCTAGAATTGTTTTTATGGTAGGTATAAAGTCTTGCACTTGATTATGCGTAATGGAAAGTAGTATTGAGATCTAAGTTAAAGTAAGTACACCTATTTACTTTCGTTTCTCGCTTTTATTATTGTTACCAAATACCAGTTCGAAACTACTATCGTTGTGCCAAATTTTATCCGAAACCGTTCAGTAGATTAGAAGTCATAAATACTGTAATTAACCAGACTTTGTTTTATATAAAACTAGCTGACACGGCAAACGTTGTTTTGCATTAAAAATAAAACAAAATAGATGAAAATTAGATAGTAGCCGATTCTTAGACCTGCTGAATACGCATACAAAATTTGGTAAAAATCGGTAAAGCCGTTTTGGAGGAGTACGGTAACTAACATTGTGACAGGGAAATTTTATATATTAGATATATTTTAAGCTTAAATTACTCTATATCATAAGCGCTCCTAACGGAATATTTGTATCTAAAATTAAAAGCAGAATAGAGGACTTAAATACGAGAAACATTCAGTTCATTTTCATCTGACCTTATATGTGATGTTATGCCGTTGCTCTAGTACAGCGAGCATGCAAATCTCACACGTTGAACATCAATAACAGTAGCTGTTGTTATTAACCGATAATAATCGAAAACTGCACTAAAACAAGTATACAGCAGTGTTGTATATTATTCCCCAGTTAAAATTGCACGAGGTTTGCCTTCCGCAGGTTTAATAAATTTCTCTTAATAGCCGGCTTTTTCGCACCTGAACCTTGCGTTTTAAAGCGAATTTACCGCCCCTTTGTTAGCTACGTGTCTGTTAATTCGTTTACTCTTCGCGAAGGTACTAATGGGTAAACGGTGGCTTTTCTTGCCAGTTGCTGCAATTAAGCTACTTCTTTGTTTTTCCTCCGTTGCATCGTGGGGTTCATTTTGTGGATGTCATGTTCATTGACTATATTCTCACTTTATTGCTAACTGATGTAGCATTTTGTTAAAGGATTCAATTCAAAGTTCTTTTAAGTAGTCTTAGTTTCATTACTTTTTGAATCGTCATAAATTATGTCTAGTTGTAGTGACACTAGTATGAATTTTAGTACTCCAGTTATTACTGGAAGGCAGATTCTACCTAGGAGAACTGCCAAAAAAATCAGCAGTTGCTCTTGTAAAATTATTATTATTTACCATATTAGGTAATTATCATTCACAAATTATTTGTTACACTTCTTATCTTTATCTTTCCCTATTTATTGCTCGTTACTGAGATTACATTTTAAACTACTAAAAATACTACTACTGCAATATTGGTAATTACATATAGGTAGATAACAACTGTAAACATAATTATATCAAGATATACGAGTACACACGAGTATATCGTTGCAGTTTAAACTGTTTCACCAAATTATCTCTAACCCAATTTTGCTATCAATATCATAATTATAATAATTTACTTAATTACGTACGGAATGCTGACATAGCCACAAACCTCTTATATTACCACCGAATACACGGTAATACTCTAGTGCATTCAATTATATTGCATACATGTGAGCTTCCTAGAGTATTTGTAGTCTAAGAGCCCATGCAACGCAAATTCCATCAAGATAAAGTCAAATATCAGTTTATATAAGGATTGGTTAATGTTAATAATGTTAAAATTACATTAAATTAAATAATAATTCAATTTAATAATGAGATCACTTAAATCTTTAAATCTAAAAAATGGATGAATGTATTACGTAAATTTCTATGAATTCCTAAGGGGTTATTGGATTCTTTTTGATGAAGAAATACTAAGTGAATTATTGTTATTATAAGAAGAATAAATGAAATGCAAGTCAGAACTCGAGAGGCTTTTTAAGTTCCACCTCGTTGTTGAGTTTAGATGTGTTGGTAATCGCGAGAACTTAATAAAACTGTTCCTTCTATTGAATAGCTGATTAACAGTTACGTGGGGCCAAATTAACGACACCTACAAGGCTCTCTATGGAGCACGTAGTATTTGGCACAATGCTATTGGATTTCTATTTTCTTTTCCCGCACTATACGTGATCAAAGGATACTAGAGTTCGAAGTTGTGCCGCAGTATCTCATGCCCGTGCCTCACACAGCTTCAAACGTTTGAACAATGACGGACTTTGTACACTTGTTTGTACACTTATTGAAGTAACATGCCAGCCTGCTTTGCAAACATATCTATCCATAGGACGTCGACTAAGCACAAACATTATAGCAAAGTTCATATCTCTGTGCACTTATTTATACAAATATCTATACACTACACAACCAATTCAGTCAATACTAGTAGGTTATTTGTATGTTAAGTTTGTCCTAAGAAGTACTACCGCATATTTCTGCCGCCTAGGTTTAATTGCGAAAGCAGTGCATTGTACGATGTGTTTCTAACATATCCTGCAAAATGTTTTCCACATGGGACATTTGCTTTTCCCTGAACTGTTGTTAAAAGAAAAATAGAGTAAATATATGGCATGATGCATTCAATTCGTTGTCTTTAACAACTTTAATAAATCTAAATCTACATACATACCTACCTACATGCGTGTGTTGTAGGCACGGCGAAACTTTTGAAATAAATTATGAAACTTCATATAACAAAGTCGTAAGGTCCAAATTATGCGTGTAAATTTAAATTTATACGTTTCAAAGATAACATTATACCTGCTCGTATTCTGGAAGATTTGCTTCGCTTTGATTTTTAACAAAGATTGAGTTTTTTAAAGATGTCAAATGAGACACAATTTTTTTTGATTAACTTAAAAATATATGCACTTTCCCTATTGTAATGTCGTTACTGAACAAAAAAGCTACCATTGAGCCTTGGCATAAAAATATCACTTATCTATGCGCTTAAATTATAAACGCATTTTTTTAATGCGTTAACAATTTAAGTTTTATTTAATAAGTAAGTACATAATATTATCAAGCAAATCCTTAGCACTTAGGAAATTCTTAGTTTTATTCTTAACGGCCAGATAAAATCTCGGATGTTTTATGTTTCTATCCCGACCGTTGTATGATTATAATCGTACCTACTTCAACATTTAACAGCTGTTTGGAGAGAAAGGAAGAAAATATATTATAATATTCTTTATCTAATCTTTATAAACATTCAAATAAAACTAAACCAATTTATACACTAATGTCGTATAAAATAAATTACTCAAAATATCATTTAAAAATTTAATATCGCCCGGCCTCATCCAGAGCACTTATTAATCTGTAATGTAACTTTGACGAAGAAAATTAAGCGCGCGAAAATGGGAAACTTTCCCGCGGTTTTGATGAATTGCCCCTGTTGTGAGTTTGAAAGAATGTCAGCACTTACGTACGGGAAGTGGTGCGAAATTACATCACTCTCGTTTAGGAACTTTGAGCGATATTTTGGTGGAAATTTATATTAAAATCTTTCACTTTTTTGTAATATATCGGTGACAGTTTGCGCCAATAACAGGGATTAGTCTGCGATATCATAATAATTTTTCGAATTAAAAGCTACGTTACACAAGGGGAGGTTCTCGAATGCTGACAACAGTTTATCTCTAGGCAACAAATGGCAAATGAGTGTACAGCGCTCTTTGTGAATCTCTTTTAACGTATTGGGAAGTAACATAATTCTAGCTACTCATATGCCTCCACTTTAAAGATCTTTCACTCGTAGATGGATTCTGGAAGTTGCTACATTATAGACCCTTTGACTATCCAAATTTACCGACAAGATCAAGTTTTAACTGAGGTAACTCCTCAGTTAAAACTCATTCATTCTAATGAAAATATTTTATGAAAGTTTTTATAAACCCTTATTCAGCAAGATACCTTGCAATGGAATTTATTTTAATTTAACTGACTAAAAGTTTTTTGAGTCAATAGTAATTTAATACAACAATGAGCAACAATTTCTTTTTAGACAACAATTAGCCTTTAAAATTAACTCTTATAACTCGAATAAGTAACTTTATTGTAAACACATCTGAATTTCATAATCTTAAGATTGTACTTGCAACATGGCGTAAATCAAACCGGATGGACTCCGATAGTTCATATCTATATCTAAATATTCGAATAAATAATGCGCCTGTCTGTGATTTTAATACAACTTATTGAGTCTAAATGATACTTTGTACGATAGTAGAACCCGACACAATTCAAAATGTTTATCTGTCAGTCTTTAGATAGGCAAATAGCCGTTAAGATCAGCTTTATATTCTTTTATATTATCTTCTTGGAGGCTAATCTTGGCTGATTTGACTTTGTTTTTTCTTTCAATACTAAGTTGAAACATATAGAGCATGCCTGCGTAACATTTTGTAGTAAAAAATAGTTATTAACATTGTTAGGTATATAATTAATTGTTATCCGGCCATGATTTGATGACGCATTTCAGTGTGTTGTTTCTCCAGAGTGGACACGAAGTTTGGCGCGATGTGTACCTTACACCATGTTGACCGGCTACTCACTCCTGTCGTAATCTGCCCACAAAATTTTTCGCACCGCTTATTAGCTTTTCCATACAATATAAGTAGCTGCTAGATTGGCGCGATAAAGCGCATTAACAAAGCTGTCAAAAAAATGTAGCAGTACTACGTAGACTACGTAGACATAAATGTCAGTGCTACACGAAAGCCATCAGTCACAGTAGCGCTGTTCTGTATCATAAATAGTATCGTATTAGACAGAGATAGGTAGAGTCAGACAAAGTAGAACTATCGCTCCTTACAGAATGTCCCTACTGTTATTGAAGTAAACTGGTTATTTTTTAATTTGTAGTTATTACCACAGATTACGAAATAGTTATTACTACATCTCTATGATACGGCTATTAAAAACGGAAGTTTAGGAAACGAAGAAAATGCTGTTGTTATAAAAAATAATTGCTCGTGAATAAATAGTCAAAACATTAAATTCGCCTTACGAATCTACAATCAAACTGTAATGTTAATAATAATCACTACAGTATTTAAATAACATACATAAATTATTGAAGTTAATTTAATTTATTATTATTGATGAGAACAATGAAACAAATTATACCTGGAAACGCCATTAGGTAAATAATATTTACAGAAATACATTATATGCTTCAATTAACACTGCACGCAACATAATATTTTAATTGGGATAACAATATTCGGTGTACATTTACCGATGTGTCCCAATAAATCCTGAATATCGCCCGACCAGGGAATCGAACCTGTTACGTTCCTTTGCTCAAAATCGAATGTACGAATAGATAAATTGCTTTTTCAGCTATTTTACTTTTCGGTACCAGAGATTTGTGCATATATAAAAAACTACGGCCGCCTGCAACTGTGTCCGCGAAAAATTCTGATATGTGATAATTCCTCTCCTTCCTCAGGCTCTAGTACTAGTTTAGAAGTGTATTGATATAGTGGAAAATCCTTTAGATGGCTCTATGTTTTTTATACCAATAATAATAATCATAAATATATAATATTGATGGTAATAATAGAAGCTCTCTGCGGTTTCACCTGTGTGGTTCCCATTCCCGTGGGAATATCAGGTTAAAAATAGCTTTGTTTTTAATCCGGATTATAATCTAAGTAATTTAATGTGATTGAGGGTTCAAGTCGATAGTGCATATATGATGAAAAGTAGAAAACCGCCCTGTGTCCATCAACCTGAGACGTAAGTTTTACACCTCATGTGCCTGTAATTACACCGGCAGGCATTTTTAAGATTTAAATAAATACATAAAATACAAGCTCGGTATAATTTTTGAATATGAAATTTTATTCAATGTATAAACTCAAAAATATCAATTTTCACGTGTAAGAATGTCTAATTGAACTCCCGGTACTGTTTCTTCGAAGAAGATCTTTCATTCTTTGACAAAGGACGAACTCCGTGAACTTTTTAACGAAGTTAAGACACAAATACAGTAAATATAATATATGTTTATGAGTATTAAACACAACACACTAGGGCTGCCGCCGCATAATTTGACATAGATATATTTTTAAGAAACTGAATTGTAGATAGCATATTTAGGTATTTATTTACGACTTATTTTTGTTTTACTATAAAAATCTCACGTCACGGTTTTTTTTATTCATTGCAAGTTTGCCTTTAAATTTTGCAATCACACTTGATGGTAAATGATGATGCAATCTAAGATAGAAGCTGATTAATTAATTAGGATGAAATCTACACCCCTTTCGGTTTCTACACCGACATCGTACCGGAAACCTTAATCGCTTGGCGCTAAGTCTGTGTCGGTAGAGTGGTAACTAGCCACGACCGATTCCTTCCACTAGCCTGACCTAACTAATTTCGAAAATCTTAATCGATCCAGCAGGAAGTTGAGTTCAGGACCTCCGTCTTAGAAATCCACTGCGCATACAACTGTCGTCAAAATTCGAAAAGCACTCACAGGCTGATAGAAAAATTAGTAATCAAAAATATATGTTGAGGTACCCTAAAATTCGCTTAACATTAAAGTATTTAGGTAATATTTACTCAAAGGTGTACGGCTTAAGACATCTTCTTGTTATTGACGATATTATTGTGTGCGACATTACTTCGAACTTTCGAACCTTCATCCTTCCTCAAATTTTAGTTAACACTATAACATCAGAGCACAACTATGCTGTAAAATCTTACTATCTAACTTATACACTCACGTATGAGAGGCTTCTCACGATTAATGGTAATTAGCTACTTGATTTATTTAAAACGCGACAACCCTACTACGGACATGATACAGTCCGCTCGTGAATTGGTGCTCTATGCAGTTTAATATTCATGTATAATATGCGAGAGCATGGCCGGTGTTGCACGTGAAATTAATTATAGCCGGGCCAGTTTGAATATACTGCCTTTGTGTTTTAACTTAAAGGCCTCAGATTGTGTATTTGTACAAGCCGGATAACCATACTTTATTCCGCCCGCCCTGGCTAGCGTTGCGTTAACGGAATTAGGTTATCTTTGAATTGTTTTGTATACCTTTTTACTAGTAGAATGTCCATGGTTTGTTACTAGGTCTAAGATTGCATGGACACACTTATTTTGTTGATAATATTGACAATATTTAAATATACACTACGCGCTTCCTCCGCCGCCAGTATTGACATAAAATGTAAATCATATTAACAAAGAGCTGATTATTTGAAGACAGATGTACTCGATGAAGGCTTATTCTACGTCCGCACTTGACGTCGCGATCAAGGACGAGCAAAGCGGCTCCGTTCGTGCTCAGCTCCTAACCTTAGAAACACCTTTTCGTTACATCTTTTTACTGTTGTGTTTCACATAAAAAAAATCTCGCTCCGATTACGATCACCCCGAACCGCTAATAGTCAAACACGAATATTAGCGTCGTTTACTTTGTCTTTGCGGAATTCGGCCATTAATAACGTTCACAATGCGGTCGTCGGCGGGCGGCGAGCGGCGGGCGGCGGGCGGTAATTGAACGCGCTCCATCTGTTATCTCACCTTTGTTAATGAAATTGCCTGCGCACTAATTAATCGTGTTCCCAGACCAAGTGTGAATCGTGTGACCACAGACGAACGTGTACAAACATACCAACAGACAACGAACAAAAATGTATAATCGATAGAATATATCGATTCGAACCAAAAGTTCAACTAAACAAGCTCTTTAACTTTAAAGAATCGTAGGTAATAGATAACTAATATCAATGTAATATATAACAGTTTATCTTATAATATTTCTGTATCTATATAACAATACAAATATTCATACCAACGTGTTATACTAAATCGCTTTCTTTTGCACACCCAAAATATAAATACACGTCTTGAGTATGAAAAAAAATAGAAATAATGTCGCCAATATCATATCCAGCATTTATTGAGATTGTCGGATAAGGGCGGGGGCAAATAGGACACTCCATCTGTTTTGGGGCATTGATAAGTTTTTTCACATACCAGATAGGGACTACATCACTGTATAGCAATCAAACGATTAATTGGGCAATGGAAGCACTAATGCAGTAGCCGCAGATCTGCGGTAACATGTGCATTGTAAATGATAGGTATATGATTTCTACGTACGAATACGTTTTACGATGTTTGATGGACTGGACTTAAGACCTTAAAATTGCCGAAATTGAAGTTCTCATATGGTCTACCTTCTTTATCTTAAGTCATATTAGCAGTATTATTTTGCAACATTTAATTTTTTACACCAAAGACGTCTCAGGTTTAACATGACTAACTGTAAAAGCGAACAAACAATGAAATAGCGTTAATAATATGCTGAATAGCAGGTACACCAACATCTTGAAAGTAGGTGGTGTTTTTAGCCGGTAGGAGTCCGGCACTGTACAAGGCGAGTATCCGCGAGGATTTTCTCCCTAGGGCTAAAGGTGTCTAACTGTACGATACCTGAACCGTGGAACTACACATGTAATATGACGAAATGAGAAAATGTTATTTTGCGCATGTATTCCCGAGCTGAGGCGCTTGGCGTAATCTCAAGGATTGGGCGCTCGTGACAATACATTTCCCCAAATTGTCTCCATGAAGACGCAATAATTTAAAAGGCTAAGCTGGGAATGAACTTGCGTACTCGTCGTAACGCAATGGGTTATAAAAGCGAATCACTTTGTTTTGTACCGACTCGAACGTAAAAAATCCTTGGTATCTACTTCCTATCGACTGAAATGGATTTGTGAAAATTTATTTTCTCCTATATAGCATACCAGTAGGTAGGTACACACCTGTGCAAATTACCTACTGGGTAAGTCAAATTTTAGACTTAATCATTTGCAAAATTATACTAAAGTTGTATTAGAGAAAATTTACTTATAAAAAGTTATGTTGTCCATAGTAATGAATTAACGAATCAGGGAATTACCTTGTCATTAAAGTATATAATTGTCATCCAGGATAAACATTCTGTTGTCGAGGGATAAAAAACAATCCCTCACGCAATTGAATCCACGGACTATTATAGCAGACAGAGATTAAGGAAAATAGATAAAAATTTCTACGTTGTACCTACGCCGCCGCGTAGCCTTAACACGCCGTGTAAACCGCCCTTAAGTCACAAAAAAGTAACAAACAGTGTTTACCTAAATCTTGTAACAATCTAAATAAAAAAGAAGTGACTAGTATATCTCATGATGCTTATTCCTTGTTTTTCTTACCTCTGCTCTAACAAATGATCCTCGGTTTCCTTAGTAGAAACTCAACGGGTCATTTCCTTTGGCGCCTTCCACCGAATAACTCACGCCGCTCCCGTGACCCTTATTACTCTCGCAATAAAGATTATACTCCTTTGCCACATAAAAATGTATTTACAAACCAACATCTCACCTTTCCGTTGATTTCCCTGAGGTCGGAGTCAAATATTTTAAAATATTCGCAGCGCGTCTGCGTTGAAAAAATATAACTTTATAAAGAAAAACACTGCTTTTTTCCGTTGCGGCGCTTTTTCAACTTAAATTTTTGTGGGCAAATATATTTTTATCATTTTTATTAATTGTTATAAATTGCATTGTAAAGATGATTGAAATACAAAAGATAAGTTAAAAGTTTTAAATGACAAATATTGGCAGAACCGATAGATATTGGTGTCCCAAGATGCAGGAATAACAAAAATTGAAAATACAGTGTTGGACAACCCCCACTAAGCGTCACGTGACTTGTAGGTTTTTTTTAAATATAGCTTATTTTAAAAAACCTACAAGTCGCGCATAACTGTAATCGCGCCTAATGGTAAGCGAACTTGCAGCTTGGAGATAGACACTGGATACTGGATCTCAAGACCATGGTTTTCGGATGTCCTTACAACAGGCCTATGTGCAAATATCGTTCAGAGCTGCCACTGCCATACACTTTTCACTACAATGTTCTAGATATTTCCTATTTAATAGATATTCAGTCAAAACCGAAGGAAGTCGCTGGTTTTGTACCTGAGCCCGCTTCATTTGTTAAAAGTAATCTTAACCATCTGATGATGTTGATAACAACGACTTTTAATGATGTGATGATCATTATAACAGTTTGAATAAAATTGTGTTTCGCTTAATACCCACATTTTGTGTTCCAATTTTAATGTTTCCAATTAATTGAGTCAGAATTGAACGTTTTCAGTTTAAATCGCAATCGCTTGTAAAAGCTTTATTGAAAATGGCTTTCCCGAAATTCTTCCTGTTTGTTCCCGTAATGAGGTGCGGGGAAACTGCAGAAAGTAAACTCTTAATCATAATAGTAAAAGCGTGCGTGTATTTTCAGCTAACCGAATTTTATATTTGTTTAAATCTTTATTTAAATTTTAATTGTAATTGTATTTACGTGGATAGTTTTATTCGTTTGCATATACGTTTATAAAAAATATTTATGTGAAGTGTAGTTTAATTTATCCCCTCACCTACAATAAAGTATAATTTAATTTATTTCCTCACCTACAAGCAGGGAGGCCTAGTGTAGTGGGCTTTGCGTTAATAGGCTGATAACGATGATGGTAAATTAATATATCTAATCTAATTAGTACTAAAATCTATAGCATTGTGCATCGGAATGCTTTGCTTGATGGTACGTATTTATGGGCAGAGTGGCAACACGCCACAGCCGAAACCTACCAATAACTTGGCCTGGACCAAACAATAAAATTTTATTCGGTCCAGCAGAAAATTTAATCCAGGAACTTCGTCTTATAAATTCATCGCGCATATTACTGTGCCACGGAGTTAGTCAATTCAAATTAAAAATATAATCGTTGGATTAAAAAAAAATAATCTTACAAGACGAGAGTATATAGTGCAATATAATTTCGCGACGTAACACATGAAAGGTCTAAGTAGGCCGTTAAAGCCGTCTGCCGCTAATTCTGAGTGGGATAAAGGGTAATTTATCACAATTATTGAGCAGGGCCCTTCGCCGTGGGCTTGGCTAAGATTGAGTTACGTTTACGTCAAGGTCAGATAAAAGATTAACGGGGATCCATTTCTTATTTTAATGGGGAACGATTTTGTCATATTAAAAGTAGTAAAAAATGTTGAGACAGAATTATACGAGCATGCTGTAATTAATAATAATAATTATAGTCTGAAATATTGAGATTTTTCCGTCCAAAAATTCTCGACCTGGTGCTACACTTGCCTCGGAGAGTGTTCGGTCTCGGTTATTGTTATCATTAACATTTGATAGTATACCATTATTATTTTGAAGCAATATGGTATTTAAGCTTCATATCCCCTTTTCTTTAAGGAGGAAGAAATTTGATTTTTTGAAAGATTTTTACATTTTGATTTTTTTTATATCCAAAATACTAGCTTATTAAATTAATCAATATAAAACCTACCCTTTTAATACAAAACCTTTATAATGTTAATGTAGCTAGATGCACAGCTTCTTAGGGCGCCAGGAATGGTAACTGATGCAACTTCACCGGTCAGTGAGTGAGACGGTAGCCTGAGGGCACGTCTGCTATCCGATCCGACACAGAGCTGCATAACTTGTGGCTGGCTTACATAAACTTCAGCGATATTCCACAGCTTGAACTACCGTTACTAACTAAAAGTAAAGCGTTATAAGAAATGAAAGTCAAATTTAAATTTTAAAAAATGATTTTAGAATAAGGGCAATTTTCTTTGAATACCAATACCTGGGTGATAATATTAGCTTACGGGTGTCAGTTCCAAAGTGTCACGCAATGTAGGCTTAAGGATACTCTTTTTGACCGGTCAACACTCACCTTCTCTGCTCGTATTATTCTCCCTGTCCGACTAAAGCAAAGGATCCTGCTAGAGCAGCTTTGGACACTCGTTCTAGAATGGAGCTTACTACAGCTTAGGCCATTAGGCCGAGGTCTTTGAGCAGCTTGTAGAGAGACTTTGCTGATTTACCTCTCGCACCCACTTCTCTCATTCATTTTCATTCATTTATTAATTCTCGCACATATTTTAAATTAATGTACGAGTATTTTTTTATTTTTCTTAAGAATTTAAGATAAAATACTTCCACTAGTATGAATATTCAATCGGTCCAATCGGAAATCGAACCCAGGACCTCCATCCAGGAGAACGTCAAAACCTAAGGTATACGCATGTCGATAAAAATGTATATTACCTAAATGTATAAGATGTAACGTATCAGGTATTTTTCTTTACATTCCCACCTCCTGTTTGCACATAGCCACCCCTTCAGAGAGGGTCTTAAGTGATTACCAAGTGTTAGGGCGACGTCCCCGGCGTGGCTTGTTAAAAATAAGTCTCCTTACACCCTGATCACAGATAACAATGTACTGTACACACTCCATCTCTCATCGGCTTTTTGTTTTTGTAACGTGTATGCATTGAAACGTAAAATGACTTCGCCTTTACACGACGTGATGTGTACATGTGTGTACAACTTTGTGTGTGTATAATTTTCTAGAATATATGCGTAAGGTTTCGATTATTATCAGCTCGAGTTAATTTAGGTTTTTTATATTGTTTTTTCTTTAAGCCTAATATACGCACGAACTTGTGTACAAAAAATTACATTCGCCACCCAAGCGGCAAAATCGGAAATATTTCTTTTGCCCCAACGCAACGAAAGAGCGAGTGCTATTTTCGATTGCAGGTTATGGGTGACGATTTCTCGTTTTATGTACACCAGATAGCTCATTGGGCGCATCTTATTCCTATTGGAGATAAATCCTTGGGTTGAAATCGGCGTTCAATATTTCCGTGCCTTCAACGAGTTGGGATTCTATAATCCCTACTGAGGAGGGCCTGATCTTGCCTCGGTTTTTGTCTCGGATGTAGTTACGACACTTGGAGATTTCTTCATGCCACGGTTAGACACCATGGGGTTTTAGTTAGTAAAATCCCACGGTTAAAAGCTTAATATCGAAGTTATAGCGGTATGATGCCTCGTAAAAACTGGTGATAAAGCTTGTTGATATGTTTTATACCCCCAAGTTAACCATGCTACGAAGTCACAAAAACCTTACAATAGTATAAAAATTTGTTATAAGCCAGCATTTTCTTCTCTATCTCTTAAACATTATATAACAGTTAAAGTGAGTATTTTTATTATCATATAACATAGGTCCTATAATCTTAACATACCTATCTTGAAATTACGTATCTAGCAAAAATTTATCCTAGATCTATCCAAAGGTCTAGTATTAGTTCTAAACTTTGAAATCAATATCTATCTCTAAGCCTTTGTTAAGTGTTCAACTATTAGGACAATGCTTTATCATTTCATATGCCTATTGATACAGAGTAATAGTCACAAGAGCGTATATCGACACGACACGACTAAGGGAGTAATGTTAAATCAGATTCTACGACTAGGGGCAAGTTTGTATTGAGACCTCGGGCGTTCTCTCGAGAATACACCGCATTGTTCTATACATGGGTACTTAGTGAAGTGTTCTGTGTACTAAAATATCTATCAGAGTACTTTCTGTTCATCAAATTTCAGTTCATTCTAAATTTTAATTCTTATCAAAGCATATTCATAGGACATTTGAGGGAGTCGTATTTAGATTAAAGAAAAACACGCTGGTTAGGAAGTCAGGAACATACTCAATACATGACTGGATTACATTCTTGTATTAATAAAATAAATAAGTATCTTTATCATAAGAGATTAGAACTTGGTATGATACTAAGGTTCTCATATCTGTATCGGATTTAAATCCTATCTAGTAGATACCTATATTGATTTAAATGATAATTGCCGGGCACGACAGCCTGATCTGCTCTGATGTGCTTTGATGTGGCCTATAACACGACGGACAATGAAATATTTCCACACTTAAAGCTGAAAATCCCTTAAATGAAAAGGAAAATAATTCGAAACAGTTTGCGTAGGCGATTATTACATGGCAAAACCACGTATGGAATTTTATCATAAAATATAAAAGTAAAACAAAGAAAAGATCACAATATTTGACGCAAAAAGATTGCTTCTTCATCAAAGAAATATACTCCTTGATAAAGCAAACTTGTTTCAAGTTTCCACGACAAACAAAACAAAACGGGACAAGTATGTGTTCTCGATAATGAACATACGAATAAACGACGCAAGAAAATAAACTTTGTATCTTCACAACTTCACCCTTATTACTTGATGTCCATTCCGAAACTCTTCAACGGTCGCTGACCTACCCTTAGGCTTAAGGGTGCCCAACTAAAATGTTAGGAAATATTCGGGCAGTGACGAAAAAATAACCGCGGTAATTTTTATGCGTGGTAACTAAGGCTCTTTGTGACATACTCGTAGTTCACCGTAGTTCTTTACTGTGTTCCGATGTTAGAAGTATTATATGGTGGCCGGCCAATTTACAAGCAGCCTTAGCATATATTACTCAGGTTGTCGTATGCAGAGGAGATGGGCTATTATGAGCATGTTCTGAGAACTATTATATCTATATAAAATTGAACTGTTTGTTTATAATTTCACATTAACAGAGTTTCACTCCATGCATATGAAAGTATATTATGCGGTACTTACATGATAAACAACTCTTTAAAGAAAATTGAACGTTGAAATATCTTGTATATCTATGAGACAACCCTGAAACTCTCAACAACTATCAACAAAAGTGTAAGATCCAACTTTTCTTGGAGTTTCCGAGGCCCGACAATCGACGCGAAACAATTAGGGAGGCTGGGAGGCGGACAAATACAATTAAAAGTTGCCAAAATTTTAAAAGCTTCCAAGTTAAAAGGTTCTCCCAAGGAAGATAAAGTATATGCAAGCACCAGCTGTAGGACCAGTTGGTCTGAAAGTACAGTTATATTATGCATATTTTATTTTCAAAAAATGGAATAAATCTAGTTGAAGTCAAAAATTTTCTGGATTATATATTGTATTTCAAAATATTTTAAAACTGCATTAGTTAACTTTATGACTTATTAGCTATTTTTAACCGACGAAAAAAACGGAGGAGATTTTCAATTCGACACGTATATATTTTTTTTATGTATGACCACGCATAAATTTTTACAGAGTTGTCCGATTTTGATAATTCTTTTATATCTGATGATGATATCCTGGGAAAATTGAAGGAACTTTTCAAATTTTATAGGCACACTTGCAGCGATTTCGATTTTAGTGTAAGTATCGGTAGCTTTTTGGCTACAAGTCCGTTTAATATACTATGACAGTATAGTACGAGTACGTTTCATGGCGATAAATCACAAAAAGTAAGAAATAAAAATTTATAACAAAAAATAGAACCGACTCAAAACGCATTAAACAGTAAAAAATAACTGTATCATTTACTTGCTTAAGTAAATTAAAGCAAGTAAATGACACAGTTATTTTTTACTTTTTAGTGTGTTTTGAGTCGGTTCTATTTTTCGTTAAAATTTTTTATGTAAAAATATGTTTTGAATTATACTGAATCATGCGCAAACTTTCTAGATCAAATAAAAAGTATCAAGTCTACTCTTTTGTAAGTTCCTCGATGTATCCAAGCGTTCATTTGTACATTTTCCATTTTAAATCAGTCTCTCCCAGGGGATTGGAATATCGCCGCCCAAAAATCCCCCAATCGCTCTCCGTTAATTTCTTTTCCGTCTGTGATTTCGCTTGAAGCATATTAATTTAATTGGAGTTAACATAATTCTTTATGACTGTGGCGGGTACCGTCACCGCGCCTCGTAATTAACGGTATCCTCGAACATTCAAAGGAGGATACGAATGTGCATGGAAAGAAAGATTCCTCTAATTATAAATCTTGTATTTAGCGTATTTTGTTATAAAAATCTCATTATAAGTGAGGGCGCAGTCTACATTAGTTTAGCTTAATATACCAGCATTCCAGATTTAAGAAGTTGTATTTTTCATTAAGAGTCACGAAGTATTATATATGTACAGTCCTTGTGTGTATGTTACGAGGACTATATAGAATCCAAGAAACAATTAATAAATCATATTTACATTCAATTTTAATGAAGTAAAAGGATTCTGGAAAAATATTTTGCGCCAAACATTCTTTTGATGTTTTCTTTAACAAGTTATCGAAGAACGTCGGCGTACCCAACGTGAAAAATATCAAAATTCAAAAGTGTATTGACACCTCAATCGCTTTCGCTTATAAATCGCACGTTAGGTGCCGCCAAGGGCAATTTCGCTAGGCTCCTTATCTTGCCCTAGTGCTCCTACGGTGGCGTGATGCGGTGTTATTTACGCGTCGCCCCTAAGCCCCTCTCCCGGCAATGTATCTGAAAATTAGGGATCACATCCAACCAGGGATTCGGGGGGTTAATTTGCGGGATTCCCGCAAAGTAAAACGCGGATGGCCCGATAAAATAGGAACAATGTTGATACGTCACGTGATTCCGTGATTACGTTCAGATATTCCAGCTTTGTTTTATGGATAATGGCTTATTTCGGCGGTTTTGCGGGTATGTTATTATATCGGAGGTAGTTTTTCCCTATTCCACCTTGGCTGAGATGGGGGAATATTTCTTTTGCGCTCGCTGGGATTATGATCGCGTCGGCATGAAATATCGCGAATGGATCTGTATTCTGTATCGCTTTATACGTATCCGTGTTATGAACCGTGAGCGCTTTGTTGTCATATGTTCTTCTTTATATGAACTACATTACATTTTTTTCTTTATTTGCTTTTATTCCATGTTCACTGTCATGAATAGATCTTGATCAATAGTTGAAAAATGTGAGTTAGTCTTATGACTAGATTATATTGTAAAGTTAAAATAGTTAACATTAATTAAATCTCAATATAAATTCAGCAAGAATGTCATAAATCCTTCCCATCATAATAGAAAAATACAGATATTTTCTAATTGGCGTTTCGGATAACTCCTCTGTATATGCCTAGCTAAAAACCACGTCAGCTTTCAGTTAATCCGTATTTTTTTATTTTCTAAATAAAATCGATTTTTTTCTAAGAAGAATCTAAATAGAGCAGACTCTATTATTTAGGAAAAAAAAATTAATATGATAAGTGGGGTGTGGAGAAAAAATGTAGAGTGTATATTCCGTTCAATGTATTTTATATCATTACCTATAAGTAAGATCATAAAACGTCCGTCGACGCGGCGCACCCTAGGGTAGCCAGAACTTATTTTATATGACGCCGGAGTTCGCCGGGGAGTTTCATATTAGGCTCCGGTTTCGCGGATAACCGTAAAAAAGGTTTACAATATTCTATACTCTAGGTCTAAAATTTTACATAAATCTTATTTATTACGCCTGAGATAACCTAACCTAAAATGATATCGCGAATACAGTTTTTTGAACCCATACTACACGAATTTCAAAAAACTTTTTCTTACATCGTATCGAATGCTTGGTGACACGTTTTTTCCGTTAACCAGGGTTGAAACGTAATGCAGTTTATCTATGAACATATCAAAAAGTCGAACTCGGGACCTTTGGGGCTCAAACAATATTCAAAATAATACAAATTACCAATCAAAGTTATTTGTTGCTTAATTATCTAAACCTATAAGTGTTTAAAAAGTGTTAAACCTTCAGTGCTACAGTATCATATTTGTTTAAAACAACAAAAAACAGGCGATAACGATTTTTAAAAAGGATTCAAGAGGATCTTTAAAAATGTTCGTTGTCTTATGTAAATAATATATATGTAAATGGTTTTAATAAAAGTTTTAAGGAAAATTAGGTAACATTTACGGAGAATATTTACTAAAGAACAAGAAAATTTCCACCCATAAGAAAACTGTGTGACCTAAGAAGCGAAAATTAAGGGAAATTTTCCGCTAATTTTCCAGCGCCTGTATTTGCGTAGGCATACTTTGTTTAACACAACTATCCGCCCACTGGTTATGGTTTATGAACTTCCACAAAATATGATAACGTCTCCTTTTACTTTACATAATATAATTCTTATAGTCTATGAAATATTAGAACTAGCTGTTTTAAATTAAATTTTGTACTACTATGTAAATCGCGAAGTCGAAGTTAATTTTTACAAAATATTTGTTCAACTACCCGCATTTCCTAAAAAAAATGGCGAATTATAAATAACGGTCATTACGAAGTAAATTTCTGTCGCGGGGCGTTGTTTTAAAAATGCGCCGTCTGTAACGAGAGCAGCGCAATTAGCGTACTTTAAAAAAATAATGAGTTTTACGCTGTTTTAACATCCAGGAAGTTTCATTGCTTCCCATTATTTCTGTCCGCTTACGGCGAGACCGAAGGGAAGGGGGGACGCGCTTGTACTTTTTATTATTTCAGTGGGATAAGTATTTTTTCAAAAGGGACTGTGATGCCTCGGGCATAATGCGTTCTAGAGTTCTGATCTGCGTTCCATCAGCCACATTGCTATGATTGTGAGGGGCACAATCTTGAAAAGCCTAAAAATATTGCCTACTGAAATAAAGTTGCCGTCACATGCCGATTACGGGTTTATAAAGCACAACGCGCTTCTTCTTCTATGGATTTTTATGGAAACGACGTGTCACTTGCCACGAAATGTATTTTATAGAAAAATTTTCAAACTAGTACTGTCGTCTGCTGTTGTCGTCTGCAGTCGGCTACGAACTCGCCCCCTTAATGTGAGAGCCAAAGAAATCGCTTGCAGCATCCGCCATCGCTTGCCTAATACTTATATTTAATTACAAGAGCAGGTCAGCGCACTATATAATATGTATGTCACTAATTAAGGCATCATAGTTCTAAAGAGATAAGTCATCTCAGGATTAAACAGCAATACGTAATACAATGCTTTCCCTAATCAGAGCAATAATTATTATAGTATTATATTATTTTTTATATCAGCTAATAAGGGCAAGTTTTTAAGAATGTGATAAAACAGTAAGGTATAAACATTCACCATTACATTTTTATTAAGAAATTATACTAAATGCTGCTCAACTCAACTCTTGTTTGCATTTACTCTGTATGGTATTTTTAAAATCATTACAAACAACAAAGAATCTAATTCCGCCATCAGATGAACGAACTGCAGACTAATTTTCCAAACTAAGTTTCTTTTAAATCTAAAGTAAGTATATTTGTTGTTTTTTCTCTCCGCTCTTATTTACTCTCCTTCGCTGTTCGCAGTTTGTATTTCTCTGTATAGTATTTATCCCGCGGCTTTTGTAGACTTTATTGATCGAGAAAAGCAAGGTCTACGGGATTACTTACTTGGTGAAATTGTTCAACGGTAAATATACACTTTGTTTTTACTTTTGGCCGATGCGGGTTGGCAGGCTTAGGGTTATGTTTGCCTCTTTTATCGATTCCCATTGATGACCAGTTGGTGGCCCAAGATGCATCAATATACTTATACGTATGATATTAACTAATGTAGAGAAAGACGGCTTAACGTACTTTCCGAGACAAATCAACTCTCCGTGAAACATCAACTTATCTCTTTGCTAAGAATTTTTAGGTTTTCATTTGTTTCGAGTATTTCACACACTACTCTCCACGCTCAATCCCAATCCACCGGAGTTACAAGGTTTACCTGTTATGTATCTACCTACGTATAGTACTTACATTTACGTAATCTGACATATCCATGTAGATGAATTAAACATTATTATCCTAAGCCCACCAACTTGCAATGGAGCAGCGTGGTGGGTGTAAGCTCCTACAAGGAGGGAGACCTGGTCCCGTAGAAATAGGCTGCTAATGATGATGATTGATGGTGTAGATTGTTTCTCATCTACGATAGTTATTTGCACACTGCCGCTATCTATCGTAGTATGTGGCACGTGTCCACTGCTCTCGTGGATTGTATAAGATAGTGGAATACGATTTATCATAGTAACTCACGAAACACGATTCCGTTCGTGTGCCAGCTTGGCTTTCACGAACTGTTTCTGTAGATATTATATTGTCTCAGTTTGCATTTTATTATTTGATAAATTGTTGGAGTAAGGACACATTTTCTTTATATTGTACCATATGTGTGACTGACTCGTTGTTTGTTAGCTGATTCGAACCATTAGATCCTAGATTCGAGTCTTGGATCGAGCTATACATATCATAGCTCGACGTAGGGCTTTCTTTGAGCTTTCTCTCTAAATGTTCAGTTGTAGTTGTAAAGATGGTGTTACGCCTCTGCCCGGAGAGCACATATACTTGGCAGTCCCGTCTATCAGTGTAGGAACTGATTCCCTACAAGGCTCGCTGCTTAGTTATAGATACTAGCACCTACGTCATTATAATTCATAATGTAGACCTATGTCATTATAAATGTGGTTTCAAATCTAAATGGCATGTTGATGCGTATTTGCCGATAAGATGCTAACTAGCCATAGCCTTAGCCTACCACAAGAAAAACCTTTTTTTTTTCTTCGTGGGGAATACATCCTCGCTAAGGGGGAGACGAGCGAGAGGCTTATGTTGGGCTATTTTATGACTAAAGCTGATATACTGAGCTACGGGAACGAATGCACACTACCGTTATCCAGTCAACGGGCATTGTTGCCGTTGACTGTTTTATTTTACGCGCTGGGAACACTATGTGCGCCTTCCAGCTCGAGGACGTATCTCTTAAGGGCGATATATTTCCCGTATCTATCACCCAGAGCTCCTTATCAAGGAGGCAGTCGGCGACCACCAGGAAAACCTGAGCCAATGTAAAAAAATTCCTACACTGATCGAAGCCTGAACAGGATCACTTTGTTGAAAACAAAAACTAATTTTTTATTCAAAATATTCGTTTTATAGTCTTAATATTAGGGTACCTACTACTGGATTCCAAAACATTTTTAACAAATCTTACTTTTAAAATAGGCATATCCATGTACCCTTTGTCTCTCCGTTTGTTTGCTTCGAGCACATGGCGAGTGTATAAGATAGAACGGAGCTGCAATTTTATCAGACAAACGGACAAAATACGGCGTGTTGACAAAAGCGTCGGCCCTTCCTCGGGGCGCAATCTTTGCCGCGATTGTGCTGGCATCGACCTGGCAACAAACAGTGCCTGGCGCCCGCTCGATGTACAAAGCTTCACCCAGACGCTTTGTTGAACAGGGTTACGAGTATATGTGCCAATAAATGCTTGTATTATTTTAAACTTAGGTTACCATATGATTGATGATGTCTAAACGTACTTGTGACAATCTGGTCCAATTTTTGCTTGTGCTGAAATCGACCTGGACGTATCCGCTCGGTATGCAAAGCATCATCCATGCGTTTTGTTGAACAGACTTCCGATTATACTTGTTTGTGCTGATATACGCTTGTTTTATTTCAAATTAAATGAAACTAATAATCGACCATTGGCATCGACCTGCCAACGTTTGGGCGTCACCCAAACGTTTGGGTCAAATTAACAGGGGTACGACTATACTTGTGTGTACCAATAAACCCTAATATTAAAAATGCCTGCACAATTTACGTATATTCAATCTTTTTATTTTATTTTTTGCCATCATTTACTTATTACTCTATCTACTATTACTACCTTTTATTTCAAGTGAAGTGGCCAGTTAAAACTGTAAAACTTGCTAAAGGTACTTAATTTATTAATTTCGCTAGGTAGGTACTTCATTTTAATAGGAAGTAATATTAAGTGCATACCTGCCTCTGAACTTAATCCTAGTAGGTACTTAATCAAGTTAAAGCTATAGTATAAAATGTTCTAATTAACTCTACTACTTCGTTACGCGTAAAAATTTACTGTATTTTTTGTTGCAATTTTATCAGACAAACGGACAATATACAGCGTTTCCTCCATTGGTAATCATTTTCTCCGTAATAAATTACTTAAAGTGACTAGCGGATTCCAAAAGCGCTTTTTTCGTCATTCAGTCAGTCATTGTTTCAAGACTTGGCGCCAGTTTCCAAATTCGTTTTTTTATCAAATGTTGGCCAACGAAGGCAAACGCTGGGTACTGGGATGTTTTTAGTAAACAGGCATTGTCATTACCAGCTTTTTGTTTCGCATTTGTAAATACCCTTGTTAAGGTCTCTTCACATTAGCATTAAGGCAAAAATGTAGAATTTATTCTTGTTTACGGTTGATTTATTTATGATACAAATGAATAGAACGTAAACGTAATGAATCATAGATGAATATATAACTTGAACCAATTAAAAATTAAATTAATAAAATTTTTAATTGCTGTAAAAGATTTATGATGATTTAAGTTGAAATTCTTGAATGCAATCTGTTCAGGGAAAAACAGTTGAAATTATAAGCACATAAAATCTTTCTAGTAGAAGGGAGCATAACAGGGCATTGTTCTTAGCGATTGTGTAAATCAAGAAGATGATGTTGCTAAGTTATCCGTCTCAATATATTAATCAACATTTGTACATATTTTTAACCGACGAAAAAAAACGTAGGAGGTTCTCACGTATATATTTTTTTTATGCGCATAACTTTTTAAAGAGTTGTTCGATTTTGATAACTCTTTTTTTTATTTGAAAGGGCACACTTCCAAGGTAGTCCCATTGTCATCATGTTAGGATCTGTAGAACTCTTCAAATTTTATAGGCACACTTGCAGCGATTTCGGTTTTATTGTAAGTATCAGTAGCTTTTTGGCTATAAGTGCCTATAATGTACTAGACAGTATAGTACGAGTACGTTACGTGGCGAGAAATCACTAAAAAGTAAGAAATAAAAATTTTTAACAAAAAATAGAACCGACTCAAAACGCACTAAAAAGTTAAAAATAACCGTGTCCTTTACTTGCTTTAATTTACTTAAGCATATCTAGAAGTCGGTGCTAGCCAAGGTTTCTACTTTAACAACATAACCTAGAACCCACAAACTGCTTTACTACGTTAAGTAAATGTTCCTTAAGCTTGCTGGCGCCGACTTCATAGATATGCTTAAGTAAATTTAGTGTATATATAATAATAAGTGCGTTTTGAGTCGGTTCTATTTTTTGTTAAAAAATTTAATTTTTTTTTTTCAAAAAATACCAAAAGAACAAAAATATCTGAAATACTGAACCAATTACACAAACTTTGTCGTTAAAATCGCACTTAAGAAAAAGAAACTGAATTTCACTGCAACTAAATCACGCATCTTCCGTTGTACGTGTGAACGCACCTTTACCGTGGTGACACAGCAAATTACTTTTGGGGGTAAAATTCGCGCGTTCTGTGTCGTAACGACCGCTGCGGCCGCAAACACACGGCTAGCGAAACTTTTGACTGAAACTTGTTTGGAAATTCAACCGCGTCACTTTGCGCTGCACAATAGTATTCAAACGGTGGGCGTGATAAGCGAGCTTGTTGCTTTTTATATTACTTTAGTTTACGCTAACTGCTGTTGTTGGTTTGCGGACGCAGTTGTTATCGGCTGCAATAACCGCCCGAGTTTGTCGTGTGGTGCACTTCTTTTTGAACCAGATCAGAATTCAGAATGCGTTTGGAACCTACTTAGAGGTTGGTTTGGGATTCTATCTGCCCTTTTATTTACATGAGATTACCTACATTTATACTCACCGCGAAGAGATGTGCAGATCATGGTGTTGCAATCCATTGTCTAGACTAGAGCGACCCCTATCAGTTCAAGGCGCACCGGGAACATTATAACTCCCAACTTGAACTTCTAATAGATTACATATTCCGTGTAGAGTTCTTAAATGTAGAACTTTGCAAATACAGAACCTTCTTTTTCCGAGTTTCGATTGAAAATTATATTTGCTAGTAATAATTATATTATAGCTGCACCAATAGCTAATAATTATTATACAATAGCTGTGACGATGCACCAAGCCATGTGCCGTTTTCCCATCAGACCCTATATTACGGGTGGGTCCATAACAATTTCATTACTCGTAATCGTCGGGTAGTTTGCATAATCACCGGGCTCTGAGCAAACCAAGGAGCATTAGCTTTTTTACCCCTGCCATCAGCAGTCTATCATGTCAGAGCTGATATTACTTCAATTATAACGAAGTGAGGTATTTTTACCTTATTAGAATACGGTAAAAGAGACGTAGTAATAAATTACTTTTTGTGAATAATGAATTGTTAGATATGGATTAACAGTTCGAGGTGCATTAATTTTTGAAGATCCTATCAATTTTCATTTTGAAAATCCTATCTTCACCTGTCTGCGCATTAATACTTATTGAAATTTATTTTTTTACATTACAGATGGCGCCGCAGCGCTTCGATCGTCGGGTTGTGAGATACGCCACATCCAACATGTTTTTGGTTAGTAAATTTGTTTACAACTTTTAAAAAATAATAAGTAGCCCAAACTGCTGACACTAGCACACACGATTTCCTTTGCTTTTAATCCTTCCGTATCAGGAAGGTGGGGTTTTTAAAAATATAACACGTTTAAAACGATAAAAGGCATGAAAAAAATCACCCAAAATTATTCCCGAATACTGTATTATGTATGATGTACTCATAAATTAAAGCGTCGCTTCGCTATATGCGTTACATAACCAATAAGGATACTGATATAGGTTTCCAAAACTAAACAAGGAAGATAAAAGAACCAATAGATAAAACCTGAAAGATGTTGTTTTAGAAGAGGTTTTACTATGAAGGCCGTATATAGCCACGATCCAAGACACCCACTGTATCCTCAAACCAATTCTATTATTTTTATAAACTAATCTACTGCTAGATACTAACAACATCGCATTTACCAAACCACGCTGCGGCAGTGACCTCGCTGATCGGTATTAGCATAAATATTGGAAACTACATGCATATTACAATATGTTGCATATTACAGTGCAATGGCAATTTATTGTAATACAAATGTTATGCAGTAATTAGCATACAAAAACAATAAATTGCCGTGGAAGTACTGATAAGGTCGCTTAATCTCGCATCGCATAACACGGCCCGGCACGGCAAAATACTGTCCCACGGCAAGGGTAGGTTATATCGTCGACGGACCTAATTTCTCTACTAGTATATTATAGTTACTAGCAGACGCCCGCGGTTTCACCCGCTTGATTCCCGTTCCCATGAGAATATCAGGATACAAATTAGCCTATGTCGCCCCTCTCTTTGTTTATGATGACAGACATACAGACACACGAAAGTTTTTTTACATTAACGGAGATAATTTCATGTGCGTAGTAAAAAGCGGTTAATTTAAAATTCTATTTCATTATATAGATGAGACCTGTTATTTTTCTTATTTATATTTACTGTAGTTTTAAAATACGAACACCTTTCCTTTCGTAGTAACAAGTAACCAGGCAGTCACTGATTGCCCCATAGCGAACTAAAATATTTTTCATTATAGCATAATTTAAGGCGGCTCAATTTTCCTAAAAATATATATTTGTTTACCATAATAGATTAAGAAAAAGAATTAAAATAAATATTGTATAAAAGACGTATTGTATATATTAATATTGTATAAGATATTACACACACACACACGATTTTATAATTTTATAGGTAAAGTACCTACTTACTTCTCTTCTCTTTGGGACATAAACAAAGATTACTACATAAATAAAGGTATTTGAGTGAGTTAGATGACATATTTGGAAAGAATGAACCTACAATTGAATAAATAACTCGAATCGTCAAGTTTATAAGTAACCTGGTTCTCAGAAGAATAGCTTCCAAAGATTCTTATTCAAATTCGTTTATTTCACTCTAAGGCATACTTTACACTTATTATAGAAACTACCACCGGTTCGGAAGGCGCGCAGGAATCGAGAACAGAAGCATCAACATTATCAGCCTATGAACGGCTCACTACAGATCCACGCCACCCTCCTTATAGGAGAGAGGATATGGAGCTGAGACCCACAGCACAGCTCCAATGCGGGCTAAATTGTGCTAAAAATTATTAACAAATAGATTTACACCCGAAAAGGAGATGGTCCAAAATTGTATGGAACCCAGATTCACTTTCTGTACATAAGTTGAAAAAAAAATACACGTATTAATAATCTAGTTTTGATTAGCCAAATCTCCGAATTCACTTTTATTTGGGTGAAATATTATTTATTCTCTCCAAAACAATGCAACACTTTACGTATAATCATGGCGGATCTTAGATAAGTTATATTATATATGGTAGACATTATCCAGGCGGATTGATGTTGTTTTGACTTTTGCTGTCAGTGTTTATTGACTTATGGTTTATTGGATATTTTGTGTTTGACAAATCAATGTCACCGCATATTTATCACCTACAGACTAATATTATAAAGACGTTTTATTTAGTTCATTTCGTTCACTAATTTTATTTTGATAAAATCCTTCTATTTTTTCCATTTTAATGTTATGTGGTACATGAGTGAAGCTGAAATGGACCATCTCCTTTGTATATTTGCAATCGTCACGACACGACAAATCACGCACATTATTAACAGTTCCGATTAAACGAGGCGAGGTTGCCGCGCGAGTGCGTCCACGCGTCCAACGATTTCATTCCATACTAATTTCCAATACAAATATATGACGAATTTCAGTTTTAGCATTGACGATAATAATACAAGCAATTCCAAATTCTATTTATTATATATTGTTCATATAAAATAATGTCAATGATTCACTTAAGTTACGGCATTCGTAATTTTGTCATTCTATACTATACATTTGTTTTACTATACACTTGCGCAATGATAACAAAATAATGACAATGATGATTTGCACATTATATTAGGTATATACCTAATTGATAAAACAAGCAAATGGCTCACCTAACATAAAATGAAAGCCTGTAAACACAGTTTATAGCAGAAGGCTGTGCCTATAACTGAGCACTTGCTTGCAAAACAAGCACTGCCCTGTGCCAGCGAAATTATGTGTTAGAACTATTTAAAATAGAGTTATGACTCGAAAAAAAATATGATTTTAATGTAATCTAGAATACAAATAACGTAAATAAATACGTACGTTGAAAATATCAGTTAAGTCCTCATAGGGATCCAATAAACATCTATGCCACACATCAAAGATATTGATTCAATAAGTTAACATATTGGTACACACTTAAAACGCGTACGTAACCGTGTAGAATCGGCTAGTAAATAAAACGAATACCGTACGGACGCGGACGGCAGACGCTTTTCAGTGCATGTGGACGCAAATATTCGAACGCGTCCAGTAATAGCGCGTGAAACTGTGGTTTTACGCATCAATCGGCGCGTTTTATATTCTCACGTATCGCCGCATCGGTAGGCATAGCGATAAAATATATAAAGTTCATTTTTTTATTTTGCATGCTTTTTTGTAGCTTAATATGACGTCATGCGCCGTAAATTACAATAAATGAGTTACTGGACACATGCCATTTTTTGGAAGAACATGTTGTAGTCCTAACCAATGCCGCTCCAATGCGAAAACATTCATAAAGGCATTGCAGTTTTTTTATCAGTACTGCACAGATGTCTTCATTATATTGCATAGATGTCTTTAATTCGAATATGTACGTACCAACAAATGACATCATAACTAAGCTCTAGCAGCTAGCTCATCGAATTAAATTGAAAAAAAGCAAATCACTAGGCGATATTTCACGACACGCCATAAACTGCACTCCCGGGCGACTTTTTACGCCCATTTTGTGGTTAAGCCTATAAAACGTGATTGCTTCCGTTGATATATTTTTATCGGTGATTATTTTTAAAATAAACAGAAGTGGTAAATTTTCTATCTGTATTTCCATCGTCGTTATTTGTTTCACACGTTATAGTGAATGATAGTAAACTAACGCCACGTAAAATTTTAAATTTGTTTTAAGAATTAAAAAAATTAAAGGCAACCAATCTATTCAAAACCAATCTATTTATGCAGGTGATATTTAGTGCACAAGTGATTGTGCAAATACAGGTGCAATCTCTATTTGAAATGTAAAACGACCGGATTGAACCTTTTGAGGCATACGTAGTTACTTCGTTATGCTACTGAAAATTTTAAGATAGAAAAACTAAATAAGTAGGTTTTTTAGCATCTAGTTCAGATATAATTAAGTTATAATTAAGTTTCGAAACTCAAATTCACACTTAATTACCTACGTAATGTATATGAAAATAAATCTCTATATCCCTTGGTCACGCCATAACATTAGCGCCATATTTCCTAATCAATCATGACAAAGGCTTAACTCTGACGCAGAGGTGAATCGAAGTGACGCATCATCATTTTTGCCAATAGCAAATGCATCTCCATTTTCCCATCACTAAAGTACTATATAATACAAATACCGCTAGGTTTATCATACAAAACGATTCCCTTTATTGAGCAGTCAAGCAGATCTGGCCGGATCTTCCCAGAACCCTTTTACGGAAAACGCGGTGACCGTTATGCAAATCGGCTCTAATTCCGTATTTGTGTTGATTAAAAATGCGAGAAGCGCGGCGGTTGAGCGACGGAATTACAAATTTCGGAAATCAGATGCAGATCCGGATTCCGGACTTATGGTATTTAATACTGTAATGTTGTTTGAAAACGCGTGTTATTCATATTTGCATGTATTAAGTACAAATTCCCAAATTGTAGCCAATGACAAATTTTTTTTTGCAAGTTAGTAATACATTAAATATTCAATTCTTTGTTCTATTGTATCCCAAAATAATTAAGCAACATTTTCAATTAAAACACCACTTTAAACAATCGTATCAAACCGTCATATTTTAGGAAATTTACACATTATCTCCTCTCCTATAAGGAGGCCGGCCTGGCCCTGTAGTGGGCCGTTAATAGGCTGATAATGATGATGATGATGACACTTTATAAAATAATTTATAAAACCTATCTCAGTAAGTATTCTATCTATTGGTGAAAACAGCATGAAACTCCGTTCAGTACATGTAGGGTAGTCGACTAGTTTATCGCGAATATGCACACAGGGGTATGCAACAGGGGGTGTAAGGGGGATGATAGTTCCAGTCGGCCTCCCCAAATGTCAACCTCACCTGCTCGCGGTGCACCCTGCAGATGGACCGACGAGGCTCTGGCGACCGATGAATGGCGGTATAACCATTCCAAATAGGCTGGACTACAAAATGAGGCCAGTGTCAGGCAGCAGTGACACTGGTTCGAATAGTCCAGCTCTGCGGTGACCAACCCGCCTGCCCAGCGTGGTCACTATAGGGCATTTCTTTTTATGGGAGAAAGTCAAAAGCAACAGCCCCTAGTCCCCGGCAGCTCCGCTATTCCTGGCTCTGGCAGCGGTCATGGTAACGGCGGGGCAAGGGGTGTCAAGAATCTCCGGCAGAGATTCCGCTGCCAACCCCGACGACTGGACCTGGCGACATTTAACGCACGCACTTTGAGGACTGACGAAAAGTTAATCGAACTGGAAGAAGTATTAAGTAAGCTGCGCTGGAGCATTATAGGATTGTCTGAAGTCCGACGAGAGGGCGAGGACTCGATAATCCTGAAATCCGGCAACTTACTATACTACCGGGAGGGCGAACATCTGTCCCAAGGTGGTGTTGGATTCATCGTTCACAAGTCCCTCGTTAACAATGTTGTACGAGTCGAGAGTGTGTCGAGCAGGGTAGCGTTCCTTGTCCTCCGAATTACCAAACGGTATTCGTTGAAGGTTATACAGGTTTACGCACCGACCTCGGCACAACCAGACGAGAAGTTAGAGGTATTGTATGAGGATATATCAAAAGCCCTGCATGCTTCGAACTCCTACTACAATGTTGTCATGGGGGATTTTAATGCAAAGCTGGGCGAGAGAACTGGTTCAGAGTTGAGAGTGGGGCAATTTGGATATGGGCAACGGAACCTCAGGGGCCAAATGTTGGCTGACTTCATGGAGAAGGAGGGCCTCTTTATGATGAACTCCTTCTTCAAGAAGCCACCACACAGGAAATGGACCTGGTTGAGCCCCGATGGTTCCACGAGAAATGAGATTGACTTCATCTTGTCGACCAGACGGCATATATTCAACGATGTCTCTGTGATCAATAGGGTCAAAACCGGCAGTGATCACCGACTGGTAAGAGGCACGTTGAATATCAATGTTCAGCTTGAACGGTACCGACTGGTGAAGTCAACGCTCCGACCTACTCGTGCTCACATCCAAAACCCCGAAAGCTTTCAACTGGAACTTCAGAACCGTTTCGATTGCCTAGCAAATTGTGTTGACGTGGACGATCTGAATAACAGGGTAGTGGAAACTGTCCATTCGGTTGGGTCTAAGTTCTATAAGACCCACCGCGCAAAAACCAACAAGAAATTCTCTGACCAAACACTCAAGCTTATGAAAGAAAGACAAGGAATGCGATTACAGTCTTCAGGGGACGCTCTGAACTACCGTCGTATCAATAGACAGATCTCTAAGTCGCAGAAATGTGACTTGCGCCGTTACAACACCGAGCGTATCATTGATACAATAAAACACAACCGTGGCTCGAAAGTGTTCGCGAAAGAACTGTCTATTGGACGCAGTCAGTTGACGCGTTTAAAGACCGATGACGGTAATCTCATTTCTTCTAAGCCCGAGATCTTGGGTGAGGTCGAGAAGTTCTATGGACAGTTATACACTTCAACTCAAAAGCCTGTTGACAATTTGGCCAAAGACCCCAGAGCCAAATTGACCCGACACTATACCGAAGATATCCCGGACGTCAGCCTAGACGAGATTAGTATGGCTCTCGAACACCTAAAGAACAACAAGGCGCCAGGTGATGACGGAATCACAGCAGAACTCCTGAAAGCGGGTGGTAAACCGATACTTAAAGTCCTTCAGCGATTGTTCAATTCCGTCATCCACGAGGGCAAGACGCCTGAGGCGTGGCACAGGAGCGTGGTTGTTCTGTTCTTCAAAAAGGGTGACAATACCTTGCTGAAGAATTACAGACCAATCTCGCTGCTGAGTCATGTCTACAAGTTGTTCTCCAGAGTCATCACGAATCGTCTCGCTCGTAGGTTTGACGACTTCCAGCCTCCCGAACAAGCCGGTTTCCGACAAGGCTTTAGTACCATAGACCACATCCATACGCTGCGGCAGGTTATACAAAAGACCGAAGAGTATAACCGGCCACTTTGCTTGGCGTTTGTGGACTATGAGAAAGCCTTTGATTCGGTGGAAACCTGGGCTGTGTTAAGGTCATTACAGAGGTGCCGAATCGACTACCGGTACATCCAAGCGTTGCAGTGCCTGTACGAAAACGCCACCATGTCAGTCCGTATACAGGATGAGACTACGAGGCCAATCCAATTGCAGCGAGGAGTGCGACAGGGAGATGTTATCTCCCCGAAGCTATTTACCGCCGCTTTGGAAGACGTCTTTAAGCTCTTGGACTGGAACGGACTTGGCATCAACATCAATGGCGAGTACCTCACTCAACTGCGGTTTGCCGACGATGTAGTGATAATGGCAGAATCTCTAGATGACCTTAATAATATGCTCAATGACCTCAGCAGAGTTTCTCAACAGGTGGGCCTTAAAATGAACATGAGCAAGACAAAGATCATGTGTAATGCTCATGTTTTGCTCCACCCAGTTATTGTTGAAAATTCTGCACTCGAAATTGTAGACGAGTATATATACCTAGGGCATATGGTCCAGTTAGGTAGGTCCAATTTCGAGAAAGAGGTGAACCGCCGAATCCAACTCGGTTGGGCAGCGTTCGGGAAACTGCGTGACATCTTTTCGTCCAAAATTCCTCAGTGCCTGAAGACGAAGGTCTTTGAACAGTGCGTGTTGCCAGTGATGACATACGGATCCGAGACTTGGTCGCTAACTGCGGGCTTCATAAGAAGGCTCAGAGTCACTCAGCGGGCGATGGAAAGAGCAATGCTCGGAGTATCTCTGCGTGATCGAATCAGAAATGAGGAGATCCGCAGAAGAACCAAAATAACCGACATAGCTCAGCGAGTCGCAGAACTGAAGTGGCAATGGGCGGGGCACGTGGTTCGAACAGCTGATGGACGTTGGGGGCCGAAGGTGCTAGAATCGCGACCCCGCACCGGAAAGCGCAGTGTTGGTCGACCCCCCACCAGGTGGACTGACGACATCAAACGTGTCGCAGGGAGCCGCTGGGCACATGCGGCTCAGGATCGTTGTGTTTGGAAGTCCCTAAAAAAGGCCTATGTTCAACAGTGGACGTCCATTGGCAGATAATAATGCACACAGACCCAGGCGGCGGTAACTTTATTTTACATTATTACAGTAGTGAAGATTGATGAAGAAGATTGCACTGATATATTATATTACTTAGGTATAGAATATTGTTACAATATTATGTAATATATTAATTAAGCAATCCAATAGATCAACAGCGACTAGTACGGAGCTATCAACAGAAATCAGGCAAGGTATCCGAGCCAATCATATATTAATTAATTCGAGAGCTCTGGGCGACGTGGCAGGTAGACAGTTCGGTAATTTATCAGACATTCGGACATGTTCACGGAGCGACGTTTAGCCGTTCATGCCACAACACTCGATGCACTTATCTACGTGTACTCTTGATGGACGTTCTCATTTTCTTTTTATTATGTACTGGAGGTCGCGCTCGGTTTCACACGCGTAGTACCCGTTGCCGTATTTCTGTATTATTGTAAAGTTTCATCAAAATCCATTCAGTACTTTTTGCATGAACGAGTAACAAACATCAATCTATCCACACTAACAAACTTTCGCGTTTATAATACTAATAGGATAATAAATAAATAAATATTATAGGACAATTCACATCGCTACATAACCCCAAAGTAAGCATACTAGTAAGTAACTTATGTTATGGGTGCTATGATAACTGATGAATATTTTTATATATACTATGCATAATTACTTATAATATATAGATAAACATCCAGACACTGAAAAACATCCATGCTCATCCCACAAACATTTTTCCGCATGTGGGAATCGAACCCACAGCCTAGGACGCAGAAGCAGGGTCACTGCCCACTGCGCCAATCGGCCATTCGTAGGATAAAATTAACATAATACACCAATCCATGTAAAATTAAGAATTACTCCATATTTTCCAAGTTTTATTTAAAACGCATCAAATTCATCCATACCAGGCGGTATTTAGACAATAGACACAATATCAATTAGGCGCACATATCGCAACAATACCGGAAACAGAAACTATGTATCATTCATCCGACGCATTCGGCTCGTACAATAGAAACAACGTTTCCCCAAAAAAAATAACATTGAAGCATTTACAAAACAAGACGAAATCTGTGCAACGCGCCGAACATAGCCGTTTATTGGATTTTAGCGGAAATTTCACCGGGACAGCGCAAAACGAACAGCACTGTTTGCGAATGACCTGCATATCGAGTTTTGATTATGATTTGTACCGGGCATGGCCGGCCAGAATGCCGGACAAGGCACAATTCGATAGTGGAAACATGGTCGTATCTCAACACTCGGGATAATACAGAAATATTTTGCGACCTCCATTTCGCTTTGAATAACTTTATTTCAGACATTAATCTTGTAACTATTGGTGTTCTAAGAAGCATCTCTTTTAAGATTAAAGATTTAATTAAACAAGATAACCTAGTTACAAATGGCACAGATTTATATGTTTTAATGTCGTTTGACCAGGACGAAAGACTAAAGAGACTGTTGATGTTGCATCTGCGAGAGATCGCGTTGTAATAGAATTAAAATCTCCGCGAAACTCGAGCTGAATCTCAGGGCGCGCTCAGATCTCCTTGCTAATTGTTGGAAACGGGAAACGTAATAAAAGTGCTAGTCTTTGAACCAAAGAAGCTGCCCCAGGCGTCTCGACGAAGCACATTTTAATAAATTAAAACTGCGCAAAATTCATTCCATTTACTCTTTTCCCCTCTTCGATGCTCCTCGCTCGCCTTACATTGATTTTGTAACGTAGTGGCTATCAATCTGCTAATATATTCCTCCTTCACCTTCAAAAAAATAACTGCTGAGATTAAAAATATTCACACATTAATGTTTATAAATTACCTACTTTTTAAATAACAAAACTAAAATGAAATTGCCTAAATACATTAGGTTGTACATTCAGTTCGAAGCTACTAATATTGATTAAAATAGATTTGGAGAACAAAAGTGTTTAGCTTTTGTTGATGATTCTGATGTTTTTCTGACCTTATTTTGAGAAAGTCCATAATTCTTGCTACTTTAACTTGTTGTTATTTATGTATTTATAAGTCTTTTCTCCTATTTTCAGGTGTTGCTGCTATGTCTGGAACTACTGGCGAGGCGAAGTGGAGCTTCTGCCCTCGCGAACTGCCCCGCTGGCTGCAACTGCAACGACGACACGCTCGTCGTGGTCTGCGAGGAGAGCCGCCTCGATGTCCTGCCCATCGCCCTTAACCCCTCTATACAACGCCTCATTATCAGAAACAACAAAATCAAAACTATTGACAGTTCCATGCAGTTCTACGCAGAACTGCAACACTTGGATCTCTCACAGAATGATCTCGTCAACATACCAACAAAAAGTTTTTCATATCAAAGAAAATTACAAGAACTACACCTCAACCACAACAAGATATCATCTGTGTCTAACACAACTTTCCAAGGACTGAACTCACTAACCGTTCTCAATTTAAAACATAATTTCTTAGAAGAACTTAATAATGGAGTATTTTCTACTCTACCAAGACTAGAAGAATTAAATTTAGGACAAAATAGAATCCAGCGAATTGAACCGAGAGCATTTGCCGGGCTGTCCGCGTTAAGGATCCTCTATTTAGATGACAACCAGCTCAGTTCAGTCCCAACAATATCCTTTAGTCTATTAGGGAGCCTGGCAGAATTGCATGTGGGTTTAAATGCATTTTCTTTGCTGCCAGATGATGCTTTTGCTGGTCTCAACAGGTTAGCGGTATTAGACTTAAATGGAGCTGGACTCTCTAATATAAGTGATAACGCATTCAGAGGTCTCCCTGGATTAAGAAGCCTTAATTTCTGTGGAAACCGTCTTGGCTTCGTTCCCACGCAACAGTTATCTGGCTTAACTAGATTAGAGGAATTAAATATAGGCCAGAATGATTTCACTACGTTGGAGAGCAATTCCTTCAAAGGGTTGAAAAATCTAAAATTTATAGATATTTCGGGTGCGCCCCAATTAGAAACAGTCGAAAAGGGCGCTTTCGAAGATAATATAAATCTGGAGACTATTGTTTTAACTAATAATAAAAAATTATCAGTTATTGAAGACTGTTCCTTGTTGGGCTTACCAAAATTACGACACGTTACATTGAGAGACAATGCTATCGTAACATTAAGCGAAACAGTCTTCATAGGTAAAGAATTGAAGAAACTCGACTTGTCCGATAATCCTATCTTCTGTGACTGCCAAATCCTATGGCTACAGCAACTCCTCAGCGACAAGAGGAATTTCACTCAAGTCCAATGCGCCAGTCCTGAACATCTAAAGGATAAAAGTTTAAAAATGTTGGGTGCAGATGACTTGGGCTGCGTTTTGCACGATACGAGACAACAGACCATAATCTGTATCGTAGTGGTAGCCTGCGTGGCTACGATAGCGACCTTAGTGTTAATACTGTACAGATATCGCAAGAGCATGCAAGAGAAGCTGAAGGACTATAAATGGAACAAGGGACGAAAGAACCTAGACTACCACAAACCGATATCGACGGAGGAGGACTGCATAGTGCGGGGCATCCACCCGTCGCAGTACCCGCTGCCGCCCCCTCACGCGCCCGGCCTACGGCCCATCCCGGTGACGGAACTGTAGCTAGAGCTTTACGCCTCCCCGAGCGTGTTCTTCATGTCAGGCGGCCAGGGCTCCGCGCGCCGGCCGCCGCGCTCGGGGGGCGGCGGCACCATGCCCGCCAACGGCTTCACGTACATCGGCGGCGACCGGCCACATCCGCACCACCAGCCCCTTACCCTCAACAACGGCGCGCCAGCTCACCACCTCAACAACGGCTCGCTGCGCTCCCTGCCCGACAAGAAAAACAACCGCAACGGCGTAGTGTGCCACCCGGAGAACTTCCAGCGGAACCTCGACACGCGCTACTCGCGGAAGCAGGAGAACGATTACATGCGTAACTCAGAGACGGTCATAGGTTTCCCGCGCGACCGCGACCGCGAGCGGGAGCGCGAGCGGGAGCGGGAAAGGGAGCGCGAACTGCCCGACTACAGCGAGCCCGAGTACTCCATCATCCCGGAGGGCGGCTACGGCGGGGACTTCCCGCGCTCGTGCAGTCACGCCAACACGTTCAACTGTTGAGTGCGAGCTGTATATGAACTCTTTCAAACGTTTGTGATCTTGTAATTCTAGCAATAAATCTTCATTCCATTATTTTTTCCTACGGACGGACTTCGCGATGGACGTAGTGCTCTAGAACATTAGTGATTGGGTCCGGTGTACGTTCGACCAGTGAGGATTATCCTATATCGTATTCGGTTTAAGAGAGTACCTTATTTGTACATTATAATATTAAGTAGTTATGGATCTATTTTTCAAATGAGATGAGGGGAGTGGGTGTGTGAAAGTGTGACTTTCATAATATAATGTAAGGTTGACTCGTATCATCGTAACGCTGTATTAAATTCATCATGTTCCCAGTGATCGTAACCATTAATAACGAACATACCCAGTTAGGTGACGATTCGTTTACTAATATTTACACTAACAACACACTTTTAAAAAAAGTTTATGAGTCTGACGGATCTAAGATATATGAAGTATACAAGTTACCTTTAAAATTGTCTCAAAATTGATATGACAGTTCCCAATACAACATGTTATTACAACGAAACGAGCATATTATTTATGATATGATGATGCGAAACGGCCACAAATCGTACAATGTACAGGCTAGTCGAGTTAAGTTTTAACGTGGGCGGCTGAGAAGATCACTACCATATGATTATACACCCAGTTTCTGAAACTGCCATAATCCTCCAGTTACTCAATATAGAACTAACCATCTTCTATACTGGCTAACTAAAGGATAATGTGTCAAATATGTACTGTTAGCTGCAGAGATGTGATTTATTTGAAATACTTCTATTTAAAATGCAAATACAAAATGCAAAATACCTATTTTGTATTTTGCATTTAAATACTTTTTGATAAAAACATTTTGTATTTTATTTGAAATACCTTTTGAGATGTATTTTGCATTTTTAAAAATCATTTCAAAATGCAAAATACTTTGTGATTAAGTTTAGCCAACATTACCAGTCAAACGAAATGAAATGAACAAATGACGCTTGTATTGCCGAATTTGGCCAATAGTGGATTTTTGTCGGCTAAAACACTCAAATGTATTAAAATTAAACTTGGCACGTTTGTAGTTCATATTTTGAGGTATTGCATTGGATAATTTATATCGCGAAAATTAAAGTAGAAGGAGTTGAAAGTTACTATGGAAAGTCTTTAATTTTTGAAGTTATGTTAATGAAAATTTGTATACGAACTACTGAATAAATATGTTATTCAAGGATTTTTCAAAATTTCATACCTATAGGGTTATATAGGGGTTGAAAGTTTGTATGTAAAATTCCTTTTAAATGTTCTTAATTTAAATATTCAAATTAAATTATCTTTGTAGAACATTATACTACACCAACAATCAACTTTTTGCCAATCTGTTTGTTTTGGCTAATCTCTGAAACAGCTGGACCTATTTAGACGAGTTTTTCGACACTAATTTACTAATGTATAACATTAGTAAATAAGTGTCGAAAGACTAGTAACGTAAAAAGTAGTAGTAGAGTAACTTAGGGTAATCTTATTTTAGTAATATAAGTGACTATTCTAAAATAAATATAAATATCATACAATTTGGTCAAAAGGTATTTTATTTTGAAAAAGCATTTTGAAAATACCTATTTTGCATTTTGCATTTGAAATACAAAACGCAAAAGTATTTGGTATTTTGCATTTGAAATAGTAAATCAGAAAAGTATTTTGCATTTTGTATTTAAATGCTTTTATGGAACCATTTTGTACATCTCTGGTTAGCTGTTCATTATAAGTAACTATATTTTGTGTTTAACATCGGTAATACAACTGTGCCTATATTATACCTACGTCTGTTTTTAAGCGTCGATTTATGTCAGTCTTTCCGAAACTGGGTGTTATCGTATACAACTTGTGATTTGAGATTTCTTCTACCGCTTTGGTGGAATTTGTATTTGATTTTGTACAAAAACCATTCCATAAGTCTTTTTAATGTCTTTATTTATAGGTGACTAAATTAAGTGTGCATTAAATAAGACACCAATATAAGATGAAATATTAGCAATTAACGAATGTAAATATATTTATAATATTATATTGAGATATTTATAAAATTTAATACGATCTTGCTCTTCTAAAATTATCATCAAATTATTTCTTAACTTTGGAATATACCTATTTTTGCTTTCTAGGAGTAAACTCTGATTCTCTACAGCTGTAATGAACCCATCTCTAAAAGTATTTCTTACTTAACATTTATGTTATACATTAAGCTTAACTATTGTAAATTAACTTTTCAGCAACCGGCCGCTAATCTTTACAAAAATGTGACAGTTTTATAACATTAATCTAAATTGATTCATTTCTATATTGTGTAGTTATTCTTAAGCTAGGATCCAATATTGTAGAGAAACAATATACTCGGTATAAGATTTGCACGTTCGTAATCGAAGAGTCGTTATTTATTTTTAAAATACTTTATTGTCATTGTTAAATTAATCGTACCTATCGTCCTTTCTTTTACGAAAAAAAACCCAAACGGATCGCAGATCGTGTTTAAAATTTTGAGTGAATTCAGTGATATCACTATCAGTTTAACAGAGGCCATATTATGTATCAACATTAATGACACTCGACAGTGTGCGATTGAAATTCATATATGTTTCTCCCTATCTAAAAATATTTTATAGATAGAGAGAGACTGAGACAGATTTGAAACCTACACTGTACACTCATCAGGCATAGGGCAATTATGTAATGACAGTCGTTACATAATTGCCTGATGAGTGTCATAACTGAATTTAAAAAAGACTCGTCCACTCCCAACTTTAAAGAGACAGCCTAGAATTTTCAATGATTAAAATTTAAATACGGCTAAGTATTTAATTTCCAGAATCATGTACTTGCACAGACGAACAGTAAGTATTGGTCTAATAGCATTAATGCATTGGATCAACTAACGTAGTGTGCGATTTTAAAATGAAATCTTTAATCCAGCATATTATTCATACAGAAAAAAGACTTTAGTAATACAAAATGTGATCTAGATATTTTACTTTAGTTACTTGAAATAAACCGATACCGAACGTGAAAATCTCATGCTAAGCATACTTGGGTGCTGCTATTGTCCTACTCATCGGTCACTAAATATTGTTACACATGTACGCACATAATTATAGATATGAAGCACTATTTTCCAAAATCACTTGATAACCTTGTATGCGTTTGTACCTATGTATTATTTTCTGTTGGCAGCTTAACCGATTCACACACAATCATGAGATATAGCTTGAGCAGAAAAATAAAAACTTAACTTGGGGGGGGCGCCACAAATATTCTAGAAGTATGTGCATAATACGCTGCTGGTAGACAAAAATAGTTTCTCTTTTTTTCCGCAACATGGCGAGGTTTTTTATTTTTCTAATCAGCCTATACCTACTTATAAATGTCCTGTCGTGTCAGGAGAAAATAACGTACCTACAGATGTATATGTCTACATCTACCTTTTGTCCTTTTTTATTATTTTCCCAAACTGTTAGTATGTATTTTGTTTAAATAGTCTACAAAGAGCAATATACATATAGAGTGAACCTATCATGTTAACCTGTGTTAGCCCAGATTCTGTCTACCGGCTCATTGCGATGCACCTGACATTTGTTGCCATAAATTATTTGACAAAATTTAGTGTTACGGACTTATTAAGCGTGAAAATAACACTTTCAGATACTTTGGTAAACTATTTAATATTATTTTAAATATTGCTGCACGTGTCAAGAGCATTGATGTGAATCCCACTGCAATTTTATAATGACAGTTATTAGTATATATAGTGGCGTGTCACATATGCAGTATAAATAAATGTTCATTTGACAGTAAGTGATTTACGCTTCAATGTCATGAAAAATCATTAAATTGTCAAAATTCTTAAACGATAATAATTTGGAGAAAACAAATTACAAAAAATTATTAAATAAATTATAATCAAAATGCTATATTATTATTTGATTTCTAAAAATTCAATTTTACGGTTGTGGACGTGTGGACTCTTCTAATAACTGTCAGAATGTTCGTTATACGTTTACATAATCATGACTTTGTTTACTGTTACTATCTGGGTATTTAATTTAGTGACATTCATTTGGTACTATAATTCACAGTCTGACCAGAAAAATAAAAACCTCGTTATGTTGCGGAAGGAACTAATTTCTTCAACCACTTCATACTATGCACGGACTGCTAAGAAATATTTGTGACTCCACCAATCCATGCCTTTTTTATTTTCTTGGCTCCACTACCAATAGTCCATTTTTTCGGACACAAGAATGACATTTCCAGTTTTCAATTTTGTGACCGTAAAAAAAATAAACATGGAAATTGTAGATCCATTTTTTCTTTATGAACACAAAAATGACGTTTCTAGTTGAAAATTTTGAGTCCATAAAGAAAAAATAGACTGTATTACCTAGGTACCTCTTCAAAATATGTCAAGTTATGTTTAAACCTACGTTTTGCGACAGTTTGAATGTCATTATTTATAAAAACTATATTCTGTTGTCACGTTTTAAAATATTAATAATAATCGGTACTAACTTATAAAAAGTCATAAAACTAACTTGTATAAACTAAATCCCATTATTTTACGACTATTTTCTAAAAAAGAGCTCTCTTGTTTAAATATTTTCCAACGACTATAATATTATCGTCGCTGCAATGTTAATGGCGTCAATTAAATGAATAAAAGACACAAAAACACAATCAATAACCAGATTTCTTAATACCAGTCATCTAATTTTAAATAAGTACATACCTATTTTATTGCTCAAGCTTAGTCTTGTACGTCATAACATCTCAGTGACGATATATTTTTAATTTTAATACTGGTAACATTTGACTAAATAATTATTTAAAATATTACTCCGATTATTTTGTTGTATCCCTTTTCGTTATTTGCCTTTGTAAATACATTCTTGGGTAAAATAAAAGACTAAAAACAAATTATTGGCATATGTTAGTGCCTAGTCTATGCCTAAAAAGTATACAAAAAATAATAAATACATATGAGAAATTGTGATTAGGATACTCACGGCATTGTAATAGATCATCAGTCATTTCTGTACTTTATTGTAGTTATTACCTACATACAAAACTCGATAAATATAAACATACCTCGAAATATGGAATTTTATTTTACCTTGATCAATTTACTTATCTATACTAAAGCCAAATTCGATTGAGAATGCTTGTCAATAAACAAATTAAAAATGAAGGTAGAATTCACTAGTCATTTCACAACTAATTTTTCAAATAAACTAGTTAATGACGAATTCATGACAATAAATTAAACCAGTAAGCATAATTAATATATTCAATATCTTTTAAATAAGATTTTTTTTAACTAACAAAACATAATTTTAAATTTATTAGGCATAAAATGTGTTGCATTTTTTACCTTCATTTTAAATATGTAGTGCAATGGTGTCCGCCCGTGTCAGACTTTTTGAAGGATATTTTCATTGCTCTATTCTCTATTTCAATCAGTACGTTCCATTTTTCATTAATCTACAAATAATAATCAGTCACCGATTATTGTAACACGTTAGCGGGCTCTATTATTTTCTACAGCATATTTGGTCCGCTACCGAGATAGACCTCCCTTGAGAAGTGGTGACTTAGACACTATGCGGCTGGGTTTAATAGATGGTAATGTTTCAACATACATCACTATCAGATGGTAATGATAATGAATGTCTGTGATCAACGAATAAAACACAATCGACTTCTTATCTCCGAGATGCTACTTTGAATTTTTGGAGAAAATTAATTTCAATATTTCATAGACCAGCCCACCTCGTGATTCGAGTCATATTATTGGACTCTGACATGACTAATGACTACTTATTTCATTAGTTTCTGCTGCGTAGATTAGTTTCAAATCTTGCATCAAATTTAATGAAAGGAAATCAAATCTTTTTAGAAAATTATTATTATTATTCAATACAAAATTGAAAGGATTAAGATTGAGTATTAAATAGGTAATAATACATTGCTCGGAAATGTTATTCAATAACCTCAATGCAACGCCATCTCGAACATCTTTGCGGTACTATGTCGCAAGTTATAATTGGACCTTCCTCCATTGTCTGCAGAGCCTAGAGGGCGCTTAGTCCCAGCCGCGCTGTCCTATAAGATTGCGATCTTATTTCAAATGTGGCTGCAGCAAAGGTGTAGCACCCATCTTGAAAATATTTCTCTTACGAAGCATCATACCTTATTTGTGACGATGCAGTCTAAAGCTCATTACATACACCCGGGACCCGACCCGCACCGCCTCGCCTCGAGTGGTTAGTATTCTTTGTATGGATTTGTATGGGCATGAGCTCGCTACATCAACTCCGTATCATCACCCGATCGCCTCGCTCGCGAGTCGTCAACGCGCGGGTGGACCACTCGATGATATCTCGCTGTTTGATTTTGAAATCGATTTCAAAATCCGTTTTTAGATATTCGATTCTTTAATTAGCGTTCGCAAATTCGCTCGCATATAAAAGATTCCGTTTTTTTATAAATAAATAAATATTATAGGACACATCGCTATATAGACCCAAAGTAAGCTTAGGTAGCTTGTGTTATGGGTACTATGATAACTGATGATTAAGTTAGAGGATTAATGAGTTTTATGCGTAATTATGACTGAAAATTTATTTCATAAAATTTTTTGTTTTTTGTTTAAAATAAAAATCTTGATAAGTAATTCAAATCCAAACTGTTTTATATTGGTAGGTTCATAATTCACAAAAATAACTTATTTTTAGTTTTAACATACTTAACTAAACTCCAAGCAAACATAACTAAAAAAAACATAAATAAGCAAAAATTTTGAACCGACTCAAAACACACTCAAACGACTCAAAGCACACCTAGAGCCAAACGCTGGTAGATTACACTTAAATTCGCTGATCACGCGAGGTCCACTTGTTGACGACGCGGAGATGACGAATATAGGTATCGGACCACAAAGACGTACGTACATACAACTGTGGATTTTAATATGACTTATCAATATTATGTTGTGCCAAACAGACACAATGTTCGTACAACTTACGAATTTGTTTTAAAATGTCATATTTACTTTAATGCCACCCATTGCTACTTCAGTTTTGCGTCTCGTCGAGCTATGTCAGAATTCTTACTTATCTGCGGGTTTTCTTATTTCTGAATATTTCACGCAGGGGGATACGCCGACCAAAGCTCGCTTTATCGCCCGCCGAGTGGCACTGAGCCTTCTTAGGCTGTCCAGCTGACTTAGATTTGATGGTTAACTTCATATTCGATATTAGACGTACCATAATATGCCCTAGCAGCAGGTCTTATTTTAGTTTACAATTTCGAGTGCAAAGTTATCAACGATAGCTGGGTGGAGAAGTAGGTACATGAGCATTATAACATCTTTGTCTTGCTCATGTTAATTAAGCCTCACTTGCTGGGAAACTGTCATTGAGCATGATACTAAGGTTTCCCAGAATCACTGCCAAGATGACTATATCATCGCAAACTGCAGTTGAGCGAGGTACTCGCCATGGATGTTGATGCGACATGTGCTTCAGTTCAAAAGCTTAGATGTTTTTTAATGCGGCTGTAAATAGCTTCGGGAACATCACATTTCTTTGTCGGACTCCTCGCCGCAATTATATTGGCCGTAGTCTGATCATGGATTACTGTACATGGATTAGCGTTTTCCTACAGACACTTTAAAACTTCGATAATCCTGTAGTCGATTCAGCATCTCTGCAAAAGCCTTCCAAAATCAGATCTCAGGTTTCTATCGAATCGAAGGCTTTCTCATAGTCCACAAATGATAAGCAAAGAGGCTTTTTATGTAACTACTGCGTAAACAACGTAAGAAAATTTATGTGTCTACAATGTCTTATAAACACATGTAAATTTTCAGTTAATAGACTACAAAGGAAAAAGTTATTAACACGGCGTCATGGGGGTTGGGTCAGTGTGACCCGCCACATTTTATTTCGCTCGTAGTTCGGTTACTAAGCGTGCGACTTTGCTGCTCTTCTCGATAGCTGGAGCTGTTGAGTTGTTCTATGCATCGCAATTAACACAATTATAATGGCACAGTTGCAGCGGGATTTAAGAGATACACAAAATTGAATAGGGTATGTGAGACCCAGCCCCGCAGGGCGTGTAACATTTGCGCGCCATTTTATATAGATATTGTTTTGATTATATTACCCCGACGCAAATACGACCGGGTATTGTATTTGACGTAGCGGTCTGTGCGTGTCTGTCTCTATGGCATCGTAGCTCCCGAACGGATGGATGGATGGATAATTTGGATACGGTTTTCTGCTACGTTTGATGGAAATCGGTCCAAGATGGCCGCCACCACAAAGTAGTGTCCTAGTCCTAGTGACACAGATCAAGATATCACAGAATCAGATGATGATGACATTTCTACTGTCTGTTTGTTCGTGCGAGGGTGGGTATGTGTGTGACGAGACATGAAAAACAAACGAAGTGATCGTATTCTATACCTCATTAAACATAGCTGCCATTAATGACCTGAATAAATAAAATAAATAATAACTGTTCAAATCAAAAGGAAGGCGGCGATTTATAAATAAACTAGGTCTTAGTCACGTCATGAAACGCCTACAACTTCACCTAAACGTATCCGTACTTCCACGTGAGTTGCGATAAAAAATTGGAAAATTTGTAGGTAAATCTTCAGGTTAACCTCCGACAAAAAGACTAATTCGCAAAAGGCGTCTAGCCAAGAAAGACCGTAAGACAAACTACACCTATGAACCTATGATAGTTACAACAAATATTTGTGTAGAACATTTAGTACCTTTCTGTGTTGACTGTACCAAAGATAATGCTTCGGACTGAATATTTCTTCCTATTCTTGAAAGATAATTTAGTTTCTTACAAAAAATGGCTACTAAAACATTAATACTGATTGTTAATTACTAAAATAATTGCATTTAAGTAGAAGAGAGAAATTTTGTAGACATTTTTCGTTCTTTTTTTATAAATTCTATTAAATATAATTATAACATAATATAATGATATTTGTACATTACACTTCTTTAGATAAATACCTTAAAACAAAACACGAATAAATATTAATTTATTATTCGTAAAGTATTGGAATATTTTTGACATTAATGAACGGGTCTGTGTGACCCAACCCCAACGTCGGTGTAACTTTGCCACCGCCATGATGCCATTATATTTTTTTTTGTCTCTTGAAAAGTAAGGGTTTTGCTTATACGCCCTTCTGGTCGGAAGCCCACGATATACCTCCTAACGATTTCTACGTGGCTTTAAACTAGAACACTTAAATCGCTAAGCGGTATTTCTCCTCCAGTAAAGTCGTAACTAGCCACGGGTGAAGCCTACCACCAGACACAAACCTTAGCCAATTCAGAAAATTTAAAATTGCCCCACACAAGGAATCAAACCCAAGATCTCTGATGTAGTATAACCATAACAAGAAATAAATAAGGCACCAAGAGAAGTTTTTGAAATGAATGCAGAGTGCATTCCTATAATGGAATTGCTTGAAATTTCATTTTGTGAATAAAAATTAAAACAAAGTAATTCAGTTTGTTCATTAAATTATTTAATAATATGCAACATTAATTCTTTACAAAAGTTCAGCCTTTGATGGGGAGTAGCCGAAGCTGATAACAGAGCTGAGCGGACATGATTTGAGTAAATAAATAAGTAAAAAAACAAAATGGTGTTTAGGCTCTGGTGTGGAAGTATGTATTATTATCACTTAAGCTGTACTTAGAAGCTTATGCACAGAGAGACTTCAATTGTATAAGCATCAAGACATTGATGGTTATAATGCTAGTTTGGTATTGATATAGATGTTTCTCCCACGTCTTAGAACTTCTCCTCTTCAAGACCATGTTTGTAGAACATCATGATGGGAGTGGAGACTCCGTCAATTTCCCTGTACTCCATCAAGGCGACCATGCCATCACAGTCCATTGATTCACCAGTGAAGAATTGGAGTTCCTTAAACCTACCTAGAATGTCTTTCATTACTTTGTTCATGTTGGTCTTGAATACTTCTACTTGGTCTGGAGATTTCTCTTCCAATTTTGCTACTAATCTGAAATAAGAAAAAAATATGGTTAAGTGATGGTAAATAATTTTGCGTTATTTATAATCTTTCTTTTTCTATTCAGAAACAATACATTAAGGAACTTGGCAAATTGGCCCAGTAATACTGCATTTAGTAGGTGTTGGATAGCCAGAATAATCCTTTACGCAAAAATATGTCAGCCCTTTTGTCACAAGTTGAGGCAATTGGGTGAGGTGAAATATTACAGAAATTTTTTTTGGCATTTTTTGACCTAAAGGTCTCCATGGCCCAAAAGAGTCTTCATCTTTCAAAATTTATATTCTTTACATAATGTGTAGCACTTACAATACTACATGTCTATTTCTAAAGACATTGAAAATATATGCAAGTAAATAGAACAGCATGCGCTGCAAGAGCAAATGCAGGCTGCTGGATGTCCACTGCTAGATATATCTTTTGTGACTACTAGTTGTAATCATACTATTTTTAATAGAGATGAGCACTGCATAAGTATTAGCAGACACTTTATATAAATAAGAGGATGCCTGCAGTTTCACTCGCATAGTTCTTGTTCTTGTTCCCACATAGTAGTTGTTTTGTTGTGGGAATTTTGGGAAAAAACAATGCCCCATGTGTGTATTCTGATATGTAAGCAATAATCATTAAAATCCATTCAGTAGTTTTTGCGTGACAGAATAACAAACATCCATACATACATACAGACTTTGGTCAATATTAGTAAGAATCTCATTAGATTTCTAGTCTGCTCTGAAAATAAGGCATGGCTAAAATCTACAAAAACATCTGACATGGTGACATACACCTACAGGTTATTGCAACATCACAGCAGACTGAAATTTTGGTGCATTCTCACCAAACTTCTAAACTTTCAAAATCTCAACATGTTTGCATGTCTGGCATTTGTTTGTACAATGCACAATTTGATTTTGTAGAACAAAATAGTTTACAGTATAGCCAGAATATGTGCACTACTAACTAACACTAGAAGTTTGTTAGAGGGCACACTTGTGAGTCAGTAATTAATTATTATAAACAGCTTATCGATACAGTTACACATTAATAGCACATTATATGTGTCAGCTCTATTTCATGAACAAACATTATAGCAATGAATGTTTTTTCACTAAAGTTATTTAATCTTGCATCTATTGCTCCATAAGTTGATATTGATTATTAACCTCTGGTATTAGAATGATGCATTATAAAAATTGTGCAGTGTAAATTTTATGAATAGTTCAATAAACAACTACAAAATAAGTTTAAACTTTTAAAGCCACGCCCTAGACCATCCACAATTTTCAATCAATAATTTTTAAACATAAACTTCACAAAATTCTAAATAACAACTTATCTTTTATAAATTTAAACAGATCCCTCAAAATTGTCTCACTATGCCATATACTTCATATGGCTGCACAGTACATACACTGCAAAATATCAAGACTAATGCCTGTGCAGTTCAGCATGTTGAAACTTCAGAGTGGACTACAAGTTCTGTTGTAACAGTATCAATAACATTCAACTGAACTGGATCCATTTCTTTAGCGTAACTTATCTTATTATTTAAACATAACTTATCTCAAAATGTAATCCATTTAGAGAATAAGTTATGTTTAAGTAATAATAAAAAAATCATTGTTTCAGTATTTTGTGCAGAGATTATTACCTAGTTATATTTCATATTCTAATTATATCTCTTACTTGAAAACTCAATATAAATCATCAGCTGGCATGTTTTATCTAATACAGTAAGTATAGATAAGGTGTGACAATGACATTGGTTAAGGCCAACTACACAAACTAATATGGTAAATACTAACAATATGTCAGAGCTTACGGCAGATTTTGTGTAAAAATTAGTCTAATGGCTCTTTTCATAATAAAATCTTTTGAGTATAGTCCAAAATTAAAGAAAAATTTTGACAGATGGGCCAAGTTTCTTTAGATACTAAGCATATATACAGTAAGGTAATTGTTTATCTGCCACAATGTTCTTTGCACATTGTTGCACGTATGATTCAGCCATTTCCAATGAACTGAGAATTAGTCACAGACGTGAAAATAAGTAACTGTAAAAATCGCTACGCATACCATTTACACTAATTAATTGACATAAATGTGCAGTACTCACTTTTTCATGTAATCTTTAAGATATAAAGTGTAAGATTTCTTGTCTCCGAAGGCAAAGCACTCTACAAGCCGGTGATTTAAGACAATGTCTACACCGCTCTCGCAAGCAGAGTCTGTCCCTTCGTCCGCCTCCTCAGCCGAGGGGTTGAAACCCTCGATTTTGATATCGCCCTGTGTTCTAGTTTCCAATTTACCGGTGACTTCGTAAATTACTTCGTCCACCAGTTTGACTTTGTATGTGTCCGAGAACATCTCGTCACCTGAAAATTAACAAGTCCATATCAACTTTTGCAATCATTTTCGAATCTATAGCCAGGCGAAGTTGTCGATGTGGCAAAATCACGAACAATAAAATACATCGTATAGAAGTCTTCGTTCACTAAACGTCAAATTCACAATAATGATACACTATGAATTACTGAAATAATAACTTGAAATCACTCCGAATAACATAATAAACGCAATTACCGGTAATAATATCCTTATAGATTCTCATTTTGAAGGATTACGGGCGATTAAAAATAATAAAAACCGAAACTACGGCTTCTAGCCCCAGGAACTAAACCGGAAAGGGCTTTGATTCTTTGAATGAAAAGGAGAGAGATTTTTATTAATGTTGCCAACATAAAAATTATAGTCTTTTTTCACAGAGTATAAATCACTTTTTACTCATAAAACCAGATTTTAAGTTTATCTACTAGGTACTTGGTTTAATATTTTATGCTTATTGATTTGAACATGATTATTATTCAGAAATTGGACATGCTGCTAAACAGTAAATGATTTATTATGCTGTATTATATTTTAATTTATTTATATAAGTTAATGTCTGATGTCTGTTTGTAATTTTAATATATGAAATACCTAATATGCTACTTGCTTTGCTTTTCACACAATTTACATGCTCTCATTAACAGATCGCATATCAAAATACAACTTTACTATATAACATCTTTCGACTACTTTGTATTTTATGTTAGTTCTATATATATTTTTCGTATTTGAATAAGTAGTGATGTACATACACTTACGCAGTGCTGTGATCTCATGACCTCACTCATAGACGCCTACGTGCAAATTGGGGCAAATTGGTTTTTTTAGTAATAATAATAATAATAATCTTTATTGCCATGAAAACCATATACAATACTATTACAGGTGGTCTCCACACAAGGGAACCTGTATCGTGGAGACCTATATTATTATTATTTTTTAATTATAAAATATAGAGTGTTCATTTAAAGTTTTAAAACGTACGGATATGGATAAAGCTTTCGTTTCAGAACGGATTGACATGTCAAGGACAACAATTTACGAAACGTAAACGGAAATAGATGGCGTAACCATTTTTCTCTATAGAAAGATGGAAGTGTTTCTTTATAATTCTACAGTTTGTAGATTATGTGGCGAAGAAAATGATAATGGAAATTTATTATATTCTTGTGAAGAAAATAAGCAAAATTTAAGTGAAATTATAAATTCATATTTACCAATAAAGGTAAAATGATTTTGCATTAAATTGTGACTGTTTTGACTTCTAATTTGATCAAGATGGCTGACTTACAATGTTGTTAAATATCAACTTCACGTCTTAAATAATTTGTTTTGACTTTTTTATATTATGTGATTATATTTAAAAATAGAAATAACTGTTATTGTAGTTTATTTTTGATTATTCAATATTTTTTGCCATATTGTACGTTATTCATTAACTACTAAATTTCACAAATTCTCGCGCCACTATTTGACAGTAAAATAAATTTTGACATGAATAAAATAATAAACAAACTAATAACGAATTAACGACATAGATATAAATAATCAACATCTTACGAAAAAATTAAGCTCCCGACTCCGTACTAAAATCATAAAAAATAAAAGTTATGTAAATTCAATGATACTAAATTTTATCTTTTACAAAATTCTTATTAAAGTTAGTTATTCTTATTAAGATTTGCTGAAAGTTTTTCATAACATTTAGGTGGAAGACGATGGTGAACTGCCACGAACTATATGTCCAGGATGCACTATACAATTAGAAGCCACAGTTGAATTTCTTAATTTAATAATTAATGGACAGGTAAACTTCAAACACAGTTTTTAATTTGTTAACCATTAATTGATAAAGGAATCCATCAGACTTTTCATTAGAAGATTTTTTTGTTTTGATAATAGTGATATGTAAAATAATAATCTCAACATGTTCAAGTTCCATATGATTTTACAGAAAGTAATTAGAGAATTGTACCAAAGAGAGAGGGAATATAAGAAAACTATACTCAATAGTTCAGACACATCTGATCCTACAGAAAAAGTTTTCAATGAAAGTAAGTTCACGATTTTTATAATTTTGATCTGTAAATGCTAGGATTTTATGCTTTTGAATGAACGAATATCTACAAAATATAACCAAATGTCTGAAACTGTTAACCTTATTTAAAAGATAAAAAACACAAAGTAATAAAAAACAACACTCTTACAGTAAACCCAGATGATGGTGTGTATCAGGTGGAGCACCCAGTATCCCTGCAAGTGGCTGGGCTTGAAAGGCCCAAGAGAAAGCGCGGGAGGCCGCCAAAGAAGACTAAATCACCAGAGGACCTTGCTAAGGAGGCCTCTGTATCAAAGCTACAAACAACAGAAAACAAGTCAAACCAAGATAAGAAAGATGATGAAGATGTTTCAGGGAAGAGGAAGAGAAAAGCTCCCACAAGGTTTAAAGAAGCTGTACAGGTATGTTTGTGGTATATTTACATTATCAGCATGTTTTGAGGGCCCATTACAGAACATCACCTGTGGACAGCTTTATAACCATCCATATTTAACTTTTATGATTATTATTATTCTATATCTGTGGTCCACAGCACAATAACAATATAATATAGAAATAAGTCTTAAAATAAAGGCGGCCTTTTTGCGTAGCAGAATTGTCTGCCAGGCAACCTTAGGCTTGGGAAAACTATAAAATAACAGACTGCAGGTGGTGTACCTATAAAATATACAAACATTCAAATAATTACACACTAATACATAAACTACCATAAATAACTTATTGAAGTGATAACTTCTTTTAGGGCAGTAAAACCCTTTGTTACTTAACGCTGTATGGCACCAGTCTATCTGGCTTCCCTTTCACTTACTCATGTGACAAGGGAAGGCAGGCTCCTGCTAGACATATTTTAGTTATAACTTCTGTTATTTCCAGGGTAAGGAACTCGAAAGGATATTCCTAGAAGTTGGAGTAATAGATGGTGAAGAGAGTGACCATGACACCAAGGTGGAAATTGAGCCTGAAAAGCCAGTCAACAAAGAACCAGAGGTTATCGGCCACATTGAGAAGTCTGGGGAGCTTGTTGTTGTTGTTAAGAATAAAGGACGTGGAAGGCCTAAGGGTAACAATTCTGTATTCATTCACATTAAAGTATTTAAGATATGAGTACATACAACAACTCTAATGTTACAGTTTTGGCAAAGTTATGAGTTTGCTCAAAAGTACAAAAATAATCAAATGAGTTGTTGCTTGTTGTTGCCAGGGTATCCAAAACAGTGTGAGCGAACTTTTGCTTTCAAATAACAATTAAGGGTTAATTGTAAAATAATATACATAACTACCTACATAAGCATTATTATTGAAAGGATTGAAGAAAGGAAGGAAGGACAAGTTTGCCTGCTTCCATCTTAGATTGCATCAACACTTACCATCAGGTGTGATAGCAGTCAAGGGCTAACATGTAGTTGATAAAAAAGATTACATCTATTAAACATTGTTGTGTTTTAATAATTATTATGTAGAAAATTTTTGCTAATGCTAACTATAGGAAGATACTGGAGAATTGTCATTTTCGACACATTTACAATGACAAGGTTCCATCCCATTCTAATTCCATGTGGGTTATACTCACACCCGCATATTTAGCGGAACATAAAAAAGGTCTATAATTTAAAAAATATGGTTTTATTTTAAAATCTACTTACTACACTTCTTTTGTTATTTAATGTTTCATTTGATTTACTTAAAATGAAATCACATTAAGAACAGATTTTGCGAGTAAAGGCTATTTGTGAAAAATCATACATTTTTTAACCTTTCATGTAAGCGGGAAAAGTGAAAATTAATATAAAATAACAATTAATTAAATTAGAAAAATAGTGATTATTATAGCGTATTTCCTCCACATGCTTTTATTAAAGTTTCTACCCGTCTAGGCATACTGAGAAAGATGTTATCGATGGTCTCCTGGGATAGTCTCTGCCATTCCTTAACTACGGCGATTCACAGTTCACCCATATTGCAGGAGCTGGAATTCTGGACTTAACTTTTCTTTTCAGCAAATTAAAAAAGCTGCCATATTCTATTACATCACCATGTACAATTAATAAAACTAATGATTTTTAAATCAACTGTGCTTTACTGCGACAGCATATATTTTCTGAGAAGCCAACAAGCTAGGTGCAGACTCCGTCATACAGCCACTGATGCAAACTAGCTCATACAACTACGTCATTAAAATAAAAATTTTTATTTTTATTTTAATGACGATAATGATATATTTTAATAATGATAATGATATATTTTTTTCACCTGTGGTGAGGCAGTGGGCACTGCAAGGCACTTATTGGTAGGATGCAAGGTGCTCCTGGACAGGGGTCTCTACTCACGCCGCCACGACAGAGTACTAGAAATCATACGTGAAGCTATAAGCCTTTCAGTAGCTAGGGCTCAAAAAAGGGTTGACGACGAATAAAAGACAAACTAACTTCGTTAAAGCAGGCTCAAGTACAAATTCCACCAGCAAGCCTTATTCAATTCTAGGCTCTGCTCCTGATTGGACTATATTAATGGACACGTATGAAAAGCACTATAAAATCCCGGAAGACTTAGCTATTACGATATCTAGACCGGACATATTTCTTTTTTTTCCAAACAAATCAAACGTATAGTACTTGTTGAGCTTACAGTGCCGTGGGAAACAAACATCCCTAAAGACCATGTATTCAAAGTGAATAAATACTATGACCTTACTAATAAACTAACCAAAAATGGCTATGTGGTTAGTTTATACGCGGTAGAAGTGGGTGCGAAGGGTATACCAGCGAAGTCTCTCTACAACCTGCTAAAAGACCTTGGCCTTACTAGAAGTGCAGTAAGCTCCATATTGGAACGAGTGTCCAAAGCTGCTCTAGTAGGGTCCTTCCGAATATGGTTGGGCAGGGAGAATAACTTGAACAGAGGAGGTGAGTGTTGACGCGCGTCACTAAGGGTACCCTTAAACCTACACCCGAGTCACAAGTCTCGGGCTCGGTTCGGAGTTTTTCTCTCAGCCACGCGATGGACCCGGCACCCGCACGGTTAATCCATGGAATGCTAAGATATTCGTCTCAACAAAAAATAGAACTGACTCAAAACGCACTAAAAAGTAAAAAATAATTATGTCCTTAAAGTAGAAACCTTGGCTGACACCGACTCCTAGATATGCTTAAGTAAATTAAAGCAAGTAAATGACACAATTATTTTTTACTTTTTAGTGTGTTTTGAGTCGGTTCTATTTTTTGTTAAAAATTTTTATTTCTTACTTTTTAGTGATTTATCGCCACGAACCGTACTCGTACTATACTTTTATAGTATATTATACGGCACTCGTAACCAAAAAGCTCCCGATAACGAGACATAAACTGAAATCGCTGTAAGCGTGCCTCCAAAATTCGAAGAGTTCCTTTAATTTCCCCAGGATATCATCATCAGATCCTAACATGTTGACAACGGGACCACCTTGGAAGTATGCCCTTTATAATAAAAAAAGAATTATCAAAATCGGACAACTCTGTAAAAAGTTATGCGTGGTCATACATATAAAAAAAAATATACGTGGCGTCGAGAGCCTGCTGTACCGCTGTGGGTGCGGCGAGTTTCCCCACGCTGATGAGCTTCCTGAGTTCCAGGAGGCCCGTGCCACACCCGCAACGTGGGTCGCACCTCTGCCACGCACGAGCGTAAGTGAGCGGGCGATACATGTCGCACGTGGCGTCGCACGGGCCCGTGCTGTACCGCTGCGGGTGCGGCGAGCTGTTCCCCACGCTGCTGCGCTTCACCGAGCACCAGGAGGCCACGTGCCACACGGGCCGCACCGTGGAGCCGCGCCCCGACCACAGCACGAGCGTAAGTGAGGGGGCGTTCATATGTCGCACGTGGCGTCGCACGGGCCCGTGCTGTACCGCTGCGGGTGCGGCGGGCTGTTCCCCACGCTGCTGCGCTTCACCGAGCACCAGGAGGCCACGTGCCACACGGGCCGCACCGTGGAGCCGCGCCCCGACCACAGCACGAGCGTAAGTGAGGGGGCGTTCATATGTCGCACGTGGCGTCGCACGGGCCCGTGCTGTACCGCTGCGGGTGCGGCGAGCTGTTCCCCACGCTGCTGCGCTTCACCGAGCACCAGGAGGCCACGTGCCACACGGGCCGCACCGTGGAGCCGCGCCCCGACCACAGCACGAGCGTAAGTGAGGGGGCGTTCACATGTCGCACGTGGCGTCGCACGGGCCCGTGCTGTACCGCTGCGGGTGCGGCGAGCTGTTCCCCACGCTGCTGCGCTTCACCGAGCACCAGGAGGCCACGTGCCACACGGGCCGCACCGTGGAGCCGCGCCCCGACCACAGCACGAGCGTAAGTGAGGGGGCGTTCACATGTCGCACGTGGCGTCGCACGGGCCCGTGCTGTACCGCTGCGGGTGCGGCGAGCTGTTCCCCACGCTGCTGCGCTTCACCGAGCACCAGGAGGCCACGTGCCACACGGGCCGCACCGTGGAGCCGCGCCCCGACCACAGCACGAGCGTAAGTGAGGGGGCGTTCACATGTCGCACGTGGCGTCGCACGGGCCCGTGCTGTACCGCTGCGGGTGCGGCGAGCTGTTCCCCACGCTGCTGCGCTTCACCGAGCACCAGGAGGCCACGTGCCACACGGGCCGCACCGTGGAGCCGCGCCCCGACCACAGCACAGCAGTAAGTGATGAGCGTTCATATGTCGCACGATATTTTTAGTGATTTATGCGACATAGGTATATCTGCTCTTACTAAACTCCAAGTACGGCACTTCAAATAGTCAAATATAACCTTATTCAATTCTGGGCTGTACACCTGATTGGACTATATTAATGGACATGTATGAAAAGCACTATAAAATCCCGGAAGACTTAGCTATTTCAACATCTAGACTGGACATATTTCTTTTTTCCAAACAAATCAAACATATAGTACTTGTTGAGCTTACAGTGCCGTGGGAAACAAACATTGCATTCAAAGTCAATAAATATTATGTACCTTACTAATAAACTAACTAAAAATTGCTATGTGATTAGTTTATATGCGGTAGAAGTTGGTGCGAAAAGTATACTAGCAAAGTCCCTGCTATTACTTGCTTGCTTGCCTTACCAGAAGTGCAGTAAGCTCCATATTGGAACGAGTGTCCAAAGCTGCTCTAGTAGGGTCCTTCCGAATTTGGCTGGGCAGGGAGAACAACTTGAACAGAGGAGGTGAGTGTTGACGCGCGTCACTAAGGGTACCCTTAAACCTTTTCCCGTGTCACAAGTCTCGGGCTCTGTTCGGAGTTTCTCTCAGCCACGCGATGGACCCGGCACCCGCACGGTGAATCCATGGAATGCTAAGATATTCGTATCATCTAATATTTAATGACTATTTTCGTACAAAATCATAGACATAATGTCTATGATTTTGTATACAGTCACCTTAGTAGAGATTCGCTTTAAATTGTTTATGAAATACAAAAAGGATGATTTAATCCACAATTCAGCTGTATCCTGGATATTGAGGGTCTGTTACATGATGCGATTATGAACACCATTGTAAAATTTTAAATATGTTTAACTCACAAGTAAAAGTACAATATTTTCTTATTTTCAGTCTAAAGACCCCGAAGTGACCCCCAAATTAGAGAATCAAGTCGCGAACGATGCTCTTCCAAAAGAAGAAAAGCTTACTAGAGAGCAGGCGCAAGTGGCTCCGATGCCAGCGCTGCAAGCGTTGCCCGACCTGAGCGGCGCGGACGATGCGGACGTGGATCTGGTACCTCAGGAGGACCCGTTGCAAATTGTCGACACTAGTAAAGGCAAGACATTAACATCGGTACCTGGTTGTCCGATCTTTGCTCGGTATTTTATTTTTAGAAATTATATTTTAATACAAATTCCATACTCACAGTATCCGATAGATGGATATTGGTAAGAAGTAAAGTATATTGGTAAGAACTGAACAATAGAAGCGTGTTACTGTGTCGGTACGAGGTCATATAGAAACAAAAAGAGGTGTGGATTTCATTCCACTCTAAGATTGTAATTGCAGTCAAGGGTTAAAATATGTATAATGAATAAAAAAAAATTAGCAAAGTAAAGACGCCCCATATAGAGCTTACGTAGTGCTTTAATCGCTCCTAACTTATATAATATTATTTTTGCAGTGGAGGAAGACACAGTGATGGAAGTGACTACAAACGACTTAGTGGAAGTGACGGAAACGACACCTGTCACCAAGAAGAAAATCAAGTGCAACAATTGCGACAAGATGTTCAGCAACAGACAGAGCAAGTCTATACACAATAAGGTAAGAGACTATTAAGAACGAGTATGAAAGCTCCCAAAGTACTACCAAAGATATTGCGAAGTGCATACAAGAAAATTAGTATTAAAAGATTGTTTTATTTACTTCACGAAACACTGACACTACTCTATGATATAATGGTAGTTTTTAGGATTCCGTACCCCGAAAGGAAAAAGCGGTTCCGCCCTTATAAGATCACTTTGTTGTCTATCCGTTAAAACCCTTTTTTCGCAAGAACGCGTAGAGTTATAAGCTGAAGTGTATTTATATCAAACACTGGGATATTGTCCCATAAAGCTGTGAAAAAAATAAAACTTCTCAGCTAACGCAATCAAAAGATATAGATGTTTATGCTGCAAATTTTCGACACTCAAGGAAATCAAAACCTACAGGTTTCTTCACATGAACTCAATTTTTTGTTACATCATGAGTTATGATATGGCGGCAGACGAAACACTTTTAAAAAAATAATAAAATTTAATTATAAAATAGAGTTTACAAAAAATAGTTAAGTTTATCCTAACACTAATTAAAATTAAAAGAAGTGGAATGATGTGAGAATGGTGAGACACTGCCGGGGCTCGTCACTGTTGCCACGCTGGTCTGGAACTGCTGCGCACGCGTTCCGATTGTTAATTGTTGCGAAACCGCTGGTGTCAGCCGGAACGCTGGGTTACGCCATGGTAACTCACGTAATAAAAATATTTTTAATAATTGTAAATTCCTACCCTTTCCTCATGTGCGTGCAGCATCCAACGTGCAGAGGTTATAAATTTAAATAACACTGGTTTATCTTACATACAGGTTTCTTATACTAAAAAGGTTTTAGATAGAAATAAGTGCTGTGAACTAGGCATATTATTTGCCTAGCTCATGAAGCACAATATTGAGATGGTATATATACTCTTTTGGTTTTTCTGTTTACCTTCCAATTTTTTCCAAGACGATAAATATTGTACCTTAGAGAAATCGATATTGTAGTGCTTTTACAACTTATGTTATTCACATGTCCATGAAGTCGAGACACAATATACATAACTACAACATATAACTACGAATAAACCTGTTCCAGTTCCTGGAAGTAGGTATTTGTGGGGCAAAATTTTAAAATTCATATTTTTGTATGTATATTGTACATTGTACAGGCAGTTCACCTCGGTGAGAGGAACTACAAGTGCGGCGAATGCGACGCGACGTTCGCGTACCCGCGCTCGCTGGCCGTGCACCGCGTGTCGCACCGGCGCGCGCGCGCCAGCCGCGGCTACGCCTGCGACCTGTGCGGGAAGGTGCTGAACCACCCGTCGTCCGTGGTGTACCACAAGCAGGCGGAGCACGCGGCGCAGCGCTACGTGTGCGGCACGTGCGGCAAGCACTTCCGCCACCGACAGCTGCTGCAGAGGCACCAGCTCGTGCACTCGCAGCTGCGCCCCTTCCTCTGCAAGGTACGTGAACTACCGGGTGTTAAGGGACATGCGACTTAGTACGCGTGGAAATACCTTAGTGTTCCCCCCCTCCAATTCCCCTCCCCTTTACAAGTTATATGTTATTAAATGTAGTTTCCCATCAAGCAATATGCTGCTCCGTTCGCATCATATTACCTGCATGTTTTAAAGGTATATTACCTTGGTACTTGATGAAGTATATACTTGAAATTTTTGAGCCGACAATGTATTGCGAATTACAAAAACCGCTCAAAACCCAATTGAATGAAATAAATCTATTTGACTATAAGGTGTGCAACGCAACATTCAAGACGAAGGCGAACCTGCTGAACCACCAGCTGCTGCACACCGGCGTGAAGAAGTTCACGTGTGAGATCTGCAAGCAGAAGTTCGCGCACAAGACGAGCCTCACGCTGCACATGCGCCTGCACACCGGTGAGACTGATGACTAATTGACTGCATGTACATGACCTTGACTGTTCGTGAACTTTGATGTGGTTCATTATAGAAACTCTTCAAGTAGCTTAGAAATGACCACGCGTGACACGCTGCTCTCTATATAATTATACATATACTTTGGAGTTAGAGTTCACAGATGGTATTCGGCTTTGAGCCAAAGCTCCTTTAAAGCTGTAACACGGGGAGACGGGAGTCATTTTTAATCTCCATCTCCGTACACCATAAACTAACAAGGTTAGGTCCTATTTAATACGCATTGGACAGTCAACAGCGCGCTGTGCCCGCGCCGCTTCACCACGTCGTCGCAGCACCGCCTGCACGCGCGCCGCCACGCCGCCGACCGCGCGCACTACTGCGCCAAGTGCGGCAAACGGTGAGTGATCTCAATACTTGTGCCCGCGCCGCTTCACCACGTCGTCGCAGCACCGCCTGCACGCGCGCCGCATCTAGTAGCGTCCTGAGTAACTGCGCGCTGTTCGTCGCAGCACCGCCTGCACGCGCGCCGCCACGCCGCCGATTTATTTTGTCCGCGCGCACCGTACTGCGCCAAGTGCGGCAAACGGTTAGCCAGAAGGGCAACCTGTCGGAGCACGAGCGCATCCACACGGGCGAGAAGCCGTACCAGTGCGCGCTGTGCCCGCGCCGCTTCACCACGTCGTCGCAGCACCGCCTGCACGCGCGCCGCCACGCCGCCGACCGCGCGCACTACTGCGCCAAGTGCGGCAAACGGTGAGTGATCTCAATGATAAACCTGTCGGAGCACGAGCGCATCCACACGGGCGAGAAGCCGTACCAGTGCGCGCTGTGCCCGCGCCGCTTCACCACGTCGTCGCAGCACCGCCTGCACGCGCGCCGCCACGCCGCCGACCGCGCGCACTACTGCGCCAAGTGCGGCAAACGGTGAGTGATAGTGACCAAAGCCATCCTGGATCAGTATATGTGAAATTAGAAGACTCAGATGACGACGATGAAATACCCCGAATAATGGCAAATGAAGTTATCAAGGCTATTGACTCGCAGAAAAACGGCAAATCTCCTGGGGAAGACGGTATTTCGAACAAACTTATAAAGGGCACATCATATAAATCTTAGAAAAAGAAGATATAACATCCCAATGGACAAATGCAACTATTACTTTATTGTATAAGAAAGGAAATAAAGATGATATCAGTAACTATAGACCCATTAGTCTGATGTCTATCTAACCTTACAAGATATTATCAAAGATATCGATCGAATCGAATAACTAAAATATTAGGCGAAAACTAACCTAAGGAACAGGATGTATTCCATAGTGGATTTTCAACAATCGATCATATTAATAGTTAACATTGACATATTAATAGTTAGTACTATAGACTTTGGGTGTAATGCAAAATTCACGACAAAAGTGTCCCGTGACATCTTATATATACTAGAATGTATTTGTATTTTTATAAAAAATTAAAACATTGTAATATATGTCTTATATTATTATTATACAGTCTAATTTGCAACGGTCTAATTGCTTGCAATAAGTAATCAGCTTTGACTGACGGTTGCCATGGCAGCCTTTTTTTGACATGGCAGCTTCTCGTGAAATAGGACAACATAAATGGTGTGGAGTAGGTAACTTTGTTTTTTTTTTGGCATCCTTAACCTATATATTACTAGCTGACCCGGCAAACGTTTTGCATTAAAAATTAAAAAAAAAATTTAGATGAAAATTAGATAGTAGCCGATTCTCAGACCTGACGCGTACAAAATTTGGTAAAAATCGGTAAAGCCGTTTCAGAGGAGTACGGTAACTAACATTGTGACAGGAAAATTTTATATATTAGATATTTACAGCAAACTTTAAATGTATCAGTGACCTCTATATGCTGGGACAAATCTAGTACCAACCAATATATTTTATTACTACAATGACGTTAGGTCACTGTTTAAAATAACTGTTCCAAATTTCATGTAGATAATTCTTATAATTATCAAAATAATCGAGTGTGAAGGACGGACGGAAGGGTTCCATTTTACCCTTATGATAAAACTTCTTTGATTAATATTCATGACATAAAAAATAAAAGTTTATTAATTAAAATTATTTTCAATTCAAAAATGAAGGAATTAAAAAATTCAAATATTAAACAACAAAATAACTCTTTGGTTCGGACACTTTTTAGCGCTGACCCAAAGTACATAGTATTAATATGTATGTATTATATGTATACATACTATTAAACAAGTGAAAGAATATAATATAATATGACATATTACCTTGTTTTTGTTGATTACAATAAAGCATTTGACAAGTTAAAACATGAAATAATTCTGGAGGCGTTACTTAATCAGGGTGTTCAGATAAAATATATTCGTTTAGTGAAGAATATTTATAAAAATATGACAGAAAAAGTACGAACTGAAAGAATGGGTGAAAAGTTCAAAAATGGTGTAAGACAAGGAGACCCATTATCGCCCAAATTTTTTTTAGCAATTCTCCAACATATATTCAGAAACCTAGACTGGACAGAATACGAAATTAAAGTTAACGGGGGGTTATTGCTTAATCACCTCAGATTTGCTGATGACATCATACTCATAACAAATAACCCTAATCATTTACAAGAAATGCTAGACCAACTAGTAGCAGAAAGTCTTAAAGTAGAATTACGTATGATTTCATTAAAAACAAAACTTATGACAAACCATACTAAGCAGCCTATAAAAGTTATGAGACACACATTGATTAGCTTGATGAGTACATATACCTATCTCGGCCAAATAATTTCTCCTAAATATCTTACCTCGAAAGAAATTCAGAACAGGACTAATAAAACTTGGGGAAAGTATAGGTCGCTAAAGGAAATTACTAAAAACCCAGCAAATACCCATGAAACTAAAAACTCGAAAAAAACTAGTAAAATGTCAGCATAATATTGTAAGAAGTATGTTAAGTGTAGGGAGGAAGGATAAAATGAAAATTAAATCAGAGAAAAAACAAATATTACTGATGTGACTTACACAATCAAAAAACTGAAATGGAAGTGGGCTGGCCATTTGATGCGAAATAAAAAGCCAAACCGGGCTAAGGACATAACTGAGTGGTGTCCTAGAGACAATAAAAGAAGACGCGGCAGACCATTAGAAGAATTGAGAAGATGATCTGAACATTACAGCTGGAAAACTTTGGCAGCGAAATGTTCACGATCGCAAAGTATGGAAAGTCTTGGGGGAGGCCTATGTTAAAAAGCAAGACAATTTACCGGTGTCGTAACAGCCATTGTGTATAATTAAATTTGAAATGTAAACTTATGTAAATTGTTGAATAAAGGCTATTATTATTATTGTTGTTTTATTATTGGGACATGTTAACAAAAACTTAATTTGTGATTCCGTATATGGTTTAGTTTGGATTATTTAGTGTCCTGTAATAAAAATTTTAATAATATCTCCATTGTATAGAATTGGACCTGTTTCAGTTTTATTATAAGTATAGTTATAACTCAACAGGTTCGTGTCTCGCAACTCGTGGGCGTTGCATGTGCGCCGCGACGACTGCGCGCGACATTTGCGACTGACGGATGCTAACAAGGTGAGTTCACCAAACACCAAGTACCTACTTTCATATATCAAGGGTTGCCAGAATATCAAGACTAGTTTCCTTTTATTAATATGTTTTTAAAAAATATATATTTCCATTTACAAAGTAACTGTTTTTTATATAGCAAACAAACAAGCAAGTGAGCCTCTTAGTCAACGACAAGAATAACAAGCTGCCGATGATGGCTCCGGTCCCGTCGCCGTTGCAGTTCCAACCGCTGCAGCATAAGCTGGACCCGGAGGAGGACAGCGAAGAGCGGGTCATATACGTGGCGTACGACGCGGACGACTCGCAGTCCGGCGCCTTCCATATACTGGACCCAGAACAGGTAGACACATACTAACCACAACATCATCACAAGCTGGACCCGGAGGAGGACAGCGAAGAGCCGGTCATATACGTGGCGTACGACGCGGACGACTCGCAGTCCGGCGCCTTCCATATACTGGACCCAGAACAGGTAGGCACACATACTAACCACAACATCATCACAAGCTGGACCCGGAGGAGGACAGCGAAGAGCCGGTCATATACGTGGCGTACGACGCGGACGACTCGCAGTCCGGCGCCTTCCATATACTGGACCCAGAACAGGTAGACACATACTAACCACAACATCATCACAAGCTGGACCCGGAGGAGGACAGCGAAGAGCGGGTCATATACGTGGCGTACGACGCGGACGACTCGCAGTCCGGCGCCTTCCATATACTGGACCCAGAACAGGTAGACACATACTAACCACAACATCATCACAAGCTGGACCCGGAGGAGGACAGCGAAGAGCGGGTCATATACGTGGCGTACGACGCGGACGACTCGCAGTCCGGCGCCTTCCATATACTGGACCCAGAACAGGTAGACACATACTAACCACAACATCATCACAAGCTGGACCCGGAGGAGGACAGCGAAGAGCGGGTCATATACGTGGCGTACGACGCGGACGACTCGCAGTCCGGCGCCTTCCATATACTGGACCCAGAACAGGTAGACACATACTAACCACAACATCATCACAAGCTGGACCCGGAGGAGGACAGCGAAGAGCGGGTCATATACGTGGCGTACGACGCGGACGACTCGCAGTCCGGCGCCTTCCATATACTGGACCCAGAACAGGTAGACACATACTAACCACAACATCATCACAAGCTGGACCCGGAGGAGGACAGCGAAGAGCGGGTCATATACGTGGCGTACGACGCGGACGACTCGCAGTCCGGCGCCTTCCATATACTGGACCCAGAACAGGTAGACACATACTAACCACAACATCATCACAAGCTGGACCCGGAGGAGGACAGCGAAGAGCGGGTCATATACGTGGCGTACGACGCGGACGACTCGCAGTCCGGCGCCTTCCATATACTGGACCCAGAACAGGTAGACACATACTAACCACAACATCATCACAAGCTGGACCCGGAGGAGGACAGCGAAGAGCGGGTCATATACGTGGCGTACGACGCGGACGACTCGCAGTCCGGCGCCTTCCATATACTGGACCCAGAACAGGTAGACACATACTAACCACAACATCATCACAAGCTGGACCTGCACGGCTATTATAGGATCGAAGAGATATCTCATCTAAGAGCAAAACGCGTCCCATCAATTGGTCATGTGGTCGAAGCGTCGTCATATAGCGCGCAATCAAAAATATTGTTCTGTCTTTCAACCCAACGCAATGCAAGGGGGAGCTATATTTTTGCTTATAATATTGGCTTATGCATACTAGACTAAACCAGTATGAAGCAACATTATCTTATATGATGTTGCAGAATAAAAATTATTAACAAAAAATAGAACCGACTCAAAATGCACTAAAAAGTAAAAAATAACTGTGTCATTTAGTTGCTTTAATTTACTTAAGCATATCTATGAGGTCAGTGCCAGCAAGTTTAAGGAACATTTATTTAACGTAGTAAAGCAGTTTGTGAGTTCTAGGTAATGTTCTTAAAGTAGAAACCTTGGCTGGCACCGATTCCTAGATATGCTTAAATAGAGCAACTAAATGACACTGTTATTTTTTACTTTTTAGTGCGTTTTGAGTCGGTTCTATTTTTTGTTAAAAATTTTTACCTCTTACTTTTTAGTGATTTATCGCCACGTATCGTACTCGTACTATACTGTCATAGTATACGGCACTAGTAGCTAAAAAGCTACTGATACCGAGAGAAAGACCGAAATCGCTGTACGCGTGGTTCCAAAATTTGAAGAGTTCATTTAATTTCCCCAGGATATCATCAGATCCTAACATGATGACAATGGGACCACCTTGGAAGTATGGCCTTTCTAATAAAAAAAGAATTATCAAAACGGACAACTCTGTAAAAAATTATGCGTGGTCATACATAAAAAAAATGTACGTGTCGAATTAAGAACCTCTTCCGTTTTTTTCGTCGGTTAAAAGTGTACTCGGACCGGTGTAGTCAAATCCACCCATTTCCCATGGCCCTTTTAACCTTTTGGTCATTTCCGAATCGCTCTCGATTGGGCGAGGCTGTTACTTCTTTTAACGTGTTCTTCGAAAGCTGTCGGCCAAACCCAGAATTGACAGATATTATATGTCCCGTAATCAGTCCTACATACACGAATTCACCGTGAGAGTGTTTTTAGTTAATTGTATGTCGAGACGTGGTAATGCCTCTTTTGACGTGACAACGTCTTATAATTCGATAGAGCCGGCTGCACGCACGAAAAACCATGACTTATGCGGCGTTACCTCGCTTTGAGGCGTTCCATGTAAGGCTTGAAGTGCAAGCGAGAGCGCGGAACGAGCAATAAAGAAGCACAATCGGCCTTTTGTGTTTACAGATTCGAATGTCTCTCTCCTACTGGAGTGGGCGATGCGTCTGCGTGGACAGCTGCTATACAACAAATAGTACATTTACATGTTTTATTTTTTTCACAAAATTACAAATTTTTCTTTGAACATTCCATCAGTATTTTCTTAGGACGACGTTGTCACGTTCAACTATCGTCAGTAAACCGACTTTACAGACAACCAATTTTTTTGTGTTTACAATTTGTGCCATTGTTGGAAGAACGCGATTAAATATGTATAACATTAATACAACGGCTTCTATTTTTCTGTTGAATAGGCAGTGAACATCGAAGAGAGCCGCGTGCTGAGCAGCTGCCAGCTGTTCGCGGGCTCGTCGCTGCTGATGCCGCGCCAGCTGGAGGCGATGAAGATGGAGGCGGAGGAGCTACACATCGAGGAGCTGCAGGTGGAGGAAGACGAGGAACCTGCCAATGTCAACGGCGAGAGTATACCGGTGAGTGCGTCAGGGTTTAGGAGCTTGATGGTTTGTTATTAAAAGAGGATTCTTTTTAATTGAAATTAATCTACATAAATTTACACATTACATCGCGCAACATTAATCACAATCAACTAACCTCTGCGCGCCGCGATATAAATATACCGAATTAATTGGAACCATAACCTTGGGCTTAGGCGCAAAGCCAATGACATGGAAGATAAATACTGTGAACAAATGAGACGTAGATACACAAAACCCTCAAAGAATGACAGAGTTCGATGAAAGATTTTTGTTGTTATCAGAGTGCTTATCAAACAAGCTTTCTAACATTCTTTTTAGTTGTTGTAGCGAAATTCGAATTTGTGAAGTTAAAACTGTGTTGTGCTAGTAATAATGGTAAAGAATTCCATGTAGTCATAGACAATTGTTTTATTTTAGGCTTGTGAAATCATAACCTTACAATTGTGACATTAACTAACCAAAATTAAGAAGTTATGTTAAATAATTCAAGATGGTCACTTTTTTATGCACACTTTTAGTCTGATTACTTTGTTGAAGTCCCTTATGGGCAAATTCTCAATAGCATCTCTATAGGATATTTCCTCTAATCGTAGACGTTTATACAAGTTTGGACAATCTCCTTTAATTAATCGTGTCAGAATTATTTTATCTGACATGACGTACGGTCGACAACAAGGCGACTTGGCAGTAGACCAATAAACCATATAAATAATTAATATTATCGTTTGTGTTTAGGTGACAGACGAGCAAGGCAACCCGCTGCACTTCACGATGCAGGACGGCACCAAGCTGGCTATAACATCCATTGATGGCAAAACATTGCAGGTAACGGAACACATTTACAAATTCATTTATTTAGCATACTTTACATGTCATGGGCCCTGTCAGGGCGTTGCTAATATTATATAAACTTAAGAAACTTAATGAATTTTGATACATACAATGAGCAAAATAGGCTATTCTGATTGAAAATTAGAATAATATGAAAGTCTTTTGAAATATAAAATAATATTAATAATTTGAATTCAAAGTTGATATTACGTTCAAATAAGTAAATATATATTGTAATAATACCATTTACAGTAAAATTACAAATAAATTAGAATAATATGATAGTCCAAATATAAAATAATAATAATAATTTGTCAAATGTTTTACGTCAAATACTCTTTTATATCATAATAGCGTTTGTCTAGAAGCCATTTGTTTAATTTGATTTTAAAGTTAACTAAATGTAATCGTTCAATATCTTCTGGCAATTTATTATATACTTTTACAGCCATACAGTTTTAAAGTGCATACTGCTTTTAATGTAAGAACAACAACTAATCTTAGCTACAACTAATTTGTTATGTCTGACTTGCTTATTGGTATTTATTTCACATCTTCGCTGAAAATATTTTGGATAGCGCTTAACGAAAACACACATGTCTCGTATGTACATACATGGCAATGGAAGAATGTGTAATTGTACACGTGCACGAATCACGCTGAGCTGAAACAGAAAAAAGTGTAGCCTAGATTTTTTTTTAGTTGACCTTTCCGACACCTTCGTGTATAAGCGGGTAAGCGAATTATGGTCGGATAGGCGAGATAGGGACAACCCACTACCACCCATGATCCTTTCAACCTCTCGGTCATTTGGGCCCGGCCTCGGGAGGGCAACCCGGAATCCGCATTTCTCTTCGCGTTTCATCATCGGACCGTTTTCTTGACTCCCTAAAAGTTCTTTATTTTTTCGTCCTTGTCCCTAATGTACCCTCTTTCCCTTCTGGCATGCACGTCACATTACGCGACTCGCTCGCGACGCCGCGGTCCGTAGCTGCTTCACATCACCATTGCCCTGAGTTCATCGCTCCGACACGTCGTCGGATGGGCTCGTGGGCAAGTGGTGAACTTCTTTCCAATCGAAGGAACATAGAGCTCTCATGTTACTTATGTTTGCAGGTTATCACTCAGGACGGTCAGACCATACCGGTAGAAATCAACGGGTACAATGAGGAAGAAGTAAGTGCCTTTTTCCTTTGTACAATGTGTCATTTAATAGTAGTAGAGTATTAGACAGTTCGACGAGAAGTAGAAGACGCCGTGCTTACTAGCAATTATGTCTGAAGAATGTGGTAAAATAACAGCGACATGTGTCATTAATATTTGACTATAAAAATTACTTACGTAAATATAAATAAAAAATAAAAATAAAAATGCTTATTATTTCGTGCACATTTACAAAAACAAATAAAAATAAAATTTAGTTATTATAATCTGGCGGTTATTATAATCTAGTTATTATAATAAAGCGGGCTACGGAGAACCGTTTTACCACATTGAACGTTCGAGGAGGAATGGCCGAAAAGTTAGATGAAGTATGCCAGATGATGGATGATAGACGTATAGATGTGCTTTGTGTGAATGAAACAAAAAGGAAAGGATGTGATACCACTAACCACAACTCCTATACAGCCTACTGGTCTGGCGTTTCCAGGGACAGAAGAGGCTGTCAGGGAGTAGGTATCATCCTTTCTGAAAGAATGACTGATTGTGTGAAAGAAGTTAAGTATGTGAGCCCAAGACTCATTTGGACCGGATTTTTGTTGTAGGTGCATATGCTCCGACGGATTACGTTGTCTACCACGTTAATTGTGTCCTGCGCTCTACTTCCTGATCGTTATTATTGTGTAATCTCATCCTACCGGAACGTTAATGTCGTCCTGTTCATAACAAGTTAATCATAAATTACATCATCACTCATCACCTAGTGATAGAGTGAGATAGCAGTCAAGGGCTGACTTGCGGTAAATAAAAAAAACTTTCCAATCTAAATACTTTTGTTTTCTGTTGCAGGTCCACATAGCGGGTGTGCCTTCGCCGGAGCATCCACAACACATAGACAAGTCGGTGGACGCGGGCGCTCTGCCCGTCACACACTACTTCACCATCGTATAAAATATACATTGTACCATTATAATCCGAATCCTATAAGGCAATAAATGGCGTTGAACCCTCGAGAGCAGAGTAGACAAACTACTATGCTCTTTCCTATGTATTATGGAGGGTAGAGGAAAGGAGGATCATCTGTGTATATGAAAAAGTGTCCGTCAAAATGTATTAAATTAGGATGGCGCCACAGTTGCATCAAAGTAACTCTCAAAAGAATCGCCAAATATTGTTAGAGTATATTTTTTTTGTTTTGAGATTTACGTCCACTTGGACAACTTTTCACAACACAAATTTTACCCATAACTGTTCTGTTATTCACTCACTTTTTCATAAAATTAAATGTTCATATATCAATAACCGTACTATTTACTGTTTACGAACTAAAATCACTCTAAACGCACGTTTGGTTATAATTCTGTAAGGTTATATTTACCACAATATTTCTCAATAATTAACTACTTTAGTCGATAATGACATTAAATTTTTTAACTCGGCATACTTCAATTCATCTACGATTGCTACATTCATACCATACCCTGTGCATACACCAGCGCCATTGTGGAGGATTTTTGAACTGTTATTTAACGCATACAACTGGACATTTTTTCAACTTTTCTCCCATATAAGATGACTCTCCTTTCCTCTACCCTCCATACTATGTATTTACTCCCACTTAATAAGTTTCGTCGGTTGGCAACATTGTTAACATAGTCTACTGCCCCTTTGCTTCGCGTGCCTTTATTGCATGTTTGTATGGTTCGGACTATAACAACAGTATTAGTAGAGGTATCTACACGAGCTCGAAGTACTACCGTCAGTCTTATTCTGCTCTGATGATCTTTTAACCACCACCGTGACAAAAGGCACGAGGCTTAGCACCTACGTCTCAGGTGGATGGACGTCACAGTGCAAGTGTGAAGTACCTGGTTGACCGAGATTTGCTCGGTATTTTTTTTTGGATTATATTTAGATACAAATTACATAACGCCATCTTTTGTTAAATAGTTTTAGTTTTACTGTGTCAGCACAGCTTTTCATTGCCTAAAAACACTAACAAATCAACATTTTCTGAAAATGTTCTGGTTCAGATATTCAGATTATATATTTATATAAATACAACATATGCTGTTACAATCTATTAATTTATATGTGACGACTTACCATCAGATGGTGTTTGGTCCATCGGATTAACTCTTCAAATATTACTAAAAGAAAACTCTAAACTTCACCACTAACATTTAACTACAAAAAAGTGGCTGTGACATATTCGGACAGACAGACCGACTTCACGAATCTACAAGGGTTCCTTTTTGCTATTTGGCAACGGATCCCTAATATATTTTCTTCCCAATATTATAAATGTAAGAAGATTAGTCAGTGCTTTGATGCACATATGAAGTGCGCGTCACGTATGTTTTAAACCCACAAATAATAAGTGAATAACCTTTTATTTAGTGAAGATAAAATTATATTTTATAAACAATAGTATATTTTTAATAATTCCAAACAATATTCACGTATTAGATATTTTATAACCTAAGGATACAATAAAATAAAAGTGAATAACTGTTAACAATTTATTTAATATAATATTTTAAACTTAATAATATTGAAAGGTCTAAATTATCTACAATAATAATAGTGTCTTAGAACTGGCTAATTACGTATATAATAGTTATAGTTTGACGGCCGAGCGGCGCAATGGGTAGTGGCCCTGCTTCTGCGTCCTAGGCTGTGGGTTCGATTCCCACATCTGGAAAATATTTGTGTGATGAGCATGGATGTTTTCCAGTGTCTGGGTGTTTAACTATATATTATAAGTATTTATGTATTATATATATAAAAATATTCATCAGTTATCATAGTACCCATAACACATGCTACCTACGAGTACGCTTACTTTGGGGCTATATAGCGATGTGTGTAATTGTCCTATAATATTTATTTATTTATTAAAATTTAATATTTATATAAAAATAACGTATCTTATTATATTTTAATAAATACTCATTGGTCTAGTGTTTATGTGCTTCGATCACGAGGTTCCGGGTTCGAATCCTCGGTCGGGTCACGGAATATTTGGGAGTTTTTATTCTTTTATGAAAGTTTCAGTACATTCCACCCCCGTGCCTCGGAGAGCACGTTAAGCCGTCGGTCCCGGTCACTATCATCAACATCTGACAGTGATCGTTGGATCGCATTGGAGCAGCGGGGTGCTCTACGCTCCATATCCCCTCTTCTATAAGGAGGGAGACATGGCCGTGTAGTGGACCTTTAAAAGGCTGATGAAGAAATACGAGAAAGTTAATACTTAATCTTTCACATCCGTTTTTTTAAAGTGAGGCGATATGTTATGCATTACCTTAATGGTAAGTGTAATGTTTATTAGTTTAGGATGCGTTAAGACATTTGTTGACTTAGGTCTTAGTGTATTCATTTTCATTTAAGTATAAGCAAGGAAACGATATGAACATGAACCTAAAGTATCCGAAAAGGCGAAGGTTGTTTTGTAGGGCTCTAGAGAGTCCGGTTGTGTTGGGTGATTGTATTGAATTGTCGTCCCCACTGCTAAGAATATATTTAATTAGAGGGAAACAGTGAATTTAGGCCATGACAAAAAGATGTGGCTTATATTGTTAAAAAATATAATTAAAATGCTTGCTAACTTTATAGTTGATCTCGAAAGTGTATGAACATTTTAAATATTTTAAGCTTGCCTTGTACGGCTGTTTTAAGTATTTTCAAATAATCTACTTACACTAAGGAGTACCAGCATTTTTGTCTAGGAACCAATAACATGCGATCAATTATTATTTTAAGTAATTAATAATTTGCTTTTACTTCACTAGTAATACCAATTACAAACTTAATTATTTTATTTATATTTTATGTTATGTTATATTATTAATATTTATTATATTTTGAATTACAAGTTATAATTTTTGAAATAATGTTAAAACTTTAACATTTATAAATTAAAACTGAAAATGGTAAATAATTTAATCTAAATTTTTGACCCTTTAATTGGTGTTATATTATTTCTATCCAATATTTTATATTATAAAATTTTATTTATATTTATTTTATGAAAGGATTTTTATGTTGTTATGGAGGAAGTTGAAGTTTAATCCGACTAATATCTACAAAATTATAAGCATTTGAATTTTCGAGTAGAGAGGAAGTAGCTACTATGACGTCACCCCATTGTAACGCCGTCTCTGTCTAACTGTCAAGTTATTTTTATTTTAATAACTTTATTGCAAATAATAAAAATAAACATAGCAAAGAAAAAACAACAACAAGTAAAGTCCTTTAAAAACCAGTGCAAGGTTTTCACCGAGCGACTGCGTAAAACAAGTCACTAATAATGTCAAATTTTATAGTAAAAAAAGCGTTCCGACACTCGCCCATTTGAAAGTCCTTTATAAAATTTGCCCTTAACGCAAATGTGAAGTTTTCGATTTGTTTTGGTGAAGGCTCACACTAGGCACACAGTATCTCGGTATTAGTCATCTACCCTACTGCGAGAAGCAAGAGACGTGTGCGAGGCGGAGAGGTGTGTCTCATCAAGACTGCTTTATTGAGCCTTAACTTTTCTCACCGAGCTATGTGATTCTCTTCATAACAATAGTTAAAGTACATAATACAATGTTCCTATGATATATCGCATGTTGCTATGGAATCCTAGTCAGACCGCCATACATTTTGCCGGTCCTCCTTTGTGTAGTAATAGAATATAAGCAACAAAATAATTTTATATTATTTTTTTAAAACATATTACTAATTTTAATGTTATGTTCTTTCGTTGGTTATTGATCATTATTTTTATTTATTTTCATTAGAATTGATGTTTTAGTTGAATAGATTTGTAAGATTAATTGATGTACATATTACATATTATATTAATTTTAAATGAATAAAAGTATGATTGCATTATGTATTATGAGTTTTATTTTTAAAAAGTTCACATTTCCCATTATCGTCTCAAGCGCGTCAGCGATTTCAAACATAATCGATCGTAAATTATAGGCAGTTTTATAAAAAAAGCAAAGGTTTTTTAAACTGACCATCATAATGCCAGTAACGCAAGCAAATTAAACTAGTTGAAAATGTTTGTCGTAGTCTAGTGAAGGTTTAATACGTGACAAAATATAAAGAAATTTTATTTTGCCATACAAACTGTAAACGTATCTATCAAAAAATTATTATTATAAAAACAAAACCCTGCATAGAAGATATGAACTGAAAAGAAAAAAACAAGGATCATTATATTATCTATATAAAATTCTAAATACTTTATGGAGATGCAAGCGGGGTCAAAATACTTTATTTTCTGCGGGGAAAGAAAGATCTACCAAAACTACGTTTGTCCCCGCCTGCAGCACCACAATTTTTACAAATTCAACGACACCTCACATGTCAAAATCCGTTCAGTCGTTAAGGCTGTAGCGCGTGCCGAAGAAATGGACATACATACATACATACGCTCGAAAAACATAACCCTCTTTCTGACGCAGTTGGGTAAAAATAGGGTGAAACTTTCATTTGTTAAACAGACGTCATAATTATGGTAACTTTAGAAACCTTTTAGCACTTTAGCTGGAATTGCATTAGGACCGCTGGTTTGGGTCCACGTCCAGAGAGCCAACGTTTTTAGCGTCGATCAAAAAGTCACCGGACTTGGCTTTGTATAAGGTAAGCATTTGGTGTGGTGTGAACTCCTTTTTTTGAATTTTGGTTACTATGGAACGGCCGAAGTTTCAACACCAAGAAGATTATTTCAGGCATAACTGAGGTTAGGTGGACAGGCATTACCAGCCTCTAGAAGTGAACTTTTTGCTTGCTGTAAAAGCAAGCGATCCATCAGATTTCAGCAACGGCGGCAACGACGGCCGACAAAAGTTCGTTTCTATAGATTTTGCCATGGACCAAAAGGCTTTACTACCGCTCAGAAGAGAGAGAATCAAAATCAATCCGCCCACCTTTTCGATGTTGAAGACTTCGCCTAGCCGCCAGAGTGAACTTTTTGAAGGGTTTGCTGTAAAAGCAAGCGATCCATCAGATTTCAGCCGCTGCCAGGCCACCCTTTCGGTGTTGAAGTTGACTGCTGTTGGCTTCATGCACTTGCATTGGGCCGCAGCCTCGATAGTAGTTATTAATCCGTGTACTAAATATTAAATCAAATAAATGCAAATTTGGATGTGGTTCAACCCAGGGTATGTTTTCCTTTTGAGAGCTTCCGCTGCGTACTTGGTCTAAGTCTGGCCATTATTAATTAACTGATTATTTGTTATTGGAAAGATTCCAAAGCTAAGCTTTAACGACAATGTTCGGTAATCCTAAATGTGTCATCAAAACAAAGTCGCTTTTTTATGTTTGTCCGGATGTATGCTTTAATCTTTAAAAGTACGAAACCGATTTTAATGCAGTTTTTTTATCAGAGTAGAGTGATTCAACATCAAGGTTATTGTATATATATGCATAATATATTAGAGAAACACTGATAATTTTTGGGGTTTCTGATGTGATGTCGTAAATGAACGCATTTTATGCGCTTACCCTAGGAGATATATCAAAATAATGTACTACAGTATTGCGCACCTTAAAAAGGTCAACAAAAAAGTCCGCGATGGAATATGTCTATCTCTTAGGTATAACACACAATAACCATTTTTTATCTTTTACTTTCAGCCAAATTTAATGGTTTATTTACGAAGCGATTTTACGAAATACTGCACTAATCCTTATTCATTTAAATATCTTAAAATATTTTGTGCATTCAATATAGATCACTATTGTCCTTTAGAGCATGTAATTTAAGTGAATATTTTCCAGATATATAAGATTCAAAATGCAGGGACATAGCAAGCGTATGGGGGTCGTGCGGGGCGTGATTTTTTAATATACTTTAGTACCAGTATTGCAGCCGTGCGAAGCCGGGGCGAGTCGCTAGTTAATAATAAATACATGTACCCCGATAATAACCCAGTGCAGCTATCGGTACCAGGTAAAACTGTTCATATACGTAAATGAGCTTGCTCGAGATCTAACTCTCGACGGTGGACATCAAATATCAATATGCTCGACTTCAGAGACACAGCATTGCTGATCTCAAACATAAGAGGGAGCCTGCTGCTAGGAAATCTACAGCAAAGATGTGCTCCTGGATATAACAAAAATCTCAGATTATTCAGCTAGAGGAGTGGCTTATTGTTCCCGTACAGTTTGCTATGATACAGAAAAACAAACGAGAGAAAAAAATATATTCATAACAGAGAAGTCACATTACCATTTGCGAATTAATGTTTTTATAAATATGTTATTTAATCCTTATCAACAAAAACATTATTCCTCACAAGTATATAATAATTTGATCTACATTTTTTTCATACCGATTCTGACGTATTTACTACTATTACTACTTTGGAAAAGCTGATACTAACGGGCAAAGATTTCCCCAACACGATGGGCTGTTCAGCTGAGAGCGCTAGCGAAGATAGCCACCAACAGGAGCAGGTGGAAGACATGGACCCGCTCGAGACTTAAATCGTACCAGGACCAGGATCTTCAGTCGTGAAGTAACGATTGCACAGAGAGATTTAATTTGTAACAATTGCCCTTTCCATCATTGGATTTTAGTTGCTATCTTAGTAAATATCGCTGTTTGTAACATCGCAGCAAAATAATGATCAAGTACTGCGGCCGACGCGACGGCATGCAGCCACACAATGGCATTTGCGCGGGTGACACAGCGGGGCACAGTCAGTCATATGCTCATATGTATTGACTTGACATTTTATATTATTTTCCTTGAAGATTTACTTTAACACATTAGAAATAGGTATAAATTTCATGAACGAATAAAATAAGAGGCTGAGAGGTGATTCCTAGTCTGGTTCTGACCAAAAAACTAAATACATACATACTTACATACCATCAAGCCTGTCCTATACGGGTTTGCCTTGTATATCTCTCGTTTGGTTTAAAAGTAAAAAAGGGTAAGAAAATAAAACAAAATAAGTTAATATGAAATTCAATATTATTTCGTTATGCTTTTTAATAATACAATATATTTGCATACCATACACTATCGGTAGTATATAATTGATGACCAATCATTGAACAATGAAAAATGATATCCATCAATTTTTCGTTTTAACATCGTTTTAATAAATAGCTGTATACAAAAAGAAAACAATTATTTACAAAGGCAGTACAATTACCACGTAAAGTGTGCCTTGTCTTACTTTAGCTATACAAGCAGTAAAAAATTGGGATCTGAATCAACTTAAATGAAGGTCAAATGTAACGAATACCTAATCATAACTCCAGTCAATTGAAATAATTACTAACATGTTATACATTAAGAGTAAGCAAAGATTAGTTTTGTGAATTTGTTATTCTTACGAGATAAGGACAGGACTTGCGCCGCTCGTCGGCTCGCGCGGTCGACACTATTTTGACGTTTGTCGTGTATCCAGCGCTGAGTAAAAGTACTAAGGGTCAACGCATACTGAGTGATACATATAATATAAAAAAAACTATTCTTAATTAAAATACATTTAGTCAGAAATACATCACCATAAAGAAACAACACAAAACAATCAAACAAAAGAATAAAATAGAACATGTCAATTAACTAGCCTATAACATAATGCTATTCTTAATGAAAAAGAAATATGCTCTTTTGTCAAAAAAATGCAGTTTAACATCAAAACTTGCGAAACTGGAAAACTATGCTATTTTTAACGCAAAGAATAACCGACTATAGCGGCCATTGCTAGAGGTTTAAAAGGTATGATAAAAAATAATTTACAGGGAAGGCCTGTTCGCTCGGTCTGCGCTAATCCTCAGTAGACTCTTATGATATACCCCCTTTTTAGTAAGGTAACAGCCCCCGAATAATATAAATACTTAATTAAGTTTTCAAACTTTGTCTATTATATTAAAAAGTGAGTATTGAGTATTATAATGAAAAATGGCAGTGAATATAAAACGCAAACGTCAAAACCGAGCTCGTCCCGACCGCGAGAGTCGTCAGACACCGGGCGAGTATCTCCGGAGCGCGCTCGTCACAAGTTTGAGACAAAATAATGGAACGTATCGACCCTCTCACTAACACATATGGCAAACATTGCACACACGGACCCTTTCACATACATATTCCCAAATACACACACTCGCGTACAAACATGTCGTCTCGTTTATTAAAATATTAGACTAGAAATATTAAAATTAGACTTATCAACTAACATGAGGATACTTTCAAGACAAATAAAATAGTCGATTGTAAAGGAATTAATAGAGAACAGTTTGTTATTGTTATAAAAAATGTGCAGTAATCATGTACCTGTTACCAACACAATCAGACGCGGCGGTTATTTTATCGATTTATAACAGCGGTCTTAATATTAATTTAGTCAAGTAACCTCGGACAAATTAAACTAATAATAATCGAATTATTTAAAAAAACAATAATAACTGGCTTCACGGCTCTGGATTCCAGCGCCTTTGTGCCTAATATTTTTAAAGAGAAGTGTGAACTGGCTGAAGCAGATACCATAGAAAAATAGATTCATCTTTTTTTAATTTACTATAAAATTATAGGCATTGACTATTTTCAACACGATCGCCGTTGTAAGAAAAAACCATCGCCGCGTATATAGTGTTAATTCACTGAGTACGCAAATCTTATTAATGTCTTTCTCAATTATTTATCCACTACGGATTAATGCCATTGGCCATACCATAGCCTATTTTATCGTATTAAATTTATGAATATGGTAACAACCTTTAAATATACAGGACTCAAATCAACTTAGTAAGTTCGAAAATTTTAAGATTTGGGTACATAGAAAACACCATACTTAATAACTATGTAAAATCGAATAAATTGCTCATCTTTGTACGCGAGTGTGTCCAACAGTATAAAACGACTGGCCCACTAACTGTATTAAAAAAAAACGTACATAATTTCAAACGATCGTATAAGCCAATATAACATTGAAATAGTATTACATTATAATTGTTGATGTCATTTTCATACGTCTCGCAAGCGAATATCACATATTTTTTTATAAAAAGAAAATTATGTAGCTCGCGTTACGTCGTGATTTAACAAATCACTTTAAAAATAGCCGCAATGAAAAATAAAATAGTGATAGCTTCAAGTGAATCAAAAACAACGTCACTCTATGTAACCATTCGGAAAGCATTCCCTAAACCGCCGGCAACCTAACTAGAGCACTCTACGCATATTTAAACATACGTTTATTAAAGCCAATGCGGTCCACTTAAGCAATGATTACGCTAAAACACGTTAAAATCGATAAACGACGCCTCTAAATATGAAGCTAATAAAATATTAAGATATCTATAGCAGTGTCTAGTCAGGGAGCCGCGCGTCGCATCACCGGACTCGAGTTACCGACTCTCCAATACCCTACTGTACAATATGACACAGTCCAAACGGAACCTAACGTCTGGAACATTCACGCGACGTCACTTCGGTCGACGTTCGCTGACCGTTTCGCATCAATATCCGCACCCGCCGTCATTAAGACTAATTTAAATGCAGCCAACAACCAGAACGTATATAAAACGGCGACTCGCGTCTTGAAACGCACTAACCGATATTAAAACACTGGCTCACTACCGAAGCGTCTTAACTGAAGAGTAACAAGGCTTGACTCGACTGCCGCCGGCGACTAGATAACGTGGATTCTTTATTTAAAAATTAATTACGTCATCCGACCGACGTTCCGACTCGACGGATGATGACGTCACCGCGGGCGGGCGGCGACGTCACGGAGTGTGCTCCAAGCTGCCGGCTTTAGATGACCAGCGCCATGTCCTTCTTGCTAGGAAGCTGCACCTTCTTGCCCTGCCACAGCGAGTTGTGTATCGTGAAAGCATCGATGGTCACCGTCAGGTGCTTAGTGTGGACTTGAGAGAAGCATTTGCTGCCCGAATTGTATCTGCAACAAAATTATTCGTTCATTATCCTCTTAACTCTGACCAGGTAGAATACATTTAAATGTTCTTAAAACCAGAGAACAGTACAGAAATTAGATTACTCGAAGTTTCCATTCTTCAACCTTAAGTGTATGTCGGCGTAGTTCCATTATAATTTTCGTTGGGATTCATATTATATTAATACAACCAATTAATTAAACAACACAACACACAACACTTGACTTTTATTGTACTTCGGGCAGAGTAACAGCTTACACTACGGTTTGAACAATAATGCTAACAATACATTTATCAACATAATTCACATTAATTAAAAATATTGTTTTAATTCTAGATTTTTTTTATATAAAAATAAATTCAAATAATATTGATAGCATTTCATTATTCAATTTTAAATCATAAGCCGATTACCGGAAGGTGTGAAAATAATTTGAATTTATCGAGCCTTTTTAACATGTTTTTATATAATTATGTTAATTATAGTATTTTTATAATTTTTAAATTAATTAAATTATACATTTGCCGCCCATATGTACATACTGAAAACGACGGCATGCGGATCGTATGCGGAATTCATACGTAACTGCTTGAGGACACGTTAGCGTTTTCTTCTACAGCCTTTTTGGTCGTCGTGGCTCCGCATACGCATGCGCTGTCTTATAATTTAGATTAACACATTGATTAGTATTGGAGAAAGCGTCTGTGGATAATAACTTTATGAAAACAGCTGATGACGCCCTTTAAAAAAAATTTGAAATACTCACTTAAAGAACTTGTCGAACATGCGATCGTTGACGTGCTTGGGCCCAGTGCCGTACAACTTGGCCACGGTATCGCTGTCGGGGCAGTAGCTGTAGAGCGCGCGGAACTGGCAGCCCGCGTCTCGGAATAGCACGAGGAAGTGCTTGCTCTCGGAACGCGCGATCTCTTCCAGCACGCGTCGCTTCGCCTCCGCGTTGACCGCGCCAGGAAACACGCAGTACTCCACCGCGTTTAACATTATACCCCTGTTAGACTTCGTCGTCGGCTGCTTGTATAACCGAGGACCTGCGTACATGTACAATTAAAACATAAAACAGATTTTGATTTGCGCGATATTGTGTGAGATCTATGAGTATATCGATAGGCTAGTGACGTTTATTAAAAAACTGCTTTGGCCGTGTCGGTGTGGACAGTTGTACCTCTAACATGAAACGTCCACTGTCTAAAAAATAAGCTGCATGAACTTGCAGCTAGTTTTATAAACATTATTTTTGATTTGTTAAAAAATATATGCACACACGGATCTATTCATATATGCGTTTGAGCATGATGACCACGCAAGTTCCGCGTTATTTCGGCGTCACAAAAGCGCTCAACGTGCCTAAAAATAAGAATTCGATTAAAAGTTTTTTTCTAATATTTTGTAAAATTCGATCTAAACAATACAGCGAGTTAGATCTAGGTAGTAGTAATATATGCTGAATAATTTCAGATTTATGTTTTCAATTACAAATTCTTTTTTAAAATTATTTTCAATTAGAACTAATATTTTAAAAAATATAAGGACGTTTCACGTAGAAACAAACCGTTTTTGTTTTGCGTGACATTTAATGCAAGAATTTTATTGATATTTAACAATAGGTGTAGCTTGCATTGTGTGTGTAAAGCTTTGAATGCCCAGTTTTTGTGTGCGTAAATTATGTGAATCAGTAGTAAATACCTATATCTTCAAAATACGAATTATATTAGGTATAAATTATAAACGTTCCTGAAAAATTTTATTGCAAATATAGTTCATGAAAGATGTAACTTAATATCTACAATATTTATTACGTAAGGTGGAAAATATAGTTTTTATGAGAATGATGGCAATTGGGTAGTTGAAGTTTTAATAAAACAAAATGAAAAAAAAGTCATCAAATCAGAATTTATAAAGAATAGCATTATTGTATTTAAATTATTCTATCAAAATCTCTATCTTGTTCTTTCTAACTTTCTACATGTTGGCCAATTCATTATATTTGCCTATAATATATTATTAATAAGACGTGACCGACGTGAATTAAGTTTAAGAATATATTCTATTGAACTACCAACTACCCAATAAATGGAAGTGCCGAGTGTTATATCAAATCACTGTGAGTAAGCAATGTTAAGCGAACTAAAACTAGGGGCATGTCTGTTAGAACATTAAACAAAATACTCGTTCAAACAATCTCGTATAAAACCATGCCTTAAATAAAATCTATCGAGGTTGTTGGCATGACATCGGCTACGTTTGTTTAATCTATGTTTTCAGCGGCACCACGACCTTTCAGCGAATAGGAATATTGTCGGTTTAGTCGCCTGGCACTGATCGGTATCCCGCGAATAGCCAATCAAATTGTCAATAGCGTAGTATAATGTTTCGTAAAGACACCCCTAAAGAAACAATATTAGCGTGGTATGACTTTAGGCAATTATTGCCTCAGAAAAAATAATAACGCAATAGTTTTTTTCTCAATAAAGTCATTAATTCACGAATCAGCGTAAAATATGTGCGTATTATTATTGATTTATAATTTTTTATGTGTGGCTAAATATAATGTTCTATGTTTTATTTTTTGCCGCCACACCGTAAAAGTCGTGGCCCCGCGATTATACGTGACAATGTGTTCAATACTTGATGCACTGCAATGTGAACCTAACTACCTGAGTAGTAAAGTTTAAATTAAACCTTTACGTCGTTCTCGGTAAGTCGCTTTGGGTGGATAAACAAATCGTGTAAATATTGCGTGTACATGTTTTTTGGTATAAAGCACTGCTACTTTATGGAATTCAATATTTTCGTGGGCACCGATTATTTCGTGGTTTACTTTTACCTACTTCAGTTTATAACTTTGAAGGTAAATTAACGAAGTTAATTTCTAATTTGACAATTTCTTTAACGTACATTACAGAATAAATTGTATAAGTATTAAATAATTCCATTTATTATTCTACATAATAAATAAGTTGTTTACCCACGCTGTAATATTATATTTTGATTTTTAATTATTATTAACATTATATTCATTCAACATTCATATACCTAGTTACAAAAATATCTAAATATTTAGAGTCAAGCATAACTAAAACAGTTATCAATTGAAATATATAAGTTTGATATATCATAAGACATCCTTCAGAAACTTAAGCCATTGTCAATGGCAGAAACCAAGGTAAGGTATCATAAATATCCATATATAATTTGAATATAACAAGCCTGTTGGCGTCGTTGAACAGCTAAAGTAAATTGAGCACTCACCGGAGTAGTCCATGATGGAGGAGTGCGTGGATGACACATCGGAGTTGTCGTCGTGGTTGCGTCGCTTGCCGATGGCGCCGGGCAGCGAGCCGGGCCCGGACGCGGGCGACGCGAGCGCGCGCAGGCCTGGTGACGCGGCGCGTCTCGGCGGCGTCGCGCGGCCCAGCCCCGAGTCTGCACACCACCACACTCGTACCGTACCATACTGCGTACCGTACCGTACACCGCGGACATATGCCACCGCTATTCACCTTCTCTAGTTTAGCGTACCATACAGTACGAACAAACCTTTCTCCTACCTAACTCATTTCTTTTAATGCATAATAGGCTCTTAAACTACAGTAAAGCTGGCAAAGATGGTAAAGTATTCAGACTGATTACAACAGACGATTAAATAAGTGCTTCATTATTTTGTAGGTAAACAATACAGACTCCTATTGCATGGTACCTACTTCAGTTTAGTGTTTTGTTTTCTATACTTTACTTTCTAAGAGACTGAAAATATCAAATAATGCATTATAATATGCACAAAGTGCATGTGCACGCTGATTGAGAACACTGCACAGAATTTTAAACATGATGTATATAGTACAATTTCGTGTAAAAATAGTTAATAAAATATAATTACTGCATTTGCATTTCCTATTCTCGAATTAATTTTCAGTTAATTTATATTTAAAGGTCTAAAAAAATAATAAAAATATTTAAATATCTTAAAATTAACATACAATTAACAGTAGTGCCAATTTACGAGATCAAGACTATTAGGACAATAAAGATGAGAAGTTTAGGACATTTATCAGAACTTTGGTTTAAAATAAAAAAGAAAACGTCGTCCAAGTGTTAGTTTCCCAGTTAGTAAATATATTTAATGAAACTAGCATAAGATTACAATTAGAGTTACGATACATGTGTAAACATTATATTATATAAAATTATATTATTGTTGATTTATTTTGTCTAAAGGGGTGTAAAATTTTAGAATTTCTGAGTTTTATCTACTATTTACCAACTACAAGTTAAATTATTCTAAACTTTGTGTAATTATAATTACGTGGATTAAAAAATTTGTAATAAATAGTCAAAGGGTGCAAATATATGGGGAGTTTTTATAAACTGTATGTATTAGGTTAACTACTAGGTACACTTTATAAAACATAAGTAGTTTAAATCGGAATGGGATATTAGTTTCAATCCGATATATTTTCACGGGAATTCTGAGGTACAATGCAAAGAGTAACACGTCTATAATTTAATAATTAATTTATATATTTATAACTTAGTATTTAAAAAGACACATTTTGTATCTTATTTATAAAGCTACAAGTTTTAAGCTCGTAACAATTTATTTGGAAAGTACTTAGACGTGTTTGCAATGCATGAAGCTGACGATAACGTAACATAATATGAAACAAATGTAACAACATCTACAGTATGAGAGTCCAAGCGTCGTTGAACGCCTGCGAAGCGTTCGAGCAACATTCACGTGAACATTAACTACCGCAAATAAATTCAAAGGCCTCTATATAAAAAGCACACAAAAATAATTCCAATGTATGTATAATTAAAATCCAAATCTACTTATTCGAATTAATATAGCAAGTATATAAAATTCGGCACTATTTTAATGAAATATCACTATTATAACGTAAACTAACTAGTTTAAATTTTCTTACATATATTACAAACACAAAAATTTATTGTTTCGGAAGCTATGTAATGCCTACATGATTTATACTCATAATTTATTCTGATAGTCATTGTTGTTCCATAATAACAGTAATGATAAATGCCTTTATAAAACCGCAAGAAAATCCATTTAGCCGAAAATAAGCAGTCATGATTTATACTCATAATTTATTCTGATAAAGTCATTGTTGTTTCATGATAACCGTAATGATAAATGCCTTTATAAAACCGCAAAAGAAATCCGCCGAAAATAAGCGAAAATTTTAATATTTTTTAGAACTATGTCAAAATGAATGTTTTTTTAATTCTCCGCTGCTGTTTTTTGATTATGTAAAAGAACGCTATAGGCAAAATAACGCTTAATAAAGTATAATATTTTTTAACTTTATGTTAGTGTTTACTTCTTTATATTATAATATACTTACTTACTATATTTCTGCTATATACTTCTTTATTTGATAAATATCATAAATCTCATAATCAATGGTTCAGATGAGGATCAAAATACCAACATATTTTAAGTACATATTGCCCGTTACAACCCTATGTACTCTAACCAAAAATATTAGTTTATAAAAAAAATACTTTAATTTGTGATATAACCTAAAAATGTAAACATCAGATCTGTATTTCCTATCGATTTCATTGAACAGTGTTATCAGTTCATGTATAAGATGAAACAATGTCATACCAACACCGAGATAGATAACATAAAGTGAGCATGCATCACATAAATAATAAAAAGATACATATTTACCTGCAGAAATAAACCACAACCGTAAAGCAGCTGAATGGGATAATCTACGACCCAAATAAAACCTTTTTTAAAGTGCACAAGACAGAATTCGCAGCAGGGGGGTGTTGCCCTTCAGTTACATTTATTTTTTTTAGTTAAACTCTGTAGACTCCAGTGGGTTACGGAAATTATTTTTATTTTGTTTTCAATTATTATTTAGTAACTACTTACAATAATTTATAATATAGACGTAATTATATGATTTAAGTTAGAATTAGGTAGTTAGATAATATTTATTTGTAATAAAATAATCATATTATTTATATATTTATTGTTAAGTGTTAAATGTTATTGGGAGTTCGTGTACTAAAAATATCTGATTTTAGTTAGGTATTCCTTTATGTACTATCTTCCGACGTTACAAGAAGCAATCTTATTTTGTGCTTTGTACATAACGTAACGGTAAGTAATGTATACCTACATAACACCAAAGTTACAACTTTAATAAATTGAATAAAAATATAAGAACTGTAAGTAGTATCAAACAATTTGTCTTTTACGGCCGTACGTTTGGATCTTCAAAAAATCTTCTTTAGTATAAAATCTAGAAAATGATTTTAAGGTTTTACTATGAATTATGGTCACTTACGTTTTTATCTCAATCAAAATGTTAATTTTGAAAATAATATTAATTTAATTAACCAATCCTAGTGTTTTCTCTGTTTATTCCTGATATTAAATATGCTTCTATTACTAAAAATTAGATTTCTGAATATAATGAATTTCTGAAAAAATATGTAACGTACGTGCGGCTAGTTTAGTATTACATAGTTTTAATCTTAAATTTACAACTTTAATGATATGTAGTCGTAAACTAATTTAGGATGAAGTAAATCACTAGTTAATTGTATTGCGAAAAGAACATATGTACATTTATTTCTTGTATTATTCATTTGTATCTTGAGAGAGAGCTTGTACGAGTACGATCAGCAGATCACATCCCCCTGCGTGCTGCAACGGAAGGATAAACGCCCAACGCACCACAAGCGCGCGTCTACGTGAGAAGCCGATACATCGTGTGTAGTAAAGTGTCTTACCGCACAAGTTCATAAGAGAGCTAGATTTCCTCCCCGCCTTAAAGTTACTCTGGTAAGTGGAATATTTAGACCTTCCACGTGTCGACTGTGGTTCATCATTCACGCGCTCTGAAATGTTTCCTATACATGTCAAACAGCACATGCGGCCCGAGCTGCGGACCGGCGCATGGCGCATGCACAAGCAGGCTCGCACGCCCGTAGCCCTCACAGCAAACAAAAGTAATCTCATCGCGAACAGTACCAATCGCATCATCAAACTCAATGTACATGATATGCTATACAAACTTACTGGAACCAATTGTTATAATGCGCGGAAGGTCTAGAGGGGATTTCGTAATGTGGATGTAAGCTACTTTGAAAACATCTGTCGTCTTAGTTCGGGTTTGTGTTCAAACTAATACGACTGAAAGGGTAAAGTCAAGCGTAATTTTGCATTCGGAGTGTATCTAGCCAATCTATGCAATGCTGTAAACAATCAGTACACATATATAAAAAAAATAAAAATCTTCAAAAATTACTTATATAAATAATAAGGGGTCAAAGCGTCTACAAACAAAAATCAAAGAAGCTGTACCGACTGGGGATCTGAGCCATATGACCTGACACATGTTTCATTCACTCAACATTCAAAACGAAATGTCAAACGACAATGACGTTTCAGACAGTGTCGCCAGAAACTACATTGTTTTATATTCAGGGGACAAAAAGGCATCTCGAATATGATTATATGTTATGTATATCAAAATCAGAGTATCAAACTTGTTTAATCTTTTCTTTTACAGATCCTTTAAGTCCTTAACACAACATCAATTCATTAAATCGATAACATATTTGGGCATGTTTTTATAACGTAAAATTTTGTTCAAGCCCAAAATAAGATACCGAAGAGATTTCCACTCGAATCGTAATGTTTGGTTTTGATTCGAGTGCAATCCGTCAAATAGCAAAAGCGCTGGGGTGGTTAGTGGCAGCAGCTCGTAGGCCAAGCTGACGATATGAAATAACAAATAGGAAAGGAATATAGTAAACGAGGGAACGAAAGGACTGAGCAAGTCCACAACGATTCATAAATAAATCGTTGTCCATTTTCCAAGGTGGAAAAATAATTCCCATGATGAAGACTTAAGTTAATATACCGTTGTATGAGTCTACTCATTGACGACCTAAGTAAACTAATTAAAATTTGCGCATTTTAAATCACGTTAGTTCGAAATGTGCTCATTTTGGTTACATTTTGTTTATGGCAAAAAAAACAGATAGTAAATAATACATTTTTGTCGTAAACGTAATGTAACCCAAATTGAGCATATTTTGAACTAATTTGATTGAAAATATTCGCATTTTAATCAGTTTACTCAGTTCATCCATAAGTAGTACTCAAACTCAGATATTTGAGTAAGTTTTGAGTCGACTTATTTTCACACATTTCTATTGCACACTCGACACGTACTTAAATTTGATTTGCGTTTGAATATTTGGGCGTTATGTATCATTTTTAAAATACCAAATGACCTTGAATAGGTTCAAAAAAAGTTTTATAACATCTGAGTGTGGAAATGCTCGCGATGGTCAGGAATGAGGGGAGGGATGGCTCCGGTGCTAACCTCGTGATGTCTTGCAGGAGCCGCGCCGCCCGAGGGCGCCACTAGACGCACTGCTGGGTGATATACCACCTCGGTCCTCCACTGGCGAATCTGGAAGTTGAAGTTATAAATTATCGATTTTAAGAGAAACCCTTGTAAATTTTTGTATTAATAATTTAAGGATTTCACTAAAAAAAATATTTTTTCATTCTATGTAGATAATTTTTCATACTAAATTACGAAATTATCTGGAATAAATGGAAGGTACGCGAAACATTTCCTTTTCGGTCTGTGGCACTTCACTTATAAGTTGTGGCGTAATATTATAAGGAGGTCATTTAACACACTATTTATGATCGCCGATGTTTAAAGTTTGATTTTTCATCAATCATCAAGAAATATTAACTTTGCAGATATATTGCTTCTTTACATTTTTCAAACCAGTAGGACATTTACGAAACAATTGTATTTAAAAATTAACAATACGTGTGTGATAGTTTCGAGTAAATAGGTGTAAAACACACAAACATGCAGGATAGCTCTAAACAATAGAATATTGTACACCCACATTGATGAAACAGCAATTAAAAACTAAAAGAACATCGCCTGCAGCACGCCGAATATGCGCCTAATGTACGCCTGCTCCAAAACCTGACCTAAAAACCTGAAAGTAATTCCTATGTGGTGCACACAACTGTGTAAATACCAGTGCATTTGTTTTAAGAAAATTAGTATATTTATCATCAACACATAAGCCGATGGCAGTTCACTACATGAATAGGGCCTTTTTAGGCACTTTCAAACACAACAGGGGGCAGCAGCTTAATATAATGAAATACATTCACCACAGTCCATACATACTTCCTCAGCTTCTTCCAATCTTATTAATCCTGTCACTAAAGTTAAGGGTACTGTTGAGACCTTTTCCAATACTTTCGTTCATCCTCGCGTCGTAAACCTTTTTTGTTAATCTTCTACGCATCCTTTTCTCAATTTTAGTCACTACATCTTCTTTTACACCACACCGTACTCTTAGCATACTTACCAGCGCAAAAGCTCAGGTCGTTCGGTATAAAAGCGCCCTTACCTCTATACATAGCAGCGCGCTCGGCGAGATTGTCCTGCGAGCCGCGGTAGTAGTCGCGCCGCATCGTGCCGCCTGCGTACACGCGCACATACACACCTACACGCACACAAGCACGCGCCGTGCGCTCGCTACACGTGCGTGTGTGCGTGCGCGTTAACACGCATTCATAATAGCGGAACGGTTAACAGCCGCAAAATAAATTTTCTGGTATGTAATGCTCATAAATGAAATATGAACTTTTAAAAAGACCAATAAATGAATTTTCATTTAAACATAAAACCTATATAGTCGAACATTCAACATTATTTTTAAAAATCATTTAAAATCGTAACATTTGAAGTGGGATAATTAATTTTTATGAGCATTACACAAATTCATCTAAAATTTAGCAATGTTCAAACTTATTACCATTTTAACTCATTTATACAAAAATGTTATGATCATTAGAGTTTGAACGTGAACTAAATAATAGAGATATAACTGCAAAATATTTAGCACTTGTGCAAAATAAAAACATATATGAGAATCACAAAAATAAAAATAAAACGTAAATGAAAATTCTAATTTCCAAATATATTGCAAAAAAATTTTAGTTACTGTAAATCAAAAATTCTTTAAATTTGTTGATTCTTGTGTTTATTCATCATGGAAAATTTAATTTAATTTAATATACGAGTAGGCTATATGTATTTAATTTCAAACTTCAAAAATTAATAAAGGATTTGTAAGCACATTCTGGGGTAACATAAAATATACACAATTAGCATAAATTCTGCAATGTTTATAGCTTGCATATTGCTTGTGCAGGAACACACTGAATAGCATACAGAATGTAGCAAATGGAACATCGTTGATCATGCTAGCTTTGTAGAGTGGCTTAATGTTTTATGTAAATGTAGTTTACTTAATCAACGGTGTTCTGATGCACGGGGATATTACACGACCCATTGAAATTGTTAGAAGATGTAAAACCCAAATTTAACAGTCCGTATCCATTCATCAAATTTATGACCAGTGGACCGACGAGCGAATTAGTTAGACATTTTATTGAAGAAGAAAGGAATATCTTTATTATTCCTCTCAGCATTTCATGGATTTACCGTGCGGATGCCGAGTCCATGGTGTGGAAGAAAGTAAACCTTTAAACAGAGCCCGAAACTTATGACACGGGTGTGGGTATAATGAATGCCTTAAATGGAAGATAAGATGAGTTTAGTGTTCAGAGGGGTAAGTGGAAGTTTTTCATCGAGTGGACTGCCTAAAAACGTACACTAAAACTACTCGTAACGTCAATTTATATAGGAAAATAAAACGTTTACTCTAGCTATAACTAGATGGCGTTGCTTCAATTCCATATACATTTGCGTTACGTTTTTACGCCACAAATCAGCACTCAGTTCAGTTCAGTACGTCGCACTAACCGGTCAGGTTGGTAGAGGAAGGCTGTTTGCTGCCGAGCATGCCCTCTGCCGCCTGCAGCGTCCCACTGTCCACATGTATGGTTTTTGGTCGCGCTCTGGCTGGGACTTTGCCCCGCAACCGTGCTCCGCCACCCGCTGGCGCAGGCGTTGGCGGCGCTCCGCCTCCTGACTTTAGTAGCTCTAGGTATTCTGTTTTGTCTAAAGTTTTGCCCTGGAATAATAAAATTAAAAATTAATTGTAGTAGTTATCAAATATTTTTTACTACAGTAGTAGTGTAGATGATACTCGCAACTTTGCTCGGGTGAAAAAAATAGTTTATGCAACTTTCCAAGAACATCATCCGCGGATTTTTATGTAGTCCCAATAAAGAGGCACAAAACTTTCAAACATTGTTTTGTTATATCTTAAAATTAATAAATAAAATCTTTATCAAAGCATAGCCTCAAACAAACGCAGGTGCAGTAGTCTGTCTTCTCTCTACTGCGATCTTCGACAAGTATAAGGTGAAAGAAATGGTAAGGATGTTTCTCCATCCATTTCTCAGTTACCTCTCTTTCGGCTTCTTCCATCGCCTTCTTCAGCTTGTACTGGTGCAGGATGGCCTGCCTCCTCCTCGCCTGCTCCTCTTTCCTCGCCGCCTTCATCTCCGCCTCTGCCTCGTCGCGCGCCCTCCTCGCCGCCGCGGCCGCCTCGGCGCGCGCTCGCTCCTCGTCCGCTCTTTGCCGTCGTTGTAGGGACATCAGCATTATGCGCTCTTTCTTGCGCTCCATTTCTTCTGCAGAGTTCTGAAATTGGTGTACGTGGTATTTTAGAGATGTGCACTCTACTAGAGAAAATGAAGAACAGACAGACAGTCGGAGAATTCGTTTAGCTCTAATGAAATAATGTATGACGGCTCCTGATAACCATATATCCATAGAAGGATTGGAATGAAAAAGAGTGCCTCTAGATGTAAGAGTGTCTCTTATGTAGAGTCTCTACATAAAAATTGGAGAGACCAAAACATTCCATGAAAGACGAAGATCAAACCCGTACATTCCTCGTACGTATAAATGGAACCTCCATTTATGACCTTCAAATATGTGGAAAACGATTTATAATAGAGGTATCTTAGAAAAAGTGGTCTTCCGCCATTTTACAGGAGTTACCCAGTTTGGTGCCATATTTTAAACCACATGTCTATTGAATGATACTAAAAGTCAATGTCACTTCTCAAAGCGATCCGATTTCTCAACTTTTAGCATCAAATGTGACTGACCTAAAATAATGTAAAGAAACACTTACGGGGTCAGGATTTAATTCGCCAATAACAAGGGCAGCGGGTTCCGCACTGGGCGGCCTCGCTCGTTCCCGAGGCGGCGACTGCCTCCGAACTTCAGCCCGCGGTGCTTCCGTGCGCTCTTCGGGCACGCGCTCGCTCCACGTGTTCTCTGGACTTCGTTCAGGGCTCGAGTAATCCGCTCGTTCTTTCCTCGGAGAACCCCGTTTCGCTCTTAAAGGTGGTTTAGGTCTTTTTGGCTGCTCGTTGTCGAACGATATGTAGAACCCTTTTTCGTTTGGTTCCTCGCGTTGTTCGGGTCTTTGGAAGGAGTTTCTGCCTAGGGAGGGTCTAGTGGGCGACGGAATGCGGTACGTCCGCGTCCCAGACGAGATGTTCAGCCGGTTGATGCCCTGTCGGAGCGCGTCGTCTTCCGCGTTGCCTATGAAGGAAATGTTTTGGGGCTCCATATCGTCCGGCGGCGCGGGGCTGTGCAGCTGATGCAGTCCAACCGGTTCGGGTCGTTTCACTTCGGGCAGGGAGCCCTGCCGTTGGGGTGTTTTCGACCGACGCGGGCTTTGCGTGGGCGGCGACTGGGATGCGATGGAGTATTGGTTAGGGGTTATCACAGTGTAGCTGAGGTGGTTTTCTGTACCGTTCTGGTACCTGTCGGCGTAGTGCACGGGGAAGGTGGGCGGCGCAGTGCGGTCGTGTATTGTGAAGCCCTGCGGCGTCCAGGTTCGTTCGGGCGGAGGTTGCTGCTGAGGTTGCGGCGAAGGGGACTTCCATGTTCGCTGCACGGGCTCGGGCTGTTGAGGCTGGAAGGGAGACTGCTGGTGATTTTGTTGGTGCAGCTGGAATTTACAATAGACATCTTTTACATTTTATTTCAAAGTTAAGACCTGGAAAAAAGCTTGTACTTTTGACGCAGTGGTATGCGCGGTAAATTTATACAACGGAGGTCTCGGGTTATTCCCGGCAGGGCCGATTGAAATTTCCTGAATTGGTTCAGGTCTGGCCGGTGGTAGTCCTTGACCGTGGCTAGTTACCACCCTTTCGACGTACCACCATTTCGTCCTATTTCTAACCAGTTATTATTAAAGAATTGGTATTATTTACCAAACATAGTTTTAGACCAACGGCAAGTACCTACCCTATGAATTTTAATTTTTGAAAACGTTGAAACAGTAGTTTTTGCAGCAAAAACAGTATCTTTTCAGCCGACTGGATCAAAAGGAGGGTTATTCGAGCGTATGTATGTATGTCCATTTTTTTCAAAGGCACTATAGCCTTAACGGCTGGACGGATTTTGACATATGAGGTGAGGTTGAATTAGTCAAAATTGTTATAGAGACATAGGCTATCTACATTTTCAAAAAGCCAACTGTACATGCTTTTCTCAGCTTTTCAAGCGACTGTAGACCTGAATACCTGTGATAGTAAAACTGTAGTATGTATGTACCTGCCAGCCCCTCAGCTCGACGTTCTCCTGCTGCAACTGCGCGTGCTGCGCCCACGTGCGCCTCTGCGGCGGCGCGGGGCTGTCGTGCAGGAAGAACTGCTGTCGCGCGAACTCCGGCTCCACCTCTCTAAACTGGTGCGTGAAGTTCTGCGGGCTCGGCGCGTTCGCTGGTTCGTAGAAGTTCGCGATATGCGGCGTCGAACCGAACGCATTCGGCGAGCGCGACACATTGTGCTGTGAGCTGAATTGGCTGTGCTGCAATCGAGTGGAAAGCTGGTGGTTAGCGCGGCCGGGTGGTTCGGCCGATAGCGAACTGTGCGAAGAGACAGTTACAGGGTACACTGAACTACTTCACATGCAGGAATGAATCACCGAGAGAAATTGTACTCTTGTACAGTGCACACCAAACTCTGACTCCCCTCAGAAGTTGCAACACGACGAACATGCAACCTTGCGTAATACATACTCCATTAGTTTGGGCAATGTATTGATATGTAAGTTGTTCTTTTATATAGGCATATTTATATATGTATTCATTTTTACGAGTACTTTTTACATGTTCTTTTAGAATTTATTAGTTTATTTTTAAATTAAGTGGGAACATTGGATTACATGACACACATGGACAAAATATGAACAGTGTTATGCAGACAGACAGTGTTTGACTCGTGTTACGAATAACTTATATTTGAGAAGCGAATTGCGTGACTTTGTATAAATAGTAAACCTGCCAAAATTAGCACGGACATTTATGCCAATTTTTTACACAATTAGAGAATGTTGAAAAGTGCAATTACTTAGTTGATATCAGTATTTTTATTACAGAGTTTAAAGCTTATGGCTGCAATAGAATCAGAAGCGATACCGGCAACCATTGTGCTGTGTCTGTATTAATTGTATAAAATCATCATAATATCTTACCAATTGTGGAATGTTTTGTTGAAATTGTTGTTGATAGGGGGACTGTTGTTGTTGTTGTTGTTGTTGCGCTTGCTGCAACATCTGCTTCGCGTGCTGCTGCGCCTGCAGCAACTGCTGTTGCTGCTGTTGCAACTGCTGCTGCTGTTGCTGCAGCTGCTGTTGCAGTTGCTGCTGTTGTTGGTGTTGCTGCTGCTGGTGCTGCTGCTGTTGCTGCTGCTGCAGCTGGTTCTGTTGGCTGGCTAGCCGCGCGATGTCACTCTGTATATCCTGCAGGCTGCAGTTCATTCTGTAAATGTCAGCGCGCAAATCTCATAGCTTCGTCATGTTCACTCGTCCGTTTATCTGTCCCTCTAAATCCCATATAATAAATAATATATAGAATAAAACTATAAATAAATAAAAAGAGGAACTCGCACCTAATACAAGTTATGTAAATGTGTCTTAATGTCTACCAATAGCAGATGTCAATAAGGTTATTTATTACCTTTTTGACATTTACCAATATTTTCAAAGTGTGTTATTATAATGTATTCGAGTTGCAGCGGACTTGTTTAACGTTATCACTACCTTACTTAAAACAAATCAAAACAAATATACAATATACATAAAATAGAGCAGGAAAAAGCTAAGGCTTACTTGGCTATCGATTGTTGATATTGCTCCATCGCGGCGTTTTCCGCACTCTGATTGGACACTTCCACCGCCATATCCTGCACGAAAATTGAATCGTCTTAAGCCAACATTCCTACAATGACTACGTCTAAAGTGCATCTATTGGCGCAGAAAGTCAGCATCTCAAACGCAATCATCACTAAAAGTGCTAAAGGCAATATCTGAGTCTTGTTGGTTATTTTCTGTTTCTTCACTTGCTTCTTTCTGCAAACCCCAATTTTCTAAACTGATCAAGTAATTCCGCTTTCTGTATTGACTATCAATATTTAGAATTTAAAAAACGAGTATTGTTATTAATTATTTATTATACTGTATAATAATGTTATGTAAAATGTGCGCATCATGCAGTTTATTTACGTCGTCATGCTGATCAAATACTATAAAATAATTAGACAAACAAAAAAAGCTAATGCCACGTGATTCACACATCCATAATGGTATTCGCAAATAGGACACATAAGGTTCCAAGGTTATAGCCTACGAGCAAAACTAATAGACCGCTTATTTGTTCACCGCCTACTTGCACGTTTTAGCTCTCCAAATTTGGCACAATACATCGCTGTATATTCAATTTATGATGGCATATTTATGGAGAGTAATAAAAAAATGTTTTCATGGGACATCAAGCCTACAGGTTTTTTTAAGGATTACTATATTATTTATATTTAGAGTGATTGACATAAGAAGTCTGATCATCTGATCTTCTAATCTGCTATCAAGAAATTCTAAAACAGGACAATTAATTTGGCGGTGTCGGAACAAAAAATGTATGAAACTAAATGAGAGCATTGAATTTAATATTTAAAAATCCAATGGCCAAGTTATCTAATGGCCAAGTATACAGTCAATAATAGGCAGTAATAGACAGTCAAAGTCAATAATAGACAGTTAAGATTTCCTGTAAGTGACTAAGTTTTATGACTATTACTTCTTTACATAAACGATAATAGACACGCAGACTGTACGGAACTCTAGGGAACTAATAAAAAAGACTGCATTTTATAAAATGGTAAAAGTAAGCCTGGGAAAAAAATTGTTTCAGTTGGAAGAGAAAAATCAGCATGAGGTAAATCAGGAGACCGATGTTACCTTGAACTCTTTCATGCTGGTTTAGTAGAGGGTAAGGCACATCCCGGAATCAGGCTTCTTTCTATTTGTAGCAAAAACACAGTGAAATCACATGGCGTCAAAACATACACAAAGGCAGCCTTACCTGCATCTGTTCCGCGGGGGCCGCGTCCGCCGGCGTGCGCGCGCCCTTGCCCTGCAACACGTGCATCCGCCACCGTAACAACACATCGCGCATGCGTTACTCTACTCGTACGTGTCTATAGTGCGCACATCCTTGCTGAGTAGCCTTCTCTTTTTAGACCAACTAATCTTCCCTTTTCCCCTATATTTATTTGTACTAATATACCAGTCAAAGGTGACGGGAAAGGGACGATAGGGGGTCGGCAACATTGGCAACCGATAACGGTATTATATTACCAAGTTCCCTAGTTATTAACGTACACTTTTTGTGTTATAACTGTAAAGAGACTTCATCGTTGTTCACGGTTGATCATTTTGTAACCTAAATTACGTCATTAGATAGGTCACGTGTAGTGAATGAGATTTATTGTGAACCAAAAGGATCGAAATATTATTCGATAGTGCCGCTATTGATCGACAAGAGTATGACCGCGCGAGAAATGTGTGTTGATGCATCTTAAGAACAAAACAACAACAACAAAAAGGGAACCGTTGTCAATATTCGGAGTTGACAACTTAACAGCTAGGATGGGCCTACTATAAGAACTTTATCATGTGAAACGATGACAAATTAACCCGTTTCGTGTATGAGAGACAATTTTACGAACTTTTAAATTCTACATACATATACAGTTATTTTGTTGTCTACAAATTAGTCGCAAACGCTCGACCTTTTTATCCCTAACTGCTAAGTTTATTAGTTTATCACCCAAATCTGTCTTTCAAAAATGACATTGTTATTGTTTAATAGTGAAAAATATATAGTTAAAGTGGCGTACATGCTTGTCTAATAGTGAAAATGAACGTCTGTCTTTAAATAAGTGCTATAATAGTGAGTGTAAACGTTTGTATGTATACACTAACGATGTTTATGACAATTTGTAAATGGTGTTGCGTCGCAAAATATATTTGTGATTCAAAAAACTGTTAAATGCTTTGTACATACAGAAGCGGCCTTAATCTACAACGCATGAAGTTCAGACTCTAAAATTAAGCATATTAGAAAATGTTTACGTAAATAATTCGAAAACTTACGATTTTGAATTTGTAAATACAGTTTCGAATGCGCATGATTGTATGCTATATAACAAAATGAATTCTTTACGAATATAACAATCATTGTCAAGTAATACCCGGATGAAAGCTGCGTAAGCGTGAACGATATCCAAATCCTAAGACCTCCTGTAGGCATAAAATGTCAATAGTTCAAACCTGTAGCCCAAATGCCCACGAAGACATATCACGGAGTAAGAAAATTTAAATTTAAAAACCTTTGGCACAAACATCTAAGTTGCCTTTGATAATTGAAAAATAATTCCTAAAAAAATATGTTGCGTTGGGGAACCGCTCCAAACCCAACAATTTAGGGGAGCGTAAGTCGTCTCACCCACTTGAGTATATTTGCAGACATGGTTATTATTTCCCACTTGCACCCCCCACAACTTTTAAACTGCTTTTCATCATCTTTGATAAACACGTCTAGGAACACTTGCACATAAGTCATCTTTAATACGAAAAAAAAATTAAATTGTAATCATTTTATCCGTTCGTTCAGGAGCCATGATGCCATGGACAGACTGACAGACATGTCAAACTTATAACACTCTTTTTGCGTCGGGGATTAAAAAGAGATATCGTCGCCCAATTGCGCGAAACCGACAATATCGCTCTCCCTTTCGTTTGCGCTAGGACTAAGGAAAGAACGAACGATATATCCGATTTCGTCGCTATTGAAAGACAAAATGTCTTTTTCTTTATACGAGATTATGTCTTCGTGCACATCTTAAACCTACTGGAGTACCATGACATAAAAACTGACAGTGAGACTAAGTGGAGGTAAATACATTTTTTTACAGTATGAAATACATAAAAATTATAAATAAAAAAATCTAGTTCTAAATAATAAAATCGGCGTATTTAAAACTCGAGAACTCACCAAAGAGGCTAACTGGTATTGCAAAAACGCATCCTAACAAAATAGAAAAATATATAAATATCTGTTCGAAATAAAAGTGTAGTTTGACCCTCATTATACCAATATCTCTAACTACATAAATAGCCCCACACACTTTCAAAATAAGTACACAAACTTTGCAACGACAAATAAAACCTAGATTACGATACATTACCCAGTGTTCTAACTACCAATCACAATCACAAACAAGACAAACCAACCAAATACAATTTAATGATTTTACGTAACATATACATTTGATTCAATTTACTAAATAAATAAAGAACTCGGCGCCCACGTAAATAGAATTCAGATCAAAATTTCGGTGTATAGTTCTTACAGGCGCTTCCGCTGTGACTGTGTGTAAACAACACAGCAGATCATTGTTAACATGTTCACACTTAACCCCCAACATTTATCCGTTTGTGTTAGTTAATGCAGGCCATAAACATTCAAGTAATGTGATCCAACAGGCTGCTTCAAACAGTTTTATCAGAATGACATGAAGATCTGTGTCAAAATTTGATCAAGTATAATAAGTTTTCAAATGGCATGAAGAAATATGAATTTAGGTATTTCAACTTGATTAAACGGGTTAATTAAATTGTTTGATCAAATTATTCAAGCGTATGTATTGCAGATTTCTATCTTTCTTTTATATTAATGGAATGACTAACAATAAAAGCTTTAAATATGTTTCCTCGTGCATTCACAAATAATTGCCAGTCTCAAGGAGCAAACGACAACTTAGCAAGTTTATATGCGAATATTCGTTTCTTTTAATGAGCCACTTTTTCATCATACTATATGATTTTTCTTTCTTTTCTTGTACTTCAAAACAAACACTAAACCGTCTACTGCTAATGCGTCGTGTGTACACATTGTAAATAGATAGAGAATCTAACGCCGCTTCTATTCTGCATTTGAAGCAACCTGCTTGATCAAATTACTTGTCTATGGCCTGCATAAGTCATTTCCATCAGCTACGTAAGCCACTCACCCTGGTGACAGCCTGCAGGAAGGCCTGCTGGCCCAGCTGCTGCCGCTGCCTGTTGACGGCGAGCTCCATCCGCCGCTTGTCCTGCTCGATGCGGCGCCTCTTCTCCTCGAGCTTCAGCCGGATGTTGTTGAGCTGGGCGGCCATGGCCTGCCCGCCAGTCGGTGACGTCACCGCGTCATCTGTCGCGTCGTCGCCATCTATAATGTAAACATTATCGATTAACGTCTACCGACTCTATTGTCTATGCGTCGTCTACTAGAATGCGAACCCTATTATATCGCTTGCTTATACATCGTTGATATTATTGCAAGAATATCGCCACAAGTTCTACGTGTAATTGTGTAAGAATCCGAATATAGAATCGTGTTATGTTTGGGGAAAGCAAGAATTCATTAGAAGGACATTGGATGCGACCTTGGGAACTAAGTAAATAAAACGCTTTTGTAGATATTTGGGAGGACAATGATCATTAAGAATGTCTTAAAGACAAGCCTACCAAGACACTAATTTTGAACGAAAATTAGAAATATGAACAATTTTATGCAGGCCATAATATAGATTTAAAGTTCGTTGACTATTACAGACCTAGATTCTTTGCGGAAATTTTTATTTCTTATTTTAAATTAGAAATAAAAATTTCTTACTTTACCTGGAAAAGGGTAGAATGCTTTGAAAGGTTTATCGGTGGTAATGAGTTTGCCTCATTGGTCAGACTGCCTCGTTGGTCTAGTGGTAGCCTATCTGGCTTCGGTTTCCTGGGATTCGAGGTCCTGGGTTCGAATCCTGGGTCGGGTCACGGAATAATTCCGATTTTTTCATTCTTCTATGGAATTTTCAGTGAATTCCAAGCCCGGAGTCGGGAAGTTGGTGGTGTGATACCCCCGTGCCTCGGAGAGCACGTTAAGCCGTCGGTTCCGGTCACTGTCATCAACATCTGATAGTGATCGTTAATAAATGAAACATTATCACCCTAAGCCCGCCAACCCGCATTGGAGCAGCGTGGTGGGTCTACGCTCCATATCCCCTCTCCTATAAGGAGGGAGGCCTAGTCTTGTAGTGGGCCGCTAATAGGCTGATAATGATGATGATGATGAATGAGTTTACTTTTTGGTTGGTTTACCTACCACCATAACCTGAGTTTTCCTCGGGTTTACCCATGTTCTTCCGACCATACACGGAGAGCTTCTAAATATTATATATAATATATAATCTCTGTTCCAAATGGGAAATATTCTGCGAGCACAATTATCTGCTTAGATTTTTAATTTTAATCAAGGAACAGCAAAGTGATACTGACTGGGCTGGTGTTCATGCAGCAGAAGCTGCTGCCACGTGGTGGTGTTGGCGGGCGGCGTTGAGAAGGACGTTTTCCGCCTGTCGGTCTCGCCCGCGCCTGCGCAATAAATACAGTATATCTGTATAGTAGTTATCTCGAAAACATTAATGGATTGTGAGATCATCTACTTTTCAGACATATATAACAAGATAATTTTAATTGCGCTAATAAATAATTAAGTCATAACAACTGTGCAATTTGAAAAACGCCAGTAACATGAATCGTCAAAGTTCACGACTTTCGATTTGTAACTTCAAAGTGGTAAACAATCAGAGATGAATACAACTTGACATAAATAAAGAGATTCCTTAATATAGTAATTTATATTTATGAATCTCTTGCTAGTAGTATGGGAATCCACTAATATTTTAATATTTTTCCTTGCTAAGTTATGCACAATCGGTATATTCTATCATCCGGCTACAGATTTTATTAAGTCAACACTTAATTTTATGTACTGTAGAGCTTTTTAAGCTAACACTTAAATTTGTACTGTATAAATTAACTTAGAAGTTAATTTTGTAGTGTTAATTTAGACATGAAATTACTTGAAATTTATATGAAAAATGTGCTCTCTATATGAACTTTAAGCTAATACTAATACCAGTTACCAAATCTCTAAAAAGGGATTTGGTAAAGGGAAGGGTTTAAATATTTGGATAAATTTTAATGATATTCTGTATTTCTAAACATCAAAACGATAACATTCAACAGTCGAATTAATGCCATAACTAAACTATAGTGAATGCAGTTACAAGTTTCTATTATTGTGAAGCTTGGTTTACTGTTTAGTTAGCGGAGAATATCTTGAAATTCACGAAAGCTGAGGTATTTTAAACAATAACATAACATTCGCTTTGTTAGAATTAAGTTTAAGGGCCGTTGCATATCTAGCGAAGCACTATGTAGCAAATTTTGTTATTATCGCACAATTAATCACATTTTTAAAGATGAAACAAAGTCTAAAATCGATTAATTGTCGTGCTAGCTAATTTGATTTATTTCTCACACTTTACATTAATCAATGTTTTATAAGTAAATTAAACGCAATTGAAAAAATTGTTAAGTCAATATCTCCTGAGTGTACCACACCTTTTAAATGCAACATACTTTTGGTCAAGTCTGGGTGGTGTCAATGCTTGTATTTTTTAAATTTTTTTTAGATTGAATAGCATTTGTCTAACAAACTGTTTTTAAATGTCACAATATTCTACGCTGCACCGCGCCTCATATGCACCGGCCCTAAGCGATCACTGAATTTAAGCCACAAACCATTTTAATTTTAAGCTGACAAACAAAAACACACACACACTAGAAATACAGACGATTATAAAAGTGCTAAAACAATGTCAGATTGCTTTAAAAAATCTATCATACTGGCTGCAAATGTCCAAGATGCAAAAGCTTTTATCATCATTTAGTTACAATTATAATTATATTATGGGAATATGTGGCCCGACTCTTCAAAATCACGCGTAATATAAAGCAAATTAAAGTTTTACGTACAAAAAAAAAAAAACAAAACGCATAAAAGGTCTTTTGTAATAATAATAAAAAATAAAAAAAAAACCTCTATATTTTTCGTCTGTTTGCATGTAACAGCAGAGCTTCAGAGCCGATGAATAGATATTGATGTAATTTGCACTATTGCAAACATCTGGGGGTAGACAAGTTACGATTTGATTCGGCTCGACACAAAAACCCAATAATACACAATTAATCCTTATTTATCAGTATTTAATATTGCTGTTATTTTTTTCCTAATAATGTTATTGGTATGATGCGAAAGACGCTAATGGTTAGTATTTAGTATTTGCATATCGGCGTGTCTTCAATATAAGCTCTTGAAGAAAGTACGCGCAATTTAGTATCGAAAATTATACGCTGCCTACGCGGGCAAAGGCGCAGGCGTTTGCTAGTAGATACTAAGTAAACGTTGTACTGGCATTGCCAAGTGGCTGGCACTGCGCTAACTCATTAAACTATTGTTGACTCGCGCTCTCTTCGCGCGCACGTTCCACAATATGTTAACTCGAAGAAACGAAATGTACTATGGTTGATTATTAGATTTATGTATTGGATAATTTATATTGTTAAAATTTATTTGTTAGTGCATTAAAAAATCTACAAAAGACATTAACATATCTTGCAGTTTTTTTATAGTCTAACCCAATATGTAGTATGTACCAGATGATTAACATTTTTGTAACATGATTTTTTTTTCTTAAAAATCAATGTACATGATTTATGAACATACCTTTTTGATCTCCATTACTCCTAATCTTAGTGAGGTCAGCAAAGCTCGTGTTAGTGACGTCACCGTCGGGCGCATCGCGTTCGTTCAAGTAGAATCCGTCCCCGCCGCCTGTGATAATAAAATTAAAGTTAAAGTCATTAAAAAATCTTTTCAAAATATTTAATGCGGATAAACCAGCTTGCAATGTTCTTTGATATCCTTAAGACTGGTGCTAAGTAGTTCTTACTCTCTCGTTCCTGATATGGACTACAAAAATCTGGTAATCTCTTTTTTTTCTCGCTTAGTTAAACTGTACTGTGGATATTGTCACATTGTAAGAGATTGAAGCCAAGCTCCATACCACGCAATAAAACTTGAGCCCTCGACCCCTCTCTCGTCATACACGGCAGTCCTGTGCCCCGCGGGCGATAGCTCTGTTATGATATTTTTAACTACAGATAGCATATATAATTAAAAACGCAATTACCTAAATAAATAGCTCAACTTCATAGAGGAACTTCGGGGGGATTCGAATTTATACACGAGTTACACGTTGCGTTATGTTATGCACAAGCTACAGGGTGATTTTAGTTTTAGGGCGCATATATTTTTTGCGGTTGTAACATTAGAAACAGTAACGTTAGATCAATCCATTAACAGGTCTGTATATTTTATGAAATACATTTTTTAAATTTTTATATAATATCTTCATATATATACCTTTATAGTTGAAGCCGTAGTTCTGCGAGAGCGTGATGGTGTCGCTGCTGAGCTGGCGCTTGATGGGCTGCTGGTGCTGCTGGTGCTGCGGGTCGGGCTGCGGCTGCGACTGCTGGCGCTCCACGCGCCGCTCGTCAGCGCCGTTCTGATAGTCGCCGTGGATGAACTGGATGGAGCCGCGGATGTCCTGCCGCGACGAGCGCAGCGGCGGGTTCAGTTCTAGCGGACCTGCAGTTTATGTACGGAATAGGTTATATTGACCAATTCATTTACGAAGTTGGTCGCTAACTGCGGTCCTAATAAAAAGGTACAGATTCACTCAGTGAGCGATAGAAAGAGCAAGAGCACAGTAATTCTGCGTGGTCTAATCAGAAATGAGGAGATCCATAGAACCAACATAGCTCAGCGAGTCGCAGTAGGTCAACTACTGAGGGAGGGAAAAAGATGAAACATTATTACCCTAAGCACGCATATCCGCACTGGAGCAGCGTGGTGGGTCTACGCTACACATCTTCTCTTTAATAGGAAAATATTGTAGAACTAACCCGCAGGCGCCGATATTTTCCTAACATTAGCTAGAGTGGCGAGCTCCTTCTCAGGGTTCCTGCCGGCGAAGTGCAGGCGGTCCTGCGAGCCGCCGAAGTTCTCCACGGTGAGCTGGCTGTCGTCCGTGATGGAGGAGCGCCGGGAGCGCCGCCCCGCGAAGCTGCTCTCCCGCGACTCCTGCCAGTTGGACGGCCGCCCCGCCGCCGTCACTTGCTCCGAAAACACTGACAAACGTTATTAATGGTAGCATTTCGAAAGAGAATCCAAACTTGCATAAATATTACTTTGTAAATTTCGAGTTTGTCTTTTTTACTATAATTGTAAAGAGTATTACAATATACTTGCAGATTTATAAAAAAATATCTCCTAGGAAATAGTAGATACTCCTATCTATAGAGCAGCCATACTCAACTTGCGGCCCGTTTGCCTCCTTGATGCGGCCCAGGCTACGGCATACGGCACGGCAGTATTTCAATTTTCACACTAGTATTACAAAAAACCGTTGAAAATTACGAAACGATATGCCACAAATACTTGGGAAAATACGCCAAGAGAAGTGCCATATAAACCAGCAATATAAATCTCCAAATATCTATCTCAATAACATCTATTTCAATATGACTAATTCAATAACATATTTACATCGCTCACACTAGTTCTTGTCGATGACTTTATGTGGTGTGCCTAATCAATTTATATGGTTTGGTAAACATTAAATCAAGATTGCATCTTACTGCTCTCTTCGTCCCGCCTCGCCATCGCCGATAGCGTGGTGATAGCTCTCCGACTGTGCACCACGAACTCGTCCCGCTGCGGGCTGCAGCTGCGGCGCTCGGGCGTCGAGCACGACGAGCGGCTCGCGGGCCCGCGCGGCCGCATGCCGCACGCTGACGGCGATCGTGACACTGAATAATCAACCGTACTCATGTTTCAATAGACGTTACTTTGTTTGCCTTCAAACACAAAGCATTTACTCTAGAAAGTAGAGTATCTAACAGGAATAAAGAAAAAAGAAAACTAAGTTTCTAATTTTGTCAATAGGGTTCTGTTCTATTTGCATCAATATACAAAGAATTAATTAATTTAATTAACTAAACGTGGAACGACCTCATCCTAATAGGGTCGAGATTCTGGAGAACTGTGTTATTATCACAATAGTTGTTTGCTGTAAAACATACTGTATTTGTACTTTAATGGCATTGTTTTTAGGAGGCATTTTGTGATAAGACCTCTTTACGAGGATGGTCAAGAGATTCTTGGATCTGGAAGCGTTTGATACCCCAACTTACCTTTGAAGTAACTATAACAATGTTATCACCATCACCTCTCATCAATTTACTGCTCGTATCAACGCAGAGGTCTATATGAATACTTTGACCATGCAGTAGTAGTAGTTAAGTAACGAAGATGTGTTGCCTATATCTATGCCTAGTCATGTATTGATAAAAACTTTTCAAATGACATTTACCTCCTCAAGAAAGAAATTGATTAAGTATGAGTCTAGAGTTATGTATTGAAATACATTTCTCAAATTCTAATAGTTAAAATATTTTTAAGACAAAAAATTAATCGGATTTCAAATTCTAGGGACAAACAATTTAACCAATAAATGGATATGTGTAAAGACAAACATACGGTCTAGAATGAATCCTAATGAATAATGACAACAATATCTACTACAAATAACTACAAAGCGATGCCGAAAAAACATAAAAACACAAATTTCAAATTTCTATTAAAATATATTGTTCATCTAGATAAAGTAGCTATCTAAAAAAATTGAGTTCTACAGTGTATATTCTACGTACTATTTGTTTCCTACAATATATTTTGTGTATTCCTGTTTTTACAAACTTTATTAAAAATACTTTTAAATACATATATTTAGATAATAAAACATTTTGGGAGTCCTGAGGACATAACGTCAACGACTCCATGCGTGGTCTAAAGTGCTGAAGGAAACGAAAAAATGATTTAAAAAAGCTGTAAGCGTTAGAAGCACATGCAAAGCTCCGTCTATGTAACGAAAAACTTGCATTAAGTTATTTGATTAGGTAAATTATTATAAGCAGGTATATAAGAATTAAATCTTTATGCATAATAAAGTATTATCTTTTGCCAAATCTATTTTTAAGATAATATAAAAAAAAATACTTTTACCAGTACAAAATAAAAATAATGAAAAACGGAATTGCGCCCTAAAACTATTTTTTTTATCAAAATTACACACACGCACACACAGGACACACAGATGGACATGGTGACTGATGTGTTCGGGGAAGGCAATAAATCCAACTAAGTAATCCATTTATTTATTGGTCAAGGTAAGAAAGTAGATATAGATATTTAATTCAAATTCATATAGCCGCTCTAAAATTGATTCAAATAAGTGTCTGTTGTCAAATAGATTTTAATGTAAATGATCGGCTCTGCAGATTTTCGATCAGTGTTATTTAATTCGAATCGAATGTTTAAAATGTTTGTTTGTTCAATCAAAATCAAAATTCGTTCGTGTCAAGCAGGCTTTGTTTACAAGTACAGAGTATTGCGTTCCCCCGGCTGGTAATGGGCGGTGATCACACAGTACCTGCGAAGGGCGGCTGCTGCGCGAGGTGCGGGTGCGGCTCGGCGCGCAGGTCGGGGATGGGCACGGGCGGCGGCGGCGGCAGGCAGCGCCTGTGTCTCACGCCGTGCGCGTTGCAGTCCGCCGCGCTCGCTACAAGCGCAACCAGCGTCAGCCGCGCCGCAAACCGACACTCACCGCACACCCTAGCCACCCGCCCTACCACACTCTCCATACATACTACCCTGAAGTATATCTACAGTTTCTTCTGGTAGCACTCAATTACTTACAGTACACACTATAATATTTCAACATCCAAATGCTCTTAAGTATATCTTTTCTCTTCTGACCTGTCTTGCACAAAACGCACAATACGATATACGCATACTTCCTTAGCTTCGTACAAGTTCGTCGTTTTTGGGTACTCTTGACCTGGCCATACATTAAAAGGTCCTGAATTTGATCAAATATTCTCCTAGGTAATTCCCTTCCAAAATTTCCATTCATAAATGTCTTTTGTTATTCTTCTTTCATTACTTCCCTCTACATGCCCAAATCATTTAAGCATTCTCTTGATTGCAGACACCCACTTATCATACCGTGCGCACTGTAATGCATACATACATACATCCTTATCACACTCTACATATTATCCTCCTTACATCCATGTATGAAGACATTCTTTATTAATTTTGCCGACTAAAAAGGCCTATACACTCTCCTCTCAAATGTCTCACTTACACATAGTACACATATAATGTACGATGATCTGACACAAACATATAAATTTCTGTCTTTAAAAATGACAAAAAGGCGTGCATACTGTTATTCTATATTAACAATGTTACAATTTACTTTTAAAATAAATGCTCGCAGGTTACTTAACGTCTTATGCAGTCAATTTCGACAAATAGTCAGTACAGCGCTTGCACTAAACAATTTTTGGTAGTAACAGTTTTACAGCCAATTAGTAAGAAATATGTTGTAGTAGTAGTTGTTTACAAAGCATGTCATTCCTTATAAACACAACCTAGAATTGTTTTATTACTCCAAAAAATTATTTTAATAGAATTTTTTGACTTACCAGTTTGTACGCTTGAAATGGGTAACTTTTACAACAAATAATAAAAATGAACTGAATGAAACATATTATCGGTTTCGAAATAAAGACATTCCCTAGAACGTGTACAAGCCCCATTATAACACTAATCGATTGCGTAACAAAAGCAGTACCGCGTCCACTGAATATACTTTGAGCTCAGACTGACGGATAAAGACCTGGTCATACAAAAAAATTGCTACGACCAAATTTTTACCGTAAATTCAATAAGTCTGTGGCCGTGAGTAAATTAGTGGGCAATGGAACTTTGATATTATGACCACATACTCCCATAGTTCTAGCATGCAATATTGGTATATTGTAAATAAACAAGTATCAAGATTGTTTTCGTACTCACCACTTCCTGGATATTTTACTGATTTGATTGGATGAACTTCTAACATGTTGAACAGATCTGCTAGCATTGCTATTAAGTTCTGTCTCATTGACCTGTAATGTCATGCAAAAATAAATTATTTTGATATTTCAATGTTTAGCAACATTTTCACATATAATCTGAGTGATTGCATCAACACTAATTTTGTTTTACGTTTCAATTTAAAAAAAATCTGGCAAGTTATTTGAGATAAATTATATCAATATTAATTAATCTAATTACGTTTAATAATTACAGGTACAAAACAAATGGCTAGAGATCAATGCAAAGTTCTCACCCCCGCATATAAGTGACGTCCTCTGGCAGCATATGGAACACGTTGTGTGGCAAACTGTTCTGGCAAAAGTCGTACACCAGCATTAAGTTTTGTAGGCAGTCTTGTATGGAGGCCATCCGACCGACCCGCACCGCCGACCGAGGCAGATCCTCGGGGCAGTAGAACGATATGAGCGCGGCCAATGCGGTCCCGTCGCACAGCTCCTGGAGATTCTTCACCATTGGCACATGTGCCGATGTATTCTCCTGAAAGATTCAAACGCTGAACTGAATAGAATCAAAGAAGATTAAATGGTAACCAATTAATTGGGAAACACGAATTTGTATATATGGAGTATCGCCGAAAAGTTGCCATTCCATGGATTTCCAAAAAGATTCATTTCAATAGGAGTGCTAAGGAACTTTTGAATGTAGTTTCTTCCTCATAATTTGATTATACCTCTAAGCTTCGAAATAATCTGCACTTTGAAGTAGTGGAAATTTTTATAGTGGACATTTTTTTAAGTAGTAAAAATGTAGACATGTTTGGCGGTTCCAGCGTCGTCACCGGTACTGGTAGTACTGTACCTCAGCCTTGTTGAGCGCAGCGCAGGCCGCGTTGATCCAGCACAGCAGGCCGTCCTCGTGCGGTATGGTGGAGCCGGCGGGCAGCGGCTGCGAGGTGCCGAACCGCTGCGCCGCGGCCGACACGCGGTCCAGCGTCACCACCTCGCGCGCGTACAGCGCCATCACAGCCTCTATCACAGCTAAATGCGCGCTCTGAAATTGCAAAATGTAAACTCTTTAACTTTCTGTCACTTGAATATGACTCTTATGCATTGTACTTATTTGTTATTACTGTATTTTTTTTTGTTCTAAATTAACCTTCTTTGTCTGTTTCATAAATATTTTATCTTTAAAGCCGGGCTTGCTTTAAAGGCTTGCTTGCTTTACTTCTTGTTACTTTCAATTATCTTGGTTTATATAATTTATTGAAACGACTCTACAAGATTGGCGTGCATTGTCCCAGATATTAAATTGGAATAAAATGAAATCAATAAAAGGTTTAGTAAACATTCCAATAATGACGTCTTTGTTGTTCCTCATTAGTATTATATACATTAAGGGTACGAGCATATTATGTCGGACCACAACGGACCGGGACGCAGTGCAAAATCCGCTCAATCACTTTAATGTATTTTATATGGAATATAGGAATATGCCGGGGCGCAGCGGGTCGGCCCGCCCTGACACCTGACTCTGCTCGTACCTTAAATGAACCGCAGGTCTCCTCCTTTATACCTCGTTTGATTTTTAACTAACAAAAAAAAACGGAAGAGAAGACAATTCGACACATATATTTTTTTTTAATGTATAACCACGCATAACTTTTTACAGAGTTGTCCGATTTTGATAATTCTTTTTTTATTAGAAAGGGCATACTTCCAAGGTGGTCCCATTGTCATCATGTTAGGATCTGATGATGATATCCTGGGAAAATTGAAGGAAAAACTCTTCAAATTTTGGAGGCACGCTTACAGTGATTTCGGTTTTTGTCTCGAATTCGGTAGCTTTTTGGCTACTAGTGCCGTATAATATACTATGACAGTATAGTACGAGTACGTAACGTGGCGATAAATCACTAAAAACTAAGAAATGAAAATTTTTAACAAAAAATAGAACAGACTCATAACGCACTAAAAAGTAAAAAATAACTGTGTCATTTATTAGATTTAATTTACTTAAGCATATCTAGGAGTCGGTGCCAGCCAAGGTTTCTACTTTAAGGACGTTACCTAGAACCCACAAACTGCTTTACTACGAAAAATAAAGGTTCCTTAAACTTGGCTGACACCGACTTTATAGATATGCTTAAGTAAATTTACACAGACTACTACTACTTTTACTTACTAAATGACACAGTTATTTTTTACTTTTTAGTGCGTTTTGAGTCGGTTCTATTTTTTGTTATGTTATCGTTATACAAACGCATACGGTATGTTTACATGCCCTTAGTACTTTTTACATAAAATAGAGGTTAATAGGCTATGTATTGGAGCCAGCAAATCGCATCAATCCGTTGTGGTACATACGACAATCACGTGTATAATGCTAGTAAATCTTAATCCAATAAAAACACAATGGGAACAAATCTAACTGTTTACTTTGTTAACTAACGTTATTGTTATTTATGTACCTATCACAGTGTTTATTCAGTAATCAATAGAACAATCTCTCAGCTAATTTAACGGCCTACGATCGACCTCATCAATGCTCAATACAGACTTAATAGTTAGCCAAATATGCAGATAAATTATGGGTAAATGCTTCTTGAATTCTGCACAGGTTTAATATAATTATCCTTCAAGGAGACCATAAGTTATGTTAGAGTTTAGAATTTCTAGCGTAGGAAGAACAATGCTTTTATAATTACTGTTAAAAATGACATCTTTGCAAATTTGGCAAAGACCAGGTATGCAAAGTGGTAAATAAACATCGCACGTATGTTTGCTTGCCCCCAATAGTAATATTAAAAGTGATGCAAAAATTACGTACGTAATGCATTTGTGTTTGCTGTGCAAGTGTCGCAAAGTTTGTGTACTTATTTATTCTCAAATCATTGGGTAGCACGACAATGTACTAATCTAGCTGCTATTTAAGGATTTTAAAATTGGCAATGTAGTAAAATGAAATTTTTTCTTTCTTTTCGGTTGGAGAGGTTAAAGAAAGAGTTAAATGTTTAACGTACTAGTGTATGTATTTTGTGTTTTTGCTAGAAAGGTTTACCAAACAATTATGCAATTATTTTTTGCAATTAATTCTAAAGATTTTCTTATAGATGTTTTGTGTTTGGGCTATCCAGGATAAGCTTTGATCCTGATCTATTAAATATATGAAAGGGCATTCTAAAACGCTCATAGTAGAAAACGATTTGTCTATCTGACTGGCGTTTTACAATATAATATTTGTTTAATAGTTACCATTTTAAGCGGGTTGGTCTGTATAAGCACAGTCTCGGTGAGCGCGCAGTCGGGCGGGTCGGGCACTTGCACGCCCTTCCTCGCCAGCGTCTGCAGGATGTTCCAGTGGTTCAGACTGTGGTAGTTGGGGTCCGAGTACATGTTGGCCAACGCGAGGCAGTACAGCTCCGCGTTGGCCAAGCCACCCACTATGGGCGGCTTTAAGTGCTCTTGCTCCTGAAATAAGAGAAAACAACTAATTAGTTATTAAAAATGTTTATATACAAAATGGGATAAATGACAGACGTATCGCAGCGACACTACTGGTTTGTATGTATTTCTATGTATTAATTTTCGTGTCCCTAATGGTAAAAAAAATTAGGAACTTATATTGAGAACACAATTATTGGAGAGTAATGGAATACATTCGATAAATGGCATATGTGGAAAAATGCAAAGGTATTCACGAATGGTTTAAAAAAAATTTTTAATATCGTTTTCGTAGTGCATAGTGTACTTAATATTTACCTAAATTAAAACCCTGTGCACACCTCGACGCCACGATATGCGTAGGCCCTTAGTATTTAAACAGGCCGAGTCTACATGCAGTCATCATAATTGCGTGATATGTAAACAGTAATTCTGCAGGGTGTGACAAAGTTACGTCATATAGACATAGAACATCGCGCCGGGTGTGGTCGAGGGTGACGTCACCAGTAAACAGCTGGGATTCATTTGTTCTGTGTATAAGTGCATTAGAGTATTGCGTGACCTCTCATCAGGTAGCCAAGCCAACGCATAGATCATAATAAAGTCGCGTACGTACGTTAATATGTCTAATGTACCATATCTAATGGAGTAATCTCAACGTGGATTCGAACATTACATTGGAGTCTATAGTCGTACTTCTGCCTTCCGATGTAAATAGTCTTAGTAGAGTCGTAATAGCGTCCATACAAAAAGCGAGACTTGATGTTTCAAAAGCGCTGGTAAGTACTAAAGCCAATATAAAAAATTTGTTCCCATCATTTTTGGGAGTCTGACATGTTGGTTCTGATTGACGTAACATATAGTAAACCATAACTGTCATCCAAATTAAAATTCAGGTATAGTAAAAGTTTAACCTAGGCAAAAAAGTTCATGTTAAATAAGAGCTTGCAAAAAGCTTAAGACGCGATAGAGCATAAATCGATACTACGCAAGGATACGCATTGGACCCATCCCAAAAACTAACGACGAGCATCAGCAATGATATTCAGTAGCTCCTTTAGGTAGATTGAAGTATGTATCATATATGAACTTTTATTAGTACCTATATAAACGATTTTTTTTTGTTAAATGCCCAAACGGTCAACTCCTTTCCTTATAAACTGGTGTTTCATAGAGAATAATTGATAAATACTAGACATTAATAAAAAAAAATAAAAAAAAAACGAATAACCTTTATCTAAAGAACTAGTTAGATTTTATGCGTACAACATCCATAACACCGTAATCTGAATTGTTTTACCAAAAAAAAACCGACCTACACTTATTATAAAATTAATATATGTATGTACGAGTATATCCGTTATTGTTTCTGATATTAACCGAATTCCGCGGTCTTCTGACTGCGACTTCATCAAATATTTTGAGACAATTCAAAACAAATAATAAGTTTACTTAGAGAATAATATAACTGGCCCGGTAGGTATAATTTCGAAAGAAAATTAGCAATTTAGATTTTATGGATTTTTGGCTGTTAGTTTCCTATTTGTTTCAATAAATACATGGGAGGTTGTTATAAAAAATAATATTCAAATCAGTCAAGTCATTATTTATATTCATATAATAAAAAAAACATTATGTTTAGTATCTCATAAGGATGCTCAGGTGTCAGAGTGAAACTATATTGGACACACGGACTTGTATAGGAACAATTGCTTCGTGTATGAAAATGTTTTGTCCGATTTATAAGTATTTGTCAGATTTATTCCGAAAATAACAAAATTATTATTCAACGATAATACCCTACGCAAAAAAATGGTAAATCTGGTAGTTCCTATGATAAATGTATTAGTTTGATTGCCTTATGGAATTCACACAACCGCAAAACACGAGCCAGGTCTGAACGAGTTAGCCAATTAACATATTAAGTTCATACACGCTAATACTTAGTTAATTGCCTCTAACCGAGTGGATATGTTAGTAGAGGCTAGTTTTTGTATGGACCTAGTGCACATTCGATACTAACTATTTTAGTTAATATTTTAATTGAGTTTACTTTCAGCAAGAAATAGTACATTATGAAGTTGTTGCAGTTGCATAATAGATTTTTTTAAACACGAATGTATTTTATAATATGAACAATATAAGTTTAATTAGAGACACAATAGTCGTAAAACCAAGTTATGCACCGTATCATGTTCTACTTTATCTAATCTCAAGTAGTAAAGCTTTTGAGCTAGGTATACTAAAATATCCTATTTATGGAACTACGAGAGGATGCCCGCGGTTTCACCTGCGTAGTACTCGTTACCGTGGATATTCGGGATAACAATTGGCCTATGTGATATTTTAATATGTAAGCTATATTATTGTAGTTTTTGCGTGAAGGATTAACAAACATCCATCCATTCATACACACAAACTAACGTTTTTATAATATTAGTAAGGATACGGATATTCAATCTATAAATAAAGTTGGTGATAATATAGACTACTATACTAAAGCCAAACTCGATTGAGAATGCTTGTCAACAAACAAATTAAAAATGAAGGTAGAAATCACTAGTAATTTTACTTTATTGGTTTAGTTAATTACGAGTTATAACAATAAATTTGATAAGTAAGCGTAAAATTAATTAAATATTATTATCTTTATAAGCGTACGATGTTATAATAAAACATAATAATTTTAAATTTTTTAGGCATAAAATTTGTTGCATTTTCAAAATTCTTCAACGACGTCCGTGGAGAGTGGTATGCGCGGTGGATTATAAGACGGACCTGTTCGATGAAAGCCTGTCGGGAAAATTAAAAGGGTTCCTAAGAGGTTTTCAGGCGGAGGGAGGCTGGCGACTGCTATACAGCGATAATGACGTAGGCGAGCGATGTTACGTTCTTACGATGCTCCCTCCGATAGGGGTGTGGATTTCATCCTGCTCCTAACAAGTTATCCACTCCATTAGATTGCATCAGGACTTAACATCAGTGTGCTAGTCTATAAATAAAGTTGATGATAATATAGACTACTAGTAATTGAACTAACTTTTCTTCTTCTAAAACTGGTGGTTTTTGATAAATTAGACAACGTTCTACGCTCCACTGTTTGCGAATTTTCTACACTCAGGTAAAACTCAATCAGATTGCAGACGTGATGCCAATTGAATAATGGACAAGAGAAGCAGCCAGAGTAAATTATTTGAGGCCCCATAGTTTTTGTTGTTGCTTAACATACGTCACTGCTTATAATTAGCTAATTAATATAAAAAACTACGAACTCCTGCTTAGTAGTGGATGTTAATCATATAGTTTCACTTTAGATGATTCAATTAATTACAAGGCAAAAAACGTATAAAATGCGAGCGCGGGCGTCCAAGCCCACGCGTACATAATATATCTGAATGTTCAGCTAACTAAAGCATTAAATTATTTAATGTCAGCGATATTAATACCCTACTATAGGCCCAGTATTGAAGAGCTGTATGTAAGAGGCCATTTGGACCTCTATCAGGTTGTTTGAATGTTTGGTATTTCTTTAGGTCTATATGGATCAATATCAGATGTTTAATAAATAACCAGAAGAGACGGCTTAACCTCCTCTCCCAAGCTTAAGGATGTATCACCTCCAACCCGCTCATCTCCGGGATACTACTGAGAATTTCTTGAAGGAACAAATAATCAACCTACAATTTGAACTCGTGACCTCATAAAGCGAAGCCGCGCTGGGTAACCACTACACCAATGAGGCAGAAGCAATAAATTACGGTAATAGGGCCTTAGCAAGGATAGGGATAATTTGAGTAGGACAACGCAATTAAAATAAATACTCAATTCCTTGCCAAACAGTGTCAATGAACTTTAGAATTAATTAGCTTCACGACATTTAAAAACACTAAAAAGCAATTTACCATAATAGCTTTGGTCTCGACATGTCTGTAATCAATCCCAAGTTAAGAGCGATTATTTTGATTGCTTAAACTTGTGGAAAGCTGAAGGTTTGCCAACGTTTTTAACGGAAACGCCAGATGCTGTTAATTGCCAAGTTACACATACAAATATTGAGTGATTCTTATTTTGCACTATTCTACTTCACTATTAACAGAGTATAACAAAGATTATCTTAGGATATTTTATTGTGCTAGATATATATATATCAATCTCATTTTTTTGTAAAAAAAATTGTCCCAAACTAACACAATCGGCTTCGTCAATCGAGAGTTTTATTGGAGGCGTTATGGTTACCGCTTTTTGTTCATCAAGATGTTAACAATAATCATTTCAGAGAACACGTCCGAAATTTACCTTTCTTTGTTTTGTGGTAATTGGGTCTCCATCACTGACTCATGGATTATTTTTTGACATTGAAATTTTTTATTAACATCAGAAATTAATGTTTAAATATAAAAGAAAATAATTTAAAAATAATGTGGAAAAACAAATTCATTTTGCAAATTAAAAATCTGGTTGTGCTAAACTTAAAAATACAAAACACTGCGACAATACAATGAATAAGCGACTGCATCGCTGGTTCATATTTGAAATACAAATATACCATCGTACGGTACGCGCTGACGGCTCATGGTGTTCCGCCTCGTCGAAGAATAACAGTTTTGATGGAAATAGCCACTAATTAATGTATGGAATAATAAAAGTACAAGCAACGTCAGCAATAACACAATGTATTGTAAGTTGTGTTAAAAAGAAATGTTTGTCTAGTTATGCAGAAATTAGCTACAGCATAAGTCTTGTGAAGTGTTGAATACTATCATTTCAGAATTTTTAAAACTAGTAACACCATCTCATTTCACCTTTTCTATCTATCCCTCTACGTATAAAAGAGTTAAAAAATACGAGACTTGTTGACGTGTATAGCTAGGAATATTTGCTTTTTCGTAAAGGTTTTGTTAAACGGGACGTGGGAATTTTTTTATTTATTTTATAATTAGGGGGATTTAATATCGAATCTAATAAAAAAAACTAACGAATTTTTGTCTGGTTTACTGTACAATATAATGTATGTTCCTTTTCTAAGTCACTTTCCATTCCGCACTGCGATAGGCGTAAGGTCGAGATTGGAACGCAGGTAGATGTTGGAACAGTAGGTATAAATATAGACGCAGTGCAACGTTCCGTAAAAATAGTCACTGCCATTTCCGTCTTCGGGAAACGGCGATCTTTTGTTATTTTCTTTGTGGCTTAACGGACAGTCTTTAACAAACTGTAACACCATACCCATCCAATAATATACGATTTTAACGTAAGTTAATAATGTTTAATGACTAATTTAACAACTTGACTTGTCAATTTACTTGACTTGTGCGACAATAAGCTTATCAAGATATAGGTTGTTTTACTAGTATTGACATCATAAAAGAAAAGCTTTTCTACGATAAAAGTTATTTCTCAATATCGCGATTGACTAGCCAATATAATAAAAATCATCATATAATTAATGAAATAATAAACTACAAGTCCAATGAACATTTAGCCTACTTAAAGTTAAGCTAGCTAGAGCTCGATCATTGTATCGTTCATCATGCAATATATTGTTTCATTAGGTAATCTAACTTACATACTGGTAATACATAAAAGGGATGATAGTATTTATTAAATTCATCATTTATTTCCGCTTGTTACAAATGATAAAGAACCACTCGAGCGAAGCTGCGGGTAGGGTCTAGTAGTTTCTAAGATTGAATCATACGAAAACAAAGTGACTGTGCACAAGGAGGTACAATTTTACAAGCTTTTTAATTATTAATCTCCAACACCAATTCGTAAACTACAGTGGGGTCCGAATTGTTTTAATAACGATTTAGTGCTTACTACGATCTCACCTGATGTAAAGTGACGATGCAGTTTGCAATAGTAACTCGCCAACTTGACAAGATTTCAGTTTACGCAATCCCCCTTGCCGTTTGCGGGAACTCTAAACCGTGTGTACAAATACAAGAAAATGGACAAAAGGTGGGATTCGAACCCAATACTATTTCTTATCAGCTGACTACTGACGAACATTATAGAGAGTTATGAGTCAGGCAGGTGTCATGATCTTTTCCTTTCACCGCGTCAATAAATTAAATTAAATTTAACTGCATAATTAAGATAACTATGTTAAAAAAGACCGTTTCGAATCGTTTATATGCGGGATCGAACCTCCAAACCGTAAGAAAATCGAAGATCATCTGGTCAACTTCTTTCATCAGCAATATATTACGATATTATCATCTCTCCCCAAAGGCTTATTATAGATTAGTCAAATCCTTGCCCAACAATAAAATTCTCATAGAATTTTACTCTTTGAAAGTAGTTTTTATTAAACGCATTAATATTTTCTTGTTCAATCGAAAGCTCAAGTAAGCTACAGCTAATTAAATGAATAGACGAAGATATTATTTATCATTTCATTTTATCGGTTTTTAATAATTTGTGCTCAAAACACGAGCCGTTCTCGTGAGTGATTCCCACAATAAATAACAGTTACATTTCAAATGAATCAACAGTATGAAATCGCTGTTCCGATTGACTCAACCGCTCTCGACATCCATCGTCCATACCTTTTACTTGCGCATGATTCACGATATTCTGGATACTTAATTATTTCCTCTGTTTTGATACTGATTTCATATTTATGGGTGTCATAAAGTTGTATTAAGCATTAAATTAATTGGAGTTCTTTAGAAAGTGTATAAATTATAAGTAAAGAGTAATTTATAATAATAAAAGACTTACTTTTAACTGCATGTATAATACTTAGTTTACATATAAAGGGTTTTAGCGTATTTCATTACCTACTGATAGTAATTAAAAGTAGCTGTGCCGTGAAAAGAATCTAAACCGCGTTCCAGTGGGGATATCGAAAAAGGATTCAAATGTGCTAATTCAAATTAAATTCTACGTCTGTCCCGAATTTCTTTTCAACCAGATTTGTTCAGCAGTTCTGGCATAATTGATTGAGCAACGAACTATCTTTCAATCGAACATACATTTATCATATTTTTTTGTAACGTTTGCTATAAATGTTAATTAATTAAGCACATGTAGATATGTAAATCGATTAAATAGTCGTACAAAAAGCCTTGTGTCTCAATTAGACAAATCCAATAAGAGCACAGCCGCGCGGCTGCGACGAATAAAACGCACAGCGGTGCAAATAAAAGACACATGCGACAAATTGCGAGGCGGCAGCTGGGCTACTGGGCAGGTCGAGGAGTGGCGGGATTGTGGTTATCAGAATGCTTCACATTTAGATTTTCATATTAACCATCATCCTCATCAACCTACTTTAACGGTCTACTGGACGGTCCGACATATCCTTAGAGAGGATTGGAGCTTATTTATCATAATCATAAACCACCGATTAAAGTCTACTGCTGGACATAAGTCTCTTTTAAGGCGCTGCCTCCATCTTGAGCAGACTGCATACAGCGGCTCGCACCTAGTACCAGCTTTAGCCAACACTGCGTTTTCCGTTGCGAGGTCGCTATTCCAACACTTTGAGAACTTTCATTGCCCGTCCATCCATTACCACCTTTAATTAGACTGACATCGATTGGATAAAAGTTTTAACCAATGAACTCAATCACTAAACCGCGGACAATTCAGAGCGATAGCTTTGTTGTCAGTGAACAAGTTCACATCTTGTAAACAAGTTAAAGATTTCACATCACTTCAAATTGTTGGGTCTCTTGAGTGTGTGTACAATATGTTGCTTTAAATTTATTTTAAAATCAATTTTATTCAAAGAAACCTGCATCTGGTGTTTTTGAAACATCGTTTACATGTACCTGACTTTTAAAAATAAAAGGTGACAACTGGAAAGGATATTGTTTAAGCCTAATTACCTTCACGGGGTTAAGGGACCGAATGAAATCCGAGAGGTATAGGGTTCGATACCGGCCGATCAACTACTGTCGTACCAACATATACATACATTATCATGTTTGCATGGCTTTAATATAAATACACAATGCCCTTTATTCAAATAACTTTTAAATTAGGTAGAATATTTTGCATAGCAATGACAAAATCTAAGTATTTTAAAAATCTATAACAAAAACTCTACTACGTCGATCAACGAAAAATACCCTCCAATTGTAGCGTTCCAGAATAAATTTAATATGCACACAACGTAATATTATAGTCATACGCTGTCATGTTCAGTTATAGAACAAACAGATTAAATGGTCCTTGAACTTGTGGACGTAAAGTAGACATAATAGACTGACGACGAGTAATCGAACGTATCGACTGCCAAATCAACATTATTTTAACCCAATTCATAACTTTTAAACAAATATGATCTTATATATTTTGTATTTACTACAAAAACATGTGTGGCAATGCTGTACTGAACCGACTAGTCTTTCTCTACTACCAATATTACATATTCGGCGCTACTATTTCAGATCCGATGTATAAAGACCCTTACATTCCCTAAAGATTCATATAATAGTCGGCGCCAGTTCTACTTTTTGCAAATATGGTGACTTTCCGACAGATTATGTCAGGTTTTCGCGCAAAATAGAAGATATTTATAATTAAATTCCAAATTAATTCCATTTCCTAATAAAGATTATAAAATTTCTAAAGTTACACAAACGCTGATTCTTTCTACCTATCGATAACAATTAAACGAAGAGCCGTAACATGTTACGGTAATCAATCTCAGAACACAATTTCTTAAGATCAATTAGAAAAAACACATTGCAGTCAAGCTATAGGTAATCAAATCGAATTCATAGTCGTAAATCATGTAGATTATATAGGGTCTTCGCACATCGGAATCGTAATATCGGTCGAATAATGTTAGAGCCATTAGAGGACAAATATGAACAAAACACTCAAACCTTTGACACTCAACCGATCGCACCTAAGGCCTGTGTGCACCAAGATTTCGGTTATCATAACCAACGGTTAACATAAGCTAAACGTAAAATTTACTGTTCACGACAACCCGTACCGCCGGTTAAGGACGTAAGCTTGAATAAGATAACCGCCCGGTTAACGTCCTTAACCGGCATAGTTAGCTTATGTTAACCGTTGGTTATGATAACCGAAATCTTGGTGCACACAGGCCTTAGTGCGTCAAGCGCAAGAATTGACGTAACCGTTGTTTCGCTCGACGGATTTTCCGTCAGATGTGAAAAGACCCATAGGTTAACTGGTCGATGAATTCTCTATAGTATTTTGAGAGGCTTACTCATTGGACATGCGTGCAAGTCATAACTTACCCTATCCAATGATCGAACGACCTTGGCATTGTTAGATGAACGACATGATCGTGATGTTCAACATTAGTTGTCGTTCTGTTATACAACGTGAATGTTATGCAACGCGATGATCATGACTTCATTTCACTTTGTTTACAAACAATATAAAACTTGCTTAATATGCTTGTTGTTGTAGACATGATATTGATTACTCGGTATAAACGTTGTTTACAATTAGGAGATCCTAAGGTGAATTAGTTCAGGTCTGTCTGGATTTGCAGTAGGGTCCGGTCATGTTACCCTGTCGTAAATGACGTGCCGGCAAGCGAATTAGTATTCCGGTAGAGTGTCACGTAGAAACCGGTCAAGGGCTGAACATACCAAACCTTTTCTTAGAGCTTTAATATCATCGTCACCTAACATCAGATGACATAACAGGCTTACTTGTGGCTCACTTCAAAGCCCTAAAACCACTCACTAACTTGGCTGACAATGTTTAAATTCGAATGATACAAAGTACTCTAACAATCATGTATTCAACACTTTCAGCTTATAACACAATGGCAATTATTTTTCAGTTAGAATACGATTTGAAGTTAAAATGCGCAGAGTGAACAACCTGAAATAAATACTTTACAGTCCGGTGATCCATATAACGGTGTTACCCTATCAAATAATTACGGTCCAGCTATTTGGCAATTGAAACGGTCACAGTATAAGTAATAACTCGTGTGGTCCCACCGGCCGCTCCCACTAGCACGCTATACCAACTGAGAGCTTTAACATCGCGTGCTGAGCTGGGCCAGGCAGTCAGCGTGCCAGCCCCGTGAAGCTTGGATCAATACAAAACCGCTATGGTACTGCTTGAACTTTGCGAATAACCGGCTCTCGCTTCAAGGACGGTACGATCAATGGCCAGATGTTTGTGATATAAATAGCTTCACAATCTGTAATTGTATGAACCCTTCGGGAAGTCCTACCTGTTCGCCTTTATTAACCTAACAAAATAATTATTAATCTATACATATCTACATACATACATGATGTTTTCACTTTAAATACATAATACCAACTTAGATGAATTTTGATGCAGGGAAACGCGCTTTTAAGTCCTTGGTTTGGAAAAGATAACTTTTAGACGCAAAAATTAAATTTGAGTGAAAAAATAACGATCACATTGACGTATATTATAGAGGCATACTTGCATCTCACTAGTCTAAAAGCCTGTGATAGTCCTTCGTGTAACTAGTTGTAACAAGGAAGATTAAAGAAATGTTCGCAGCTTGGTGCACTCACCTCGTGGTCTCTGTAGAATGGCTCTATGAGATTCTCCGGTACCCGGTTGTTGAATGCCTTCGACAACAGCCATTTAATCGACGCTCGCTGCTTGGACTGCAACAAACAGAGAATCCATTTAGAACAAAGTAGTGGTCATCAATAGGTAAATATTTTCTAAATTTTATTGTGTCAATAAATGGACAAAATATTTTCATGTAAAGTATTGCAAAGCGAATTCAGCTCACTGCACCGTAAATAACGTTATCAGAGTTCAAGGAGAATATAGCTCTAATTCTACACGCCCTTACCTAACAGTCTTGAACCCTATCACAGCGTATAGTATTTTATGTGAATCGTTTTTAGTTCTCTACAAACTACATCTTAGTCTCTGGATTGAAAATTTGGGTACAGCAGACCTTGTTTATAGGGATTCAAAAACACGATCGGAGAGTAGCTGGCACCAATTGGATGAAAAAGGCCAGTAAGAGAGTGGGTTGGAGCTGCTTATAGCAGGCCTATGTCCAACAGTGGATCCATGGTGGCTGATGATGATGATGAAAAACACGACGGAATTATATCGAAAAGGTTTTAATTCCAGCGCTACCGTCGTTCTGTTTTGTAGTGAAAACTTACTTGAGGCGAAAACATCAATATGAATCAAGTAGTATTTACGGAATAATATAGTGTATAACTTATCGTCCCAAACACACATACCCTCGCCGTTACGTAGTGGACAATATAATTGGTCAATAACAACACGTATTCCACTTGTTGCGATCACTTTAAAGGCATTGAAGCGACCACTGTGGATTGCAACAATTATTGTCAGCCACATTATGGTACCGTCTGCTTATTGTGAGCAAATTGTGCGGTTAATGGAACTAAGTGCCGGGCTGTATCTGCCGATAATAGCTGTGATCATGATAGTCCAGTCATTTCGTCCGAAAAAAAGGCAAATAAAAGAAAATGAATTTGCGCTTCTAATTTTTTAATATGTTGTAGGGGATACTTAGAAAAGCTTAACTTGAAATTGTCGACCAAGCTTTCCTAGGAGCTTTCGCCGCCATCTTGGAAAACGCTTAAAATTTGTTTTTCGGCAATAACTCGGCTATCCGATGAGATTCGAAAATTTTTGTAGGACACTTTTTGTAGCTTTCTTTGTGCTCTACAATAACGCCTGAATCATTTTTAGCGTATCATGCATCGTTATCGAGATATCGATCGATGAAGTCAAAAATTTGGGACACAATTTTTGTTTTTTTTTGGGTCTTAATAAATATGAAAAATTGTGGAATTCAAACTTGTAGAGCATATTCAGACCTACAATTTCCTTCTTGGATTTTTTTATGTTGGACAAAAATTACGATCTCCAGCGCGCCGCAAAGTCGGTGAATCCAAAAAATATTTTTCTTTCCGTTTATTTTGTTTTGTTTATTTTGTATTGTAAAAAAATATTTTTTTTTACTGCACAAACAAATTATTTGTTTAATAAATTACTATTGTGTGATCCTTAATCTGTTGCTCTATGTACTTATTTTTTATCCCATCAATTTCCTGAACAATTTCCCATTCGATTCGACATCCAAACACAACCGAGCGAGCAGCTCGCTCGACGCTGAGTGTGGATTCACCGACTTTGCGGCGCGCTGGTGATCGTAATTTTTGTCCAACATAAAAAAATCCAAGAAGGAAATTGTAGGTCTGAATATGTTCTACAAGTTTGAATTCCACAATTTTTCATATTTATTAAGACCCAAAGAAAAAAAAACATAAATTGTGTCCTAAATTTTTGACTTCATCGATCGATATCTCGATAACGATGCATGATACGCTAAAAATGATTCAGGCGTTATTGTAGAGCACAAAGAAAGCTACAAAAAGTGTCCTACAAAAATTTTCGAAATCTCATCGGATAGCCGAGTTATTGCCGAGAAACAAATTTTACCCCTTTTTCCAAGATGGCGGCGAAAGCTCCTAGGAAAGCTTGGTCGACAATCTCAAGTTAAGCTTTTCTAGGTATCCCCTACAACATATTAAAAAATTAGAAGCGCAAATTCATTTTCTTTTTTGAATGTACGTAATGACTGGACTATGATAACAGTGCAACGAACAAGCCACTATCACAATAATGTATCACTTTGACATTACTGAAGGTGCTATCATTCGTGTAAACATTGATATTAACAAAAATAATAAATATATAATATAATAATAAATATTGAAAAAAGGCCAAGTTCATTATACAGTACATTAGGGGTTATGATAAAATACTGATCAAACAACTTGACTGAAGTTAAAATTGCACAGATAGGCATTATATCTCAGTAGCCCTATTAGGCATTGTGAGTTTCGGATTTGACGCACTCTTTATCTAAAGTATCGCGTTTGATAAAGATACATTGAGATGAAAGCTTTAATTACACAATCGAGTTATAAAGAACATCCTAACAGAAAAGCGCTACAGGAATATTTCGGCATTCAATATGGAATGAGCATAAACAACCGAATTAATTAGAAAGTTAACAATTCATTAATGTAGAAGACTTAACGTATCTGCTCATCTCATTCACTGTATCTAATTCACTGAGCCTAAGATACCGAATGAAATAAATTAAAGTGTACATAAAGTTGGTATGAATTTCTTGATAAAAACAATATTATGTTGGTCAGAAGGTTAGTAGACAAGTAAGGCACATAAAATATTCATTGTCTGGTTTCGCTGGAAGACAATGCGACATAAATTTTGCAATAGCCTTTTAACAGGGCGCTTACGCATTTATCATTTATATCAATTGAGGTTTCGAGCGTTTGATTGATCTAAATTTCATAATAAAAAGTATATTGGTACTTTTAATGTGACATTTAGATCAAATGCCTAATGAAAATACAATTGGATAAGATTGAAATACTAACTGTACTATTTAAACTAACAGATATACAGTAAATTTAATAATCAGTTACCTACTTCTTTTAGCAGCAGTCAATGTCGCCGCGACACATCTGGGTCTCATGTACATATTTCTATAAAATAGTTTCAGTGGCTAGCGACACGTATTTTTAACTGAAGAAAAAAAACGAAGGTTTTGAATTCGACACGTATATATATATATTTTTATGTATGACCACGCATAATTTTTTGCAGAGTTGTCCGATTTTGATAATTTTTTTTTATTAAAATGAGCATACTTCCAAGGTGGTCCCATTGTCATCATGTTAGGATCTGATGATGATATCCTGGGAAAATTGAAGGAACTCTTTAAATTTTATAGGCACACTTGCAGCGATTTCGGTTTTAGTGTAAGTATCGCTAGCTTTTTGGCTAGTAGTGCCGTATAATATACTATGACAGTATAGTAAGTTACGTGACGATAAATCAATAAAAAGTAACAAATAAAAATTTTTAACAAAAAATAGAACCGACTCAAAACGCACTAAAAAGTAAAAAATAACTGTGTCATTTAGTTGCTTTAATTTATTTAAGCATATCTAGAATCGGCGCCAGCCAAGGTTTCTACCATAAGAACATTACCTAGAACCCACAAACTGCTTTAGTACGTTAAATAAATGTTCCTTAAACTTGCTGGCACCGACTTCATAGATATGCTTAAGAAAATTAAAGCAACTAAATGACACAGTTATTTTTTACTTTTTAGTGTGTTTTGAGTCGGTTCTATTTTTTGTTATTTATAGAAATACATAGAAACGAGTAGAGTGCTTTGACAGCAGAAGCTGCACACCTCGCCTGCAGTTGCTGAAGGTTACCCCTGCATAAATTAAGATTCTTCAAAGAAATACTCTTTGTCATAAAACCTTACCGAGCGCTAATTATACGCATTAGACGTCTTAGCCTTATAACATTATACAAGTTGTTTCTTAACTTTAATTGAAAACCAAAAGCTTTTCAATTTACACTTTTCGTCAGGTAGGTATATCAATTGAATTACTTTAGTCTAGAAGTTATTTATTTTGTTGCAGAATTTATTCAATATTTAAAACAAAACTATTTACACATTGTGACATTCCTCAAGATAAAAATAAACATTATTGCCTAGTCGCTGCTACATACGCCACGCTATCAACATAATTATCAGATTGCTTATAACTAAGTATCATAAATGCCAAAGCTTTGATTAATCTGTTATCAAACATGTAATAACATTAACACGTCTGATACTCGTACACTACATAATGTTAAATTGTCGTCGTTCTACATTCCTGTATGTGCGTGAAACATTCTTAGTGCAATTTATTTTAAATGAAAACGGCACACGGTTAGCAACAAATCACAACACCGGTATCTCTGCACGCATATTATCTATACAAGGTATAAATTAGGTTAATCAAATTGTTGTTTCGATTATTAAAACAAATTCTATTGAAACTATTTCACCTTTTTTATTTTATCTTTAATTTCATAATACGTGATTCATATCTTGATATGATTAATTTCAAAATTTTCTTCCTTGTTCTTAGTTTAACTTTCACTATGTTAGTCTGTCCGTTTACATACTACAGTACTAGTGTTAAACTTAAATCTTTACTTTCTTCATTACGTTCATAATTACCTATTGTACTGAAAGGAGAAAAGTATGGAAGAAGGACGCAAATATATGTATAGAGATGATAATAATCATTAGAATCATATGATGCATGCATAGCTATTATAAATGCGACATAAAATTGCATGATGCACGGGAAATAAACTGACACTGACTACTGCTAGTAGACAAAACCAAGATCATAAAGCCAAAAGGTCGGCCGCGTGCCGTCGCATGCCAGGGCGGTTAAAAATAGGTCGATGCAGAGACACACCCAAATAGGAAAACACTTGGATGCTCCCAATCTTTCGATCAAAGGCGAACATAATAAACAACTGCTGCTATAGTTTATTAAGAGAGACGATATGCCGGAAGAATATTAATCGAACAAACTTTTGAACGCTTTAAATAGAAATCTAATTAGATATGAAGTGGTTCTTTAAGTAATAACAGACATCTAACGGTATTGTTTATTATAGAGATCAAGAAGATTGTTCAATTTAAAGTCATCTTTTTGTAATTTAATGGACTAGACTATTTTACTAGAAGCACCGTTTGGCTTAATTTAGTAATATAGTCTTGAATTATTATCTAGACTCTAGAGTTATTTTAGAGATTTGATTATGGACTCTACATTATATATGCCTTTTGTGAGTGTTTCTAGACCACCTGAAGGCCTTACCTTCAAAATTAAATCTAAACTGCGTCAATATGACTAGACAATCATTCGTTCGTTATTTAATGATTCATTTGTTTTATCACACAAATTGGTAATCATCAATTTTTCAATTTATACGAATTTTGTGTAATGGCGATGCAATGAAAAATGTTTTCCTTTTAGCGTCGTTAATAATGTGAGTTTTTACAGTTACTAATTAGTTTCGGATGTACGGCATTCATAACAAGTGAAAATATTACAAAACAATTGTAATAACAAAGGACGTTTTACAAGTAAAATACCGTTTCGTGTGATCATTATTATTATGCGTATTGTGACGTCAACATACAAACAACTTGATGATTTGTGACACTTAACTGTTTACCTGCTTTTGTCGCCATTCTTAAAGAAAATTCTTTATCCCTTTGGTGAATGAATGAATGCAGAGGCAGTGATAGTCCAGTCATTTTAGCTATTTTAAACCCCAATCTGCGGAAAAATTCGTAGAGAGCTGAATTTTTGTATACACCTTTATTACGGCATTGTAATGAAGATGTGAAAAATTGACATTGATAAAAAAAGTTATAAAGGTCAAAAGGTCACGAAAATCAGTTTTTCGCAAATATCTCGCGATCTATTGCTCAGAGGTCAATAAAGGTCATTATAAAAATTGTTTGTCGTGAAATTGTCTACAAAAAAGTCTCTGCGCAAAATAACTGTTGCACACTACATCCACCTAAAGATACTACGATATATTATATCGTTTCTACTTTACATTTAGTTTTCGTCTTGTGAATTCACTTTTTATTTTATTTACATTTATTAGTAAGTGTTTATTTTATTTACTTCATCATCATCATAATCAGCCTATTAACGGCCCACTACTGGGGCAGGCCTCCCTTCTTATAGGAGAGGGGATAATTGCTTTAACATCATCATCATTAACGGCCGATGGATGTCTACTCTCTGCGAACTACGTGCCCCGCCAATTGTTACTTCAGTTACAATTATTCAGTTTCAGTTACAAATATTTATATAATATACGAAAAAGTTTGTTCGTTTGTTTAAACGGGCTAATCTCGAGATCTGCATGTCGGATTGTAAACTATTTTGTTTATTATGAAAGCTATACTCAAAAGTGAAATAGACTATTACAAGCTATACACATTAGCTTGCCATAAATATATATTGTTAAAGTTAATGTACTGTCATATCGTACAATGTTTAACAAAAATGTAGCGACACGGGGGGAGTGAACCTGGGAAACTATAAAAAAATTAAATTGAGAGGGGTAACGGGGAAAGAGCACACTTTATATGAAAGTCTGTCTTTAAGATTAAAAGGGTACCTAAGAGGTTTTCACACATCGGGAAATATAGCTATAATGAGATGCAGCATGGAACGTTTTTTCAATGCTCACCTACTTAAGGGGTTAATCTTATAATATATTTCACGATAAGTATTTATGTATAATATATATAAAAATATTCATCAGTTATTATAGTACCCATAACACAAGCTACCTAAGCTTACTTTGGGGTTATATAGCGATGTGTGTAATTGTCCTATAATATTTATTTATTTATTTTTAACTAAAAATCTTAAGTAACCACTTATGCTTCTGCCGTCCGATGTATTGTACTTTCGAAATATCGATATCAAAGAGCAAAACACAAGCAGTCGCCAATAAATAATGTAAGTATATGAAAGAAAAGCAAATATAACATTAGACACGTAATATTACGTAAGGACATCAAGCTACCCACTTCAGTCAATATTTAACTGAGCCATGTTCATTTAAATACAATTACGTCATTTCTATTTGATTCCAACAACGTCGTGACAGTGTTGCGTTTTTGTATTGCGAAAATAAAAACCGTGATGAAACAAACTCGACCCAATGTTGGGGTCAAAGTGTCAAAAACGGTCTATCGTAAGGACGGTCTAGCTCGTATCATAACATACTGGTTACGTTGGTAAAAGTATGACGAAAAATTAATAAAGTCAAAGTCATTTATTTTAAATATAATGTTATAAAGAGGAAAGATTTGTATTTTTGTATGTAACGAATAAACTAAAAAAATACTGGACCGATTTTAATAATTCTTTTTTCATTAGAAAGCTACATTATCACTGAGTAACATAGGCTATATTTTATATATGTATTGTATGTATTACCCGAGTTATCACAGTTTTTGTCGCGCGAGTCGGACCGTGAAATTTATTAAATCGGCGTGAATCGCGTGCGCTGTCTTACCTATTTGATATAATTGAAAACATTGTATGAAAACTTTATGCATCTTAAAAAGTTCTACAAAAAAGTCCGCGATAACATATATCTATCTTTTATATTTTGGCAGATATATAATTTTTTGTGTTTTAAAAATCTTTTAATTCATATGCTTACGTTTACGTCATTATTTATACAACTAAACTTAAAATATTTAATAATCACAAGGATATTATAGAAATAAGATTTGCCTTTTACAGTATGTTAATTAGTTATATAGTTTCGGAGATATTACAAAATTTCTAAAAAGTGCGACTCTGTAATAAAACATTTTATTATAAAGCTAGACTCAAAAGTGAAATAGACTATTTAATACAAGCTGTACACATCAGCTTACCATAAATATATATTGTTAATGTTAATGTACTGTAATATCGTACAATGTTTAACAAAAATGTAGATCTTTAGTACACGAGACGGGACGGAGGACATTGCTTCACGGGAAACTATAAAAAAATTAAATTGAAAGGGGTAGCGGGAAAAGAGCACACTTTATATGAAAGTCTGTCTTTTAAATTCACGCGGACATGTCGCGGGCGACTGCTAGTTTTAAATATGCTTAGTTTACTAGCACTTACGAAACTATTATTATAATGTAATGGTGATCATCTAAAGTCAGAAACTTAAAATTATATCTGCGAGAGTGCCAAATATATTTGTACATTGTTTTATTCATTACAAGTTAGCCCCAGACTGCAATCACATATGATGGTAAGTGATGATGCCATCTTACCGGAACGCTAAATCAGCCAAGACTGAAGCATCCCACCAGCCACCTGGTCATATCTAGAAAATCTTAATCGGCCCTGCCGAGTATCAAACCCAGGACCTCCCCGTCTTATAAATCCACTGCACTGCAATCCATAGCACGGCAATGACAATGATAAGACATGTGACACGAAACTGGTCAAGACAATTTTGAAATACCGTTGTGACGGAGCTTGACTGCTATCACACCTGATGTTAAGTGATTATCGCCATGTTTACTATGCTATAAAACAGCATTGCTGTATTCCGTTTTCATAGATACCAGACCAATTAGAGGCATCTATGCTTTATATCATAGGTATAAACGAGTGAAGTTCATTGCAGGATATCCTAAGCCATTCGAAGTTTTAAACTAATGTTAGTCAAACCAGTATTATTGTACAAACAAATACAACTTCAGTATAGTTTCTACATGTCTGCAGCGAGACGCTGTGAATATTAGCATCTATGTGATGTTAACATCCAGTCGACGTTTAGCTTCGACATTTCTAATTAGAACAGCTAAAGTGGAATACTATTCCGGCGTCAGTATTTCCTGACACGTGTGACATGTGCACCTTCAAGTCAAGAATAATTCTTCATCTAGTTCTCGTTGAGTTTGAGTCGGCTCTTCTCAGCAGAAGCTGCTTTTCGAGCCGGTGGTAGTCATTAAATTAGTAGTCTAACATGACGTTTCAAAAGTTCTTGTAAACTAAACCTACTTGAACTAAAAGTATCTTGAATTTTAAGAAAGCGCTTTCCAACCTAGACCAACATCGTTGATTTTACCTAGCACAATTGTAACCATGTCCAAGCAAATCTAGTGTAAAAAGAACGCTATATTAAATAGAGCCCTTCTTAGGCTACGGAACTCTAAAAATGTTTCTCACTTTCATGCCGAATTTTTAATACTTAAAACGAATACGAAGTAGAGCGGTTAGGCCACTCTCTACAATGTTTTCGTACTAGTTAATTGCTGGATAATTAACGGCGTCGCCACCCGACGTTCGAATTTCACTCTCTCTCAAACAGCACAGCTAGTCCAAGGCTCGAAAACTGAAACTAAAATGAATAAAAAAAAAACTAACTAACTTTATATTTCCGCGAAACGTGACAATTCAAATGGTGACGACACCTAGATCCGGTTTTAAAATAGCAAAATGAATTATTGTTCGCTATACATCATCGTGAACTTCCTCAATCTCTGCTTCAGTTCATTATTTCAAACGATATAAATATTTTAAAAAATATGACTTATTTTAATAATAATTGTGATAAGTAATCGAAAACATTTAAAGACAGATGCTCACAGATCTGCCTAATAATTCATTAGTACCCGAGTCATTGATAAAGCATCGCTTTGTTAAAAGAAATCTACGAGTAGTCATTATAACACTTCAGGAAGCTTTTTAGGTATTAACAAAATTTTAATAAGATTTAGTACGAGTGTATATGAGTATCAAACTTGAAACACAATAGCACGAAGTAAATAACAAGACTTCTTTTAGTAAAGCTATACTGATATAAGATCTGGATGAATCGAACAACAAAAGCTTAACAAACAAGTATGCTGACCAGAGAACAATGTAAGCACAAGCTAACAACAAACAGTATCGAATATCTTGCTATTGTATTCAAGCCTTTGTCCTTCCTGGTAAACCGTGATTTAGATTCCTCAACATTGAAGCTCTATAACAACTAATAGAGTTGTACAACTAAACTAGGATTTCAAATGTCATCCGAACGTGGATCTCACACACGATCACGTGGTCGTTACTTCGCCAGACGTTGTTCACTCTGGCCACATTACGACTTAGTCCTCCCTCCTACTCTATTTCTTCTCGCCTTCGGGCAACCTTCGGCGATGCTTCTGTACTCGCCCAAAATACACAGCGACGCCGTTGTAGTACACGCCGTACGGAGACCGTATGGAGTTTAAGGAAATAACATATTTAGGAAAAAAAGACGTGTGGCACTCGGAGACTGCCGCGGCAAAGCTATTGCATAGCATTTTTTATCAACTTATGTTTACCTACCGACGTCATCGGGACCGTGGCCTAGCGTTAAGTCGCTCTAAGTGCCCGGATTGCCAGAGAGACGCGGGTTCGAATCCCGTCGGTTCTGCATTTTTTTTTAAGCGTGATATTGCAAAAAGTCATTTTTTTTTTAAATTAATGACTTTTTGCACTTAGAGCGCCTTACCGCTAAGCCACGTTTCCCGATGACGTCGTTGCCGAAATTGTGCTTTTGATATTATGTTTTTGACTCAGGGGGTGTTAGGTTTTTTCATTACGGAATTTCTATTATTTGGTCTTCATGCTCAAGGCCCGCGATAAAAGCTATACAATAGCTTAAAATACATTATAACTTGTTAACGTTATACCTAAAGTTTTGAACATGTTGAAAACTTTGGCTACGTATGTTTACTCATTTGGAATTAACAAAGTTTAGCGCCAGGCGGATGTGGATGTATGTCAAGTTTATACTTGGATGTAAAACTAGGGTGCATTCAAAACAAATGGACGCAAAACTTCAAAAAGGTAACTTGGGATTTAATTATAATTGTGTGCACCATTTGCATCAAGTAACTTCGCCTCAGTAAAAGTTAAATAACACGAATATCATTGTTGATAATTCAAACTCTTATACTTAATACCACAGAATACATAATAATTAATACTAACAATTAAAGGTAGAGTTAGAGCCAGTGATGGTCAGACCTTCGTTATAACATAAAATCTGAGAGCCCGTCAGCTATTAATAATAGTAGTAAATTGTAGTAGTAAATTGTTGTCGAGATTTCTTTAACTATCCCATAAGTTATATTTTGAGTTAAAGATCAAAAAGTAGTTAACACTTACTAACCTTGACCATTAATTGTATTTAAAATAAAATTTATTTATTACTTCTCACAAGACTCCTTACAAAAATATAATAAGCAAAAACCGCATAATATATTTAATGTTTGCATAATTATAGAACTTAACAAAAAAAAACGTAATTGGCCGCAAAACCATTACGAAGCATCGCATCATCAGAAGAGGTCATAGATCTCTATTCTCGAAACAACTGCAGGCGAATGGGGCGTAGGCGTGCCTAAGTTAAACCTAGTTTTAGAATTAATTTTATTATAATATTTTTATCGGTAAATTTCTGCTTCGATAACATAATGCAATACAATCAATGCACTAAACATTTTCACTGATCTATCTAGGTGAGAGAGAGATTTTTAATCACACCCATATTAGCACTTTCAAATTTAACGAGATGGCGTTAGATGTTGCAAAAAATCTCAAGTCAGTACATAGACGTGAAATACAACTAGTATATAAAATCCCATTGAATAATAATATTGTATCGACATTTTCTGACAATTAAATTAGGTTCACGTGACCGAATCAGAGGAGCTTTAATTTTCCATACAAATTGACGGTACGACTGGTTACATTTTTTCACGGCGACTCGGTAAAAACTCCCACTAGCCCCTCAGCGCCAGTATCAGCGAATCAATGGCAAATAGCATTGAAATGCGGTGCTAGAGCGAGCGATGCGCGGCGCTGGAAAGGTGCGTTGGCACCTGCGACCCACGCGCCGTGAGGTCGTGCGGCTCGCGCCCACGCCGCGCCGCCTTCGGACACATCTCGGCGCTAATAAATTGCAGAGGTACCGGCAACAGCGAACGGGATGCTTTTACTTCCTGGATACAGGCACGATTTCACAGTTTGCGCACATTAATTGCTTTCCTATACGTACTGAAGATATACAGATCGTGTCATTGAAAAATAGTTACAGAAGTCTAACGATTAAATCTAATCTAAACTAATATTACTATTAATTTAAGTCTGTTTGCTGTTTTCACAATAAAACCGCTGACATTTACTTTTCTCAAACAGAAATTGAACTAAAAGTTATTATGGTTAAACAATGTGTTATGAGGGTTATAAAATGGAAAATTTACGGTGATTGAAAATATAGCCTTAATGCAACATATCTATTTAATCACCACATAATACATATAATGATCCTCTACCGCGTCTGTCTCTCTATTTGCGATAAAATCATATAAACTGAATGGATTTTAATGCGGTTTTCACAAACAGATAGTGTGATTCCTGAGGAGAGGTGTCCATTTTTTCTTTGAATAAACAGGGTCAAGTACAATTTTTTGGAAGGTTATATTACAATATGTTTTTCACGGACCAAATCGCGGGCGTTTGCTAGTATAGCATAAACTATTTATATGACAAACTATTTCATATAACAAAGTTGCAAGAGTTACGAGGGGTGATCCAAAAGTAATGATAATTAATATTAAACAAGATGATTATAATTGATTTTTTATTTTATTTTTCTACATAGTCTCCTTATTACTAAATACATTTAGTCCATCTTTTTTTAAACCTAAAATTACCTTTGAAAAAAATTTTTTTTCTTGACTCTCCAAAAAAGCCTCTACAGCGGCCATCACTTCGCTATCGTCTTCAAATTTCTTGCCTCGGAGGTCTTCCTTGAGCCGAGGAAAGAGGTAGAAGTCACTGGGTGCTAGATCTGGCGAATAGGGAGGGTATTCAACTAATTCAAATCCCATTTCTTGAATAGCAGCCATCGCAACTGCAGCTTTGTGAGCCGGTGCGTTGCCTTGATGAAACAGCACTTCAGCGCGCAGCCTGCCGCGTCTTTTTTGTTTAATGGCCTCCCGTAATCTTATTATTTGGTCTGCATAGTAAGATCCTATAATAGTGGCTCCCTTGTTGCAAGTTTTCCACCATTATTACTCCTTGTGCGTCCCAGAAAACGGCCATACCCTTCCCCGCCGAACTTGACACTTTGAATTTCTTTGGCGTGGGTGAGGAGACTCGTTTCCAAGTCATTGACTGCTGTTTCGTTTCAGGATCAAAATGGTGGATCCAGGTCTCGTCAGGTCAAGTTGGATATTTTCAAGATTTGCCCTCGAAATGTCAATTCGTTTTTTCTTTTGATCGTCGGTTAACATTCTTGGTACCCAACGTGCTGACACCTTTTTCATATGCAATTCGTTTATGAAGATTTTTTGGATACTGCCATATGACATCCCTGTGACCTCAGCTACGTGCCTGACGGTCACTATTCGATCTGCCAACACGATATTTTTGACCTTTTTCATGTTATCCTCAGTGAGGGACGTGGATGGGCGTCCTTCGCGAGGTTCGTCTTTTGTGGATGTTCTGCCCAACTAAAACTCCTTGGCCCAGCGTGTAACTGTGGAATAAAGAGGAGCAGAGTCCCCCAATGTTTCCACAAAGTCGCTGTGTATGTCTTTGGTGGACGTTTTTTTCAAGCAGAGGTACTTTATAACGGCTCTAATTTAGTTTTTCTCCATTTTGATGATCGGTTTTCGACAGCTGGTATTGAAATGAATATAGCTCCGGGAAATCATGGCCTATTTACATGATTTTTCTAGCCTGATCTAGTGGATAGTATAGCAATATATTTTTTTTTGGAATTTTATGTGCACTGGAAATAAATTTTGGATCACCCCTCGAATAGTTGCTCCATATTCATAATATTTTCTTAAATTAATTCGTCTATCACAAGAGAAGAAGAGTTTAACAGATGAACATTTTTTATGAGTGCAAGTTCATTTAATATTTCATTATTGATGTTTTCAAGAATCATAGAACGAGCTATCGAGTCGGTAAGGTTGCGCAATTTTTAGGAATTCGAGCAGCTACAGTGAAAGTTATATCCGCCGATAAATCGTTGTAAAAATTAATATTTAACTAGCACCTTTAAAATCTGTCCGTACTACAATTTATTGCCATAATTAAGGAAACGAGAGTCACTTTGGAGACAGCTTTACGCAATCTATCATAAAAATACTAAGCAATAAATTATAAAACTTACGTAGGTAGTAGCTTTCAAATAACAAATAACAACAAAATTGTTTTAGGCATGTGGCATATTTATAAAACTAGTATTTCGTGCACACACAAGAACAGTAGTTCGCTTGCTAGGTCTGAAGTTTGCTCTCGCTCTGAAAGATGTATTCTATGTAGCAAAAACTTTTATAACAAATCAACAGACTCCAAACGACTGACGAAAACCGAACAAGAACTGATTTACGTATCTGACCAAATATGGCCGACGAGACGGGGCAGCAAAAAGAAAAGATCTCTTGGCATCGGCATTAATATTTTAATACATTATTCATCGTTTGCGACTAATTTGGTCATACAAAGTAATGCACGGTCACAGAATGTTGTTAGGAATTATGCCAAGTAAGTAGTAATCCACTTGTTTGATTTTACCCCCATAATTGGTAAGTAGGAAAAACCGTCAAGAATCTCTGCCGTGTTACAAATACGTCGTTGTTGACACGAACATCAGTAGAAGTAGAATAAATTCATTTTTATAGTAATAGTTGACGGAACAAGCACATGGTCCAACTGATCTTAAATGGTATACTACTGGCATGTAACAGAGTAAGGCAGGCATGCAAATAAAGCGTGCAGTGCGTAGCCCAGAGCCATCTACCTGTGACAGTGATCTTTAATATCTCTGCCTCAGAGGTCTTATGCTTGTTGTTGTTGTTATTGTGAAACCACATCGTTCGGACCGAAACAAAGCTCGGCTTTGCAGCAAACATAAGCATGTCGGAAGAGTTTTATCACAAATCGCTCTTTCGAAACGTGTAATCAATTATACAAATAGGTAAAAAAAACACTGAGAAAGATTTAGCAAAAAAGAGCAATAGTCATCGGATCCGAGGTCAATGCTAACCACAAACTTTCGGCTGCTTGAACTAATGACAGCACAATTAACGTTACTACACAGGAAACGAGTGACGATTAACTTTTGACCTGAGTCATTCAGGGATTTTTATCCCTTATTCATCAGATCTGCCTCTTTTATCAGTTTTGCCTGAACTATGATTTCAGCAAATGTCAATTTGTGTCTGGCAGTTTTTGTCCTCACATCAGCGGTTGTGAAAAACACGAATCTTACTCGCGAAATACATTAATTTAAAGTGTCTATTGTCTTCATAGCGAATACCATCTACACTTGTTATTGAAATAATAAATTCCAACAACATATAAGATTAAGTAGGTAAGCCAGAGGTAAACGAGTTTGAAAAACGTCAACATAAGTGAACCGGTGAAGTCATAACAGACAGACTACTATAAATATCCAACCCACACAGCCTCGAATAAAGATTAACTTTACGGTACAGTAGAGTCATAGCAGGAGAAACAAACAATACCTACGTGAAATGTCATAAAATAAAAATGTAGAAAATTCACCGCACATTCTCGTTATACTTTTATTGTCATTATATTATATCACATTCCATATTAATCGGGACACATTTAATTTTATCCTGTGGTAGACTCTGGGATAACAGAAATATACGGGCATCAATAACTTTAACATTATTTTCAGTGAACTTGTTTGGCAATTGCATTTCCTTGACGATGCAAGTGTTTATCATATTATAAATAAAATGGTCGCAAAGAAGCTAGTCAACCTAAGAATGATACAACTTTCGCACATACTAATAAGAACATAAGAAGCCAGCGATAAATTATCAAACTAACAACGATGATGGTTTCCAGCAGTTTCTTCTCCAGTTTTTTTTCTTATCATATAATTCATTCGATAAATCGTGTGCTCAGTGATATATACGTATGATTAGCAGTCATTCAATTTCTTCGTTTCAGATATCTACAATCTACGGTGCGACCCAGTTGGAGGCTACAGACGCGATGTCGGTGAAAGTGAGAGATGTTTCTCTTGCCGTGCGAACGTATCGCCGGATAGCGACCAATGTAAATATTTCGTAATCGCTATTATTGGTATGAATGTAGAGGCGATCGATACGGTGGGCGACACCCATACTTTGCTTACATCATAGTTTGCGATGTAATTATCATTGTAACTATACTTAAGTGCGTAACTGAAGATTGTAATTAAAAATCGATCAGTAAACGCGACTTCAATTCTGCCTTGTTCATTATCAACGCCGAAAGGGTTTAAAAGTACATATGATTTTATTATATGACCAAGTTTTGGCAATATCATTTAAATAAATACATTTAACAGTTTCAAAGCACTTTTCAGACTATTTTTGTAGTGATTGCTTTTGATTTGGAAAGTAGATTTAGACAAGCTTAAAGCAGAACTTCATATATTTTGTGAAACTGATATGAAGGATCATCAAAACAAGAACTCTAAATATTAAAAGTTATATAAAGCTATTACGTATTACTATATTATAGAGATAGTTAAATATTACCTTAAACATATTGACATTGAAGCTTAATATTTGGATGGGTAAACTGCAAGTATGTGTAAATAAATTCAGATCGTACCGTATATTCACTTAAAATAATATAACATGTCCAAATTAAATGATTGATTACTAAAGCAAACATTAAACACATATCGTTTACCAATTTTTCGAAACCGTCGTTAGTAAACACAATACGAACTGTGAAATTGCATCGTTCGCTGTCTATAATAGTTTATGAATGCGCTTCGTTTTCAAGATTTCCCACCGAGGTTACGTCGCAATGTAGCGGCGTGCATTTGAGCGGAGGCTGAAATGAGAAAGTTGCACGGAAATCTTCCATTCCTATTGCAGGCTAAACTAATGATGACCAATATTAGGAATAATAAATAGTATTAAATTTTAGTTTATATTTTATTTTACAATTATTTTATTTAGATTATTATAAGATTTAGTCATAGACAAATTAATATATGTTAGCAGGTACTGAGCATTTATTGTCAACTTCAGCTCAATACCAGCCTAAGATAATAAACTTGTATCAAAGATTGTTCAAAACGTTAAACATTTTTAGTCAGAAAAGCATTAAGTAACAAGTTGTAAATGTTATCTAAGTTTTAAAAAACTTTACTTACAATATCATCATTAGAAGATTAACTAGAAATACAATAGTACATCTATTGTATTTCTGGTTACAAATAAAACAAACTAAGAGATATTTAAGACGAATGTTAAATAGAAAAACGGATAACAATTACGAGCGTAGATACTTACTAAGTATTGTATAATATAGAGAAATACTTTACTGCCTAGACACATAACTATTATATATATATTACCTGAGAAAAGCATTAACTAAATCGGCGTTTTAAAAAAGGCAGTGCATAATATATCAACATTGCATTAGAAAATTAACAAAAAAACAAAGACAGCTTCTCGTGACAAATAGGACAACATAAATGGTGTGGAGTCGGTAGCTTTCAATTTTTTTTGGCATCTTATATTTATATATTATATTTACCAAATTTTAATATATTTACATAAACGAATAACAATTATCTTGATAAATATAATAATTAAGTACAAACCAAATCACTATGTATAATGATATGCCAGAAATACTTTGAATTTTAAGTACGATATACACATCACTTTTTTAATAAATCTAATTTCATGAGATAATTGTTATTGTTATAAATTAATAAACCTATAGTAAAAGTTATTTGATTATATTCTGACATAAAAAATAAAAGTTGACATAAAAGATAAAAATGTTTGTATTGAAAATAATCAAATTATTTTCATTCAAAAATTAAGTAATTAAATAATTCAAATGTTAAACAACAAAATAACTCTACAGTCTTGTCAAACATTCTATTGCTCACGGCAGATCCGAACTAAATGTAGTTATTAGATATATTGCGTGGTTATTCACTTTTTGGCTTTAGTTTATTACATTTAAACTGTTTAGCAAAATAATACTTTAAAAGCTCAGTAAATATTTACTTACTAATGGTTCACGTGTAGTTCTTACAGTTTTTTATAACACATTAATTTTTGACTGATTCTCAAAAACTATTATTTGACTGAATTAACTATGATTATATGAATGTGTTAATGATAAAAAATGTCTTCTGAAAATAACCGTAAATATCCCTCATTCTTAGTGACGACGGAATAAGTAGTCATTTGTTATAATACGTATCACTTCACTTCTTCTTTAAATATATTAAATTTTATGATTGTCAGGGCTTATTAATTTTATAATGATTCATTGAATCTAAATCCAACTTATGTTACTATAAATATAATCGATATTAAAAAATATTCCTCTGCTTTATTAGCACTCGTATAGTGAACATTAAATGTTACAATTGTCGTTTATCTTTATCCTAAAGCTAAACTTTAGAACGAGAACTTTTATAAGATATATAGTTTTCTACGTGCTCGTACAGGTAGTTACCTACAATTCCCACGGTTGTGCGGCACAATTGCCTTGCTGGCAGCTCAAACATTTAATTTGGTACGGAATCTGGGCTTGTCGAGAGCACGGCGTTGCGCAATTTTTAGCTGCCCTAAGATAGGTGATTGGAAATTATTAATTTACCCTTTGTGTACTCACTCGTTTAATGATGTTGATAAATTTGTTTTACCGTTAATACAAAATACTTTATTTATAACAAAACATAAAATAGATAGAAATTCTTCTTTGCCAAGTCTAACGGATGACAGACGAAGGAATCAATTTAACCAAGAGCGTTAAGTTAACTGAGCTTGAATCTGATCTAATTATATTTAATATAAAATCTAATGCTTAACTGCAATCACGTCTGATAGTAAGCACTAAGCAATGATGCATACATGAGCGTTATGGGGGAAACACGCCTGCGTGTAAATAGACACATATATGTGTCTATTTATAATTATATGTGTCTATTTACACTTGATTTGGAATACGACTTTGCAGGTGATAGAGATAGGAAGTTGAAAAGGCATTCCAGATCTTTGTAAAGAGCTATGAAAGAGGAACTCAGTACGCGTTCAAATCCAAGGGATATCGGTAAAAATGTCTGCGGTATCATACTAGGTACTATTAGAAAGGCGAATGTTAGTAACTTCTTCACGACGAAACGGCTGGAGCGATTTTCATAAAATTTGGTATGGAGTTAGATGACACCTTGGATTAACACATAGGCCACTTTTGATCCCGAAATTTTGACTTGAACGGGAACTACGTAGGTGAAACCGCGGGCGTCCTCTAGTTAAACGTTAGTGAGAGTGAATTACCATACGTCAATGTTATTTTACAGATAAGTGTAATAATAGTTGAAAGTTCCGCTGTCGGAGATGCCGTAACAGATAATATTTCGTTACTCCAAAATAAGTATGAAAGAGAAAGTACAGCTTAGATATTACTTTGTATTATTTGTGAGAGCTAATGCTTAATCGATGTTCGTGGACCTAAAGCTAGCTAACTTATTGAAACAGTCATTTCCGGTAGATATAATTATATTGTCATACTATTTTTTCTTGGATTTAGAATTACATCATAGGATACTCTAATGCGTAACAAGCACAATAATTGATAATAGTATTAGTTTTATAAAACTGAAAAATTAGTTAAGAAGCAGACTCTACTTTTTTACGCATCCCTCTGGAAACGGTACCAAGTAATGTTATCATCAACACTGTTTCCTGAGGGTATGTGGGACTCGCCAATTATTGGAATACCCATTAAAACCCACCGGAGCCGACTGCGTCAGTAAGTGAGACACCACTGGACAAAAGCAGACTCTACTTGATCAAAGTCAAAACTTGAATAGCTAAACTTGATTAATAAAATCTCTGCGTTAAAATATCTGAGATTGTAATTTACATAATGTTAAATCAGTATTCCACAAGCATACCGAAGGAGAAATACGAATTGTTTCGAAAAGATTGTTTTCAACGTTTTAGACGAGAGCTCGTATTTTATGGGTCAATGTTAAGAGAGGGGGGACGTCACCCACCTTATTGGACCCCCACCTTATTACCAACATAACTTCATCGCTCATTGAGAAGTCAAAATGAACAACTGATTTTCTGTATACTTTGTACAAAAAATTGTTCTGAACACAATATGTCTAATATTTATGATTATGACGAGTATATTAAAAACGCGTTATCAATATTTTTTACCCCGACTACAGAAAAATCCAAAATGAAGGGTTTATATAGATATACCACTCAGAAGACTCTAAAACAATAATTCTGCTTGACATTAATTAACGGACAAACATGAAAACGAGACTCGAAAATTAGCATCTTTTAATTGTTCCTTTAAACCTATTACTAGACTTGAATTTATATACAAAATAGAAACTATCATACTGACTTAGAAATCGTTCGATCTAGACCGATAACGAAAGAAATGGACATTAAATTCCGTCACACAAATCCGCGTCCACCACTACTTGCTTTCCCCACCGTTTCCACCGGAAGGCCATTAAGAAGCTCGCGGCATTGTAATATTAGATGGTTCGACATGAGTTCCATCGTGTTTTTTTATCTACTTTGGTATAAATATTATATTTTGGAAAGAAGGTTAGGCTTTCATTGTAATATTGAAGTGTAGACACGTGCATTTGTAATGTTCAACAAAACAACATTTTTAGCAATTATTATCTTTTTCTGCGTGGTTGCTAAGCAACAGTGTTTTCTATACTGAAAAAAGTGTATATATATATATATTGAAAATGAAGTATAATAAGATTCAGATCAATTTTATCATAATTGGCCAATAGTGTAGCCTAGATACGTTGGAGCATTAAGTAAAGGAAACTGTTACATAAAAAGCGTTGCCAATCTGTGATCGTAGATACTATCGCGAATACCTTCTTGAGTATAATTTGTTACAATGAAGTGATCGATTTAGTCCAAATTCTACTTTCCATTGTCATTTTGAGTATCAATTTCATTAATAGTTTCGGCGATATGAACTATTATAACATTATTTATCGTGGCATCATAATTTCATCAAGTCATCATAATACCAGAGCAGTTCTTTATTCTGTTTATTTTTAGAATGCGACAAAAAAAGCGATCAAAATTAGGGCACCAGATTTTAATTATATTTATAGAAGTACTAAAAATACTCAAGAAGCTACAAATAATAGCTATCAACGATGGCGTAACTACTTAAAAACAAAACCAAGGCAAGGGCCAATCAAAAACGCATAAAAATAATCATACGTCTTGGAGATGCGGCAAATTTTATACAGAGAACGACCTTCATTCAAGGATATCAACAATGAACCGAGGATATTCGGGGTCGGTCTAAATAAGGACCACTCTGCCTATATTTCAAACCTTTTGTACGCTACAGCTGGTAGAAACTTCTAAGGTGTTGTTTATGTGCATTCCATAAAGAAATAAATTAACACGGCTATTGATGAAGACATTGAATTGTTCATAAAAGGTAAACAAACAGTCAAATTGGGACGGAATTGACTGACAACTCTTCAATATATAAATATTATGTACATTTTTTGAGACGATGTCAAGCTATTAAATCCGATCTCAATTTATAATAAGTGAGAGTAAAAGAGAGAATATCTTGGGAAGTACAAGGTTATCTTACCCATACCCTTAAATGTGATACTTAGACCCCATTTTAGGGTCATCATCATACCGGAACGCTAAATTGCATAGCGTAAGTAGTATATTTAATAACGACTGTACTACCAAACCAAACCTGATTTAGAAAATATAATACTTTAACAAGAGCTATAAATTCCTACTTGACAGGATATTATAATGCATGTTATTCCCAAGTCTGCTTTTTGCTGCTAAAAACATTACCTTCCTTCTGACGCAGTCGGGTAAAAAGTACGATACTCAAAACTCAAAACGTAACTTACGAGTTGAATCAACACTATTACAACTGTGCTGTATAAGTTGGCAGTTTGTTATATATTACTTTTAATGTTAAATAGTTTTGTGAGCAAGTAAATGTCGCGGGCTAATCGCAAACTGTACTAGTTGCATTTAAGAATCTTTACCAGGTAGCCCAAGATTTTAGGAAGGAAGATGAAGATTATTATTATAAACAGTGTCTAAGTAAATTTTTGAACACTTAATTTGACTATGGCGACAGCATAATTTCTTTGAAATCGAAGAAAAAACTGTCCTCATTTACTTTGCACTTAAGTTACTTACTCAGTATAAGTTATTTAAGAGGAGATAATCGAATATACAAAACTGGCTGGTTAGTTTATCAAATATTTGTCTAAGTATCGCAATACATTCAATCAAACATGCCTACATGCAAACGTAACAAGGTCCACGCCTTATAGAACAACTGTGGGCGGAAGTGTGCACGGAACACCGACCGTCTGTCGCAACGCAACACGCCGCCCGACCGGCTCCGAAACCGTCATGCCATACTTATTTATAGACAACTATAGTCCCTTCCACATGTCCCTTCAATAATATGCATATTTTTATTTCTAGAAACGCCATTGAATTCCTATAAAGGTAGACCATAGAATGTGGTAGAAACATGTTTAATGTTTAAGCCTTTTAAGGCTTTAAATGTGGGAATGTACGTAAACGCCTATTCATGCTCTGAAAATAATTTATTATCTAATAACGAGTTTATCATACTTCAAAATTCCAAGATAACTAACAGCGATCGTAAACATCAATATCGATAGGTTCAATTGACTCTTGACAAAGTTAAGGAAATTTAAATTTATTTGACTATTAATCAAGTGGATGGATTGTATCGACAATGAAAACGAATATAGGGAAGTATCAAATTTCTACTATCTCAATAAATGAATATGTACTTTGAAAAATTCATAGAAGAATGAAAAACTCAGAATTAACCCGCAACCCGACCGAGGATTCGAACTGAAGACCTCGTGAAGCCACATAGGCTTACCACTAGGGCAACGAGATTGTTGAGAATTCCATTGTAATAAGGTATGATTTATATATAGGTATACATTGTGGTGAGATATTGTTCGTAATTAAACTACCGGAACTAATACACCGGCAATCAAGTGCAGCGCTGAACTAAAGCGTTGTTAATAAGCAATGCCATAAACAAGAAAAGTGAGGCCTCAGCGCGTAGATATCAACGACTTCCTACGGAAATCGATATGTATTTGTTAAAGTGCTACATTTATTTGTTTAAGTGCACAAAAGGGCAAACAAGGAAACTCTAGGATCAGTAAATTAACATGGTTTGCCGATACAAGGTGATATTATACGCGACGTTCATTCCAATGAGGCGAAGGTGCATACCATTGGTTTAATCGACTGTATTAAATCTTAATGATTGTAGTGACAAACAGATACCGATACATTGAGCGCTTAATTGGAATGCAAACTACGGTTCACTTTGCATCCTCGTTTGAATATACTATCAGCTTCTATAGAAAAGCATACTATGAGAGGACTGGACGTTCAATCTATAAATGAGCACACACATGAAACAAGTGTAATGGGATGTCAGTTCAAATATCTTTGTCCAATGACGGTAGCTAACGTTATTTGGTCTTTAAATGTTACCCAATATAAAAAATACGAAAAACTATGACTTTTACTCTATGGATAAGCATGACACCATGTCAAGAATATAGAGACAGACATATGGAGGGGAGTAAGTAAATAAATATTAAACGCGATAACTTAAATTTTTCCCAAAAAGACAACTTCATAGAGCTTTTGTCAAATTCGCCGATTTTAGACAATGGTGGCACAACAAAGTGTAGACTATGACTAATTGTGGAAAACTGAATTTAGTGGACCGCGTGGTCAGTAACTGTAATAAAGGGAACAGAAACGTCACGTATTGCTTGATAGCATGGATGAAATCCTCATTGCTTTATACAATGACAACAAACAAGTCACGATCCGAACAAATATGCGCATAATTATTTGAGCAGGCTTTACGAGATAAAACTATTCTGCATATTAAATGCTAGCTAAAGCTATAAGATAAAGATATATATTTAATCTTAGATTAACGTAGTCGTCACGGCCACTGCATAGACTACTTACAATCGTCCCTAGTATCGAAGTTGTTCTCGATACCTACTACGAAAAAAATCATCCACGTCGAAGCCAAATCTGATAACTGGTGCATGCTGTCTTTCTGCTCACGGATAAGGGTTATTAGAAAAGGAATAAAAATCCTTCGAAGTCATAACATTTCTTTTAAGAGATTATCGAATGCCGAGAATTCGATATCGAATGCTGTTTGAGTAAGTTTTAATGAAACAAATCTCAGGTATTGCTCCAGACTTCGCTGAATTTAAGTACCAACCTTTAAAAATCTCTTATAACCGGAGGGAAAAGGATTAAAAAAATTTAATTTATGTTCTTTCTACATAACTATACGCTTACATAATAAAGTTTATTAATCTCTCTACGTATAATTTACGTTTAAACACCCTGCTATTGAGTAATATGGAAATCAGACGGTGGGAAAGGAAACTGAACAAAGCGCCAAGCTCTCTATATTATCACTTACATCGGGTGCGGCGACATTTTCTCCTTATATTGAATTTACTCGAACCCACTCTCAAGTGTCTACGGCAACAGACAACCTCAGCTGAGTATGTACTACATGATGACATTAAAATCTACTGACAATTTAAAATGGATGAAGATTTCAATCACGAGAAAACTCATAAACTTAACGCAAACAATTGCCTTGTGGGTAAAAAATTTGAAAAAGCCTTAGTCGTAGCCTGTTGCACGTTGAGAGCGTAGGTTTTGCGGAATTCCGTACAGTCGCGCCCACTACCACAAACTTATTTTAAAATATCAGCGTTTATTTCTTGTTGTTAACTCTCAACTTATTAGCCGCGTTAATGTGAAAAAGACGAGCTCATTAAAATGTTTGATATCACTGAGCAAACATAAGCATAATAGAAATTATAAATTTTAATTGGATTTACGTCTCGTAAATGATCATACAGCAGATAATAAGCGAGTGAGTGCATTGTGATCTGGGTCGGTAATCACGCCGCGAAGCAGCGAGGCAGTCGGCGACGATCTCCTTTCGCGTCTACCGTCGAGATGCGACACGGTCTGCTGGTCTAACCTTGGCCGTGCCATCCTGTATGATCCCAGCCGTACGAAGATGACATCATGGACGAAAAACATACACTCATAACTATGTAATATGCCGGGCGAGGCCAAGGGCGGAACTCCAATCGATGGCAATAACTGTTTGTGGAACTACGAGGATGAATATTAAAAAGGAAAGTCGGGTTAACGACCTCGGAACGGACGGCCACAGACTGATGGCTGTTCCGATTCTTTTTTTAACTGCCCAAAAAGTTCCGAAACGGTCACGACAATTTTCTGACAGCGGCATGGATCTTACGTTAAAAATAAAATAGTTATAGCTCACGGCGATAGCCTGGCCACTTAAATTAAAGAATTATAAGGCACTCAGGCGCACGCAGCGCTCGCTCTATGGTGCCAATGCAATTTTAACGGCCATTGTAATGAACGTTAGACACATTATACTTACTTTCTAAGATTTTATGTCGCAAACATTGGCTTTGAAATACGATTTCTTTGGCCTCCGTTTCCGACTAAATTACATTTTATGAATGGATACAATCATTATGACGCGAATGACACATTCAGTAACAATTATCATATCAATAGCAATAGTACAGCAACTAACAAGTCTATAATAAATGTTAGTGTTTCTGTTTTGCTTTTTTAGATACATGAGGACGATGTGAATATAACATATCAATTTTCTTTCTACGAATGAAAATGCGCTACCTATTAAAACGGAACTATGTTTCGATGACGGTCACAAAGCTGGTCAGCGTCTAACTTATCGCGTTCTCCGAACCTATCGCATGCAAATAATAAACGATACAACATAGATAAGTAGCCTCACGTCAGTCCTTTCGACACCTGGATGGATTGTCATTATAAAAGCATTCCATGCGTGATGTATACCGCTCATATAACAGTTCTTAAATCGCTAACCCCACATTACACAGTACATACATATACTATAGCGCCACGACTTCAAGGTATAATTTATGTACCTTGAAGTCATGGCGCTTGTACTGTACATTACTTCTTCATATTATAAAAGATCAAACGTAACTCTCAGTCTGGTTATTGGTTTTTACTGAACAAGTTTGGGTCAAGCTTTCGTACAATGCCGACAGAGTTATTTGTCACTAGACATAAAATACATATAATAAAGATTTTTTTTAAGACGCCGACAAAAACAATCGTGCAACATATTGCTGGAAAAATTTAAGTACTAAGTTTATGTGGAAAATGAAAAGCACATTACTAGAAATGAAACTATTCCGGTAAAAGCTTGTAAACGACGATGTACAATCCCTGGTCAACGCTTGAAAGAGCTCACGGGAATAATGGATTGGTTTCTTTTATTTGTTTCTGTAAAGCATCTTTTTCATTTATATTCTTTGCTTGCTCTAAAATTATAGTGATATATATAATATAATTAGAATATTTAAATATGCTGGGAAATCATCAAAGTACTGCTGCCGAGTTTAGTTTAGGTAAATACAACATTTTTTTCTCTGTAAATCATCGAACATAATCGAACCTTACATCTTTTGGTTTTTAGTCATTATTATTATCCAAGCAGCTATTTAACATTCGAACAGCAGTAGGCTTTTTTCATACATAATGTAATTGACGGACCAAGCAGACGGCCCACCTGATGAGAAGTGGAAATCATCAAGAGATCTCTAATATGATGCCCGGATCGATTTGAAATTGAGCACACAACTCATTTCGCGATGTAGACGCTCACTAAGAACGTATTTCTCTATACGCCCACGTGCCCTACGCAAGTGAAACCGCTGGGCACAGATAGGTTCAATTAACTGGACAAGTAAAGAACTCATCCTAACTTAGATATCAAGCTTTATGTGCCCGTAATTACACTGGCAACCACCCTTTTAGACCCGAATACAACAATGCTGCCTAGCGGTAGTAAGAAGCATGGAAGGAATACTTCCCCGGATGAACTCTGTCCCAAATCATACCACACCTTGCCACCAAATATTGCTCAGCAGCAAACTACAAATTAGTGCTTCCCCGGATATAAGCTCCACTAGTAGTAACAGCTCTGTAGAAGTATAAGAGAGGCTTACCGAGACCGCGACTGAGGCGCTCGGAACAACACCGGCATTCTCGATATCCTGGCCATCGGGGGCGCTTAGAAACCGGCGCAAAGTGCCGTATCCAGACGCCGAGGCCACCATCGCTACCATTATCACTGCACAGACCACTGGAGGCTCACTAGCAACTAACTGTCATCGCTCGGTCGGAGGCGGTGCGCGCGCGGCGGTGTGCGCGCCCGTCGCGGTTCTACTGGCGAGGCTAGCGCGACCGTTGCTCGCCCCCCTACCTACCGATGCTCGTAGAAATGTTTGATTTGACGAGATAACTAAGTTGGCTTTGGATATCCGTCGCGATTACGTACTTTTTTTTTAAAGTAATTAACGGACTCCTTTATCCAATTAATCATAGTTCCTTAGAAAAATATTTAGTAATAAAAAATTTGATAAGAATTGCATTCTTTGTTGATAGCAATTTATTCATTGCTATTTTTAAATATCACCACATGGTTAGTTCAGTGGTTAGCCTACATGGTCTTGTGTTCCAGTCCTGGGTTAGTAATTGGTTAGTTGCAGTAGCCAGTTGAATTTTTTCTCTGAAAAAATCTCAGTAGCAGTTCTCACTTTGAAAATTACTTACATGTCTCACTTAGTAACAATTGAAGTTAAACTTAAAATTGTTTTCAATATAGTTATTTTTTTATTAGTAAATTAAGAATTGTATTCTTATTGATCACTTAGTTCTTAGTTATCAAGAAAACATTATCTTTGTTAACACAATTTACAAACAATCTGCAAAGCTATTGGATATTGGATAAGTAGGCTAAGTTCAATAATGAAGAACTTCAATAATGAAAACAACATGTAACTGGCATGTGATGGCAAAGTGTTTATCATAACTAGATAGTTAAGTTCTCATGTAAATCTTAAGTTTTTTAATGGAAATAACTTAACTTCTTTAAACTTAAAGTTACCAAAGGACATGGCCAGAATTAGTATGGAGCAGTGTCCTGAAAAAAAAAGTTTGTTTGCAGTGACATATAGTACCTTATTTTAAAGCTTACGAGTTTTAGAATACTGCTATTTAAGTTTTGTGATCAAAGAACTTTCGAGACTCTTCAATAACATGTTACAAAAAGGTGTCTAATTATTTTAAATAGCAATGATTTTATTGTCGTTTACCAAAGTGTTAGATAGTTAGTAGCAAATAATACCTCACTGGTCCAATAGTTAGACTATATAAATGGGTTAACATCATTGGTATATAAGGAGATTGAGTTGGTACTAAACATTTATTCTAGTTAATCAAAGTGAATTAATTCATCCCGGTCATTATTATTAAGTAACATATGACTGTTCCATATAAAAAAAATCATTTCAAAAACATTTCTAATCTGTCAAAATACGATCAGATACTTGTACACTCTTTTGCATGTCGCATCAACAATCGTTTTGATTGTTGATGCGTATATTTAAACAATAAAAAAAGCGTAAATCTTTATTTTATTATTATATGTTTATAATATTACTTTACAGTGTTTTGTTAGTCGTATTTTTTATATTTAATTACAAACTGAAGTCCTAAATATAGATAGAATATGTAATATTATTATATATGTATCCAAACTCATAAGCTAATGCGAGTCAAAGAAATATCCAAAATAAACAAAAAAAATACGTATTTCTCGAATGTTATAGAGAAATATAATTATTTATATAGTTTATGATATTGGCAGAACCCATCTGGCAAAACTAGATGCAAATGTCATAAAAACATTGAAGTCTTGGTTTGGTCTAGCACTCTCGGCTGACCCTTCAACTCTATTCAGAGATTACAATAATTTTGGGTTAAAACTAAAAAGGCCATCGGAACTCTATAAACACCTCAGGGTTACCAGAACGCACATTCTAGTTAAGTCCCAGGACAAACTAGTTGCATCACTTCCTAAAGACGAGTGTGCCGGAAAACTTGACTCTAGGCTTCAATTTTACAAACAATTTATGGCAGGGGCTCAGGTAAATAGAACCGGGTTGGGTACAAGACGTAAAAAGGAAGACCAAGACATAATAAAATCTTTTCTTAAACAAGATGAGGACAACAACTACAAAGTGCATGCCATGAACCTAGAAATGCAAAACGAGTGGTTAAACTTAGGCGAGTTCTGCATCCCTCTGGCTCTGAAGTGGCGCGCCTTGCTGTACGATTGGTCTCCTGCCTTATTGAAATTTTATCTTAATGCCTTTCAACTGACTCTCCCAGATCAGAGTAACCTAGTAAGATGGGGAAAAGCCTCGGAAAAATCTTGCTACACCTGTGGTGAGGCAGTGGGCACTGCAAGGCACTTATTGGTAGGATGCAAGGTGCTCCTGGACAGGGGTCTCTACTCACGCCGCCACGACAGAGTACTAGAAATCATACGTGAAGCTATAAGCCTTTCAGTAGCTAGGGCTCAAAAAGGGTTGACGACGAATAAAAGACAAACTAACTTCATTAAAGCAGGCTCAAGTACAAATTCCACCAGCAAGCCTTATTCAATTCTGGGCTCTGCTCCTGATTGGAGTATATTAATGGACAAGTATGAAAAGCACTATAAAATCCCGGAAGACTTAAGAAGAGAAAAAGCTATTACGACATCTAGACCGGACATATTTCTTTTTTCCAAACAAATCAAACGTATAGTACTTGTTGAGCTTACAGTGCCGTGGGAAACAAACATCCCTAAAGACCATGTATTCAAAGTGAATAAATACTATGACCTTACTAATGAACTAACCAAAAATGGCTATGTGGTTAGTTTATACGCGGTAGAAGTGGGTGCTAGGGGTATACCAGCGAAGTCTCTCTACAACCTGCTAAAAGACCTTGGCCTTACTAGAAGTGCAGTAAGCTCCATATTGGAACGAGTGTCCAAAGCTGCACTAGTAGCGTCCTTCCGAATATGGTTGGGCAGGGAGAATAACTTGAACAGAGGAGGTGAGTGTTGACGCGCGTCACTAAGGGTACCCTTAAACCTACACCCGTGTCACAAGTCTCGGGCTCTGTTCGGAGTTTTTCTCTCAGCCACGCGATGGACCCGGCACCCGCACGGTGAATCCATGGAATGCTAAGATATTCGTCTCCCTCTTTGCCTTAAATATTGCTTTATTTATTCATTTTTTTAACATATTAATAAATATTGCAAATTGTATTCAATCTAGGGGCAGAATCCAGCCATGTCCTTTGCCTCCTATTTACCTGTTTTCTATAGAATATATATAATACCATTGTATTACTCAACAAAGTTGAAATGTAAAACATAGTAATGTCAACCAGTCTGTTAACTATATCCACCAAAACTCAGAGACAATATGTCAGCACCAAGCCTAGGATGCCTCAATATTCAAGAAATAAATCTCAGAAATGAAAGACACTCTTAATAAATAGCAGCGAAATAAACTCATTTGCGATATATAAACAAGCATGTTCAACACTAAGCTGCATCTTTGCTTACCATTAGGCATATTTGCAGTCAATCGCTAGCACTAGCATACTGTATGGAAAATTAGTTGAAATAGTCTATAGATGCTCTAAGCTCCCAAAAGTTTAGTAAAGCCCCAAGTTTAGGTTGGAAAGTACCTTGTTTGTATAAAGTTTAGCTAGAGAAGCAGGATCATAAGATCTAAGTTTACTTATGAATGAGCGTAAAAATGTAGTTCTTGTCCACTTTTGACTTATAGCTTTATAATATAATCACTGAACAAGTGATATTTGGGGCATTGCAAATCAGTGTGCAGTACCATTGTGTTAAAAAATCATTATACTAGAAATGTGCCAACTATGACTTTGGCAAACTATTGACAGCCTAAGTGGCTCAGGTGCACAGTGAATTTATAACACCGAGCTCCAGGCAGGGCCGCATGTTACCCAGAATGAGTTCAGGTTAGCTGGTAGGGGCTTCAGCCCTGGCTAGTTACCACACCGCTAACAATGAAATACCATTAAATTTAGCATTCCAGTAAAATGTCTTGTAGAAACCAATGTAGTGTAGATATTATCATAATCCTATGTCAGCCTGCTTCCATCTTAGATTGCATCATCACTTATCACCATTAGATTGCAGTCAAGAGATAACTATCTGGTTTTCCCTATAAACTTTTATGTCTGATTTAAAAATAATCACAAAGTAAGAACCTGACTTAAATACAGGCACATTTTGCCAACTAATCTCTGACTACAAAAGGACTGGAAAGTCAGCTTTACTTACAGTTTCAAGAAAACATAGGGGCAACTTTTATGATGATGATCTTGTTCACTACAAGTCATCACAAACCATACAGCTGTTTAACAATTAGCTTACAGCTGGACCGAGCAAACAAAAGAGTTGTTTTTTTTTATTGGCTTGAATATCCACCAATAGATCTTTTAAAATCATTAGCAATAATGTGGTGATAACGTTTCAATTATTAACTATTAGATGTTGATTATAGTGATCAGGACCAACAGCTTAACAAACTCTCTGAGGCATGTTGTAACACGACCAACTGCTGACTCTGGGATTAGGATGTACTCAAAATTTCAGGATTCAAACCATCGACATTGTGTCTAATGCCACATAGGCTAACCACTAGACAAACGAGGCAATATATTTCCTACAAGGAGGGAGGCCTAGTCCTGTAGTCAGCCATTAATAGGCTGATAATAATGATGAAGAATAATGTGGTAGCATTTATAATACCATGCTTCAGGCAGCATGTTAGTCTACCCGTTTGGTTATCGCTCTTAGAAGTAACTAAATAACAGATGAAAATTTATCAGTATCCAAACAGCATCATGATAATGAATTGAGACTTAATTCTCCAGTTAAGATTTGAAAAAGTTTTTTATATATTTGAAAAAGTCAAAAGGGTGAATGATAAGAAAGTTAAATTTAAAAAGAGTTTATTGTCATAATACCAACTAAAATTATCACTAACTTTTTAAACCAAAGTTGTTACTGAGCTGTCTTTTAATAAAAAGTAAAACTGGAGAAATCAAATTATATAACGTCCCACCAAACAGGATTGGTGATGTTAATTGAATCTACATAAACTGCAGGCCTATCCATTAAATATTAAATATTCTAAAATAATATAATGTTACTCTTATATGCTATAGATTATAAATGCATAGCTGAGATTAGTAATTTTATAGACTTGAATGAGTCATCAACACTGTCCAGTTTACAGTATAACAAATACTAACTGCTGCTACTATAACTAAAATACTGCACACTTCTCAAGCTGTATAAAATATTTATATGAAAAACAAAGCAAAAAAATAATAGGTTGATTGTTATAAGTTGAAAACAAAGGCATACATACAATTGTATAAAAGTATCCTATGTGACATGTATGGCACAACAATGTTCTAATAGAAATAATTTATTCCACAGCAGTGTGGGCAGGTCACCTCACCCACTCTTTGCCTTGATTTGCTTAGCGATTCCAAAGGTGACACCATCCTATATTATCATTTATAAAATTTTATAGCAATCAGTTTGGCTAATCAAACAAATTCTTTGACTGAATTACGTGTTTATTCAGAATTAGTCATAATTTTCAAGAATGGTTGTGGCAGGTACGGCTTTTTATAGTTTTCAGATGGATACAGTCAACATGTGCTCGATAAACATATAATGACAAACACCGGTAATTAAAAAAAGTGTAGCTCTCACCTGTTTTGTGTCCACAGTGTCTGTGGCCTCCATGTTGGCAAATGTGCGCTCCTGCCTCTCCATGGGTTCGAAAACATCAGAATTCCCTAATCCATCCACTGGGCGATACAAATGCACACAATACTAGCAACAACATAACAATCGCGATGGTACAAAAATTTTGTAACGAAACGATGTCAATGATCCAACAAACACGTTTAACACTCTGAGTCCGCTATGCAAAGAGAAAGAATTCTATTGTTCTGGTACTCGTGTAGAAGGAAACATTTTGATTATATCAACAGAAAGCCAAAGCACCAATATTAAATTATCTAAGGAAAATCGAGAAAACACTTCAACACCATCTTAAAATTTCACACATTCCGTCATCGAGGCCGACTGACTGTGGTCGCTGCCCTATACTGCGTTACTATTCACGCACATTTTACAAAGGCAAAAACATGAATTTTTAATTTAATTTACATTATTTATACCTAATAAAACTAACCAAATTAAGTACACAAAATAATATTCATATCTTAATTCGTTAATGCATTAAATGACACATCAAAATAGTGTTACAAACGATTTTATAAAATGAAATATGTAACTTTTTGCGTAAATTGGAGAGCAACCTAATGTCAGTGTGATGCCATCTATGATTTTATAATAATTTTCTTAAGAAACATATAAATAAAATGTAGGTACAGTTTAGATCCAATTTTCATAATATATAACGTAAATAAATTTTGATTCATACAGTGTTAATAACTTTAGGCAATTGTTATAATCATTGCATCTTAAATTACTGGTATAATCTGTAGATTTCTCTATGGTACAGATGTCATTAACTTTCCTCTGTGATAATCATTTCGGTATTATTTGTCAATGGGAATAAATTTTTACTTTGTGTTGTGACTTCGATTTTTGGCGGGAATCGAGTGGCGTGCTTTATAAATTGAAAATTTTAATTTATAAGTTTTTAAACCTCTAGGAGTACTATTCCAGTGTATATATGTAAATTAAACCAGGCAAAATGCCGTCAGATAGTGATGGCGATGCCCATGAGAGATTAGAGAGGAAAAAAAGGAAAATGCAAAAGTCTAGTGAGGACGATGGTTCAAAGTATAAACCATATATTAAGCCGGGATATCGCAGAGCCTATATGGACAACAGCACCAATACGGAATTTCCTGTGTTTGTTGAAAGTAGTGAGGTGGACGTTAAATTGGGTAATAAAAACCCATTAGTAGTTTCTAAATACTTCAAACAAGTGAAAGGTATTCATGAAAGCAGACGCATCAATGCAAGTAAAATAATGTTAGTCTTCAAGCAAGCAACAACAGCTAATGATTTTCTCAAACACGAATGCCTATCTGTGTACAAACTTCGTGCATTCATTCCAGCATCTTCTGTGGAGAGGGTAGGGGTTGTTAGGTTTATTCCTAAGGAATCCAGTAATCACGAACTATTTAATAAACTCTCTTCTGAATGTGAAGTTATAGGAGTAAGGCGTTTTATGAAAAAGGTGGGGGACGAATTTGTTCCCCTTACAACTATAAGTGTCATATTCACTGGTACAAATTTACCGCAGCATATTTATTTAGATAACTGGCGTTATAAAGTATACACATATACGCCTCCCTTAATGCAGTGCTTTAACTGCATGAAGTTTAACCATTATGCCAAAATATGTAAAAATAAACAGGTATGTTCACGTTGTGCTGGGGAACATCACTACAAGGACTGCGCTATAGACATTCTCAAGTGCAGTAATTGTGGTGGTGCTCACTTAGCAATATCAAAAACATGTCCCATAAAGGCAGCAAGAATAGAAAAGCAAAAACAAACTTATGCTAAGGTACTCCAAGTTAATAGTGTAACTTTTCCTACACTCCCAAAGCCTCAGGCTCAGGTTCTGCAAAAAAATTATCAAACCAACCAAGACATCCCAGACAAGAAAGATATGTCTCATTCAGACATTATAAATAATAAGAAAGTAATAGCAGCTATAATAAGTACATTAGTTACAATAGGGAACTCTAATGATATAAAGTCTACTAAACAAATAAAAGAAACATTTTTGAAACATTTTAACGAATCTTAATGGATTCCAAACTCAGCATTGTACAACATAATATCCAGAGCATTAATAATAAAAAGCCCTTATTAAAATCATTTTTAACACAATACAATATTGATATTTTATTACTGAATGAAACATGGCTAAAAAATACTAGTAGTATTATAAAAATTCCAGGGTATAATTTTGTAGGACAAAATGCAAAAAATGAGCATGGAGGTGTAGGTATTTTATTAAAAAACACATTAAGGTATAAATTGTTGCCAACAAAATTTTATGAAGACATTCAATCCATAGCAATTTCTTTAGAAACTAGTGTTGGCGTCTTGTCAATTTTATGTGTTTATTGTCCTCCTAGAAATAAAAACAAATGCAGAATCAATAAACTTAAAAATATTATTAATGATTTACCAAAGCCCTGTTTGGTATCAGGAGATTTTAATGCCCATCATATTGCTTTTGGTTGCCATAGTACTAATTCAAGAGGTAGATCCCTATTTGACATATTTGATGAAAACGATCTGTGCATATTAAATTCTGGTATGCCTACAACTCTACAAAGGCCAAATTCTAATAGTTCTGCTATTGATGTAACAGGAGTGAGCCCAGTACTAGCACCATTGTGTGAATGGTCAGTCGGTGATGATACATTAGGTAGCTACCACTATCCCACGTTTACAAAAATTAATTTATCTCCATCTAAATATGCTGTTAACAATAAAGTAGAGAAATTTTTATTTAGTAAAGCAGATTGGATCAAATATTATAAGAAATCAGAGGAATATTTTAATTCTTTAACATTTAATGAACTAGAACCTTTACAGTCATACAATAAATTTTGTGAAATTTTAAATATTTTAAAAAAAGACTGCATCCCTCTCATTAAATTTGAGGTTCCTGGAGTTCATAAAGTACCTGCTCCTTGGTGGGATGAAAATTGTGCTGTAGCGGTTAAAAATTCCAAATTAGCTTTACAACTATATAGAAGAGAAGGGTCAATTATGAATTACATAAATTATAAAAAGCTAGATGCATTGAAAAAAATAATCATAAAAAAGGCAAAAAAAGATGGTTGGGCGAATTTATGTACATCATTTAATAGATACACTCCTATTTCTCATGTATGGAATTATATGAAAAGATTTAAACGAATAAACATTCAAACTCAAGTTAAAAATGATGTATGGGTTCCAAATTTTATTTCAAAATTTAAAAGTAATAACTGTAACATAAAAGTAAGGAACTCTATTTTTGAATACAATAATAATAATGAAAGTTCTATGTTCCTATTAAAACCATTCACTTTTGTAGAATTTAATATAGCACTTCAATCAAGAAAAGACTCTACACCAGGCTTAGACAACATTCCTTATATAATGCTTAAAAAGTTACACAAAGTTGGTCAATTGGCTTTACTTAATATTTTTAATAGATTATGGCTGAATCAATGTGTTCCAGAGAGTTGGAAGATTCAATGTATAATACCAATTTTAAAACCAGATAAATCTCCAGATGACTGTGATTCTTACAGACCTATATCATTAACTTCTTGCATAGGAAAATTGTTTGAAATAATGCTTAAAATAAGAATAGACTATTCTGCAGAAAAGAATAATCTTTTACCATGTTTCCAATATGGTTTCCGTAGGGGTAAAAGCACAGCAGAAAGTTTGACTTCATTTATGCATGATATGAAGAACTGTCAGTTCTCTAGATCTACAGCAGTTTGTGTATTTTTAGATATAGAAGGTGCTTATGATAATGTTGACTTAAACCAGCTCACAGTTTGTCTTAAGGATATCGGCATTCCTGGAAAAATATTAAAATGGCTTGCAAATTTTTTAAATAATAGACAGTTTTATGTAAAATACAATAATATACTCCATGGGCCTAATTTAACAAGTAAGGGTCTTATGCAGGGTGCATCGCTATCACCAATTCTGTATAATTTATATACCTCGCAAATTGAAAAATTTATAACTAGCGATGTTAAAATTTTACAGTTTGCTGATGACTTATTGCTGTACAGTGTAGATAGAAACATAGAAATAGCAAAAAATAATGTTACTTCAGCACTGATCCAGTTGCAGCAATATTATAAAGATTTGTTAAAATTAAATATTAATACCTCGAAAAGTTCATGTATGATTTTCGGTAGCCCAATGGGAAATCACATAAAGTACAACAATATAGATATCCCATTTGTAAAAGAAAAGAAATTTTTGGGTGTTATTTTTGATACCAAATTAAAATTTGATAGACATATTAATTACATTAGCAAAAATGCGTTAAAAAGTATTAATATTATAAGATGTCTGGCTGGGACATTTTGGGGCTCTGATCCTAAAGTTTTAACTCTTTTGTATAAGAGCATGGTTAGAAGTCACTTTGATTATAGCTTTCTTGCGTACATGCAAGCGAATCCAACATTACTAAAAAAACTTGATGTTATTCAAAATATTGGCTTGCGAATAATTAGTGGTGCTATGAGATCTACGCCTATTAATTCCATGGAAGTCGAAACTGGTATTCCTCCGTTATCTGTAAGACGTATATTTTTGGCTGAAAGATTTTGTTTAAAAGCACTGACATCGAACATTTCATTAGTAAACAAACTTGTACTCCCTAATAACCTGATGGCTATAACAAAATCTACAGTTGAATCCTTAGAAGTAACAGCTAGTTCACTTCTTGCCGGTAAACAACCTACCATTTCTATTATAATGACATACATGAATAGTATTGCCACTAACATTAATGTTACTAGCATGTGGCCTATGTATTCTTGTCCTTATGAGGGATTAATTTTGGAAAATACAATTCATTTGACGAATATTAAAACAAATATAGACTTCCTAAGATTTATAGATAAGAATTGTAAATATTATTATAAATTATATACAGATGGATCTAAAAATCAGAACCTCGTGAGTGCTGCTTTTTACGATCCACAGAAAACATGTAGTAAGTCGTTTAAGCTAGATGTTCGATGTAGTATTTTTACTGCTGAATCATTTGCAATTTTAAAAGCATTGCATTATATAAAAGAAGTAATTTCAGATAATGTAAATAATTGTATTATAGTAACTGATTCTAAAAGTGTTCTTTTAGCAATAGGTAATTTCAATTTTAGTTATAAGTGTTCATATTTTATTTTTCGAATAAAAAAATTGTTACTAGATTTAAGAAATACTGGAATTAATATAGAATTCGTTTGGGTACCCTCCCACAGAGGCATAGTGGGCAATGAAATAGTTGATTCTATACTAAGGCAAGGATTGGTTAATGAAGATTGTTCAGACAGTTTTCAGATTCCGTTTACGGACTTATACTACGAATTGAATAAAAGACAGAAATTGCTTTGGTATAAATATTGGAAAGAAACTAGTCAAAGTAAAGGACGTTGGTATGCAGATATACAAAATGAAATACCGGTTCGGCCTTGGTATATTAAAATGAACTGTGATTCAAGAATATTCGTATCAGTAATAAACCGACTAAGATTTGGTCACTGTTCAGTGCCAACTCATTTATACAAAATAAATATTTACAAGGATAAAACGTGTCTCTACTGCGAAAATGAAGAAGCTGACATTAACCACATAGTTTTTAAGTGTTCTGCTTTTGGCTTGCAAAGATTATTATTAGCAAGTTCCATAGAAGCAATTAAAGAAGAAAACAAACTTGAGTGTGATACCCGCCATATTAAGGACTTGTTAAAAAACTGTTTATTTTTTAGGCCTATTTTTTATTTTATCAGTAATACTATAGAAAAATTGTAAAAAATATTTAGGAGGTAATATTGTAATGATAATTTTAAGAGAAATTGTAACTTTTCATTAATGAAAGGCCATAAAGGACTTGATTCCAGGCCGTTAAATAAATTAAAAAAAAAAAAAAAAAACTTTGTGTTGTGTAGGTGAAATAAATAAATCTTATTTTACACAATTTTTACTAATGTAAACTGCTTAGTAGTAATTATCCTAGGACCTAAATTGATTTTAGATTTTCGCAAGCTAAATGCCTCGCGAAAAAAGTAGATATCGAGATCGGCGGAGTTCCTCATATAGCTCCGATTCATCGTACGAACGAAAAAAGTCTAAAAGTAAACACAGGCGACGTTCGCGGTCTACAGAGAGATCTGAATCAAGTAGTTACAGAAGAAAACGTTCGAGCTCACGTTCGAAGCACAAGCGAAGAAGTTATTCTAGAAGCGTTTCCAGAGAACGTTATGAGAGCAAGTCACGACGTCGATCCTCTTCCCGGTCGAGATCAAAAAGATCTAAACACTCTAGAGCGCGCTCACGATCTAGATCTCACAGCCATTCAAAGTATAGTAAGTCCAGTAAACACCACAGAAGGCGATCTCGCTCAAGCAGCCGGGGGAGCAGAGCTAGTTTGTTTGATATTGGTGAGTACTTCATACATTACTGATATTTTTAGGGTTATTATTTACCACTTGTATGCTTTGATAAGAGAAGAAATAAACAGCTGTAATAGCAGTAGAGTACACTTTGTGTTTGTCTAGGGAAGCACACACATTCTTATTGATCTCAAGTATATCTTTGCAGGTGATATTAATAGCCAGGTATAGAGTTTATGCATCAGTGCAATTCTACAATGCCTGGCTAAATATGTATCATTATATATACAGGCATTATAGAACATTCTCTTTACATGCCCTGCAATGAATTGCACTCTTATATGTACTTTTTTGCACAAATATTAAGTTAGTATTTTTAAACTACATACTTCCATTTATCGCAACATGCTTACAGTTAAACTGATTGCAGTTGGGCTGACCAAAAAAAACGAATTAGCTTATATGTATGATTTTTTCTCAAACCTCATTTATTCTGCATTGTAGAAGCAATCTCTATCTTCAGACTTAATAAATAAAATCTTTTGTGTTGTTGTAGAACCTCGGAAACCAAACTTAGATGATACAGATATCAAAATCGAAAAAGCAATCAAGGCAGCTGAAGCAGCTGGGCTGACAATGACAAAAATACCAACCTACGAGTACAAAGATGTTGAAGTAAAAGAGGAAATGCCCACAATACATGACAGAAACTTAATAGATGAACTGAACAGTGATTCCTTTGTACAGAAATCATTTACATCTTCAAAAAGCAAGAAACAATCACAAAATATTATAATTGATTTAAATGCTGAGACAGTGAGTTTGCCTAAGGCTGAAGTTAAGGTTCAGAATGATGATTCCATTATAAATTTTGATGTAAGTAGTTTATTCATTAAGAGACGAAAAACTGTTATACTTTCATAAATACCTAAGAGGTAGAAACTAAAGAACAGGAATGCAATTTTATAAAACCTAGTATTGGTTATCTTAGGAGGCTTTGAATCATGATCAATCAGTTTTTTTTCTAAGTAAATCTGAATGATAGCTTATATTTAGAAGTAATTGGTTTTACACTACAAGTCCCTGAGTATCATAAGCCTTTGTCTCCAGCAATTCTCATTACATTTTAATAATGATTGTTATATAGTCAAATATTATGCTATAAAGCTCAAATCCCCTCTCCAATATACACATCATTCTCGAAGAGGTCTGGTATGATGTGTATCATTTAGTATATCCAACTGAAATAAAATGTTTTGACTGAGTATATTTAAAAAAGTTAAAACATTAATAATTAATATATGACATTTTTATATTGCAGGAAATACCTAGTCATGAGGAACTAAAGGAAATGTGGGTGAAGAAGCTTTATCAATATAGAAAAAAGATGCTAAAAGATGAATTGCAAATGAATTAATTGCAAAAAAACTAGCATAAAATAAAATTGTTTTTTATTTTATGTGCTGGTGATTATTTTTATAGAGAATACTTTGAGTTATGTTGGATGGAATGCATTTGAATGGATACTTTGATTTATTAAAAGTTATACATTTCAAATTTAGATTCTAACGAGGATAATAAATAAAACGGAGAAATTAAAAACTGAGTTTTACTACAATTACTGTGTGGTATTTGACCATTGCTCTATCATTTAGACACATAATTAATCATTAGTAAAAAGTAGAATTGTTGATGTAATGGGAAATTAAAGAAAAAAAATTTAGTATCAATCAAATAAATTATAATAATAGTTTTTCCAAATGCTAATGCAACAAAATACATTTTTAAATTGCCAAAAATTAAATTAAAATTCATCCAACATTGTTCATTGTGGCAGTTTCAAAACCCAGAAAATATGTGGTATGTTTGGAAAACAGTCCTATTAAGGGTTGAAGTTTTATTTTTTTTAATTAAGCAAAGTATTTTATGTTTGAAACATTATTGCATCATAATGGTAACTAAATTAGAACATCATTACTATGTATGTGTAAGAAATAAAAGATAGTTTACATAACCTAAAACATTTTTTTTTATTAAATATAACAATTGTTAGACGCAACTCACATCAGAAATGCACCGGTTACTACATTCTCTATATTTACAGCACAACATAAGTTTAACACTGAGAATAGTTTACATATTATTTCTTTCTCGTTGAATGCGACTGCTGTAGGTTCTTGACACAAGATTCCAAGCGTCCATATATCTGTCCATGCACATCGCTATGCATTTTTGTTCTGAATTATCTAAAGACGTCCCAGGTTTGTTTATGCACTTTTTAAAACATTTCTCAGACATTTTCGTCAGGAGTTCCTGGGCATTGGCAATAGCGATTTGTTGCTTAACCTGATCCATCAACTCCTCCTTTTGTACTCCACTTAGTGATCCGGTAGATAAGGAATCCATTTTTAGTTAATAGTATTTACGGATACTTTTCTATTTAATTTTGTACCAAATTTACTGTGCAACGAAACCTAACCTCTAAAATTCGACCACTGACAGAAGCAAAGAGTATATAATCACGACAGAAGATTTGGCTTGCCATGACTTGAAGTCTGTGATTAAAAATAGGGTTGTCTGTTTGGCCGACTATAGCTATTTGTAATCGAATCACTCAGTAGATACTTTTTCACAAAGTAAAATTCCTTTCTAAAAGGCTGTAATTTAGAAATTAGCAATAAAAAAGATTTAATTTAGATAACATCAATCAGTGAGAGCTTTTTGCAAATTAATTTAATAATCGATTTCGAAGTATCAAGTAAAAACATTAGAAGAGTAATTAGTCTGTGATTGTAAAAGTAAACTATAAATGTTTATAACTATTGCCTAAAGTTATTTACACCGAATGAATCAAAAGTTATTTTCGTTACATATTACGAAAATTGGATCTAAGCTGTACCTACATTTTATTTAATTTTTCTTTTTTGGAAAATGATTATAAAATCATAGATGGCGTCACACTGACATTAGGTTGAAGTTAACATATTTCAATTTTAAAATCGTTATTTTAGTGGTGTGGTATTTTACCAAGACTATAATGCAATATATAGACAAATTATCTATCAATCAATCACTTATTTGGTTATTTGTCATTTGAAACCATTGTTTGAAAATGATTTGAAATGTTTTTGTTACAAGTTTTGTTATTTTTTAATTTTTATTTATTTCAGTAAATAGGCATGGAGGAAATTGCTGAGGTTGCTGATACATTATCTCACGATGATCTTCTTGAAATAACGAAGTCATCACTTGTTAATTTATTAGGTTCTGATACGTTGCTGTCCGATTTACCGTCTGATATAATTTTGGAAGAGATAATTTCACTGGTATGAAACCATACCAAACAATTGCTGCCACTTGTTTTACATGCATGCAACTTTTTTAAGTTGTAAAATATAATTAGTACAAGAGACTATGATGCCGTCTTTTACCGGGCTCTTTGCAGTGTATCGAGCTCTAACTTAGGTGTAGTCGTTTTGAACATATTGTCCTATGGAGTAATATGGTAGATTTTTACTTGACCAATAGCAAGATACTGTCTTTTACTGGGCTCTTTCCAGTGTTTCCAGCTCAACCTTAGCCGTAGCTGTTTTGAACCTCTTATTGTTCTATGGAGCAGTTTGGTAGATTGTTACTCGCTAAATACAAAAAATTAAGTGTTATCGATTGTGCTGTTATTGGTTTCTTGTTAATAGTTTTTATTTTATTGCAATGGAAGTTAGATGGGTTGTTACTCTTTTGTGCAGATATACCAAACAATTGTTTAAGCTTTATAGTAATTAAGCTAAAAATAACAAATAAAATTATTTGACTAGCGTGTAATAAAAAAAATCAATTATTCAACAGACTGCTGTAGAACATGGTCAGTCCATTAGCATCTCCATCTTCAGAGAAAATGAACCACCTTTGAAAGTAATTGTAAGTATTATGAGTACATCTATTGTAAGTAGATAACTGAACAAACAAAAGAGTTTTAGCCTTTTTCATTAGTGATGTAATATATAGTTTAACATTTGCAGGCCAACAGCCAACAGGACACAAAGAAAAGATAAATACTCTCATATACAAAATCCTAAATTAATTTAACTACAAAATATAAAAGCTTCTCAATCTTGAACTTTTAAATGGTTATAATAACACCCATTAATGTGAAAGACAAGCCTATGCCGAGTTAGGGGTACAACAATAAACTAGGGTAGAAATTGAACTATAAGTTTTTAGATTTCAGTTTATGGTCTTAAGTATTGAGGCTGTCTGCTTTAGTTTTCCAATCCTATTTTTTTTATGACCTTAGTTTATTTCCAGGTAGCACAAAATGCAACAGTAAGAGAACTGAAAAAAGCTATTGCAAGACATTTTGAAATACACCAGCAAAGGACTGGGAATAAAGTGAAGATATCTTGGACATACATATGGAGGACATATGACTTGAGCTTTGACAGTATCGTTTTGAATGACAATAACAGTTTTATAACTGATTATGGAATCACAAATAAAGTAACATTAAATTTTAAGAAAAAGAGGAAAAAGCCAAAGCAATAATTGTATATTATTTATTTTTATAATAACTACAACTTCATTATAATATATGCTAAATTATTTAATACAAGTAGTTTTTCTTAAATATTCCCATGTATAACAAAAAATATATTCCTGTGAAATTTTTAAGAAACAAATCAGCAGTTTGTTACATTTAACATAATTTTGTATTTCTAGATAGACTTACATAATTTAGATTACAATGTAAAAGAATTTGTAAAATTAAATAAGCAAATATAGTCAAAAGCTATAAAAATATCTATAACTGTGTTACTTTCATAAACCTATTCTACTTAATATTATTTCACCACCAAATGTGTTATTAAAACTAAGGAATTACTATTTATTAGTACAGGTCCAACCAAGCAACACTGGTGAGCAAATACATATATTTCTGTTTTATATCCTGTTCAGTTGTATGTTTATTTACTTATACTATCAGGATTATATGTGAAAGTGTTGATGGGGCATTTAGAATTCATGTGATAGCAACAATCTTGATTCATGAGGATTTTCTTACAATAAAAGAAGAGGTTGCTTTGCCATAGTATCATTGCCATAAGCCAATAATTTAAAAATGATTTTTATTTTCATCACGAAATATGTAACTAAAGCCTACTTTAGCGTAACATAGCTCAAAATCTACTTTATCTGATCCTAATTTCGAACATATTACATTTTATTACTCACATTATAGATAAACATTGATGTCTTATTAATATTTGCAATATCATGTTGATATAGGACCTTTTAGGATTTTATTTTTTTATTGTTGGAATTTTCTGATTACTTAGTAATAAATACACGCAAACTGCGGGAGCGGCTCGAAGTCTCCGAGGGTGTAATGAGACTTGACTCGTTCTTTGAAGTTAAGATGCGAGTATGGCTCCTGAGAGTTGTTTGAAGTCAAGATGCGAGGGTGGCTCCTCCGGGAGCGGCTTGAAGTCTCGGAGGGTGTAATGAGACTTGAGAGTTGTTTGAAGTCAAGATGCGAGGGTGGCTCCTCCGAGGGTGTAATGAGACTTGAGAGTTGTTTGAAGTCAAGATGCGAGGGTGGCTCCTCCGGGAGCGGCTTGAAGTCTCGGAGGGTGTAATGAGACTTGAGAGTTGTTTGAAGTCTCCGAGGGTGTAATGAGACTTGACTCGTTCTTTGAAGTTAAGATGCGAGTATGGCTCCTGTGGGAGCGGCTCGAAGTCTCCCGAGGGTGTAATGAGACTTGAGAGTTGTTTGATGTCAAGATGCGAGGGTGGCTCCTCCGGGAGCGGCTCGAAGTCTCCGAGGGTGTAATGAGACTTGAGAGTTGTTGCGAGGGTGGCTCCTCCGGGAGTGGCTTGAAGTTTCCTAGGGTGTAATGAGACTTGAGAGTTGTTTGAAGTCAAGATGAGAGGGTGGCTCCTGCGGGAGCGACTCGAAGTTTCCTAGGGTGTAATGAGACTTGAGAGTTGTTTGAAGTCTAGATGCGAGGGTGGCTCCTGCGGGAGCGGCTCGAAGTCTCCGAGGGTGTAATGAGAATCTTAGAGTTGTTCGAAGTCAGGTTGCGGAGGTGGTTCCTGCGGGAGCGGCTCGAAGTCTCCGAGGGTGTAATGAGGCTCTTCGTGGCGCGGTGTGGCTAGCGGGCGGTCGTATGTGTCCTTTAACAGCTCTTGGTCATGCTGAGATAAGAAAATTACATTATAGATTTTATCATTAATTTATATTTAATAATTGTACAAAAACTAAAGAAAAAGAACTAAAAAATTTGCCCAAGCAACCGAAAAACAAAAAAATAGAGTGATCTGTGGCTCCAAAGTGAGGAACCATCTCTCGATATATGTGATATAAACAAATGCAGTAAACAAATTTATTTTAAAATAAAAATTATGTGTGTGTAAGATTAATAACACTGGCACATTTCGGCGTGTTGCAACTTCAGGCCAGACTCTTAAGTTTGACGCATAAATACGATTGAAATATTTTTATATAAAAAAATATGTATATGTTTAAGTATTACCTGATCAGACTGCAAAACGGAGGGCGGCGCGAGGTCATCCAGCGACAGTTGCGTGTTGATCACCGACGGAGGTGCGTAGTCTGCTATAGCGGCTGGCATGCTCTCCACTCCCTACACAAAGAATATATTGTTATAGATCTATCAAGGCTTCATAAGAAGGCTCTGAGTCACTCAGCGGGCGATGGAAAGAGCAATGATCGGAGTATCTCTGCGTGATCGAATCAAAAATGAGAACCGCAGAAGAACCAAAGTAACCGACATAGCTCAGCGAGTCGCAGAACTGGAGTGGCAATGGGCGAAGCACGTGGGGACGATCCTGAGCCGAGGGCAACAGGCGGCTCAAGATCCTTGTTTGGAAGTCCTATGTCCAACAGTGGACGTCTACCGGCTGTTAATGATGATGATGATGATGAGATCTATCAATCTACATGTTAGATAAATACCCTATCAAGCAGGAGAGAATACAAGCCTAGAAAAATAATGAGCTATAAAATTAAAATCCATTCTAATGAACTATCCTTCATCGTCAGTAATAAAGTAACATTACTCACTGCATTGACAGTCTCGTCGACGGTCTTGTTGAAGGTCTCCCCGCCCAAGATGTTGGCGCGCGCCTCCTCTTCCGATGAGTATGCGCTCGAGTGGCCCGTCAACAGCAAGTGCGACAGCATGTCTGTGCCTAACACAAAAATTTAAAAATAATAAACAAAAAAGTTAAATAAATAGAAAATGACAAATTGCTAGCCGCCGTAGCGCAGCAACACTTGCTGCACGTCGTGCGCACCCTCACAACACGCCACCACACAACTCAACATACCGATGTCAGTGTTGTACTCGCACACGCAGTAGAGGCGTGCGGGCGCGCGGCGCGGCGCCGTCTCCAGCGAGTGCGGGCCGGCGCAGTAGCCGCTGTGGCGCAGCATGCCGCGGTAGCACGACGTCGCGTAGCAACACTTGCTGCACGTCGTGCGCACCCTCACAACACGCCACCACACAACTCAACATACCGATGTCAGTGTTGTACTCGCACACGCAGTAGAGGCGTGCGGGCGCGCGGCGCGGCGCCGTCTCCAGCGAGTGCGAGCCGGCGCAGTAGCCGCTGTGGCGCAGCATGCCGCGGTAGCACGACGTCGCGTAGCAACACTTGCTGCACGTCGTGCGCACCCTCACAACACGCCACCACACAACTCAACATACCGATGTCAGTGTTGTACTCGCACACGCAGTAGAGGCGTGCGGGCGCGCGGCGCGGCGCCGTCTCCAGCGAGTGCGGGCCGGCGCAGTAGCCGCTGTGGCGCAGCATGCCGCGGTAGCACGACGTCGCGTAGCAACACTTGCTGCACGTCGTGCGCACCCTCACAACACGCCACCACACAACTCAACATACCGATGTCAGTGTTGTACTCGCACACGCAGTAGAGGCGTGCGGGCGCGCGGCGCGGCGCCGTCTCCAGCGAGTGCGGGCCGGCGCAGTAGCCGCTGTGGCGCAGCATGCCGCGGTAGCACGACGTCGCGTAGCAACACTTGCTGCACGTCGTGCGCACCCTCACAACACGCCACCACACAACTCAACATACCGATGTCAGTGTTGTACTCGCACACGCAGTAGAGGCGTGCGGGCGCGCGGCGCGGCGCCGTCTCCAGCGAGTGCGGGCCGGCGCAGTAGCCGCTGTGGCGCAGCATGCCGCGGTAGCACGACGTCGCGTAGCAACACTTGCTGCACGTCGTGCGCACCCTCACAACACGCCACCACACAACTCAACATACCGATGTCAGTGTTGTACTCGCACACGCAGTAGAGGCGTGCGGGCGCGCGGCGCGGCGCCGTCTCCAGCGAGTGCGGGCCGGCGCAGTAGCCGCTGTGGCGCAGCATGCCGCGGTAGCACGACGTCGCGTAGCAACACTTGCTGCACGTCGTGCGCACCCTCACAACACGCCACCACACAACTCAACATACCGATGTCAGTGTTGTACTCGCACACGCAGTAGAGGCGTGCGGGCGCGCGGCGCGGCGCCGTCTCCAGCGAGTGCGGGCCGGCGCAGTAGCCGCTGTGGCGCAGCATGCCGCGGTGGCACGACGTCGCGTAGCAACACTTGCTGCACGTCGTGCGCACCCTCACAACACGCCACCACACAACTCAACATACCGATGTCAGTGTTGTACTCGCACACGCAGTAGAGGCGTGCGGGCGCGCGGCGCGGCGCCGTCTCCAGCGAGTGCGGGCCGGCGCAGTAGCCGCTGTGGCGCAGCATGCCGCGGTAGCACGACGTCGCGTAGCAACACTTGCTGCACGTCGTGCGCACCCTCACAACACGCCACCACACAACTCAACATACCGATGTCAGTGTTGTACTCGCACACGCAGTAGAGGCGTGCGGGCGCGCGGCGCGGCGCCGTCTCCAGCGAGTGCGGGCCGGCGCAGTAGCCGCTGTGGCGCAGCATGCCGCGGTAGCACGACGTCGCGTAGCAACACTTGCTGCACGTCGTGCGCCCCCTAAAAATACATCAATCATTAAACCATATTCTTGAAAAAAGACAAAAAAACAATTTACTCGACTTTGAATAAGGAGTAGTACACCTAAAGTTATAGCAGCTTTCGAATATATTACTTTCTAAATTAATACTCTCTCAAGAGTTACTAGTCTAGAACTCAATTTATTACGTGCCAAATAAAATCTTACAGGAAATGTTTGTCAGTGTCGAGCGGCGTGTCGCACTCGCGGCAGACGGCGCCGCTGGGCAGCACCAGCGTCACGCCCTCGTATGTCTCGCTGATGTTATGATTCGCAGAGTCCTTCACAGGTGGACGGGCTTTATTCTGTAAAGTTGGTTCATCTTTAGAATCCCATGTTTTGTATAACCCATTTCAATAAATACATATACTTTTCGATTTCGGTATCTGAATAATAACTATAAGTATTTATTAGATATTATTGAGATACTGGAATTCATCATCAGGAAATATTGACTTTTCCAAAATATATAAACGATAATGAATCATTCCCTAAATTAATGATGTAGAGTACACACATTGTTCACGCCAGGCGTGACGTAGTCTGTGGTCGCCGTCTCAAAAATACTAGAACGCTCGTCGGCACATCCTACTGACAAGTAAAAGTTAACTGTCAGAACTATTGCATCACCTTCCGTAAAAGTTTACACGAACTACGCGCTCAATATAAACTAAAATTATAAGGAACTCAAAGTGTTGTGTAGTGGTGTGTGTGGAATCCAGCTCAAGCGCCGTGGCCGCTCATCATCAAAGGTCACTTCCTTCCCATTCCTTCCTTGAGTCAGCTCACAGTCGTGTCCGCTAAACGGCGGTCACACACATAGATCTAGTTATATACCTTAGGCTGGTTGATGAGATGTTCCTCTGAACACAACGGTATCGCATCTTCCACGCTGTTATGATCGCGGATCTGGTGCTCTTTCAATTGTCCTGAAACAAATATATTATTTGACAAAATGTTGCTTTAAACCGTACTCTAGCAATATGACAATATACTAGGTGCCATGGGAAATGAAATAGAAGCTCATGGCATAGTTACTTTATTTTTATTTTAAAGATTTTGTAACTGGTTGAAATTTTTATTCTATAGCTTATATTGTCGTACTAAGATGGACTGTTCTAATTGTTGTTTATAAACAATGAATATAAAGCGAACTCACCAAGGTGCACAAACTTCAGCACACAACGATTGCACTTCACTTCAAGGTCCTTGTCCTGATGCTGCTTCAGATGCTCAACATACAGTAACACATTCGCTGTCAGCTCATAGCCGTCATCGTACACTGGTATCACCTGTCAAGACAATTGAGACATACTTTCATTCCTATCATAATATGCTGCATTGAAAAAAGTAAAGGAAAAATAAATGTGACATTCCCGCATCTATGGTCTATAATGATCATACATTAACCGATAGTATTCGTATTTGTGATCAATTTGTTAATCATTTTAGTAGTATATATAAAGTACCTATCTCTAATCTCCCTGACTCTTCTTCTTCATATGTTACTAAGGAATTTTTTGACAATGACGTCGTCCTATCTAATTTAACCTTTTCTGTGGAACAAGTAAAGAGAAAACTGTTGGATATTGATGTCAGAAAAGGGGCTGGAGCTGACTTAATTCCATCTGTATTTATTAAAAATTGTGCTGACAGTTTAGCTTCTCCCCTTGCCGACATCTTTAACAGATCTCTTTTGGAAGGAATTTTTCCTTCAACTTGGAAAGTAAGCTTAATTGTGCCTGTTTTTAAAGAAGGTGATAGAAGAGATATCACGAAGTATCGGCCTATCTCAAAGCTGCCTATTTTTGCTAAGGTATTTGAGTCGTTAGTATGCCCTCATATTAATTGGCATATGAAGTGTATTCTATCCGGCAGACAACATGGATTTTATAAATATAGATCCACATTAACTAATCTTGTAACCTATGTTGACTATCTTGCTACTCACGTCGACAAAAATTTACAGGTTGATAGTCTTTACACCGATTTCTCCAAAGCTTTCGACCTAGTGGATCATAACATTCTTCTAAATAAATTACATGCTTACGGTTTCTTTGGAAACATTTTAAATTGGTTTAGCTCGTATTTGTCTGACAGGCACATGAGAGTCGTGTTAGGTGGATTTCAATCTTCCAAAACATATACAGCTCACTCTGGTGTCCCTCAGGGATCGTTACTTGGACCAATTCTATTTAACATCTTTATTAACGACATTGTAAGCTGTTTCATTAATTCCGAAGTTCTTCTATATGCAGACGACTTGAAAGCATTCCGTGTCATTAGGGCTACTAATGACTCAGATATTTTACAGGAAGATCTAAATCGATTAACTCAATGGTGTTTAGCTAACAAAATGTCATTAAATCATAAAAAATGTCATTGTGTTTCGTTCCACAGAAAAGTTAACGCAGTTACATTTGATTACGCAATAAATAATTACAAGATAGAAAGATTAAATTATGTAAGAGATTTAGGTGTCGGTGTTGATAACAAGTTAAGTTTTATACCACATATTGATAATATTTGTAAAAAGGCCTCAAAGATTGCTGGATTTATAAAACGTAATTCTAAGAAATTTAGGAGCACTCACACAAAGTTATTGCTCTTCAATACCTTGGTGAGAAGTATACTTGAATATGGCTCGGTGGCATGGAGTCCATATTATGGTGTGCACTCGTTACGGATCGAGCGTATTCAGAAACGTTTCTTGCATTATGTCGGTATTTCTAGTGGTGTCTATCGTAGTGTTGAGCCCAGCTACCTTTCTAAATTAAATCATTATAAGTTGCTTACCCTGTATGATCGTAGGAAGCTTTTGGACCTATGTTTTTTACACAAACTTTTTAATGGCTCTATAGACTCTTCAAACCTATTGAGCAAAATATCAATAAAAATTCCTAGGCCATTCAGTCGAGTAAAAAATTACATACCGTTAGTGGCCAGAACAAGTAAAACTAATCTCGGGTTTTCTGCGCCAATAAATAGAATGGTAAATACCTATAATTGGTTTCATAAGTTTGTTCATGTAGACATTACAGGTGACAATTTTATCAAATTTAAAAGAAAAATTAAAATCTACCTTTTAGCAAGTTACTCTTCTGGATAGTTTAGAATTATAATAATTATATAATTAAGGTTTAATTTTTATAATATAAGAATTAGTTTATGTACTTTATACTATTTATACTTTATTAGCTATAGTTAAAATTTGTTTGTCTTGCTTATAATTATAATTGTGTTTGCTAGTTTATTGTTAGTTTGTGTTTGCTTTTTGTTTGTCTTTTCTACTGTAGTATTTTTAAGTTAGCATGTTGTGTTTACTAATAAGTAGGTTTACAATTAAACATTTAGTTTTTAAGATCTTACTATTGTTATGCTTATGAGAATTGTAACCTGTTGGTAACCTTAATAAATAAATAAATAAATAAATAAATAAAAGTAATTGCGAATTTTTTATAAAGTGTCCAGGTCATGAGTACCCTAAACAGACGAATTTATGACAGTGGAAGAAGATAAGGAAGAATGCGGGGACCGTGGCAAATGCACGTTTCTGCCTACCCATGAGGCGTGATGTTATGTATGTATATAAAACCGAGAATTTGGACTCCTACGCAATGATTGTCCTTTGAGATAAAGTCCAGTGGACTACATTATGCTGACCTTGAAGCAGTGCGGGCAGGCGAGCGCGGCGGCGCGGCGGTGGCAGGCGCGCTGGTGGTCGAGCGTGGCGCGGTGCGCGGAGCTGCGGTAGGGGCAGGCGCCGCACGCGTAGGGCAGCTCGCGCGGCATGTGCGTCTTCTGCATGTGCGACGCCAACGTCAGCACCGCCGCGAAGCGAACCTGATGACAAACATATGTAATGATGGTACAAAGGACCATATTGTTAAGTGTATAAGGCTGTGTATCAATATAGTAGGGATGCCGAAGAGGGGATATTTGGAAATCAACATAAAGATACCATTCATGCTGTTGAATACCTCCACCAAGTTAAGCCCAAGTTAATAATCAGAATAAGGTTGGGTAGGTTAGCTATTAACTGTAAAGTGTGCATTGCAAGAGTCCTTTATGTTCATCTGTCGCACTTGAATATTTCCAAAAATCCCCTCTTGAGCTCCCCTACTAATAAAACTTGTTTTGATTTCTCAAAATCTTTCTTTCCAGGTGTTTTCAGTACACTTCCTGAGCGGCAGTTCTGAGTTCTTGTTGAACTCACCTCGCAGATGAGACATGCGTAAGTGAAAACATCGGGCGCCTTGGTTCCGATGGGGTGCGCGCTGTTCAGGTGGCTGGTCAGCTCCTCGTCGGTGGCGAAGCGCGCGAGGCAGTAGCGGCACTGCGGCGCGTCGTCGCAGCCAGCGGGACCAGGCACCAGGTGCTTGAATATGTGCTCCATGAGTAGCAGGCTCTCGTTGAACTCACCTCGCAGATGAGACATGCGTAAGTGAAAACATCGGGCGCCTTGGTTCCGATGGGGTGCGCGCTGTTCAAGTGGCTGGTCAGCTCCTCGTCGGTGGCGAAGCGCGCGAGGCAGTAGCGGCACTGCGGCGCGTCGTCGCAGCCAGCGGGACCAGGCACCAGGTGCTTGAATATGTGCTCCATGAGTAGCAGGCTCTCGTTGAACTCACCTCGCAGATGAGACATGCGTAAGTGAAAACATCGGGCGCCTTGGTTCCGATGGGGTGCGCGCTGTTCAAGTGGCTGGTCAGCTCCTCGTCGGTGGCGAAGCGCGCGAGGCAGTAGCGGCACTGCGGCGCGTCGTCGCAGCCAGCGGGACCAGGCACCAGGTGCTTGAATATGTGCTCCATGAGTAGCAGGCTCTCGTTGAACTCACCTCGCAGATGAGACATGCGTAAGTGAAAACATCGGGCGCCTTGGTTCCGATGGGGTGCGCGCTGTTCAAGTGGCTGGTCAGCTCCTCGTCGGTGGCGAAGCGCGCGAGGCAGTAGCGGCACTGCGGCGCGTCGTCGCAGCTCGCGGGACCAGGCACCAGGTGCTTGAATATGTGCTCCATGAGCAGCAGACTCTCGTTGAATTCCACATGGCAGATGGGGCACTACATAAAAAGCAAATCAAATTAATTTATTTCGAATTATCTTCTACTGGGCGCGTGCGTAAATGTCAGTTATGGAGAATCAAGATGATCGCTAACAATAGCCCTCATGAGAAACTCAGAGTCACTCAGCGGGCGATGGAACTTTGCCCGAAGTATCTCTGCGTGATCGAATCAGAAATGAGGAGATCCGCTGAAGAGCCAAAGTTACTGATATAGTTCCACGAGTCAAATGCTAAGGTGATAAAAGGCGAGGTGCAGATAAAAAGATTCGGCGGAAGTTGGGGCCGCAAAACGTCATGGCGGCTGTACACTCTCGTGCGAGTGCTCTCGTGATATCTCGTCGAGAGAGCTCGCGCGAGAGGTCGAGGGACGAGCGCGACCCTGTACACTCTCGTTTATTCAGTACGCCGGCTTTGCGAACGCAGAGAAGATGGACGCGTTACAAGTCACGACAGCTGTTACCCTATGCGCTATCCGTTAATAGGCTGATAATGATGATGATGATGATATCATAGTAAAACAATTAAAAAGAAATGGCGTAAACGAAGATGGTGGATGCTTACGATGCATCGAAATAGGATACGTTGCCATAAGCAAAAGCTTCTTTTCTTTAACTGCTCAAAAGGAAAGAAGTTTTTTCAGTAATTCGAGCTACTACGAACATCGTGCAATTTTTTTTATCTTTGTAAAAATGGTGCGTTGGATCCCACAATATGGGCAGTTTGGTAAATTTCCAAAAAAGTTAAATTCTGCTTCGTTATTCCACATATTGCATATGGAGAGTAACAAAATGTGCGTATGTTAAAAGTACTTTGTGATTCAACTGAATGGCGCGAGAGTGTACAGTGATGCGCTTGCGCCGCCTTGCGAGGATAAGCGAGGCCCTTTGACTCGCGCTCAAAAAACCGACTCGAAGTGGAGAGCCCACGAGTACCTTGTACACTCTTGCACTCACCCAGCCTCGCCTTCCCTCGACGAGAGTGTACAGCTGCTATCAGGAAAACAACCTCGCACTGGAACACAGGGAACAGAGCCGAATGGAACGAACCTCCATTGGGTGAACTGATGGCATTTAACCTATCGCAGGAATTCAGTCAAACTCGGCGGAGAGCAGTCATGGAAGTCTCGACAAAAGACCTATATCTAGTAGTGGACGTAATGGTGATGATGATGTTATAGAAGTACTTTCAAAAATTCAATAGTAAAATTTAAGAAAGCTTACCAAAACAGCAATAGCAATGTTATCTACTTCGTTCTCCTTTGTCTGACCGTAGTAGAACCTCTCCAAAGACACAGTCTCCTCTGGTTTGATCTCTTTCTTGATGTTTTTGAGCGGAATGTCGTCGAGGTCGTTGTCGTCGTCGACGTAGGAGCGCACGGTCTTGCGGCGCCCGCGCGCGGTTGTAGCCGGAGGCGGCGTCGGCTCCGGGTCCTTTTCTAGTTTGGATTTCTCCTTCTCTTTCTCTTGCTTGATTTTAGTGCGACGAAGCGCTAAAGGAACCTAAAAGTTTAAAGTATTAGCTATTCACGAGTATCGAGTTTTAACAATAAAAAGTTACGTAAAATAAATTTGTCATATAAAATTTGCGTTTACCGTTCTCGATATCGACGCGGTAAAATCTTACACTGGCCACACTGGTCAACACTTCGACTAACGGGCAAGTAATATATGTAGTTCGTTCGTAAAGCAGTGACTAACGAAACTAATCAAATCTTTTAAAATTACGCGCGTCGCGTTTCAGCTGGTCGCTATGAACTTGAGCTTGTAATTGAAAGGATTTGATCTGTTAGAGGGCGAGGATTGGCCGGCGAACAATGAAGATTCACTGCATTTTTAACGCAAACGAACTAAAGTCATTTTAATCACAACTGGCTCTATTGGTAGGTGACATAATTATAAAAGATTCCAACGAATTGAAAATGACTAATTTACTAAATACTTGTTACTAATTTACTAATTCTTTAACAACTTTTGCAATTTAAAATATTCTCGCTAAACAACTCCACCCATAACTATAAGTGAAAGAGACATACCTCTTCATCCTCGTCATCATCAACGTAAGTAGTCTTCTCCTTCTTTCTCTTCTTGGGGGGCGGCGGTATGGGCGACGGCTCCTTCTTCTTTCTGTTTCTCTTGCTGCGAACTTCAGGCTCCGGTGGGTCTTCGGTTTTACTTTTCTAAATGTTAAAAGTAAAGTATAGACGGTAAAAATGTATTCAAAATAAATGATCATTTAAGTCAATGAGACCTACCAATTAAATCATAAGTTAACACTTCACAAGCATTTGAAGATTGTTTTTTACTTTATCGTAAAATGATTAATCAAAAAAACACGCTTACAATTTGAATTTTTAACATTCTTAGAAAAATATGCAACAAATACATCTGTAACTAAGTATAAAAGTTACCTTAGTGGGAAACTTCCAGTTCTTGAAGGGGTTGGCGGCGATCTTGTTGAGGCGAATGGTGATGGGGTCCTTCGCGTCGAGCTTAGTTTGCTCCGCGATGTGCGCCACTATATTGTCGAATGCTTGCCCAGGGGAAATGCCAAATCTGTGGTTATACATTTACAATTGTATACTAATGCGTAAGCGTAGTTTGTGTTATTACGGCCGATTATAAGTATATTGACGGCCGAGTGGCGTTGTGGGTAGTGACCCTGCTTCTGCGTCCTAGGCCGTGGGTTCGATTCCCACCTCTGGAAAAATGTTTGTCTGGGTGTTTATCTATATATTATATGTATTTATGTATAATATATGCTATATAGCGATGTGTGTAATTGTCCTATATGTACTAAGATAAATAATGAATATTGCTCTATTGAATACATAATCCTCTTGCGATTTTTCCACTCAAGTGGGGTCGTCAGAACATGTCATTCAGTTCCATTCACTTCTGTCATGCATCAAATCATCACACACTCCTTTCACATACCTATCTTCTTTCACACATTCCACCCATCGCTCTCCTCATTTCCTCCCACTTGCAACTTTAACATTCTTCTAGTAATATGCCTTTAAGCCCTCCGCATCACGTGCCACGCTAACCTCTTATATCTCAACAATTCATCTATTCTAGTTACACCACACATCCATCTAAACATATGCATTTTGTTAACATGCATTCTCCAAGTTGGCCCTTTACCACACCGATGTTAAGTGATGATGCAGTCTAGATGGACTCTATATAACCCCTTTCGGTTTCTACGAGAGGTCGCTTGGCGATACGTTATATACTAGCCACGGTGAAAGCCTTCCACCAGACCAGACAAATTAAGAAAAATCTCAATCTGCCTCGCCGGAAATCGAGATCGTCTTATTTAATACATAAATCTATACTAATATTATAAAGAGGTAAAGTTTGTAAATAAAGTTCTGTCGGGGCTAATCTTCAGAACTACTGATCCGATTTTAAAAATTCTTTCACCAGTAGAATGCTACATTATCGGTTAGTGTCATAGGCTATATTTTATATTTATATTGTATATATTACCCGAGTTATCACAGTTTTTGTCGCGCGAGTCGGACCGTGAAATTTATTAAATCGGCGTAAATCGCGTGCGCTGCCTTAGCTATTGGATATAATTGAAAACATTGTATGAAAACTTAATGCATCTTAAAAAGTTTTATATCTATATACCTATATCTATCTTTTATAAATTTTAACAAAAATATAGATTTTTATTACATGGGACGGAACAAAGGATATTGCTTCACGGGAAAAAATTAAATTGAAAGGAGTAGCGGGGAAAGAGAACACTTTATATGAAAGTCTGTCTTTAAAATTAAAAGGGTACCTAAGAGGTTTTCACGCGGACGAAGTCGCGGGCGACTGCTAGTACTTATAATATATAGATCAATATCCAAACACTGGAAAACATCTATTCTCCTCAAAAGACCTGAGATTCGATCCCACATCCTTGGATGCAGAATGCAGAGTTGCTACCCACTTAAAATTCTCCCTCTTGGTCTGCACTAACACATCTAAGTTAATTTATTTTTCAGTAACACTTTAAGACATAGTTAACAATATTGTTATTGTGATATCTAATAGATTGTGTAATAATTATTTGAATTACTTATTATAATGAGAAATCTTACTTTTCTCTCCAAACTAGTTCATCCAAAAACTGCTGTATAATCTGTCTAGAGAGTAGTGACAATGTGTTCTGGAACATTCTGGGCACAATCCTTCTCAAGTATTCCATAATATTGGCATTGCTGTGTTTGGCTGGTTGTTCAGAGTGCGAAGACGATTGATGAACAGTCTTAAAACCCATGGAGATAAGGGTGCCTTTGTCAACAGTCAGGTCTGTGAGGATAACTGATGATGGATGGACCCAGCCAGTGAGAGGTTCCAGAATCTTCTGGAAACGTTTCTTGTAATTTTTTTCGTATTCCGCTAGAGGTTCAACAGCACGGAGACGTATCTGAAACAGATAATAGAGGAACATCCATCAATTATTAGTAACAATTGATGGATGTTAGGTAAAGATACATTTTGATTTGTACAACGAATGGCAAATCTAAAATAGCAGTGGGCAGGATATGTAGTCTGTAAAACAGATTCGTGGTGCAAGAGCGTTTTGTAATGGCGACCATGGGAACGAAAAAGACCAGGGGGACCACAAATGAGGTGAGGTGATATCATCAAGGTGGTGGGCTTACACCATTAATATTGTTTACTCTTACTTTGGTTTGTTATTTAGTGTTTCTTAGGTTTTAGCTTTTAGTTTTTACTTTTCATTTATTTTATAATTGTATTTTGCCTAGATTAATATTGTAGACCTGTGTATATAGACAGCTGTAAATTGGAAGTGGTTTTTGGTGTTCCTAAATAAATAAATTATGGTAGAAAAGGGCTACTGAAGAAGAGAAGAAGAGGTAAAGATAAGTGGAACAATTACTGTCACATCTAAGAGAAAGAATGCGCGGGAAAAGAGAGGTTAACACCATACTATTGCTAGGCTGTTGTGTGGTGACTAAGAATGTAGTGGAGGTAGTTTAATCAAACTCGAAATTTTTTTTAAAATATTTATAAAGTAACATCTAAGGTAATAATATATTTAGTATTATATACTTACAACTTTTTCAACAGGATCCAAAACACCCAAAACTTCAACTTTAACCTGCCTCTGGGTGCCATCATGGCTCGTAGTTCCTAACGATATAACTCCCACCTCAATCTTCTTCCCCGAACCTCCCAACAGTCCCATATGGTTGTGTATAGCTGACGTGCAAACTGCTCTCAGCCATGTAAACAGGCCTTTCACATACAAATTGTCGACTTTGACCCACTGTACGACGTTTTGCACGTTGGTCTGACACGCCCAATGGTACACAAGCTTAAGGATGACGCTCGGCGGGAAGGTGGCGCCTTCGAATATTGAGCTGGAGAATACCGACACAAAACGTGTGGGACAGCATTCCGATATCCACACATAGCCACCGGAGTATGGGAACTTCGATACATCAGAGTACATGCCTAAAAAAATTTTTGATTAAATAAATAACTGAACCATTGCTTAACTCATACAATTAAAGATTATGAGGGTTCTTAGGTGACTTTACTTTGAATATAAGTGATGTTCGCTAGTTTGGCGTGAAAAATAATTTAAGCCACTCGGTGGTGCACTCACCCAGTTTGAGCTTGTTCCCGGCGTGCACGGCGCAGCGCTGCTCGGAGCGCACCAGGCCCTGCTGTATGAGCCACTCTGTGAACTTCATGGGCGTGTGGATGAGCACCGACTTCACCTTGCCGTCCAGCGCCGCACGGTCGGACGGCGGCGGAGCTTCCTTAGAGCGCAGGTAGGGCCGTGCCACTACCACCAGTGATGGGAATGTTTTGCCTAAACAATTATGTGAATTTATATTATGACTCTCTTAACACTGTTAACACTTTATGTTGGTTGGACTTGGATGTGTTGAAAAAATAATTTTGACGAACAAATACCTTGTAGTTTATTAAAGGACACTTCACGCGAGTCGGCTACATTCTTGTTGCCCTGATCTTCCCGTGTGAGGTCGACGATGGCCGTGGCTTTGGTCGCGCTGCCCGTCAGCAACCCGCCCACCGCCGTCGCTTCTGACGGCCGCACGTTGGTCACCACACTGTGCACATCTAAAAAAATCATTGTTCTATGATTGTACAGTTACATATAAAATTCATTTTGGCTGCAAGGGAGTGTACTGAAAAAAGATTCTAAGATTAGTGAAATGACTGGTACTAAATTTCAATCTCAGGAGAGGGATTTAAAAGTCTGAAATGGATTTAACTTACTAGAAGGTGCCAAAGTTTTGTCTTTAGTCTTAGTGTCTTTAGGTTCTTCTTCCTTCTTTCTCTCTTTTTCTTCTTTTTTCTTGTCCTTATCTTTCTTTTTCTTCTTGTGGCGAGGCTCAGGAGTCTTGATCCTTTCAGGTGATGGAGAATAGCTACGATCGTTCTCAGCATATTGTGGGTTCTTCTTTGGCCGACCTACAGTAACATATTAATAATAATCATCATCATTATCAGCCTATGAACAGCCTACTACAGGGCCAATCCTCCCTCCTTATAGGAGAGGGGATATTATTAATATCATCATATAAATCTTAAGCTTATACTTCTGAAGAAGTCCCATTTCAATTGTCTTAAGGCCTAACAATATATTAGAATAATAGCCACAGTAATTCTATGAAACTAACCAATACTCAACTTTTCCATATATAATATATATATCTAATACCTTTAAACAAGCTTCCTTGTATTTATACAATCTAAATCTTGGATATGGTTTTAATGATTTTCATGAAATTTTATTTAAACCAGGGGGTTTAGGTGGCAATTAATCTATACTAAAGCCAAACTCGATTGAGAATGCTTGTCAACAAACAAATTAAAATTAAAGGTAGAAATCACTAGTCAGTTTACAACTAATTTTTTTAGTTAACTTGTTGATGACGAATTCATAACAGTAAATTAGGTTGGTAAGCTTAAAACTAATCAATATATTCAATATCTTTTAAATAAGATTAAAATAAATCCAAAACATAATTTTATATTTATTAGGCTTAAAATGTGTTGCATTTTCTACCTTCATTTTAAATTTGTTTGTGGCAATTAATCTATATAGTTACATTTCATTTTTAGAAAACATAATTTTAAAAAAATGTTGAGCAAAGCTTAGTCAACCACCCAGTTAAGTACCCACTTAGACTTATAAAAGAGTACTTATTCATATAAAAAAAATTAAGCACCTCTTTTGCTTCTAGTAGTTTCTTTACTGTCCTTGACCACAGAGAGAGAACGCGATCTGGATCGGATGATATCTGCACTTTGCCTTTCCAAATCTTTAAGTACAGGTTGCCTTAAAAAATGAGAGAAAGAATATTACATAAAACACATACAACAGATATCTTAGACACTGGTCAGTTGTTTTTAACATAAACCAAGGGTCATTAATAACTGATGTTATTTGTTTAATTTCATACATAAATATTGATATTGTCTCCTTGGAGTAAAAGTTGATCAACCTAACCAATCAATATCAATGTTTGATGATTTAAATGCTTGTATATTATCTTACAGACATACATAGGATTTTTTAATTTTTTCTTATCAACTACAAGTTGGCCCTTAACTGCTAGCTATCACACCTGATGTTAAGTGATGATGCAATCTAAGATGGAAGCGGGCTAACTTGCTAGGAGTAGGATGAAATGCACACGACATCATACTCAAAAGCTAAATTGCTTGGTGGTACCTCTTTGTTGATAGGGTAGTAACTAGCCATGGCGAAAGGCTCCCATCAGCCAGACCAAAGCAAATTAAGAAATCTGCGCACCTGGGAATCAAACCCAGGACCTCAGTCTAATATATCCACCGCACATACTATTGCAACATTGAGGCCGTCTAAACATAAACACATTAGTATGCAAAGTATGATAGATTATGAAAGGATAATATTTCTGAAACATATAATAAATGATTATGCTTACTTGCCAAGTAGCTGATAAGCAGTAAACTGGTTGCCATTATAAACTACTTGGCCGCCAGTATCTTTAACCATTTCATCCAACTTATTCTGTATGTTGTTATACTCATCGCCAGCATGTTTGTATGCCTTTAACTGTGCTTCCGAAAGTTCTTCTTCCCAGCACTCCAACTCAAGGGTTGGGATATCCGGTCCAAAATATGAGCGCTTGTATAAGTCTGCCTCAATGATTTCAGCCTGAGGAGCAGGTGGTGACTCTGCCTGTGGAAATAACTGTTTATATTAATTATTTATATTTTATATTCACATCACAGCTATAAGTTCTAGTGTTTTAGATATAAAATAATGTCAAACAACTGATATATATATTTACTTTTAATTAGTTTGTATAAATATTTAATAATCTGAATGTATAAAATAAACCACATACTAATGTTATTGTTAATTGAAGTTAAGAAAATTAAAATCTTAATGTAGGCATTATATACCATGAGTATTTTTAAAAGGCCTGGATCTGATTATGGAACAATACTGAGATTTTTTTTTATGGAATAATATTTTCTTTCATAATTGTTTTTATTCTCAGAAAAGTTCCAATATAAACTATAAGAATTTCTAAATTTTTTAAATGAATATAAATTCTATGCCTATATAGTGTTTCACTCCCATGCCTCAGAGAGCATGTCAAGCCATCATTCTTAAGGCATCTAAATGAGGGTTTGTTTACATTTTATTGCTAATACCTGGTTGACCATGCTTTGCTCAGTATGTATTTTTGGAGATTATACTTTTTCTCAAAATGAAACCTAGCTAGGTTTAGGCCCTGTTACTGTAGATGGTTTAGTCATTCCAAACTTCATATACAAGATTCAAATACAAGGTTTTGGCCAGATAACCATCTACAATTCTACACTAATTGATTCGCCCAAACTATACCAACTAGTGTGATGAACACTGATAAGAGTTTAACAAATTAGAATAGAGCGTAATATTTTTTTATTACCGGTTTAGTAATCAAAATAGCAACAAAAAATCGTGTATTACCTCAGTATCCGTTTTCACTTTCTTTAACTTCATTGTAATTCAATAATATTTTCCTTATAGTACATAGAAGGCTGAAGGCATATGCCCAGTGAAATTACAACAGTATGTAAAATAGTTGTTAAATACTTGTATTATATTACTTATCTCATGTTCCACAATTTTCGCTACAAAGCGACGCCTTTGAAAAACAATTTACAAGTGTCAAAATTGTCAAATGACAATAATGGATGGTGTTGCCAATTCTTCAACAACGTAATTGTTTTCGTCACATGACGAAAATCTATACCAATTTTGTTATTCGATCGTCCTCGTTTGTTGAAATTAATTCTAGTTTTCATTACGGTATTTAGTAAACAAACAAGCTCTAACTAGGAAAAAGGGATTTAAACTAAAAACGGATTTAATGCGATTCAAATAAGAATAGGAATGAAACTGGCGCCATCTTGGAACAACTTGATATTGACAACAGCGTAAAAGTAGCGCTAGCACAAACACCGAACACTAAAAGTTACGTTAAAAAAAATAAAATAAAACTTTATTATTTTAACATAAATTAAATAACATAACCACTTATTGATTGATTGATAAATATGAGCAAATAATCATAAAGTGTCGATCTAAGATGGCTACCTCACTCCTATCGACAAACAATAGAAAAAAATAAAACCTCTTAAAGATTACATGGTGGACAATTTATTTAGAAGCTACGAACATGAGACATCCTATCGAATTTATTTGGTTCCTCATCAAAAGGAGAGTGGCAGATAAGAATGTAACCAGCTAGAAAGTGAAATTGAAAAATCAACATTAGAAACAGTTCAAAGCATTACTGCTGACGATTGGCGGCGAGAAGTCAATCATGTAAAAAGAACAGAGCAAGAGTATTGGATTCGAGAGATGTTAGAGGATGACGACAATGGCCTTTTTTACTTCATAATAAATTTTGCTTTTCGTATTTTTTTTTCGTTCTTCTACAATACGTAATTGTGTGGGTTACAAGTTAAATACTTCTATTAGTAAGTCATTTTTTTTTTAAAGAAAGTGATATTTTATTTCAGTAAAATCTTTTTTACAGATACTCGTACTTATTTACATAATATTTAGATCTCTCTGATAGCGATTACTCAAACTCACAAGAGAGTGAAGATGAAAATTTATAATAAAAATTGGTTGTCTGTAAAGTCGGTTTACTGACGATAGTTGAACGTGACAATGTCTGAAGAAAATACTGATGGAATGGTAGCATTTAATTGGTTATTAAAATTTTTAATTTAAGTATATTTTTAAAAATATATTAATTTTTAATTTAAAATTAATATATTTAATAATTATATTTAATAGACGGATGTCGAACGCTGCCGAACGCAAAGGCCGATTGTGCTTCTTTGTCGCTCTCGCTTGCACTTCAAGCCTTACATGGAACGCCTTAAAGCGAGGTAACGCCGCATGAGTCATGTTTTTTCGTGCGTGCAGCCGGCTCTATCGAATTATAAGACGTTGTCACGTCAAAAATAAATTTATTCTTTGTTAGTATACCCCTATTTTTCTGCACATCATACTACAAAGTCTGAAGTTGTCAACCAATGCGGTCCAAGATGGCGCTAGCTTTTTTCCTATTGTTATTTGAATCGCATTATATTACTGGTAACATAATATACCTACATGTAAAAATGTGTAGAACAAGGAAAATGCGGTAAAGATATAATTTAAATCTAGCAATACTGTTAAAGAGAAATTACTGCTCTGGACTCTAGTACTATTAGATAAGTCGAAGTCACATCACTACCCTATTCTAGTCAAATAGTACAAACAATAATCGATTTTTATAGATACGATGCTTCTTAGCCAGAGTATTTTTTATTCTGTATTATATTCACAAAATAAAAACACCAATGAAATTATCAAGATGACAAATCAGTGACAATTAATAAAATAGTGCATCAGCCATACAAAAAATGCAGAAAGAAAACTAATTTGTGATGAAATTACTTTTGTCAGTACGAATTTAGCATTAAAATACAAACAAGACATGGAAGCTGTCCCGAAATTGCCATTAATCAGTTTCGAGTTGAAAGTGAGCCCGGAAAATACGCATTTTGGTCCAAAACTAAAACAGGTAATTGACACAGTTTATCTCTTTGATAATGATTTTTTGCCGTTACCTTTGTGTACTGAGTTCTAGAAAATTTGCAGTACATTGCGGAAGCTTACAAAGAAGATCCTGACAGTTATAACAATGAGATACATCAGCTGGAGGGCTTACGCTCGGCCGCAGTAAGGGCAACCAGCGATGCGGCAGGCCTGAGCGCCCTTCTGAGATACTTCTGCCAACTTCGGGCGATGCAGAGTCGGTTCCCAATGACCAAAGGCGCACCCGCTGCGTGTACCTTTGCATGGTGAGAGCATTAATTTAATTAAGTGCTGGTATTGATTTTTGTAGCATGCATGAATTGAACCACTATCTTTATCAAAATGCATAATAAACCATTCTATGATTGTATTTAATCAATTACAGCAGATTTGTCACTATTATTCTATTATATATAATTATCATACATTTAATTTAACAATTGATGCTATTGTATCCTATAACAAAATATTGAAGTTAATATTAAATGTTAATTAATATTTGAATAATAATGAGTTGATTTTATGAATATAATCTTTATAATAGGAAGGACCTGTATGCAAACATGAGCTACTCACTTGCGGATATAAAATTTGAAATGGCATGCATTTTATACAACATTGGAGTGCTTCACACACAACTGGGTGCAGCTGAGCCAAGGACTACAGCTGACAGCTTGAAATCTGCTTGTCAGCATTATCAGTATGCAGCTTGGGCCTTTCATTATCTTAAGGAACAAAACCCCTTGCCGTCAGGTGCTGATATTTCACCAGACATAATGCCTTTGCTTCAAGAAATCTGTTTTGCTCAGGCCCAAGAATGTATTCTCGACAAAAGTATACAGGACACAAGGAAGCCCAGTGTTATTGGTATGTTTTATACTTTATATATTTTTAATTAAATGTCACAACTGTTTCATTGGTCCAGTGATTAGTATATTTGGGTTAGGTTGGCATGTTTCTGATCATATTCTGGGTTTAAATTCCGATGTGAGCCATAATATATGGGGCTTTTCTTTTTTCTTACTACAATAGTAAGTAAAAAAATACTGTACAGTAAAAATACTCTAAAAATTCTCAGTCCACCTTACACCCCCATGCATCAGAGAGCATGATATGTCATTATGTATGTATGGAGTTGTTTGTACTGAATTACAAGTCTCTCTACAACCTGCTAAAAGACCTTGGCCTTACTAGAAGTGCAATAAGAGAGAGAGAGAGAGAGAGAGAAAGAGTGTCCAAAGCTGCTCTAGTAGGGTCCTTCTGAATTTGGCTGGGCAGGGAGAATAACTTGAAGAGTTGTGTGTACTGAATTAGTTATTCTTTTGTTTGACATTTCAGTAATTAAGTTGAATGTTAAATCGTCATCTGGAAATGTTAGTGTAAAAAGACAAAAAAATATATGAGATGTGTGGTTTTATTTTAGGTTCTGTAGCAACTCAAGTGCTATACTTCTACAAAAACTCTCTGGCACATCTTGGGCCATCAGGAAGTAGCGACACAATACATGAGGTTGTTGGCACCAAGATATACAACTCCTGGTTTCGCTATCTGTCCTTCAAAGTGTCTTATATTGGCTGCATTGTCTCTCTGTATCAAGGTATGAAGGGATATCCCTTATTATTTAAACAGGAAGTATAAGATAGAACATGGGGAAGTATCAAAAATCTGGCTATTGAATCTTCTTGTATGAATATAGTGAATTAGATTTTCCCATGATGTTTTAGACAATTTTACAATACTTGTACTAATATAGGCTAGATTATCATATAATATTTAAAATTGAAATACTTATATCATTTAATATTGATATAATGAAATTTTTAGTATCATTACTGTAATGCATATAACTGTAAATGTTGAGTCACTAAAGTAAATTAAAGTTAGATTGAACAATATGTAACTTGCATTGCCTAAAACTAATTTTATAAGCATTTGCTGTATAAAAACAAATGAAATAAAATATATTTGATTTCTCTTAGGAATTCATGCAGAAGAACAACAGAAGATGGGTGAAAGAGTGGCATTTTACCAACAAGCAGTAGATAGACTAGCCGAAGCAAGAAAACTTGCCAAATACATTGAGCCAGTGCAAGTTACACAGGAAGCTCTAACATTCACTAACGATGTGGTGGAAGGGAAACGGAAGGCAGCTAAGAATGAGAATGAGTTTATTTATCATGAAGAGGTTCCAGAGAAAGATATGTTGTCTGATCTTAAACCTGTTTGTTTGGTCAGTGCAGTGGCCATCAACTTCAATGATCCAGAGGTATTACCATACTTACACTTATTTTTTTATTATAATTTATCAACATTATTTTTAGTTGTAACCCTTTGAAGAGTGGTTGTGGTTGCCATGTGCAAAGCTGTTTAAATACATTTAGCAGTTGGTTGTTTTGCAGGTACACTAAGCTGTTGTTTTTAGGTTGAATTAGAGTGCCTGCAAGTGGGAAATATAACTTTTGATAGTTTTCTTTCCACCTGAATCTGCTCCAAAAAACCCCTAAAGATCTGAAAATCATAGGCACTTAAAGTTTTGTCATGTGGCAAAATTATGAAACAAAATGAAAGAATGGTTAGCATAATTCTACATTTGCATTTCCATATCTAGATTCAAGTGCTTTCCATATCTAGTCGATTATAAAATAAAAATATTTTATGATGTATGTTATTTGACAAAGCCTTAAATTATCACTATTTTAATGATCTCCTTTTGGAGGTTCTCTTTGGCTGTATGTATGTTTTAAATAATGAAGGTATCCGGCAAGTGGAATGTGGGATCCTTTTGTGTACAGGTGTCAGGTCCAGATATCTTCGGCCGCCTGGTGCCCATGGGTGCTCATGAAGCGTCCTCCATGTACTCCGAAGAGAAGGCCAAGCTGCTGCGGCATGTCGTCAACCAGACTGAGGCCAAGAACACTGAACTGACTGAGTTCATGTCCTCTCTGCAGCTTGACCAGCTGGATGTTTTGGATTCAGATCAGAAGTATGTTGGTTTTGTTACCATCATTCAAGATGTAACTCCTTATTTTTAGTGGAAATTTATTACCGATTACATTGCCTTGCAGGATAATTCAATTTTTTGAGACAGAACTTGCTAGAAGGTCTTATGACATTGTTTTTTCTGATGGTACTAGTAAATTCACCAGTATAGGTGGCTTTAGTTTTGTGCTGCTTTGTAATTTTATTTTGAGACTAGCAGTCGCCCGCGACTTCGTCCTCGTGAAAACCTCTTAGATACCCTTCCAATTTTAAAGATAGACTTTCATATAAAGTGTGCTTATTTCTGCTACCCCTCTCAATTTAATTTTTTTATAGTTTCCCGTGAAGCAATATCCTACGTCCAGTGTACTAAAGATTATTTTTGTTGAAAATTGTACGATATTACAGTACATTAACATTAACAATATATATTTATGGCAATCTGATGTGTATAGCTTGTATTAAATAGTCTTTCACTTTTGAGTCTAGCTTTCATAATAAACAAAATAATTTACAGTCCCACACGCAGGTCCAGAGATTAGCCCGTTTAAACAAACGAACAAACTTATTCGTATATAATATAAATAATTCGTATATAATATAAAAAAAATCTAGGATTACATCTGGACAAGGAATTATCGTGGTGCGTGCATATTAAAGAACTGAGTAAAAAGACGTTTATATCATTAAGTTCATTGCGGCGACTGCGTTATGCTTGCGCAATCTCTACTTCTTTCTGTTCTCGATTATGCGGATGCAAGCTATCTTGATTACCGACAAATTGATTCAAAATCTAGCAATTCGGTTTATATTTGGCTTGCGCAAATATGACCATATATCTGAATTTCGTCAGAAACTCAAGTGGCTTCCTATTCGTCGGCCCGGGATTATTTCATCAAAATTCTCCTTCATATCTTAAAGATAAATTTTCATTCCATGCAATCAGAGCTTAGACCTTGTCGGGCTCTGACTCTGTGTATGCCGTACCATAAAAGTAAGTTTTATAAAAAATCATTTGCTGTGCGTGCTATAGAGCTATGGAATGCACTCCCAGTAGGCAAACGTGAGTCGGAATCGCTTTATATTTTCAAAAAAGCAGTTAAGAGTCATTATTTTAAACATTAAAGATGACTATCTGTTTATGTTCTTATGACATGTTAATGTAGGAATATATATTAGTTTATTTTATGACATATTGTATTTATCATAGGTATTATCTGTGTAGTCTGGTTTATGTATTAGTATGTAACTATTTGTATGTATGTATATTTTAAAACTACACCACCTGCAGACCTTTCTTTAACTTTTTCCTAAGCCTAAGTTGTATTCTACATATTCCTTATGTATTTTGTGTTTGTATCTGTATTTTTCTTATGTGTGTGGTATACAAATAAAGAATAATAATAATAATAATTATGGTCTGCCATGCCAAATAAATTAAAAGAAAAAATCAAAGATAGAATTCTCAAAGAATATCAGTACTATTAGCACTATAACATAACATGGAGGAGGTCAACTTAATTTGGATGATATAGCAGCTGTATTATAGTTTTTAGATATTTTGTAATATCTCCGAAATTATATAACTAATTAAATACTCTTAATCAACCACACATTTATTTGGATAAACATTAATACTTTTACGTTGATACAACTCTTAACAAATGCATTTATTTCGACCAAATTTGATTACCATAAAAACGGTTCTTGTCAGTTAATCTTAAAAGATACACATATACTGTCTTGGACATTTTTTAGATAATTTCAAGAGGAATAATTCTTTCATACATATATTTTTGGTATCTTGAACCGTTTTCGCAGCGCACGCAACGGAATCCCTCAAGGAATAATTTTCCCTGTTTTTTCACATTTCCATTATTTCTTCGCTCCTAATAGTTGTAGCGTGATGTTATATAGCCTAAAGCCTTTCTCGATAAATTGTCTATTCAACACAAAAATATTCAATTATTTTTAGTTCCAGAGATTAGCGAGTTCAAACAAACAAACAAACACTCTTCAGCTTTATAATATTAGTATAGATGTTACAAAATAATTTGTATAGGGAGACTAGAGAGGTATATTGAATTGTAGGAAATAGTTTAGTTATCCGTTACTAGCCCACAATATAGAACAAAAAATATAGCTATATGAAGACGAGATATCTCTTTGAATTAATTCATTTCTTTAAAGATTTTCAAGATGATCGATCACAATGAAAGCATATAAAACAAAGAAAATGCGTGTTCTTAAAACATTAATGATAATCTCATATCTTATCAAATGTTGTTGCAAAAGTCATTCACCTGAAACTAGTAATAGTTATAACATATATCTTTTTTATAATTTAAAGAAAGAGAATTGTGTTGAGTCAACAAGATGTAGTGATTAAAATTGAGAAACAGATGCTTAGATTTTGACTGCCTCCATTCTGCAGTGGTATGCACGGTGGATTTATAAGACTGGGTCTCGGGTTAGATTCCCAGTAGGGTTGATTGAGATTTTCAGAATTGGTCCAGAGAGAATAAATAAACCTAAGTGAAACTTTTTAGTTTTTAGTTCTGACATAGTATACTGTTTTACTTTCAATTTTTATGGTGAAAAAATAAAGTAAATATATAAAACAAGTCCCAACTGAAACATTTTAAGTAAACCAATAACATGCTACACAACTGAAATAGAAAATTTATAGTAAAAAATAATAACAGAAACAAGAAATTACATCCAAAAAAGGCAAAAATGTTTGCATTTCTTTACCTACAGAATACCTCAAGAGATAGTGGACAGATGTGCTGCAATGAACGCGAAAGCCGATATTATCCAGAACCTCGTGGACTCTATGAATAGTCTCGCGGAAATTATCAGTGATGTTGAGCACTCTTTGGAAGAAATTAAATCTCTTATCCAGGTATTTATGGATTAAATATATTAGTTTCTTTTTAGGGTTGCATAACTAACAGGGAATATACAATAAATCAAAAAATAAATTCAGGTTGTATTTTCATAATTTAAAAATGGTTCAGATTTGCAAATCAATACTTTATGCTTGTTTTCTTGGAAAAAATATCTAGTAATTCTGTATCTAGACTTCTCCCTATTCTAATAAGCCTGTTTTCAACAGTGGGATATTCTTTGTTTCTAAATATTGTAATATATATAACTATGAAGCATGATCTACAAAAAAAAAAAATATTTCAGGAGACATTAACTATTAAATTGCGAAATACTTTTGCATTTCCAAAGTCTCCTGAAGATGCTTCAGATTTGTAAATCATTATTACTATAAGCTTGCATTGTAACATGGTGAGCTAAGTACCCTAAGTTGTAGTTCACAAAAGCTTGCTTTCTGCAATAGATTTTTTTTAAATTAATGAATACAGTTGAAAAAGCCTATCTTGTCCATCTGTAGGAAGAAACCTTAAAAGAGAAGGAATACCAAAAGCAAATGGGCCCGCGGCCGCCCTCCATCGTGCAGACAGAGATATCGCGCGAGTACCACAAGTACCAAGAGGCGCATGCGCGAACCAACGAGAGCAACCAGGTGTTGCACAAGGCCATGACGCTGCACATCACCAACTTGCGACTGCTGTCCCAACCGCTGGAGGTGCTGCAGACCAAGATACCGAGCATTGAGAACATAGGTGAGTTAGTGTAGTGATGGGGGACATTGTGATAGGGGAGCCCAAGCGGGGATTTTGGGATTTACTAAAGCGCGGCAGATTAATATACAGGGGGATACCTTGTACCCGGTTAAGTACCTCCACGAAACATGAGGACTATAATCATATCTAAGGACGCCTGTAAAGGATACAGGATCATATTAGTAAAAAAAAATTGTTAATTACATCCTAAAAAGTGTATATTCCACTAATCTGACAATTTGAGACCGACGTAAAGAAAAAACAATTTTTTTTTATTTTGAAGGAAATAATTCAAGAATAATGAAAAATATATAATCTGACGATTTCCGCAAGCCGAAATAACGAAAATTCGTCGATAAAGTTAAATGCGTGCAGCTCGCTTATAACCGATCGGAATCTACTAAACGGCGTTCTAAAGATTTCTCTCAAAATTAGATTTCCTGTGAATTTGAACCGATTCGGACCGATAGATTTTGAGAAATTTTTAAAAATCTCAAAAAAATTTTTTACAAAGTGGTTTTTTTGGAATAACTTTTGAACGGCTTTATCGATCAACTTCTAAAACTAATCCGCCTTTGAGCTTGAAAAACCACGTCGATCGTCACCAAGCTCATCGTGATTCGTCAATATCGTGAACGAAAGAAACCCGAAAAAGTGTTTTTTCGGGATTACTCCGAAATTTGTGATTCGATCAATAACAATTGCAAAATTGCTTATGAGGATAATAAAACTGCGTCAAATGCCGTCAACCGCGTGTGAATTGCTTGATCCATTCAAAAGTTATTGCGGTTTATTGAAACTTCTATCAGACTTTCGAGCTGGGAGAGCTCAAATGCATAGAAATATTATTTCTTTGAACTCAAAAATGTCATAAGTACAATTTTAAGCGCCCAGGAATGGAATTAGCGGGAAGTTGCAGGGATGGCCTTTGAGGTGAACCGTTTTTCTAATTTTCTTTTTGTCAGATTAAGCGAATCCCTCTAGATAATCGTCAGATTATGAGACAGTACGTTTAAAACATAAAGATGAACCATATATATCGTGCACTTAACACTCCCTTGGATAATCTGACGCGCTCGATTAAATTTTTTATTTTTTCATTTTCAACCCTTACATACAACCACCCACATCATGCAAACGGTCAGATTATTATACGTACATTAACACAAATACGTAGGGCATTGATGCTATCACTATCTGACGCGCTCGAGAATGTCTATGCAACAGTTTTTTTCACATATTTAAAAATTTATAGCCGCTTCCCCCACCGATGTAAAGGTATATATCATATAACATTTTTTTCTTCCTATCACCTAAGCTTTGCAACCCAATAGGTCTCTACGACGCTCGAGTAAATCCCCATTTAGCATCCTGGGCTCCCCTACTATTGTGTCTCATCTTTTAAGACAAAATGTGGTTGTTTCTTTTAGGATATTTGTGTAGTTCCGTTCCAAACTTTTATATTTTCTTTATTTACAATAAAAATTTTACTACAGTGATCAAACAATTTTTCAACAGAGGGCCTGGATCGCGACACGATGAAGGAAATGCGTCGCGTGGTGGGCAAGGCGCGAGAGATGCAACAACAGCGCGACTCGCTGGTGCAGCAGCTGCGCACTGCGCTGGCGGACGATGACGTCACCTCGCAGCTGCTGGCGCGCAGCAACGAGCCGCCAGAGGACATCTTCAAGCAGGAGATCGAAAAGCACACGCCCACTGTGAGTATAGCTCCACCCATCACCTTCCATGCCCTCACTGATGTCACGATTATCGGAAGCCAAAGCTCGCGTGCTCTAGGCGTGTTTCTGGGTTCGTTGTAAATTCTTGCACTCATCCTATTTTGGGGATAAATATCACAATATACTATTATCATGCCATTTATCCATGCCCATGCATTGCGTTGTCCAGAAGAGCTGGTATAAGATATAATTATAATAGACACGACCTTTGTTTTTATGTGTACCCAAAAAAGCAAACTCTCATTTATGGCTTAATAATATTATAACATAAGGTAACTAAAAGTTCTTTTTGTAACAGGTGATAAAACGGACACACATATATATAGCTTTACGGTCGCAGGATTGCTTTTTTAAGGACATGCATGGCTCGTGAAATAATTGATATGATGAATTTCTTTTACTTACAGGTAAAAATCATTGAACAGAATTTGGCAGCGCAAGAGAACATTATAAACAAGCTTACATCACTGTACGCGTCGTACGGTGATTCGCGACGACTGCTGTCCGACGTGTTGAGGAAAAGGGATGGCCTGATAAACGGTAGGTTACATAGCCTACACATTTGCACCAATCTTTAAAATACCTAAAAAGTTTTAAGATAAAAGTTTCGCCAGAATTATGGAATTTAGGGTGGAGGACGACATAACCGCAGATATCCTTTTAACTACATAGTCAACGTTCGCACAGCGCCTTTGTCAGCAAATATGAGGTCTCCTAATCCTTATGTCTTTTTATTAAGTTTGACGACTTGGCCAATATATTTTTTAATTGTTTCACAGCTTTGATAACGTCGTACGACACACACGCGGAGCTGCTGGGCAAATCGCAGAAGGGGTTGGAGTTCTACCGCAAGCTGTCGCACAACGTGAACGGGCTGCTGACTCGAGTGCGCAGCGTGTGCCAAGTGCAGCGAGAGGAGAGAGCGCAGCTTATGGCGACACAGAAGGGTTAGTACAATATTAATATAGTACGACACACACGCGGTGCTGCTGGGCAAATCTCAGAAGGGGTTGGAGTTCTACCGCAAGCTGTCGCACAACGTGAACGGGCTGCTGACTCGAGTGCGCAGCGTGTGCCAAGTGCAGCGAGAGGAGAGAGCGCAGCTTATGGCGACACAGAAGGGTTAGTACAATATTAATATAGTACGACACACACGCGGAGCTGCTGGGCAAATCTCAGAAGGGGTTGGAGTTCTACCGCAAGCTGTCGCACAACGTGAACGGGCTGCTGACTCGAGTGCGCAGCGTGTGCCAAGTGCAGCGAGAGGAGAGAGCGCAGCTTATGGCGACACAGAAGGGTTAGTACAATATTAATATAGTACGACACACACGCGGAGCTGCTGGGCAAATCTCAGAAGGGGTTGGAGTTCTACCGCAAGCTGTCGCACAACGTGAACGGGCTGCTGACTCGAGTGCGCAGCGTGTGCCAAGTGCAGCGAGAGGAGAGAGCGCAGCTTATGGCGACACAGAAGGGTTAGTACAATATTAATATAGTACGACACACACGCGGAGCTGCTGGGCAAATCTCAGAAGGGGTTGGAGTTCTACCGCAAGCTGTCGCACAACGTGAACGGGCTGCTGACTCGAGTGCGCAGCGTGTGCCAAGTGCAGCGAGAGGAGAGAGCGCAGCTTATGGCGACACAGAAGGGTTAGTACAATATTAATATAGTACGACGTTTTAAAAGAGTTCAGATCTATCTATGTAAATTGCAGTGTTATCTATACACTACATACATTTTACTACATGCATATGAATATATATATATATATATATATACGGTACATGCACCAAAATAACATTTTTTACAAGTATTGTCTGTCTGTCTGTTTGTTCCGGCTAATCTCTGAACCTATCATGTACAAAAGGTTCAGAGAAACGTAGGGTAATTTGTATCCAGATATTCCCAAGGGAACAGGAACTATGCGGGTGAAACTGTGGGCGACCGCTAGTACAAAATAATCATGAAAAGTACAAATTAAGGGAAAAAAATACCGGGTTCCTAATCTAATCAAGCTCTCTTCGCTCCAAATAATACAATAACAGTATATTCAATTGACGCTTTAATTTTCAAGCGCCCACCCCAGTGACGTCCGCAGCGGCAAAACCCGTAGAGGCTGCCCCTACCACACTCCCAGCTGGCACTGGACTGAAATTAAAAGACTATCTGCCATATATGAAGAACAGAACCATGGCCAGAAACACTCCGCCACCGCAAGGTAGGTTTTATATTTAAGAATGATTCATTAATGTGATATTTACAGAAAAGAGCAAAAAAGTTTTTTTTTATCACAAGTTAATTGACTACACATGCTATGGTAAGTGATAAGGCAATCTAAGATACAAAAGGGCTAATTTGTTAGGAGTAGTAATAGGAACAGGAGAAAACCCCTTTCGGTTTCTATTAATGACTCTTAATGAATTTCTGCATAGTAACTCCTGCATCAATAATATTAGGTACAAATTACAATGTCAACAACTGCAGTGTTGGATGTTTAAAAACTCAATGTTTTGTATTTTAGCTCAAATGGAGCCATTGCCCAATGAAGCATACTATCCTGAAACCATTTACCCCACATCGGTTAGACCAGCACCTGTAGGATCAGAGGGTAAATACTAAGAAGTTTTTGACAAATAATGTAATATTTTCTGTTTTTTAAGTACTAAGTTCAGGTATATATTCTTTCAGCAACGGATATCGCACAGCCCAATTTACCCGATGGTGTAGTAATGCCGCAAGGAACGCAAAACGTGACCAACCCATACGCGCGATACGCACAAGCGTACGCACCGACCGAAAATGACCCTTACGCTCCTTCAGCTAACTACGCCTATCCTATGAACAAATATAGTAAACCGGAAGAGAGCTATAATTACACTTCTTATACGCCATCGCAATACGCCCCTCAAATACCCGACCCTCAAACATACACCAATCCATACTATTCTGCCACTCACAACAATTCCACAGTCGTGACAGACTCACAAAACTCAACGCCGTACTCTACAGACAACCAAACAAATGTCAGTTCAAATACAAATCAGTATGTCTACAATAATCCTTACATGATGAATCAGCCAGCTACTCCGGAACCTAATCTGGCACAATATACTCCTGTCAGTCAAGACTTCAATTCAAGTTTCGCTCAAATGCAAATATCTGCACCCAAAAATGAACCTGCAGTTAACTATGATGGTGAATACGGCCAAACGCAATTCAGCGTTCAGTATCCCCAGTCATATACCCCAAATTTAGCGACCTACAGTAATGCTGGACAAAACGCCAATACGAACATTGTAGGATCACCTTTGCCCACAGAAAACAATTACATTTTCACTAACGATCCTATGTCTCAGTATGGACAAACTCCGTCACAGAGTGTGTCCAATCCCATGGCACAGTATGGCCAAACTTCGGTAGCCAATATTGCAAATCCAACTTCCCAATACCACCAAACTACAATGCCTAATACGTCAAATCCTACAGTACAGTATGGTCAAAATTCACAACCTAGTACTTCCTATCCTATGGCACAGTATGGCCAAACTACGATGCTAAATCCCGGAGCACAATATGACCAAACTTCATTACCAAATATATCCAACCCGGTCCAACAGTATGGTCCAACTGATCCAACTTTAAACACATACAACTCCCAACCACCAAATCAAGTGTCAAATTTTCAAAATAACATGCAGAATGTACAATCTCCAGTGAATCAAACATCAAGTTTTTCAAATCAGCAAAATATTTCGTATATGTCAAATACTCCAATTCCTTCTACACCAGAGCTTTCTAATCCAATGCAACAAACCCAAATGTCTGTATCAAACGCAGCTCAATTTTTTTCAAATCCAATGCAAAATGTTCAAACAGCTTACCCGAACAGCCATTTAAATCCCATAACAAGTATGTCGAATGTTAACACGAATGTTCAAGCTTTACCTGACCCTATTCCCAATCAATCCAGCACTATTCCTACTATATCAGGCTATGGAGCCAATCAGCAATATCCTTTCTCCAGTGCATACGAAAGTATATCGCAAGGGTATGTTTATACAAATGCAGAAAGCACGATGACATCGACGGCTAACACAAGCGTGACTACATTTAACAGTGGACAACCCTATTGTCTTCCCAGTGCAGCTACAGGATACGTTGATCCAAATTTGTCCCAATTAGACGCTCTCGATAAACCTATAAAATCACATGTCACTGGACAAGCCCTTTCCACTAGTGTTCAAAATCAAAATTACAATCCTATGGGTCAAACGTCGGACCAAATGTATCATCCAACTGGTGTGCAATATACAGACCAATCGAACACAGGATACGGACAAAATTACCAGAATCATCCTGCATACACCTATAATCCTGCTTCGGGAAACTATGACTATAATTATGGGTCACAAAATTCTTACACAAATTACAATCAACAGAATGTTGATTCGCAATCAGTGCCAAAAGAACCTAATTGGAATGCTGCAGGAGTGTACACTAACGCTGGACCCTGTCAGACAATGCAGTCTCCAAGCCAGGAGAACGCCCAAAGTAATAACAATGTGCCTTCAGACGCAACGAGCAATTCACAGATATATTATAACCCTCCTTACGGTTACTTAACAGTCACAAACCAGGCGAATGAGATAGTATCTCAGTCTGTACAAGCCACTACAAATTACGGTGCCAATATGAACTGCTCTACGTATATGCAGTCTGGGCAGCCACAAGACACCACAAACGTGACTTTTACCAGCCAACAAGGTAAGAATTTGTGAACAATATTGTTGTTTCGTATTTATGTATGTTACTAACGATATAAGTAGATAGAATTGTATTTCTTGGAAATAAATGTTTGACAATACTTTGAGATTTTTATTTTTCCTTTCCAGTGTCAACTGTGAAGGAAAATGTCGCCGAACAGAATCCCCAGTCAACGGAGGCTGTAAATCAACCTCCTCCCGTAGAAAATACTGCAAAAGAAACTTCCGAAAATCAACCAGTTGAGTCTAAAATCGAGGATACGAAATCCGACCCAACAGCTTTTGACCTCCTATCTGGTATAGATTTCACAGTTGAGCATAAACCTTTAATGCCTGAAATAAAAGTGCCTCAGATTTCCGAAAAAGCAATATTTAAGCCTAGTATAGTTCCGAAAGTCGAGCCAATCGTGAAACCTGTACTTAAAGAAGAAGTTATAGAAAGGCCCGCAAAAAGAGATCTCTTTTCTGATCCTAGCTTGTTAAATAGTTTTACGCAGGAAGTGAAAAACTTACACAAACTCACTGAATCTTTGACCAATAAAACTCCCAGTGGGCTGACTGTTCTAGATGCTAAATGGAAGAGTTTTCAAGACACACAGGTATGTAGTTTACGCAAATAAAATAGCAGTATCAAAAAGGGAACCTCTTCAAACGTTTTATAAATATTTGATATTTCAGGCAAAAGAAAATATGACTAGATCTAAGTCTGTAGCAATGCGATCTTCGAAAAACATAGTGACTGAAGTAGTGCCTTATGATGATTCCCGATTAACCCTCAAATCAGATCCTGACGCCTATATTAACGCATCATATTATAAAGTAAGCCATTTTTTTCCCATCATAGAACCATTATGTAATTTATTACTTCTTTAAATTTGCAGTTATATTTCATTATTCACTCTTTTGTAGCAATTAGCTTCTTGGTGCATACCAATAGTGATATCAAAATGTCCAGAGGAGTACGAGTACACAATATTTTGGAAAGCAATGTTGGAAAATAAGATCACCTGCATCGTGTGTCTGCTTAGTGAGATTGAGGTCAGTGTTACTTGTTAGAGATTTATAGGTAATTAAATATCCTTGTAATTTGATGAATTATAAAATGTATTAGTGAAAATTAAATGAACTTAACTTATAAAATTGTATTCTTAGAGTACAATGATTGAATGAACTTCGTCACCATTTTGTGGGAAATAGTTTGTCTATAGAAACATTAAGAAACAGGTGAACGTCGGAATTCCATGGAATTGAAAATTCGAGTATAGGAGCTTATAATTGGATAAATGTCGAAAAATAGTTTAATTTTCTACAAATTGTATTGTAACACATTGCTTATTTCACAATACATGCAAATAAGTTTAAATTTTAAACATCATTTCATTTTAAGATGTCAGGCAACGCATATTGGCCGACAGCAAAAGGACAATCGATAGACTTAGCGGACGGTCTACGCGTCACTTTGGAAGATGTCACGTGTAATGTTCATTGGACTGAGAGAAAGTTAACCATAGCGTCGGGGAAGAGCGTGTCTATGGTTACTCATTACCAAATCAACGTATTTCCAGCCAAGTAAGTGAATAAGCTAAAACAGTCTTAATGCCAATGTTTTAAACATTGGCAATATTGACGTAAACTCTAAAAAAATTGTGTGTAAAAGTTGATTTACTTCCACAATAACAAAACATAATTGTCAAGGACAACACATGTTAATAAAATTATGTACCTTTGGTTAGCTGCGAAAGAATCTACTTCATCGACTAGTGTGAAAGTGATTTAAATTTCAAGTGCGACAAACATTTTTTTATATGGTTATACATGACAAATGTCTGCAAAATATTATGTTTGTATCATTTAGTACACTCAGGATTCTATTATAGAACTTCATGAAAATATTCATAGCTAGCTTTGTGTTCAATCCAGCCAAACAACTAATTGCAAACTAGCATAATAAATACCTTTTTTGGAACTATTTTATAATATCATCATTATCAGCCAATTAACGACTCACTACAGAGCTCCCTCAATCCTCCCTCCAATGCGGGTGGGCGATCTTGAGATGATAATGTTTTATTCATTGACGGTCACATGTATGTATGTAATATTATATATTTTAGGATCGTATGTCCGCCATTAGTGCTACTCACAGACAAGATCCTCAGCGTGACGTTTGAGGGTAAACTGAGTAACCAACTGTGCGGAGCGTGTATACAGTGCAGCGCGGGCGCGGGCCGGAGCTCCGTGCTAGCGCTGCTTGTGATGGTGATGTGCCAAGTGCGAGCCGGATATTGGGACCTCTGTGGTAAGATTTTCGAGTAGTAATGTTTTTTATGCCGACAAATAAAAATGCCCGAAAAAGGTCACTCTTGTCACCTAGGGCTGTAAATAATTACCTTTTAATTGTAGGAAGGAAAAATGCTCATTGATATCCTTGTTGGATAGTGTAGGACTCCTACCGGCAAAAATAGTCTACGTCAAATTCTCAGACCTACCAAATATGTATAGTTGTATACACATGAAAATAATCATATCATAAAAATCGGTTTCGGAGATGTATAACAATCACAGTGACCTGAGATATATATATTTTTATTATATTAGATTTGAGATATTGTTTTAATCGTCTAAACAGTGAGAAAACGCCAGATGCCAATGATCTTGAGTGGTAGGAATCATTTATGTTCTTTAGATTTAGAAATATACCCTATTGCGATTTCAATTTTCGATTTTTTTTTATATTTATCCGACATCGGAACATAGGTAACTCTTAGGTAAATAAATTACCTTGTTTCTTTAATACATAAACTGGTGACGAATCTTATCAAATTAAATTTAATAAAATATTTATTATTATTGGCAGATATGTTAGATGCGGGCTGCATGAGTCTTTACAAACGTCGAACGAATGTTCTAGAAGACACCAAGTATCTCGCAGACGCGTACAGGACGGTCTTGTTCTACGCGCAAGGCGTTTTGTGTTCCGGTAAGTTAGAAACTAAAACTTATATTTAGGGTAATTTTATGTACGTTACTCATTGACATATTAATACTATGGACTTCGGGTCCAATGCAAAATTTACGTCAAAAGTGTCCCAAGATATTTTATACACACTAGGATGTATTTATGTTTTTATACACAGAATAACATTGTAATGTATGTCTTATCGTATTGTTATACAGTCTAATTTGCAACGGTCTAATTGCATGCAATAAGTAATCAGCTTCGATTGACGGTTACCATGGCAGCCTTTTTTTGACATGACAGCTTCTCGTGAAAATAGGACAACATAAATGGTGTGGAGTAGGTAGCTTTCAAATTTTTTTGGCATCTTATATTTATATATTATATTTACAGCAAATTTTAATTTATATTTACATATCCCTGACCTCTATATGCTGGGATAAATCTTGTACCAAATAATAATTGTTGTAATTATCTTGTATAAAATAATAATTAGTTATAATAATAATTAATTACACTAATGTACAAAATGATATGCCACACCGACATAGTTCTTTACTTTGAAATTTTAAGTTCTCGATATTTTCCTCTTTTTAATTAAACTGAAAATATATTTTTTTACTTCAATGACGTTAGATCACTTTTTTAAATAACTGTTCCTAATTTCATGTAGATAATTCTTATAGTTACCAAATTAATATACCATTATGGTAAAAGTTATTTGATTAATATTCATGACATAAAAAATAAAAAATTTTGAATTGAAAATAATCAAAATATTTTCATTCAAAAATTAAGTAATTAAATAATTCAAATGTTAAACAACAAAAGACTCTATGCAGTCGTTGTTCTAAAACATTCTATTGCTCACGGCAGATCCGAACTAAATGTGGTTAATTAGATAAACATATTGCACTCCTTCTATCCTATACGCGGGTAGCGTATGGGAAAAGGACAGATAGATACTTTTGTTCATTTTGGTTGGTTATGCAATTCGTTACTATAGTTTATTAAAACTTTAATAAAATAGCCTGTTTCTAAGCAACTTACTGAAAATATGGTACACCGTCTTCTTTTCTCACCTTACTCGTGTAGTTCTTACAAGTTTTTTTAACACATTACGGCATTATTGACGTGTATTCTGTCAGTCAGCTAATATGAGACTGAATTGCGATTGGAAATCATTTCGCGTTTTGGCTTACTTTTGGTTCGGACACTTTTTATCGCTGACCCGAAGTCCATAGTATTAATATGTCAATGACGTTACTTAAATTACAGTTACACGGGCAATCCAATACAATCTCACAAACTTGTATGATTAATTATTAATCATTACCTAAATCTGACATAATATGTTTCATTTATTTTTATTTTACAGGTACTACAATGTTCAACGGCGAAGCAGTGTCTGTAGCGAGCGGCGCTTCTGTCCTACCCCCCGTGACGCCCTCGCCTTCCGCCGGGCCCCCCACCCCCGGCGGCGCCCACCCCACTCTCAAGACTAAGTTCTCTCGTGAGTCCTTCGAGGAGATGCGTCAGGCCCCCGGCCTCAAGAGCGGGGATATGAAGGACCCCCTCAACTTCCTCGACCCGTTGTGGAGTTTGAAGAAGAAATAAGTTTGAAATGTGTTAGGAGATTTGCAGTCTATTGTTCGGTCGACCATCTTGGTTTTCTTACATACACATGATAGAAACCATCTATAGATCCACTTCTATAGAAATAGGGTATATTTACGTATAGATACCAAACGAGATAGTAGATAGTAATCATTTTGTTTTAATATTTACAGGTTAGTTAAATAATTTTTATGCATATATGTAAATGCAAATCTAAATTGTTACTAATGGTATACAAAAAAATCTAAAATCATTTTTAGGAAAATATCAAGATGGCGAATAGTAGTCCAAAAATCTTCTAACCCTTTCAACTTCATAAAGAAAATGTAATGGTATTTCACTGTGTTTAGTACGATCAAAAGACAAGAGATAATTCAAACCGTTTATAGCATTTTTTAACCGCGTAGTTTAATGATATTTATAATGGAAACAATTATTTTATCACGTTTAAGCAATTATCATTAATAGTAATTAATTGTTATAATCATTAAATTTGTTATTCCCAAATAAATTAAACATTGTAGGTAACAAATATTTATGTAAAAATGATATCATTTATTTATAACTAACTTCATTTATGAATTGATTAGATTGTAATAATGTTTATTTAACATTCCTAAGGTTCGTAGAGAATTAAATTTGTAATTTACGTTACGCTGGCAGCGTCGTAACCAGTGCCAGCGGTGCCCAGGCACAGGGCGCAGAAATGACCAGACCATATACAAACAATACCACGGTTGTGGGGCGCAGTAACACACGCTGGCACAGGGCGCAGAAATGACCAGACCATATACAAACAATACCACGGTTGTGGGGCGCAGTGACACACGCTGGCACAGGGCGCAGAAATGACCAGACCATATACAAACAATACCACGGTTGTGGGGCGCAGTGACACACGCTGGCACAGGGCGCAGAAATGACCAGACCATTTACAAACAATACCACGGTTGTGTGGCGCAGTGACACACGCTGTCACAGGGCGCAGAAATGACCAGACCATATACAAACAATACCACGGTTGTGGGGCGCAGTGACACACGCTGGCACAGGGCGCAGAAATGACCAGACCATATACAAACAATACCACGGTTGTGGGGCGCAGTGACACACGCTGTCACAGGGCGCAGAAATGACCAGACCATATACAAACAATACCACGGTTGTGGGGCGCAGTGACACACGCTGGCACAGGGCGCAGAAATGACCAGACCATATACAAACAATACCACGGTTGTGGGGCGCAGTGACACACGCTGTCACAGGGCGCAGAAATGACCAGACCATATACAAACAATACCACGGTTGTGGGGCGCAGTGACACACGCTGGCACAGAGCGCAGAAATGACCAGACCATATACAAACAATACCACGGTTGTGGGGCGCAGTGACACACGCTGGCACAGGGCGCAGAAATGACCAGACCATATACAAACAATACCACGGTTGTGGGGCGCAGTGACACACGCTGGCACAGGGCGCAGAAATGACCAGACCATTTACAAACAATACCACGGTTGTGGGGCGCAGTGACACACGCTGGCACAGGGCGCAGAAATTGCTGGTTACGCCTCTGGTCGTAACAGGCCATTGTGATCAGAAATTCACTTCGTTACTTTTGGGGGAAAGAAAAATAACTGTCCTCTTTGGGAGTCCATTATGTGTTACTTAATATTTCTAAAGAAAAAGAAAGAAAGAGACAAGACACAGTACCCACAAAAAAAGTTAAAAAAAAAAACAAAATATTCGTTCAATCATTCAAAAAAAGTTAACCCTAAACTGCAATCACACCTGATGGTAGGTTATGATGCAATCTAAGATAGAAGCGGGCTAATTTGTTAGGAGTAGGATAAAATCAACCTGGCGGTACGTCTTTGTCGGTAGGGTGGTAACTAGCCACGGCCGAAGCCTCCCACCAGCCGTACTTTGACCAATTTAGAAAATCTTAATCGATCGTGCCGGTAATCGAACCCCAGTTCTCTGTCTTATAAATCCACTGCGCCACGGAGGCCGTCAAAACAAGTATAGTGTTATATGACATCTGGGCCCAAGATTCGCTCAGAGATATCTCCTATAGATAAAAGGGCATGACGCCGCCCAATAGCGATTAATTTGGAAACATAGCTCTCTTTCGCCCCAACGTAATGAAAGAAAGGGAAAGCAATATTTCCAATTGCGCGCTATTGGACGACTCTTGTCTTTTTGTATTGCCGACATATATTTTCCGTACGCATGTTGAGCCTTACGGTGTCTACTTTAGACGCGTCATGTGAGAATTGTCTATACTATAATATTATAAAGAGGAAAACTTTGTTTGTTTGTAATGAATAGGCTCAAAAACTACTGAACCGTTTTTAAAAATTCTTTCACCATTCGAAAGCTACACTATCCACGAGTAACATAGGCTAAATTTTATTTTGGAAAAAAATAGGGTTCCGTAAAATATTTGGGTTTTTCGGACACAAGGTGTAAAAAATCAACCAGAAAAGTTACTTATTTTGCGTACGCTGCCTAAACTATAAAGATAGAACCATAAAATGTTCTAATTAATTGGAGATCTTATAAATATCTACAAAAAAGTCCGCGACACACTATACCTATCTATGTCGAGTGAGGCACAACAACCATTTTTTATTTAAAAATCTTAATTTTTTTTTGGACTACATTTAAACGCATTTATTTTACTCATGCTATTAATCCTTATCTAAATAAATTATTTCATCACTAAGTACAGTTTATGTAGATAATATTTGGTATTAAAAAAAGTAAAATTGGACTTTTGGTTTTGAAGTTATGGCGAAATTAAAATATTACTATTTCTGCGTTGCGAAGTGAGCGTCACCAAGGCGGGGGCGCGCGTGCGGGAGGGGAGTTTAGATCTATGTTATATATACGATGATGAATTAAGAATTCGATCTTTGTTCAAATATCTATTTAGTACATGGAAGAGTTTGTTCGTTTGTTTAAACGGGCTAATCTCTATCTGCGTGTCAGATTGTAAAATTATTTTTGTTTATTTGAAAGCAGACCAAGAGTGAAAAATTAATATCAATTTATCTTGCCATAAAACTATATGACATATATTTTGCCGTTACACATTTTGTTGAAAGTCTGTCTTTAAAATTAGAAGCGTACCTACTTTTCACTCGTCATGTGAGAATTGTATAATATAATTACGCTGCTGCCAGATTAATAGTAAATTATATTTAGTTGTATTACATTTTTAATGCATAGTTCGCGTCAATCAACTTTGCGGTGTTAATGTTAGTTCATATGAGAACGCAGTACGCAATAATAAAAAATACGAATACAAGTCAAATACTATATCAGAATTGAACCCCTCGATTCTGAGCAACGAGGCCGTATATACATACTACAATTTCTTTTTACTGCCTTTAAAAATAAAGAAAAAGGCAGCACGGATTTTCGAGCAAAAGACTAAAGTAATTTGATGCGAACTACATATAAATAAAATAATCGTATTTCTAGTATTATTAAACACATATGATAACGACTTATTTTAAATTTGTAATTGGCTGATTAGTAAGATATTTTTTTTAATATTACTTGAGACTGTTATGTATAAAATATTCGTAACTATGTATCGAATCTACATTAAATTTTATTCAAAAATGTTGAATTGTTTTATTTCTCTCGTGCCTATACCCTTAAATGTAAAGAATCTTTATATACTGTCTAGCAGTGCCAGCTGGCCCAGGCATTGCGCGGTCCCCGGAGAGACGTAGAAATTACCAGACTATATACAAACAATCATTTCATTTTCAGTACTTTATTTAGAGTCAGTTACAAGTCTGTCTGTCTGTATACCATATATACTGTATACACAAGGCTTTCTTAAATTACGCTGGGGCCCTTGAGCACAAGAATTGGGGACCCGTTAGGAAAGTAAAGAAAGTATTAAATACTAAAAGTTTAGTTAGGTTACTATTTCGATTTTTAATTTTAACTGTGAAAAAACGAGTCGACATTTTTGAGAGTAAAAATATGTGAGAAATTGTTGAAATTTCGAGGGGCCCTGGGCTTCCAGCCCAGGGCCCCTCGAAATACAGATATACAGATACGACAAAACAGTAGGTGTAGAGTTGAGGAACTGGAGAAAGCCTCAACAGTGCAACTTACCTATCTTAGTATTCTGTAGTTTGACGAGGATTGCAGTCTTAGGCCTGTGTGCACCAAGATTTCGGTTATCATAACCAACGGTTAACATAACTTTACTATAAATTTACTGTTCACGACAACCTGTACGCTGGTTAAGGACGTAAGCTCGGTTAAGATAACCGCCTGGTTTACGTCCGGCGTACGGGTTGTCGTGAACAGTAAACACTTATACTTTGTGCGCAGTTGGCTAGTTGCAAAATGAGCCACTGTGGCCGAAATTCGGTTTAAAAAGAATGTGTGTTAGTTGTATGCTTTCTATATTACCAATAGCCATAGTCAAAGTCAAAATCAAAACTGCTTGGCGGCAAAATGCCTAAAGAGAGCGATAAGCTCCTTATTCTCAACCTTAGAATTATGTAGTTACTAAGTACATATTTGGTAAAGAACTTCGTCTCAATTCTATCGTATATACTTATATTTGTGACATTTTTAGCTTTAATTGTTACCTTCGAGATGTTTCCGAATTCCTTCGTCAATATTTCACAAAAATGCCTCAGGACTTACCCATTGCATACTTCCTTTAACTATCTTAGGAATTTAATGCGCGTGACCTTTCCAATTCAAATAAGTATTTGCCATTTAAACGGTTAATTAATGAAAATTGCCGAAACTTTCCACTGAGCATTTCGTTGAGATCGTTTACAATTACTTAGGTCACAAGGAAAGTTTTGCAGTAGGTACCTACAGCCGTAACTTTTTCATTTTTTTAACTGGGGGTTGGAGTTAGTCGCGTCCGTAGGTAGTACCAAAGTTAGGTTTTAATCCTTGTTTACCCTACACGTGACCCCGGGTGGTGCTAAACGAGTGACAATTTCTAAGGTGGTAGGCTTCGGCCGTGGCTAGAATTACCACCCTGCGAGCTAAGCCGCGCCGCCAAATGACTGATTGTCGAAATTAGTCGTGTTCCGGTGCGTTGCTGGTAGAAGCCGGTCTAAAGGGAGTGGATAAGTACAGTAGTGCTGTTTTCTGTGACAGAACCTAATCTGCGGAATTGCTGTACCGTAAGTCTCAATTTGGAGGGTAGCGGGATCCGAAGCACGGTTTTCCGCTGGCCGACCGCAGTTAGTAGGGGGCCCAACTAGTAAGTTCGCCACCTATGAAGGGCTGCCCCGCCAACTAGCGAAAAATCCTGGAAAGGCCTCCATCGTGCCCGTTGGCGACCGGAGAGAGGGCCCGATGGCGATTTCCAGGGGGGTTCGGGCGTCTCCGCAGTCTCCAGTTGAGCCTTTCATTCGTGTAGAATTTTTCTAGTGGATTAAGAAGTCTTTCGATCACAGTGCCTCGTACAACTGCTATTCCCTTTCCTATTCACTTTTAACACAATATGCATCACAAGAAAAAGAAGAGTTAGAGAGCGGTTGCTGTATAAATTTACTCTTCTTTTACATAAGAGGATTGCACTCCAATCTCGTCACAGTCCACCACCATCTAGAGACTGAATTTACTTTTCTTGACGGAGACGCAAATTGGGATTCCAACAGATGTAGGCTCCTGGCATACCTCGAGCAAAATGATCTCTTGTCGGACCATCAGTATGGTTTTCGTCGCAACCGTTCCGCGGGAGATCTTCTAGTGTACGCCAGTCACATATGGGGCGAAGCCATAGAGAAATACGGTGAGGCGCTTGCCGTCTCGCTGGACGTTTCGAAGGCCTTTTAAGCAAGCTTCCTTTCTACGAAATACCCCCTAGTCTCTGTCGCTGGATATCTGATTTCCTGAGTGAACGATTTTTCGAGTTGTCCTAGATGGCTTCTCTTCTGATCCAATGGCGATAAATGCTGGAGTTCCTCAGGGATCTGTTCTCTCCGCTACCCTTTTCCTGCTGCACGTAAATGATCTGTTGAAGCCTGGCCTATTTGGGTATGCAGATGACAGCACTGTAACGGAGCGATACATGTCCGGTCCCCGTGCTAGCGGGGCTCAGACCCTTGAGCAAAGAGAGGCTTTAGTGGAACGCATTAATTTGACCCTCAACGCAGTGTCTGACTGGGGTGACACCAACATGGTCAAATTCAATGATACCAAAACACAGGCGTGCTTATTCACTGCAAAAAGGAGTCCTTTCCATCTGACTCCTACTTTTCAGAATATATCTGTTCCGATCACCGACAGTATTGAGCTTCTTGGAATTACCATATCGTCCAAGCTCAACTTCGGGCAATGCATTGAATCCAAGGCAGAAACAGCTGGTAAGAAGCTCGGTATCCTTAATAAGGTGAAGCGGTACTTCTCACCGGAGCAGCTTCTGACTCTATATCAAGCTCAGGTTCGCTCGTGCATGGAGTACTGCTCCCATTTGTGGGATGGATCGGCTAAATATCAGCTTGCTGCGTTGGATTCGGTAGATCGCCGCGCTAGAAGAATCGAGGCGTTATGCAATGCAAAACTGCAAACACTTGATCTTCGCCAAAAAGTTGCCTGTCTGTCGGTTTTCTACAGAATACATTTTGGAGAGTGTGCACAGGAACTTTTTGATTTAGTTCCCCCCTCGCCCTTTTACCATAGAACTGCTAGGCATAGGAAGGCTGCATCTTCGCTTGCCATCAGGCGTGATCGTAGCCAAGCGCTAGCCTATACACTATAAAAAAAAAACTGGGTATTTGAACCATTTATAATATATAATAGTTAGTACCCAGAGTCCGTTTTGGCTCAAGAGTCTCTCAGCGGGCGATGGAAAGAGCAATGTTCGGAGTATCTCTGCGTGATTGAATCAGAAATAAGGAGATCCGATAATAGGCGGTCAGAGTCTATCTAAATGTAAAGTTCTCATTGAGACAAATTAATCAAGTCCAATCACTGTCCTTCCGTCTTCATCACCAGACCCTTAATGACAGTCACAGCTCAGCTCACAGGTGGACTGACGACATCAAACGTATCGCAGGCAGCCGCTGGCCACAGGCGGCTCAGGATCGTTGTGTTTGGAAGTCCTTAAAAATGCCTATGTCTAGCAGTAGACGTCCATCGGCTGTTAATGATGATGATAGTTAGTATGGAATTTATTTATTTAGATATTTAAAATTTATTAGACACTTACGTACGATACGACGACACCTTATAGATTCTATAGACTAAAGATAGGATATTGGACCCATTACTCGCAGCAGGTGCTTGTACATCTGCTCTTTCCAATGCCTAATAATTTATTATATTTATCGTCAATTTAATTAAAACCGTCAGGTACCTACTACTTATTTACAATAAGCTTTTTTTCCTACTGTGTTAAATGTTCCTATTCACTACGTGTGGGTACATACCCAATTAAAAAGGTTTAACAGTATGTAGGCTTTGAGGATGTGGAATTTGCTTTTTTTTATAATTTCATTATAAATATATCAGGCTGTATATGTAGATACTTAGGCAGATAAGGGCTTAGGGCGTACAGTAATTATATGAGGATTCAGCTCACGTACTTTAATAACACCCTCTATTTTCCCAGAAGCTTTCTATGACTACTTAGCTACTTAGGTAGGTATATTATATAATACTGTACAAGAGAGTAGAGGTTGATACCTACTGATTCAATTTCTTAGGTCATTCTCTCACAGAGATATGTATTCACAAGCTACGCGTAAATCATAGGTCGCCTACTGGTATGCTATGCTGTTAAGTCGATTCCGCACACAGCGCTACACAAAACTATATCCAATCATACTTTATCAAAACTTTAAGTACGATGTTGTGTGTTCCTGCCGATGATGATGGTCTACTTTATACTTCTTATATATAGTAGGGGAACCGAAAAAGGTATTTTTGGACATATATCGATTGGATATATATGGCGCGGCAAATGCATGTAAGAGTAAGTAAGTAAAAGTATACCTTTCGTGTTGTTGAATCCCTCCAACATGTAGGAGTATGAGCCATTAATGTAGATCATTAGAACGTCTTTTCAAAAATGTCAGATTAAGGTAAGATTAGATGGATGTTAGCTAAAAAAGTGAGCATTTCGAAAATCTGACTATTTGAAACTAACTTAAATTAGTAGAAAGCTTACAAAGTTGCAAGCCTCCAACTGTCGGTAAAGTTAAATCGTTAGATTTTCAAAAGCACTCTTTACAGCTAAGACTGTTACTTTGTGAAGGTAACTAAATCAACTAAATCAAAGGTGTTTTCCCTTACAGGTATCTTCTGTGGTTCGTGCGGCTGGTATCAAACGCGTGCCATTGTGTGCGGAAAATACTGTTTTATTAAATGCAGAGAATGCATTAAAACATTTAAGTTTTAACTATAAAAGCTTTTAGTAAATCTTAAACTACTTTCTTTCTAAGCTCAATTTCCTTTGATAACGGTGTAGGTACTTTCTTTTATTGTTAAAATGTCCAGCAAAGTTAATCTGCTGCTAGACTTAGAGCGTTTTTCTCATTTTTAACCGACGAAAAAAACGGAGGAGGTTCTCAATTCGACACGTATATTTTTTTTTCATGTAGATATGACTACGAATACAGTGTTGTCCGATTTTGATAATTATTTTTTTATTCCACACTTCCAAAGTGGTCCCATTATCATCATGTTAGGATCTGATGATGATATCCTGGTAAAATTGAAGGAACTCTTCAAATTGTACAGGCACGCTTACAGCTATTTCGGTTTTTGTGTAAGTATCGGTAGCTTTTTGGCTACAAGTGCCGTATAATATACTATGACAGTATAGTACGAGTACGTTACGTGGCGATAAATCACTAAAAAGTAAGAAATAACAATTTTTAACAAAAAATAGAACCGACTCAAAAGGCACTAAAAAGTAAAAAATAACTTTGTCAATTCGTTGCTTTAATTTACTTAAGCATATCTAGGAGTCGGAGCCAGCCAAGGCTTCTACTTTAAAGAATTACCTAGAACCCACAAACTGCTTTACTACGTTAAATAAATGTTCCTTAATCTTGCTGGCACCGACTTCCTTTTGCGTCGGTTCTATTTTTTTTTGTTAAAAATTTTTATTTTGTACCTATTATCAAAATGATATAATATACCTACATAACTTATATGTAGGTATATTATATCATTTGATTTTGTAGGTATTTAGTCAGAACAACATTTTCAGTTTAAAGAAGTACCTATATTTACCTACTTGTAGGTAATTACAAAACACAGATTAAGAAAGTAATTTAAATTAAACTCCAATACAAAATTTATGAACTGAAAATAATAGGCTTTTTCGCAAATTATGCCTACCAATATAGCAGCTTATGTAAATGATAACAGTAACACTTATTACCTTGTTGTTATGAAATTATTTCAAGAAAAAGGGATTTATGTAACTTGACGGAAAATAAGCATTTAAAAAAACAGCATCCGAAGGTATGTGTTTTCATAATATGGTGACCCTACACCATATTATGAAAACACATACCAAAAAAAGCCAGCCAAGTGCGAGTCGGTCTCGCGCACCGTTTGATATGAAATTTGTTTTAACTGGTATAAAATTAAAATTCATATCAAATTATCCTCAGGCTTAGTAAGTTTAAAATTATTAAAAATATTTTTATTAAATTATATAAGTAAAAGCTTTTGCAATTTTACCTTTGTCTTTGCTATAAGATGTTGCTTCGTACCAAATAAAAAATTCTGTGTTCACGAAAAGTACTAGTCTAGCCTAAGTATTTGATATAAGTTTAGATACCTCTTCGCATTCTTGAGAAAAAGGGGTGTTAAGAGATGGACTCCAGTAAGGACTTTCAAACACTTTGGTCGCAAGCTGCGTGCAAACTGCTACATCTTTATGCTCCTCGATATTATTTTGTGCCTCGCCTATTACCAACTTTAAGTCGGCTAGGATCTTCTGTGAATCTCCTCATTTCTGAAGCTATCACGCAGATACCTTAGGCGTTTTTATGAGGCTCATTTAGTATAAACTAAATTATAAAAGCTGTATTCGTTTGATGTATTCAGCATATTTTCATGACAAGAATAGAATAATAGCTGCGGTGAAACCAATGTTTAATCTTTATCTGTTGAACTTATAATGGATAATAAAAAAGAGTTGTTTACACCAACACTATCTATATTGTATCTTAAGCGACTTTAAAACAGAAGGAGAATATTAATTAGACGCATATTTATTTTTGAAGTGATAATTTTTTATGTGAAGGTAAACCGCTTCGTTACAATAGGTAGGCCAATTTATCTTCCCGTTCTCTTACCCATACGGCAGCGATAGGCAGGCCCTTCTTCTCTCATTGTAGCCCACAGCGCTATCAGATATATGCATGCACACGCATATACACAACAAGTTTTAAATTTATTTAAATTATTGTAATTTCAGTTTGTAGTCTTATATTGTTTTTTTAAGAAAAATCTGTAATTGGCCTTATTTTAAGAAAACTATCTTGGTAAATGTGGATTTATTGGTGCGTTGTGTATTGATTTATCTTAACAATATATAAATAAACTAGCGGACGCCCGCGACTTCGTCCACGTGAAACTTGGTATAGACTTGAACTCCCGTTTGACCCCTTAAGGAGGTGAGCATTAGAAAAAACGTTTCTTAGCGCTCGCCTAGGTAATTGTAGCTATATAGCAGTCGCCCGCGACTTCGTCCGCGTGAAAACCTCTACCCTTTTAATTTTAAAGTCAGACTTTCATATAAAGTGTGCTCTTTCCCCGCTACCCCTCTCAATTCAATTTTTTAAAGATTCTCGTCAAGCAATATCCCGTCCCGTGTACTAAAGATCTACATTTTTATTAAACGATATACGATATTACAGTACATTAACATTAACAATATATATTTATGGCAAGCTGATGTGTATAACTTGTATTAAATAGTCTATTTCACTTTTGAGTCTAGCTTTCATAATAAACGAAATAATTTACAATCCGACATGCAGATCACGAGATTAGCCCGTTTAAACAAAGGACTAAACTTTTTCGTATATTATATAAATATGGTCTGCCATGCCCAATAAATTGAAAGAAAAGATCAAAGATCGAATTCCCAAAGAATATCAATCACAAAATGTGGACCCCTATTCAGTACGTATAACATAACACGAAGGAGGTCATCTTAATTTTGACGATATAGTGTCGTTTTTTAGAAATTTTGTAATATCTCCGAAACTATATAAGTAATTAACATACTGTAAAAGGCAACTCTTATCTCTATAATATACTTGTGATTATTAAACAATTTATTTTGATAAGGATTTAAGTTTAGTTGTATAAGTAATGACGTAAACTTAAGCATATGAATTAAACGATTTATTACAGAGACGCACCTTATAGAAATTTTGTAATATCTCCGAAACTATATAACTAATTAACATACTGTAAAAGGCAAATCTTATCTCTATATCGATACCTGTGTAGTTCTTCTTTTAAAAAATGTGCAACATTCGATTAATATTAGTAAAGATAAGGTTGAAAATACTAAAGTATATTTAGCGGCGTCGTGCTCCTGGTCACCATCCGTATTATCTATATTACGTATCTAATAGTATAAGTATCATTAAAATTTTATTAAATATCTAGTCAAATATATCTTCTACATAGTAATTTTTCGAGTTTACGTTATTGACAGTTAGTAGACAGATACATGGTGAAAGATTATAACTATACTAAAGCCAAACTCGATTGAGAATGCTTGTCAACAAACAAATTAAAAATGAAGGTACAAATCACTAGTCATTTTACACCTTTTTTTTTAAATTAACTAATTAATGACGAATTCATGTCAATAAACTAGATTAGTAAGCTTAAAACTAATTCGTATATTTAATATCTTTTAAATAAGATTTTTTAAAATAACAAAACATAATTTTAAATTTATTAGGCATAAACTGTTTTGAATTTTCTACCTTCATTTTAAATTTGTTTGTTGGCAAGCATTCTCAACCGAGTTTGGCTTTAGTATAGCAATGTGTGTAACGGATGCTTCACAGGTGAACGCGGTTTCCGTGCATGTTACAAATGAACTCATAGGTAATATGTCTTCACACGAAGTTCTCAGTCCAAATCCAAACAGTCCACCGGGCGCTGTAGGGTCGTACTCCGTACTTCGTAGCCATCGCCTGTTAACCGCGCGCCTCGCTCTGTCGCTGTCGGCGCGGCGGCCGGCTCTAGTTCGGCAACAACCGCCGATAAGAGCGCATGTGAAGTGTGCTCGTTCACGGCTGAACCGCGCACGCGCTCTAATCGCGATCGCGAACCAAACCCGACCAAAACATTCGGGCGAAAATTGTCACACCACCCTCCTTCGCAGTGACAGTGACGTTTCGGGGTGGCATTGACAGGACATGCATTTCGGATTTTTGTTATGATTCCGTAGAAAAATTGGCATACAAATTCTCAGTGATTGCAAATTATTTAGTGGATACGGTGACCGTTTAGTTTTATGTGTGATACAGTGCTGTGGATGGATTATAATCACTGAAATAATGAGTCCGGGCGCAGTCGGTTAGCTATGATGCGCAAGGAGAGTGCCGGGTTATCCGGCGGGACTGAAGTGGCTCTGGACGCTGCGGACTGCCTCACGCTGCAGCAGGTGCTCCAGGCCTTCAACTCGAGCATCAGCGAGGAGCACGCCTGGGCGCTCTTCTACCAGGCGACGCGTTGCTTCCAGAAGTGCATTGATGAGGGCACGGCGTATTGTTTGCCGACTAAGTTGGCGCACTTTGTTTTACATAAGGATGGGACCGTGCACCCTAGGACGCTGTTGCACACTGGAGGTAAGCGAATATTTATTGTGGCAAGGTAGCGTGTAGTATTCTGCAAATTCTGGAGACGCTTTCTTTCTTTTAAATGTCTATTGCCATGCCAAAAAATCTTTAAATTATTATGTATTCAAATGAAATAAACCCTTTAAAAATAGAATAATCGTTTTATGTAGATATAGATTTACAACATGATTGCAAAAAACATAACTTTATGAAAAGTGGAGCATAATATAGTATTAGGTATACTAGCCGTGCTCCGCAGTTTCAGCCGCGTAAAACCCGTTTCTGTGTCAATATCGGGAGATCCGTTCTTAGCATCTACATCGTGAAATGAGTATTTATGCCAAATTTTAATTCCAATAGGTATAGTTTTAAAGAGTTTTAGTGACGAGGAAGTGGGTGCTTATACATAAATATAATGTAGATCTGCAGCTTGACGACCTAGACGTCGCTGTCAAGTTACATCAAAATCGTTATCGTCACACAGTGAATGATTATCTTCGCTATCAAGATCTTATAATTAGATTAGATTTTTTGAAAGATTCATGACGTGTTCCGAAAGTCTACCTACGTAGATAATAAAGCAAATTAATTCGCAAAATAGTGTTTTTCATTTCATTCCAAAGGACGAGAGTTAGTTCGGTAGGTAAATAGAAGCGTTGGTATTCTTATTAAATCATTCTAGCTAGTAAGTGCCTACCTAACAGCTACACAATATAAGTAATCAGAGATATTATAATAAAGCATAATAAATGAGCAAAGTAGATAAATTCACATTATCGGGCACGCCGACATATTATATGCCTACCAAGTAATGAGAATTTTCATTCAAATATTTTAAAGAATCACTGTCAACTACCTACCTACCTATTGATAAGAGTTAATTATAATGATTGTTTAGTATAGCCGGGTAAGTACCTATCTTTTCCGTAAAACTTTTAACTGTTGCTAACCCCAGCTAATGTTTGAATACTCAAATGGAAATAAGTTTATATAGGTATAAGCAGGTAGGAATCTAGGTACCTAGTTTTCATGATAGAACGGCTTAACCCATTTCGATGAGTTTTGGCACAGTTCGCATTTTAGTAATGAATAAAATAAAAGACACAATAAGTTATACAGGTCGTGCGACGTTTCATGAACTATCGACAACACACACTTTTTTTATTTTCGTAGGGAGGCTTATAAAACCTCGAGCAACGAGCACCCAGCTAAAGATGAATATAAACATAATTATGTTCATTTTGCCTATATTTTGGTAACTTGTGACAAAGTGAGTAAATTCATTGTCAATAGTAACTCGAACAATGGCCTTGTGATAGTTTATCTGTTTCTATTTTGTGTAAAAACACTACCGAGCTCTTATCAGCTAATTAAGTTCGCACATCAAAAGTTCTGGTGCCTCGTGTCTGGTAGTTCGACTGAAATCGATTTTAAATCAATTACATATACATACATATTTACCTGGGTACTTACTTCTGTACTTTAGCTAAGATAAAAGTAGGTAAACTTTAGGAACAAACGTAGACCATTATTAGGTATTTCTAGGTACATGTGCCTACCTAAGTACTTATAAATATGTTCTTATAATCTGTGTCGTAACGTAAAATAAAGGGTTTTATAAATAAGTGTCATATATTGCCCCTTTGAGGCGATTTAATTAAAAGAAAGACGATTTTTGGGAGAAGGTTCTTAGTTACGTATGATGACGATCGAATAAACCATCAGCCTAGTGGTATGCGTGATAGATTTATAGAGACGGAGGTGTGATCGATTTCAGGCTGCGTCGATTGAGATTTTCTTAATTGGTCCAGGTCTGGCAAGTGGGGAGCTCCGGCCGTATTGCCTAGCGATTTAGCGTTACGGTACGATGTCGTATAGATCCCGAAAGCCGTCTGGATCCATCTTAGGTTGCATTGTCATTTTCTACCAGGTGATTGCAGTCAGTTTAGTGAATAAAAAATTGCATGAGTGGTATGTGGGACAAGTCATTTCAATTTAAAAACCTTTATTGTTTTATCGGTGGGGTTTCAAAGTTTTTTAACTCTTGTATTATCAGTGTACATGGTACTCACGAGTGTTCACCGAGAAATCTAATAGTAAACAGAATCTTCGACTTGACGTAATAATGTACCTTATCAGTTCTTTCCTACGATCAATAAACGTTATCTAACATATGACACTTCTAACATATTTACTCAGGAAGTTAATGTAGGAGCTATAAATACGGCCAATGTTGTAAATATTTTCTAATAACGTTTTGAAGTCTACCTTGAAGGATTTTTCTCCCTGAGATAAATTAGAATTTCTTTATTGAATGTTTTATCTAAATCGGTTTATCCTTTTGGAAAGTGTACTTTAAGCATTTGTTTACAATGTATTACTGGTTGGGTATTATTGAATATTAGATTTAGTACTTACATTTTCATTAAATAATAATTTAATTTGTTTTTATGTACCTCATTTATCCATGCTACAATATAATAATAATTACTATATAAAGTATTGATACTTTCTTGATAGTTCTCTTCAGGATAATCGGCAGCCGGTAGTATAGAAAAAAAGACAAACGCGTTCGACAATGTAATAGGTAGGTACGCCTAATTTAAAATATAAAGCGTGTAATGAACGAATGTGATCTGATTAGATTTAATTATTAAAAAAAAAATGCATTTCCGTCGCAAAAAGTCCCATTAGCTAAAGTAAACTAACGACATTCCTATCCAACCGGTCAATTTATGAATACGCACAATATCGATAATGACCCCGAAATCTCATAAAGTTGGTCTCACCGCCATTTCTGCCATTTCTATGTATCTAGTCGTGTGACACAGATCCAGGCCCGACTCCATTGATTTTATTATTATTTACTGATGCATTTCGACCCGCCGAGCAACTTATGTGCGTTTTATTGTACAACTGACCTGTATTGCTAAATGAATTTATTTCTACTGATTTTATCTATAAATATTATATGGAGTAGAGAACCGAAAGCTTATATTGTGTATTAACAGATAATAAATGACACTTTTCAGACGTTAAGAAGAGTGCAGCTAGTAAAAATATACGCACCGAATAATTGAAGTGCTAACTTCTTAAAGAAGATGAAAGCGCCTCGCTACTTAACACTATACGGCGCCAGTCTGTCTGGCTTCCCTTTCCCTCACTAACCCCCAGCGCTAGTGGTATTTAAGTTATCACTTCTGTTGGGCATCCCGATACGCATACTTTTTAGGGTTCCGTACTTATAAAGGAAAAAACGGAACCCTTATAGGATCACTTCGTTGTACGTTTGTCTGTCAAGACCCTTTTTCTCAGAAACGCGTGGAAGTATCAAGCTGAAATTTATATCAAATACTCAAATCAGCTGTCCCTTAGAGTCGTGAAAAAATCAAGCTTCTAGGCCAAGGCAATCAAAAGATACCGCCCTTTATGCCAAAAATTTCCCCAATTTTCGACACGGTCAAGTAAATCAAAACCTAACGGGTAGTTCCCGTAAGCTCCCTCGTTGCGCGAGTCCGACTCGCACTTGGCCGGTTTTTTTTATTACAGTTAAACTACTAAGCATCAATAATTTACGTAACCGAGAAAACAATAAATAAAACCACTTATTGTCTCACATTTAGAACCGTCGTCTCTGATATAATACCTACATACAAATCCAAGGCGATCCGTTCTCAAAGGCTTCTCATACTTTACGGCTTACAACAGCTATAACACTTAAAAAGATAAGAAATAAATTATAATTTGTCTTTTGCCCGCACTTCAATGTCGTTTCCGCTCCGGCGCCTTTTTGTACCGTCACAGACTCCAGAGTTCAAGTGACTGTTTACTGTTAAATTTCACACGGCGAAGAATAGTCTCGACGCTGGATAACCTCATCTGAGTATTTAGAAGAGTAACTCCGTAGCATTATACAATAAGCTATAAGTTATAGACACGGTACTTGAGATTCTAAAACGATTACATCCGAAATGTTATATATGTCGATTTGCCTCATTGGTCCAGTCATTAGCCTTTACTGCTGCGAGTTTTGAGATCATGCAGGTTCTAGCCCTAATACTGACTGTGATTATTATTATCAATGGAGTATGTCTGTCCCATAAAATTCTCAGTAAAAGTGTTATAGGGTTACAATATCGGCACACGTAAAATGTGTCGAATCAGTGAATGTGTTCCACGGCGTTGTGTGCTATTTTAAATTCGAGATTTAAATTGCATGCTGATGAACTCTGAACGGTAGCGGGCGTGGAAATGGTGCACACACTTCATACTGCTGTACGCTCGGCAACGCAATTATTGCACTAAACTAAATATATACTTACCAGCTAGAAGCTTTTTACCTCGGAGGATTTAGTACTTTACTTTATCGAGATTCGACTAAACAATTTTTTTATTTATTTTTGTAAGTTATGACTAACAAGATAAGTACATATAAATTAAATATTAGAATAAACTCGAAGTTATTTTATTATTTTAATTTAGAATTACGTTATACTCGCGTTAACTACGCGAATTTTGATGAGTGGGTTTCGTAGGGAGTTTTTAAGTATTTTTTATTCGATCCACTTCTAGTTTATCTGTTATCCATCGCTGTGCATAACTGTACAAGTATAAAACTTTACGCAGTTCTTATTGTTCTGCAGTGTTAGATGTTTTCTCTGTGATTGAGGCACTAGAAATTGCCTTAGTTCCGGAAGAAACTTGTACGCAGTTTTTATTGATTCATAGTTTTATTGATCCGGTGTTTTTACAAGGTTGAAGAATATTCACATTAAGTTACAATAAGTATTGGATGCGCTAGCTTTACTTTGTTTTAATGCTTGGAAAACTTAGCTTATTTCATTTGAAACGTCGCGTATAGGTTAGTACAAAATATGATGTTAATAATATTTTAGATTTAAAGCCTAATTCAGTGAGTCTGACTGTATTACTAAAGAACTTTTATTACTTCACTAAAGTGCCTGGTTTTCTCAATTTTACTCTATAACGACTTTCTGCCATAATAACTCGTAAAGTTAACTATAACTCTCATTCGCCAATAAAATGGATCATTCCACAAATTCCTTCCCAGCAAAAAATCTATCGCGGTTTCTTTGACAGCGTAGAAAATAAAATGGATTTACATAGAGATGGCCTTTTGTAAGCTATAAATAGATAAAAGTGGCTTTTGGAGCAAAGCTTCCGCAGAAAAGGATATAAAGTTCTGAGGACAATGGGCTACGAAGGCTTTTTTCTCGTATTTTATAGATTTCAAACTGGTTACTTTCGGATATTGTATACCTTTTCAATCTACCTGTAGAGTGTACGTGGTTTCCGAGAAAAGGCGGTCAGAATTGTGCAGGTAGTGTATGAAGCTACAGGGTACAAGCTAGTAATTACTTGTCTAAGCTACCCTTTTTTATATGTATTATAGTCGTTCCCATGGTAAGAAATCTGTGAATGAATTTGACTGTTTTTTGAACGATGAATTTAGGCTATTTGTAATTGAATTGATGAATTTCTGTTTTATTAAAGTCGATCATAATAAAGTTACTCGGTATGAAGTAGCTATTATTTATTCTTTACGCCATAACTACCTCATTCGTCCAGTAATTAGTCCCGTAACGCTATGGATCAGGTACTCAGTACGAGTCCTGGGTCGTATTTGAGATATTGGGATTTTTTCTTACCGAAAAATTGTTCAAAATTTAAATTATAAAATGACGAAGATCTGTTCATCGCAGGCTCTCACTTTTTAAGTTATCTACGTCTTAAAACAAAGCCACATAGGCCTACTGAAACAAATAGCGAGTTAACCTTTTATTCGATAATTTCTTTGTTCTTTTAAACTTTGGTGTCACGGTTGTTTTGCCTTTTCAAGAAATTATGTTATTTTAAATATCTACAATTTATGTACTTTTTATCTTAGTAAATATTGATTTCATAAATTATTCAGGTAAAGGTCGATTTTATACGTCCCACACGAGTTTTTACATATAACACACGACTTTCACTCAGGTACCTCTTTTCAGAGTTAGTAATTAAAATGCTTTCGCAAAATGTAATGTCCAGTGCAAATTCGCCGTAATTTACTTTGCATCAGCTGTCGGTAGAATGAAGGCTAAAATACTCGAGTCCGTAAATAGACCGACAGACACGTGTAGTTGGTTCCATAAATACGCGGGCAGTTGGCGGCACCGTGGCTACAGGGTGGGTCCTTGCAGCTTCAAGGTCGACCGATCGATATCCTTGGGCCCGTAGACTCCCCCGTTGTACTGCTTACGTCACAACCGGTGGGTTAACGTGGCTACTAATTCACACCAAAATTTCCTTTTAATAGCATAATACATCGATGATTGATAGTATAAATGAAAATAATTAAAGTTTGGATGTTTCATATCCAGAATAGTTGGATGAATTTGGTTGAAATTTGGCACAAGCATAGTTTACGACCTGGATGAAATATACGTATCTTGAATAAAGAACGAACGAATGAACGAATTAAACAGAATTTAAAATGGATAACTTGGTGTGCGTCCTAGTAGGTAGTCATTATTTTAATTTAGTAAATAAAAAAACATGGGTAGGTAAATACTAGTATTTGACTTAAAATTCCACACTAATGAAGTATACGAAAACAGAAATGTTGACAATATTTGCCAACAAAGTTCATCCGACTTATTTACAAAGTAATTTACTGTTATGACTGCATTAATACCATGTTTGTTTAAACATGCAAACAAAAAGTAGAAATATTCACGTAGTCCACCCGTCAGTGCCGCATGCGGCGTGCCCCGGTGCATGCAGCATTCCTGGGATGGCGTGCGCTGGCACGCGACATGCTGCTCCCTGAACACCTTTTGCCAATTACCGTCGATTGCATTGGATTCCTTACACCGTATTTATTATATTGTCTGACTGTACACGTATATGCTAAAAGTATTTATTGCTCAGAGAGTCGTAGAAATGAAGTGGCAATGGGCGGGGCACATGGTTGGGCAGCTAAGGTGCTAGAATAGCGATCACGCACCGGATAGCGTAGTGTTGGTTGACCCCCCACTAGATGGAGTGACGACATTAAACGTGTCCCAGGGAGCCCAGTGTCCAGACGTAGACGTCCATTGGCTCTAATGATGATAATGATAAGCGTATATCCATCTGGATTAAAGCTCTGGTAGATGATCGTTATAGATTGGATAAATAAGGCCGGTCATAGGGAGCTCGTGTAGAGTGAGATAGCTGTTGTCATGAAGAGATCATACATTCATATCGGGACATCCTAGCTTTGGATTTGAACACTGTATGTATTGCGTATTTGTGTATCGTATCATATCGTATTTGTTCAGGACAGGCATGTCCAGAAGTCTGACCAATCTACAATTTTTGTACAATATAACACACAAATATGAATGTTATCATTTCATGTGTTTTGATAATTGAGTAATATAAAAATAAATTTTTTAGCCGCTCTCTGTCCTGCCTACGTTTAGATATATGACTTCTACTATCTCTGGTTGTATTTAAGTATCGTGCGCGGTGGTATATGGTAGTGTTAATTGATTTGCAGTTGTAATGCAATAACAATAAAGACAATTCGTATTCCGATAGCTCAATCGATATCTTAGCTGTCAAAATTGATTAATTGTGTTCAAGTATGCATAAATCTTAAGCACGTTTTCAGCAATTTCTCCTTGGTATAAGAGCATGAGTTTGTAAGATTTTGTCAATTTATAAAAGCTGAAATTGGTGGCAAACCCTTACTCATCGTCATCATTATCAACCTATTATTGGAAATAATAGATTTGTAAAAGAGTCTGATAAAAATATTGTTATACACTTGGATAATTGAGAGTTCAGATCTTGGAAACCCTTCTTTCTACCTAGCTTCCATATTTTTATAAATGACTAATTCTTAGGTTTTATATAACTTTTAGCTTTAAATAACTTTTAGCTTTTATGAATTGACATAGATTTGCCCATCACAGTCTCTCACACTACACATTATTATCGCTATACCATATAATCTGTGACGCATTCAGTATTCTGTCAAATTTCACATGCGCTGTCTATTAGTTGTTATCGATAGATAAGCAATGAACGACCTTTGTTTTGATAAGATTGTTATAAAGGAAATTCGCAGTTGGAAGCAATTTGTTTGGATGTAATGATGAACATAACGTTATGAAATAGAGTTAATAAGAAGTATATACTAGTTTTGAACGAGATTGCATTATTTTATTTAGGGAATTGTTATAAAATAGGATTTATAACATACTTTTTAACTTTTTGATAAAAATTAATAGTAAATCAGAATATACTCAATGACATCTATCTCACTTTATAAATGGGATAGATAGCCTACCTCTAATATTTAAAAATTACTTAAAGTCACTATAGACAAGTGAATTTTAAATGCCTCCACATTTCTGGCTTTATTGTTACTCGTCACATATTGGGCAAGTGGTTCACTGAACCGGACCTCATGTTATGCAACATCTCTGTTTACAATAATGAGGCATTTATATAAATTGATGAGGCGCACCAAAAGCCGAATGTAATGACTTACGGTCTGAACGATAACATTGGCGTTTTTACGAGTATTGTACTTGGATAGAGCTAGGCGCCTTTTGAAAATCGCTTAGAAAGTGGCCGATGGGATCCGTATTTATGGTATTGGTTGAATGTAAGATATTTATGAATTAATCTTCCATTAAGGCGATAATTCGGAGAAATTATGCAATGGGATCTGAAGACTTTGGCTAATGGAAGGATTCTGCCGTGGCCAGTTACCCGCTTCCATCTTAGATTGCATCGTAACTTACTATCAGGTGTGATTGCTGTCAAGGTCTAAATCTCAATAGGTGATGCTGAAGTTTTAATTAAGATCATAGTTCGATTCCACCCAACGTCGTACAAGTACATACTAAACTTATATTTCTAATTCGTATAATATAAAATTTTTAAAAAAAATAGAACCGACTCAAAACGCACTAAAAAGTAAAAAATAACTGTGTCATTTAGTTACTTTAATTTACTTAAATTACTTAATACGTAAAATAAATGTTGCTTAAACTTGGCTGGCACCGACTTCATAGATATGCTTAAGTAAATTAAAGCAACTAAATGACACAGTTATTTTTCACTTTTTAGTGCGTTTTGAGTCGGTTCTATTTTTATTTAAAAAATTTTATTTCTTACTTTTTAGTGATTTATCGCCATGTATCGTACTCGTACTATACTGTCGTAGTATATTATACGGCACTAGTAGACAAAAAGCTACCGATACCGAGACAAAAACCGAAATCGTTGTAAGCGTGTCTCCAAAATTTGAAGAGTTCCTTTAATTTCCCCAGGATATCATCATCAGATACTAACATGATGACAATGGGACCACCTTGGATGTCCACCCTTTCTAATAAAAAAGAATTATCAAAATCGGACAACTCTGTAAAAAAAAATATACTTGTCGAATTGACAACACTGACACTGACACTGTTATGCCAATAAATTAGTTAAAATGTCAATTTCTAGTTTGAAGGGTGTGGTTGCCGATGAAACTAGAGGCTTAAAAATTGCGCCTTTGGTAGACGGGCGTAGTGTAGCGCATCATTGGGCATGTAACGTGCCCTGTGATGTCTTGTTCTATAATATGGGACACTTTTTTATTCAACATCAGGTGGATGATCTACTTAATTATTCACTTAGTTGAAAAAATATTCCATAATAGTAGGAAAGCATACGTTATTTACGTCGGCCAGATTGCATTCGCTGGCCCCTAAGATAAGGGCATAACTAGTTTAAGGACCATTGCATGATAAAGAGATTCATTGTATAAGTTAATATTTAACTTTTCAAATAAATATATTCTTATTGTTATCGATTATTGACGCAGGCCGTTAGATTGACGGATCTCCAAATACCTAAGCTATTTTAATGACCACGTCTCTTTCACGTACGTCGCATTACGTTTGTAATTTCGTTCGGGGAATGATCATGATGTTTTCATTGTGAATTATCGATGTTGCGCTCTCTAAGCTGTGTAATAAACGGAATTGTGTCATCAATCAGTATTGCCACTTTCGCTGGTTATTATAATTAGATAAACACTTCAACTTTATTAGTGACGAGTAACTATGTATGTGAGTATGCTGTGGATGTAGTCATCTTAATCGGAAGGCTGCTATAGCGCCTCCGGGTGTTCCTGTGAGTTTGTACTCGAACATAGATCGACATCCCGTCACTGATGTGAGAAATTAATCTTATGGGAAATCTAACATACTTGTATTTAACAAGTGTGTGTTTACCTTTTATATTTTGTTGTTTATTATGTTGAAGTATTTATGTTCTTTGAACTTTGAAGCTGAGGTGTTCATTTATACTCTATATAATTTTACAATGTATAAATTTGTTTTTCAATCAATATATTTGTAATAAATATAAAATTGTATTTTCGACGTTATTGGTTTTGGAAGACGGGTTTAGATGAATAATTGAACTACTATATTGGAACCAAGAAGCAGCAATTAAATTTGAAGGAAATTAGAGGCAAACAGGCAATCAATTAGTAGAGGGGTTCGACAAGGTTGTATTTGGCCTCCATTACTCTTCAATCTGTATTCCGAAGAAATCTTGACAGATATACTGAACTCTATCCTACACAGAATCGTTATAAACGGAGTATGCATAAGTAACATTAGGTATGCCGATGACACAGTTCTGATATCTACCTCTGTCACTGGGTTGCAGGAGCTTCTAACTAAAGTTGCAACAGTTGGACAGGCTAAGGGCCTATCTATTAACATTAATAAAACAAAAGTTATGGTAATATTAAAAAAACCAGTAAGCCCCCTTCTGCCTGAGTTAAAACGGTCTGTACATAGATGTTGTCATAAATGTCAAATACCTAGGAAGAAATTTTATATCAGACTTTGATCACCTTCAAGATATAAAATGTCGAATAGGCCAAGCTAAAAATTAAAAAAAAAATTCCAAGGTAATTTTGGAAGGAAAGCTACAGGGCAAGAGAGCACCTGGTCGTCAAAGGCGGAAATGGTTAGACGACATAAGAGAGTGAACCGGACTCAATTACACACAACTAAAGAAACTTGTAGAAAATAGGAAAGCTTTTCGCATAATGACCGCCAAACTCGTTTCCTTTCGTTTCGTTTCGTTTCGTTTCGTCGCCAAAACCAAAAAAAATCGTTTAGAGGATTGCACCACGTAATGATGATGATGAAAACTTCTTAAAAGCATACAAATGTTTTTATTTATCGAACATGCCTGTTGCATGACTTGAGGTTTTAAATTCTAGAGTACCAAAAACATTTTCAGTGTACACGTATGGATGAGATCTAATTTTAAAAGATCCGGATTCAACTTATCAATTTCGAAATGCTAATGCAGTGTTCAATGAAGACCGTCTCTCAGCTCAATAGTTCGTGTTGTTTTTGTCTTAATATTCTTCTCAATAACGTGTTAATCTGAGTCGTGGGAATGCTTAAGAAGCTCCATATATCACTACTTTGTATTGCCGCACAGATAAAGCTGTTACAGTATTGAGATTATGATAACGGTTTAGTTTGTATAACTGTAAACTTCCGCTTTTTAATTATAATATGACTAAAACCAGTCACAGGTCTATGTATAACCAGTCTCGTGTATGATCTTAAGAGTCCTGTCTATATTTCTCGTGTGTTTTCATAGTGTTGGGTTCCTTGTCTTAAGTTTTCTAATTAATTTTTGTTTAGTTGCATATTATAACTGTAGTGTACTCAAACTGTAGGATTATAAAGTTATGAAGCACGATGCTGGCAATTATGTTGTTTAAAAATTGCTGCTTGTACAAAAGTTTTTCTAAATTTTTTGTACAGATGACACAAACACTACGATTATCTTTATTTATGACGGAAAATTGGTTGACATGCATCTATCCTCATTTAACTATACCAGTGTTCCTAATAATAGTAATCTTTATGCAAAGGTATAAATAAACCCAGTACAAAATATACACAAGAATTTAAAAATAATACAGAATATAAAATATAACTAAATGTGTATTAATGGTTATGCTGCGTTACGTTCTTGTACTGTGGTCATTAGTTAGTGCGTCGCGAAAAAAGAACGCTTCAGTATGATCTATCAGTTAGGATAATAAATAAATAATTAAATATTAAGCAGAAATATGTTTATCCCTGCTGTTTTGCTTGATTTCGTATAACCACAGAATACATTATAGTAGTCGAAAAGAAGACTGAAATTACTACGGTACTACTTATATGTATATATCTAATTAGCCAAAATTTGTAACTGTTTAATTTGTATAGTATATTTAGCAAGCGAGTCGTAAATAAAACGGAATGTGCAAGAGTAAAATGGACAAGATTAGCAGTTTTATTGCACACTTAGTTGCTAATGAATTCAACATTATGTTAGTATAATACATATTTATTAGATTTCAACAACTTCATTTCTAAACTTCTTTGCTTTCTCTTATTAATTCTTTATATAAATAAAATATCCTTAAATGTATTCAGCAGTTTGCTTATTATATATTCTTTTTTAAAAATCCTATTGATCGAATATAAAAAATTATCTTTGTGTAGCGAGTGTGACTTCCAAATGAAATATTGGCGTATTGCAAGACTTTCCTAGTGATCTATGTATTAGTTCTATCAGGTATTACCTTTTTCATTTGTTTCAGACATTTTTTACTACATCGATTCAAGTATTTTCTTAATTTCATTATTTTTATCATTTATAATAGTTTATCGTACTCTCAGCCTTCAAAAGGCCTCATATTCTTTCTAGAAAAAGAAAATATTATCTTCGTTTCGATTTGTGATCACATGCCGATTACTTTTGTCTTTATCGTTCATCTCGTCTGAGGTTACTGCGATGACAGTTTTGCAAATCATGTTAGATTTGTCACGTGGGCGATGGGTGATAACATGGGATAACAAGGTCGGGGGAAGATTTTTCAGCCAATATCGCGTAAATATATTTAATGACGTCATATTAAAACACGTTATCTAAATCCGTTTACATGAATGATGGTTGAGAAAAACCTAGTTTTGATAGTTTGGGTATTTGTAAAGGCGGCGACTGATCCTTGTAGTTTCCATCACCGACCATGCGACCATGTTGTGTTGATTAGTGTCATCTGCCTGTAATATCATTTGCAACTGTCACAATCGACAGTGATAACTACGGTATAACAGCAAGACGGTAGTGCATTCTCGAAACTTAATTTAGTAATTTGATTTTTATTTCAGTTTTTAAATAGGTACAGCATTTAAATACTTATTCATTTCATGAAAAGGAAATGTAAAAACGTAGCTATTCACCTCTGAATGTAGGTAAAGCAATGTAGCACTCGTTGGCCTGTTGCATCAGTAATCTGTCCTTGTGTTGGTGTCATATTCACTCACACATGACAATCGGCCTTGAGATTAGCGAGCGTGTGCGAACGATGTGTGCTATCCAGCGATATACCTACATAGCGTACTATAAGTATGTGCGCCCTTTGATACTAACACTTTCAACTCAATTGCTCTGAATACATAATAACTATTGCGACTTGCAATGCAACTCATTTCATTTCATCTAGATGACCTACATATGTAGACACTTCTTCGCCATTCATTCAATATCAATTCATGATGTGAAGATTTGCAATAAAATTTGATATTCAGATTGTCTCCGTTTGTCGTCTACGCATTATTTAATTTAATGTAATTTGTGACTGGCGTAATTACAAGTATATATAACAATTAGGTATACGTGATTAAAACAGTAGAAACTCTACTGATTTATTAATTTTTATACTTCATTCCTATGGTTTTTGTGCCAAAAAGTAAGAGTGAACCAGCTGTGCCCATCGGTTTCACCCGCGTAAATCCCGATCCTGTGGGAATATCGCAATGAATGTTCTCAATGAACGTCTATATCGTGAAATGAGCATAACTTCGGGTTGCTACTAAGAATTTCTTAAAAGAAAGGATCGCTCAAAATTTTATAGGCTCGCACTTCATGATCACCAAACAACTGGACTATTGAAGCAGTTATGGGACACCGAGGCAAATCATTAAAACTACGAGTAGTAATTTAATTAAGCGTCGTTGGTGATTAAGAGACACGCTCCCGCGCCAGTCCCACTGCCACCTCGAGCAGTCGTGATTCAGAGCATTACAATAGCTTCCTTTCTCCTAACTGGAGCGTAGGCCCGCGGCCTTGCGGGGCCGCAGCACGGGGGCGGGCGTACTGGCATTTGATACACGTGCGGAGCTTGCTCTGGTGCGTAAGTGACGTATGGGACAACATGTAAACAGAACTTTGAACACCATCTTAAGTTATTTATCAATGACAGCCACGGGATTTAAATAAATAGAGGGATCTACATAAGGCCTAATAACCTGGAGTGTAATGTGACAGACACATAATTGAACAAATAGGGGTTCCAAATAAGATCTGAGATGTAAGGTACACTACAATGGTGATAGGTAAGTATGTGATGGCTGGGAAGATGCGTAATATGCCATTTTAATGCGACGCTTACTGCGTCTGTGCATACTGGAAAATATAATAATGGAAGTATGAATTTTAGGATACATAACTAGAATAGGCACTTTAGATTCTAACGTAGATTTTTATAATGCTTTCGCTTTGCTACATTTTATTGCCAGCTAAATACTTACCTCTAAGTGCCCGGATTGCCAGAGAGACGCGGGTTCGAATCCCGTCGGTTCCGCAATTTTTTTTTCAAAAAGTCATTAATTTTTTTTTACAAGCGTGATATTTCAAAAAGTCATTAAAGTTCTGGTATTTATCGATAGATGGAAAAACTAAACGGTGATACTTTTTAGTTACTTGAAAAAAAAATTGCGGTACCAACGGGATTCAAACTCGCGTCCCTCTGGCAATCCGGGCACTTAAAGCGCCTTACCGCTAGGCCACGGTCCCGATGACGTCGGTAAGTAAACATAAGTTGATAAAAAATGCTATGCAATAGCTTTACCGCGGCAGTCTCCGAGTGCCACACGTCTTTTTTTTATCTAAGGTTTTGATCGAGTCTGCCGTACCCCTTGACGAAATTACTAATATAGATGAATGTTCGTATTTATGAATTTATTTAATATAGGACATGAATCTGACTACACTGCGGTTGGCGGCGGGTACGTGAATAATAAATCACGTTCACGAGGCGCCGAAAGATCGTAACGCGATACTCGTGCTCGGCGTGCTAACCAGATGGGACCGCAGAAATTGATACAACTTTACGTGGTATACGTTGTGCGCTTCACTAAATTAATTCTAAAGTTCCGTACCATGGGACATAAACCCCTAAAAAGCTGCTAAAATAACTCGTAATACTTTTTTAGCTGAACTTATAGTGACATAATTTCGGAAAACGTCTACTTGTTAATTAATTCACTGGTTTTTACACCACCTACACGTGGAATCAATCATGACGCGGAGGCGTCAAAACTAATCTCAGCCCAGAAACCCGATCACACGTAACTTCCCTTTGAGGCCTGTGTGCGCCAAGATTTCGGTTATCATAACCAACGGTTAACATAAGCTAACCGTCGGTTACTATAAATTTACTGTTCACGACAACCCGTACGCCGGTTAAGAACGTAAATCGGGCGGTTATCTTAACCGAGCTTACGTTATCTTAATTACGGTTATCTTAACCGAGCTTATGTTAACCGTTTGTTATGATAACCGAAATCTTGGTGCACACAGGCCTAAGTCGATGAAGAAGTCTCACAAGACAAGAGACCAATAGAACCATTAAGTCCTTCCAATCTTATTTTAGCTCTAGGGCTTAACTCTTGCAGATAATGATGTTCTTGGTTTTAAACTAAAAAATAGATATAATTAAAATATCGTTATGTAATGACAAATACGTTACTTGCCTTGAACGCCTACATAAGATCTTAAATCCAACCTATTTGCACTACAAAATTACGGAGGTAATAAATTCAATCAAAAACTACTTGTGAGTACTCTTTAAATAATTCAATATATAATAAACATTAAAACTAAGCTCTTCTTAGCGTAAAGGATAAAAAACATGAAAAAGATATAAACGGTAGTTCGGAAGCGGCAAAGTAAAACACGTTGCCAAAGACACGAGAGTAATCTGACACGCGCTTTGACCGCAAAGACGCGCAAACGACGGAGTCACGTTTGTATGCGAAGTCGCTAACAACGTGTTTGGACACTGACCTGCCCCACGTTGCGACAACTATTATACTAATTGTAGATCGCTTATCAGAAGTACAACAGTACTGTTGGTTTAAGATTCTAAACACGACTTCTTGAAACATGAGAAATTGCTTTTCGTTTATGTAATGGTTTCCATACGAGTACATTGAACTTGTAAGTAAACTATCCTTTACTCTACCACCTTAAATAACCCTGCTACTGAATGCCGTAAAACATCGTAAAAACAAGAAGTCCTTCTTCAGGATATTATATTTTGTCATCGTTGACTAGTCTATCGGAATGGTTAGGAGATCTAGGAGTATTACACAAACAACTTCTATCAATCGACCAGGAAATATGGATTCTTAGTAAAGAGATCATTTGTACACAAATTGCAGATATGTAATATCCTTGAAACATAAAGTTGGCGGAAGAAACGAGTAAGGAAGAAATGTCAGCCAAAACATATGATTTGGATTAGAGCCAAAGTACATCCAGTGATACACTAGTATTACACGGAACATCACGTCACAGTCATGTTTAACTAAAATATACAAATGTCAAACTCTGCCGAAATAAATGCTCAAACAAAATAAAAAAAATGGGATTATCGTAGTTGATCTTGAGGACGTATATTCGGAAAATTAACGCCTTATATTGGTTATTAAGAACTTGTAATACTTACAATCGGCTCTTCAACCAAACACGTAATCTGGAAAAATCAATAGTCATTCGACAGAAGAAACTCCAAGAAAGTATAGTTATATCTTGCAAATTTTACTTCCAGCTGTTAGCTTTCACAAATAATTATTTCGCGAAAGGTGTTATAATATTAACATTTTCTCTTATGGACATTAACGTTATCTACTTTTGTTAAATGAGTCAGCTACTTGGAGCCATTCATTAAAATGTCAATGTCAAGCCAACTAACTGAACGGTCGTTAACGCCAGTTGATCGCGGTAGGTAGTCGGGAGGAGCGTCGCGTAAGAGGGGTTGCGATTATATTGATGTTGGTGGCAATTAACCTTGAGATCGTTTCCAAAGTTCTTCCACGTGCTGAACTCAGTAAATACTTGTCTCGTGTTTGGTGTTCAGCTTTTGACTCTCATGACCAAATTGGTCGACCTATGACATAATAATTAGTTCATAAATAATATAAATAAATAATTAGACTAAAAAGTAACAAATTTGGAAATTATTACGCTAAGATACCTTTTGATCGAAATGGTTTTGTCTTTGTTTATTCTTAGTAACATCATTATTGATATTGTTTTGTAAACAGGACGAATATATGAGAATATTCGGAAAGCAGCATAACATATCTTAAAATAATAACAGATAGTAAATTTTTAATCACGTAAATTATTAAGTTCTTTTTACAATTCATGTCTGTCAAGGTGCAGAAGTTTATTTCGGTTTTAATTTTCAATCAATAATTTAATATTTTCAAATCATAATAGGAGTCTACAACTTTTCGGCGAACTGTTACACATTGAATCGAAGCAAAATCAAAGTTTTTCTGCGCCACATAGCCAACTAAAATGATTAGAAACATTTTTTGTAGCCATCATTGCACATTAATAAGTTTCAACACAGGTCCACTCCGTAAAATTATAAAGATTCATTTTGAGGTCGCAATTCGGTACCTAAAGCTGATCGTATATTTGGACTCTTTGTAATTGTCAAAAACGATAGAACATTTGTCACGTTGTATCTGTTAAAGTGCATTTTTAATGTGTATTTTTTATTAGATAATGATAGATTAATCATTTTAAATTTATTGTGATTGTCTGATGAAGATGTTTTAAATTGTTTGTAAGGGTATTCTCAATAAGTCAGTCTTTGATCAATAATTCTTGTGTAAATTGCCAAAACTGTAGTCATTGATACAGTTTACATTCAGAGCTTATGACGCCTTCAACTCGAATATGCAATCAGCTTAGTCGTCGTGATTGATGTTCCGTAAAATGTGAAGTTCAAATTTGGAATCAATGTCACCCGGCTCTAAAGCGACCGTTACGTCATTGACGCAAGCGTTTGTAATCACTGACCGTCTCGTCGGCCTGTGTCCGACTTGACTTCTCTTGCGTAACGCGATGCCCTATGATGGACTATAGCAGACACGCAACTTTACCCGTGTAAATCTCGATCCGGTGGAAATATCCAATTTAAAGTAGCTTATGTGCTAATTCAGGTTATAATTTATTTTGCGCCAAATTTCTTTCTTATCTGTTCACTCGTTTTTGCGTGATTGAGTACAATGCGTCATAACTTCATACATCTGAACTTTCGCATGTACAATAGTAGTAAAGATTTAATAGAAACAAACAAAGGATTTTCTATCCTTCCTATCCTATCTTAAGAAAAATCAACATTAGATACAATACCAAAAATAGCTATGTAATAATAAATAGTAACAACGGTTACTATTTAAGGTATCCACGTAGAATCAGATAAACTCTCGTGCAAAATGCGCGCCACAAAACATTTTCATAAAATAAATTCCAAGGATGTTTCACGTAAACTTCAAGCGTTGTCTCGTTTGTGTCAACAAAATTACACTTCTGGCTTCATGTTTCGTGTTGCAGTACTAAAGAAAGTGTATAATTTCAGCAAAATTTCAGGATTCCTAAAAGCGTTGTAGTTTTAAAAATGTGTCTAGCATTAGAAATATACATTCACTAGTTATTTTCCTCTTGTGCAATAGTTTTGAATTTTTTATATCTTGAAACCGTGTGGTTTTCATTATCTTTTTATTATGTTTTAGTGAGCAGGCACGTGATGCTTTATACAGTAAAAATCAATTTGAAGTTTCCGTAAAAAAATTCAGATTGAAGACGCTGGCGGTTTAGCTATCTTAAAACAGCTGTATAGTTATGTTGGAGAAACTTATAAGCACTGCGGGTAACTACATTGAGGGTTTCCATGGAAATTTATTTGGCTAATTGGCGATCGCAAAGGGGGATTTCCATTTTGGTAAAAGGAAACGGCGATAATATCTGAATCATAATAAAATTATCGTGTCTTGATGTGAGTTTTCAACTATCGCGAAAATACTCGCGATTATTTGAATTTTTATATAGTAATTTTTAGTAACCCGTAAAGTAATAAATATTTAATAACTAATACATCTTCATTTTGACGACCGAGTGACGCAGTGGGTAGTGACCCTGCTTCTGCGTTCTAGGCTGTGGGTTCGATTCCCACGTCTGGAAAAATGTTTGTGTGATGAGCATGGATATTTTCCAGTGTTTATCAATATATTATAAGTATTTATGTATAATAGATATAACATATTGATCAGTTATCATAGTACCCATAACCAAGCTACCTACGAATACGCTTACTTTGGGACTGTATAGCGGTGTGTGTAATTGTCCTATATTTATTTATTTATTTATTTTCGCACCAAAATTAGGAATTAAATAAGAAATAATATTAGGAATTTAAAACAGGATTAACAACTCCTTATTAAAAATCGATGTGCTACATTAAAGTCAAACTATCACGGCTTATTGCATACTCCGTTATAAATTCAAATGAATTTTAATACCGCGGCTATTATCTATTCTGTAGCCATAGATATCTGTCAGAATAAGCATCGGTATCTGGTATCGTCTCAGCATCATTAATAATGGCAATTTCTTTTCGATCGGTCTAAACCTCAATTAGCTTAATTTTACTTGTGTTACTTTCCATTGAGTCGGAATCGAGAGGCGAGTAACGGTCCGTTGTGTCTCTAAGATGAATCGCTCAGTTCCACCGGCTGGGCCCTTTACGATAACGAGCAATTCACGCAACTGCGCCCGTTATGTTTAGATGAATTTCTTTCGCATGCATTTAATTTCTATTGTTGGACATGTTGATGCTATAAAAATACAACGTCGATGCTATCAGTACCTACGAACCAAATTATTATAAACGTACATACTGCATGATTCAGCCGAAACGTTACAAATATTAGAATTACATTTAACAGAGAGCACTTACCTGGTATGAGCGCAGATTAAAAACAGCTCCGTAATTTGTAATCAAATTGATTATAACTGTAAAACGGTTTCGTTCAAACTGGAGCTAAGTTATGCTGTTTGTATCTTGTACCTTTTACCCTAAATGGCTTATAGTATGGATAGTGAATAAAATTATTCTTCACTTAATGATCCGTATACAGCTTTTTTTCATACTTTCTTATTAGTGTCGATTTTATACTTTGCATTTTATTTGAAATCTGGATGGTTTGTAACAATTAGTGTTAGTAGAGTTCTCTGCCATAAAAGCTCTAGTATTTTTCTTGTATTGTATCATTTTTTAGCTGTAGAGTATACTTGCTGGTAAAGTTACAAGCACATAGGGCTTCACGCCTAAAACTATATACGTTTTAATAAGCAAAGTAAGGTGTGCTGTTTTGTTATTGGTGTAGTTTTTCCACTCATCATCGAATGTTCTTGTTCTCTGCCGTTCCGTTACCAATTTACTTAGAAAAACATCATTTTGTGTGTATAAGAATCACTTTCAGCTTCAAACATCCAATGATAGAATTTTTTATAATTGTGATAATTATGATCATCTTGTTTCACTTTTTGCATTTCTCAAATGCTAATGTCTATTTTCTCGATAAGTACGATTACTTACACGATATCGTTACAGTAAGAAGCAAAACGCATTTCAATAATTCCGCCGTCGTCAAGGTCTGACGACACGCCGCAATTACGAAATACCAGCCGTGACGATTCACTGTCAATGTCATAATTAATGCCGAAACTTGGAGCTTATTTAATGTATTATGTATCTTACAGCAATTATGTTGTATTATTGTTATGTTTTAAGTGTTTTTAGGACACTTCTTATAGGACAATATTTTTAATCTCAGACGTAAGAAGTTATAAAGTGTTGTAATGTCCTTATTACCTTGTGAGTTTCACGGGAAACCATCGCGGTGTCCAGATACAAGCATAATGCTTAGTGAGGACCCATTTGGGATCGCATCACATTTTTTTACATTGAGTTAATTTATTTTGTTTTAAGAGTCTTATTGTGATGTTTTTTTCTAAATAAACTTAAAAAGAAAGAAAGAAATAAATTATTTATTTCTTTCTAAAGTTTGCCGTATCTCTCTGTAGTATTGTCGCTTCAAAACGATTGTTATTTTAGTAACAAATTCTCACTTTCACAAAAACAAATTCTTTGTCAATATTGAGAATTGTAGTCGCGAAAAGAAAAAAATGTTGATTTAAGATTAAATCGCACAATCAAACAAGAACGAAATTAGTAGGGTTAATTACAATGATCGCAAGAAATTAATAACCCCTAAATCCTCATCATCAAGCCGAGCCACATTGCCGTTGCATTCTACAAACTAAGCAAATATGCCGACATCATCTACTTAATTACGATGTTTTGTAATGCACCCACACAGATAGCTCTCGCGTTCTTTATTTAGTCTTCAATTACTGCTTTTGTATGCGTTATTCATATTTTAAGCGTCAGAGAACTACAATAAAGTTTAATTTTATAACAGTTAAAATTTCTGCCACAATTTGTCGGTCGCTTCAATTTTGCTGTTTGAATGCTATTCATAATGTTTTTAGCATGTATTTGCATGTACTTTATGTGTTCTATATTACGTTATATCTCCACCACAAATATCTGGACCTGCACTTATGTGGTTTGTATCACAATAGATTATGTGCCCTTTCAATTAATCTAATGATGCAGGTGGGAGGTCTACAGGCAGTCCCTAATGACACACGCTGGGACAGTCGAGTTTATGCTCATTTTGTTTTGTTGTTATGACAACTTTTATATTTATGAAGTATTCATATTTTTCGGAACGTTAATGACGCTTTCAAGTGTTCTAATTTAAAGAGCAAACATAGATCTTTTTATGGATGTTTGACAAATATTAATATTCGACGTCAAGTGGGTGCTAATTGATTGTTTGCTATTTTCACTTTAGAGCTTATTTCTCTTCAAAATATCGACGTGGGTGTACGATACAAGCTTGACAACGTTTTCATATATGAAGAAATATATACAAGAAGTAGAAAACATGAACAACCTGCTTTTGACATTGGGAGTAACAAATAATGAAGATAGGAAATAGTAGTGTGATGAGCATAAATGATATACTCAAAGAAAAAAGTCTTAAATAAAAAGTGAAATAATTAACAATCATTTAATAAATAATTCATAGTGGTGTAACAAAGGCAACAGATCCCATGGGAACTTTCGCAGGCAAGGGCGTTCCGCACTGTACACCGATAACACCCTGTCTGACTACAGCCGTGGTCGAAGCACTGGCCCGTAAATAGTATTTTGTGACCTGTGAACCATGTTAGCAGACGGACTCTTATAACCGACGTATCTTTTGTGTTTTAGAAATATTAAAGAAAATATGATAGTTTGATTAGTTTAACAAGGATGGTCTTAAAGTTAACAAAACCATCTAACTCTTTAATAATTGCTACTACGACTAGAATTTTCGTTTTTCAACGGTAATGATTGTTCTATTTAATTAAAATTCATATTTCCACAGCAAAACATTTTATGCTGAGATCTTTATTATGTCCATTCATCAAAATAATAAAGCATAGTCCAATATTGAAGCGGCTGGATGCCGTTTTCACAGACATTTTAGTCACGCCTAATCCTTGAGTAATTGATTAGGTAATTAAATATAACTAAAATAGATTGCTGAACGATGTTAGAACCTCTATAAAATTTATATAAAATAGTTTAATAAAATAGTTTGTTTATTTAATAGCTAAAATAGTTTGTTGATTAGTAAAGTTAGTCGATGTTAGTTCTAAAACAAGTAGCTTCCGTTAATTTATTATTGAAATTGGGTGAAATATTTGTGCTTTGGTGTTGTGGAGAGCAATTAAAACAGCGAATGTTAAAACAAAAACCAAAGTATATCAATCGATAACTGTTTGACCTGAATGATGCCATTAACTCAAAAGTTTGATCACGCTAACTCTTACTTATAAACGCCGCATTGTGCTGTAACAATAAAATTACAAAGTTAAAACATATTTTTCTTTTTATAGCTAACTTATATCTATTAACTTGGTTAGGTCGGTATAGTTGAGATTTTTATAATGTGGTTAGCCTATATGGGTTTGGATTATGTTTGGGTTGCGAATTTGCGATATGTTGAACGTCGCTTTTTTCCACAACATTTTCAGTAAAAATTGTCAGCCTCTTGGTAGTAGTTTATCGAATTATATGATAAGCTGTCAAACCCGGTCATTGCCGTTGTGATATGATGTGATTGGGCGATATTGATAATTACAAGATGAATAAATTTAAAGAAAAGCCGAATTGCAGCAAACTGGGTTTGGTTTAGAACCGGATTAGGTTAGATGATTCTATATCCCCTGATATAACAGGTAAAATTAGCCCTTTAGTGGGCCGCTAGAATAGGATGATAAAGACGATGCTGTTTGTGACTAAGTAGAGTTAAAAATATAAAATGACGTATGCATATTTTATTGAAATTAAAAGAGATTGAAGGCATATTAAAAGCTGTAATCATTCTCCGATACGAGTACTTAAAGCAATTAAACTGTCTACCATGCAGATGTAAACAACTTTACACTTAATTAAAATAGAAGGAATCCAGACACAGTTCATGGCGAGACCGCCGTAGTATTTAGGACACCTTTCGTTGAATAACTGTTTTACGAAAGTGGACAACTTGAGAGTTTCTTATTTTCTCTTCATTAAGATAATATTATTATGAGAAGTTAATCTTAGTAGGTACATCTTTATTTATTAGATCGAGGTTTCAGCTATATTGGGATTTTTAAAATTATTTGATATGTCTAATATTTTGAATTTGGTAGGTACCTAATCAATAAATAAGATTGAATATTCCGGCTTACACTCGTTGCTATTAGGGTCATAATTAAATAGAAAGCTTCTCAGAACGTAGTACGTCTGCCTTGTTAAATTAAGTTTGATATTTGGGTAAGCAAAATTTATAACAACCAGCGATACGCTGTTTTATTAATAAGACCAATTTCTTAAGTAGAAAGATAATGCTTCTTGATAACAAAGTTTTTATTCAATGGTTTGTTTTAATTTTTATAACTATTATTTTGCGTGGATGAATCTTAACCCAATATTTTTGGCACTGTTGGACATAATTCGTTTTGTTTTATGTAGAGGTTTCCGTAACATCTCCAGTTTAGCGATGTATTTTTGCAATAATATGGAATTATAAATTGCGTTACATTCCAGAGAGGTTCTAATAAACATCGAAATAATGGATTCCCATTTGCCTAGTAATGTCGTTGTTAATGTAAGTACATTTATTTTCCACAATTATCGGTAAGTATCAAGATTACAACAGTTAATTTTAGAAAAAAATTAACTTTCTAACGCTTTGTTAGCGTCGGAAATCAAAGTTAACTCCAATTGGATTTATCAGCAATCTTAATGATTGCAATTGAAGACGTCCGACGGATGAATGTGGGAATTTTTATCATAACGTGTTTTCACTAGCCCTGATATCTTCTTTTAAACTGTTTTCTACAGCGTAATTTATAGGCATTCTTACATAGGTTTTGTTATTCGTGATGTACCATTTTCATTCGCTAAATTTTAATTAGTGTTTGGACTTAGCGTGAGTTCGACATAATTGGGTTAGGAAATTCTGTAGGTACGATCAATACAGGGTACATTAGAAATAAGGTGAATTTAAGCACTTTGCGTGTTCTGGAATGTATAATATTTTAACTGAATCTGCTATTATTGTTCTCTATAAAATAAATACGAAACAACTTATTACGTGACTTTCATAAGGTGGTTATTTGGTGATTGATTTTCATTCGCTAAACGGGTGTATATATTTTTTTACTTCTTTGCTTTGCCTCGAAGAACATCACATTGATCTATCAATAACAGTTCTCATAATTGGTATTTCGTATCGTATAATCTAACACAACCTTCGTTACAATGAGCCTAAATAGTATCTGCCCAAATGTGGGGATATTAATTGGTCTTATCACGATCATGATAATGACGTACATCTATTAAACTCGTACATATAAGAACACCTTCCAATATCTCCCGTACTTAACGCCGGTGTGAGGTAGTCCATATTCGGCTACATCTTGACGGCTATTCAATATGAAGCTCATTTGGAGTACAAGCACCATTCATAGTAATCATCGTGTGATCGAAGCGCGGCTGAATTTCGAAACTAAATTACATGCCATTTTTTCACTCACGTTCCATTGTTCGTACAACAGTAACAGAATGTTTGAACTTATCGCATCTCAAATTATGACCGTCATATACCATTTCGACGTAATGGTCGAAATTGTTTAAGAGTACCCCTTGTCTATTAGACGTGATTTACAATGATCTTACTTTCTAAGCTTGTGTTTATTTGGCAATGCCATTAATAGTTTTGGCAAAATGAGATGGTTCCGATTGCTACGTTTAGGGATAAAAGAGAAACTATAAAATGATTTGGCAGTCATGTTCTAGTTTATGTAACACGATATCCGAATAATAAAGTGTTTGTTATATGTCCTGTGTCACTCGATTAGTTTTACGCAACATAGATCTGTATAATTAAGCGATTGCCATATATTCTATGTCATCCTAGTTCGTTTCGGTACCCCATGATGATCGGGTTACATCATTTTTGGCGAAGGTAAAAGTGTGAGCTTGATGTCTATAAGTTATGCAATCTAGAGAATACATCTGAGATAATACTACACTTATTTTCGCATTACTCGTTACTAAATTAAATTAAGTGTCAGTTCCGTGTTACTATAGTCCTATAAAATGGACAGTGAACACGGCAGCAGAAGTACCAACGATCACGAACTCTTGACCTGACAAATGTTATTATGATACTTTCTAGATGGTTATTACTAGTTATTTAGCGGTTTCTCACTGTAATAACTGTTTGTTATTTGTTGTGATGGTTTTTCAAGTCTCACTTTCACAAGTCCTTTTTGGTTGGTCTATTACCAATTCTGATTTCGATTTCGTCCGAACGCCGCTGGCTTAGGTCACAGTTCAAGTTGTTTCGTTTACTTTATGTAGCTTTATGGTGATGTCACTCGCCTACCGATAGAGTAGTCGTGCCGGAAATTACGGTTTCTGCGTTGTGATTTATGTAAAGGTATCTTCGGCCTTCATTTTTATACAAATTAGTTGTAAGAAAATATTTTTGGTTAAGATTAACTAAATACATTAACGTCGCACGACTATGACCTACTCTATCGCCGGAAAATTGAGAGTGCGATTTGAATGGTGTGATGAAAGTAAAAGTGGTAACTCAAATAAAATACGGCGTAATTAGTTTTTAATATGTTTTTTTTGTTGTACTAATAGTCGTTATGGATATTTGCTACAGTGTAGCTGGTGGATAGATGGTTATACCTTCTAGAATTTGAACAGCGTAGATGCCTCGTAGATTCGTATTTCATCATTCAATAGATGACTTCATCATTCTCAATAAGTTATGTGCAATTATAGTATTAATGAGTTAAGTTTATCGGCATAGTGTCAATGTCGTGTATTTATCATGTGAAAGTGTTATAACTATAAATAAATATGCTTCGATAAGTGTTTCTAGAAAATATATCAGTAAACTATCAGTTCAGAGGCAGCCATTTTTAATATATTATTGATAGTTTATAAGTTTTATTCTAGTCATCGGCGGTGTTTTATTATACACTATGATTGATCCATAAACTCAGTAGGTATTAAGTATAATCGCTTAAAGAAAGGAAAGTGCGATAAAATATTCCTACAATTGTTCTATATTTGTACAAAACGTAATAGTCATAAATCTAAATTGAAATATATTTTAATGCAGCCATGGCTTAGAGTGCAAATGACATATCTTTATTTATTTATAGCCTAGTTATTATACCTTTATTAACTCTTTAGTCCTGTGTTCTGACTGCAGATAGCACCAGCGGGCCCTGTGTTGTCGTTCTACTTCTAAGGTACTTCTATGAAATAACTTCCTTGGCGAGCGACACGTGTTTTAGAGAAATACATAATGTTCAGATGTGTCGCGACGACATGTCGCGTGCTGCTGATGTTTATAGTTAACTACGAACTCGTACATTAGTTTGTTTGCAAATCACGAGGGATGTTGTTGGACACTGAGCATCATAACAATTCATTTTTATGATGCTCAATTATTACTTATTACACAAATTAAAATATTAATACACAAATTAAAATAAACAAGGTTCTTCAGTCCGATCTGAGACAATTATCAATATTATGTTCAATATTATTTATTTTTATTTGATGCCTTACTTTGCGAAAGCTAAATTCCAAACCGAGGCATGCCCAGGAGATGCGAAGGCGATTACAAAGTCAACATTTTCTGGAGATGCAAATGCGATTGCAAGAAGTTGCGAACTTTGCAATGGAACATTGTAGAGTCAACAACTGCTTAAGAAATTCTGGTTTCGGTGTGAAACGTAGGTTAAAGTTTTTCGGTCTGATCTAGCTGAGTGATGCTTGGATTCATCGGTTTATCGCGGAAAATAGCAAAATAAATAAATTATTATGTTCATTGTCTAACAGAGGCAGTATTTATTGAGTAATCTCTGTTCCTGGTGTATCTTATCAGTGATTATGTGACTCGACACTCCTCGTGATAGCACTGTGTAAATGAGTGTTGTGTTAATTTGTTCCGAGCGCATTTGGGAACTGAGACGCCTATGTTTATGTTTTTATTTATTACTAGCTCTTTTTTTTCGACTACAAGTTGGCCCTTGACTGCTATCACACCTGATGTTAAGTGATGATGCAATCTAAGATGGAAGCGGGCTAACTTGTTAAGAGTAGGATGAAAATCCACACCCCTTTCGGTTTCTACACGACATCGTACCGGAACGCAAAATCGCTTGGCGGTACGTCTTTGTCGGTAGGGTGGTAACTAGCCACGGCGTAAGCCTCCCACCAGCCATACCAAGACAAATTAAGAGACATTTAAATCTACCCCGCCGGGAATCAAACCTAGGACCTCCGTCTTATGAATCCACCGCGCATACCACTGCGCCACGGAGCTCTTACCGAAATGCATGCATACTCTTATTAATTATAACAATTTGTGGGCTATATCTAATGCAAGATGTTTTACAAGTTAAAGTTTGGCTTAAATTGTGGGTTTTGGGTGGTGGGTTAGAGGTGGATGAGTGTTTTTATACGTTGTATAAAAAAATGCAGATAGACAACACCATCATGAAGCTCTTCTTTTCATCACTAATAATAATTAAAACCGCTCCCTAACTAATAGTTACCATTTGTCTACTCTTTGTGGTTTTTGTTGTGTTTGTATTGTTTTGATTGATAAAATGTTACAATTGGTCAATTTTCCGCCTCGTTACGACTCGTATTCCGCAACCCGCACACGATCGCCGCCGGCTTCAGTTTTTCGTGACTCCTCCACAGCCGCCCAGCTCTCGTAGACGTAATAGCGGTCACTGTAATCTAACGTAAATATATTATAACAGTACAACATAAATATAATAACTAGGAAGGTCTATATCCAATGGGTATTGAGTCAAGTAAGAAAAGTTGTGGGATTTGTTAGTTACAAAGAAGTATGGTAAGGTAATAAAATGACAATGTTTGTAGTATTGAATGCTTGAATTGTGTCTGTATGTTGCAAAATTAGTAAGTTTTTGAAAATTTAGCTTCTATTTAAAAAAAATCTCAATCTCGTTTCCCTAAGTTTCTCTCGTGCAAATATCTGTAGCTATGTGTATCTTGGTTGAAGTAATTCGTTTGTAATATAACGAGTACGAGTATGGTATAGATTTCCTTAAAAATTTCATGCATATTTTCTAGTAAGTAAGCAAGCCACTCGGTACGTTCCTTTTTATTAACATTGCCACAGCATAGCTATGACGAAGTGTAACTGTTTGTTTTTAACTAGGTACTTATAGTAAATTGTTCATTTCCTGTAGAAAAAGGAGAAAATCCGCGCAACGCGTAGTTTCAGTTGGCTTTCCTCGAGATATCGTAGAAAGCCTCGGGCGGCCTATATAACGGCAGCTCTGTCATATTACAATTAACTTTCGAAGCTTCTGCCAACGCCACCAAAGATTTATGACTGTTTTGTATGACTGCTATAGAATTTACACCTTTTTTTCACCTAATAATACGTTCGGCTACACAGCCACAAAAATTAACTTACTTTGCCGTTTTACCTATACTTCCACTTTACTAGTTGTACGGTATCTAATAAAGGTCGCCCAAAACTTTACCACACTCATATAAGTGTTTAAACAGCATTGCTATAGTCCGGACCGTAGATAAAATACCTAAGTATTATGTCAATGGTCCGGACCATAGTCTTTGGTTGCCGGTGGCATATCTGACACGAGACTTAACACCTACGTCACGTTGACGAGACAAAACGCGTGGCTTTTTTCATACATCCGATCTCATTTAAACAAAGCCTTTAAGTTTCTTTTGCCAATGTTTTGTTTCCCGATGAAAAGGCCCATAAAACCTGTTCAACTAACATTAAGATTTGTATGAATAGCCAGACAGATAGACAAAAAAATGTTCTACTCTGCTTTTCTCCTCCGCATTTTTCTTTCAATTTTGACGCATTGTTCTACTAATATGTACCATAAATTTCTATATTTCTGGCCTTAACAATAATGTGCTATTATATCTTATCGAGTTGTAATTAAACGATAATTTATATTTTGTATCGGCCACTATTATAAAATATCGCTGTGTTAAATGATGTAAAACGATTTAATTTTTTAACACCTGTAGGTACTTGCCACTTGCCAGATATTATCTTTATCTTTAAAGCGATAAATTTAATTACTTACGTGATAATAACAATTTGGAGAAAGGTGGACAGATTTTGTTAACAACTATCACCAAGAGCTTATTATTAAATTGGGAATTTTACGAGTGTTTTGATGTTATCGAGCCATTAACGGGTTTAAAAGGAAAGTTTTTGAAGACAAATCTGTGGTTTTCGTATGGCAATTCATTTATTGATTGTTAGTTGTTATATAGTGCCTGATTGTTGACAGGACAAGGAAATAGCCTATCTGATGTTAAGTGGATAATCGTCGCCTAAACAGAGTAACTTTACAGGGCAAGCGTACGTCGTCTGTCAGTGTACATGTAGGTACCTATGTGCCAAGGTGCCAAGTCTCATGAATTGCCTTGTCGAGCCTACATTTCATTCTAGATTTGTTCTAGAGTGAAATGCTTGGTGCCTACCTGCCCGGCTATCACTACGTGGTTTTCGAAACTACTAGAAATTCTTAGGAAATTAAGACCAAAATCAGGTCTTATGAAATAATTATTACCTATATTTGTCCAATTTTGGTTTTAGTATACCTCAGATTTGTTCTTTCAAATGGAACCTGTATTAAATTCCGTGGCTGCACTGAGTGATAAATAAAACCGCAACAATACAAAAAATAGCAAAGAAATTGGACCACCATTGAAAAAGGTGACAATATTTATAACGGCTAGAGACCTTGAAAAAAATGGAGCAGCACTTTTTCAAAGGTTCATTCATTATAAGCTGTATAAAGAACTCTTTTTGTATAAATAGCAAAAGAAAATATAGGACGCGTTTGGTTTACCTACTCTACTTTCTGGGTATGGGCTATTAATGATACTTCGTGAATTACCTGACTTATAATAAAGCCAAAATCAATGTAAAAAGCATATCAACAAACAAATTTAAAATGCCGAATAATTTAAAAATATTTTTTGTTTTTTTATAAATACTTATTTAAAAGATATTGAATATATTAATTAGTTTTAAGCTTACTAATCTAATTTATTGTCATGAATTCGTCATTAATAAGTTAGTTAAAAAAATTAAATGTAAAATGACTAGTGATTTCTACCTTGATTTTTAATTTGTTCGTTGATAAGCATTCTCCATCGAGTTTGGCTTTAGTATAGGTATGAAAATTCTAGATTGGCAGATTTGTTTTTGTATTGAAATAATTTCTTTTATCCTGCAAAATAAAAGCTACGTGAGCACGTAATTTGTAGTCTTGCGCACCGGGAAGCGCAGTGTTGGTCGACCCCTACTAGACGACTGATGACATCAAGCAGGTTACAGGGAGCCGCTGGATGTAGGCGGCTCAGGACCGTTCCTTTGCCTTCCTTTGGAATTCCTTCGTCCATTGGCTGATGATGCAGACGATGAAGTCCGTAACTATATATTATTGAAAATGTATTAATTTATAGTCAACTGACTATCGTAGGTATAGCTATAGTTATCTGTTCGTTGCTGCCGGTACAATCAGTGTAAATTCCTCGTATTGACTACAAATTGGCCTTTGACTGCTATCACACCTGATGTTAAGTGATGATGCAGTCTAAGATGGAAGCGGGCTAACTTGTTAGGAGTGGGACGAAAATCCACACCCCTTTCGGTTTCTACACGATATCGTACCGGAACGCTAAATCGCTTGGCGATACGTCTTTGTCGGTAGGGTGGTAACTAGCCACGGCGAAAGCCTGCCACCAGTCAGACCAAGACAAATTAAGAAAAACTCAATCTGTCCCGCCGGGAATCGAACCCAGGACCTCCGTCTTATAAATCCACCGCGCATACCACTGCGCCACGGAGGCCGTCAAGGAGGTAGGTACTATTGCAAATTATTTCCGTCAAAATCATATTCAACAACTTTATACCTACGTACTATGTGTAGATACTTTTGTCTCCAAACTTATTACATTGAAACTCCACAATCAATGTTTTTGTTTCCGTCGTAAACAAGTTTTGTTTACAAAAGGTCTGCTAATGTTGCTTGTACAACGCTATTGAATCACAAATAGAGAGCGGGCATAGGGCGTAGGGAAGGGCGTGGTGTATTTGTATGGCGCGGTATGAACAGTAGCGGTGTTTGGACAAAAATCAATTAATTGAGGTCAAGGGCGCGCCAGCCTAGTTAGCCCTTACTGTATTGCGCTTATCTTATCTCGCTCTGCATCGAACGAATGGGGTCATATGGTGAAATTAAGTGACTTCAGGTATCTTTACTGATTGTCCTTTAATAATAATTAACAAGACGAATGAAACTTTACAAGTCAGCTCCTCAATTAATTAGTACTACATTAGGTTACCATTATTGTTTACATACTTACACACTTTATCCCCCTATCTTCCTTGTTCTACTTTATCAACTTACAAATTATATTAATTGCAAACGATTAGAGTTTGTTTGAACGAGCTAATCTCAGGAACTGCTGGACCGATTAAAAAAATCTTTCACCGTTAGATAAGTACGTGATCCTTGAGTGCTATGGGTTATATGTGTATATAGCACGGGCAAAGTCGGGGCGGCCTGCTATAATATTATAAGTATTGTTTCTTATAGGTCAATGTCAAAAAACGACAAACAAATGCTGAAAAAAAAATTGCCTCCTTGGGTTGTTCAATTTCAATTCTTTTGTATTTTGTCTAAGGATAGACGTAAGTAAAAAAAACTATTAAGCGAACATGGTGCTAAAGTTGTAATTCGTTGGTTAAGCTGATTCGTTGGTTAACCTTGTCAACCTTGGAACATGTTTAAAATTGTAAAAACTAACTTACTATAGGACCATTTTAAATCCGTAGAGTTTGTGACTGTTTTGGCTTTAAGTTACGCGGTGGGGTGCGGGTGTTTGGCGAAATGCAAAACAAACATACACGGCTGCAAAATAAAGGCATTGTTTCCATATCGACTCGTGTTGCAGAAACTCACGTGACCCCACTCCATCCCATGTCAACTGTTAAAGCGGCATTGAATGTTAAAAATTTTTACTCATAACGCCTTAAAACAATTCATGTTTTCATTACTTGTCAACTTATACATAGTGGTTTCACAGGCGTACATCACCTTATCGTGCGAGTATCAAGAAATACGTTGTACTATGCTAAATTTCTGGTCAATAAAATGTATAGTTTTAGAGATCTCGCGATGAGTCAACACGTCAATCGATGGTATTTCGCTTATACATGCATTTTTTTTTATTTATTCATTACAAGTTAGTTCTTTGTTGTAGTTTCTTGCAGTCAGCAATCACACCTGATGGTAAGTGATGATACAGTCTGAGATGGACGCGGGCTAACTTGTTAGAAGTAGCATGAAAATCCACACCCCTTAGGTCTCTACACGATATCGTACCGGAACGCTAAATCGCTTGGCGGTACGTTTTTGTCGTTAGGATGGTTACTAGCCACGGCGGAAGCGTCCCATCAGCCAAATTATCATTATTAAGCATCATCATAATTAAAAAGTAATATTGTTTATCCCCTAAGGAACAATAACATCTCACTGTTTAAGCTTAATTAAGGTCATATAACGTTATCTCACTGTTTGTTTTGGTTTGCGGTTGTTGTAGAGCCTAGCCTAGTCATTTTAACGCCTGTCCTGTACCAAGCGAGAGATAACAGTCATTATCGGTCTGTACTTAGATTTGTAAATTAGATTGCAAAGTGCACATAAACAGAGATGTAATATAGGGAGAATACAGGGTTGCGTCTATCTGTTTCATTAACAACTGATCCAAAAGGGTCGTGTAATATTTTCAAGTTATTTTTAATAGAAAGCAAATTAAAATGCTATGACCCTTAGTTGTATAGGATAAAGATATAAATAAATCCAATTTATGCTTTAGCGTTTATCTATTCCGTTTGCATGAAATTTTGTTATTTTTGAAAATTAATTTGACTGCTCTTGTGACAACGTCTGCTCCAAACATCGTTTAATCCTCTTTCGGAAAGTGAAAAATAATGCTAACAGACATGATCAGATAGAAGATACAGACAGTCCCGCTGATTTAAACACTTGGTTTTGATTTGTTTTCGTGTTCCGTTTGCTCTTTTTTTAATCGTTTGGCTTATTTTAATTTTCGGCTATACATTTTTACTCTCCTAATTCTTACAACTATAGATCATCATCGTTATCTTTATCATCATTAGGATAGAGAGGAGAATCTGTCCACGTAGAAGAGGAGATTTTAGACCTATCATATGAGTATATACCATTGTGGGTTAGCGGGATTTCAGTGATAATGTTCACGTCATTACGATCGGTGATCCGACCACATAGGCTGGAGCTGGACACTATACCAACAAGGTATTTCCTATAGATTGATATAGACTATTCATTGCACCTGTGTGTCAACCCTACAAGTGATAAGATACCGCCAAGGTAACGCATTGAGCTGTTTAAATTGTACAGCAGATAACAGGCGTTTGCTGTGATACTAGACGAGAAGACTCACTTAGCGAGATGAATGTTGTTGAATGCGTAATGGCATTGTAATTGATTGCAATCAAATGAAGCCCTTTAGATGTTTCGGTAGCCTGGTGATTAATTGTGTAAGATTTGATTAGTGATTTGGCCTTTGAGAAAATGATCACATTAATACTTTGGTGACCTTTTTTGTGTTAGCTCTCCGCGATGTTTTTTAAGAAAAATATACCACGTTACGACATTTTGATGACTTTCTTTGTTCGTGATCTTAGATGATTTGTGGTGATTGGTTTGTAGGATCCTGATTCCTGGCTGGTGTCTGTATTTTTTTAAATTCTAGTCTAATCTGTAGTCTTTTGGGTTGGCGCGATCTGTAACCTTACGAGAAACATACTCGTGTGTATGTGCCTCGCAAGGTTACGGATCGTTGTGTCTTGTGGAACTTTGCTTTCGGTTACAAGTTATTCATATTTATTTCAGCCAAGAAATAGCAGAAGATTAGAATTAAGAAATTCCTTGTGGTACCTTTCGTATTTTTGAAAGCAAGTAAAGCCGTCGGCTTTGGTCGCGAATCACGATCATCAACGGAAATGATAGTTATCAAGACTGATTTAAGCTTATCATTACCTTAAGATCGCCAACCCGCATTGAAACGAAGTGATGTCTCCAAGCACTGAATTCTTTTCCTGCCCTGTATTCGGATAAACCTGTGTAATGCATAAGACCTTACAAATATAAATGATGGTGATGATACATATGTACGTATCTCCCCACTTGTAGAATGGGTTCTAAATAAAACAAGCGCTAGACTACTTTAGTAATAGTTAAATACTGAAGTCTGTTTATATTTTTTTAGCATTATTACGATGATATCTATGCGTAATAATCTGGCAGGTGGATCAGATATGTAAAGCGTTCATGTCCAGCGCGAGCTAACATTACCGCTACCAATCTCTATAATTAGCAGCCATAACTCGCGCTGCCGATGGTGCAATCTCGCCACAGGATACCGTCTCCCATAAAAGATGGTTGCCGTTGATATACATGTCCAACTTTGAAGATGTATACTAACTATTGGTTTATGAACCAGTCAGTAATTTAGAAAATTTATAAATCGAAAAATGTAGAAATCGAAAGGAGTGTGGATTTCATCCTACTCCTGACAAGTTAGCACGCTTCCATCTTAGACTGCATCATCACTTACCATCAGGTGTGATTGCAGTGAAGGGCTAACTTGTAATGATTTAAGAAAAAAACTTAGCAACTATTTAGAAATTCTCTCCAAACCAAAAATGAACAAAATCTTGAACCAATGAAATCTTTAGACTGATTCCGGTTCTAAAATACATCATAATTAAATACTTTGTGTATTCAATATAGATCACTATTGCCCTTTACAGCAGGTAATTTAAGACAATATTTTCAAAGATATGTAGAAGATTCAAAAATGCATGCGTTTGAGGGTCTCGCGAGGCGTGCGTGCGTCGTCGTTGGTACCGTGCAAAGCTGGATCGGGCTGCTAGTTAAATATAAAATCTAAATATCGAAATTATTTTTGCTTTTACACAGTTGTTAAAGCTTGTTAAACAATTCATGCAATTCTGTATCTTAAATTTTTCATGTCCGTTATACAACACAATCACTTGTCAAATAACGTAACTAGACACCGCATTGTTCTGGGCCGTTAGAAAAACAATAGCGTCATCAATCGTTATACCCTCCGAACTGCGACGCGGCGGACGTGGGCCGGTGTTGTGCAAAACAGGCTAATGTAGTTCGCCGAAAAGATTAGATATGTGTCCATTACTAATCTAACTAATTACTAATATTATTTATTATGATACACGTCTCCTTGTACTTATTCAAACTTCCTAGAGAACATAGCAATGTTCGTAAAAATCACTAAACACTTGTAAAAAGGCTGTTAAGTCATACTATCTTCAGTACGAGTAGTATTAATGTCTTATTGGTTTGTATTTCCTTTATGTCATATTATGTATGTATCTTATGGTATTTATTTTAATGTTTATTGTGTTTTTTATGTAATTTGTTGTCTATTAGTATGTAATTATTTGTATGTATATATATCTTATTAAAATACACCACCTGCAGTTTGGTCCGGATATTTTCCTAAGCCCAAGGTTGTCTGGAAGAAATACTACTTGCTTAAGCAATAAACAAAGTATACAAATAAAGTATAAAAAAAATGTCTTACAGTTGAATCTCATTAGGTAATTTTTGTATACCTTAGGTTTCCTGTATGTATATGTAGCTTTTCTGGATGAAAGATAATCATTTTCTTTTCTGAAACCCTACCAAAGTGTCGAGTAGTTAGAGCGTTATCAATCTAACATAGAATGAATTTGCATTTATAATAATTAAAAAATGGTTAATGTTACACGTCGTTTAAGTCCATTTTAGTTGCTCTAACAACAATAAAATAATTATCTCAGAAGTACATTTTAGCGTTACGCGTAACCCATTGTTTTGTTTGTTTTTCGTTGTTTACCATAAACAAAAACAAACATGAATAACGTGCAATATTCAGACTGAAAACTATCATGTAACACCTGAAAACTATCGTGTCATTACGTGCTAAGCGTAGACATGCAGCTGACTTCAGTTAACCGGAAGCGGATCTGCATAATGTCACGTGCGCTAATTAGCAAATGAACTTATTGTTTGCTGTCTATGTAACTACGTAACGTACCATAAACCTATATATTGAACTAGATACCGCACGCCGTACAATTTCCCCTAGATATAAATATCATTTTTTGAAATTGCATAAAGATCGATTTTATTGCCAGCTTTAATATAACTTGCCCTTTGTGTGTATCTAATATTTATACATTAAATAAGTGTGTCTAAAGAAGTAGAACTATTGAACACTCTTGTCTAATAGTACTTCCCGCAATAATATGCTGCAATAGGGACAATAGGGACAACTAAACAATATATGTAATTGAGTTTGACCTACCTTGTTTTGTTAGGAATATGGTGATCGCGGATTATTTGTTAGGACATTTTACGAGGTATTATATATAATATAGGTATTCCTAAAGCCGAGTGGCGATAGAAATAATTTTAATTATTTGTGTATCATTATTGACAGTTCCAGTAAAATGCGAAAAACTGACCTTGTTGTAGGGCGACGTCTAGGTAAACATAAGTTCGTGTAACATGCAATGTGTGAAGTGCTCAGACGCAAGTGCCACAGGGACGGGTAAGACTATCTTGAAATAATGATCCACATTTCCTTCTTTCCTTTCCTTGAAATAATGATCCTTTTCCATATTTACTAGCCCCACCATCTCGTTACTTTTAGAGGTATTGTAAAGTGCTAGGATGAGGTTGAGGCTTTATTTACATAAATGTCATACTTGTACGATATAGTGTTAGGAGACCCTATGAAATACGAAATACTATTTTACAAAATGAACATATATTGGAGCAAATAACGAAATAGGGCTATGGATATACTAATTAAATAATATGTTCACACTACGGTACGTACTTGTATGGAAAATTAGTACAGAACTGAAGAGTAACAGACAAAAAGTATAAAGTAAGTATGATATATCGAGATGAAAAGTAGATTGTCTTTTGTTGTTTGTCTAGGGTAAACTTCCAGATACGTTTGGCTGTTTTAATGTAACTAACCTTGTTTTCACGTATAAACTGATAATTATTAATTTTAAATTATAATTTTGAATAATTAATTATCTTAAGATTAGGTAAAACATTTCTATTATTTTACAGGTGCATAGTAGTATCCAAGATACCTTAATAGAAAGATACTTCTATTCTCATAAATTAATTTAAAGGATATAATAAATAAATAGAACTGCAAAAAATAAATCTATTACAATAAATATAACGTTAATTCACGTTCAAAGTGACCGTGAAATTTCAAGATGAAGTTCCCAGTTTACTACAAGTGCATTGAACTGCAAATCAACGAAAAATCAGCGGCGTAACAATTTAATAGGATTACACAAATTATATAGTGTAACAGTTCTCGACTATGATTGCCACACGTCCGCACTTGAGCGGACTTTGCCATTTACCTGTTTAGAGTCTATGTGGACGTACAAATTTTTTAAAATTAACATTATTGTATTTATCCGTTATTAATATAAGCTAATTGTAATGGAATTGCTTTTATCCGCTAGTCAATAATAATGAACATATTCAGTTAATATACAATTGAAATATATTCCGTAGGATCCAAGTATTAGGATGGTAGTAGATAAGATCGGAATATAGATATTCCAAATCTAGTAAAGAAATAGTTTATAATAATTCCCTTCTAACATCTAATTTCAACATCATCCATTAAATATATTTAAAGTTAATGTAAATAAATATTTAAATTTCTCCATTGATTATTTTAAAATGCATGAAAGCATTTCGGTAAGCTGCCATTGATTTGGCAATAAGTTATGATAGGATTTCATTCAGAAATCATTTCATTGATAACTTACGGTTTTTTCTATGTTTTATTTCACGTGTGGCTACCGTAGTTACAGTTTTCAAATATATAACGGATTATTGTTTAGTTTTCCTAATTGTTGAAATTGCACTCCAAAGACACTTAGCATGACCGTAGCATTCTAATGACGTTTAGTGCTAAGAACGCTTAAGTTGCGCGCCCACGGGATAGGATTGTTTCCTTAAACCTACAAGTAGGTATCATTCTAAATCATCTCATTAATTATTAAGGAGGAAATTTGCTAAAATGATTTGCCCATTTTTTAACCGACGAAAAATATCGGAGGAGGTTCTCAATTCGACACGTATATATATATTTTTTTACTGCTTGCTTGCTTGCTTGCATAACTTTTTAAAGTTGTCCGATTTTGATAATTCTTTTTTTATTGGAAAGGGCACACTTCCAATATGGTCCCATAGTCTACATGTTAGGAACTGATGATGATATCCTGGGAAAATTGAAGGAACTCTTGCAGCGATTTTGGTTTTTGTGTATGTATCGCTAGCTTTTTGGCTACTAGTGCCGTATAATATACTATGACAGTATAGTACGAGTAGGTTACGTGTCGATAAATCACTAAAAAGTAAGAAATAAAAATTTTTAACAACAAATAGAACCGACTCAAAACGCACTAAAAAGCCAAGGTTTCTACTTTAAGGACGTTACCTAGAACCCACAAACTGCTTTACTACGTTAAACAAATGTTCCTTAAACTTGGTTGGCACCGCTTTCATAGATATGCTTAAGTAAATTAAAGCAACTAAATGACGCAGTTACTTCTTACTTTTTAGAGCGTTTTGAGTCGGTTCTATTTTTTGTTAAAAAAATTTATTAATTTAAACAATTTAAAAAATATAACCACATATTGTAGGTACCGTTTAATGCAGATATTATTTTAATGTTATATGAAACGTTTAGATAAGCTTTGGTGGGCGTCACATACAACGGATATTCCAGACGTTTTCCGCACAGTGCGTCACAACTGCGCGGCCACGTGTGCGGTGGGCGGATACCTTTACACCAAAGAGCCGTAACGCACATAATATAATGTGTAACGTTGCGTCACGCTCGCGAGGGTGAACGCACTCTGCAAATACACTGTCACTGTTAAATAAATCTTGGCACTTATTTGCATATGTGAATCCGTGCGGTTTATTTTGTTGAATGTGCGAAGCGGGGACATACGGTCACGTCCATTTTGCGTCCATTGTTGCGTCCTTGTTTACCTACGTCCTAGTTATTATCAGCTTTTGCGTTCGCTGTCTAGTCCATGTTAACAGTTTTACGATCATTCCATTTTAACGGCAAACACCGCCACAACATAAGGCGAGGCTGCACTCCTTATTTATAAGCGATATTTAGTTTATATACCTCGACGCTCTATTGGGGTTGGCCGGTAACGATCCAAATGATAAAGACCAGGACCTCAACATATTCTCCAAAGACCCAGGTGTAACTCTAACCTATCTTTCAATTCTGAGCTACTACTGAAAATTCCTGACCCGGGACTTTCTGATCGGAATCCGGAAGCCATACAAGCTAGACATTGAAACAACAAGGCAGCTATGTCACATATGAACAATAAAATATTGTCAACCCGTCTTTTGGATGGTCGGACGTTGACTTGACGCGTTGATGTCGCGTGTTCGAAGGCGACGTTAAAGTTTCATGCATATTGGTCTTTTCACTCTTGGGCTGGTTCTTTGTTCAAATCTAGGCCTTTTCTTAATTTGAGTGCTGTTAAACAACAAAAAAAATGTCGCCTACATACTCGTGTATTTTGTACATATTGTTAGGTATTCGAAAAAGTTTATATAATAATATAAATGCACTTCCATTCAAATGATTTGAATCCGGGGCGCCACTTTGTTTATGAATTCGAAAACTACGTGCCTACCGAATCATAATTACGCACTTTTGGTCTTTTTATAGTTCTATTAATAATATCATAGCTTTGCCATTAAAAAAATATGGCGGACTGTTAGTTCTATAATATGCTAGCATACTTATCTATTTCGAGAGTTGGTCTTCTCCTTAAAGCTGTAGTATTGGTAGGCAGTGTATAACTTGTAGGTACTTCATACTTTAAATCCAAAAAAGAATCTGTGTAGTTTCCAATTTCAAAAAATAATCCCACTGATATATTCCACTATGAAATGTCTCCACCGCTGCGCCGGTCGGTGACCTGCGTTGAAATCTGCCATCTACAAAAGAATGCCTAGTTAGTAGAGTGTAACGTGCTTATAGCTGAAACATTAAATAAGATAATTTGATAGAATCGCTACCTACATAGATACAATGTAGACAATAGTTGCGAGCGGATGAAAAAGAGTTGAGAGTTCGAAGAATCTTAAATTAGATATGCTTTGGCGTTATGTAACTTATATTATATGTAGGAGTTGTTATGGTTTGAAAAAGAGTAATTTGATTATTTAGCAGAGAAGCTTTCTCTACTTAATGGATGGATTAGAAATAAATTCCCAAGAAATAAAATATTAAAGTGTCCAATAGATAAAAGATTTGCTAGAAAGAGCTGACGAAATATATAAAAAAAATATAAGCATAATTCTGTTTTCGCGTATAACTGTCTGTAATTTGGAGTAGCTAATTTATCCTTTTCTTTAGATTTTAGACCATTTGAAGTGCTTATTTGTTTTAAAGAATCTCTCTGACAAAGCAGTCGCGGCAGCTTTGACTAAAATTTTCAAGGAATTGAAAACTCTTAATTTTTAAGAATCAAGAAATTTGTTACTTTAGTACTAGTAATAATTTTAAAATATGTGTGTTTGTTACAGATGACAGAAGCAGAGAGTTATTCAACGGGGAACACGAGGTAAGTCTCAATTTGGTACGAGGTTTGTTTGATCGCGATACCTATATATGGCGGTCGCTAATGTGAGTCGACTTGTAAGTGGAGGCTGGGAACTGAGTGACATCGGTGTCCCTTTCATGTCTGAGCAAATATAACAAAGCGCCGGGCAAATAACGCCGGCGAGCAAAAAGTTTAGTAGAGCACGTTTGAAAAAATAAAATATATTTGGTTTTAAAAATATAGCGTAAAATAATAATTCATAACTTTGCACTACATTTGAGTTAAGTGTTAAAATGCTCTTAAGTTAACACTAAACTTAAATTGGTTTGGCGCTTGGAGAATTAAAAAAAACGCGTTAGAGTGAAGCCGTAATTAAGTAAACACGCGTCTTTTTGAACCATGATCTATTATGAAATGTAACTTTAATAAATAAAATGAATTAAAAGATTATTATTAAGAATAAAGATCCGAAATCTTTATTGCAATAAACCACAAAAGAAATAAGATAAGCGCGAGTTAAAGTGTGAAATACAATAATTATTCAAAGAGATAGAAAGACTATCTGGCTGAATAATCAGAAATTGCGAAGTAGGTTTTGACATAATTCTAATTATTCATAAACATATATTGTAAATGATTTTAGAGAGATTTCGAAAGATGAACTTGTACAACACTACGGAAAAGTCGTGACTACATTCGCGGATGGTCTCGAAAAAATGCAAAACTCTTTCAATAATCCGTCCCGACATTTAAGGAATAGCATGAATATAAGGTTGTCGTATTATCTCTGTTTACTTTGACAATTTGTACAGATTAGATAATTGTGCCTATATTGCGATTTAATCCCTGAGGGCCCAGGGCTTTAAGATGATCAGGGCGACCTAATTGTGTTATCTGATGTCTTATGATTTTGTAATTGCAACGTCTTTGTTTTTAATGTTGCAAGATAGCGGTTTGGTAAACCTAAACTAATAGTTAATAAAATTTGTTATATTGTAGAACAACATGTACCAACTATTCAGATATTAAATTATTGGCCCAGAAGGGGTTGTATAATGTTGTATAGTGGGCTTGGCGTAATAATGTTCGAATCTGAAACGATAACCACCACAGACAGCTAATGAAAATTTCAAGAAAGAAAGACAAACGATTTTGTTGTCTAACCCAGAATTCAAACGTAGAACCTCTGGACAAGGCATAGACAAATCGCTGTACCAACGAGGCAGTTAACTTGCTCCAAAGTAGGTTAAATCCGTGCTCACTGTAGGAAGAGTCTCAACGAGAATGCACCCGCGAGGGCTCGTAATCGAAATTTATGATTCGACCACACACACGCCGCGCCTCAGTCGGATCCGTGTAAGATATATAAAGATTTAATGCTTGTAGCGATCCATGTTTCAGCGCACAGTGCCGTTAAGTTACAAGGCTTGTTTAATTTTTGATTAACTGTGATTGGCTTCTTCGTTCTTTGGACCTGTTTTCGTATTTAGATTTTGGTGGCTGATTTGGGCGAGGTAACAATTTTTGCATCTCGCCGCTAAAATATCCGGTGTTTAAATGTTCTTGTTTATGCTGATGTACTTTAATTGCGACTCGTTGGTAAAGGAGATTAAGTCTATGATCAACAATGTTTGTATCGCCTAAATATCGAGCATGCGTGTCACCTGATGTTGAGTGATTTTATAATTTTAATCAGTATTCTATATCAAACACCGAGCGCTTATCGTAAATAAGTACACGTATATAATTGGGTATAAATATAGCATTACTGCAGTAGGTAATTCTTGAGAAAATCAATCAGATTATAAAATTAGATTGAGTGCATACCTACTAGTAGGCATCTCAGATGTTTTTGAAATGTTTAGATTATAGGTTGTTCTATAATGTATTTATTTATTGATCGTTTCTATTTTAGATGTATCATATTTATACTTCTACTACGAAGTATAGTGGAAAGTAGTGGAAGATTAAATTTCGTTCAACTAATTAGTCGATAGTCCTACCAGGTTTTTGCTCTAGCTGACAGCTGATTATTTCGCGGAACTAAATATTTCAATTAATTCAGCTTATAATTAGATCAAAACAGCGTTGATTGTAATCATTTGGAACTTTAATACTGACATTAAATTAAACGGTTTTAATTTAACATTCAATTATGTAATAAACGTAGAGCTTTCACTCGCAGGTAGTGTGCTTTATAGTGTGATAATAATTTGTTTAGCGAACTAATTAACTGAAGTAAAAGCCTTGATTAAATCAATGTCAGGAATGTTCGGACTTACATAACCCATTGTTCACATACTGACGATTCTACTGTAGTTTATGCAACTAGTTCTCAAGGATACACGCAATCAGAGTTCAATCACATGGCTTGCGGTGAATGAAATGCAACCCAGCCGAACACAAGAGCACATTCCTTCTCAGATTCCAACGAGTATGTCGGAGGCATTACAAAATGGTGATGTTTTGTACTTCACACAAACGTCGCAAAGGAAGCAATAAGATTGAGCGCTTGCTCGGCTACTTTTTGCGATACGAATCGATCGGGCGAAAGTAAATCGATTATTGCTAACCATATCGGATTATGATATTTATTTGCCCCTTTTATCATTCCTGTCCACCTTCCTAGATACCTGCGATATTTTACAAATTGCATTGAATATTTTCTAACGATCGAGCATGCCTTATACGGTGTCAAATGTAAAACATTGAGAAAGTATAGTGTCTGGCACAGTGGCATAAAAAGTTAGTTAACTGGAAGATTTATTTATTGAACTATTATGATTTAATTGATATCGATTTGTTATGTACATATGAGGCGTGATACTTCGTGAGAAGCAGATGTGTTATAAGTGTTTAATTTAAGTATAACGTTTTATAATGCTTTATTTTCAATTTAGTTATAATAATTTAGAAACATTAGAAATAGATACCATAGAATAAGGTATTCTGTTCATGTAGCTATCTCGACAGTCATATTTATATGTTTTGAATAAAGTAAGTACCAGATACTATTTTGTGTAATTATTACCTATGCTTCTTAAATATAATTAATTAATTGCAAATATGAAAAAATAACGTGTGATCATTTACAAGTACAAATGTTGTTATTGAAAATAAAGATTACTATACTACTGTTATTATACTAAAGATAAAGTAAAATCATCAGTAATTGATAAATATGGTAAATGATTTAAATGTTCCGTTATTATTCATAAAGCAGGCTTTTAGTGAGTAAATTATCGAGTTGGTATTAAACGAATAACTCCGTCGATTACTGTCGGGGCCCGTTTGTAACTGGTTTGTGCATTAGCTCTGACATAGAAGCCTTATTAACTGATTAAATACACTGTTTGTCTTATATGCTATTAGCGACACTTCGAACATCGCATGCGAGATTAAAGTTTGTAACGTTATAATCTTGATACTCGCATCTATCAAGATTACTTAATGACTAATAAAGTCTCAGATGCTTGTAAGATATAGACTGAAGACATAAATAATAATTGCTCCCTTTAAAGCACAGTTAAAGTAGATTGAATTTATGAAAATTAATTATGATAAATCGAGTGGAGATGAATTACATTCAATGAACGTAAAGATAATTCTAATTTATGCAATTTACATTGTGTGCGTAATTTTAGGTAACTGTAAACATCTCTCAAAAACATTTCACATAAAGCCTAATTATTTTCATGTTGATATTAGTTTCACTTGAATTAAAACCTTTGTTCTGTTCGTATCTACAAATTTTTTTTCACATTTCATTTCCCATTTCTCATTATTACTTTAGTCGCTTTAAATGGACAAGTGTTTTATGTTATCTATGCTTATTGTCTAGTTCGTACTATAATTCTTTTGTCTACTAGATGACTTTTGTTAATTTTGACATTATGATTAGCGATTATCTAAACAAATGATGTAATGTAGCATCCGTTACGGTGGCTATTTCCTCGTTGGAATTGTTTCCTGCAAAACAATGGCTTGTTGTTTGAAAAATCCCATTAGTGTACGATGGGATATTGTAAATTAGATTTACGCACCACCTGTTTGCTGTCAATTGTAATATGCATGTATCATGATGGCCTAGAAGATAAAAAGGTAAGAAATTAAAGACTATTTGAAAGTATTAAATTAACTCTATTTCAAATAATGTCACAGGCATATTATCTTTGAATATCTCAGGTTCAAAAAGGTATCTAAACCGATAAAGATCTAGCGAGCTAAACTGCGAAAGTTACAATGGTAGTAGATACTCGTAGTTTGCATCGAGATACTACCAATAACATGAGGCTGCTGTGAAACGTTGAATCGTTTTATTGTTATAGACTGCAATTAGAAACTCTTAATATACATTGACTACTAATGGAACTTCTACAGTTCTAATAACATTAACATTAGAAACTGTTGTTGTAGCAGTAATACTTAACGATATTAATGTAGGAAGTACCTTGTAAAATGTAACAACATTACTTAGATTGAACCGCAAGCTCGTGAGAACGTTTTAACTACGCCGTCGCCTCTGAAGCCTCAGCACCAGGTATTTAATTGGATGGATAATTTAGTAGGTTTTTGTCCCACGACATACCGTCCCTAATGATGTTTAAATTGCTTGTCGTTTATGGGGTTTCATTGCAATTTGCAATAGCTACGCGTTTTATCTTTTCAAGGACGAGAAACTAATTTAACTCAGACAAACTACAACTAAAATTAAATATGTCTCTAACATAAAAATGTTCAGCTTATTAGTAACCATCCCTTTAAAATCATCATCAAATCAGTCGCTAGACATCCAATTCTGGACAAAGGACTTTTAAGGGACTTCAAACAGAACGATCCTGAGCTGCTTGTGGCCAGTGGTTTCCTGCGAAAAGATGGATTTAGATGTTCCCAAAAGGTATTTAATTTAAGAAATTATGTTGCTAGTAGTGATTTGTCGAAGTAAACCAGATGTTGGTACACTTACATGTTACAGTCATCGGAGCAAGTATCCGAGAGTTTAGACATAATTAAATAAAGTGATACGCAATGTGATACGGTTAAATGGGCACACTTGGCGTTTTACGAGTTATTAAACCGCAACTAAACTCGTATGTTGCTCTGGTATCAATACCAGATGGTACACTCGCAGTGACAAATTCTAAAAATGTTCTTTGTATTATTGTGATATACACGAGTATCAAGTTCGAGAGTCACATAATATATAATAATTTCATTCTATTTTATTTTCATTTATGTGCATCCATTCTTTTGCTTCTTAAAAAACTGCTTTACAATTTTATAATTTATGTTTTCTTTATCATCAGGTAACGTAAGTTCTTTCGGGCCGTTGTTGTATTCTATTCCACCTGATTTGTAGATAATTCCGGAATATCCGAGGTTCGTAGCTTCAACCATATCTTCCGTCCGTCTAAAATTAATAAAAATACAATTTTTTATTTATTTTTGACATGAAACAAATGCTAAAAGTGTGTTACTAAACAGCATAACGATTGTAACAGATATCAACAACACATAAATGATGCCCCTAAAAGTTAACAATCTGCACCGTTATGCCGGTTTCTCGAAATTATAATTGAACCAGAACGATGAGATGTGTTCGATAAACAAATTATTTTGGCGATCTATGAAAATTAAAATAACCGTTTTATTTGATTGTACCCAGCGTGAAGTGATACATTCTCGTATCTCGAAGACTTGTCGGCGTTGTAAAAAGAGGACGCTATTATATCCGATCGTAATTTTTTTATATTAAGTATTTCTTTGCCGGGCATAAAGTAAAAGGTTAATTTGCGGCTGTAAATGTACGAGAACTTGGCTGGTACTAAATTTAGCCGCTTGTATACTTTCATTTCTTCTTTTGGAAAAATACGTTAAGATTTTGAAAAAGTAAGTTAAGAATTGCAATGATATACGTCTTCTTAATAATATTGAAATTAGGACCCATCTTTGGCGTGATGTTAATAAGAATTTCTATTGTAATTTAATCCCAGTCGAAAAGAATTGCAATGATATACAATTAATAATAGCAACTTTTGCAAATAATCAAATCACAGAAGAAATCCTTAATAAAGCTGCCGAGATGGCTCTGTATGTCAATATATTGTAATGACCGAGTAATAGTTGCAAGCTTGACATAGAATTCTTTACATAGAATTAGACTTTACTATATTATATTATGAAGAGTCAAAATAATTAAAGTTCGTTTTGTAATTCTACAATTAAGTGTTTTAACATCTACAGGATCTCGGGACATTTCACCCTTATTTATCGTTTTTCAACACGTACAACTGGCCAAGGTATCTCAATAAACTCTACGGAGTTACGCGGAAGGGGAGATCTTTAGATTAGTGATAAGTTAGCTCATTATATTTAACTGGTAGTTGTAAGTTATGTCGATTGCGGGCAATCGCTAACTTACGCTGAGACCTCCAGGCACGTTCGTACTTGGCAACGGTTCGAAGCCTTACGCTTAATTTATTACCTTGATGCCGCATCGGTATTACTTATTCCACGTGGGTTTTTGTCATACGTACCGCTTGATACCAATACCTAGCTTAGATCCATTTTAATACATAAGTCATGGTTAGTTATATTTTGGCATTTTACTAGTTGTTTTTAAATGATTATATTATATACTAATTTAGTTACAGCTTATTTAAATCTCATTATATTTATTTTTAATATATATTTTACTCAGCATGTTCCATTGCTTTTGTTTTAAAATTGTATTATATGACATTCACAAGATAAGAAACCAAATTACAAAGTCGAAGTAGATGGAAATGTCCAGAAATTGCAAATAAATAATCTTGTAGTCACGTTTCAATTACTATATATTCACTTCAACCTCAATCAATGATTACAGTAAGCGAATACATTAAAGTAAGAGTTATAGATGAAAATGTTATAACTTAGGAATCCAATTCGACGATAAACGCAAAAGGAAAATACGATAGTGTTGGTAAAACCGTTACGAGATGATAGGAGTAGTAGGTCTCAGGGTACGGCTTGCAATCATGGCAACAGTTAGATTGCTCCACCCTACGATCAAATAGATAACACCATCGATAAACTTGAACTTGCAGACTAGTTATTGAGTTTTGATAAGTATTATTGAAGTTCCGTTTCCTGTGCTATGAATATAATAATAATGAAAAGAATTAATTAAGCACTACTCTACTTAGTAGCGAATTTCTCAACTTTATTAAAGGATGGATTAAAATTATACATTGTGGAATATATTAAGTATCATACTTAATGTCAGTCCCGTTTAGGAGACCACAAAGTACACAATTTGTCCGGTACCAGTTAAGCACGAATACCATTTTCGGTATCACTGGATCTTAGATCTACCGCTGTAACTATTATCATTTACCTGGTGAAACTAATTTCATCTCCTAATCCAACGCTTTAAAGAACAAGTTCGTATATTACGATAGCTTAAATAATGTTGCACTTGGATGATGTAGTTTTGCTTACAATTATACATTTGTCTGAGTGCGTAAAAGATCACTCCCACGGTTCGAGCTACGAATGGTAGCCCATTGTCCATTCCCAAGTTTGTGATAATTCTCGACCTTGTTCTGAATTCACCGTCTCTTGTCGGTGTATGGTTACCATCGTTATAATATTGGCGCTAGTAAATTCTGAACAGTTCAAATTAATTTCTAAGTCTACGATTTATAATACAGCGGATCTCTCTACAATTACTGTGGGACTTTCTACTATTGAAGATATTGCAAAGATTTCACTTACGTGGTCTCATAAAGAGGAGAGAGAACTCTTTGTGGAAGTTTTAATTTCTGTAATTTTAACAAAACGTTTTTGAATTGTTACATAATTTTTTATCAACTTTATATAAATGATATGATTTGATGATAGAATTTTAATACTTAGTTTCTTTTCTTCTGGACTACAACTAAGCGAATGGACTTAGTTGTAGTCCATTGTGAAAGTACTCCCATCACAATTGGTTATACGTGCTTTTTTTGGATCATATACTTTTTCCACAAAAAAATACTTACATTTAAATAAATTGTTGTTAAGCTCACTCAACCTCTTAAATGAAATGAGGATATTTTTGTCTATCTAATTATATATAGCTATTAATTACGCTGATAGTAATGCTGATTTAAATATTATTATTCATTTAAAATTATTTATATTGGAATAAATAGTTTGTTCTTTCGACTCTACTAGTAGACTCTATTTGCACAGCATATTCTATGTAGCATTAAAAAGATGATTCAAAGATCGCCTTTTTATAAGTTTATAGTTGTATTCTCTTTTTTAAATAACTTTTCATTTCTACGCTCAGTGAAACATACCGCAAGAAAATGTCGTTATGAGTTGCGTTTTCTACTTGTGAAAACTGCTAAACTTAATCTATACTAATATTATAAAGAGGTAAAGTTTGTAAGTTTGTAAATAAATCTCTGTCGGGGCTAATCTTCGGAACTACTGATCCGATTTTAAAAAATTTTTCATCAGCAGAATGCTAAGTTATCGGTGAGTGTCATAGGCTATATTTTGCATTTGTATTCTATATATTACCCGAGTTACCATAGTTTTGTCGCGCGAGTCGGACCGTGAAATTTATTAAATTGGCATTATTTTGCGTACGCTGCCTTAGCTATTGGATATAATTGAAAACATTGTATGAAAACTTTATGCATCTTAAAAAGTTCTACAAAAAAGTCCGCGATAACTTATATCTATCTTTTATATTTTGGCAGATATATAACTTTTTGTGTTTTAAAAAATCATTTAATTTATATGCTTACGTTTACGTCATTATTTATACAACTAAATTTAAATTCGTATCAAAATAAATTATTTAATAATCACAAGAATATTATAGAGATAAGATTTGCCTTTTACAGTATGTTTATTAGTTATATAGTTTCGGAGATATTACAAAATTTCTAAAAAACATAACATTGCCGCTATATCGTCCAAATTAAATTGACCTCCTCCGTGTTATGTTATACGTACTGAATAGGGGTCAAAATTTTGGTACTGGTATTCTTTGAGAATGCGATCTTTGATCTTTTCTTTCAATTTATTTGGCATGGCAGACCATATTTATATAATATACGAAAAAGTTTGTTCGTTTGTTTAAACGGGCTAATCTCTAGATCTGCGTGTCGGATTGTAAATTATTTTGTTTATTATGAAAGTTGGACTCAAAAGTGAAATAGACTATTTAAGCTATACACACCAGCTTGCCATAAATATATATTGTTAATGTTAATGTACTGTAATATCGTACAATGTTTAACGAAAATGTAGATCTTTAGTACACGGGACGGGATGGAGGATATTGCTTGACGGGAACCTATAAAAAAATTGAATTGAGAAGACTAACGGGGAAAGAGCACACTTTATATGAAAGTCTGTCTTTAAAATTAAAAGTGTACCTAAGAGACTTTTATGCGGACGAAGTCGCGGGCGACTGCTAGTGCATAGTATAAACAGATACACATGGAAATTTTAATTACATTCTGAGCCGCGGCCTGCCCAGCGGCATTAATCTTTACAAAAGCTTAACTTACCGACATAAATGCTAGCCTAAACTACTGAACCTAAATTTTGTACAGAAGTTTCTTTTTGAAATATTAAAAAAGGATTTGTGGTCAGATTTAAAATTTAAAATTTGTGTTTATATATAAAATTCTGTTATTATAGTTAAAGGTCAATAGTTTCACGAAGCATCTGCTCGTAGGTAGGTATCTGATAGTTATCATAAAAAAGGCACAAAGTCATGCAACTATTTTGCTACGAAAGTCCAAAGGAATAATAATATTATCGCAAAGCGGCTACGTAGCGCGGCGGCGTGCGCCTGCGCACGGTCAAGGCCAGCCGCTCGCTTTTTATTGCGCGCGAAAGTTCAGCGCTCTCGGTGAAGAAGTGACTTAACATGCTTCGTATTATATCTATACCGTGGCATTAGTATGTAATGAGACGTGTGAAAGAATGTTGCTATAATACCTGAAATGAAGCATTCCCGAGGTCTAAATTGCTTACATAATGTCTATTCACTTTTGCCGTGATCTTGTTCATGGAAGCCAGAGTCAAACAATTACCACCCTAAATCCGCCAATTCGTCCCTTTTCAGGATGAGACCTGGGTTGGTAGATCCCTGGAAATGCTATTTAGAATGATGATATTTGTTTGCTTCAAAATATGCCTCTTATAACGGACACGATAAAAATATTTTAACATTTTTCGTAATAGTAGTATTTTTTATACGACAGCAGAAATGCGTCGTTAATGATGCTAAAGTGGGACGATTATTTGATAGCATCAATGTCTTGGGTGGCAGTCTATCAAGTCGCAGGCACTTGGCCGCTATTATCGATTACACGGAGGATGTAGATGAGATGAGGGCACGTGCGTAGATCGACGACCGCCGTCAACGCTCGCTAATTTACATTATAGTAATTCTACTATTTTACCATTAATAGAGTCTTAAAAAACGTGAATAATTCAAGAAGTTAGGCTTGTAAGAAAATTGATTAGAATAGAATGAACATATTTTTCACAAAAAAAATTTGGTAATCTTGTTTTTTGGGACTCAAATTACCAATTGTTATAAAATCAACTATCCCATTTCCTATAAGGAGGGAGGCCTGGTCGTGGCTATGCTGGTAATGATGATAATGATCATAAAAAAATAGCGGTTAAACGTTTTGCTTGATAGTTTAAATCTCTAAATTATATCGAAAATGTCATACTCAATACTAACGTTTTTTTTTCAATAAACATGTTTTTGACATTCGTAAATATGTAGATTTTTTTTGTTATTATCGATCTTTTTCTATCTATTATTTTAAATCTAATTTAACGCCCACTACTAAACCATCTTTAAAGACTACAAAAAGTCAAATTTTATTACCTTATGTTAATACACACTATTTTTTTTTTTTTTTTTATAGTATATAGGCTAGCGCTTGGCTACGATCACGCCTGATGGTAAGCGAAGATGCAGCCTACGGTGAAACGCGCTTGCCTAGAAGGTGCCTATTCACTCTTGACTTGAAGATACCCATATTGTAGGTGGTAGGGAAAACGTGAGCTGGAAGGGCATTCCATATTTTCGCAGTTCGTATCAGGAAAGAGGAAGCGAAACGTTTTGTACGCGTCCACGGAATATCGACTACGTATGGGTGCAGACTACTACGATGCCTAGCAGTTCTATGATAAAAGGGCGAGGGGGGAACTAGATCAAAAAGTTCCTGTGCACACTCTCCAAAATATATTCTGTAGAAAACCGACAGACAGGCAACTTTTCGGCGATGATCGAGTGTTTGCAGTTTTGCATTACATAACGCCTCGTTACCAATGATTCTTCGAGCGCGGCGATCCACCGAATCCAACGCAGCAAGCTGATATTTAGCCGATCCATCCCACAAATGGGAGCAGTACTCCATGCACGAGCGAACCTGGGCTTGATATAGAATCAGAAGCTGCTCCGGTGAGAAGTACCGCTTCACCTTATTAAGGATACCGAGCTTCTTACCAGCTGTTTCTGCCTTGGACTCAATGCATTGCCCGAAGTTGAGCTTGGACGATATGGTGACTCCAAGAAGCTCAATACTGTCGGTGATCGGAACAGAAATATTCTGAAAAGTAGGAGTCAGATGGAAAGGACTCCTTTTTGCGGTGAATAAGCACGCCTGTGTTTTGGTAGCATTGAATTTGACCATGTTGGTGTCACCCCAGTCAGACACTGCGTTGAGGGTCAATTGCTCAAGGGTCTGATGTATCGCTCCGTTACAGTGCTGTCATCTGCATACCCAAATAGGCCAGGCTTCAACAGATCATTTACGTGCAGCAGGAAAAGGGTAGCGGAACTCCAGCATTTATCGCCATTGGATCAGAAGAGAAGCCATCTAGGACAACTCGAAAAGATCGTTCACTCAGGAAATCAGATATCCAGCGACAGAGACTAGGGGGTAATCCGTAGGAAGGAAGTTTGCTTAAAAGGCCCTCGTGCCAAACCCGGTCAAAAGCCTTCGAGACGTCCAGGGAGACGGCGAGCGCCTCACCGTATTTCTCTATGGCTTCGCCCCATATGTGACTGGCGTACACTAGAAGATCTCCCGCGGAACGGTTGCGACGAAAACCATACTGATGGTCCGACAAGAGATCATTTTGCTCAAGGTATGCCAGGAGCCTGGTATTCAATACACGTTCCATACTTTTACCAAGTATGGAGGTGATTGCAATTGGTCTGTAATTGGCCGGGTCGGCACGGCTTCCCTTTTTCGGTACAGGTTGTACGTTAGCAATCTTCCAAGCCTTCGGAACCTGAGCAGACTTAAGAGAGAGGCGATACAGGCGAGTTAGGACTATAAATACTATATTACGAAAACTTCAATAATTGCTTTATATTGTTCTTTAATCAATTATTGTAAAGACATTGTTAAATAATATAAATAATAAATGTAATCTCATTGATATTTCTGATGCGATACACCACATTCCAGCTCGCTCGGCTCGGCCAGATGGAGAGACATCAATTTTCTATACTTTATATCAAGATTGATAATAAATGACTCTTCAACGTTTTTATATGTACGTACATGGTGAATTTAATTTGATATTTTATACGTTTATCTTATTATTTATTTATTTATTCGTTTATTTATGACTTACTAAATAGTTTAATTACGAAACTATATTAGTTGTACTTTGTTTTTGAAACAAATTAGTTTGGGTTAATAATTTTACAAAAACAGGTATATTTAGATTAGATTTTTGTGATATCAAGAAGTCTAAAAACAGGATCTTTCATTAGATAAGTCTATGTTTGATGGCTAAATTTAAGGCCTGGCTTCTTTACAGCTGACTAAATTTTAGTCTTTAATAACGCTTTAACTATCATATTTGTCATATTCGGGTTTGAGAAGACGTCGTCAGAGAGTCGTTGGTCCCCTCTTTCTTCATCAATGCTCATACTGACAGAGCTTCTATGCTGCGGTCCTATTAAATGCAATTAAACAATCTGTAAAAATAACATGTGGGTTGCCTGGGCATGTATTACGGACAAAATTAACTGATTATTCTTTAACTAGAAGATAAAACAAACTGCAAGGCAAGTTATTGTAGAGCTTTAAAATAATGATTGCTGATAATGGTTAGTGGACACATTTTCTCGTAGCCTATTCTACAATTCTAGACACACCTATTTCTCAGCCACGGTATCAATTTCATCACGTCAATTTCAACCAATGATGACCTTCAAGTCGCATCGACACAGCTATACACCGGATCGAGGGCACGCATCTGAACACTTATCTAACGGTTGCCGACACCCTGCCAATGCCACGATACTTTATTGCTATCACTGATGAAACCTATTTCCGCCTTTCTTATCATGATTACGTATAACGTAATTACCTGAAAATCAAAGCTTATGGTGTATTTGTATAATATAGAAACGTGACATCTTAATAGATGGAATCTTCAACTTTAAACTAGAGTATAAAAGTCTTAGGGTAGGTCGGCAAATCTGACTTTAAAAATTTGTTTTAAGCAAATAAATATATTGGTATCATCCAGTTTGCCGATTCGGAAAACAGTTGCCAAACTTGTGTTATTTAGCAGATTATATAGATATGGAAAGCCTGCATACAATAGGTACTACGTCGTGAACATCCATCCACTGGGGTTATTATGATAATGATTAATAAAACTTTTTAAAGAAAATGAAAGTTGCCATGTAACTGCTTGTTGCCCTCATATTTTGTTGCTCTAGATATTTACAGTCTTTCATATTAGAGATTATTCTGTTGATGATAGTGACATGAAACATGAAATGCTCCCGAGTCCAATAACGAAGGAGGCCTGACACTATAGTGAGCTGTTAATAGGCTGATAATGATGATGCATTTCATTCTTCATTTATTGTAGGGGCGCGGAAATTAGGCCTGGACTCTTTCTCAAAGCGCTCGTGTTAGTAGTTAGCCGATGATGAGCTAGTGACTGCTGTGTGTGTATATTAAGTATATAATGACTCCTCTGCGGCTATTGTTTTAGATAGTAGAAGCCTTCGTTTGACCAGTACTAGACATAATAAACGAATGCAGAAGCTAATTTTATTTATTTATTTATTCTTTATTTGTACACCACGTTAGATAACATAAAAACATACAGAAACAATAATATGGAGGACGTAGAGGTATAAAAGGCGGTCTTATCGCTTAATAGCGATTTCTTCCAGGCAACCTTGAGCTTAGAAAAATATCAGTACTAAGTTGCAGGTGGTGTAATTTGATAAGATACATACATTCAAATAGAACACTGATACACAATAAATTACATAAATAACACAATAAACATTAAAATAAATATCATAAGACAAAGTAATACATACGTAATACGACACGAAGGAAATACAAAACAATAAGTCATCAAAAGTACTTACTCGCACTTAAGATAGTATGAATTAACCGCTTTTTTAAAAGTGTCCAGTGATTTTGACTGTCGTATGTCCAGTGGGAGAGCGTTCCATAGCTGAATTGCATGCACAGCAAACGAGTGTTTGTGGAACTTACTCCTATGTACCGGCATGCACAAAGTAAGGGCACGACATGGTCTTAATTCTGATTGCTCTCCCAGAACTGTGAACTTCTCCTTCAGATATGGTAGAGAGCTTGAATTAAATAGTAGACAGCACAGAAGTGAAATTACGTGCAGATTCCGGCGACGACGAATGGGAAGCCACTTGAGTTTATGATGAAATTCAGAAATCTGGTCATATTTGCGTAAGCCAAATATGAACCGTATAGCGAGATTTTGAAGTAGCTCAAGTTTATCTAGCTGGTCCTCAGTTAAATTAAGATAGCTTGCGTCAGCATAATCGATAACAGAAATAAGGAGAGAGTGGGCTAATATAAATAACTGAGAAATTTTGTACAACAATGTGAGCTCTGACTCTTTATCAACCAGGAAACGTGAGGATATCGAATGAACTATACCGTAATGAAAGATGATGATTTCCGCGGTCAATACCGGTGGCATGCCGTGCGACAAAACGCTATAATGTGTCGGATTGTGTGACCAATCGACCACGTACGACTACGAGTATTTCCTATACTGTTTTTCATTAAGACCAGATGTTGTTAGATTGTTGCATGTTAAATGATTAATAGTATATTAGTTAAAATGATATAATTAAGTTGAAGAGTGTCTTTATTATACTCTCTAGAATTCCTATCTTAAAGTACTCATTCAAAAATGAGTATTGCGTTAAAAATCTAGACCAATCATTGGAGAAGGTAACCGCTGTTTAATTTTATATTTATATAGAAAATTAGGGACTGGAAAATATGCGAGGTAAAGTATGGGTGTTTTGTTACTCTTTCACGCAAAAACGGATTGGATGACGAAATGGATTTTGATGAAATTTTACAATAATATGGCTTACTTTATTTGATCATTACCACTTGCTTACTTGATAACTCTGACCACTGTCGCCCAATGAACTATCAATGTCAAATTTACATTATTCTTTGTAAAATATTGACATTATGACTTAAATTTTTAAGTTATATTTATGTAACTAAAGTGATCGCGTTAAGGTTTCTTTCTGAAAAAAATTGAACGCATTTTTATTTCTTTTAAGGAAAGAAAAACGTTAAAAGCGTGACCTAAATCAATAGCTGACTATAAATTGCAGATGTTTATGTCTGATTGCATTGCTTGAGTAGATCTTGCATCTGTGAACTGTTCATTATACACCAATATTAAGAGCAGGTAATCTTCCAACGATTATCAGAACGTGAAATATTTTACTCCGTTTGGATTTGCAAATAGTTTAAAAAACCTGAAGCCGGTTTGTGTTGAACGTTTTATAACCGCCGTTCGGTTGGAAGTGGTGGTATCATCGAATTTTAATATGTAATTAATATATTCTAAGTTGTAACGTATATATTTAACGTATAAATTTTCTGTTTCTGTAACTGTTTTGTTGATCCAATGGTTGGCCTATAAACCTTTCCTGGATTTGAATTCGGTATTAGGCTATAGAGTTTAAGCTTTTCGTTCTTCCAAGAACCGTGTTACCACCGCGCCTCGGAGAGCTCGTTAAGCAGACCGATCATTGAATTAATTAATTAATTTATTCAATGATCGGTAGTGGTCTTACAGAGACAAACATTATCACCTAAGCCCGACAACCCGCATTAGAACAGCGTGATGGATCGAAGCTTCCCCTTTGTAATGACGGATAAAGCGACGATTTTCATGAAATTGTGTAGGTATGCAGGGACTTTCGGAGGCGATTAATAGACCTAGCTAGGTTATATTTTTAGAAAAAAATATTCCAAAAGAAATAAATCCGAGCAAAGCTTGGTCACCGAGGTATGTCGATAATGATGAACGTTATAAATAAAAATAAAAACGTCGTATTGATAGCATAAATTGATAACGTTCCTAAATGTAATGCGATACGTCAGTTTTGAAATACCAGACACGTTCTAGGTTCCCAGTTATGGCAGGTAGACTGACTGCATTTATTACCATTTGTTATATATTTTCATCGGCATTTATAGGGTACCCGCAGTGCCACTCCAGTGGTTATCTAGATTTATGTTCCATATTATGAAAAAAAGAATTCCGGGTATTATTGAAAACTATAAAAATAATAGCTTGTTTAGAAGCTAAAAGTCTACATGCCTACATACACAAAGATAGACACGCGAAGGAGTACAAATACACACACCCTTCTTTTGTGACGGACAATAAACAACACGGCATAAAACTTTGGAAATCTATTAGCCTGCGTCTTCATCCGTAACTAAAGGGTTGACTCTTCTTGCTTTGAAGACATTCCTACTTTCCTCTTTCTTCAAAACATTAAATTTCGAATTTCCATTTTCTTGCTTCAGTTGTTTCGGAGGTAGGTACGCTGATAGTACACTCAGTAACCCTTTTATATATGAGTATAATTAATATATCTATACTAATATTATAAAGAGAAAAACTTTGTTTGTTTGTTTGTTTGTTTGTTTGTTTGTTTGTAATGAATAGGCTCAAAAACTACTGGACCGTTTTTAAAAATTCTTTCACCATTCGAAAGCTACATTATTCACGAGTAACATAGGCTAAATTTTATTTTGGAAAAAAATAGGGTTCCGTAAAATATTTGGGTTTTTCGGACACAAGGTGTAAAAAATCAACCAGAAAAGTTACTTATTTTGCGTACGCTGTCTAAACTATAAAAGATAGAACCATAAAATGTTCTAATCGATTGGAGATCTTATAAATATCTACAAAAAAGTCCGCGACACACTATACCTATCTATGTCGAGTGAGGCACAACAACCATTTTTTTATTTAAAAATCTTAAATTTTTTTTGGACTACATTTAAACGCATTTATTTTACTCATGCTGTTAATCCTTATCAAAATAAATTATTTCATCACTAAGTACAGTTTATGTAGATAATATTTGGTATTTAAAAGATTAAAATTGGACTTTTGGTTTTGAAGTTATGGCGAAATTAAAATATTCCGCCGCATCCCGCGCGTGCGGGAGTTTAGATCTATGTTATATATACGATGATGAATTAAGAATTCGATGTTTGTTCAAATATCTATTTAGTACACGGAAGAGTTTGTTCGTTTGTTTAAACGGGCTAATCTCTATCTGCGTGTCGGATTGTAAAAATATTTTTGTTTATTCTGAAGGCTAGACTCAAGAGTGAAATATACTATTTAATATCAATTTATACCCAACAGCTTGCCATAAATATATATTTTTAATGTTAATGTACTGAAATGTCATACAATGTTTAACAAAAATGTAGACCTTTAGTACACGGGACGGGACGGAGAATATTGCTTCACGGGCAACTATAAAAAAATTAAATTGAGAGGGGGAGCGGGGAATGAGCACACTATAATTATGTGCCTTTACACATTTTGTATGAAAGTCTGTCTTTAAAATTAGAAGGGTACCTAAGAGGTTTTCACGCGGACGAAGTCGCGGGCGACTGCTAGTAATTAATATTTTATGCGTATTAGTCACGTTTTTTAAATCATAATTAGAGATATCAGTAAAAACATTTTACCGGTTCTATCCTGTTCATTGATACTGCGATAACCGATTCATCTGTGATTGGCGGAACCGGTTCGGTATGGTGACCGTTAAAAACCGTCCGTTTGGTCAGTAGCTTATGATAATTACAAATATTCAATACGTTTCCTTATTGAGTAGCTTAATAGTTTGATAATAAAACTTACCTGCCGCTGTTAAATCCTGTGTTTATGTAAAGGACCAGTTGGCTATTATGATTTTTGTCTTGTAGCTTTAACGGCATTGTTTGTCTCAACTCGCTACAAATCATACAAGTATGATTTACACTCCTGTGTCAGACAAACTGTCGGGCTCGGTCATTATCCTCAACATAATTATGATATTAGTCGTTATAGAGTCAAACAATATCACCCTAAGCCCGCAAATCTGCCTCGGAGTCGTGCTAATAATATGCTCTAAATCCTTGTCTACGAGGTAACTAGAGTCAGATAGTACAGAAGATGGTTTGAAGGAAAGTGGATCATTAAATAGTTAATTCGTTTATCGTGGTCCGATGGATGGCGGAGCATGGTAAAATCCTTACAGCCTTACAAATGTTAACTTTATATTATCGTTATTTTCAAGCTATTTAAATTTTGTTGTGTCGCGTAAATATGGAAATCTTTGAAACCAAATTTAGTCTTCTCGACGTCGGAAATTCTAAAGGCAGAATGCACTTTCTATCGATGTTGTGTTGTCGCCGATGCTGTCGCCTCCTTATCGTCGAAGGCATCTGTTTTCGCTCCTTTGTCTGCACAAGCTGTATCGTTAATTTGCAAAACGTGGGAAACGTTTACGTGATGCGTTTTAAGTGAATAATTAGCTTTATCTTTACCTACACGTTAAAGTATGTGTGGCGCATGCATTATAATATGTCGGTGTGATTACTTCCTGTTAAATACAATGCCAAATAAATTAAATTTGAAATAAATTTTAAATTTTTAAATTTGTTTAAAAATCAACACGTCAGCGCTCTAACATGTAGCCTAAACCAGACCAGCTTTCGTCTTTGGTTAAGGAGTTCATCGTCAAAGTGTTTTTGTTTTTTTTTTGTTTTAATATGTTTATTACTATTTCATCATAGAACGTAAGCAAATTAACATAAAAAAACTTGCTTTCATAGAAATTAAACTTCCTTTTATCCGGTATTGCGAAGTTTCTTAACCATTAATAGTTTCTCTATAACCGGACATCGTGATGCTTTACAATCACCTGTTATGGTGTGATTATGGTTTTTGCGGTGACAGCTGATGCGCTGGAATGTGCCGCAAGATGGTTTACAGCTGTTTGTAAATTTAGCTTTTTTGTTTCTTGGGTATATATTGTCTATTACTTGCAATTTATTCGATTAATGAGTCATTGCAATTGAATGAGTTAACTATTCATTAATCCTGCACCTTTGCCTTTGTCTTAAAATTCTTTTAGTTCAAATATTGTCAGCTGACAAAATTAAATAATGTTTAAAAAATATTTCTTTGTTTCTTTCTATGTTGTTGTTTGTCTTTTATTGGAATAATACTTTAAGTATAAGTTCAACGTAACACAGAAAAGTTACTGAATCTGTAAGAATTAAATGTAACTTTTAAATTACAGCCCGAAGCCCAGTTCAATATTTATTTTTATTATTTTAAAATTTGATCAGATATTGAAAATTTCTTCTCATTTTTACAGTTACGAATTATGTATACTTCTCATGTTACACTATTTACTTCATTTTATTATTCATCTATGATTTAATTACTTAATATTTGTATGAAAATTAAAGCCAATCCAAACTCTTACAAACTTGTAAGAGTTAAGAGGCTATATGACGGCTATTTATGAACCATTAATGTTTCCAGTACTTGCTTGCTTTCAGTTTGCCACTATGGATGCGATGTACCCTTGCTGTTTTTTTTCTAATTGGTGCTGTGGTTTCGGTTGTGGTTCGTAATTGCTACAAAATATTCTGTAACCAAAAAAAACACATTTGTATAGACGCGTCTGCTATTAATTTGTGATAAGCAATGACTTATAAATACAAACTTGTATATGAAAGCTTGCGACGCTAGGGCTGTTATTAAGTTCCTATAATAATAGGCTGGTGCGGGCCTCAGATGCTTAGGTATCAGACTAAACCGTATAATAAACACGCCCTCTGCAGGGAAATACTCACCTTGTCAGAAATGTTTATGTATTTATGTTTAAGTTAGTATGCTGTCAGAAGGAAACCCTTTTAAATTCTATATTTTGAAAAATGTAGGGATTTTGTCTAAACATTTTGGAAGAAGGAAAAGAAATCCACAAATTATAAATTATCGTAAGCAATGAATATGAAAACCATTCACCTAATTGATTATTCTATAGTAATATAGTACCTATATGGCCATTTTATTCACATATCCAATATAGGACATATTAATCCTTCTCTCTAATTAAATACTACAGCTCAGCGGACGGGAATCTAACCTAGGACACCTCTAATTGTAGTGCTACCACTTATTGCTAATAGTAATCTTTCAACAGATCTTTCGTAGAACACAAATATCTCTATCGATATATTATCAGCAAACTTGTATATTGTAGTTTGACATGACGTGAATTGCATATTACCTATCAACATTTTTCAAGAGGTAAACTTTGCTCGTGAGAGCAACTTTCACGAATAATGGGTACTTTGAATTTATTTCATGTAAATTCCTAAAGCTTCAACGTGTTGAGTTAAAAGTTTGTACTACAAAGTAAACTTCTTTTTAAAAGTATTTCTTATAAGTTTCTGGCTGATGTTTTAATATACTATTACGTATTCTGCGATGTTAGTAACAAATTTTCTGGTGAAATTTAACTTTACTTCTTTGTGGTAAAATATTTTCTCCTTCAATTTGACAAAAACTTGTGCTAACAGTAGGTAATACAATAGTTTAGCGGGCGGGATTCGAACTCAAGACTTTTACGATTTGAGTCCAACGCCTTAACCTTGAATCCATTAGGGCATCCATCCAATTATGTACAATAAAAAAATAAGGAAATGATGATTGCCTATTTCATAAATTCAGTCACGATTTACGATTTTATAACCTATTTATTTATTTTTTTGATAGTTTGTTTCTTACTACCATTAGAACATCGGTGATGGCACGAAAAAATCCTTAAACTCGTCCCAAACCGACCGTGACGAATCAAATTATACCTATTCGTTATAAATTAAACCGTGAGAACAATTTTCAATGTGTTTTTTCCTCAAATTGTTTCTTAAGGCCTCGGAGAGAGTAGGCTTTGTGTCGGATACGGTAATTATACAGCGATAACATACGGAAGAGGTTTAATGTTAATTCCGTGATAAGGAACGGACACACTGATCCGGTCACAGTAGTTTTTAGTAAAGTTTGTGTCCTTTACCTAATAATAATCAGGTGACTGTTTCTACAAATGGCGCCTGTGGTCTTCTTCGTCTTATTTGTCGTCACACTTTTGGTAGAGTGATCATCATCGTCACATCGCCGAGTAATGGAAAGCTATGCAATATATCGCCATTCCTCTTCCTGTATCTCTAATTGTAAAATCAAGGAGTGACTGTTTGACTTGGTCGCCACTTGATTGAAACTTAAAGATATGTTTTAGGCATGTTTATCTGAAATTGAAAATCTACTTTAAAACATATTTATTAAATAAAACATATTTTATAATCTTAAAAGTGTAATTCGTCCGAACGTTTACTGATTACGAAGAGCTTGCCTAGTACAAATTAGGCTTTGGATTTTTATTTATCATCAAGTGGTTAATCTGTTTGTTCTACTAACAATACAATTTTTATTGTAAGTGGTTCGGACCGGAAGTTAGCATGACAAACGAACTAAAGCTTTGTTATAACTTTTGTTTTTTTACCTATCATCAAGTAGGCTATATAATAGATACTAGTTAGCTTACTTTAATGAATAGTTGGTATAACAAGTGTTCTACCAACTATTAATAAAGAAATGGCAGCGTCTTATCGCTCGGAGTAAGATATAGTCGCAGATCTAGTGGACAAGTGGTTACCGGAAGTGCGCGCGGGCAAGGGCTTGGCCGGCGCGCGGTGGCTCTTGCCGCGGTTTATTGACACTGTGACATACATTATTTTTATAAGAGAGAAATGTGTGCCGCTGCTGCAGGCGAGACGCCCATTTTTAACACTTGTAAGTGGTCATCTACTGCGTATAATGTAACGGTTCTTTGGGAGAAAATTCGTCTATAACAGTTTTCAGAATGAGGATGGGTATGACAGATGACACATGCCATGGTAAATTGCTTAGTAGGTATCTAAAAGAAAGTGGAAGAATGATCTATTCTAGCCTATCTCATGCAAAACTGGCGCAAAAGATACTAGTGGATAATATACTTTGGTGACAATTCCTTTGAAAAGTGACGACCTACTAAAAGTGGAAGGTCTTATGGCTGGTTTAGTTACCATGCCATTGACAAAAACGTACCGCCAAGTAGTTAGTGTTTTATGTCCTTTAAAATTACATACCTAAATGAATATAGATTTGATATTCTTGAGCGCGTTAGTTGAACCACGGTACCAAGTACCCTTTCCGTAAAATCAACCTGTAGGATTCTCCAGAGAAGATGTCCGTTTATTCAACATAATAATAACATAGAAGAAACTGAGTATGAATAAATTATCAACGAAACTTAGTTATTATTAACTAAGTTTCGTTGATACTTCCATATAAATAAAAGAAGAATCATTCGTTTACGTAAATTTTAACAGTGGAATAACATACCTACTATATAACCACACATTCACCGTAAAAATACAATAAAACATCAAAACAATCAATAGTTATAACACAGAGATACGCGTTGAAGAAATCGAATAAAATTATCATTAAAAAATATTTACACACGAACAAAAATTCGCGCGTCCCCGTGCCCCAGATCACAGACACCTTCCACTGGATTCCGCAAGTGAGAGTCTCGACTTGTTTACAACAAATATGGAAAGCTATTTATTGGGCATTAATAATGGTACCGCGAGCGGGTGGGATGATCTGTGGACTACTGTGTGCTACTCGTACGATTAGACAAAACTCATAAGGGAGGGCAAAATGATGTTATTGTGCATAATAATTTTTTTTTATCGACTACTAGTTGGCCCTTGACTGCTATCACACCTGATGTTAAGTAAAGATGGAGTCTAAGATGGAAGCGGGCTAACTTGTTAGGATTAAGATGAAAATCCACACCCCTATCGGTATCTACACGACATCGTACAGGAACGCTAAATCGCTTGGCGGTACGTCTTTGTCGGTAGGGTGGTAAATAGCCACGGCGAAAGTCTCCCACCAGCCAGGCTAAGACAAATTAAGAAAAATCTCAATCTGCCCCTCCGGGAATCGAACCCAGAACCTCCGTCATATAAATCCATCGCGCATACCACTGCGTCACGGAGGCCGTCATAAATAAATAACTTTTTATTTTACAAGAACACGCAAACTTAAAAGTAAAACCATCAACCAACAAGCTATTATCTATTTGGACCGTCTTTAAAGGTCCTTTAAAAGTGTCCTTAGTTAAATTGTTTTTACTCCAGCTGAAGATGTTGCAAAATAAATTAAATAAAATTAAAGAAAGTCTTTGTTTGCTCTGCCTTTTACTACATTTTTTTAAATCTATATAGGGGAAAGCCACATATGAAGTACTAGCAGTCGCCCGCGACTTCGTCCGCGTGAAAACCTCTTAGGTACCCTTCTAATTTTAAAGACAGACTCAACGTTGTATGTCATTTCGTACATTAACATTAAAACAAGCTGATGGGTATAAATTGATATTAAATAGTACATTTCACTCTTGAGTCTAGATAGAGATTAGCCCGTTTAAAATATATAACATATCAACTCTCTCGCACGCGCGCCCCCTTGGTGACTCACACGCAGTAATATTTTAATTTCGCCATAACTTTACTAAATATTATCTACATAAACTGTACTTAGTGATGAAATAATTTATTTTGATAAGGATTAATATTGTTTTTTTTTTAAAGGCCCTTTAAAGTGTCCTTTGTTAAATTGTTTTTTCAAAATAAATAAAATTAAAGAAAGTCTTTGTTTGCTCTGCCTTTTACTACATTTTTTAAAATCTGTAGAGGGGAAAGCCACATATGAAGTAATGATTACGTATTACAAAAAAAATCCACTAGCTCTTCAACTAAGGACATAAAGCTACGGAAAAGGGACGAAAGTGTTGCATGCGATGGCTTGCTTCCTGCTGATTTTAATTAAAAGCCAATTACGGCCACACGAAAATACGTGAAGATGAAATGCGCCAAAAAGGGAAGCGGTCTTACCAAATTTTTAATCGACTAAAGCAACGTTTCCACGAAACTAGTTAATTTAATTTTATAAATGGTAGTATATTAGAGAAATATAAGTAAATCCACTGGTATGAATCATACATAGGGCTAGGCATGTAAATTTATACTCGTGCTTGAACTGATAAATAAAGTTTGATGTAAAGGAAATTGCAAGAGTGACACAAAATTTGCAATCTCGACTCCACAGGTAGTTATGTCTACTTTTGGATATATGTTATCCATCTAAACAGGTTGTATATGAACCATTGTACCTTAAGATAATATAAAAACTTAATTTTTACTAAAAACTTTTAACAAAAAAATTTAACCGACTTTAAAACGCACATAAAAGTAAAATATAACTGCGTCATTTAGTTACTTTAATTTATTTAAGCATAATATTATCTATAAAGTCCGTGTCCGTTCTAATAATAAAAGAATTATATAAATTAGAGAACTCTGCAAAATGTTACGGGCATACATAAAAATATATATATCTACGTGTTGAATTGAGACCTCCTCCGATATTTCGTCGGTTAAAAAAAAATAATGATAACTTTGAAATATACAAAATGTAAATGACCTAATTTTGTTGCTTCCAAATGTCGTCTTCATCTCTGCCAGACCATCAATCAACTAGTAGTATCTATAAAAAATATTGAATACTTGTGCAGTGTGGACTACATTTATAAAAATAACTATCAGCTGAGCGTAGGGCCCATCATATACGTATGTACTTATAGTCAGCTGACTGAAGGGCCCATTATGTACATTTAATGTATTTATAGTGCCAATAACAAGGTCACCACAACCGTGCAGATGGACGTAACAGCCCAGCCATAAAGAACACGTTAGAAGGCAATGGCTATCAATTGCAGGTGTCAAGTGAACTAGTTGCTGGGCCAGTAGTTGACATGTATGCAGTATATATATACCCGGTTACTGGGTTGCATCGATATCTAATATGTAAGGGCTTCTTTATGATGCTAAAACACGTGTTTGAACATTAATTGTTGCCTTTAATAGAAAAGCGGCTTCTCAGCCGCTGGGCACATGCGGCTCAGGATCGTTGTGTATGGAAGTCCCTAAAATAAAATTATTATTATAAAAACAAAGTTTTTTGTTTTTATAATAATAATTTTATTTGAGACTTTTTAGTTTTAGTTTATGGTATAGAAATGAGACGGTACACTTAGTACACTTTTTGCCATTTTTTGTTAAAAAAGTAATATGAATATGATATGATATTTATATTTTTGGAATGGTCTTTTTACGACCTTTCAATTGGTACCCATATTGCTAAGATAAGAGAAAAAAATACACACATCCCCCCTTCTTTCCCCCATTTATAGCCGCCATTTTGAAAATTTATATAGCCTATGTCACTACCACAATTTTGACAAATTCAACGACACCTCACATGTCAAAATCCGTTCAGCCGTTTAGGCTGTAGCGCGTGCCGAAGAAATGGACATACATATATACATACATACGCTAGAAAAACATAACTCTCCTTCTGACGCAGTCGGGTAAAAAGGTCTATGCAGCAGCAGCAGTTCCAGCAGTGGACGTCCACCGGCTGATAATGATGATGATGATGACAGAAAAGCAATTGCTTTGCTGTTAACCGATATATATAGTGACTCCTGAGGAATCCGAATTAGTTCGAGTAGGGGTGATGGTAATTCATTAAACATTCGGAATAGCGAGCAAATACACGTACGGTATATGCGAGGGATCATACGGTATCAACGAGGGTGTACAAAATATACAGGTATTTGATTTTATAAATGCTCTAAATTCCGTCGAGTGTTACTTAACGATGTAAATGGTAAATCGTAGTTACATAAACAAACACAATGCGCGCTGGATGTGTGTCACAGTGTCAACAAACTGCTGTACCGACGGGTCACAAGCCGATGAGCGCCGAGCCCTTGCGCGCTTCCGGTGCGCGCCCGCCACGCCGCCCGCGCGCCGCACGGCGTGACTCACACCTGTACACAGTCGCTGCAATTGATTTATGAATACTCCGTAATTACACTTTGAATCCAGTAATGCCGCCCTGAATGCCTGATGAACTACAGTAGTCCACGGTTAATGGGGCTGAAATTAAAATCTAAAAGTTTTGGGTTCGATTCCCAGCTCAGATCAATTTTGGGATAAATTCACCCCTAACTAATTACCGTACCGATAAAAAAAAATGGTTGTCTGTAAAGTCGGTTTACTGATGATAGTTGAACGTGACAATGTCTTAAAAAAATACTGATGGAATGGTAGCATTTAATTGGTTATTAAAATTTTTAATTTAAGTATATTTTTATAAATATTAATTTAAATTAATAAAATAATTGATTTTGATTTTATAAATTTATATTTTAAATTTATAATAAATATATTAAATTATAAATATATTAATTTTTAATTTAAAATTAATATATTTAATAATTATATTTAATAGACGGATGTCGAACGTTGCCGAACGCAAAGGCCGATTGTGCTTCTTTGTCGCTCATTCTGCGCTCTCGCTTGCACTTCAAGCCTTACATGGAACGCCTCAAAGCGAGGTAACGACGCATGACGTCATGTTTTTTCGTGCGTGCAGCCGGCTCTATCGAATTATAAGACGTTGTCACGTCAAAACGTATTATGAAGCGACTATTTGACGGGGGTTGGTGGATATAATGTAACGTAATGTTTGACGTTGAAATGTTGTCAGCTGTGGCTTATGAACACAGGCTTAATGTACTGAACGGAGGTGTAACACGTCCCTGCAATTCGGGGACGCTACTGAAAACTCGGAAAACAGAAAATTTTATAAACCTACCCAGAACTCGAACCAAGGTTCTCCAGATGTGTAATCACACAGGGTTATTAGACTGAAAACCACTCTGCTCAATTATATGCAGGTGGTCAAAGATATCGATCAGTATCTGGTGTTATTGACCGGGACCGACTCTCGCGGGCAACGGACGTTTTAATACAAACATAAACATTTTCAATCCCAACGCTAGAGATAGTTGAATGTCAAGAGCAACTGGCATTTTAACATTTTTGAAAGTGCCCGGCATCTTCGCAACAAAACGGCTCCGAGTGAAACTTTCATTCTAAAAGCTGAACTGTCAATACGGCGGACATAACATGAGTCCCGAAGAAAGTGAACTCAATCACTTTCATCTCAGCCTTTGTATATTGGAGTGAACACGACAAAAAATATTTTGCATCTATGTGTTACATCTTTACTTGTAAGTACCTTCTTTTTTTTGTTTTTGACGCACTTGGGCACCTTGAAATTTTGCTTGTGCTGGCGGCCCAGTGATAGTGATAGGCTATAATATTTTGTTGCTTTTAAAGTTGCTGTGTAATTTTTATGATTCTACTGACATTGGATCTACTAAAAGCTCTTCGCGTAACAGTAGCTATTTGCTTAGAGGTGGCAAAAAGCTTTAAAATGTTGTCATTTAATTGCTACTAACCGACTTCTGCATGCATTAATTGTATGATTTTATTTCAAACTATTGATGGGATTTTCGTTTTATAAATGCAAAATTTTTCTTGGAATAAGTATAGCACAGATGATAGATAGAAAACTATTCTCATTTAGTATTATTTATTTGTTATAAACGCAAAGGCGTAAACACGCTTCAGTCCAATAATTATAAAGTATAAAGATGACCTAAATAGCCTATAATTTATCTGCTAGTTAACTTTACAACTTCATAAACGGTAGCTTTTCAATATCATAGAAAGGTACATTATCGATAAATTATATTTACATTTATTGGATTTGCGAGTGGGTTGTTGATGGCAATTTTATTATCACTATCAAAGGTCTCTCTGGTAGCACAAGTTATAAATTATGGGTTAAGGTAATCGCACATGTCCCTACCTATACATCTGCACGTAGGAATATTTACCTACCGCAGGTGACTTTTAGCTTTATTGTTATAAAAACGTACTAAATAGCGTTACTTTACAGATATTAATGAGCAACGAATATTTTATTTATTTTGATAGTTTGAGCGAATCCACCAAGATTTTATAAAATACCGTCTAAACATATGTTTCACTCTAGAACTAGTTCATCCTCAGAATACAGACTGTACAATGATCAATCGAAAATAGTTAAAAAAACATTTATGCTATTTTCTTTAGCTGTCACTTAATTTATAAACGCAAGTCAAATCGTATTTTTAACTTTAAAGTGTGTTTGCCAAGCAACACTCATTGCATCAGCGTACTTGGGTCTAAACTTAATCCTTTCTTTTATAAGGAGGAGGCCTGGCTCTGTAGTAAACCGTTAAAAATACAGTGAAAATGGCGAACTGAATTGAGTATAATATGCAATATACTGCTTGAATGGTAAAAGGCCGTTGGCGTGAGATATAGACTATAAACACGCTTTGTTATCAATTGTAATTTCTTCGAGCACTGAGTACCATGGAGTAATGCGCGCTAAGCTTTACGAGTATGTTATTATGGCAGTCGGTGGTTAACCACCACAACGGAACCTGTTTTCTCTCGACCCGCCGCCCTGGCCCCATCAATCACGGCGAATAAAAACATCTCATTTGATTACACGTCATTAAAACTACACAATGTTATTAAGTTTCTCACGACGACGAAGACGCGATCTATTTACTTAACTTTTTTCAATACTTTTGAGTGTTAAGTTATGAATGCGAATTTCTTTTGTTTTAATTTCTTTTGATGAAAAATAAATGTAATGCATGAGGTGTTGGTTTCACTCAAATTATATTTCTTCTCCAATAACAATAGTAATGGTCATATTTAATTACTAATAAAGTCATTAGATATGATAAATAGTCGTAAAAGTATTGTTAAAGCTATAGCAGTTTGCCAAGAGCATTACTCTAATAAGAACCCTGAAAGCTCAGTGAGATACTCTTTTTTATCAAATTCAAAAGTGTAAAAAATATACTTTTAAAATAAGTGACCCAGAGCGGGATTCAGATGACCTTGCAGTTACTATTAAATAGTGATCTTCGGATTCTTATCCACAGATTACGTTACTGGCTTTTAACTACGATCTATGTGACCGTACTCATCTAACTTAGCTCGCAAACCCGTCGTGGTTGAATCTTAAAGGAGACACCCTTCCCACTATACTACTATATTCAGAGTTATACTCTACTAGATGTAGAGCATAACTCTGGTCGGTCTTATGTGCTTATCCCCCGGAGACGCTGCAGCGGAATTCATTATAGAACTTGTAGCTAATAATAATACTTAATCAGACTAAAAAGATCAAAAGTAATAATATTACGTGTAGTTACTCGTGCAAGTCGTGAGCACCTGACTGGGCCCAATAATACAATACATTTGTTATTCGTGTAGCTAATAATGTTATGAAAGTTCGCCGGTGGAGTGCTGAATGGGCCCAATTTCTCCCTGGGTGCTTACTTTCGATCGCGTCGACTGCCGCGCTGTGTGTTATTGTTCAATTTGCCGTGTAATGTTAGATGCAGACGAGCCAACGGGTGGCACTAGTTGCCGCACAGGTGGCGACATTCTGTGGTTGAGATAAGGTTATATACAAAATATTCAAATGCTCCATATACTCGCGATTTTGTCGCGTAGACTTCAAAAATGGTTTGAGAAAAACATTTGGGATTACAAATTGTCACTCGTGGCACAATTTTTTTGTAAATAGGATAATTTGACACTCCATCAGCGTTAATGCCAACATGAACGTTCGAATTCAGATGACGGTCACCGGACTCAAACTCAAGAGATATTCAACTTAATACCCACTCGTAGAATAAGATTTATAAATAAAATACTCAACATTCTCTACCGTTTTTTGATATTTAACCCTAGAAAGATAATCATATTTTATAGTACGGGAAAGATAATCATGCGTAAAATTGACGCATGTATTTGAATTAGCTGTAGGTTTTAGGTGTTATAGTTTATTTCAATGATATGTATGTAATTACATAAGCACATATATTAGTATAATAAATAATGCAGATAATTTTTATACTCATTTATTTTTATTTAAAAAAATAAACTTTAACCTAAACTTTTATAAATCAATGAAATTTTTTAACACTTTCTCTTTCAAATGAAATCTTGTTTTTTCTTGTAATAATTAATATTTTTCTTAGTAGAAAATGAACAGTTAACTTGTCTTATAATTTATGAATATAAAGTTTTATAAAAGTAAGTTACAAACAGCTCTGACACATATCAACGTTATGTTCACGATATATCTCTTTCAGACGACTGGTTATTCAGTACTGTTTTGCTCTTAGAAGATTCCATTTCCACTCGGCGTCGGCTGAGGCTTCAAGAACCTCGTCTACAAACCCTTCTGTGTCGCTCTGTACGCCATCTTAACTTTTATGGTCCGCTACTCCACTTTCGGAGTTCTCGCGCGGAATCTGGTCGTTACTTTGCATAAGAGCGGTCGAGATTTGGTTCTAGTCTAAATTGCTACTCCCCATTGTATTATATATTTGACAAATTATCTACAGAAATAAAATTATAATAATAGTTATGATAAAAAGTACTGAAACATACGAAACAGAATAAAACTTTCATATAAGCCGCTGTCATAAAAGTCACACTAAGTGATAATCATGCGTCATTTTGACTCACTCAGTTGTTATATTTCAAAATCGGTGGTACTTACCATATTGACACATATACTACATGGTAGGTCCTAGCGACGTATGAGATGTCTTAAACGCACAGCTATGGATTCGCGATAATTAGAGAGACAGAGCAATTATTCGAAAACGCATGCGTCAATTTGACGCAGATTATCTTTCTAGGGTTAAAAATCACAATTGATTACATTGTTTCTTAGGATATGATGATTCACGTGGTAATTATCACGTTTAGCCGTCAGTAAAGATGCGAGTAGCAGACATTTGCGACTAGATGTCCACCAAAAAATGAGCGTGAGAACCGTTGGACGAGCGCTATCATTGCCTGTGCTCGGTGGCTCGTATGCGCGCAGCCATTTCGTTCAATTTGCCGTTGCCTTGGTTACAGCTTACTGCCACTCTAGGTAATCGACGTGCGCTCAAATTGTGTGCTCTATATAATTTGGACGGCGATTATTCTGTCCACAATTCTATGATTTCGTCTTGTAACAGAAATGTGATTATTGTGGTGCGAATAGCCAAATTATCGTTATTGGTTGAATTTCATATTTTTCAGGTTTTGTTATGTAATGCAAATACCACCATTATGTACTTGAAAGAGCACTTCAGAGCCACAAGGAGTTATGTACGTCAAGGAATAAAGAGAACTACTGAGTTCATCTTGCGCTCTATACGTAACTACTTGTAAATACTCTGAGGAGCTAACCAGTTCAGAGATGGAATTTGCCACGTTGAAAACTAAACACATCGCTCCATTATGGGTATTAATGTTAAAAAAATCAATTTACTAAAATCTAACTACGTTATTGATCACTCTAAGCGCAGGCGTGACTGAAATGCACGTGACAGCGACATCCGGCTGCCGCTTCAAACCTAGATAAGTTAAAAGCTTCATTACTTCATGACCTAACATTTAATTAAACAGTCCTTATCTTTTCTTGTGCATAATATTTTGCCTTTTTTATCTTACTTTTCTACGTGGTAAAACACAATCATTTTCACTAACTACGCACTCTCTTTGAGAGTATGGGTTTTGTGCATTTTTTCTTCTACGCAAAATCTATTGACCGTTGATACGGCGATAACAGCTTCGTAAACCGATTCTTATTGAGTTACGGCACTCGAAAGTTTAATTATTAACCTCTACCATCACATTCATTAGGTGCCTGAATCGTCTTGCTCTATGTCGTCGTAAACGTCTTAACACATGGAAGCAACGTCGGAAGTCGCTTAGCATTTTGGTATAGTTAATTTGGTGAGGTGATTGCCATTTTATCAAGCAATGAAAGCATGATACGTAACATTACGAGTGTGTATTGTGTGCGCACTTTCTTCGATGCAATAATTAGTAAAATGCGTCCCAGGGGCCATTGGCCGGGGTTTTATGCACACTGTGTTTGCTGACTATAGAAATTTAGGGAGATGTTGTTCAAAAGCATTGGCATTGGCCTTTAATATTTCCGTGACGACCTTTCTTGTGCTGTTGTGTAGGATGTCTTTCTTTTTAACGGGAGGTCCTGGGATTGATTATTAGTTTGGGGATTTAATATTTATAAAATTGTCTATAAATAAATATGATTGGTCTGCGGATAAGTTTTCGACGTGGCTATTGTCTGCTATTTTAAATGTTATTACGGATGCCTGGGGCAATGCCGTAAGGTACAAACGTAAGCATTTATATTATGCAGCTAAATGTGTTTTTGTTTATAGGAATGTAGGTAATAGAAGTTAAACAATCTTGTATTAAACGTAATAGTTGCGTGATATAAATTGTATGTACATTGTACATTATGTATGGATTAGGTGCCAATAGGAAGAGTATTTATTATGGAATTTGGAGTAATAGCTTATGTAAATATTACGGAATTGTTCGCAGAACTAACAGGTTAGCTAAGGATTGCGTTATTGCGGTAGGTTTTAACGCAAATAACTACATAATTATAGTATTGTGTTCGGTTGAATATTGAATGGCTAACGAAATAGTGGACCGCATTAAACAATTGCCTATTGATTCCAAACTTGCGTAAAAAACGTTGAAATATATCAGCGTAATATTTATTCGCAATTAAAGTCAAAGTCAAAAATATTTATTAAATAAAGTTCATATAAGATTATTTTGAACTCGCAATCTCACATTATACAAATTATCTAACGAATAGTGATAATATTTTTACGGTCCTAGATTTAAAATTAAAGTCATATATAAAAATTCCAAACATGGAATTCGAAAATGAATAAGTCTAAACAAAGCAGCCAAAAACTTGATATCATCTAAAGCTTCTTGAGCTTTTAGGAAGTCGGTTTGCAAATTAAGAGAAACATAATGTGATTGAATTTTAATTTTAATAATTCGATAAATCTATTTGTCACGATTTGTCTAACATAACAGAGTAACGGAAGCGGGTATATGATTTGTTGCAAATCTGCTGTGACTAACGATCTTGATACGAGTGGGTGGATAAAAAAATCTGTGTGATCCGAACTGGATTGAAACCTGTTATTTATATATTTATTATTTGCTTATATTCTCTCTCTCTATAGATATATGTTTTCAATAATTTGATTGTGAATTGAACCTAAAACATGCTTAGATACCACTTTGACTTAATTTAGGAATTAATTGTTTAGTTCTCTCGTTTTTGTGCTAACTAAACTTTGACATCTTTTTTAAAAGAACTATAAATATTTCCTATATATTATATCGGAGAAAAGCTCCCAAACTTTACAAAAAGCTTGGCCTAGAAATAGTGCACAATATATATATAGTACTGCCTATAAGAATTGCCTATAAGATGAAAAGCTTGCTTGTATTGCTTGTATACATAATGTTGTTTTCAAGATATTTACGAGTAAGTAAATTGTATGAATAAGATAAACAGACCTCGAAATGGACATTTGCTTGCGTCAATTTAAGCGAATCACTTAAATTGCATGTCGCGATTATTTTGTTCATAATGTAGTCGTTAAGCTATATTTGTGTGCACTAATTGTCCACCTGTCCGGTCCTTTATTGTGGCTGCTCGTGTGGGCGAGACCTTATCTGGGGATCGCATTCATGGTCCTTACACCCACGGCACACGGCATTTTGTGATGCCAAAATGTCATGTGCAAAATATACATGTAAAAATTAAATATTTTTATTTAAATTCCTATAAGTGTTATTGCTTATTTTTGCAGTGTTGCGGTCCGAATTCAAATTGGTTTATTACAAGCAGTTTATAAACGTTAGTGTACTATCTATTAACAGTGACTCTACTAACAGTTTCGAAGGCCTGTTGTGATGGGTTCTGTATGGCATGGTATGAAGCCGAAAGGTACGAGTAAGATTGCCTGTGAAATTACGGGTTTCACTTGCTCGTATATTTCGGGTTGATGGGCGCAGGGCAGCGCATTGTAAGATGAGTACCTAGTGTCCTGTGTGTGTTTATTTAAGCAATGGTTTACTACTGAACAACACAACTACTTATTTACTTACGTGACGTCATCTGATACCTACTGCTGTCTAAATAGTTTTTCATTAACATAAATGTTTCTTAAATATTTAACCTTGGCTGGTTTCTACACAGCATCTTAACAAAACGCTAAATCCCTTAACTTGTTACAACGGAGCTGAAAACACCAACAGATTCTTCTTCATGCATCATTCTTAACCTATTAAAATGGCCCACTACAAGGCCTGGAGCTTAAACTCACCACATTAGTCCCATACAGGTAGTCGGGCTTAAAGGCATGTCACTTCTAAAATAAATCAAGGCATCATCAGCTGCGCCTGAGGTGCCAAATAAAGAATTTGATCTGAAGTTATTTACTCATAACCATATTAGTTGACGTAGCTCAATGCAAGGCCGGAGGCTGTCTTCGTATTTGGTCACCCTACGCGGTCCATTTGATATATTTCGCATCTATACTTCACATTTAAGGCTAGAAAGCGATAGTCAACTTTCGCCGTTATAAAATTAGCGAACAGATAATAATATATTTGTTAAATGAATCGATTAGTTATGCATGTGATTGCTCTTTTGTAATACTACGCTTGCCGCTTCGGCTTTGTTTCTATCAGTAGAAATGCGTCTGTAATAGTTACGAGCTGTAAGCAGGTATGTAAGTCCACGACTTCTTAGCTCAGTTTAAAACGAAATTGATACCGTGTGTCGTCTCTACTTACGCTGGATTATTTTAACTAATCATAGATTTAAATGCGGTTTTCATGAATAGGTACATTGATTTAAGGAAAGGTTTATATGTATATACTTATTCTATAATAAATTACTATACTGTTATATAATAAAGTACATCGTGGTCCAGAGTTAAAACGCGTATGAAGTGGCGCTCATTAAAACTAAGTCGATTCTCGCTGCTCTTCTGCTTAGATACGTTTAGATCTTTAAAACGCTCCACGAATTTGAATGCGATTTGTATTAATAGATAGAGTATTTCAAGAAGATGGTCGATACTTAGTATAGTTAAATGAAGAAAGTCGTGGTTTATGCTATTTGTGCAGATGAAGTCGCGGGCGCTCACTAGTTGTACTGCTAAAGCTGCACTTTTAGAGGTGCTGTAAGGGAGAAGTTAAAGCCGCACTTTTGTGGCGGTGTGGTTGTGTGGAGGTCACAGGCGCTTTATAAATAAAGTTTTGTTTTGCTTTAGTTTGCCATCTGAATTTTATAACGGAATTTGAATCTTAAAACCATTAATATTTGTTTTTGTTTTTTCCTTACAAGTTAGTTCTTGACTGCAATCACACCGGATGGTAAGTCATAATGCAATCTATGATAGAAGCGGGTTAAGTTTTTAAGAGCAGGATGACAATCTGCATCCATACACCACACACAAAATCCACCGCACGGATTCTGCACGGCACCGTACCGGAAAGCTAAATCGCTTGGCGGTACCTATGTCATTGTCGGTAGGGTGGTAACTAGCTAAATTCAGAAATTCTTAATTGGCCCAGCCGGGAATGGAACCCAGGACCTGCCTTATAAAGTCACTGAACGTACCGCACAAACCGTCAACAACTTTTTGTAATAACAACTAGATACGAACTTCAACGGATTCGATAACCGCTTCCCAAATAGTTAAACTGTAGCATTAATCTGTAACGATGTTTTTTAACTTGACAGTGTGAGTTTTGAATTCGTTTCAGTCTATCTCTATGTACAGCATAGTGTGTCTGTGTACTGTATACAATATTGTACCTTCTCGTAGTTTATTAAAACATACCTAGTACCTACTTAAAAGAGAAGATAAAATTTTTGATTTCACGTCGCTTGTAAAAACGCTTGACGTAGCGCAAAAGCTGTGGCCACGTTTGAGTTCGGTAACATTTTAACAATTAAATCTAATATTAAATAGTTTGGACGTTGGTTGTTTTGTGTTTGATATAATGAGTCGGTTTGTACTGCCGTGGGCCGCCTGCACCTATCGTGTTACATTTCGCTCGGCGATAAATAATTTATTGGAAAGTTAGTGCCAGTTATGTGCGATTGTTTTTGACTGACTTAAAAAATTACTTGAATTCCGCATCTTTCATGGTATATTTCAATGTTAAATGTAGTTGTTGTTAAAGTATAGTTGTTTTGTTTTAGAAAAGCGATTTGGTTTTATTAGTGTATCTGGCACTACACTATATGCGTTTGTGTATGTAAAGTCAGCGCTAAAAACGCGTTATTAAATATATTTAGTGTGGTACAGACAGGTGACAGAAGAAACCAGACGTACAATGTTTTTGACGACCTCCGTGGCGCAGTGGCATGCGCGGTGGATTTATAAGACGGAGGTCCTGGGTTCGATTCCCGGCGGGGCAGATTGAGATTTTTTTTAATTGGCTTGGTCTGGCTGGTGGGAGGGTTTCGCCGTGGCTAGTTACCACCCTACCGACAAAGACGTATCGCCAAGCGATTTAGCGTTCCGTTATGATGTCGTATAGAAACCAAAAGGGGTGTGGATTTCATCCCACTCCTAACAAGTTAGCCCGCTTCCGTCTTAGATTTCATCATCACTTAACATCAGGTGTGTTAGCAGTCAAGGAACAACTTGTAGTCGATAACAAAAAACAAGATTCCATTTACCTACCAGGAATCTAATGCTAAGCAGCCACTCACAGAGAGATCAACAATTGAATTGAACTAAATCGTTTTATAAAGCGGATTTTATGTATTTAATTATTTAAATGAAATTTTAATACTAATAGCTGTGATTCAGTGTTTCCATGCACGTTACAGGTGTATACGGCGGCGCGTTGGAACCTTATTTATCCTCCTTAGTTTCACACACAAACAAGCCTTTCTTCACCTTGTTATCTATACATCCTATTGACTCACCAGGAGATCTCTTTAATTATACTTACCCTAGAGCTAGACTGACTTGAAATTTAGCATAGTTACTCATTTTGCATTGTAGATGCCTATTAAGAATGGATATTTCGATACTCACACAGGAACGGGTAGGCACAATTAGTTACATATAAAGCTAAATTGTCTTTGTAGAGATGCATCCTACCCTGTGCGTTCTGGTACACTATTAAACATCACAACATTAGTGAGTGACTTTACAACGTCACAGTTTATAAAATAGTCGAAAGCGTGGGTGAGTTGTGAGGCGATAATAAAATTTTATTGTAATGCTCGATTTCGTACAATGCATTTCACATAATTTCCTTATAAATCCGTTTATTATATCACTTTCTTTAACAAGGTGCTTTCTATATCGCATGGAAAACGTTAAGTTGCGTAATATTTTCGCATAAAACTGTCATTATTTTTGCATAACGAACAGATTTATCTGTTCCAAGTTGCGAAATATCTTGATTTAAATCAATTTCTTGATTGCCAGCTTATACGTAAGATTGCTAATTTTTGTTTTCTTGCGCTTTTTTCTTCGCTTCGCATAATTTTTAATTAATTCATATTATTAAGTAGTATTAAGTTTTCAAGGTTTCTAAAATTTATATAGAAAGCATATTAGCGCCTGTATTTATAGACGTAATTAAGTTAATAACTTTTTCTATTGATGAGTTTTTTAATTATGTGATAAATATTTATACGCAAGGCTTTCGTCTGCAGTACCATTTACATTATACACTGCTTTTACTTTGCCCGGTTTTACAAGCGGTCTGCGCCCGGGTATGTGGGACTCGCTTGCTGGGCAGCCACACTACCCACTAAAACCTAGCGGAGCCGCCTGCGTCCTTTTTGGGACGTCAAAGGATTGCGGAAGCAGACACTTTGACGTCCCGACGTGCTCGTCTCTGCACTCAGTGGTGTCTACAGGGGTGGTAGGAGATGCGCATATCGGCGTCCCCTACACCCCTTCTTCTGCGGAATGGTTGAGCATCGGCCGCCTGCTCTCTCTTCCGCTCCGAGGCCTCCATTAGCCAATGACGGTCTCACAGGAGGCAACGTGAACCCATTTATCCTCGCTGTCGAGCATGTACCTGACAATACACGACAGCGAGAGATCTCCGTTAAGAAGAGATACCAATGAGTGCCTCTGCGGCTCCCATGACACACATTCTACCTGAGTGTGGCGCGCCGTGTCCTCTGGCGCGCCACACTCAAGGCATACTGGCGAGGCCTCCCTCCTCGCCATTCCGTTCAGGTATTTACCGAAATAGCCGTGTCCAGTAAGCACCTGCACGAGACGGTACGATAATCCGCTATGGCGCCGTGTCAGCCACGGCTCTATATCAGGCCGGAAACCTTCAACCGTCCAAGTACAGTAGTACTAACCTGGATGAGCTCTAACACACACTACTACTAAAGTGGCAATCATTATATTTAGAAATTTTAAATGTGTACTTATACTAAAGTTTTCAGCGATAAGATACTCATATCTATATGTATAAGCGCAACTTCGTAGCCGATGACGCTTCGTTTTCATATAGAAATAAGTAGTGTCGCTACGACATTAATTGTGACATCTGCGTTCGGCTACGAACTCGCACCCTGCAACCCGTTCAAAAGCTGAGTTGGATTGCTAGTAACAAATATATACTCCTAATTTTGTGGTTCATTGTACAGCTTTCTTTTAGAAATACTTTCGTTTTAATTAAGAAAAGCGGTTAGTGTTCTGTTTTTTGCTTCAGAAAAATTTAGTAGGCATTTTTACGAGCGTTTTGTTAAATAAATTTCGTATTCTCTTTTCGTGGGAGAATTTCTCATTATACAGCAAAAAATATAAATTCGTCAATTCCAAGTAGGCTTTTCTACAAGCACTTTTGAAAAGTGTATCTCTAGTGTAGTAAAGTAGATATGTACCAACTTTCTACAATTTTCTACCTACCTACTAGGACACTGGTGTCCTGATATATGTATAGACAATATTGGTGAAGACGCTAATTTCTAGTTCAATGACAAAGTTAAAAATATTGTTCGTGCACTGATTGATGTTCCCATAGTTAACTTAAATAGTTTACAGTAATGCACTTCAGAATATATGTATTTAAATATGTTATTGCAACAATGTATTATTTAACAAAATGCTTATTGCATTACCTCTACATATTGTACATGTAGAGCCTAGACCCACCCCACGGTCTTAATGCAGAAGACACGGCTGCCTACTATGCAGATTTCCTCACGACGGTTTCCTTCACAGGCAAGCGTGTTTTGAATAATTTGCACTGAGTATTAAATGCTTTTACCGTAAGAGCTTTTTCTTTATATAGGGCCTTTGAAAGCATCTTGAATGCATCTATGATCTGAATATATTCAAAAAGGTGCTTCTACTATTATCTCATGATTTTTTAATGTAGTAAATAAAATTTTTAAAATTGCTTTTTTAATTTTGCAGTGCCTATATAATTACGAATACGATAGTAAGTTTAAACTAATTCGCCATTTTTATCGCCGTAGTATTCAACTAGTCAATCCCTTTCATTGGACACCCATATTGAAAAATATTTTATCTGCCATTTTGTAGCGGTGGCCATTTGGGACCGATTTTCATCAAACATAACTAAGAACATTCCCTAATTAGACCAATTCACCTTTTCAAACAAAAATTTAACCAAAATCGGTTCATCCAGATACTAAACGTTCGTCTGGGTTTTGAAAATGAAGGTTAGGTACTACTAGATACTGTAATTCACTCCCCTATAACTATAAAAGAGTGTTTAAAATATTATGGTAATTGGTAACAGTCAGTAATCAGCATTTTGTAAGACATAACAAGCACATGTGAAATAATAGCTTCCTTGTTATATTGTCTCGTAATCTCTAAACCGTTTAAACGCATAATGAGTGTACCGAATCTCGGTTATTATGAATCGTAGAGCTACACGGCTAGGAGAGGAGACTTAGGCAGGCGCGTTCAGCTGCAAATCAATTTAATTCATTTATTAACATAAATATACACAGTACATAAATTTTGTCACATGACATGCAAATACATGAAATTACATAATTTAAATGTCTAAATACTCTAGTTTTCATGTCATAGTTTATTGCACAGTAATTAAGAGTAAATAAATTTAAAACATAATAAAAATTAAATCATCATGTACATTGTATAAGACCATGTGGTCTGCTACTTTTATTTGAGCATCTATTTATGTTCCTTTTACCGTGAGAGGTCATCTCTCCACTCGAGAAGAGAGGCTACGTTATCTTACGATTATAAACGAACAAAGATTACTGACATTATCTGTCATTATGCTATTAAAGAAATTGTCCAAACAGAGCCAGGCCAAGTTTACCGACGGGTCAGTGTCGTCCTATTGAGATTAATTGCAAACAGAATGAATCATTGCTGGCCAGTCGAAAATTAAATGCCTAATTATTACACCACTACTAGTGGACGCTCGCGACTTCATCTGCTTGAGATCTGATTTTTGCGGATAAGCATCATCACATATAAACAAAAAAAAAATTCGTGTATTATAGACCGCGTAACGTCAGAAAAGACATTAAAATCTCAATCATACTCAACCGATGAATTTTCGCAAAGTAAAGCCTGCTGGATTTTGATTTTGAATTGATTTTGAATTGATCTGGAAAAAAACATCGAACCAACGAGATATACGTTTTTGTGTCGAACGAGATAATGTCCACGAATTGCATTTACTCACGTTTTTGCGGGGATAGTAATTTGAAATTATGTTTTTATGTTATTAAACATGATCGTGATAAGCGGATAATTAAACTCCTTTCACCTTTTGCCCAAAGTATTGTTGCGCAACCAGTCCCAGTGTGAGAACATATCAGCTCCAGACATTAGATATTGTTCCCTGAAGCTTGTACTGTCATCTCGGAATATCTATTTGTTTACGAGAATAATTTGCGAGTTTTAATTGAACGCCCTTTCATCAATCATTTATTTTTATCAGTTCTTACCTTCACTGCAGAATAAATACGTTTTTAATATCTAAAGATGCAGTTTTGAGGGATCAGTGAATATATCAGAGGCCAAAATGGTCTCTTATTCTCTTGAGGCATAAAAAGAGACGCGTGATATTTTAGTAATATCAAATTTAATAGAGGCGCTTTTTAGTAAATAATAAAATGTTTTTTAAAAAACGTAAGGATCTGTTTGATCATTTAGATTGCTATTAATCTATACATATACATAAAAAAATTGGAGTGGCTGATTGTAATATTGAAATAACCGTTTTTACTACCAGCATATGAATATATATATATTTTTGTGTATGAAAGCCGGACTCATGCGGAGTGACATAGGCTTATTTGTATCCAAATATTTCCACTGAAACGGGGACTACGCGGGTGAAGTGGCGGGTATCCGCTTATGTAAAATATAATGGCCTTAGTCATAGATAAAAATGTTATTCAAAAATTCAACTTGAGAGTCGACCTATCGCAGTGACACTGCGATAGGTCGACTAAGTACTGCTAATATCTGCAATCAGTTACGAACTTGCACCTTTATAAAGCAACATTTATTATATAATGTAGCTAAATTCCAATATCAAAATTACAATGTGCGTATTGTATAACAATTTGTTCCTCGTCCAACGTCGTGACTAACATAACGCTCAGCACCATAGTTCCCATACAATGGCCCCTATTCATTTCAGCGTGGCATCCTTCAGTCTAGATGTTGTCGGAATTCAATTATGGCGTCCGTTGGAGAGACGGCGATGACATCCCGCGTCCCTCGCAGCGTTACATGTCTTTTGTTTGTTGCTTGATGTCTTGCCAGCTTCTTGGGTATATCCCATTTTATTGCCTATCCAAATCTACTTAGTTATATTTATAAGACCAAAGTTGCATTTCTAAAAATCCTTTAATATTCTTCGTGGGCAATGTAAATATTTTTGTTTCTGCTACTGCGATCGCTTTTGCATTAAACTTCAGTTAAGCTTGGATTATTATCTACTTACATGAAATGCATAATGAGAGAAACTATAACACATTGAGCGCTTTATGTCCTGGATTGAGTTACACAATATAAAAGCTGGTGTCAGCGATAACACCGTGATTAATCGGTGCTACCGAAGCCCATTTCCGAGGTGCATAATTCCTTATGTAACCCACGGGGAACTGAATCTACGTGTAAATACTAACACGAATGCATTTGAAACGCGTACCGTGCTTTATTTAATGGAATTAGTGGAAGAATAATATGGATATTGTTATCTCTGAATACCAAATCCTTACTAATATTATTTAGGCAAAAGTTTGTAAGTATTGATAGATGGATGGAGCTTTGCTGCTCTTTCATTCAAAATCTACTAAATGGATTTTTATGAAACTTTACAATAATATCGTTTACATATCAGAATAACACATAAGTAACATTTAAGAACTATGTTAATATATAATAACTTTGCGGGTCAAACCGCGGACTTCCTCTACTGGTGACATATTCTGTAATTTGCTATCAAATTAAAAAATCCAAAAAATATCACTTGCAGGAAACGTATTTTGGGTATGAGTGAAGTGGCACAGTTCTTAAAGTATAAATTTTAGCCCGACTTTAAAAACAGAGACATTAATCGCATTTAAAATAAGGTAGAGTAATAGAGTTTTCTAAAATTGGTAGAGCTCGTTTTTATACATTGTATGTGTTTTTAATTGCGTCCTGTGTAATATGGCATTGTTGAATGTTCTATGTTATAAAAGCTTGCAGCGAAATACTAAAAGTGTAAAAGTGATTTCGATATTGCGCAAGTACGACTGCGAAAGCATTTCCAAATCAAAGTGAAACATCCAATTTCATCTCGCATTGATTTGATGAGGCCGGCGAGACAATTTGCATGAGGAAGGCACCGCTCCCCAGCGACCGATCCCAGTTTATTTACATAGCTTTCTATTCGATAGATGGCGCCCATAGAAATGTTAACCAGGTTATAGAAATGACGCTAACTGTGGGCCTCATAAGAAAGCTCAAAGACATACAATAGGTGATGAGAGCTTGGTGTCTAGATCCGTGGTATTTTGAAGTTTTTACAGGATTTCTTTCCAGCATCGGAAGTCTATCGGCTGATAGCCATGATGATGATGATGAGGAATAATGACGAATAATGGTTCTGAACTAAAGAGCAGTGTCACCGAATGATACATGGACTTGTGCCAAGTTGTTTATATTACGGAGTGTGCGACATACATTTCTTTTTAAACACAACACACAACATACCTTATCACACATAAGATGCCATGTAGTTATAATATAAAAATAACTTTTTTTAGTATGTACGCTCACGTTCGCCTATTCAGAAGTGGATACACTCAGTGGCTTGCATTTCATAGCAAAAATTGAAGAAAGAATTTTCCATTTTGTATATTTGTTCATATAGTGCTTACTCTTTTTAATACCTTGTGCATACCACTACGTACACGCCACTTCTATCGCCTTGTTAAGGTTGGTGTGATGGCGCCCAACTTGCGCAACCCAATATTGAATGGCTCGTTAACCGATAGCGTACCCGTGCTGTAGCAGGAAGGACGCATAAACATTTATTTTGTAACGTATTTCACATAATATTTGACGTTTTATGGAGACGGATAGGCGGGGTACTTCCTTGCACGCTGCTACTTGTTGATACGTTCCATTTAGTCTATTAAATAAAACAACAATGCGTAAAAAACATGAGCTTAAATACAAAGTGACCTAGTCTCCTCTTGACGCATCCTAGGTGTGCTTTATTCACTCCTTTTTTAAAGTCTGTGATGCAAATAAATATCCAAACTATCTCGTATACAATATTAGGAGAACTGTTAAATGACACGTAACTTGACAGTTATCATCCTAGTTCACAGCGTCTGTATCTTGTCCAATAAAATCACGGAAGAAATATCCTCGCAAGCTACTTGTAAACAGCTCTGAAGTGAATCAACAGTACGTAGCTGCAACAAGTGGTATTTTCTCCACTACAACCGTTCTGGTACATAATATTAGTAGTATTATTAAATAACATGTTAGTTGACAGTTGTCACCCTAGTTCACAGCGCTTGTGACGTGTGTAATAAGAGCACGGAGCTCATAACCAGCTCTGACGCTAATGCAAACAGTTCGTAGCTGTATAACAAGTGGTATTTTCTCCATTACAACCGTTCTCGGGCGCGCTGTCAATATCCCTTATTTATTACACGCCGCAGGTGCTTATTATGAATTCTATTATTTCATTCAATACAAGATATCAGATGCGGGTTCGTGTGAATAGCAGTATTAGTTTTATTTATTGCTTAATTAAGTTTTCGACAACCCATTTTTAAAGTCCTACTTTAGGCGCGTTGGGAAAATTTAATATTAAAATTGAAAAAAACGGGCGTGCGTATTGTTAGAGTAAACCCGATTAGTTTAACGTTATGGAAAACGATAAAAGTTTAAATTATAAATTAGGAGTACTTATTTATTCATTGAAATCAAAATATTGCTATGACGTATAGTTAGGTAGTTAGCCATTGCAATTATTAAATTAATAATTTCTTATTTATTAGCTATACGTATAGAGTTTCGGTAAGCCTTGTGATATTAAGTATTAGCATAATTAGTGTTTGTATATTGAAAAGCACATTAAAACATTTATTAGGTACTTTGCTCCGTTCGTATAAGGCAATTCGATTAAATTGCCTTCAAACAGTGTACAGGATGCGCATAAAATAATTGTAATTAAATTTAATTATTATTGCAATCATTATTTTGTCCAACGGGATTAATATCATAAACATTTAAACATTATATTGATAGCAAAAGAAACTAGAAACATTGACAGATGTTAGGATTATTCAAGGGGCAATAAACAAATATCTAAAAGGCTGGCAACGCATCGGTGGCTACTCTGCTGTCGGAAATGGTAGGGATGGTAATCACTTAACATCAGATGACTCGCACGTTTGTCTGCTATTTGTATAAATAAAAGATAAACTACAAGTTTAGTTTTATATTAAACTGTTGTTTTATTATCTATTATAATAGACATAAGGTCATACTCTTGCGGCATTTTATATTTTTCCGAGATTTTTATATAACAGAACTTGAATGCTCTACATTTATGCGCGCTATTATCTTCATGTAAAATCGACTGACAGGCGGAATATTAATAGTACCAACACTCAACTTTAACAAATGGTTTGTTCTGAACTGTATTTAAATTTTTACCTTTTATTTGAACCGAGAGTCTGGGAGATTGAAGCTCTTTTTTGCAATAATGTAAAACTCTTATAGCCCAATATTGGGACACATGGACTGGAATCTCGATGGTTCTATGTGTAGTGAGTCAGAACTCGAGAGGCACCCTGGTGACTTTTTCAGGTACATCGCACCCACGCCTGCTGCCTGAAGAATTAATTATTCATTCAGTCATTATTAAAATCTAGGAAGAAAATTTAGGAAGAAAAGTGGAATATTAGTCGAAATATAAAATATTTATTTGTCAAGATTTTAAATATTATTCAGCCTGTATATATATTCCTGAGTTGATATTAATAATCATAACGAGACATAAACAGGCGAAGGCGACAAATCGAATCAATCAGCGACGAATCTGGGACACTTCTGCTTTGTCGGGAAGGACGACGCATTTAATTTGTGTTAATGGATTTTTTCTGTGGCACTTTGTAACTTCGTTATATCTACATATGTCGATGCCAAAGATGCTGGTGTGGTTTAAAAAATCTTGTTATATCATATCGCGATGCGGAGCTAGTGAAGAAGCATAGACAGAGCGTAGAGTTAATTTCTTCGACGCCGAAACAAGTCAAAAAATTTTGTAAAGCTTATCTACCGCTTCTCAAATAATCCTCAAGTACTTCGGCCATCGGCCAAGAGACAAGGTGACGATATAGAAAAACTAATGATCACTGGCAATGTGAAAGTTAAGAGACCTCTAGGACGTAGCCGATGCGTTGTTGTGATTGAATCTACATTGTTATCAACACAGAAGCTCTGCCTAAAGCAGGAAGGCGTGCTTATGCACGGGCCGACAGTTTAAGGTGATCATTAACTTACTTAACTTTTAAGGCCCCTGCGATGGTATCACATCCAATGCAAAATAAACGTAGCGATAGTAATTCTATGAGGCAATATGCTATCTGGCGACGGCTGTGGTGGTATTACGTGTACTACTAAATAAATAGTGGTACTACTTCCACAAGGCCTTATGCTATCTGCCGGGTGCGCTTTGCCACGAATTCTTTACTAGCTAAAATTCAAATAAATTTGCCAAATATGGTGTATGGCGTACTAGGTCAATTCAACCACCAAACTTCGATTACATTCATAAATCGTTGCCATAAAAAAACTGTCAACAGAAATTCATTAAAATAACATAAAAAGTGGTTGTTTACGAATGTACAGAGTGGACGCGTAACCGTTTCGTTTACGTACATTTTTAGGGTTCCGTATATCAAAGAAAAAGACGGACTTTTATAGGATCATTCTGCCTTTCTGTTTCTCTCTGACTCTGTTAAAATGATTTTGTTAGATATTTATCAAATTAAATTCATTACCAAATACAAAATCTCTGGAGATGTAAAAAAATAAAAGTAGTTAAAATATACAACCGAAATTGCGGCATAAATGCTTAATTTTCGCCACTCGATCAAAACTTTATAGGTCACTTCAGGTCGATCATGAAAGTTAGAAAAGAGAAACAATATCTAATTGCATCAATAAAAGAAAAATATTCGGAAACCGTAATAATTACCTACTTTCGAATGTACCAATATAAATATAATTCATATATAGATAATTTACTAGAAGTTTGCTTACTATTATGCATATTGATTACCATTTCACGTCAAAAAATACAATGTATTTAATAATTAATTGAATAGTTTATATAAAAGTTGAAACAATGTTACTTATTTACATTCATTGTTTGGAACCCTTGCTGTGTTAGTCCGACAACACGCACTTGCCTGATTTTTTATAAACTTTTCTCAGTAATGCAACTTTTTGCGACTGTTTTTAAAGAAGTCACGTAATAGCTCAATGTCAATGACCTTGGTTCGTTCGCTTATCGCTTCATACTTATTGCTACTTAGGTTTATAATAGTAGGTTTCCTTCCCGGTACACTATAATCAGATATGGTATGATATAACAATACGTAGACGTCTGCTGACGTTCTTTGTGCTATTAAACGATTTTATTTATTTATTTATACACTTTATTTGTTCCCCACAATAGGTACATGAAGGAAATAATTACCATAAAATAACAGAAGGAGAGGACGAAAGGCGGCTTTGTTGGATTGTAGCGATTTCTTCCAGGCAACCTTAGGATTAGGAAAAGTGAAATAGGAGAGTCCAGATGGTGTAAATAAACATACATGCAAACGAATAATTACACACTAATACATAATCTTTGTATTTTTTTAACCGACGAAAAAAAACGGAGGAGGTTCTCAATTCGACACGTATATTTTTTTTTATTATTATTTTTTATGTATGACCACGCATAACTTTTTACAGTGTTGTCCGATTTTGATAATTCTTTTTTTATTAGAAAGGGCATACATCCAAGGTGGTCCCATTGTCCTCATGTTAGGATCTGCTGATGATATCCTGGGGAAATCGAAGGAACTCTTCAAATTTTGGAGGCACGCTTACAGCGATTTCGGTTTTTGACTCGGTATCGGTAGCTTTTTGGCTACTACTGCCATATAATATACTATGACAGTATAGTACGAGTACGGTACGTGGCGATAAATCACTAAAAAGTAAGAAATAAAAATTTTTAACAAAAAATAGAACCGACTCAAAACGCACTAAAAAGTAAAAAATAACTGTGTCATTTAGTTGCTTTAATTTACTTAAGCATATCTAGGAGTCGGTGCCAGCCAAGGTTTCTACTTTCAAGGACGTTACCTAGAACCCACAAACTGCTTTACTACGTAAAATAAATGTGCCTTAAACTTGGCTGGCACCGACTTCATAGATATGCTTCAGTAAATTAAAGCAACTAAATTACACAGTTATTTTTTACTTTTTAGTGCGATTGGAGTCGGTTCTATTTTTTGTTAAAAATTTTTTTACAGTGTTGTCCGATTTTGGTAATTCTTTTTTTATTAGAAAGGGCATACATCCAAGGTGGTCCCATTGTCCTCATGTTAGGATATGATGATATCCTGGGGAAATTAAGGCACGCTTACAGCGATTACTGTTTTTGTCTCGGTATCGGTAGGTCTTTGGCTACTAGTGCCGTATAATATACTATGACAGTATAGTACGAGTACGTTACGTGGCGATTAATTACTAAAAAGTAAGAAATAAAATTTTTAACAAAAAATAGAACCGACTCAAAACGCACTAAAAAGTAAAAAATAACTGTGTCATTTAGTTGCTTTAATTTACTTAAGCATATCTAGGAGTCGGTGCCAGCCAAGGTTTCTACTTTCAAGGACGTTACCTAGAACCCACAAACTGCTTTACTACGTAAAATAAATGTGCCTTAAACTTGGCTGGCACCGACTTCATAGATATGCTTCAGTAAATTAAAGCAACTAAATTACACAGTTATTTTTTACTTTTTAGTGCGTTTGGAGTCGGTTCTATTTTTTGTTAAAAATTTTTTTACAGTGTTGTCCGATTTTGGTAATTCTTTTTTTATTAGAAAGGGCATACATCCAAGGTGGTCCCATTGTCCTCATGTTAGGATATGATGATATCCTGGGGAAATTAAGGCACGCTTACAGCGATTACTGTTTTTGTCTCGGTATCGGTAGGTCTTTGGCTACTAGTGCCGTATAATATACTATGACAGTATAGTACGAGTACGTTACGTGGCGATTAATTACTAAAAAGTAAGAAATAAAATTTTTAACAAAAAATAGAACCGACTCAAAACGCACTAAAAAGTAAAAAATAACTGTGTCATTTAGTTGCTTTAATTTACTTAAGCATATCTAGGAGTCGGTGCCAGCCAAGGTTTCTACTTTTAGGACATTACCTAGAACCCACAAACTGCTTCACTACGTCAAATAAATGTTCCTTAAACTGACTGTCACCGACTTCATAGATATGCTTAAGAAAATAAAGCAACTAAATGACACAGTTATTTTTTACTTTTTAGTGCGTTTTGAGTCGGTTCTATTTTTTGTTAAAAAAATTTTTTTTATCTTGTAGCTAGTTGAATTCTTGCTTTTTACTTATGTAGGGTAAGACTGCTATCACAAGTGATGATGCAATCTAAGATGTAAGCGGGCTAAATGATGATCTATTTTAAATCTAAGATGTAAGGAGTTGGATGAAATCCATACCCCTTTCAGTTTTACGATCGTACCGGATGTCTTGTAGATTCTCTTTTAATAAGTTGACCGAAGTTGTTTGATCGTTTTCTATTTTTCCTAAAAGTTCAATTTTCTCAAATCAATAAAAGTTACCTTATGTCCTTTTCTATACGGCTGGAGAAATTTCATCATGATTGGTTTAGTAATCAAAGCGTGAAAGGTCAACAGATAAATTTACAATTGCATTCGTTATACTAATTAGGTTTTTACTATTTACACACCAAAGCTTTCATCGTAAACTGTCATTGACATTACAGACGTGTCTTCCATTTTACACAGCCGTAATAATTTGCTAAAACTTCCGACGTGAAACTTTCTCTTCAAACCTTAAAGGGCCATTATGACCCCTCCGTTCCTTGTACGAAAGTGACCCGTGGTTAACTGGAGAGGAGGGTTATCGGGGGTCATCGATGTACAATTGAATATAGAGCTGGCGACCCTATTAGAAACCACCGTGTATTGATATACAAGGCGCCATTGGCCATATAAATGGGTACGGTCACACGAAATGAGCTTTTACTTATGTCCTGGATTTATGGCCGTCGACTTTAAACTGTTGTGAGTTATTTCATCATAAACAAATATAATATTTTAATGTCTCAATTTTTAAGTATGTGTCTATTATGCCCGTATTGGTTGGTTATCCATTTAGGGCATTGACATATTAATACTATGGACTTCGGGTCTAATGCAAAATTTACGTCAAAAGTGTCCCAAGATATTTTATACACACTAGGATGTATTTATGTTTTTATACACAAAATAACATTGTAATGTATGTCTTATCGTATTGTTATACAGTCTAATTGGCAACGGTCTAATTGCATGCAATAAGTAATCAGCTTCGATTGACGGTTACCATGGCAGTCTTTTTTTGACATGACAGCTTCTCGTGAAAATAGGACAACATATATGGTGTGGAGTCGGTAGCTTTCAAATTTTTTTGGCATCTTATATTTATATATTATATTTACAGCAAATTTTAATTTATATTTACATATCCTTGACCTCTATATGCTGGGATAAATCTTGTACCAAATAATAATTGTTGTAATTATCTTGTATAAAATAATATCTTGTTATAATAATAATTAATTACAAACCAAATCCACTAATGTACAAAATGATATGTCACTCGACATAGTTCTTTACTTTGAAATTTTAAGTTCTCGATATTTTCCTCTTTTTAATTAAACTGAAAATATATTTTTTTACTTCAATGACGTTAGATCACTTTTTTAAATAACTGTTCCTAATTTCATATAGATAATTCTTATAGTTATCAAATTAATATAGTATTATGGTAAAAGTTATTTGATTAATATTCATGACATAAAAAATGAAAGTTGACATAAAAAATAAAAGTTGACATAAAAAATAAAAATTTTTGAATTGAAAATAATCAAATTATTTTCATTCAAAAATTAAATAATTCAAATGTTAAACAACAAAATAACTCTATGCAGTCGTTGTTCTAAAACATTCTATTGCTCACGGCAGGTCCGAACTAAATGTGGTTAATTAGATAAACATATTGCACTCCTTCTGTCCTATACGCGGGTAGCGTATGGGAAAAGGACAGATAGATACTTTTGTTCATTTTGGTTGGTTATGCAATTCGTTTCTATAGTTTATTAAAATTTTAATAAAATAGCCTGTTTCTAAGCGAAATAATACTTTAAAATCATCAGTAAATATTTACTTACTGAAAATAAGGTACACCGTCTTCTTTTCTCACCTTACTCGGGTAGTTCTTACAAGTTTTTTATAACACATTACGGCATTATTGACGTGTATTCTGTCAGTCAGCTAATATGAGACTGAATTGCGATTGGAAATCATTTCGCGTTTTGGCTTACTTTTGGTTCGGACACTTTTTATCGCTGACCCGAAGTCCATAGTATTAATATGTCAATGATTTAGGGTTTATCGTGAACTTTTTCATTACGCGGCGTAAAGCTAACTGTTCCGCTTAGTTTTATAGTATGCGTGTACGGATGCATGTTCTATGGTCGCAAGTTCGAGATCTTGGTTGATCCAAAATAATAATTGGACGTTTTTGGTATGAAATTCTCGCTTTTTGGAGAATTTTGAGATTTTTCTGTTTCCCAAATTATATGTGAGGTAGTATAATATTTTTAAACTATTTATTAACTAGTCACTCCAGTGGCTGAGGTTTTCAACTTCTATATGTAAAGATGTTCTGGTCTCGAGTAGACTGGTTCCGGAAGTACTGAGCTTTTTGTCGGCTTTGGGTTCCATTTAGATGTGCTACGTTTTTCGCGGACTAAAATAAAATAAATTAAATAAACTGTATATATAGCAATATAACGCGCTAGCCATTTTATTATATCAGACTGTAATCCCTTACCTATTGTGAAACGTGTCGTTAAGAGCAGAATTTAAGACATATATCTCGTGACAATGGTCCCAATAAGCTTTAATGGCGTTAAATAGCGTATCAGATTCGAAAATCGTGGGCTGTATTATGAGTTTTTGGCACGTGAGTTCTACACCGGAAAATGAGATTAATATTTACTGTAACAATAGAGAGTGGTATATCTGTTATTTTGTAGAGCATTGTTAGGGCGCGTTCCCACTATGTGTAGCGACAGACTGCCGTAGATACAGTTTGAAGTATCGTGTCTTGTTTATTTAAATGGAACTGTTTACGTATAGGACGGCAGTAATAACAGTCGTCCACGACTTGTTTTTAACGTAACGACAGATTATCGTGACAATGGAAACGACTAGCACGGAAGTTTTAAAACGGTAAGAAATAGTCATAAATTATCGAGACGGCAAACTACTTCTACTGCGTCTATCTGTTATGCAGCGATGTTGTTCATAATAGGAACACCGAGACTACTATCTTCCAGTGGTTAGTTTACTATCACAGCATAGTGAGAACGCACCCTTGCTGAGTTGTGTAAGGCTTTTGATTCAATATCAAGCACGAGCAACATTTTCAATGACAGCACAGTTAACACCACATTGGCTCTATCGATTTTTCTGTACGGTATATTTTGGAATAGGTAAAAGGTTACAGGTATTTTTAGCATGAACTATGATATTTTTGTGATTTAAATTTACAGAAGTGAAATGGTCAATCGATCTAATAACATAGATCTAATAACATAGTTGTATGTCTGGCATTCAACGCCAAATAAAATAGGGAAATACTAGATATAATACAAACTGCATAATACAGTGAAACTTGGAAATATCGTACGTAGAGAAGATGTTCCCGCATACCAAGCTGTAGTTACTTGCATCTTCATCGGAAGATATGTATTAATATGAGAAGTGTCTACCGGGGTTTCATTACACCAATAGCAGGCAGTAATATAGCAAAGTAATTATTATGAAAATGAATCACAAGATCCATTTACGTTACATAAAAGTGTTTATTGATTACATAAAAGTGACGCAAGATTATTACATAGGCATTAGGCTATTTTCTTAACAAGATCCTGTTTTTGTGGACATTAGTGTCGCGGGTGTCAGCCCTGTCACCATAAAAACTTACTTACAGACCACCTTAGGCTATTCCGCTGAGGTTTCTTATAGCGCATTTCAATTTATGTGCCAATGTATTAAACTTTTTACTCGAGATAAATATGAAATGTTTTCTTTTTCCTTATTACATGAAGTGGGACACCCCAAACTGTACTTTCAACTTATCAAGAGGTTACTAAATCATATTATGATTTACATTAACACAATTTTCACTGCTTGTTGAGGTCACGGACATATGAAGGTAGGCTGATCAGCTTTACGTGGCGTTTTGTATGGTACATATAGTAAATAGGTATTAAGCATTTGTAGACATAATTACTTAAGGATGCTAACGAACCGAAGTGTAAAAGTCCCAGCGAAGCGCCCAGACTCAACAATCAACTAATCCTCTTGGTCCTTTCACTTGAAAACAGGAGCATTCTCAGGAAATGTTAATTGTTTAAATCCTCACGAGATGCTTGAATTCCAAACGTAACTATTTGTTTTTACACCTACTCAATTGCAAATATCTTTATTTATTATTTAATAAAATATTTATGTTTTACCACACGATTGTCGAATATCGGGAGCCCACTGTATTAGGTAGGTATAGGAGTATTAATCTATATACGATGCCTACCTAAATTTTGTAACTGAAATATAATCGAATATTTAAATAACGATAAAATTTGCACTAATATTAATTAAACGAAACTCAATTTCAATTAAGTCCCATTTGTTCTCCCCAATGAAGCTCGATCCAATTAATTACAGTAATGCCAAGTTTGGCACCGAACGATTCTATGCAAATTGCTCTTTAACAACACGATAATATCATCTCGGTAAATTATACGCGTGTTCTATCCTTCTATGGAGGTCTTTGTCTATGGTATCAGATAATGCCATGATAGAATTATTATACTGGCACTTTTTATTCCTTCCCCTTCAAATTCTTGTTTTTTGTTTAGATAACTTTGTTTCCTAACATATCCGATTTTAATAAAGCAAAATTTCGTTAGGGTTTAATACCTGTGAAAACTGTGATGTTCAGTTGATCCAAATAAGAGAATATAGAGCAAGAAACGATAGACAGATAGGCAGAAAAGATTTTTCTGTTTTCTAATAATATCATTTATTGTCCCAAATAGATTTATAGGAATTGTGATCCAAAGTTGAGAAAGACAGGATTCTACTTTCTTACCTTAATAGTAGATTTTGAGTACCAAAGTATGTAACATTTGGGCTGAACTCTAATTTGTGAATTTATTTGTCGTATTAGTCTGTACGTTCATAATGAAATACTTTACATTTGAAATATAAAAATCTAGGTAGTAGTACTTAATTATTAGTCTGTACGTTCATAATGAAATACTTTACATTTGAAATATAAAAATTTAGGTAGTAGTACTTAATATAACACAAGTTTGGACTTTCAAATCATGTCAAGTGGTTCATGTGTACTTACTCATTATAACATAGCTGTTTGTACTTTCAAACTATGTCAAGTGATGTTTACTCGTTTCAACTTAGGGTCTTAGGCTTTGAGTTTTAAGTTATGTCACGCGGTACGTGCGTAAAATCTTTAAAATATTGCTTTGGACTTTTGAATAAGTTATGTTAAGTGTACGTGTTTGTTAATTTAAATAAAGTTTCAGATTTTCAAGTATTATGTCAAGTGGTATTCGCACATATCAGTTAAAACATAAGTGGACTTAGATAATGTAAAAATTTATTACTTTTTATTAAAATTGGTTGATGATGATTTCGTGTCTTCTGAACCTTCTCAGCGTTATCTCACTCGGCGATGCCTTTTATAAAAATTGGCACACATTTAGCGGTCTTGGGTTTCCGATTTTTAAAATTTGGCGGCAATCATGTCTGCTAACACTTTCTACGGAGTTTGACAATAGGTATTTGGTATGTAACGCAATCCCAAGTGTTTCTGCTACACTTGTTTCCAATGAGCTATGCAGGAATGCGGCCCCCGAAATATACAATAATACGCATTACAATATCCCAACCTGTCTATATCCTCTGTTGGTATCGGGGCATTGTATGCAAATGGCGTGCAATATGGTGTTGCATTGTAGTGCGCGCACGCACTGAGACGGCCACAATAACAGCATCCGATTTACTGCACGGGGGCCTTACGCACCTATCCGTATCTGAGTCATCTGTATTACGGAGAGCATATATATCCAATATTCATATATGTACGTTGTACTTATTAGGTAAAAGTTTATAATAAATTTGTTTATGATAAAGTTCATGACTTTTAGTCGTTTGTCTATTTAATTGTATGCAAAATTCTCGAAAGCGTGCTAAGTGTTGCTCTGTTATAGGTGGTTTTTGGTGGCTTCTGCGGAACTTCATGGTTTGTAATATTTTACTATAGATTAAAAAAAATATTGGTGCTGTAATGTTGTTTGTATCGTTTTAATGTTTATCTGTTTAGAGTAAATTGGCCTCTATGTGTCCATACCTACTGTAAGACTGCTGACCTTTCTCTTATTACTAAACCGGGTCACATCAATATTTTTAATTACAATTTCCTCAAAATTGAGCCGAATCAAATCGGGGGCATCTATTGTTTGGTAAAAAAAGAAAATTAATATATAGCAATTTAAAAAATTACACTTCTCTGTCATTGCCATTGTACGCACCGACGCTTTCTATAGCAGCCAGCGAGATATTCGCTAATTCAAACTGTACTCAATCTATTGATCATTGTTAAGCGCTAAGACAGCCCACAAACTAACTTAGGATAGATGGAGCTAAAAGTGTTTCAATGTTTATTAAAGCGAAAGTATTTCTGAGATTTCTAAAGTTCTTCGGTTACATCTTCATTCATTCTTCGTCTTACAAATTTTATCACAGGAATACAAATAAAAATTGGCGTGTGACTTACGTGTGACGTATTTTAGAAATGGTTGCAATAATATAATGAAATCATTGATTTTTCGGCTATCGATTTGTGTAATTTTTAATATATGGAATAATATTTGGATTCAGACTATATTAACATTACTTTATCAACGATACTTTTCTAAATGTCCTCCCATATTTTATGGAGTATTAACGACCAAATATATTTTAATTTAAAGGAAAGGCTGTTACAATCATTGAAATAGATCTTCTGCTATATGCTAATATGTTACGAAGGATGTTCAGATTTGCTGTCTATGTTTTTACTTTAGTTTGTGAGATGTGAATGAGTTAGATGGTTCTATCAATCTTCTTACCACATGTCGTTTAACGAAGTATAAGGATTGTGTCGTATAAAAGAGCTGAAACCTGCGTAGGATATTGCTAAATGTTAGACAAATTACGCAATACATACCTATGTTAATTTAATGACGACAGACCATCATCGAATAGGTTGTTGAGCTTTCCCTTCTTAGCACTGAAATATCGGTTGAATTATTCGGTATAAAGAGCATCCGAATTTATTACTCGATTTCTGTAGTAGTTGCCATAAACACATTAATGATTTTTTATAAAATGGAATGTTACTAAACTGTAACTACCATCTAACTTAAGTAAGAAATGTGCATCGACCCATGATACCCTACAATTATTTATTACGAGTCTGTTGTATGTTAGTAAGTGAGATTAACCATGCTAATGTATATGGTAGTTTAAGTAACAAATGTTTGTCGGCCCGTGATGCTCTTTTGCAATATTGTGTTAGACATTAGGAAAACCATACTTTAATTAAAATTTATTTCAAAATAGGTTTTATTAATATATTCTGACCCCGTCCTGAAAGTAACTTTTCACTTCTTTATTGTCAAGACCGCCAAGCATTGCAGAAATTTGCATCGGTATTTAGTCGACATCCTCCGCAGCGCAGTGGTATGCGCGGTGGATTTATAAGTCGAAGGTCCTGGTTTCGATTCCCGGAGGGGCAGATTGCGATTTTTCTTAATTTGTCTTGGTCTGGCTGGTGGGAGGCTTTCGCCGTGGCAAATTACCACCCTACCGACAAAAACGTACCATCAAGCGATTTAGCGTTCCGAAGGTTTCATCCTACTCCTAACAAGTTAGTCCACTTCCATCTTAGATTGCATCTTCACTTAACACCAGGTGTGATAGCAGTCAAGGGCAAACTTGTAGTCGATAAAAAAAAACATCCCTATACGGACGAACTACTAACATCTGGAAAGCCCTTACAGAGTTCGTTTTCTCTAACTACTGTTTCTTCAAGTCAAAAGTGAGTAGGCACCTTTTGGAAAGAAGAAAAGAAAGCGTTCTACGAACAGGCATGATTGCAGCACAATGCACTCACATGCATACATAACATCACGCCTTGTTCCCATAGGAGTAGGCAGAGACCATATCCCTCCATTTGCCACGGTCCTTACATATTTCCTTAGCTTCTTCCACTCTCATTAATCCTTTCATACAAGTGCTCCAGGAACATTCGCCTAGACCTTCCCCTTCCAACATTTCCATTCACCCTCACCTTGTAAATCTCTTTTGTTAATCTTCTTTCATCCATTCTCTCTACATGTCCAAACCATCTAAGCATTTTTAACTCTGTCACACAGTTTTAACCCGCACATACTCCTCAATGCTCTCATCTCTACCGCATTTATTTTACTTTTGTGCTTCTTCTGCCATACCCAACTTTCACTACCATACATAAGTGTGGGCACCAACACACCTCTATGCACAGCCAGTCTTCATAAATGCATACAGAGCACCATTCACCAAGCTCCCAGCATTTACTCTTCTTTCAATATCACTCTCACACGTTCCATCTTTTGTAAATTTACTACCCAGGTATACAAACTCTTTTACTTCTTCCACTTTTTCTCCATCTATCACAACATTACAATCTGTCACATACACATCTCTTTCAAAAAACATTACAATGCACTCTTTTGTATATATATAGGGAAAGTCAAGTTAATTGTACCTTTATTGTAAACTGATTGACAAAACCATATCAACCCGTTTTTCGCCTTAGTAAGAAAGTGATGTTTCTTGAACTATGATGCGATTCTCTCTGCAATATGTTCTAGTGGGATGACAGCACGGTTGGGCAACGTTCATTAGCAGTAGACGAGCGTCGGTTCCGTTCAGTGGGCCTGATAGTCACGCCGGTTGGACATAAAAGTGTTTGGTTTAGTAAGACAATACAAATCCAAGACGATTTTTCGGTTGCATTGTAATTACAACATCATCAGCTTATTTTCATGGTCTAATACAGAGCTGTGGTCTACTTACTCTCTCATATAGGTAATATGGAGATTGGCGGGCCCAATGATGATGTTTGACATTGTAATGATCTACAATGTTATGATATTGGCTGAAACCAAGCTTAACATATGCCCTAGTGCACAAGGTCTCAGACCAAGATCTTAAGGTCTAGGATTCAGGTCTGCAATGTACTCACCATGGTCCACAAAGACTTAGGTAGCAAAGCAGTCATTGTAATACTCAATAGCGCAAGGCCTGGATTTTAAAGCAAGAAAAAACTTAAGATTAAATTTTTCGCAGAGATGGTTTTTTTACTAACGGTCTGTTAACATTTTAAGTAAGGTTATCTTTGAAAACGGTAATCTTTGCATACATATGATGCCTTTCATGTGCGTACTACGAATGGGTACTTACGTATGATTTAAGTTCTTATGTTTGAACGATTCGCAAGTTGTAAACTATTCTATCTACTTACCTATATAAATAAATGTACTAATAGATTGTAGATTTACTATACAAACGGATGTATATATATAAACAACCTGTTTTGTTGTTTGTAGGTTTAATAAATAAAAATAGAACCGACTCAAAACGCACTAAAAAGTATAAAATAACTGTGTCATTTAGTTTCTTTAATTTAAAAAATTTTTTGTCTAAAAAATTTTATTTCTTACTTTTTAGTGATTTATCGCCACGTATCGTACTTATACTATACTGTCATAGTATATTATACGGCACTAGTAGCCAAAAAGCTACCGATATCGAGACAAAAACCGAAATCGCTGTAAGCGTGCCTCCAAAATTTTAAGAGTTCCTTCAATTTCCCCAGGATATCATCATCAGATCTTAACATGATGACAATGAGACCACCTTGAAAGTATGCCCTTTTTTTTTAAAAAAAAAGAATTATCAAAATCGGACAACTCTGTAAAAAGTTATGCGTGGTCATACATAAAAAAAATATATGTGTCGAATTGAGAACCTCCTCTGTTTTTTTTTCGTCGGTTAAAAATGGTTTTGATAAGGGTAATCATTGGAACTAATAAACCCATTAAAAAAAGCCAATACCTTTTTTTAAAAATCTCTATGGAGGATGAAAGTTGTATTAAAGTCCCACAAAGATTTCTTACCGGAGTGTAACGGAGAATAGAAGTCGCGGCAAACAAATATGTGAAATTTAACACAAGCACGGTTACATACGAGGTTGATTACCGACAAAATTAACTCCTGCATTCAATACGGACATTCATTATGTAACATTTCATGTAAGATATCAACTTAGAGGTGATGGCATTCGCTTAGCTACGATTTCCTGAACTGGTAAAAAAGAGTAATAATGTATTTTATACATAACCAATATTTCTCATCCCAGTGTCTAAAGAAAGTTTTATATACGTGTATATTCCAACAGGCAATGATTGAACCCAATATAGGATTGATTTCAGTCCATAATAACTAAGAGGTTTTCCGTGGCGCAGTGGTGTGCGCAGTGGATTTAAAAGACGGAGGTCCTGGGATCGATTTCCGGCGGAGCCGATCGAGATTTCATCAGGTGTGATTGTGGTCAAGGGCTAACTTGTAATGAATAAAAAAAATTGGGGACGACGGCTTAACGTACTCTTCAAGGCGGTGAACACCACTGACAATTCTGAAAAAAATTCAACTCCGATCCTGACGCGGCATGATTCCTCACCACTCAGGTTATTTACGCGACTCACCGGGCATTAAATTTTATTGTTTCTTTTCTAATAATTGGTTTGTTTGTTTCAGTTGGTTGTCAATTTGGCCATCGTGGTGTACCAGGCGCTGGACTACACACACGGCGAGGACGAGGAGCGGCTGATGTCGCCCGAACTCGAGAGCCTTATAACTGAGATGACGGCGAACAACGCCGCAGGTAATCACCATCATTATCATTATCAGCCGATGGACGTCCACTGCTGGACATATAGTTCTCTTGTAAAGGCTATTAACTGCATACAATACTTTGATGCACCAGCTAGCAACAACAACTAGTTTGATGCACCAGGTGTTATATTACATGTTCAATACTTACTCACAATGATTTTTTCACCGTCAGTAATTGTAATAGCTAATATAAGGTCAGGTTTAATGAGAACGGGGATTTAAAGCTTGCCCATCATTGTTCCAGTGCGAGTTTGCGGGATTTGAATTTATTACTAAAAAATGATCTGTTTGTAGATACTCTATACCAACCAATTCAAAAAGCAGAATGCTATAATTTTAATCTGACTCTTACCAAAAATAAATCGTTAAAGAAATCAGTGAATAGATTTTTTATGACTTTGAAATCAATGACCGAAATTTAATATACGCCAAATTGCTTGCTGATTGGCTAATTGGTAACGAAATGTGGAATGTTAGTTAGACCAGCCATAAACACAAATAAACGCCCGAGGGGACCGTGGGAGGCTAACCATTTGGAAAAAAATATGCAAAATATACTATACGGAAGTTTTCATTCTAAAATGTTCAAACATAAAAAGCTTTAAGCGCATCAAAGAATATTGATGTTTCTCTTGAAAATGCCCTAAAGTCGTAGAGAATGGATATACTACGGTTATTAGCAAAATTATTTTTTTTTCTATTTAATTACAATAAATTTAAAAACATTGTCGGATTATGATACTACAATGTTGCCTAAGATTAATTAATAGCAGATTTTCGTCTTTGTATAAGAATAATCGACTGCCTCGTTGGTCTAGTAGTTAGCCTATGTGGCTTCGATCACGAGGTCCTGGGTTCGATCCCTGGGTCGGCTCATGGAATAATTCTGAGCTTTTTCATTCTTCTATGAAATGTTCAGTGTATTCCAAGCCCGGAGTCTGAAAGTTGGTGGTGTTACACCCCCGTGCCTCGGAGAGCACGTTAAGCCGTCGGTCCCGGTCACTATCATCAACATCTGATAGTGATCGTTAATAAATGAAACATTATCACCCTAAGCCCGCCAACCCGCATTGGAGCAGCGTGGTGGGTGTACGCTCCATATCCCCTCTCCTATAAGGAGGGAGGCCTGGCCCTGTAGTGGGCCGTTAATGATAAGAATAATTAAGTAAGAGAAGGTCTCCGTTTTCAATAGAGAATTAGGTAGGTAGATTGAAGATAATGAAAAATTATAAAAAATCAGACGATATGATCATCGCAATAAAAAAAGAGATAAGGGGGAAAGTTCACAGTGGAATGTACGATTTCTCTGTAAGTGTTTTTAATTCACACAATTTATTACAAGTAATGCAGTTTCACTCGCGTGATTAACTGCTTGCTTTCAAGGTTAGATAACCGACAAAAAACGTATATAAACAAAATCAACCGTGAACCTGTCTGACCTTCAGTAAAAGCTAAGCATAGTTCGAAAGTTCAACCCAATCGTAATGAGCTTTGTATAAACGTAGTTTCAAACCGAATTACCAAGCTATGTAATAGTAGAGCTAATTAGTAGTAGAGTTCATGACAGTTTATTCAGAGAAATATTACCGCCATGTTTAGTTCTGCCATGAAGCAGTATTCCTGACTTTGTCTGAAAGGTTGGTAGTTGCCGCTGACAATGGGGTTTCATGAGGTTTAAGAGGTAAGGCACTTAAAATCAGGTCGATCATTGAGTTGATCAGTTAACTGTTATTATAAAAGAATGATCTGTATAAACAAATAAAATATCTACTCGTATGGTATAAAGACGTGCATCATTTATATCTCTGGACAAGAACAATCATTAACTAACACATAGGTATCTATTACCTTTACAAGGTGTTCCACATTCTTCATCAATATTAATCGTACAAGTTACATCAGGTAAGTGTTCAATTACAAATCGCAGGTGACAGAGTAAACAACTGAGTTTTCATTTATTTACCGCAGATGCATGCGCCCGCGCAAGACTATCGCAGTAGCCATCGCTGCTGTCGCTGGTACGCGAACACGCATAATCGTAACCTTTAAGATTTCCCGTTAGGCGGACGACGTGAAATTAACTCAGTGGTCATGGTTTGCCCATCCAGCTGTCCATCATTGGATATTGTTATGAAAGTCAAGTTCGGTTAGACGTTTGCAACACGGTACGTAGATTGATCAATCGATTTCTGCTTGTAAAATTTTAACTTGAATAGAGATGCCGTTACTGTTACTGTTTCTTTTACGAGCTTGTAAGTTAAATTAAACTTGCAACATTCTATGTGTGTTGTGGTTCCGGTTCAAAATTGATTTGATGGTCAAACAATGTTGTTGATTGAGTTTACACATATCATTTGTAGTTCTCTTCCTTATAGCAAAGGTTAGATTTAAATGATGCTGCTTAATTACTAATTTGTACCGCCAATTAATTTAAAGTACCAGTAACAGAGTTGAAACTCAAATTTTAAAGAGTATTCATATTTCCGAATATTTTATTCGTCTGTCTAATAAAATAACAAGAACTCTATATATAAAGTTGACTCAAGTCAGGTGATTTTGTTAAGACTAGTGTCTAAGTAAAAATTGATTCAATAACATTTCGAGAAAATGACGCAGGAAAAAGGAATTAATTGAAAGGAAAACATTCGTATGAGAAATATTGAATAACTTCACGCAATACCATCTACAAAGTAACATATAAGTAATGCTAGAAAAATGATTCCACCTACAAACACATACCGTAAAGATGATCATTACGATAGGCGGTATTGTAACAATGATTGGATGGGAAACGTAATGTTATAATGCACATAGCGGCTGACGAAGCGGTAACTAGATCACTACCCTATAAATCTTATAGAAACACAATGGCGTGAAAATTCCACCATTTGCATACACTCGGCGCATTCCCGAGTTTTGCGAACTATGTTACTTCATTAATACCAACGCTTCCGGTGCTTTTTGTTCCGATTTCAATCTATCTAATTTATACATTAGTCGATTGACATGATAAAAGGCACTGTTGTTCCGGGCTTCTCATTGATGGTACTATCACCATCCTCTTCGTTTATCACAAAAATCATAGCCATAGGTAGTTGTGTTAACAACATACAGTTATATAAAATCACGTTTCTGTAGCAAAGTAACTTATGTCACAGATTTTTTGTGTAAAGCTCTATTTCCTCGATGATGGAAAGTTCATTATCGAGTAATGATCAAGATTTTTTATGATTGTAATCCTTATTCTGGTTCCATGGATTTTTATTTGGATAAAGAAACTTATTACCATATTTGTGCTATGTATTTATGAATAGTTAGGTTTTAGAATTTGCCTGAGTTAAGCAAGAATATTTCCTCACGACTCCGCGACTATAACCACAGATTAGATAATATTGAACTTCAGAACATATAGGGTATGATGAATCGTAAATCTCAATGAAGTACGGTGCTTATCTGTAAGCTGTACATTATTAGTATTTATTTATTCGTAAGTGCAATAGTTTTCTTCAATGTTTAACCTTATTCCTTATAAGGTTGTTAATTTTCGCTTTCTCTGAACACTGTCGCCTGTCAGCGATATAATGGTAATGTCCTCTATAGAGTCGATGGTGCATATGACATTTTAGGTCTTGTCGTTTATCTATGACCTCTGCCCTAACACCGGTTCGAGCACCTCCCACTGTGTTAGTTCACAATGAAACGACACAATCCGTTCCGCCTGCGTTTCACCACCCTTTCTAACTCTCACGGGCCCGTTCAATCTAAATTGAGTTGTCATCTCATAGGCTTTTCCTCTGCACCGTTTTTGCCTCAGCTGGAAGCAGCATCGATTCGATTCATAATCGTGTTGAAATTTTTCTCGCTTTTTCACGGGCGCTATATTCCCAAAACTGTCTTGCACGACACCTAAAAAAATCATTGCGTTATAATAGCTGACACCGGAAAGTATACCGTTTTGCACTGCTCGCTTTTTCATGCCAATTAAAATAATTCTGCAATACAGTCCGGTTTAAACTTTGAAGATAACCAGTTTAATAAACACGTATGAAGTGTAACCCAAAATCCTAGATTGGTCATTACAAAACAAGGCAATCGATCGGGTATTGATCCAAAGCTTGTTTGAAAAGTTCGTTCTTATTAAAATAAACTTTCCCATTCACTTGACGTGACACGTCAGTGCGTGGTGTACGAGACACGAGTGAACGAGTATGTAGATGCAGGTCAATCGGTCGCTGACAGGTGATCACAACAAGTCGTACAATCGATCTCGTCGTGTGCCCGCCCATTGTACGCTCGATGCTATTTTTAACTCACAATGCGCACATTGACATTATCTTTATGAATCAGGTGTTTGATAATGATGGAGCGGATCCATCATTATGGGGACGGTCGTAATATAATTATAATACCTATTATATTTGAACTTTATCACCATTATTCGTATAAATATTGTATTTTTCTTATGTTAAGTACAGCAGTAAATTACAATTGCATTTATAATATGACATAGGTTATTGAGCTTCAACTTCTGTACTTCTTTTTTAAATAAATTATAAATATTTTAAATGTATCTGTACCTACAGTGTACTTAATAAGTGGTAGAAGTTTTCTTTTTACTGTAGAATTGAGTGTAGATGTTGATGTTGATGTGAGTATCTTCGGTAACTAGGTCTAATATTTATTAAAATATATAAAAACAAGCGAATAAAATAAAATAAGCAATACATAAAAAATGTACGAGAATAACCACAGTCCAACAATGCGCAAGGTCATCACGAACAAATAGAAGAAAGCTCACTTGATGATTTTATCTGAGCTTTTATATGCAGATCTAACAATCTTCGCAACATTCCCACGACACTACAATTGACCACAGAATTAAAATAATGTTTGCCAATGGTAAAGCTATTTGGAAAATAAAATACAAATACAGATGTCTTTGTAAAATAATGCATTCATTTACATTATATAAATAAATAAATAAAGACCCCTTTTATTTCCAATCTAAGAAAACAATCGTTACATTTACAGCTACATTATAATAAAACATATTTTGTAATTCAAACCCGTTTATTTCAAGTATGGTAAGTACTTACTTTAGGAAAGTTTTTAAGTAAAGTATTTTGTAATGTTAAAAGAAATATTGACAGTTCGAGTTTTTACTCGATATCTCATGGTAAAAAAATGCACTCCTTGCTTGTTAGTGTTTTATGAAACTTGATAATGGAATGTAGAAAATATATTAACACAATTTAAAATCTAACTAATCAAATTAGAATTAATTTTAGACGTTATCTATACTAATATTATAAAGAGGTAAAGTTTGTAAGCTTGTAAGTTTGTAAAGAAAGTTCTGTTGGGGCTAATCCTTGGAACTACTGATCCGATTTTTTAAATTTTTTCACCAGTAGAATGCTACGTTATTGGTAAGTGTCATAGGCTATTTTATATTTGTATTGTATATGTTACCCGAGTTATCACAGTTTTTGTCGCGCGAGTCGGACCGCTGCCTTAGATTTTGGATATAATTGAAAACATTGTATGAAAACTTTATGCATCTTAAAAAGTTCTACAAAAAAGTCTGCGATAGCATATATCTATCTTTTATATTTTGGCAGATATATAACTTTTTGTGTTTTATAACATCATTTAATTCATATGCTTAGGTTTACGTCAATATTTATATAACCAAACTTAAATCCTTATCAAAATAAATTATTTAATAATCACAAGCATATAATAGTGAGAAGATTTGCCTTTTACAGTATGTTAATTAGTTTCGGAGATATTAAATAATTTCTAAAAAAATCCTTCGTGTTATGTTATACGTATTGAATAGGGGTCAACATTTTGGTACTGATATTCTTTGAGAATTCGATCTTTGATCTTTTCTTTCAATTTATTTGGCATGGCAGACCATATTTATATAATATACGAAAAAGTTTGTTCGTTTGTTTAAACGGTCTAATCTCTTGATCTGCGTGGCGGATTGTAAATTATTTTGTTTATTATGAAATCTAGACTCAAAAACTTGTTGGCGCCGACTTCATAGATATGCTTAAGTAAATTAAAGCAACTAAATGACACAGTTATTTTTTATACCGATATTTACACAAAAACCGAAATCGCTGCAAGTGTGCCTATAAAATTTGAAGAGTTCCTTCAATTTTCCCAGGATATCATCATCAGAACCTCCTCCGTTTTTTTTTCGTCGGTTAAAAAGTGAAATAGACTATTTAATACAAGCTATCAGCTTGCCATAAATATATATTGTTAATGTTAATGTACTGTAATATCGTACAATGTTTAACAAAAATGTAGATCTTTAGTACACGGGACGGGACGGAGGATATTGTTTCACGGGAAACTATAAAAAAAAAATTGAGAGGGGGAGCGGGGAAACAGCACGAACGATAGATAAAGTCGCGGGCGACTGCTAGTGTTTTAAATAAACCGATTCGCGCGATTTTAAAATTCACCGTTAACATATGGGAATTAGCAGCAATGACACGGCCACAGCGTAACCTAAAGAAAAAGCATAAATCGTCATAAAACTGAAATATTTTTATAGCGTCATATATACAGTCTATAAATCAACGATTTGCAGTATAGTATTGATTTAGTAATATGTATTTATTAATATGTATAAAGACTGTTTGTTGGTCCCTATATGCTATGTGCCTACAGCAGTGGCCGTCCATGGGTAGATAATGATGATGAATCATCATCATCATTGATGATGTATTAAGCAAATAGTAATATATATTTGATCGAAATAAGTATATTTTTTAAATGATATTTGGACACTGCACTGGATATGAGATTGTCAAATATTGAGAGTCAATCGCAAAATCTGTCATGTAGAAATAAAAAAATAATCGGGGTCAATTTGTAAAGTTTTATTTATTTGGAACGCAATGCCTTTATTTAAACATTTATCTTAACGAAAGTTTGCTGTAGTTCTAAAATACTATAAAGTAAAAAAAATTCAAAAACAAATTAGTTTATTTCAAATAGGCTTTATTTACAACCAGTTTTGAAACGTCAAGACTCAAGAATGACTGTACCTAGTGATCCTACCACCGACTTCCCTGTTTTCATTTTTTTTTAATTATCGGAGTTCATATCAAAAACTTTCTTTATTATCTGAAACTATTTGCATTTCAATTTTTAATCTAAGGTAATGCTCATGATTCTATACCTACTCCTATTACTTTTGTGCAGTTGCTTGAGAAACTGTAAAGCTTTCAAATTAGTGTTTAGATGTCAAATTGTTATTGTTGTTTGTTTACTCAGGAATATAGACATTATGCCATATAGATTTAAAGTAATGTAGAATCAACTGCAGTTAGCATACTTTGCGGTTGAGTGTTTGAACATTTTATCTTAACGAGTTGATGTTTAGGTGATTTCGCGGTACATTCTGCACGGTCCGTTAAATTCTGTTTACGCGTCTACGTCTCTCGGAACCTGCGTTCTCATGTAAATAGCTTTTATGCGTTTCGAGAAATGCGAAACTGTTGTTAAGCTTTGCCTGTTGTTTATAACGTTATTTTTCTGTAATAGACATTTTCGTACCTATTGTGACTTTACAACAATATCGTATTTAATAATGTACTTTTGTACAATATCTTAATTGTTACGAAGTACAAGGACTAGTAAAAGATGTTACTTTGTGATGCATCCATAGGATACAATGAATTACCCTTTAATGTTCTGTTTTGTTATTCTTGATATCTGCGTGATGGTGATGGTCTCGCTTCAATTCGTCTATTTTTCGCGTAAAACAATAATGTTAATGCACATTTAGTCACTAATTCATAATAATTATTGATTGATTCAGTTATCATTGTTTTGAAAGGCTTTATAATGTCTTAAGCTATGATGCTAAAAAAATTCAACAGTATAAAGTATCAGACATTGTTGTTGTGTTTGCTTTTAATAATTATAATTTATTCTAGTAAAACGTTCATTATATTTTGTTAATTTAATAGGCAATAAACTGTTTTACGACCAATACATAATCATGAGAATCAATAACCAAGTATAATAATAAGATTATGCAAACAATCATTCCTATTTACATCAAAATCATTGACTTGATTATTCAACTTGTTACATCACACACATAAATGTATCCTTTGCATAAAATAAGTTTTGATTTGCTACGTGGTGATATGAATTCCACGAGTTGATCAAGCTAGGTCAAAGTTCAAGACAATTTCACCGTTACAACGTTTAATTATTCAGTATGATTCCTAAGCGTTGCTGAATGGTTAATATGATTACCTAAGCGCATGTAAATGAGTGTCCTGGTGTCGGTGACTGGTGTTTCGTCACACGCCTCACAACTAATAAAGTGACGCCTATCCGTGCGTGTAGGTGTTATTGTTTTAGCAAAATACATTGAGCTACCGACTGTCATATTTTATGAATGATCGGCTTACAAAGCTTTGACGGTCTCCGTGGTGTATGCTAGGTGGATTTAAAAGAAGGTCCCGGGTTCAATTTCTAACTGGGCCGAGGCAAGTTCTGGTACGATGGCGTGCAGAAACCGAAAGGGTAACACGTTAGCCTGCCTCCATCTTGGATTGCTTTATCACTTACCGCCATGTGAGGCCAGTCGGGATGTAGAGATACGTAATATATCCTTACTTGGATGCATGTTTCTATTTCACGCAAAAACTACTGTAAGGATTTTGATGAAATTTCACAATCATATAGCTTACATATAAGAATAACACATCGGCCACATTTTATCCCGAAATTCCAACGGGAACGAGAACTATACAGATGAAACCGCGGACTTCCACTAATATATCGTATCGAATGGAATAAAACGTCGTATCGAATTACAGTCCAGTTCGTTATTATGTACAGTTCCATAGAAGCATCGAACGAAGTATTTATAAGTTGTATGTAGAGTTGTGTAACGTCAAACGTAATTATAAAAGTTAACTTTATAACACCATCAGCTTCACCAATAAACGTTGTTTTACTTTCTATCTTTACAACTTTATTGTAAACATCGTAAATCCATTTCAGTATTAGACTACTTTCGCTCCTCAGATAATTCTTGTTACTTGGTGCAGTTTACGCTGGATTAATTCACCTGTTTCAGGTTTAACTTACATTATAACAAATATTTGTTTAGATATATTCATTTCATTTGTAAATACAGTAGAACCACTTTATGTCTTGCCTCGATTATCCGAAAAATTTTCATTTAAACCTCCATGTTCCTAAATTTGTCTATATTGAAATAATTAATAAGTTTTGTAACAGGCTACTTTGGTACTGATAGTCCCGCTGTTACTTTCAAATATCAATTCAATCTTTGTATATCGTACAAAATGAAAACATAGCATTCACAATAAGTTCTAAACATAAAAATATAGTTTTAGATTTCTCGTATAAACATAAAACAGCCTTTGTCTTCCAAGTAGAACCTATGTTAGTCAAAAATATAAATACAGTAATAAATAAGTAGTACATAGGTTATACTGTAGGTATACTGTAATTAATTTGTGTATACTAAAAATCTTACTAAAATAAAGACTAATGTAACTTAATTTAAATTTAGCATCAATATACAGCATTAAATATGATTTATGAGTCAGTAAGCGACAATGCTTTTGCCGAAATGCATTCATCTTCTTAAATCTTACACAGTAATAATTCACGTCGTATTAACTGGACGTCAATGGTCTGACCCCTGTACATATACCGTGGGTTCTGATATAAATTTAGTGCCGAAGTTGTCAAGCAATTAGGGTCGCAGTATAGTGATCCATGTTGTTCGTAACCTACTTTTGTTTAGACTTTAGATCGACGCCAAAGTTGAATCGCTTGAGGTTTCGTACATATGTTGCTGCGCTCTATTTGAAATGTAGGAGCTTTTAAGCTTCTCTTGTCAGATTTCCAAAACCATCACAGAATTTATTTTTTTAATCATTACATGTTAGCCCTTGGTTGAATTCAATCAACCCTGAAGGTAAGAAATGATGCAATCTAAAATGGAAGCCGGCTAAATTGTTAGAAGTAAGATGAAATCCATAATGCCCCTTTCGATTTCTTCACGTCATCGTTCTGGAACGTTAAATAGCTTGGCACTACGTCATTGTCGGTAGGATGAACTACACAACGACGGAGTTTCCGACCAACCAGACCTGGATCAATTTACAAAATCTTATTTGACCCAGCTGGGAATCGATCCCAGGACCTCCGTCTTATAAATCTACTGTGCATACCGCTGTGCCACGGTGGCCGTCAAACTTACGTTGTATGAAACAGAAGTAATCTTGACATTGATAACACCTTTACCTTTAAATGTCAATGTGATCTTTTTATGTCACAATTTTCGTTAAAGATTATACAACTGTTATCTTCATACTGTTTTATCCGATTTTTGTCGTACTGTACGGAACCTTCTTCCTTCCTTGATGATTCACACTAATTTTTTTTAAATATTGTCCAAATCAGTTCTACCCTAGGACGCGTACTATGCGTTTCATAATTCTCATATGCACTGCTGAAATTTGCCATGCCCTTCCAGTCTACATTTTCCCTACCACCTATAATATTGGTGTCTCTAAGTCAAGAGTGAATAGGCATCATCTAGGCAAGTGCGTACCACCGTAGGCTGCATCATCGCTTACAATCAGGCGTGATTGCAGTCAAGCGCTGACTTAAGCAATAAAAAAAACCCTTTTGCAAACTATGATTTTACAGACACGGTTACATGATAACACTACAGACAGATGTACAAACAGATGTTTAGTAACAAAAATAATCCGATCTCTACAGGATTAAATAGTGAAACTTTGAAAGCAAGCAGCGTTTACCTAAATAGACAATGTTACAGTACTTTATATCAGTCATTGGCGAGGTCGTAAGGTTACGGTGAAAGTGGCGCCGGTGCAGCACCCATTTAAGGGCTTTGTCCAACACAAATGTTATAAATTGTTATTAATAGCTGGATGTGTTTTGACGGGGCCTATAGCTTCTTTCATCTTTGTTTGGTTTTGATTGATTGCCCCATTTCTATGTGATGATGTTTTCATTTCGAGTGATATATTTCTTAGTTTAACAGCTCCGCCTTTGAGTTTGGTATGGCTTTAGACCATAACTGGCAAGTTCCGCTTTAAACTAGACGTTTTAAAAACTCTAGGTATGAACACATTTGAATTATATAGCTTTGCTACTTGGAATTGTATACGCAGATAAAAATGTAATGCCAACTTTTCGATTTTGTCTTTTGAAAAGGGTGAGTGATTGCGATTTAGAGATCACCATGTCCTAAAAAGTGAGTAAAAGAATGAGTGTTACTTAATTTTTTATTATTTTTTTTTGTACATTTCTTCGTACACAAATATAAAGAATGCCCTTTAGGTACTTTTACATTATAATTAAAATACAACTTGTTAGTATTACAATAACCCTACTGACTTTAAATAAATACTTAAAACTTCTAAAGATTATACATTCAACCTTACATATCTGCCACACGTAAGTTAATAAGAAATTCTTCAAAAAAGTGTTATCTTAATTCAAATTCAAAATTCAAAATAATTTATTTCAAGTAGGCTAATTATAAACACTTTTGAAACGTCAAATTAGACTATTTGTAGTGACTCTACCACCGGCTCGGAAGTCAGGTCCTGTTGAGAAGAGCCGGCAAGAAACTCAACAGTTGCTCTTTTAAAATCAATAATTTTTCAAGATTAACTGTATTGTCACATAAAATTATTTATTCTACTACTTGTGTGAAGTTGAAAGCTGATCCAATTGCCTCTCAATATATGCTGCGCATATAATATGATGCGCAATTGTTATTCTGCAAAATTATTAAAGATATTTCCCAAAATACTTATGACCTACATAAATAATATGCATAATGCATATACGCATCTTGAAACAACCGTTGGATTAATTGCCGTGTACGCCGAGGTCATGGAAGTCAACCTTACTAAGAAATTACAGCTCTTGTCAAACCAATGATTAACTAGACTCGGCTTTTACGTGCCAGCTGAAGCTCTTAGCACAAAATGGAATAGCACTTGGCGGTAAATGAAGACGTCCCGTTATTATAGCACCCTGGGAACCTTGCACCACAAGGCACATTACTCACACTCGATGCATACATGAATGAATAGACGAAACTGTCGCGAACATTTATATGTGTGTTAACGTAGCCAGTTGTATGATTTTTTTTTATTAACTACACATCTATTAATAACATATACATCATAAGTTATGCGTGTATGAGTAGGTATATATGAGATACAGTATAATTATAACAATAGTTAAATTTTATTGTGTGCAACGTTCTTAAAATATTATTATATGTTACGATAAATAAATAATATATGTTCATTATATACACTTGAGGTTTGGAACCTTTAATCTAAATTCAAAATTCATGGTTTATCATACTTACTTATGGTAGTAGCATGAACTCTTGAACTTTCAGCTTTTACAAAAAGATGAAGTCCAACTATCTTTGCTTAATATTAAAAATATCTGCAAGTTTTTTGAGTATTTAGAGGGCTGAAGGATGACTTTAATCCCGTATGAATTTGTATAAGACGTAAGTTTTTGGCCATCAAGTTGAACATAACCTAGATTGATTTTGGTTTATTTTTGTAAAGTAATTTTATCGACTAGCAGCTCTTTCTATTTTCACATTAGTCTGTGCTCACATCTAACAACGGTGAAGTGTTAACTGCTACTTGCTCCATCCCACGACAGATATACAGCATCGTCAGTTAAATCATGGTTATTGCGTATCGGTTGTTCGCGGTATAGTTTCTTATTACCGTAACATGCCGTATATTGTACGCGCATGTGTTTCACATCGTATTCATAATTTCATACATGAAGCTGTTAACTGTTAGATGAGAGGTGTTTTTTTTAAGTTTTGATGTTTTTTTTTTTTAATTCAGTATGTTGCTTTTTTAGACATTTAAACAACGCTGTTTCTAAATCTTCTCATGTTTAGTAAACTCTTGAACCGGTTAACTTAGTTTTTTGTTTTAAATATGGGTAGTTATTTTTCTATATTTATGTCAAACTAGTGGTTCTGGTTCCCGTGAGAGGTTCGGGATAAAATATGGCCTTTGTGGTATTCTGATGTGTAAGTTATATTTTTGTAAAGTTTCATCAAAATCCATTCAGTAGTTTTTTCCGTGCCAGAGTAACAAACATCCATCTATACATACAAACTTTCGCCCTTATCACATTTGTAAGGATGTTTGCTTTAAGTATCAACAAGTTATTTTTTTTATCGACTACAAGTTGGCCCTTGACTGCTATCATACCTGATGTTAAGTGATGATGCAATCTAAGATGGAAGCGGGCTAACTTGTGAGGAGTAGGATGAAATCCACACCCCTTCGGTTTCTACACGACATCATACTGGAACGCTAAATCGCTTAGCGGTACGTCTTTGTCGGTAGAGTGGTAACTAGCCACGGTGAACGCCTCCCACCAGCCAGACCAAGACAAATTAAGAAAAATCTCAATCTGCTCCGCCGGGAATCGAACCCAGGACCTCCATCTTATAAATCCACCGCACATACCACTGCGTCACGGAGGTCGTCAAATAAAACATTACTAAATAGCTTAATGATACTTCGACACTTCTACGAATCTGTTTTTGTATAGGGTATAGTGTTATCTACATTCTAACTGCCTAATATTGATACGAAATGCCCAAAAGGCAAATTTGAGAAAGGATTCGACAAGTTTATGACAAAATTGTTTTAAAATAAATGAATGAATAAATTCGCCTAGTAAAGGAGTATTCAAGGCTCTATATTTCATTAACAGACCGCATGAAAAGATAGAAAATGTATGCGATCAAGTTATCTAAGCTCCAGACGTGTCTAGATCTAGTTTAATAAGTTACACATCCAGTCAATAACTCTCTAGATAAGATTAGTGTATCCAGCAACCTCGGCGCGAGAAAGTGAACAGTTCTAGGACCTTTGCCATGAGTAACATTATAGTACTTTAGGGGCAATGTTTGACAAAGGATATCTAGGTTGTGTTGAACTTACTGAGTCATGCTGATGTCCTAGATAATAATGTCTTTACAGATTGACGTATTTGTTAAGAAATTATATTGCTATTTAATAAGTTTAGAAAATCGCAAAATCTGTACCCATATTTTCAATAGGAGATACTTTTCTGTTAATGAAAAATGGTCGCCTATTTCGTAAAGAAGCCCATAACGATTTCGGCCAGGTATAAAATTATATAAATTAAAGCTTTTTTTACATAAGCTTCATGGCATAAGTTTAAAGATATCGTATGAGGAACTCGACTAGTCCTAACCTAAGACAAACTTAATATTGCTTGGAATGCGTCAATGAACATATGTCATCTAGAAAATGTGACACAATGTTTTTTTTATTCATTACAAGTTAATCCTTGACTGTAAACACACATGATTGTAAGTGATTACGCAATCATAAATAGAAGCAAGATAACTTATACTACTCCTTAAGATGAAATCCACACCCTTTCGGTTTCTACACGACATTGTACCGGAATGCTAAATCGCTTGGCGGTAGTTTTTGTTGGTAGGGTGGTAACTAGCCACTCCCGAAGCCTCTCACCAGCCACACCAAGACTAATTTAGAAAATCTTAGTCGTCCAGACGAAAATCGAACCCTGGACCTCCGTCTTTTAGAGACACTGCACGTAACACTGCACCACGGAGACCTTCCGTTATTGTCGTTCAATAGCAGCGAAACAAAAAAAGCATTACCCTTCTGACGCAGTCGGGTAAAAAATATCGTACACTTTATTGTCCCATCGCAAGAAAAACAGAAAATAAATTTGAGGTCTTTCCTCATAAGCCCAGCTACAGGCAGGCATAGTTCACGACATCAGTTAATTGTTGCACAAGCTCTAAGATATGTATCGTCTGCAAGTATCGAGGGGTTGGCTGCTTGGCGCCAGCCATGACGCGGCGGATCGCGAATCGTGACGAAACCAAATGCCATTCCGATTGATGTTTATTTATCAGTTCGCGTGATGTTTAACAACTACGCATTGTGTTTATGTTAACTGTACGAGTGTGCAAGGGGCCTAATTATTTCGGATGGAATGCGCTTGCGCAAATTGTCGTTGTTTCTCTTTGTGTACTTCGATTTTTGTGTGTGGAATTTGCTTGTGCTTACCTTTATTTATTTTTGATGTGTCTTCGAAATTATTTATTTATCGAGAATAAACAACATCGTAGTACACAATCATATCATATAAAAATATATAAATAAAAATTTACAACTATGACACCAGCTTCGCAAACGATAGATAACATTACTGTGAAGTAGACTATTACCTAATTATTGAAGTTGGTATAGAATTCAATAAGATTTGTGTAAACAGAGTGGCTGAACAAATATTTTGAGGCTTAGGAATGATATATGATGACGTATCATAAATCCAAGCTGATTAAGATCATTACAGGCTCACGTCTTGTACTATTATTTGGTCTGTGTTTATGGTGCTGAAACCACAGAGCTACTCTTACCGCAGAGCTTTTAAAATATGAAGACCGTTCTCTTAAATTTTTAAAAAAAAAACATGAAGACGTATATTCTCTCTGCGGTAGGTCCCTAGGGTTTACTAAACAAACACTAGTATTTAATCTGTATATGTATTCAAATTTATTACGTTTAATGGGCCCTTGTTTGCAAGCGCAAATATTGGATTCAATCGGATTAGAATATGAATAGTTGATCATTATAAACTTGAATTGGAACAATACAAAGCGTTCGATCAACTGTCAACAACAAACAATGCACAGCCAAATCCCGGTGACCTTGGCGGCCACGTGTGATCTGATCTCGTTGTGTGGCGCAACACTCTCCGGTCACGCTCCCTTGATGCCCCTGCAGACTATAGATTAAACGAGCCGCCGTAACTTTGGCTTAAACTTTTGTATTTTTATTAAATCCTTTTAAACCAGTTGCATTATTTTGGACCATGTTGTTCTGTGACGTTGTGTTCTCGACAACGTCACTTTCCAATACGGCGTGAGTTTTCAATAGGGTTATAATGTAGATAGAAAGAGAGAGATGAGTTGTAAACACTGTCAGTTTCTAAAACTTCGTTAAAAATAGCGCTACAGATATTGATTGTTGAAAGAATTGAGTTTGCAATCTCTCTTCGCTTAAAGTGGTTCGAGGTAGAATTTTATGTAAACCTTTGATATCTTGAGTTTTTTGACTGCGAACAGCAGATTACAGAGATCTTTACGTTTTTCGTGTTTTACTCTTGTTATGCTCTTTTGGAAAGTATTTTTTCTTCAAAGACTTATCATTTTATATCAGTAACAATAATGTCCACAGATATGAAAGGTTCTAGAATTGATACCTATAACGACTTAATACATTAATTGCAAAGACTTATTATATTAATTGCAAAGTTTTAATAGACCAGAAATATATAGTTTCCTTTTAGAAATATCCAGTCTTGACTAAATTGTCGGCCGTTCAAAACTCGGTGATTTGTCGAGACCCTAACATAAAAGCTCCATCACACGTAACGGGCTTTATTATAAATCATATAACGTTGGGACTGAAACTAACGACTTAACTGGTCAAAACTACACGGTCCGCCCAATTACCTTTGATCGTGTATAACTGTAGGTGGTGAATATAGAACAACAGCGGTGTCGGTTATTTTACGGAACAACACATAAACTCAAGGTTTCCGGTTTAGATGCTATGCGTATTTTGATTGATTTATAATGTGAGTGTTGGCTGTTATAAAAATCTGGTGCGAGTTATGTACGAGTGGCGCAATATATCGCAAAACATACAGAAAATAATATATCACAAAAATTATTTTAAAAGATTTACTTAAAAAGCAACTATTGCTACACTTTTCAAAGAACGTTTATGAAGAAATTATATCTATTTTTAACCGACTTCAAAAAAGGGCGATTATCAATTCGACCCGTATGTATGTAATATTTCCAGAACTGTGCAGTTTTCGCATACCTATGTTAGTTTATATCAGCGTCTGAACAAATGTGCCGAATTTCAAAAGTGTATGTATGTATGTAAGTATATATGGATGTATGTAAGTATGTATGTATGTATGTATGTATGTATTTAATCTATTTAATCAGACATGATATGTTCACTCAATTTCAGTCAGGTTTTAGATTTGGACACAGCACTACTACGGCTTTGGTTAAGGTCTGTGAAGATATTCGCTTTGCTACTAACAATAAATTCCTTACAGTACTTGCTCTCTTGGACTTTAGCAACGCGTTTAACACCGTAGACTTCGACCTTCTTTTAGCCATCTTAGTGACTAATAGTGTGTCGCCATCTGTTATAAGTTGGTTTCAAACCTACTTAGCTAATCGACAGCAGTGTGTGCGTTTGGACAATAGCATATCCTCTTTCATTACTGTTAAGTCTGGAGTGCCGCAAGGTGGAGTTCTTTCACCTCTTCTCTTTTCACTTTATATAAATTCTATTTCTTCTGTTATATCTTCCTCATACCATTTATACGCTGATGATCTGCAGATCTATACCTCAGTTCCTGTAAATAACCTTGTTGACGCCATAGAGTCTATTAATATAGAATTAAATAAAATTAACGCTTGGTGTCGATCTTTTGGTGTTCATGTGAATCCGAGAAAATCACAAGTAATTGTCATAGGTTCTCCTTACTTTGTTTCCTCCATTTCCTATGATAATTTGCCACCTATTCTTTTTGATGGTACAATTATTCCATACAGTAAAACTGTCAAAAATCTGGGATTAATCATAGATGACTCCATGTCTTGGGTACCACAGGTGACAGAGGTAAGTCGCAAGATTTTTTCTGCTGTTGGGTATCTTAGACGGTGGAAAAACTTTTTGCCCATTAAAACCAAAATTCTTCTGGCTAATGCTTTATTATTGCCGATATTAGACTATGCAGACACTTGCTACATGGATCTCTCTGAGACTTTATTAAATAAGCTAGAAAGATTGCAAAACCTGTGTATTAGATTTATCTTTGGTCTTCGTAAGTTCGACCATGTGTCTCTGTATCGAGCTCAGTTAAAGTGGCTACCTATACGATCTCGTAGAAATTTACACGCTCTTTCGCTTCTATATTCTATTTTATATTATCCTCCAACGCCGCAATATTTGAAGGAGCGATTCAATTTTCTGGGTAGCAATGCTGAATGCAGCTTGCGGGCCAAAAACGATAATAAGTTGCAATTTCCAGCAAGTCGTACTTCAGCGTACAGTAGTTCCTTTACAGTAAAAACTGTAGCACTGTGGAATGATTTGCCAAGGGACATTAGACAGTCCGAATCAATGAATGTCTTCAAAAATCGTTTAAGGGAATACTACTTATCTCTATTATGAATATGTATATATGTATTATATTATGTAGGTTTATATATCTGTATATATACATTACCTATATATTTTGTCTTATTATTATTTATGTATTATTAGTATGTAAGTGTATGTAGTCTATTTATTATTGTGTTGCACTATCCGCTTTCCCTTATTTTATTCCAACTGTGCGGGTTGTCTGGAGGAGATCGCTTTCAGCGATAAGACCGCCCTTGTACATATTTAATCATTGTTTTATATATTATTCTGTTTGTTATTCTTTATATGTGTGCAATAAAGATTTTATCTATCTATCTATCTATGTATGGATGTATGTAAGTATGTATGTATGTATGTATGTATGTATGTATGTATGTATGTATGTATGTATGTATGTATGTATGTATGTATATATGTATTTATGTGTGTGGAGGCCTATCTCCGGAACTGCAAGTCCGATTTAAGTAATTCTTTTTTGTTCTACTAGGTATTGTTCAATAAGTTGAGTACATTGCATGTTTCTTCAAAATCGGTTTAGTACCTGTAAGCTTTCTACTTTATAGACCATATTTAATTCACACAAAGTGCTTTGCTACTTGGTTGAATAAATTTTCCTTAAGCTTGGATGGCATTAAATAAATTAAAGTAACCAAATGACGCATTTATTTTTTACTTTTCAGTGTGTTTTGAAGTCGGTTTAATTTTTTGAAGCAGTTCAAGTCAGTTATTTGAAAACATTTATTTAAATTGTCATAGAAAAGTTTAGTTTTGTTTATCTTATTAATTTTTTAGGTGTATATTTCTATACACAGTAAATGTGTATATTGTAGCACGTATCAGTGGCACCTATATAACAAGTACTAACACCATACTTATTACTGTCTCCAAGCATACCATTGCTGTGTTACGAACTGAAGGATATTGGTTTTTCACTTACATCAGGTTATCTGTTTGTTCTGTCAACTCCTATTGTAGAAAATAAATATAAGTAAGGGGGACTCCCATTAGTTTTGTATATTTTATTATTGCTCCAGAAGACGACGAGGAGTGCGAGGGCGCGCTGTCGGAAGGCTCGGAGACGTCAGAAGGCGGGCGGGCGGATACTGACGACGAAGGCATCGAGAGGGACAGCGAGCCGGCGCCGCGACGGAGGCGGAGCATCAGGAGGTTTACACTCAAGGATGTTGTTGAGGTGAGCTGGAGATCATTATACACACTAGCCAAATTCAGTCACGATATTTAAACATTTTGCTTCAAAAAGAAATAGTTTTTAGAAATAAATCAGTCATTTTTTGTGTCCCACGGATTCACTCGCATGAATCCCGTCCCTATGAGAATATTGAGATAAAAAGAAATCTATTTGTTATATTAGACCTTAATGTACCTTTCTAAATTTCATCGAAATCTGTGCAGCCGTTGAGCAGTGATAAGTAACAAACGAGTTGAGATAACGACAACGAAGCAGTAACAAACAAAAATTATGTAAAAACGTATTTTCTTAATTTTTTTTATTCTGCTCTTCGGTATAAAGATTAATCTAACAAATCAAAGGTGGTGTTATTCAAATTCAAGTTTCAGTTCACCAATAAATGATTTCTCAACATTGATATAGATTATTATGATTATTTGTCAATTCCCATGCGTTTAGCTTTCACTTTGAAGAGGAGCTCGATCCTTATCTAAAAAGGCATAATATGTATGCTGCTGTAAAGTTTTGTACACACTGGGAGCTAATGAAGTGAAGAGCTCTCGTTTTAATGAAATTTTTCAGGCTCTTAGCGTTGTGATTTTTTTTTCTTTTGTTTTATAACAATTTCTTTGCTGTTGACAATGTGTAGTATATTTTATACAATACAGCTCTTTCAGCGTTACAAAATTGAGAAAATTAATTTTCTTTAGGCTTTGAAATGAATTCATGCTTTTCGTCTGTTTTCACCGAGACCAAATTAATTATGTGTTTTAAAACGCAATCATCCTTTTGGAGGATAGGACGATGAATATCGACTGATATCGATCAATGAATATTGATTGATATGCAATCACGGTGATAGTAAACAGTTGCATAATGATGCTTGAAAATAAATAATCATTTTGCATACTAAAGATAAAATTATCGAATAGAAATCTAATAAAAGTATTTAAGCAACAAACAGGGATGGCGTCAGTTAATTAAAATTTCGCTTGATTGAATTTATTTATTACAGAAAATATTAACATTTAAAAACCATTTGCAACTCCATTTAATTCTGACTTCCGCGTTTTAGCTAAAATTGCATTTATCGTATAATTTACTCGTAGCCTTGACAAGTTAATGTTTTATTTGATGCAAACGCGATGGTAATTACCCATCGTGCCAAAACTAGTTATTAGTTTTCTACCGTGTGGTTATTTTTGCATATACCAGTCTATGTATATATAAAAACTGTGCAAAGTGTCCGTAAGTTGAATGTAACTATCAACCATAGTATAGCAATTTTCCTCCACTCTTTTGGCACTCACTGGCTTGGTATATCTTATTACTAGAAGTAAAAAATACATAAATAAATAACAGATTTACTCTTACAATCATATCGTAAATTCTTTTAGCTATGGCGTCAGCCAAAAATTAAGGAAAAGTACTAACTAAAATAACAGTACTTTTTTTGTATCTATATCTGTCTTTTATTTCACGCAAATAACTGAAAAAACAAGTAGGTTTTCGTGTAATTTTAATAAGTTTCCAGCCTAATACAAACCTTGAAGTAAGGTTTGTTTTAATATTTAACTTGAAGAAAAAATTCCGAGATATAACAAAGTCGCGGATAATTTCTTGTTACAAACATAATATACAATGCTATCACTTTTAATTTCATCACAACTTTTTCTGAAGCGAAAGCGGTAGAAGATCTTGTATATGAAGATTTAAATTTTAATGGCCAAATCCTTGGTGTAGTGAAATTCTACAACTGTCTTATCAGAATTACGTCTACGGTTATTACGAGATTATTACCAATTGGCAGTAGGATGCTTTGTGACATAATTTGTAGACTTATACAGGTATATACTACTCGTAGTGTATAATTCTAGTTGGTATAACTGAAACTGAAACATTGGCGTCACGAATACTGGCGCCAATGAGTATTGCTGTTTATTGTTTTAAAGGGTTGCCAGCGAAATTGCTGGTAAAGAACTAATAAGTAAGTAAGTAAAGTAACTTAATTTTAGGTTGACGGTTGATGTTTAGTCATGTTTAGTTAAGTTGACCGCATTGTAGCTATACTCACGAGGTGCGTGTCAGTGAATAAATGCTCTATTATAAGCGATGGTTATACCACCTAAAACCACATAACTCGCCCGTTGATTCTATGACCTGTCTCTTGTTTGTGTCCCTTAGATTAAGCCAATAGCGTGTCAATCTTATTCAAGAATTATTTTTTTTAATTGGATTTTAGCAGCGAGTGCATTCCTTGCATAAATCAATTGATTTTTTCAAGAAATGAAAAGATCAATATTATAATTTATTTTATGTAGGAAAAACATACATTGTAATATTAAGTTTACGATCACTTATTAGACATTGCATTAGCTCCGCTAGCAAGACCTAAAATATGCTTGGAAATTTTGCTGTAACGGGTTAAAAATCCATACATCGCCATTCAGATCCAGGAACCTCTGATATGTCATCATGTAATTCACATCACCAAACTAAATTATACTTTGGTGATGTTATCTCGCGCTAAATAAAAAATATTAGCTGCAGCGTGTATAAGTTTTATAAATATTTTTAAGATAGTGATATTTAGCTGTGTGTGCACCAGACCTTACAGTTCCCCTGTGACGTGTATTGCATCATGCGTTAGTCCCGTAAGACAGCGATGACAGCAACTTTCACTAGATGCATCGCTATGACGAAATTACGATGGACATACGGATGGGATCATCCCGTTCACGTTATATAGAGGCCTTAAGTTTAGTACTAAAACTGAGTATTATTTATGCAAATTAGTTATAACTGCAACTTAATATTGTCAAAGTGTCGCGTGCTTTTCGTGGATGCAAAAATACACTGCCTACTCGGATTCACTATGAGGTCGTCTTAAAGAAGTTAGCCTAGATTTTTTAAAAACATTGCCCACGCCACTGTTCTCACACTATGCTTGTGACGTGGTTTTTAAGTGAAAGACGTCATCATCATCGTCGTCGTCATCGAAAGTATTGCATAGCTTAACAGGTTTTACTTTATGGAAATTTATCATGATTAGTTAATAATTTATTTATCTTGGTATTACTATTTTCGGCAAGAAACCACGACGAATATACCCAACAAAGTCACCTAGATCCGACAGTAAACTTAATGAAGTCAACCTAGTTATCTGTGAGATTTGGGTGACATTGTCGCTGGGTTTCGTCAGTTTTTCGCGGAAAATAGCAAAATAAATAAATAATTAACTAGACCCTAAAAAGTATATAAGAATGACGATGTTAATTTACATTATATAGACTATACATAATACACAAGCATAAAGAGTGAATTTGTTGGGGTGTCAGCTAAAAAAATTTATTTTATGAAAGTTTCATAATTAACTTCCACTCCTCATAGTTAAGCTTGCGTCTATTTAATATTTAAAAGTAAACAATACTGTGCGAGAGATGTCTTTAAATCACAAGATTCCATATCCACTATAATTTTATGGGTAGGTAACAATATAAAATAAATTTTCCATATTGACCACTTTATGGGATATAGTCTAGTTAAGTGATAACAACTCAACTATAAATGATAAGAACTTATTTACATAGCTTTTACTGCTTTTAGCGAGCGATATGAGCTGGTTACAGAGAAAGTGACTGCATAGTTTCAAATCAATTTGTGATAATATTAAAGTGTGGTCGGTATTATAATCTTAATTGTTAGAATATGTTATGAAGTGTTGCAATAGGTGCCACCTAAGAGGTAATGAACGTTCTTTTTTGAAAGAATAAAAGTTATGTAATAGCTCAATTATTGTTTCCTATTGGCTGTGATGAAGACCACAGAAATAGTCCTAAATTGCCACTTTCGTTGCCCAATTCTTCACACAATCGTGCAATATAGTTGTATATCTAAACGTCGAACGTTTTTCGAAAGAAGTTTTCAAGGGAAGTCTGAAAACCTGAAATTTTTTTTAAATTGCAATTCCGTCATCGAGTACCTTACGGTTTGTGAGTGAATGCCTCCTCTACTTGCTATTGTTGGTATTGTTGAAGAATATGGTCGATGGAGTAGAAAAGCCGTAACGGAAAAGCACCAACTGTATAGGAGAACCATAGTTTGCAAAAACTCTAAATGCCCGCTCTTCTATAAGAAGAAGAAGATCTAGCCTTGTTCAAACAAGCTGAGAAATTGTGAAATGTAACGCATTAATACACACAATTTCAGTTTAATATTTTAGTCTTTTTCCTTAAGTCCAATCCCAAAGAAAAACCTTAAAGCCTGCTTAATCTATGCGGGGAAATCCCATAAAAGAGAAAGATCCATTAGGTTTCAATATATGTATTTAATACTCCTAACCAGAGTCAATTATTTTTCCCACTCGGGTGTAAAGTGCGTCATTATAGTTTTACAACCGGAATGCGCACGCTGCGAATGCATTTTCACACGTTTCTCACGGCTGTGGATGAGATTTAGCCTCGGCAAATAAAACGCTCAGCCGTGATATAATAAATTCTCTTTATGACCGGCAACTAGCATTTTACTACTTACGAGTATAAATGGTTAATCAATACAGACATCAAATGAACCGTAAAGTAAATATTTCTATAGATTGAACTCGCAAACAGAAATACTGTTTAGGTTTGAATTGTGTTTATCATGATTTTAAAGGCTCAGTTAATCAACGGCAGGTCGAAAACACCTGATTGTTGGAAGAGCAGATGGGTTGGAATCTCAAAAAACTGAAATGGCGACCCGGCACCAGAAAGCGCAGTGTTGACAAGCCCTCTACTACGTGGGCCGACGTTTAGTTAGCGTAGATCAAACGGTTTGTAGGGTTTCGGTTCAAGACCTTGGTGCCTGAGGTAAATCGAAGCCTAACTTTGGACGTCCATTGGTTGATAAAGGTGATGATGACATTAATAGATCGACTGAGATGAAACCCTGAAGACCTTATGTTCGACAGCCCTTTTCACTGCATATAACATAACCTTCTCTTACCAAAGGATTTTGTAACCAAACAAACCTATAGAGGAAAAAAGACTTGTACAAAATTATCAAAGAATCATCTGGTTGGCATATTGAGTAGCAACCAGATGATTCTACATTGGTTACAGTGGCCCTACATTGTCTAAGTACTTACGCATCAAATTCAACACAGGTAAAAAACTCGCCCCAGGAACTATTGCCACCATGTTTAGGTCTGGAGGACATGGTTGCTAGTGTTATTACAGGCACATGAGAAACATTACAGTTTAAACATCTCTAAGATCCATCGTATTACACAATAATAGAGATCGCATAGAATCGGTTATCCTCGTAAAAAGTAATATGCTATTTATTATAGGATATGTTGTAACATGCTGATATTAATACAATAAACCTACGCCATCGATTACGTGCTTCAAAGAATAGTAGAAGAGAAACGTGAAAGTGGGACAAAAACAAAACCTTCGCATTTGCTATAATTTATTTTTAACCAAAATTGGAATTTTCCATATAGAAATAATAATATATGCTTTCGATCGATCGATATGAATTACGAGTATATGGTAATATAAGCGCATGGTGGAAATACTACGCTAAGGTGCTCGCACATCTACCACCGCGGTGATGCTTTGCTAAAAATGACATGTAATAGAATGAATTTTTTTTCTAGTGTGGGTGTTTGTGATTATTTGAAGAATTTTTCATCTTATTTAGATGAGATTATTGTTTATACAAAATATATTTGGAGGAAAGGTCTTAAATATAATTTAAAGACGACTCGTTTTCTTCGAATACATAAAATATCATCACATTATCACTGTCATAAAACAATTTTAACGTTCTATAAAGCGAGTATTCTGTGAATAAAGTTAACATAAATATAATTTCTACAAAATAATTTTCAAGTTATCTTTATGTTCTTTAAAATCGAGTGTTTTGTGAGTAAATGTTCTTAGAAAAATACCTATTATGAAAAACAGTTTTTAAAATTCTCTTACTAAAGCGAACTATCACAACTAGATAAATAAAGCGGAGTTTAGCGTAACATAAAAACTGTTAAATTTTGACAACGGCGCACGGTGACATTTACTCCATAGTAATATGCGATCACTTTAACTCTAGTAGCTGCCATGTAGATCATCAATATACATGTAGTTATGAAACGGTCGGTCGACATCAATAACTTTGTAATCGCCAACTTACTATAGACTATAATTAGTTATTAACTTAGTTTTACATAATCCCTAAATATATTAACGCCGGCACGTGTAAACTTTCATAATTATTGTTTCGTAAGGGTTCCGTGGTGAACAGTGAGATGTTATTACCTCTAGTGAAATGAAGCGTCATAACATAATATTTTTACTTGATTTTTTAATTTAAAAATATATGCGCGGGGTAATGCACCTATTTTCTAGAAGAAGCGCATTGTTGCCGGTACCATGAATAGAGTTCGTTTCAATTGAATAATAAATAAAACTTTTTAACAAAAAATAGAACCGACTTAAAAACGCAGTAAAAAATAACTGCGTCATTTACTTAGTTTAATTTATTTAAGCATATCTATGAAGTCGGTGCTAGCCAAGTTTAAAGAACATTTATTTAACGTAGTAAAGCAATTTGTAGGGTCTAGGTAACGTCTTTAAAGTAGAAACCTTGGCTGGCACCGACTCATAGATATGCTTAAGTTTTTGAGTCGGTCCTATTTTTTGTTAAAAAAAATTTTTTCTTACTTTTTAGTGATTTATTGCCACGTAACGTACTCGTACTATACTGTCATAGTATATTAAACGGCACTTGTAGCCAAAAAGCTACCGATACTTACACAAAAACCGAAACCGCTGCAAGTGTGCCTATAAAATTTGAAGAGTTCCTTCAATTTTCCCAAAGATATCGTCATCAGATCCTAACATGATGACAATGGGACCATCTTGGAAGTGTGCCCTTTCAAAAAAAAAAAAGAATTATCAAAATCGGACAACTCTGTAAGAAGTTATGCGTGGTCATACATAAAAAAAATATGTACGTGTCATGTACATGTCCCCCTTTTTTTTTGTCGGTTAAAAAATATGTATGCTTTATTTCGGCTGTTGTGAATGGTGCTTTACGATGCATTGATACAAAGTAGACACCTTCATTTAAGGAAATATCAAAGGTGGTTTAACTTAATTACCTATTTGAAGACATAAATACCTACTTCCTTCATGAGCGAAATATTAAATGTACAGATTTGGTTTTCTTACGTTCTCTTTACATGTGTTCCTAAATAATACATGCCTTAGAGACCGGTGATATAATGGTTAGGTATAGCCTAGATACTCAAGTTTGCTAACAAAACTTTGGAATCTAGGCGGCGAGAGGCAAAGTCCTAGATTTGGAGAAAAAGCCTGTTTTTCTGTTCCGTAATTACTTGCAGTTCCGCAGATAACATTTTATTACATTGTCGATAAATCTCTCAGTACGTTCCAAAAACATTTACAAAAGAGAACTAGATCAGTGCGGTCTTTAAGAAATATCCTCAAAGTGCTTTCTTTACATATATTGTTATGCTTATTTGACTGTTTTAACACTTAATTGGTTGGCGATGTGGTAATTACGTTAAGCAGTATAATATTATAACAATTTAGAACAGAAATACTCATAAGATCCGCTTCCGGACATTCGATCGGTCTTAATTTTGGCATTTGTTTATTTGGTACTTGCGGGCATATTGACGTAAGTGTACTAAAGTTAAGTACTAGACAGTTAGTACCCATCCACTACGAGAACGCAGTAATATGGTATCATGCTGGTCTGTTGTTGGAGTCTAAAGTTGACCGTAGGAACTCCTAAGCTAAAGAAGATTAATCCATCTAGTTTGGGTTCCTGGCTACTGGCCTGGATAATTTACGCTTTATAAAAGTTTTTTTCCATACACGAGTACATTAAGGTATCGATTTTATTTATTACTATTTTAATTAACTAATAAAGTTCATTGAAATTGTAATAAATAAAATCCGAAATCATTCATAAATATTGAGAAACGAAAGCACCAATGAAAAATCATCAATCATCATCTTTGAGAATGCTCTTTTTTATTTGAAAATATAAATTATTTGATAAGGATTATCGATTTAATTACTTTGTGGGATAGCTGTATGCAAAACTGACCTAAGCTTGCTATTAAAGTCCGAATCTCCAATCTCAGCACAGTTTTTTTTAAGAAGGGGCGCCGTGTTTATTTAAAAGCTCATTACTGAATCTTTTTGCGTTCGACTTTATTGGACTCTTGAGGTCGTCGTTTATGCTGATATACATTACGCGTTTTTAAAGCCTACGCTAATTTAAGAGTTCTTAGAATAACGTAGGTATTATGAATTAGCGTGAAATATGCGCTTTTGTCATATGTTTGTATTAGAGCTCCAAACTTTAGGTTCATCATTATAAGGCACGAAAGTATAATTTACCGCCGATTACCCAACTCCTGGAAAAATCCAGAACCCGCTATTTTATAGCCTGACCTAGGCGTCTGACTCCAACCTAGGACCTCATGACCTAGGGTTGCTTTTAAGGCTGAGGTTAAGGCTAGGCTAACCATTAGGCTCGAGATACGTAACTAGATTTGTAATTGTTTAGGAATTACAATGTAAAGTTCATATGAAGTTAACGCTTTGCAATTTACTTTAAGACGTTCATTAAGTGTTGGTAAGACCGCCAAGTGTGCACCAGCTTTTAATAACATTTTTCGTAGCGCCGCCATATTGAAGTGTCGGATAAAGAAAACGTTTTAAGCGCAATTTTCCACTCGGTGATACTTATCTGGGCTCTGAAGTAGGTCGGCGGGTCACACTTTATCAATAATGTACGAGTGGCTGTGGAGAATGGACTCCGGTTGCTTTTCCATTTTCCGTTTGAATTTACTTTGCGGTTTTAAGGAGATCGAGATCCTGTTTGTAGTTGAGAATGATTACAAATCTACTAATCATTTAATTACTAGCTTTATTAATCCATGAAAAATATTTACATTTGTAACCCTTTCATGTATCATAGAAGGACCGCAATAAAACGGGTATGAAACCACTAAAATGCCAATTTTCGTCGGTGTAGAAGGGGTATATATGCACAAGACAGTTTTCCTTCAAACTAACTCATTTCGCATACTCCTTCTGTTTTCGCGTGCTATGACCAGAAAATTATTAAAATGCCTATCTACCCTGTGCTAGAGTTGTCAACATTATTTCGCGTGTCACCTGATGAAACTTTCGTGATGAGCGCGGAGTCTTCAAATGTTTGTCTGGAATTTGCGGGCGAGTGTGTCGCTTTGTTCTAATGGTTGTATTTCTGCGTGACTAATGATAACTTCGCCTGTAGCGTCTCAGGGTTGCCACTGCCAGTTACATAGAATACCAGAATTATTATTTATCATTTTCTATTTATTACAAGTGAGCCCTTTAATGCAACTGCAACTGCACTGATTGACGCAGTCTAAGATAGAAATGGAGTAGCAAGTTAGGAATAGGATGAAATCAACACACCTTTCGGTTTTCGTTACTCGTAGTATCGGGAATCCTAAATGGCTTGGCGGTACCTCTTTGCTAGTAGGGTGGTAACTAGCCATGACCGAAGCCACCCACCAGCCAGGTTACATTATTGATCGAACGAATCATTGACTATACAGTTAACTCAATTATTACGAGTACGCTTACTTTGGGGCTATATAGCGATGTGTGTAATTGTCCTATAATATTTATTTATTTTATTTAATATATTAAATATATTATCGGAGTTTTTCTGAGAGCTTTTATCTCGTGTGCTGTATTTTTCTGTACATTGTGTAGAAACTTTAAGATGGATTGGATGAGAAAATAGGATTGAGTTTTCTGAAATCTGATCTAAAATTTTTGTTTATTTAAGACATTACTTATGTTTCGAAAACGTTCTGTTAACAATAATTAAATAATATAATATTTTTTTGGTAGTGAATAGTCAACCCTAAAACATAGTTCTCGCACAGCAGTAAACTAGCTCAAGAGCACTGCGACTGCGGTTAAGTAGTTACGCGTGTTTCAAAAGCTCTGTCAACATGAGCTTAGAACAAGGCCCCTATTATTTGCGTATTCAAGCTTTATGTTACTACAAACACTTAAATGTTCTCTGTTATGTACTAACTGCCAAAGCACCAACGATGTCGTTAAATGGTGTAATTTCGCTCTGAATCCGTAAATTTAAAGCTTATCAATTCGTTGTATGTACCCTTTTAAACGAAACTGAGGGACATTTCTTGGCAGAGAAGAAAGGAAACACTCGAATATTATGTTTAGTCTTGTCTCCTTTATCAGTGTTGTCCATCGAGTATTTGAAGAATTTTTCTCTTCTACCTGGCCCTATATAACCGTCGTTTAAATTAGAATTTGTGACCTAAGATCTAAGTCTCATCTAAGAGTTCTTTAATAGACACTTTTTGTTAGTCGCAATGGTAGTTCCCAAGATTTAGAAAATAGACGTACTAAAGATGGGGTGATCCATCCATCCGTCCACCTTTAGGATATCGATCTAGCAACTATCTTGTTGTCACAAAAACCGTTTTTAGCACGTAGAATAAGGTAGTTCAATAAAAGCTCGTAACAATTGTGTTGTGTATGTTTCCAGCGCTGCATATGGCACTGCGGCGGGAGCGGCGCCCGGCTCGCGCGCGACAATGCGGCGGCGCACTACCGCGCCGTGTGCCGGGCGCTGGTCGCCGAGGCGCTGGAGCTGGCCTCCTTCCTCGCGCGGGTGCGCGTGCACGGCGCGCGGCACCTGGGCGCGGCCGAGGACTCCGCCATGCACCTCGACACGCTGCACTTCTCCGACTGGGTATGTCATCACACATTACAACGTAGTTTGCTAGCATTTACCAGCAGCAGGAATACGCACTAGTGGCAATGAAAGCGGAGTCATTCCGTAGACGATGACTGGTATTCGTTGTTTCCCAGAAGTTAAAAAAGAGCAGAGAATGGAGCATGGATATATGTGGGAAATAACTTGTAGAGTTAATAATGTATCTCTGGAATTGGTACGTTAAGAGCAAGTACCTACTGGGACTGACTGTCCTTTTCTTGGGACTAGACAGCATATGAGTTAGTGAGTTATGGTATTGCAGGACTTCTTTTCTCTCCTCTAAGATAGAAGGATTTTGAACTTATACCTCACTCGCAGCTTCACTTATCTATCGGTCTGTATCAGATTACTTTACTGAGCCAGGAACTGAGTTCCCAACGCCAAAATAAAAGGGAACGAAAAGCTATTGGATCCGTAGTCTGATCGTTTAGCTAATATTAACCAGGAGACATATGTAAGGACTCTATATAATCCTTGTGGATGATTTTCTCCGGCCGGGATTATTGATATTCGTATTTGATTGTTTTGAATGTATCACTTTTAACTTTCCTCTAGTTCCTCCTCCTCGCCTAGTTATCATAATATATTAATACCCTCCCGAAATAAATTCGGCCACGGAGGCCAGTCTTATGTTGAGACTGTCCCTCTGATCTGGACATATTATTATAGTTCAGAAGCGTGTATGAATCGAACCACAGAACTCTGGACTTCATTATCCGTAGCTTGCTTGCTAACCATGGGACCGACAAGGCAGTTAATTGTCATAACACAAAGTTAGTCACAACATTGGGTGGGAGGTTGTGTCAGGTGACTCAAGGCAGGTATTTGACAAGCCGTAATTAATTTTACTCACAGTGACAGACGAATGGCGCAGACAATTGTTTCTATTAATTCAGTATGTAGATTGGATATAAAGAATTGTGTATCCATCAATTACCGTTTGTACAGAAGTGGGTGGCAAATGTCACAGAGTATTTTGCGAAGTCTATAAATTAACTGAGCATAAGTCATTCTTAAACAGAATGTCAATTAAATTATTATATTTTAGCCTTGTTTAATGGTTAAATCTTTATTTACATCGTTATCATACCTATTTTAATGTAAAAGATAGTATTCTAACCCAGTTCTAAAATTTTAAATAATACTGGAGCTACATACATAGATATTACCACCATGCCTCATTCCCATAGGAGTGACCACGTCCTTCAACTTGCTGCGATTGCACTTACTGAAGATGGGCATAAAAATACCTGGCCGATTTTTTTTAGACTTGGCTTTTTTTAGGCTGGGCTGGACAGGAATACTCCCGGGTGCAGTCAGGGGATAGTTTATGCGATTAAACGCCCCCCCTCTGCAAAGTTCAAGTCCCCTACCTGGTGGTTTTATGAATTTGATTTGAATAAGATTCCAGGTCATTTTATTTGCTATGCACCAATATTTCTCAACGGCTAACGGTGGGGCGTGCAAGCTAATTCGGATGTAAATATTAATACCGGCGTGCTCTCTAGGAATTTAGCGTTGAATTAATTAGATTATGCGGTGGGCGTGTGAACAGCGCACCTGGCGGTCAGTGTCGGCTCCGTTTCGAGCCAGACGCTGAATTATTATTAATGATTAATTAATAATAATTGTTTCTGTTTTGTTTACCGATTATACTCAAATATCTGTTGACTTTTAGTAAAAAGTCATCAGATTTTTGAAACTACCTTGTTCATTCAGTAGTTGTTCTATTTGGCATTGAATCGTGATGTTTTGGGTTTGAGACACTGAAATTTTAAGCTTTTTTTTTTCCAAGAAATTATAAGTTATAAATAATCCGGAGTTGCGCTTTTGGTGGTGGTTTTATTACACCTGAGGTGCGCTTTGAAGAGCACTTTAAGCTTTCAGTCTCCATAATTATCTATTATCACTACACTATGCAATCTGCAATAGAGCAGCATTGTGGGCCTAGGCTCCAAATTCCCTCTCCCATTGCATGAATAGCTTGGCCAAGTGACATTAGTAGCATTTAAATAACTAATAAGAGAGCTCTTTGTGACAGAGTTAATGATAGTGAAATAGTAATTTTAAAATAGTAATTATTTTATATTACTAGTACGTACCTGTGTTACTAAAAACTAATCTTAGAACGACGATTATTCAAATGTAGCTCTGATGCCATGTCACAAAATGCAATTACCATAACTTATGGCTACTATGTGGCTCTATATTAATATCTTCCGAACACTATCATTAATTAATATGCTGACATTTAAGACGTTGCTCAAACCCGTGCGCGAGTAAGTCACGAATTTGGTAGCGGCAATCACTTTGGGGCGCATTAGCCGTGCCAAAATGACGGGTTACATGAACCGTGACGATGTATTGACCGCGAGCTACTATGTGACCTTTTCCAGCTAATTGTACGCAGAATTAATCCTAAAGGAATTTATAATATAGGTATTTTATTAAAAGTCCTTATAGGCTAGTAATGTTTATTGTTGTTATTGTTGGTTAAATTTATTTAAAGTTGCAAATTACGCAGATGACAAGACCACAATGTTTCGTACCGCGTACGAACGAACGAATGATGAGTTAATGTCACTGTTTTCCGCAAAAACCTAGCAAGTGTTGCTGATATTTTGTTCGAATCCCGACAGTTAAAATTGCCTTACAATTAATTATTGTCGAGGCAATTTAATTGTCACGAAAATGTAGTGATATTGGAGCGCATTCGCCGTGCTAAAATGACGAGTTTGATGAACCGTGGCGATGTATTGACCGCGAGCTACTATGTGACCTTTTCCAGCTAATTGTACGCAGAATTAATCCTAAAGGAATTTATAATATAGGTATTTTAATCAAATTCCCAATAGGTAGGAATTGTTGGGAGTTATTATTGTTGCTTAAATTTAATTAAAGTTTGACTTCAATAGTGCGTTAATGTCATGTCTGTAATGTTTCGTATCGTATGAACAAACGGATGATTAATTAATTTTGTTATTTTCGGCATATACTTGACAAACATGAATAAAATCCGCGCAAGTATTGCGCAAGCTTGTGTAAATCAAAACAGGTTAAATTGCATTAATGAAATATCATCATCATCATTATCAGCCTACTAGCGGCCCACTACAGGGCCAGGCCTCCCTCCTTATAGGAGAGGGGATATGGAGCGTACACCCACCACGCTGCTCCAATGCGGGTTGGCGGGCTGAAATATACTTTGATGGTATTGACAAAATATTGTGGAACTACTTAAATTGGCAAACAACATAAAAGCATTTTATGTTGCAAAATTGTCAGGTTGTCGCGGTAAATAAATGTTTTTTTCGTGTGGCTTGATTTTCAAAAGAAGTTTTTAAAAAAAACCATGTCTAAAGGAAGCAATAAATCCTAAAAGTGACTTATTACCGATATATTCTGCTAAAATGACATAATTAGTTACTTACATAGTTAAGTTAATGAGCTCTTATATCCTTACTAATATTATAAAGGGGAAAGTTTGTATGGATGTTTGTTACTTTTTCACGCAAAAACTACTGAATGGATTTTGATGAAACTTCACAATAATATAGGTTACATATCAGAATAACACATAGGCTACATTTTATACCGAAATTCCCACGGGAACGAGAACTACGCGGGTGAAACCGCGGGCGTCCTCTAGTTAGTTATAAAAGTTGCTTAGGTATAAATCAGAATAAGATGGTGGTACTGGCTACTAGAAATGTTAAGACGATTTTTTTATCAATTCTTAAGAATTTTGTTCAGAATTAAATTTTTTTTTGTAATACCTCGTATTGGCTTGGGATTGTTAATAAATATATTTCTATTTTTTATCATAGACAAACCGAAGGATTTGGAGAGCCCTGCAAGTATGTACCTAATTGTTAAAATGCTTTTCGCGGTTTTGTTGTTTTCACGGTCCTTAAAAATAAATTATTCACAAGTTTACTTTTTTTAGTAACTTGTTTTTTACATTATATAAAGACATTTATTTACACTCTAGAGAAGAAGTTAGCAGTAGTAAAATATTCAAATAATTTTCATTGTATGCGAAGTGTTTTTATAACGCCTGTCAATTTACTTATAGCAAATGCGTCCTATGTGGTATTTGTATTCGTAACATTGGAATAATACTGTATTCACTAGTAGTTACCAAATGAATCAAGACATATAAAGTTGAGTTGTCGAGATAGAGATTGAAAGAGTGAGGTACACACACTTATTAAATCATTTCCGATATTCAAAAAGCTTCAGTAAGTTTATTTAATTGTTACGCTCTTACGCATGTACGAGTACAACCAACTCGACTGATCATTCAAAGATTTTGCATTAATGTAGTCAGAGGTACCTGTAGTATTAGGTACTTTTCATAGTATACCCAAGGGACTTATATTTTGACTTTAACGAGGAACGTACTTTATTAGAGATTACCTATTCAAAAAAAAATTTATGATGTGTTTTATCTTTTCTATTATTACAGACGAATGTACTGCGTTCTTTCGTTGCGTTCGTTTTGCATCCGAACGAGTTTTTGAAATTGTATCAATAACTTGTCAGTGAGTAATTGCTTTTAATTTATTTCAGGCGCGGTTCTGGATGCAAGTTATTGGTGATCTCCGAATGGGAGTTAAGTTAAAGAAAGTGAACTATTCAAGAACGCCCATCGAATATGAGCTGACTCCGTATGAAATACTAATGGACGACATAAGGTCGAGGCGGTATACGTTAAGGAAAGTTGACGGCGCGATACCTCAAAAGTATGTTATTAAATTTTTTATTTATAAGTATATTAGTGACCCGCCCCGGCTTCGCACGGGTGGATTGCTGGTACAGGCGGCGGTGCACAAAAGCCCCGCCCCATCCGCTCTTTTTGAATCTTATATATCTTGCAAAATATTTACTTAAATTACATGTTGTAAAGGGCAATAGTAATCTATATTGAATGCACAAAGTATTTAAGATACCTAATTGGATAAGGATTAATGCAGTATTGCTTAAAATCGCTTCGTAAATAAGCCATTAGGTACTTTTGGTTGAATGTAAAAGATAAAGTGGTTATTGTGGGTTATCCCTAAGAGATAGACATATACCATCGTGGACTATTTTGTTGTCCTGTTTAAGATGTGCAATACTGTAGTACATTATTTTGATATATCTCGTAGGGTTTAGCCAGCGTTTGCAATGTAAGCGCAAAAATGCGTTAATTTGCGACATTACATCAGAAACCTTTCTGTACTATATTATGCATGTATTATACACCGCATGAAAATCGGTTGCGTAGTTTTAAAGATTAAAGCATACAGAGACACACAGAAGAAAGCGACTTTGTTTTATACTATGTAATGATATAATATCTAAATACGTATACGTATGTATGGGAATAGAAAAAAAAATATTAATATAATTTTGATTGCCTTAAAATGTTTACCCCCGTCGAGATTTTTTTTTATCATCGACTACAAGTTGGCCCTTGACTGCTATCACATCTGATGTTAAGTGATGATGCAGTCCAAGATGGAAGCGGGCTAACTTGTTAGGAGTGGGACGAATATCCACAGCCCTTTCGGTTTCTACACGACATCGTACCGGAACGCTGAATCGCTTGGCGATACGTCTTTGTCGGTAGGGTGGTAACTAGCCACGACGAAAGCCTCCCACCAGCCAGACAAAGACAAAAAAAATCTCAATCTGCCCCGCCGGGAATCGAACCCAGGACCTCCGTCTTATAAATCCACCGCGCATACCACTGCGCCACGGAGGTCGTCAAAATTACGGTAAGTCATCGGTCCTAGTCATTAACTGAGATCATGAGATTCAAAATATTATCATCCTAAGCCCGCCAACCCGCATTGTTGTAGCGTGGCAGATGTAAGAGAGAAGCTTGGTCGTTAAGAAATAAGCTGATAATGATGTCCAAGTTTTCTATTAGCTTGTTTTTGTTTTCACACTACAGGTCTGGTTGCCGAAATTATTTCGGACGTATGAGGTTTAACTTGTAGACCGTGCGCCTTGCATGCTCTGCTAAGTTGTGTTTATTATAATCTATGGTTTTTATGGTGTTCACTTAACATCAGATGGGAACTACCTACTTGCCCTAATAACTACTAAAGAAGGTTATGTTTCATTAACTGCATCTTATTTGTTACAGTGTCAAAAAGGACGCACACGCTATGATACTCGAATTCATTAGAAGTAGACCTCCACTCAAAAAGGTAATAGACAAATTATCAACGTAATACATTAGTATTAAATTTAAATGAATCTCTCTTGCATATCATGACTAATATAACATCACAGATTATAGACTCTTTTAGTACCTACCTACGTCTTAAGTCTAAGGGACGGGGAACGAACCTATGGCCTCTCGTTTTTTAATTTTAATATTATGGACAATACTCACGAGTGTTTTAGTTTTAATTATATTACTATTAATAACTATTTTCGCTTATGATCAGGCATCAGAACGCAAATTACCACCACGACGGCGAGAGGTGACGCCGCGGGAGCAACTGCTGGCCTCCATACAAGTGGGACGACAGCTCAGGCCGACGCCCTACTCAAGGCGGTTATGTGAGTACCTATTGAACTTATCTATATTATCGGTTGATAGATGTATGCTGCTGGATACAGAATTTTCGAAGGGACATCCAAACATAACTTGTCATGTTCCGCCTATGACCAATAGCTAAACATATTTTGGTTCCGGTGACGGGTAACCGATTTGTTGATTCGCTGCTTTCGGTGGTTTTAAAGTCGCTTGTAGCTAGCTACCAGCGGAGCGCTAGGTTGAGTATGGTCCGTGGTGTCAATCCGGAGTGTTATGTCAGGTGGTGTGCCGCGCTATGGGGTGGCCATCCCAACACCATATGATCACAACGTTTATCGGCTCTAGGTTATTTGCCATTCGCATTGCTACGTCAGCGTCTGAAAAGCAAAGATTCAGGACAGAAAAACTATTAAAAAAAAAACGATTAGGTATCTACCTATGTACACTTTAATATTTTTTTTTAAAAATCGTAAGCTACGTTTGAAGGCTTAGAATAAACAGGTAATTTATTATTGTAGGTTGCGGTTACTTAGATTAGTTATACTTAATTTGAAATTTCTTTGGCCAGTTCGTTCAGCCTTAAACAGTTAGAATATATATAGCCTGGATACATGAAAATTTTCTATTAGAAAATCTTATTAAAATTACCCATCATAATATTTAATTATTGTTCCAGATTCCTGCTCCTTTCCCTCCGCCATCCTTGAAACGATTACAACCCAACCCATTAAATAAAATTCCTAGTGACACTATAATTTATTTAAAACAATAAGCTTTATTTTTATAGAATGGTTTGTACAAGTTTTAAATCAAGTCAAGTCAGATATTTAAATAAACATTTACCTCAGCCGTGTCTTTGCTTTTAATTTTTGGCAGGCGCTATCGAGAAAAACGTTAGCGGATGAGATTTTAAAAAACTAATTCTTCGACTATATAACCAATTATATGGTTGACGAATTTATTAAAGTAAATATCTAGCTATAAAGAAGGTAGGAGAAGTTTTCTTCTTTATTTTTAAAAATATATTTCACAGAGTTATTTCTGGATCAGCTCAAAACTTCAATAACTTGGGGAAAACCTGTTATAATTAAATCAATTTTAAGCGTCAAAGAATCAACATACATTGTTCAAAAGAAAAAAGAGAACCTAATATTATAATTTTGCTAACATTTAGCTTGATAGTTCAAAATATTTAACCACAGACTGTGTGGAACTGATTTGTTATAAGTTGAAAGTCTCTTGAAGAATAGAAGGTCTTTGAAGGTTATATTACAATAGTCACTTAGAACGATAGCAAAGTTTGTAAGTAGTGATGTCATACAGCACTTTATCTCCAGGCTTTAGTGGTCTAAGGTTTTAGTGGTTGCGTCAGCAGCAACCAAACAGCGCTCGACTTTCGTAACGCATCACCACACAATGCTCGTGTAGATATGGCGATATCGTGCACAATGGCACAAAAGTAATCTTATTATTTTGTTTTGTTGTTGGATTTATTTACTACTGATACTTTGCCTACAGGAATACTTAGGTATTGTCATATTTAGGTATATCAAACATAAGACATCATAATGCGTAAGTAATAGTCTATGTAGTTTGAACTCTGGTCTAAGAAAAACAGACAGATACGAGTACCTCTGACAGAGAACTCGATAATACTGTTGACACTCTGTACATCGACCGCGTCGTGGAATGGGGGTACCCGTTTCTTATTTGAATTCCAACCATGGTCCATGGGGCGTCAGGTTCGATTCAGCCAGATCACAAATTCCATTGGCTCGAACTTCTCTCAATCCTGGGTTTGCGCGTCTTACAGGAAACCTACTTAGAGAATGATTTCTTTTGAGAGATCAGGTTGCTTATCATTACTGACGATGCCTGAACCGATTGCGTCAGAAGTAACCAAACAGCGTTCTACTTTCGTAACGCATCACCGCACAATGGTGTAAGATATGGCGATGGCGTACAATCACACAATAAATCCTTAAACTAGGCTAATTCAACCTTTTACTGCACGCCAATTAATTTTATGACTGGCCACTATATATGTGCCTCCAATTTATTTACCTAGGCTTTGATAGGTAATAAATAAATTATATAAGCACCATATTAAGTAGTTATCGTTGGTGATTTACAATTAGGTATATGAATCTGGCGCAGATTTCATTTGGTACAAGTAATCTGACGTCATGCTTGATGGAAACTTAAACTTCAGTAGGTACCTTACAGGATGTTGTAAAGCTCTAGACATAAGTATATTTGATTTACTGTTGAGTTTCTTCTCGGCTCGCATTAGCAAAACTTGCGTTTCAAGCCGGTGGTAGATTCACTAACAATAGAACACGTCTATTCTATGTGTTCTGTAACATATTAAATATAACTGTAAAATATATTTGAGGTAAACTAATTTGAAATTAAAATATTTATTAGAATATAATAACGTTTTATGATTGTAAAGAAAACGATTTAGGAGCTTGTTGTGCTTAAAATGAAGCAGAGGCACCAGAAACCACATTAGTGCTAAGTCAGTATTGTAATGAAACAGTTTTAAAATGAGGTTTTTCTTTATTTTTTTTAAACAACAGAACACGTAGCTACTAACGTATTTTCTGCGATCCATTTCAGCATCCGACAGTGGAATACAAATGTATTTTTAAATGTCAATATGTGTTTTTGCATTCAAGCCGCAGTGGAACTACAAACAAGATGAAAGGACGGGGTTAATGCAGCCTTACGTGCAGAATAAATAAGAGATAGAGAGAGAGAGATAATGTCACACATGCAACTGTTTACTTTTATAATAATTTAATTTTGCGGATACACACATGTGTTCGGCTGTTTTTTTAAATAGACTTCTTTTAGACGACAAAACGTACAGATTGCCCATTTGGTGATTGTGTGTTCGCAGGAAACACTTTCAAAGGATCAGTCCCAATATTGCTGTTTGATGCCTCATTGAGCCATAGATGCTAAGCCTTAAGCTTGTTTAGCATAGTTGACGTAGAAATTACAGGAATTTGAACAGCAACCATGCTAATCAGATCGGAATAGAGCAATGCTAGGCGGCAGAAAGAAACATGGCGGTAGGTAGAAAAAGTAAAGTAGTCCGTTCCCGAAAAAAAATCTGTGAAACAAAAAAATACTTAGCAATAAAAATGTTTATATCATATGTTTATGTTCTTATTTTGCTAATAGCTACGTACCTACTCGTATAGCGAATCCATGTAGGTATTCGCAACTTACTATGTGGCATATTAATTACTAAAAATGAATTTTGGTTTAAATATTCAAGCTACAATATTTAAACGTAGTTACGATAAAAGTTATTTAATAAAATTTTGTCTAGACTCTTTGTTGTATGTCTATTTCTCATATAGCCTAGAGTCTGGAGCGATGTGGGAAGCTTGCGGTTACATAACTAGGCTCCACTTGTCTGCCAGTTCTCAAACTGTGTAGGTCACGGGCAGCATCTAGTATTGATCCGAGATTACGTACTGGAATTTCTATATGCGGGTTTGCTAAAGAAATACTAAGTATATTATTTTAGGGTCAATCTGTCTGTGAAAAGTCCCAGTATGTATCTCCTTCTATGGATTAATTATCTAACTAAAATTCTTTCCGAAATTATAGATTCCCTATAGGCTCCTTTTCAGACATTTGAAGTTACATGTACTCATATGTTGTAAAGGCCATTTTAAGTTCTGAACTTTGAAAATCTGTGCTGTCTGAAAATCTCGTACCCCATGATAGAGATTTTTTACTAAAGAATCACAAGAAAAAATGGTACCTAACTAAAAATATTTTATAACTGGATGAAATGTTTGCCCGGAAAACTGAAATCGTCTTAATTATGCCTCAAGAGATATTGCTCAAAACTTTTAATAAGGTAACCCGATTATGATTAAAAGTTATAACTTTCTTAGGAGAACCTATTATAAAAGTTACAGAATTGTTGTATTGAAAGAGTTAATTAATTACATTTTCGTTAATAACTTAAAATTAATTTATTACTTTAATTAATTGTTTAGTTTAACGCATAGGGAGCGAACCTCCACGACCTTCCTTACCACAAGCACCGCGGAATTAAGCAAGTGTTGCTTCTGAACGTTGTATTAACGCATTTTTTGTTCTAGTGAAATATTGATACGCGTTCTTATCATGTCAAGGTCGTTACGAAATACTCAGATTGTTAAGCGGATCACGAGACTCGTAGTTTAGAAATACGAATTGTAAATAAGGGTTAATAAGTAATGAAATATGAATATTAAATATGAGATTTTATGAATATTACTGTAATGTAGTTTTTACTGAAAATTTATTTTTTATTGTGAAATGAGCTAATGTTAAGTGACAAAGTTCTTTTAAACAGTATCATCCTATCTTGTAAGGTGTACGAGGTAATTCCTGTACTTATACCCAGACACAGGTTATACACTAGGCATATGTCACTTGGCGGTATACAATAAAGAATTCTAAATTGACCAGAGCTGGATTTCGAACCCAGGACATTCTTTTTTGTAAATCAAGGCGTTAGATGGTTTAAGATTTGTAATAAAAATATAATCTATCTATCTTATCTATCTAAACTCATCAACAAAAATTACTTGTTATTTATGTCCCAAATATATTAAAAGAACTGCCACTTACCGTTATGTGTGCAATACACGCCATTGTCATAAATAGCAAATATTTATTCAGTCGTCTTTCGTCAGCGATTCCCAAAGTTTGAAAAACTTTATATTTTAATTTGATATACTTTAAATGATATATTAACTGAAAAAATAGATATACTTATTGGACAATTACAAAAGTTAACTTGATCATACTTTTTCTGGCAAGAATCAAAGGAAAGAATACGAGATGTAATACGAAAAAAACGATTGTTGTTTTAGCTGCTGAATTTACATTAATTAAAAACAGGTAGATATAATATAACTCGGTTCAAAAAATATTTTAAGCAATTTTTTTAAATAACCTATAAAAGAAGTGTACTTAAATATTTATAGAGATTTAATTAATAAAAAGTTTTTATACAAAAAATGATGTAACTATTAACACAAAATTACCAAAGTTGGGCAACCCTTTGAGGAAAGAATAAGATAGTCGAACAACAATTCATTTTTAAATAAAGAATAGAAGATAGTTTTTAACAATAAGGATATTTATTTGACAGCAGAATCATACTTTGAGAGCCGTTGGCTGCAAGTAATGGAAGACAAGTTACAATCTCGCCTAGCCCAGTCCGCGTTCGATCTTACTGCCGCGTTGTCGTGTGATAAAGCCTTATTATAACAACCTCCTTCTTACTTTACATTAACTCACGTTGTTCTAAAATTATACGCATTGTAATTCATTTTAATAAAAAATACATTTATAATAAAAATGATTTATAATATTAAATATAATATTTATTATGAATTAAAGTAATTCAATTAAGTGAAGTGTTTTTACGGCTTCGTAATTCTAGCTAATAAATGGGATTAAGAGGTCTATCGATGTTCATTCGGTTCGTGGGAAAAAACTGTTGTGTACCCCTTTCTTTGGACGTGTTTTAATTGAAAAGACATCTAGAATATATAGGCATAGGGTTGGATTTGGAAAAGCTGAGTGGAAAGTGATTTGACGACACTAGTTTTAGTATCTGAAAAAACAAACATTTTATGATGGGAGTGTACGTAATGAACACACTTGCTATGGACATCAGTCGTAAGTACTTATGAATTTACCGATTAAAAACCTTATATCTTTTAAGTTAAATTCATTATTGCATTTTTTGGCTTACAACGTTTCTATGTAGGAGACTATTGATTGTATACATTCGATTAGATTATTTTGTTAATTTTGAAGAAATTGCGGCTTAGAGTTTGTTTAAGAGTTGCGGCTACTGTTAACAAAAGATCTAATTTCTTGTTAAATAATTATCTAGCTCCATGGCCTTGGATTCTGGTCTTTTTACCACCAGAATATTTTTCAGATATTTGAATCATTTAGACTAAACTACAGAGTTTATCTGAAGCTAAGATGGTAGACACAGGATGTAAATCTTTTAAGAGTACAGTTTGAACATGTAAGGTTTGATTCTACTCGGTAACTATCTTTAACTATCGATAACGGTAAAATTAATATTTTATAGCATCGTAATAAACGATGCTGTTAAATTGTTAAAGCACTTACGGTTATTTTCAACAGTTTATTGAAATTGTTAAAGTTATACATAAATATATGGAAAATGTGAGAAAATTGTATCGAGCGGTTGGTGGATTTCGCTTGAATTAAATACTGATAAGAAAAGCGTGTTTGATCTAATTGTATAATTAAGCATTATACCGGTTGTTACTCAAAACTATGCCCTGTGTGATAGTCTTAAAGATGAATTTTCATTGTCATTGTTTCACTGGGTAAATCCATTAACGTGGCTATAAATGTTAGCAGCTGTATGTTAATAATATTTTGTATTTTCTAAAGCCTTCGTAGAAACGTAATATATCCGTAGGCATACGCGATACATCAATTTTATAATAATACTAGCAGTCGCCCGCGACTTCGGCCGCGTGAAAACCTCTTGGGTAATCTATTAATTTTAAAGACAGACTTTCATATAATTCTTTCCCCGCTCTCCTTATTCTACCCCTCTCAATTAAATTTTTTTATAGCTTCCCGTGAAACAATATCCTCCGTCCCGTCCCGTGTACTAAAGATCTACATTTTTGTAAAACATTGTATACACTACACTTATATTACTATTAATAGTAATATTAATATTACAGTACATTAATATTAACAATATATATTTATGGCAAGCTGATGTGTATAGCTTTTAATAGTCTATTTTACTTTTGAGTCTAGCTTTCATAATAAAACAAAATAATTTACAATCCGACATGCAGATAAGCCCGTTTAAACAAACGAACAAACTTTTTCGTATATTATATAAATATGGTCTGCCATGCCAAATAATTTGAAAGAAAAGATCAAAGATCGAATTCTCAAAAAATATCAGTACCAAAATGTTGACCCCTATTCAGTACGTACACGGAGGAGGTCAACTTAATTTGGACGATATAGCGGCATTATCATGTTTGTTAGAAATTTTGTAAAAATATTACAAAATCGGAGAGATTTAAGTTTAGTTGTATAAATAATGACGTAAACTTCAGCATATGAATTAAATGATTTATTACAGTCGCACTTTTTAGAAATTTTGTAATATCTCCGAAACTATATAACTAATTAACATACTGTAAAAGGCAAATCTTATCTCTATAATATTCTTGTGATTATTAATTAATTTATTTTGACAAGGATTTGAGTTTAGTTCGAAAAATAATGACGTAAACGTAAGCATATGAATTAAATGATTTTTTAAAACACAAAAAGTTATATATCTGCCAATATATAAAAGATAGATATATGCTATCGTGGATTTTTTTGTAGAACTTTTTAAGATGCATAAAGTTTTCATACAATGTTTTCAATTATATCCAAGGCAGCGTACGCGCATAAAGCTAAATTTAATAAATTTTACGAACGGTCCGACTCGCGTGGCAAAACTATGATAACTCGTATAATATATGCAATACAAATATAAAATATAGCCTATAACACTCACCGATAACGTAGCATTCTACTGGTGAAAGAATTTTAAAAATCGAATCAGTAGTTCCGACGATTAGCCCCGACAGAGTTTTATTTACAAACTTACAAACTTTACCTCTTTATTATATTAGTATAGATTATCGCCCCATCTGAATTTTGATAATTTCATGCAATGCACCTGGGTACCTGATTATTAATCTGTTCGTATGATAATTATACCGTAATGCTATCTATTTTTTGACACATAATTATTTTCTTATTATTATTCCTGTGTTATGAAACCTAAAATTAATAAATGTGACATCAAGGTACATGAACAGACAATGCTATAGATATCTACTATGTAGCAAGCGCGAACCGTGTTATGCAAGATCTCGAGATTGTGAATGGATGTATGGAATGGGAATGATTTTATCTGCACTTTATCTTTCTTGATACCTACCTACTGAGTTCCTACGTGACTTGAACATGAGAATAATACTGAGAAATGTAGAACATTGCGAAACAGGTTATAGATGATTTCATAAAATTTTTGTATAATAATATAAATAATAAATATCAATGGCTGTATTATGATTTGGAAAGGCTTCACCAATGTTGATGAAGTTCATTGTTTTTTTTCTGTGAATTTATGCTCTGGCCTTGTTGAGATCGTGATTTAGGGTTTGTAATTTTTTAGTTTAAATTAATCGGTGAAACTCCCTCCATTCTTTTATTATACTAGGCTGCTACTGAGAAGATTTACCAAAAAGAGCTAGTCTTTAAAATTAAAAAAAGATTTCACTCCACGAAAATGTATGTGGTCATAAACTAAAATGTTAGCTTGAGTTTACCAGTGTATGCAAATAAAATTTTAAGAAGCTCAGTGACTGTTACTCGTAACTCAGCCGCAATGCAAATTTTCGTAAGACAATAAATGTGAAAATTAGATCTAAGTTTCACATTTATTGTCGAGTTTTGGGAAACCGTACAAATGTAGCTGCAGGGAAACCAGCAAAATTTTGAAAGTTTAAATTTCAAGACTATTAGAAAAATAAATTTGGGAACCTCTGACCCTCCAGTGCCGCGTAACCTAGTCACTGTGCCTACTAGGAAGGTATATAAGTAAAAGTAGTGCAAAGTAACATTATACCAGGATTGACCTACTTTTATCAGTGAAGCCTTACGGATGTGTAATACATTTCCGGAAAATGGTTCGATGTCACGTGTAACTGTAACAGGCTTATATGCATTTTTTCACACTTGATATGTCTGCATTTCTTTCAATTAATAATTCGAGGTATAAGCATATATTTTAAAAACCTACACACCAGCAGTAGTCCCACAGACTACATATTACAAGTTGGTATACTTATTAAGGTAATTAAAAGTATTTTTCAAAATTATTAAAACAAGCACTGACATACTTTATGTTAAGTTGAAATTCATCGCCTAGAACATAACATATTGTTTTAAATTTTGAATTTGAATTTACTTTTATTTAGGCGGGGACAAACGTAGTTTAGGTAGAACTTTCTTTCCCCGCAGGTTAAAGTATTTTGTCCCTGTTTGCAGCACCATAAAGTATTTAGAATTTTATACAGATATAGTGATCCTTGTTTTTCTCTTTTCAGTTCATAACTTCTAAGCAGTTGGGTTTTTTGTTTTTATAATAATAATTTTATTGCCTATTTCACTTTACTTTCCTTCCTCCAATTTCCTTAACTATGATGATGGAGTGATACTGCTCTCCTAGACCACAGATATTGCGTAACTGTTGATGGCAAGGTATGGTCATAGAATACGACCCAACTCTTGGTACTATCTAATTCGCTTCACCTCTCACTTCTGTAAACTACTTGCGTATCTATCTATTTAGGTATAGGCGGTAGGCACATACGGGATAGGAAATTATGTTACGAATAGTAATTTCATCGCGAGTAAATACTCTTTTCAGCTGAAGCTACCTGAACCGGTGATCGAGTCACTACAAATGGTCAAACTTAACATAGAGACGTTCAGTTTGCGTGTAAACTAAGCGTAGGTACTTGAATATACGAATTTGAATTTGAGCGAAAGTTTAAATAATATATTTTGTACACTTTTGCAAAGCATATGTAGATCATTAACAAAGGCTTTTTTCAAGAATTTCATCGTAATTTTGTTTCCAAATTTATCTTCTTACACTGGGATTTCCCAACCGAATGGAAAGTGGCACGCGTCAGTTACTTACTCATCGGAACAAGTAGGTAGGTTGTTGAGAACCTACGTTGCGACCTGTAAGTTGGTCGCTGGGACCTTTTGCAATGCGGATCTAAGATTTTTCCCTTTCACGTAGAACGCCGTCGTCGTCGCAGTACCGACCTTGATATATATTTAAAGGTAAACAGATATATTAAAATTGTTTATTTACCAATTGCCACTTATTGATTTCAAATTTCATTTCAAGTAGGCTGATAAACAAGCGTTTTTGAGGTTGTCGTGTTTTTCTGTGGCTCTGTGGGTAGTGACTCTACGTCGAGAGTCGAGAAGCAGATTCTGACAAGAGTTGTAGTTATCAAACTCCCACGCAGGAACTGCGATAATTACACTGGCTAGGTTAATAGTGAATGGTTTAAATCAGTATTTGGGCCAAATTGTTATTTAATCAAAATCTACAACCTATTTTACCTAACCTTACCCTATACTACTGCAGGGCTAGTTGTTTTTTTGGTCTGGAGGACAGAAGATTTTAGCTTAGACCCACCATTGTGAGTTGTTCTGAGTGAGTTAGTATGTCTTAAATCTATTTTAGGCATATATTACCCTAACCTTGCAATACTAGAAATCTGATATCTCGATGTTATTATGATGACGCGGTCACAACCACCGCAGATAAATGTAATAATAGTCGATATTGATGTTATCTATTAGGTATTATCTGTTTACGTAATAATTACAACTTATAAAGAAAGTTATTATAGAAGAAACTCACTTTTATTACAAAATAATTATGGCGATCGTAATCAAATTAAAAAAATAAACTCAATAAACGAAAACATAATTTGAGAAGTGTATATTTTGTATAGACCGAAGGAGTCTGTGGTTTTTAGACTTATAGTAGACTAATAAGAAAATATACTTGAAATAACATTTCCTATAATGTTCGACTGAAACGTTACTCAAATATTTAGAGTCTCTTTTATCACTGCAAAAAGATACAAAAATATTTATTTCATAAAATATTGTTTAAATTATGTATACAATGATTTGAACCAACCCAGTTAGTTTATGGTATTATTACTGTAATATATCACTATATTATATTTTCTAAATATCATATTCATACATATAACCATCACATTTGAGCGGTACTGAAATGCCTCAAGTGAGTGGTGGATTTAAGTGACGTTTCAATATTCGAGCATAAGGGATCTTTGTGATCAGACACTTCCCTGGTGTTGTCACGAAAACTAGAGCCTTGCATATAATTTTCAAAAGTTAATAACAGTAGTTATATCACCGCAAAATCGTGACCACAGCTTCATGGTTTACCATGTCCTTATCTGTAACGCGTATCTGTCTGTCAGTTCGTTTCGTAACATCCCCTAGTAAGAGATTTGCACGTTCGTTTTCGAAGAATCGGTATAGTAGTTTCGAAACGATTTAAAAATGTTCTTCTAGACTATTTCTATCGTAGACTAGAGACAGAACTAGAGCAAACACTCTGAAACAATTTAAAAGAACTTCATGGTACACTTTCGCTCGTTTCTTATTCGATTCTTTTCTGATATTATCCCTTGAGTCTTTGATGAGTTTGGGGGAGCGCGAATCAAAGACGATTCAGATGTTTTGAAAATATTTTCGTCGTAAATTCTGTATAATTATTTATTATTATTCGATTTTATGACATTATTACGTTTATGATTGTGGGCGATTTGAAAGAATAACAATCTTTTAAGAATTCCTAAGATTGTTGAGAATATATATGAATAATGTCTACAATACTCCTATTACTGTTGACGTGATCATGGAAAGATGTACGATATCAAGGAGCTTTACATCTATTGCGTTTAAACGGTATAGAATTTCGATATTCAAAAACGACTAACGAGCATGTAAATCATACTAAGGGTACTGGCAACTGATGGGAAAGGTAAAGCTTCACGACTTGTTGAGTGTTCAAGTTGTTGTCCTACTTATCGGCAATAATATATGATACCGTTTACTGACATACTAATGATTTTGAATAATGTGGCGCCATTTTCAAATAACTAATATAAATTAATATTTGCTGAGTTTATGTCCTGTCGAGATGAGAGGTTTTAAGTTCCTTTATATCTGGTGGTTGATTCACTACAAATAGCCTAACTTGGCGTTTCAAATGTGCTTGTAAGTGTACTTGAAATAAACAATATGAATTGAATTGCACTGAATTTCAACTTTGTCATTCTGATGACAGTCCGTATAACTGAAAGATATAAATATTATTTGTTAGTAGGTATTTAAATACTACAATTTCTCATACTATAGGTATAATTTAAATTTGTTGCCTGAGCGAAGCATAAAACTAAAAGTAAGACTTGATCCATAATAACCTTGAATAAAATGTAACACTATTACAATTATTTATCTTAAATCCCGACTTAAGCATCTGTGGTGTGCAACAGATCATTCAGTGTCACGATTTCAGACGAATAAAAAACTTTACTCAAAGATTTCTCACCTTGAGAAATGAAAATAGTATTTTTAACTTTCATCTTTCATGGTCAGACCCCCGAGCTTAGGTCTTTATCTAACCGTCTTCAGACAAAAGCGTCTCGCGGGTCAAGGATGCGCGTAGATTGGATGCAAGCCAGCTGTTTTATCATTTTGCTTTTTCCATGGAATTAATGGCGCACAAACACTGCCAACTGTCAAACACATCCGATTTTGATTTATTATAATCTGTTCTTACTCTCTTATGTTTCGATTTATATATATATACCACTCCCTGTTATTAGTACCTGCATTGTGAGGTCTTCACCAAAGCGTCGTTGACAAAATGTTATGGGTTCCTCAATCTTTGTGCTGCCGCAACTATAATATGCGATAGAACCAATGTTAGTAACTATGAACGCCAAATTCTATCTATTCTTTTCTATTTATTATATTCTATAGCCTTCAATTTATTTTCTTTTATATTTGCATTGCCTTATTCTATTGTCATTACTTTCTGCTCATTTTTTAGATATAATTGGAAAATTAGTACCATAAAACATGTGTACATTCGATTGGTAAAGTGTGCATATTATACGTCAATTTCAGGCAAATATTACGGCTTTAATTAAACAGCTGAGCTGTTATATTTTTAGTCGAGGAATAACTCCAACCATTTTGCTATGCATTTTAGACTGTGACATTTCAAAAGTGGGTCCAGTTCCGACTTCAAGGTCGGTTCTTTGTTACAGACCTTTCCCTTTTAAATGATTAAATGTTTATTATAGGAAATTTTGTAAGTATTCAAAATATACTGCGAATAAAACATTTATAAATATAGTCGGGTGCATAGGTTATTATTAGTAATTTAACGCATAGGAGAGTACTTCCATTTTGGTGACATCTCCATTACTCGACTTAGTTAAAATTTAAATTAACTTACAATGTTTTTTTTGCTTAGATAAAATCTTACAACTTAACTTTAAATGCTTTATCCTCTTGAAAATTTGTAGAACTAAACCTTTAGATTACAATCCGTGCATTATGATTTTCTAATAAACTCAACATGGCGAACAATTGTCAACGCATTTTCAACTGAGTCGTCTCTCGGTTATATGGACAATGATATGGATGCAGTTTATCACTTCGTGACCCCTTTCATATGCCAGCTGACGCATCGACGCCGTGTGCGCAGGTAGCTAAATATCGATAACGGGTTGCATTGCGTACATATTCCTACTGTCAGCGATATTTACTGCCCGACGACTCAGTTTAAAATGCGTCGCATATAGTTGATTTATATAACCAAACGAAAGGGAAGGGAATTTCTGTGAATAAACAAAAAAACTTAAATTACGTCACTAAATGGTTCTTTCCTTAAATTGATTGATAATTTTACTGATATAATATGCTTTCGCAACTAGGTCACTCCACCTTTAACATCTTCTTCTCTTCAGATGTGGTTAACCAAAACAAATTATCGAATACATTACGTATATGACCTCCATTGAGTATTTATAAAATGCACAATTATTTATTACGTGAAACCATGTGCTTGTTTCGAGGAACATAACTCAATAGGTCACGTTCAAATCGAGAATAAATTTTTGTTTTTTGCTATGCTTATTATTAAATTATTATTTCGTCATTTAAATATAATTGCACGTCATGTTACATTGCACACGTCACTATAAATATAGAGTAAACATTGAGCCCAAAGTCAAGATGAGGATATAAAGGTAAAATAAAAAACAACAGAAACGAAATTTTTAGAGTATATACTTTTTTCAAAGCTGACTGACTCATTGATTATTGATTGAACATTTCTCTTTCCACGAAGATCTCTGAGTGATGTAATATAGTGTGAATGCAAGAAATCTTTGGACCACCGACATACTCGTAACATCATCGACAGATCACGTTTTAATCAAAGCGTGAACTTAGCTTTTGATCCTAATGATCGAAACCACAGTACCGTTAGGTTATTTCAAATCACAATGGCTTCGTCAATTTCGTGGCTATCAATTTGTGCTATTGCCCCTCTAATCGTATAATATGCGGTAGAGACACGAGCCAGTTTTCTGGTTAAATGTTATCAACATTAGTATAGTTTAAATCTTTTGAAAATTACAAATCTTTGTTGTTGTTTTGTTTCTGTACGTCCGAAAATATTTTAGTCATTTTTTTGGCGGTTATTAAAATCGGTCAGTTTTGTGTTACAATATTCAGCTTGAATTTACAAAAAATAAAATAAGATTATCATATGTTTTCTCTTGTATATTAGTTCACATATATACAGTTGTAATATTTTATTTACTTTATTTTCAACTTTTAAATTGGTCGTGGACAGGGTCGTTTAAGTAGGTAGTTACGTGACGACCCTCGACGTACAGTAATTGGAGACATCTTTAAATTGGAAATAACAAAGTTATTGTACTAAGGGAATTCTTAACGTACTTACAAATATACTTTTCAAAACCCTACTTCCTAGAAGGAAGGTTTGGTTAGAAAGAGCGTTTATTTTTTGCAACGTACTTACCTTAATTGTACTTTTTCACGTATTTATTAACTTAAATGTATCTAGCTTTGTTTTAAATAAAAATAGTCTTAGTGATTCTTATTGCTGAAATCATCTATATTATCAAGACCAAATTTAAAGCGATGTGAGTCACATCTTACGCGCATTTTACGTTGGTATACATCATGATAATGTCATTTGTTTGTATTGCAACTCATTGTTACATGTTTGAGTTGATTGTCTTTATTGAAATACTAAAAATGATTCAATTTTATATTACGCTCTTGTTTTATAAATGTAGTCTTAATAATACAATTATCTAATAATAACTTATCGTCAATTGTTTCTTAAGGTAAGAAAAGGTAGTGGGAATTGGCTAAATGAGTAAGGCAGAAAATCGTGTGTTTTAGCGAGTTCTCAGTTTACGCGTTCAGTGGTATCCACCCAGCAGACGCGCTGATAAATGAATGGATGAATTGTTTAGTGTTGCAACTTTTCTTTATTTCACTGATATTTGTAGATAATGTTGTAGTATTTATAATAAAAGTTTTGTAAAGAAAGAAGTACGCGTTTTAGTTAGGTCACAGTTAACTTGATTTCGCGCGTATCTTATCAATCTGGTTCAATTTGCAATTTGATTGTTATTGTCTTTTTACTGATTGTATTGTTAGGTGGTTCTTTTTTTATTGTAAGAGAAAAGGTCTTCATGCACATTCCTGCAGGATAGTGACGGTCTCTTACCGGCTTTAAAACCTCTGCTAGTTTTGGTTTAAGCATTTCTAAAACGATAATACAGTCAATACAAAAGACCTTTCGTAAATGACTTTGAAATGTTAAAACAATTTTGTATTGCATCAAAGTACTTATGAGATAAAAAATCACAATTTCATCAGCCTCAGTGTTCCATTAAAGATCGATGAGGAAAAAATAAAGATTTTTTTAAAACACAATTCTCGACGAAATCGCAACCGGTAAGCAACCCGGCAAGGTAATCGAGTACTCTTTAACGATCGGAATTATAAATCAAATTTAATGTTGATCGTGAAATAAAAATAACGACTCGAATGAAGGTTAATCAGTAGTGTTAATTATATCTATAAAACTATATATTTCTATCTAATATATAGTCTATATAGTTGCTAGCTAAAGTAAGGACCTAGAAGAACTCTAACAGCTATGCTCATCATCATAATACTCATACAGGTTGACTGGTTGGTACAAAGCAGTGCGTTGAAAGTAGAATTCCTGGCATTGTCTGCTAGGTGTTCGTGTGTTAATGACGATTTCTACATAACATAATTCATATGTCATTCATCTTCGCTTAGGGTCCTGGGACGGGCTGTTCAAAAATATTGAGCTTTTCTTCTAAAAAATTATCAGTAAATTCTTAGTCCGGTGTTGGAAAATTGGTTGTGTTATACTCCCGTTCCTCGCAGAGTACGTTAATATGTCCCAGTCATTATTATGAACATTTAATAGCGATCACTAAATAAATCAACATCATCACCCTAAGCCTCCTTTGACGACCTCCGTGGCGCAGTGGTATGCGTGGTGGATTCATAAGGCGGAGGTCCTGGGTTCGATCCCAGATTGGGATTTTTCTTAATTTGTCTTGCTCTGGCTGGTGGGAGGCTTTCACCGTGGCTAGTTACCACCCTACCGACAAAGACGTACCGCCAAGCGATTTGGCGTTCCGGTACGATGTCGTGTAGAAACCGATAGGAGTGTGGATTTCATCGTACTCCTAACAAGTTAGCCCGCTTCCATCTTAGATTGCATCATCACTTAACATCAGGTGTGATAGCAGTCAAGGGGTAACTTGTAGTCGATAAAGCCTGTCAATCCGTAATGAAGCGTCGTGGTGGGTTTAAGCTTTATATCCCCTCTTCTATAAAGAGGGAACCCTGCCATTGTATTGCACCGTTAATACTTATGATCTGATAAACGTAAAATAAACTTCAACTGAAAGAAATATGACTTAATTATTTATGTAACTCCCCAATATATCTCCGCCTTAAATTAAGAGGCTGTTTATAATCACAATATGATTCTACTTATACAGCAGTTACCTGTTAAAGCACCGTGATATTAATTACAAACATGAGTGAGTTAATTAACAAAACAACGCACCGAATTCTTGGGTTACGGCATATTTAGAGTGAATGTGCTAACTTATTAGCATAACTTTCGATTACGCTAGTTGCTGTAAATTATGCACGAGAAAAACTTTTTACGCTACCGCATGATAAGAATTTTTCTCATGTTAAATTTTTTACTACACTTAACTCTTTGACCACAAAGTATGTTGAGGTAATGTTAAAGAGATCTGACGGAGCATGCGTAAAAAACTACATAAAAAGTATAAAAAATAAATGTTTTTTTTTATTAAATTATAAGTCTTTTTAAAAACACTAATAATATTCCGCTTTTCCTAAAAGTGTAGATACGACAATACTCCACAGGATGGATATCGAAATATTTGACTTAATTTACGCTAAAATAAATCCTACGTTTTAATATTTTCAGCGTCCTGTGCAATCGACTATTTAAACCAATCGAATAGTAGAGTTATTTTAATCGTTAATAAATGGGACTTTAACTTATAAACGAATATTTGTTTACTGTATTGTTTATGATTTAACCCAAGAGGCGAAAAGCAATTATTTCACTCAGAACCATTAGCAAGAGAATTGTCAGCTTGCCAAGGTTGAAGAACTCTCAATCACTTAACATTCAGGTATCTGATATCGAAAGCAAAGGCTTCCAAAAGAGTAAGATTAAGTTAAACTTAATTTCACGTAATGTTTACGTAACCTAATTTTTTGGTGCCGTAAATCGTAGTAGTGTAGTGTTTACTAAAGTAATGTCTGTGTTGGTGACATTTGAGCCAGAGCACCCCCCAGGGGTTACAGCGCATGCGGGAAACGGTGCAACCCTCCGAAACCAATATGGCGTCATTCGCCACGAGATAAGCACGCGCCTTATATTTACATCGCTTTCCGCCGAAAATTTTTTGACTCATTCCTACAGTACAATCAATTTCCTTTGCTTCTTTAAGTGTGTTTGTTTTCACGTTATTTTTGCTATATCGATTGTTTTCCGTGCCGCGGTGCTATCTATTGTGTGCCGATTTCCGAGACTGTAGACTTATAAATCACAGGTCAATGCCGTCGAGTGTTGTTTAGAACTTCGGATACGTTGTTTCCGCGCTTAACGTTCCGTGTATAATTTTATACAATCTCGTACTCTGTGATCCGATTCGGAAACTCAAAACTCGATTATATGGTTCGTTGCAACACTTGCAGCGCGCGTAATTATTAGAATAACACAAAAAAGCAATATAACTGCGCAAGTTCTCGCGTTCATTTGTGTTGCAATAGTTTTAATATCAAATTAAAGTGTCCATTTTTCTGTGCCTCTATCGTTAAAAATAAAAGTTTAATTAATAACATTTACGTACGAAGTAAAGAGTATCAATCAAACTGCGTCGTTCGAGAGTTTCCCCCGCAGCATTGCTGCTGGGTACAAGGCCGGTGTCTGGTCTAGTTGAACCCGTGAGAAGCCCTGAAGAGCCGGCATTGGACGTCGCTCAAGACAAAAGCTACTGGGGCAGCGTTGCCACCGCTATGACAAGTAATCTTATAATACCTTTACCTAGGTCTTACTATTGTTACAGGCGCTTTTGACACGTTTCTCTTAAATTAGGTCGTGATAACAACCCTTCTATCAAATAAAAGGGCTTCGTTGTGTGTCGCAAATATGTGCGGACACGTTTTTGTTTCTTTTTAACTGAAAACCTGACCTAAGACAATGAAGGTCATCTATCTAGGACGCGTGATTTGGCGGCGCATATTTATTTATACTATAGCTTGCCTTATTGCGTACATCGTTTCAATCACCTGTCTGCATTGCATTTAATTCAATTTTCTTTTAGGTATTTAGTATAATTAAGTAACAAACACACAAACTTTTGTAGTTTTACTATTGTAGTAGGATATTCTGAGCATCATTAAACGCAAATTAACTAATTAAATTAGGCTGAAATAATAATGAAAACATTCAAATAATTTCCGATAAACAGAGACGCAGCGTTTACCCAAATAACTAATTCTGCTATAATTGCTCTCGCTTTCGTGATTTTAATTACCGCTTGTATTCTGAAATATACTAATTAAGATATTTCAAAACAGTTTTATATTTTCTGTGTTAAATACTTAAACGCAATTTAATTTAATTTTATTTGGTTACCATATATGAAAAAGAAATATTTAGACTGTAGTTAATTAGGTGTTAAATGTATAATTTTAACTATGGGTCAACTGCCTCGTTAGTAGAGTGGTTAGATATTTTGGCATAAATATAATAAGTTCTAGAGTTCAATCTTTGTCCTGTTATATCGGTGTACCGTTCCATCGTCAGCCTCCTCAGTCATCGTTTTGATAATGTTCCACGAAGAGATGAGGTTAGATCCACAACGCTGCTGGTTGGAGGAGGAGTTAATGACATGTAATGGTGAGGTGGAAGTTCATGATAATGACTTATAAAAGCTCCCTGAGCTTACTTTACTTAGCATTTTTCGGAAGAACCTCGCAATATTTAATAGCTTCATCCAGGACTCGATCCTAAGACCTCGGCCCACAGGCTAACTACTGTGTGAAGGTACCTTTCATCCTACCATGTATTTGCAGAAAAAACAGTTTAGGTTGTGGAAAACCATCGCAAATAAAAAAAATATGTACGTATTGATCGTTTGTACGCAGTGGGAAATTCTAACAATTACGTGCTGTAGCCGTAGCCCCATCGAGCAACCCTCGCTACAGGGTAGGACGTCGACTGTCGATGAGTATGACTCACTCGTTTCCTCCATACTTCAGAAAAAAATATAATCATGATTACCATCCGATGATTATACGTACTCTTTTAAGGACTTCTAAATGCTATATTTTAGCCTAGGTATTTGCTAATACTAAATTTCGCATTGGTTGAAAATAACAACTACCGAGTTTCTTCTTGGCTCTTCTTAGAAGGAATTTACATTCCAAACCCGTGGTAGAGTCACTACATCCAGTCACAAATAAGTAATATTCTTTTTTCGACGACCACTTTTCATAATGTAATCAAAACCTATTAAAATAAACCAATTTTCAATTTCAAAAAATGTGGTGTGTGAATAAATGAAAGTCAAACATTTTTTATTCCACGCAATATAGAGGCAATGGAACATGTACTAGTGTCAAACAAGTTCAGTTGATTCCTCTGAAAGGCAAAACTGAGAGCTGGGTATAACCACGCAATAAGTAATACTTTATACAAACTATAACGTATAACTTAGCAGGACAAGCAATCTTTGCTGAGTTTTACGAGTATGAGATTTAAATAGGCCCATCAAATATATGCGGTAGTACTTAGCATAATATATTTGCCTCGTTTTCGTTACTTTATTTAAAATTGATTCCTGTTTCAACGCTTTTTTGTGGCTTACCGTATTTATAACATATAAGTAAGTAGGTATTAAATCCGGAGTACGAGTAGCTGGCCAAAATGTGTTGGATTTTACTCACAAAATGTAATATGCTTGTAAACCGCAGCTCTGGCAAATAAATTATTCTTTTCGCTCCCGTTCTACTCGAATGGTCATAGCCAGTCACGGCAGCTCATTACCCACGGCTAGTGTGCAAAAACCTTGATATTTATTACTTAGGGAGCGTTCAGAGTCGACATTTGTTCTAACTAAGTTCCCTGTGACATACCTTGTACGGTGGTGTTCAGTTAGGTAGGTACTTTATTTTTCTGCCGTCAAACTGCATCGCCGTGATTTGTTCTAAAGCTTGTTAAATAAGCGGTAGGTACGAATTTACCCCGTAAGGCGTTGCTCTGTAAGGCGATGGTATTCCATTTAAAACTTTAAATCGTTGGAATATAGTCAGGTGTTTCTTTATTCTGATTGACTGAGGAAGATTCCTTTTGGACTTCTATTGCTTGACAAAGCATGTTTGTTTCCCATAGACCAAAATAGACCTATTATTATTACCTAGTGCTCTTTCCTTGGAACCGTTTAGCATTAAGTACGTAGTACTGACCTACCATGTATTTATTTTGTCTCGAACTTTCGCAGTGGGTAGTGACCCTGCTTCTGCGTCCTAGGCTGTGGGTTCAATTCCCACGTCGTTCCCAAAAGATGTTTGTGTGATGAGCATGGATATTTTCCAGTATCCGGGTGTTTATCTATATATTATAAGTATTTATGTATAATATATATAAAATATTCATCAGTTATCATAGTACCCATAACACAAGCACTTTGGGGCTATATAGCGATGTGTGGAATTGTCCTATAATATTTATTTTATTTTTACTCTAAGCGTAATGTTTCCCGCTTTTTCTATGATAGTATTCTTTATCATGCAGCTACACCCAGTGGTACCCAGTACCCAATACACAGATCACTTGTGGTCGCACCCTTAGGTCTAGATAAGCGCAACGACCAGTTTATCTGCAGACTGCAGTGCAGCTCGTGCAAGCTATTAACTTGTCGCTTAGGTAGTTTTGAGCGAACGGTAAATGAGTCGCTTGCTTGACTAATGGTTTACACTCGTAGTTCGAAACTGCGGTTCTATGCGGAAAACTGGAACTGCAGCCTAGTTAGGTACACTTTGAATTCGTTTTCACTTTTTCGTTAAATATCAATAATACCAGATTTTGATTGGCATTTTTTAAAAAATATTGGAAACAAACGCTTTGAAATATGGAAATATGGATTGGTAATATTTATGGCTAAGATTGTTACCTTTGACTTCAATTTAAATATTTACTGTAGTAAGGGCAACTGTTAATGATATTTCAACGTTGTAGCTATTATGATGGATGGATGAAGTCGCTAGTCTATATATGAAATAAAATAAGACTTAAAGCAGAAGTTCAATGAATACAATGAACTATTAGATATATCCATGCAAAAGTAACATAAAATCATCTTCATTTCACTTGAATACCGAAGCATCCTCAGGGGATCAGAGAATCTATTTACAATTTTAATATAATATCACTCACAGACGGCAGTTTTTCAACAAACTGTCAGAACACGTCTACGTGCTAGTTCATTCACTTTACTCCTCACACTTAAATCTCTGTAGGCCCTTTCATACATAGACAGTACTAAGATGAAAGGCGGCGGAGTATTCCCAAACGTTCCAGCCGTAACATGATACATCACAAACAAACTTGATGGAATATTAAATGGCAACAACACGAACAATCAGGCGTGTTGCTCTGGGGATATTAAGTTTTGCCTGTCTTATTATAGCAATTATGTATTACTTGTTTAACGTCAAGTTTTGGATTACTTGGTCAATAGCTGAGGCGTGTTTGTCAATTTATCATGATCATCATCTATACTATCAATACTAATATTATAAAGAGGAAAACTTTGTTTGTTTGTTTGTTTCTTTGTTTGTTTGGTTGTAATGAATAGGCTCAAAAACTACTGGACCGTTTTTAAAAATTCTTTCACCATTCGAAAGCTACATTATCCACGAGTAACATAGGCTAAATTTTATTTTGGAAAAAATAGGGTTCCGTAAAATATTTGGGTTTTTCGGACACAAGGTGTAAAAAATCAACCAGAAAAATTACTTATTTTGTGTACGCTGCCTAAACTATAAAAGATAGAACCATAAAATGTTCTAATTAATTGGAGATCTTATAAATATCTACAAAAAAGTCCGCGACACACTATACCTATCTATGTCGAGTGAGGCACAACAACCATTTTTTTATTTTAAAATCTTAATTTTTTTTTGGACTACATTTAAGCGCATTTATTTTACTCATGCTATTAATCCTTATCAAAATAAATTATTTCATCACTAAGTACAGTTTATGTAGATAATATTTGGTTTTTAAAAGATTAAAATTGGACTTTTGGTTTTGAAGTTATGGCGAAATTAAAATATTACTATTTCTGCGTTGCGAAGTGAGCGTCACCAAGGCGGGGGCGCGCGTGCGGGACGGGTGTTTAGATCTATGTTATATATACGATGATGAATTAAGAATTCGATCTTTGTTCAAATATCTATTTAGTACACAGAAGAGTTTGTTCGTTTGTTTAAACGGGCTAATCTCTATCTGCGTGCCGGATTGTAAAATTATTTTTGTTTATTCTGAAGGCTAGACTCAAGAGTGAAATATACTATTTAATATCAATTTATACCCATCAGCTTGCCATAAATATATATTTTTATGTTAATGTACTAAAATGTCATACAATGTTTAACAAAAATGTAGACCTTTAGTACACGGAGGATATTGCTTCACGGCAAACTATAAAAAAATTAAATTGAGAGGGGGAGCGCGGAATGAGCACACTATATGTGCCTTTACACATTTTGTATGAAAGTCTGTCTTTAAAATTAGAAGGGTACCTAAGAGGTTTTCACGCGGACGAAGTCGCGGGCGACTGCTAGTCATTATATAAAAAGCTCACCGCAGGTCAGACACAGTTAAAACTATTTTGGAGCGTCGATCTACGGCGCGGATACAATGCGGGTTGACCGGCTTAGGGTGGAAATATTTGACATAGTAACGATGAGAATCCGTAGAGCTATTCCGCAACACAATTTGGCTGTGTGAGTTTAGAAATCACTAAACTAGATCTATCTCTCTTTGTTCTTTGTGTAAATAGAATTCAAAAGTCACACTATCACATTTTGAATAGCGCTAAGACGACCCCAACAATAGGCTGCTAATGTATTTTTTATTTTTTTTACATACATACATAGCATCACGCCTCGTTCCCATAGGGGTAGGCAGAGACTACATCCTTCCATTTGCCACGGTCCTTGCATACTTCCTTAGCTTCTTCCACACTCATTAATCCTTTATAATGTTCTCATCTCTACTGCATTTATTTTGTGCTTCTTCTGCCATACCCAACTTTTACTACCATACATAAGTGTGGGCACCAGCACACCTCTATGCACAGCCAGTCTTGCCTTCTGAGACACTTTCTGGCTATTCATAAATGCATGTAGAGCACCATTCACCATGTTTCCAGCATTTACTCTTCTTTCAATATCACTCTCACATGTTCCATCTTTCGTGAATTTACTATCCATGTATACAAACTCTTTTACTTCTTCCGGTATTTTTTTTTGAAACAAGAAAATCTTTATATATTTTAATGCCCAACCCAGGACGGAAAACCTGGGACCTTATGATCTGTAGCTAAAAAGACTACCCATTAAAGGGAGTCGTCTATTGTGTTGGTTTAATTAGATTCAATGCAAAAGAACGGCCTCTACTAGGTATAAGCCGATATTAACGCTCAGACCTTTTAAAGGCCACAATGACCTGTATTTTTTTATATAACAAGTTAGCCCTGGACTGTTATCTCAATTGCTGTTATTTTTTTATTCACAACAAGTTAGTTCTTGACTACAATCATATGGTAAACGTTGATGTAATCTAAACCCTTTTGGTTTCTACGCATCATATCGAAATGCTAAATCGCTTGGCAGGTTGTTAACTAGCCAGACCTGAAATAAGACGAAAAATTGAAAAATCTTAATCGGCACAACCTGGATTTGGAACTCAGGACCTTCGTCTTATAAACACACCGCGCATACCGTGGCTAATATAACTTCTTCACTGTTACCAGCTAGAAATCGAATGAAAAGGACGAATTACTAGTAGAGCTCACAACGGTTAAGTAGGACGTTAACATTTGTAAACTTCTTTAAGTTTCATGGTTTCATTCAAGGGTCATGTGATTTTAAGTGAATGTAGATGGAATTTATACAATTACATACAGTAATATTTCATGATTGTAATATGTTGAATACATGAATGAACCATTCACAGTTTAGCAATATATTCTAAAAATATAAGATTACTTTTTTCTAAATAATGATATAATCTTAAACCCATCAATCATTCAGACCATTTATTATCGTGTAAAATGTACGTATTTTCAGCGGTAACAATATCCACGTTTAAGGTCAGGTGAAAGGTTAGATCTATTTCGGTTCAAAAGAAGGATTGTTTATAGCTGACGCAGAATGAAACGACCTCTGACATTTGCATCTCGAGTCGTCTGCAGAGGTAATTAGTTCTATCACAGCCTGTTACCTAACTGTTAACTCGTTATGCTGACACGTCTATTTATAGGTTCATAATGATGAGCAGAAATCTGCACGAATTTTTGAATAACAAAATCTCGTTCATAATAATAACATTGTTGAGTAATTAAATTGTTTAAATATGCATTATCAAAGGAACATAAGGCAACAAAATTAAATTAATGAAAAATATATCCTCTCACGTTAAATAATAACAAAGGCATAATAGGTTACCGATCGTAAACGACAACTGCAGGCAACGTCTCGCAGGGACACTACTATTAAGAACTCTAAGGTTCCAGTTAAAATAACGCTGACACAGAGTACAGACCTAATTATTAAACGCAATTATGTGGGCTTCTTAAACTCTTATACAGGTTTTGCTTACTTAGTTCAGCATCCCAAAATGGATTTAGTATGTCAATTAGGTATTTTTAAATTATTTTAATATTAGATGTCGCTCGTGAAACCGCGTGATAAGATTGTAGAAGAAATAGTAATTATTTAGCTGACTATGCATTATAAAGTTGTAAGATGGTTGTAAAAATACAATGTATACAGAATCGCACGACCTAGATCTGTATCTAAGTTGCTTACGGGCTTACTATGTAGGCCTCGTACATAATTTAATAGTAAAATGTTAGCAAAATTCTCGTGCCGCATAATATCGGGAATATTATGCAAAACTAGGTAACTATCTGCTTCGTCAATCCAGTAGTCAAATTCGGCTACGGATAATGAACGGGTTTGCGTCCTAGTCTGGAATATTAAATATTGGGTTTTTCTTTATTCTTCATTAATTTGTAAATGATATACTGGAGGAGATGCTGTAACACTACTGTGCCTCGGAGAGCACTTTAAGCTGTTAGTTCTGGTCATAATCAGATATGATACCAGTTTTATAGAGTCAAACATTATCACCTCAAGCCCACAGTTTTCGCAAGCAACCTTTTATCGGTATGATCTTAGCTCCAAAACTTTCGTCTTATAGGATACAGACGCTTTGCACTTAGTGCTGAGCTTAGAGCCACAACTGGATTTCTGATTTCAGATGTTAATAAGTTATGATGTATATGTCATTATTATAACTGAACTTTTTTATAAGACGGGGAGAAGAGTGCACTAGGTTCAGAAGATAAAATAGTAGCGCTTCCTGTGATATCTGTTTTTATTACTTTTATTTTATTTTTTAGGTTAAGTACTTTTTTCTTTTTTTTATTTGTTACTTTCTTGTATATGTTTGTGACTTAAAATAAAATAGTTTTATTATCAGATAAGACCTCAGACCTTAAGTGATTGTTAAGTGACGACTTAAAGTGATTTCTCAGACACGTGGGTCTATCACCACTAACTTTGTATCTCCGAACTGAAATTTTTACTGACCATTTTCAATATTTCATACCTCGACCTTAAACCTAGGATTAGGCTATGTAGGCTAAGCACTGGGAACCGGCGACGCATTAAAGGAATAATCAATTAGATAGTGGAATTGGTAAGAAATCGAACACGGATTTAGCCGAACGACAGTGCATTCCACAGAAACGGAATCTCCACTAGGAATTGTATTGTTTTCTTGTGACTTCTGCAATTGCGCGGGAAAATGTAAAGTAAAACATAAAAGAAACATGTCAACATTCGTGTTATTAGCCATTGTTCCACTCTCTTACGGATTGCTTGCTTCACTCCGCGCTCTTTTGTTGTGGATACTCATTAGAGAAGGCTGTTTAAACTTTTAACTTATTTTAATGGGTTTTTATTAGGCTTATATATTTATTATATATAAGCCTAATAATAGATATTTATTATTAGTAGTAAGTTTAGTATTTATTGTATTTCTTTTGTAATAAGGTATAAGAATGACTAAAATTATGCATGCTGAGTTAGCCTGTAAGTGGGGTATATAATATAGACATTATTCAGTAAATATTATTTTAAGTTTAATCATATATTGTATACAACGTTGGCTTCCTAAATAAATAAATAAATAAATATTTACATGCATATTCTATAGTAAAATGTAGGTGCACCTTAAGTATGGCATATTAACTAATCTCTCTGGCATCAGACCTCGGTTAAATGTACCTGAAACCATCATCCGGTACCTCTCGAATTTCTTGCAAAAATATAAAATAAATGACGAACTTGTTTTTTCATCCCCAAGTTCTTTTATTGTAACTTTTTAGTTAATTTAACATATTTTTTTGACACTAAATTTTTAAATTGCTAACTAGTTAAAACTCAAGCTTATACCAGAAACGGTTAAGCAAATATAGATGTTGTGACTTATGATTTTGCAAGCTAATAAAGAAGGTAACCTAATAAGGAAGGTACCTACTATCTACTGCATAAGATAGTGCATACACATTTGAATGTTTGTGGGCCTTCCACCATTCCACGTGGTGATTTTTTTATAGTCATAAGGAAAACTTACGTTGAGTCTCGTATTATGTATGTCATGTTTACAGTAATTTGTATTGTTCCAGCGACGAGCGGGTCGGGCAGCGGGCCGGGGGGCGGGGAGCCGCACGCGTATCCGCACGAGTATCCGCACCCGCACGCGCGCCGCACTGACGTCACGCCGCACGCGCCTCCCCAGCGACGGCTTATCAAAGCCACTCTTGATGTACGTAGCAATTGCATTTATTTTGTCGTCATCAGTTTATGTTAAACGGCCCATGGCAGAGTCGAGCCTTATTCTTCGTCACATGAGATTTTGGAATTAACTCGCAGGCCCATTACGTTCAGGGGTTTTGAAAACTCGAGTTATTACGTTTTTTGGGTTGCGGCCTTAGAGTGACAAAGAATGACTTGCATTTTACATCATGTATAACTTGAGGTATAACACTAGTGACTTTCCGACCATATGCGACTATTTTTCATTTATTTGACGTAAGAAATATAATTCATAGCCTATTCAAATTATTTAGCCCATTTATTGTTCAAATTAGAATAAACTAATAAATAACTGAATCACGAGGTAGTACTTTATTATTTATTTACCAAAAACCATCACCAATAGATACCAATCAGGTAGGTTGACATAGGTTATTGTAGGGTATCTGCGACATGCTTAATATCGTTTAAAATAAAACCACGGTTTTCAGCGCGGAATTCCAGCACCCTAGAATCACATTTCTTAAACTTCAGTATGTCGATTCTTAAAAAAAACTTCTGTTTATTTAAGAATTTACTTTACTTTAAGAATTCAATTTACTCGATTCATTTCGCAAAGAGTATATTACATAGTAACTTTATTTCTTCTGATTTCTTAATTGTTTAATCTATTATACTACTTGTGATTATATCTGCCACTATTAACCCATTTTAATTATATTACACCTAACATAGTTTCAGTCTTCATAATTAACTGGATTCTTTCGCGCGAAGAAACCGGAATAGCGTTTTTCAAAGTAATTGACAGCGATTTCAAATAGTTTAACAATAATTGCTACCTGGATACGCCTGTTAGCGATTTACCGCGCACAAATTGATGTTGGCAAATATACTTAGCGATTTGATATGCACGCTGCACGCATGTAGATTGTAATCTAGTGTGTTGATTCCGTATTATTTGATTAATTGAAATTGAAACGAAAATTGATACCACGCACAACTTTGTCAGCAATGGTTTACATCACAAATAAATTTTTGTTTTTTATCGAAAAACAACGATGCCGGTTAGTGGCTGAAATTAGCATAGTATAGGTACATATTTTCATGTAAAATAAAATATTCTTAAACCGGAAGCCGTCGGTATTTTTAATTTGTCACTTTGGAGACTTTACAAAAAGCTTATTCGATTTGAAGTGGATGACTTAACAAAACGCGCTGTTGCGTGTAATAACAAAGTTTTAATAGAAGTAACAAGATAATTTTGCAATAAATAGATATCAAATAAAGAACAATAATATACAACTACCTACAAGAACCTCATGATATGTCATCGTGTCCTCACGAGAAACAGAAAGGTCCATGCAACAAATTATGTATGGGCTCATTAAATATATACTACATATAACTGGTATTCGTGAATCTCATGTGCTAGTCTGGAAAAGAAGGTTGTGATTATTTCTGTTGCCTAGTAGCACAGTTATTTCGTTGTGAATGATATGGTTGTCGGTGGAAATATAGGTAGATAAATCTTAACGTCTATGTCTCAGGTCTCAGGTTGATGGCTGTTGATAGTTATAGGCGATGATTTTCTATTTAAGACCAAAATAGCCACCTGCTTGTTCAGTTTACTATATATTTGTTTGAATGTGTATTAATGAACCTGTTACCTTCTTCTTCTTTTATTAATTATTCAAAAAATAAGTTTACAAAGTCTGAAACCCTCGAATGCTCTATTGTCCATATCAAAAGCTCCTCGAGGAGCTGGAACCATTGTCCTATAAATTTAAACCGATTTCGGATTCAAAAGGTATTTTACCGATATCCGTAGTGTATAGTAATGGTTCTGCGTTTCATCGCAATTCTATAGAACGCTTACGAACACAATCGGTGCGATTTAAACCTTTAAATCTTTTTTTTTTTTTTTTTTTTTTTTATAAAAATAGCGAGCAAACGAGCAAGCGGATCAAAACTTATTGTAGATGCGAACAAATCTTATTGTAGTTGGTAGATTTATACCAATAGCAGATTTCGAATCAAAATAAATTCACAATTTCCGTAGCATTAATATATTAAATTGCCTTTAAAATTAGAGAATTTAATTATAGAGTAATAACATAGGTATTACGTAACGGAATTAAGCTGGTCATAATGTATTGAATAATAAATAGAAAACTATATTTTATTTATCTACAAATTGCTAGCAATCTCATTATAGAGATGACTGCTTATGATCAGAAAGTCGCAAGAACAAGAAAGTATAAATAGTAAGTAAAGCCAGATTCGTATTATCCTCGCATAGGGGCATTTTGGTGAATATAGATTTTAATAATTTAGTTTAGTACATCGGTTTTGTTTAAATTTAGCAAAGTGCGAAAGAAAAAGCTCTAAAAAGGAATGTACGCGTGTCCTGTATATCAATCATAGGAACTGTTAAAAAACACCTTGCGGTAGCTATTTGTTGGGAGGCTGGACGCTGGCTGGTGTTTATTGATGTGAAAACAAAATAATTAAATTTATTGCCAAAACTTCATAAAACTTATGTTAAAGCTCATGTAAACAATTTAATTTGGAAGGAGGCAGGAAATAAATGGACTCCTGTATTGAATTCGTTTAAAATATGCGCACACGCATCTAACTCATTAGACTTCGCCACCCATTGCCAACTCATCTGTAAAATCAACCTTAAAACAAATATCCTGTAGAAAGCAAAGAGTTTACACTTGAATAAACTTAATTATATAGCCTTGGTAACCCACATTTTTCTAATGTCGAAGAACTTTAGCTCTTATTGCATGGCAATAGAAAACTATTTACGTTAGTTAGAGCGTCTAAGTAAAAGGTAAAGGTTTAGGAATTTGCTTTATAATTAGTAAGAATAACGGGCAAGTAAAGTTTTTATCTCTTTTGGTTTTGCAGTAAAAGCCCATCCAAAGCGGATCAATAGTTTTTGTGAAAATCGCAGACCTGGGGTACCTTATTAGAACCTTCTCTTTTGAAATGTTTAAGGTTACAGTAAAAAGTAAATATGTTGTTTGATATATTAAAAACAATTTAGCCTTTGTTAGTAGGTGCAGGTATGTAGGTTTTTTACACCCACTGCTTAAGGTCATAATACCAAAAATATAGACTAGTTAGCTGTTAGCACTTTTTATCTAACTGAAATCTCCAGTGACAAGGTTACATATCAATTTGACTCGCAAACGCCTAAGTAAATATTTAACCAGGCGAAAGAAGAATGACAGTCAGCTTTAGTTATGTGAACATTTTTTAAGTTAAATAGATATCATTTGTTAAAGACAAATTATTATAAGTATTATATTCGTTATTTCTCGCATTATATTTATTGTAAGGTTGCTTTGTTCCTGTCAAGATACCGTAATTTTTGTCTTTACTGAAAAATTTTATACTAGCGTGATAGAATTTAAAATGAGATGAATCAAAATAACAGACATAGTTCACCGAGTCGCAAAATTGAAGTGGTAATGGCGTTGGGGGCCCAAGTCGCTAGAATGGCGAACCTGCACTAGAAAGCGCAATGCAGGTTGACTCCTCACTAGGTGGGCTGACGACATTAAACGTGTCGCAGGAAGCCGCTGGTTTTGCTTGGAAGACCCTAAAAAGACCTATGTCCAGCAGTGACGTCCATCAGCTGATGGACATATGTACGCCATTAAATGTACTCGCTATATTTTAGTCCATTAGGATTTCAGAAATTGCAATTGAAATGACAATGACCTATTTCGACATAAATCAAGTTTGCAATAGTTTTAGTATGTCGTAAAATCTCGTCAAGTTATACAGGACACAGGTTGTTAACCGAGTGGAAGCCTGCACGTTCTAAATGTTTTTTCTGTGCCATTTACACGGAAACCACCATGGCTGGCATCAACACGATTCCGTGACGTTTTACTGTTTTTTTCATAGATTACACGAACGTATTTTACACGGAACAACTGCGTTTAAGCTCCAACACGCCTATATACACATAACCTAAAATAGGTATTTTAATACTACGTACAAATATAACTCCTGTGATACCGAACCCATCTTGTAATTGAATTCTTGAAGTATCCATTAGCCCATGCAGTCTAAAATAATTGAGATTTCATAAGAAAGTACTCTTATGGATTCACCTTACAAAATTTTGTCCTCTGTTTTGGTGAATGTCCTTTGTGTCCTACTCCAAGGTCTTGTCTATCTCTACGAGTATATCCGATACCGATAAAAAATCAACATGCCTACATACATACATATAAAACGTCACACCTTATTCCCATAGGGGTAGACAGAGACCACATCTCTCCATTTGCCACAGTCCTTGCATACTTCCTTAGCGTCTTCCACTCTCATGAATCCTATCATAAAATTCTGTTGATTTGTTTTTAAATAGATATACTAGTTTAAGTCCGGCCCCTAATCGTAGAGCTATTGAGGTTAACAATTCTTATTCATCACCAGCAACGCATGTCAAGAAAGTTGAAGACAGTAAAAGTAAATCAATTTGCATCACGTAAGAAGGTATTGGTATGAAATTCAAAGTAGGTACCTACTAGGTACGCTGAATGACTGACTTGCCATGTATGTCGTGTTTTATTACATTTATTGATAGGTACTATAACAAATTAGACCAAAAATTTTAATTATATAACCATGTAATAGCTGAACAGAGTATCGTATCTACAGGTACGTAACTACCTAGATAAAGTGATACAAGTGATTTTATTATGATGAGTGGCTTCTGAAATATCTATTTAATTAAGTACTTACTTTAAATTTTTGTTTGATTGTATAGGTACTTTTGTTTTGTATCCCATTGTTTTTTAAACTAGAAAAACAAGGCACCAGCTGAGGCCTTTTTAAACGTCTTTTCATTTCATTATTCATCAACCATATACATATTTTTTTCTAATATATTGTCGTTAATTTTCAGTTTGGTCTTGACGTGTTAGTAATTTTATTATAATATCTGAAGAAATCACAAGATGTACCTACCTGCCTTTCCAAGTTTTACTACTTGCTCTCGCAATTTTTTATTAAAACTTAAAGATGAAACACGATATAAATGTTTTTAACATGTTTTCGGGATTCAAAATAAAGAATTGTCTTAGAATACTATTCTAATTTTTATTTGATGCGTTAAATTAATATTGATCTGTATTCGTCTAGACAATTTATTACTTGTTTATTATTGTTGTCTCGTAATGTTATGTAATTAAATTAGTCCAAACCAGTTATGCAATTGAAAGGATTAGAAAGTGGACCGCAAACATAGATCGTAAACATGAAGCATAAGTGAACACGATATGAGGCTGAAAGCTTATTCACTAATACGATAATCTGAGTACCTAACGGGTTTTAATTTGCATATCGAAAAGTCCCAATGGTTAAACTGTTAAAGGATTGTCTAAAATTCAAAAGATCCTAGGCTGAAACTCAATCCGTGGTCGTTCACTTGATAAAAAGTGATTGGACAGTTTAGGATGGAAGCACGTCAATTTGTTACCTATGTCTAAATACGGAATCATGTTGGAACGTTAAATCGCTTGGTTTTATGTATGTGCCATGTAACTGTGTGATGGTAACTAACCATGGTCAAATAGCCCTAAATTGGAATTAAAACTACTTTTATAAATTCGATATTTTAAAACAACTCATTAACCATAATGACATTGAAGTTATAAATCCCAAATCTAAATCTCTTTGACGTTTCAAAAGTGTTTATAATAAGCCTACTTGAAATAAACGATTTTGAATTTTTTTTTCAGTTTTTAATGACACCTTTAACTTTATTTGCGCTTTGTAGACATAGCGTTTTCTGTTTGAAAATTCCCACCCTTGTTTTCCATTCTCTCACATTATCCCAGATTTTGTAAACATCAATTCCATTCTCCTGACATATTTTCGCCTTTCGAATGAAACTTCGTTTTTCCGACCCAAATCCCTTTTGCATTTTGCTTTTTGCTGTACACTGTTACTCTATGTAATTAATGCTCACTTGTAGGTCTTTAGCAGAAAAGCTTTCAAATCTGTTACATTTTCGCGTATTTAATTCAAATGTTTATTTAAATTATAATAGTGAATTGTCTTTCCTTAGGTTGTAGTGAGTTAAATTGACATTAAAATTAATTTAATATTAAATATAGAAAATTATTATGACATTTTAGATACGACTGGAGGTTGATTATATTATGATAGATAACATCAGTTGTCTCATTAAAACGTGATATACTACTCTATTCGTTAATTGAAAAAAATATTACGTAGGTTAAATTAAGGTACAAAATGGTACACATCACGAAAATAATGAATTTCCAAATTACATATCTCTTTTGAACTCTTAAACACTTTCAAATTACTTATGTAATTTCTTATTTCGTTAATATATTTTTTTTCACGTGAGAATAACATAGTATTAATATCGAAAACGCGGAAGTGAGTGGAATAGATTTTAAATAAATGTAAATAATTATAATTGCAATTTAAAATGAATGAAATGGCGACAAATGTCAAGATTGCCGGCATCATTTGACTAACGATTAACGATATAATAGGCTGGTGTTAAATTTGTTAATCTGTTGCTCATAGTAATTGACTTCGAAGCTGAGATTCCTCTCCTCTGACCTCGTTCAGTAATTATTTTTGATCAAGTCAGCGGAATAACTCAATAATCCATTATTACGGTTCTGATGATATCAACAAATTCGTTTAGATTGATATTTTTATTACATTCAATCGACTATCGGATTAAATATCAGTTCAAAAATAGCAGTCTTTAAAATAGCAGTAGCTACGACATTTTGGCTTGTTTTTGTAAAAAAAATCAATCTAGATTGAATAAAATTTATAATGGATATAAAATGTCTGTCTATTTATTCAATCCCACAACAACAACAGTAGAATTAGCAAACTCATTATTATAAAATTTTCAGCACATTCCAAGACCAATGTCGGGAAGTTGGTGGTGTTACGTCCGAGAGCACGTTATGCCGTCGGTCCCGGTCACTATCATTACCATCTGATAGTGATCGTTAATGTACGAAATATTATCACCCTAAGCCTGCGAACTCACATTGAAGCAGCGTGGTGGGTCTACGCTCCATATCTATGCATATCATATTCTCTACTACATGGATGGAAGCCTAGCCCTATAGTGGGCCGTTAAAAGGCTGATATCGATGATTATGATGAATTAATTAATGTGTATTTTTTAACAATCAATACATATTAGAATAATTATAAAAATCAATATGAGAATTTGGGTAATTTTGTCTTTAATATTAAATGTCTGTTCTTCGTGACGGGAATAGGCTATTCACAAAGTACTATTGAATGAGATTAATAAGGAGATCTTTTGTTTTAGAATGACGATGACGACGACGATGACGACACGGAGACCTGCGTCAGCCCTGAAACCTGCGCCCCGCAGCCTTACCCGAGGCATACGGCGCCGCAGCAAACACCACCGAAACCTTGGAAGCGGACCGGTAAGCCAATGTCCCGGTACACTGTAGTTAGAATATTGGGATAGTGGTGATTGGTCAATGTTTGGACAAACTGTTTGTCCAATGTATTGGCTGTAGCTGAATCTTCGTTATATTTTGCCTGATAACTTGTTAATTGGTACTAATTTGTTGGACAAATTTCATCCTCTTTTATTTAAACGTTGAATTAACTTCTATAATATTTCCTCTTCCCTCTCGACCGCGACACAGTGTAGACGTGTATTCTATGTCCGTCTTTATAACTTACTCATAACAAAATCATATATTGTTGTTTATAAATTCGTTAAAGTACTAGGAGCATATAAATGTGAAACCATATATCCACAAGTTAAGTTGTTGAAAGTAAAGTTAAAGTTAAACGTGAAGAATAGTCTCGAAAAGTTATTGTGCGAAAGTATCAGTGCACCAAACACTAGCAAGAAATCGTTGATTCCTCGAGTTTGACCGATTCAGCTCTATTCTGTTCGCAGTAAGTCACATAATGCCACGACCCACGACTAGCCAGTTAAATAAAGTGCTAATTAGCGCGGTGGCATCGGCATCCGATTCCGACCGCTCCGACGCAATGACAGAGGACTCAAACTCGAAACAACCGTCCCGCACCCAGCGCAAGCGCTGCCGGTCAAACGAAATTGAGTTTCAATTCGACGATTTTAAAGCCGAAATTAAATTTATGATTGAGACGTTCACCGAGAAACAAAGCAAAAGACTTGAAGCATTAGAATGTCACTTATTGGAGGTAAAGAATCAAAATGCGTCCATACAAACTTGTAATCAAGAGATAGAACAATCATTAAAATTTTTATCAGAAGAGTTCCGAACAATCGAAAGTAAAATTGCCACCATGGAAAATGAACGTCGGGATTTGTCCTTACAGTTAAGGCAACTCGAAGATAGGTTTGAGAGTTGTGATAAAAAAAGCATGAAGACCTGTATTGAAATTCGTAATGTTCCCAAGCAATCTCCCGAGCCCAAAGATAAGTTGTTTTCATATGTGCAGAGCCTATCAAAATATATTAAACAGTCGGAGTTGAGTGCATTGGAGGTACGTGATGTTTACAGATTGCCGAGTAAAAAATCGGATGCAAAGAGCTCGACAATTATAGTAGAACTAACAAACACCTTAGTAAAAACCCAATTATTAAATGCTACAAAAAAATATAATCGCGAGCATTCTGACCAGCTCAATTCAGCAAACCTGGGACTCCAAGGTCCGAAACAACCCATCTATATATCGGAGCAACTCACATCCAAAACAAAAAGACTTTTATTCTTGGCGCGGGATTTCGCAAAATCTTCGCAATTTGCGTATTGTTGGACTACAAATGGCAATGTTTACTTGCGTAAAAAAGATGGGGCTCCATATTTTCATATAAAAAATGAAGAAAAACTGAATGAAATTATAAAGAAAAATAATAATGATAAGTGACTAGGACTTTTTTTAATGTTTTTATTTTATTGTATGATATTTTTTTGGCTTTATACTGTACAATATTTTTTAGTTATAAAATGTTTACTCTTAATGTTAATTTATGCATGCAAATTATATATTAAAATCACTACACATACATTTTACACAATCATACACAACATTAAACATAATATTATTTTTTTGCTACAATCCTTTGAGTGTCAATCGTACGCGCAGATAATAATTATATGCTGTCATACGAGTCAATATAATCAGATCACTGTAAAGTTATTTAAATCTACATATTTATTTTTTTTACATATTTTATTTACTTACAAATAATATTTATATTTTACACTACTAGTCATTATTAATCAATGGATAATATAATTAATATTATAGATAACTTAGACAATATAAGTTTGCACGAATCTTTTGTTTGTGACACAGAAAATTGTTATAGTTATTTAAATAGTTCAGTTGATAATTTGACAATTTTGACGCAAAATATTCGTAGTATTCAGCACAATATGGATGACTTTTTAATACTTCTTGATAGAATTACGATTAAACCTGATATTATTGTGTTGAGCGAATGCTGGCTGCGAGGTTGTCACTCTGTGCCGCAAATTGATAATTATACATACTATTCAACGACTAATTGTTACAATCAAAATGATGGTTTAGTTATATACACTAAGAAAACAATTATCTCTGAAACACATGAACCTCATTTTTCAGACGCAAATTGTTTGGTTACGACTATAAATAATATATCTATACTTTCTATTTACAGACCACCCTCATTTAAAAACATTAATTCATTTCTAGAATCCTTGGACTACACACTTAAATCATTAGAAAAAAGCACGTATGTGGTTTTAGTGGGAGATATAAATATTGATATAAAACTTGATAGTATTGACTCAAATAGACACAGTTATCTTAATATGATCGCATCCTATGGATTATTGGCTACTCATTTGTCCCCCACTCGACTTAATAACTGTCTAGACCACGTTTTATGCCGATTTAATAAACCTACGACTACTCTTGTGATTCAAAATAGTTTAACAGACCATAGCACTATTCTGGTATCCTTAAAAATAAGTTCACCTATAGAAAGAAGACATGTATATAACTTACGTACAAAACTTAACTATACAGGGATAAAAACTGATCTCTTAAACACAAATTTTCAGCCAGTACTTGATAATCTGAATTGTAACATTGCTACTGATTCCCTTGTTTCTACGGTGACTAAAATAATAGCAAATAATACAACACAGTGTAAAACATCGAGTCGTAAAATTCCAAAGAAACCATGGGTTACACCTGGATTATTACGCTGCTTAAAACATAGGGATAAATTACACATGAATTTAAGGAAAAATCCCAATGATGATTGTCTAAAAATTATTTACAATAGATACAGAAATTTTTGTACAAATTTACTTAGAAAATTAAAACAACAGTATAATAAAACTGAGTTAGAAGTTGCTAGTCAGACTAACCTTAAGAAAACATGGGAGGTCATAAATAACATTACCAATCTTAAGCAGAAAAACCGAGATGCTCGTGATCTATTATCAATTTCTAAATGTCCTAATCAAGCTGTTATGAAAGTAAACACATTTTTCATAAATATGGGAAAAAATATCGTTAAAGAACTCGAAATGTTATCTCCCTCTGCAAGTCCTGACGAACATTGTGCCAGTTCACCTTTAACTTCTTTTGTCTTACTGGATACTGATGTCAGTGAAATATTAAAAGTTATAAATACCCTTAAAAATACTAATTCTACAGGTTTAGATAATATTTCGTCGATTGTACTAAAACAAAATAAAGAGTTATTTTCGGCCCTACTGTGTCATATTTGTAACTTATCTTTCGCACATGGCCAATTCCCGCTAACTTTTAAAAAATCTGTTATCTCTCCAGTCTTTAAAAGAGGAGACAGGAAAGAAATTAGCAACTATAGGCCAATTTCAATCTTACCAACATTCTCTAAAGTAATTGAGCGCATAATCAATGACAGATTGATCAATTATTTGGAATCAAATAATTTACTATCACCTAATCAGTACGGCTTTCGTAAAGCAAAATCCACTGCTGATGCAGTGTCCGACCTGACTAATTGCATTGCTACTAACTTAGATTGTGGTTTCAAATGTATAGCTATATTCTTAGACCTCGAAAAGGCTTTTGATACTGTATCTACATCTCGCCTAATAAATAAAATGGAAAAGTTAGGCATACGTGGTTTACAACTCCAACTATTCCAGGACTACTTAAGTAATAGAACTCAGTGCGTTAGAATCGGAGAACACGTTAGTACATCGCTACCTGTAGTACACGGAGTTCCTCAAGGAAGCATTCTGGGCCCAACGCTATTCCTTATTTATATTAATCAACTGTGCAACCTTAAATTAATAAATGGTAGAATCATTACTTTCGCTGACGATACCACACTTATTTTTTGGGGTCGTAGTTGGGAAAGTGTTTTTTATAACGCCCAACAAGGCTTTAACTTGGTTTTGTCCTGGTTAAGGAAAAATCTCTTAAATTGTAATGCAGAGAAAACTACATATCTGACATTCACGATATTAAGATCCTCACAGCCTTCTACGGAAAACTTTAATATACGTGCCCATACTAATGTATGCACCAACTTAATTGATAATATTCCATGCAAATGCGACTTCCTGAAAAGGTCAAACCATATCAAATATCTAGGAATAATTATTGACAACCAATTATCGTTCAATAACCATATCTCCAGTCTAACTAATAGAATCCGCAAACTCATTGCCATTTTTAAAAATATACGACACATGGCCGATAAAAAAATTTTAAAAATGTTGTATCATACTTTATGCGAACCCCTTTTGACTTATTGCATTGATTCATGGGGAGGTGTAAATAAGACCCGTCTCATTAATTTAGAACGAGCACAAAGGGCGGTTCTTAAAGTTAGCTATTTCCTCCCGTATAGATATCCAACCTCCTCATTATATCAAGATTGTGGAGTACTCACAGTTCGACAATTATTTCTCCTTAAAATAATTCTAAAACAGCATAAGTCAGTAGATCAAGCTATGATACGTATACTAAACGATAAACGTCCCAGTAAAAGAGTTTTCAATTTATCTCGATTCCACACATCTTTCTCTCAAAAATTCTTCCCATTTCTTGGCAGTCATATATATAATAAAGCAAATTCAGTTCTATCGATTCATTCACAATCTTCACTCCAATGTAAAAAAACAGTCCAGGCCTGGCTCAAACAGATGGACTACAATACAACTGAGAATTTGCTGTCAATACAAAAATAATATTACCGTTATATTATGTTTATTAATATACCTGTATATATATATATACATTTATGTACACACTACACACACACTCACACGCACACACACACACACACACACACACACACATGCACACACACACAAACTCACACACTTGCATGCATTACTAGTTCGTATGTTTATATACACTATATTTCTATAGTGGCTGTGTATACGTGACATGACCGAAATTCTATTCTTAGTAGGGAAGAGCGCAGGTACCTATATCACAAGAATTATCTTAGTTTAGGTACCTACGACTCCTCCAATAGTGAATTTTTGCTGTTTTTTTATGTTTCGTAAAAGTTTTAGTGAATAAATGATTTTCTTTCTTTCTTTCTTTCTTTCTTTCATATAATCTTACTATTGGAACTAAAAATAACGTTAAAACTTAAATGGCATGCCAAAATGCTAAATTTTAATTTAAAATGGTTTTTGTTTAGTGTTTGGAGTCAGAAACCTTGTGCACGGCACATAGTACACTTTATTAGGTAGTTATTTTAGTCATGAAACTAATAAATATGCCTATTTAAGATTTTGTCGAGAAATGTTACTTTGCTTTAAGTGTTCGTATTTCCACAATACCTTCAATACTGAAACTCTGAATTTCTTGTATGCAAAGCGTGTTAAAAGAATTTGCCGTGGTAGGTAAGTTTGTCCAGCAACTGGTAACAATTATTATCAGAAATGGGATGATATGGGAGATTATAAATAAGACACTTCACTGCTAAGCCCTACACAATGCTTAAGGATTTGTAAGCAGGAAATTGGGTAGAACGCGAAATATAGCTTCGAACACAAACGCTGACCTGGCCTCGCTTATTACGGTAGAATGGAGGTAATTTGACAATGTTGTATTGGTTCGATATTAGAACACGTAAATTGAATGAAACCTGCATCTGTATCTTGTTATTTAATAACGATATTTGTTATTAAGGTAAGACAAATTGGTAAATGGGTCGTCTTGCAGCGGCCCTAAGATAACAATTGGGACCCTATATAACAAAAAAAATAGTACAATCATTGTTTTATAATATTTAGTCATTTTAAAATGGATTATTATTAAGGGTGTTCTGTATTGTAAATGCGTCTGTTGTCTTGTTGAGATTCCCTGTGATGCGTTGTATGCCGTGAAAGGACATGTTATGCCGGCTCCAGACTTTCGCGAGGCATCTTCGAGAGCCTCGGCACGAGTCTCGGCGAATGGAGGTTACAGGAGTGCTAGCCACACTCAATTTATTTAGTTGCCCGTTACGTCTACTAGAAGATATACCCTCGCATCCTTTGACTCGCGCCCGAGAAACCTTCGGAAAGTGGAGCGATAGATAGGCGAGATGAGGGGCACACCTGCGTTTCCTCCTGTAGCCTCGTGAAGTCTGAATGTGATAGTGTGATGTAAGTAGGCTAAACCTGCACTTTGTCCCTAACGCACACCAATCTGGGAATAGTGTCGACGGGAGCACCGCGCGCGCCGCCCCGGACCCGCATCTCCCATGACGAGTACCATCAGTTTTGCGACGAGACCCTCGAATGTATGATGCACTGTTATATGACGTCACGCTTACATTGTGCGCTATCTTTGTTTGCAGCCGATAATGCCGCTTACGCTTTGTAATGTTAACTTTGTAGGTCTAACATTAATATACTTAGTATGTAAATGTTTATAGATGATAAAACTTTATAGTTAACCTGAAGACAAACTCATTCTACCAAAAAAGTACTGCTTTTAATATTCATTAGTAGGTATTGTAGTATCTGGTTTCATAGAGATTCTGAAATTAATGCTCATATCATTTCATTTTTCATTTAAAGTGTGTTTAATCCAATATTTTATAGAAAAACGATTAAAGTATTAAATAAGTTGCTTTAGATATTATCCAACCACTTTACCATCACAAACTTATTACGTGCTTATTTTAATTTAAACTTTGAAATCATTAACTGTTAACATACGTTTTATGAAAGTTTTATTAAGAAAATGTCCAAAATTATGTCGCCATAAAATATAATTGAATGGTTTTATATGCATTGACAACGAGCATACGAAGAATCATAAATTTTTATTTAGTTAGATAGCAAACCCAATCAAATGCAACGAAAAGCAACGAAGTATTCTAGACCACTTAACATTGCACCTAATTTTAACGATTTCATTCTCGAGTAAGATCTTTTAGTTTATTTTGTTAATAAAGTTGTTTCACGACAAAGCGTTTGTTAACTAGTAAATTAAACATTTGTTTTGTTTTACTAAAACATTTTAGAAAGTGAACTTTCGCTCTAAATACACTACAATTTACTTTTGGGACTGAAATGTGTTACTATTACGTTTAAATTTACGCGTGTAAATTTAGTGTAGTTAAAAGTTTAATTTTTGTGAATGTACGTAAATAAAGTTTTTTCTTTATTGTTTATTGCACATTTAATTTTACAACAAGGTCATTTAAACCGTGCCACTTAAAGCCAAGGCGTCTGGCAGACCAACCTACAACCGTTTGGTCACTTGGTAACGGTGTTTCTGACCCACTGGACGGATTCTTAGTATATTAACATCACTTTTAACTATGTAGCAAAAAACTTGCATCCATAATTTCATATATTCAAATAATGATGTCGTTGAAAGTGAGTAGATTTATTTCTAGGAACGAATTTTCTGTAATAAATAGCATTAGATAAAACTGTCATAGATACGAGTTCAATATTTGACCATATTATTTTATTATATTAGGCGTAACGTATGCCAAAGTTGTAATGGTAAGAGCTGTGGTTTCTGGTATAGATGCGGGGAAGAACTAATGCTTTAAGAACCTTCGTCAAACTCCGTCGTCTCTCCAACCACTTTGAGGTCAACGCAGATTAGCTGTAACTAATAAAGCGTTTTAATCATAATACCTATATAATTTATCATGTAAACTTAAATGAACAAGTAAATAGAATTTCTTTCCGCTTCTAAACGACTCTTAGTAAGTTTTTATCATGGATTTGTTAGTAGGTACATATTAAGCAAAGTAGAGCTTGCGTCTTCAGTCTTTGTTTCTAATACTACCCACAAAATCCTTCATATTCGTTTTTTGTTTCTCTCTTACAAAGACAATTTATATTTGACTTATTACTAGGTAATAATATTTGACGTTGTTTTTTACTCTTAAAATTATTTTGAATCTTACTATATTTTCTGTAATTTTTTGTTTTTATTCTTACTGCATACCTAATACTACGGAAAACTTTAGCTTCATTATTTTGCATCAATGCCTAACACATTATCATTATCTATTAATTATTAATAATTATAAAAATATTGCAGAATATTAATTATACAGATCGAAATTTATTTAATGAAATCACCTAACACGATGAATCTAACACGATAATTCTTTCTAAGAGAACTTTAGTCATGATGTCATGACTTAACTATTAAATTTAAAAATCAAAGGAAATCTCTTCTTCAACTGAATGGGAATCCCACGGTAGAAGGGGTGAAGGAAATAGTGGAAAAGTTGGAGATTTTTTTAATATAGTGATGAAATATATACTATCAAAGGTTCTCTGATGTTGTAAAAAACCAACATTCCTAGTAATTTTAAAGATATTGTGTTACTGTAGGGTTACAAAATTGTTTTTAATATAAATGTATGTTTGTAGCGTACGATCTGGCGACGCAGTGCCCGTCACGCCGTGCCTCAATGCGCCGTCACACCATCACCCACAGCGTCCCCCCCACCGATGGCGCACAGTCCTTGCCGCACTCCAGGTTAGTACTCTTTAGTATCTTCCACCTCCCATAGCCTCGACAAGCTCGGGATCGTAAGAGCTGAATTCTGGTAGGGCAACCCCAGTACTTGCTTGTACTTAAGGAAGGGGATGTTACGTCACCTTGTTCCTCATAAGTACTTCATCTCACCATCACTGTCACCAAAACACTCTAAACCAATCAGGTGGTACACCTAATGTTCAAATGGTGTTAGGTACCTACATGGGATGTTAAAACTGAGCCATACTTCGGAATGCATTTAATCATCACATCCTACAATACGCTACCACGAGTCCGCCAATCTGATGCAGGTGTTCTTCGTTCTTCTTCTTTTTTATTCCTGGGCCTTTTTCGCACTTGGCCAGTAAGTTGGCCGTTGCGCGTGATGCTGATGCTGATGTGGATGTTAAACCTAATGTGCTTGTTAAATTATCGGCAGTTGAATTTTTCAGGAAACACTGCTTGGTACCAGTAATATTTGAACTAAAATTATTGAAGTTAGAGTTATATCTATAAAATATTATATTTAGTGTCAACTCTGTTGCTGAAATTATCCTTTTACAACCTACTACTATACTACGCATATAACCTTCTTATTTATTATAATATAAATTCTTGCTTTACATAAACTTACCGCCTAAAATTCCTACCATGGGGATTTTATGCGTGCCATGTGTTGACATGGCGCATTTAAGGTCCTGTACTGTACCATGGCTTGATATGGTGGACGTTGTTAACTCCTGTTCCGCTCCAGGCCCAACTCCCGCGCGTCATGCGGCGGCGCTACGTCCCTGGCCAGCAGCGACGCGGACGCGCAGCTGGGCGATCTGTCGTGGTCTCGCTCCTCGCTGCAGGACGAGCTCATCAAGTCGGTTAGTGGCAGCCCTACTCGACAGCATGTGAGTCGCTACCTGCTTGCTACACGCTTACCACCATAGTTTCCCTCCTAAGACATACTATTGGATTGCCCAATAGAGCCCAATGAAAGTATGGTTTTCTTTTTCCAGCAAAAGAGAGAGCTGTATTTCCGATTTCGTCGTAACTTATATCATTTATCTACACGCTTCTTCTATATATTAAGCCAAAATACAGGTGGCCAAAAATTTAACTATAGCCACTCACGTATTTTGAAATTTTACTACATTTTTACTTTTAGTCACACCAATTTTTCCAACCAAATTTCTTAATGACAATGGCAAATTTACAACTTTGCTGTTTGAGAATATTTTTAAATACTTTAGTCGAGGTTAATATTTACCTCCTATTGTGTGTTTAATATAAAGAAGATTAAGAAAATGTACCTACATATTTTTTGATAGATCTGTGAACTATTGCCACGTTGATTCGTTGTATTATCGCCAGTAAAAATATTTATTATAATTGTACTAAAAGACGTAACTTCATATTTTAGACTAACGACGTCTTGCTGGTGCTAGAATTTGATTTGATGATTTGAGGTTTGAAATGTATGAGTACAAAATATGGAGTAAAATCTTTTTTCATAGGTAACTCAGTCACATGAAATAATTATTATCAATTATAGATCTCTACATAAAATATGAAACTACCTGCACATTTGAGTAATAATTTTTCCATTAAGTAATAATTTTTTTCTAACTTTTTAGAGCTGGATCAAAAACTTGTATTTGTGGACCAAGTTACTCGGTTTATTTGGTGGTTATTCACTATTCGGTATTTTTTATTTCACGTTAGTCAAAACGCTTCAAATAAAGCTGTTCCTAGTAAATGTGAGCGCTTATTTAAGTTATATTTGAACTATATGTTTAATACAAATTTATTAAATCATCAGTATCAAGCTCTTATAAAATTATTTTTATTATGCTATAAGTAGACTTAGAAGCAGCTTAATAATTAAGGATAGTAGTAAATTTAGATAATTAGATGCCATAAAGTACGTATTAAGTAGATGCCTTATAAGCAATTATATAAATTGCCTTTGTTATGTATCTCTCGAACTTTGATTCTTAGTATGCAGTAATAAACGTAGCTTTTCCTTTTCGCATTAGAAACGTCGATGCAAACAATAATAAGTAGGTCTGAAAAGGCAATGACATTATTAGTATTTCTTAGAGAAACCATTATTTAAAATTATTTCTCACTTACTTATGCTAAAGTGTAGTTAGAGTTGATATTTTTAAAATATTTAAAATTTTATTTTACATTGAAGTCTTGGAATATTTTAAATATTAATTTTACGTTTTGTACTCGTAATTTAGAAACAATGGCAAGACGCGATCATGTCGGACGACCGGCTCTCATTGACGTTAGAAGAAATTGTGCACATCCGGTCAGTATTGACAAAAGCAGAACTTGAGGTCCTTCCCGTTGAGGGCAGGGTGAAAGAAGACGTTGAGAAAAGAAGGGTAAGTTGAAGTAACGTAACGATCATGCCAAATTCCATAACAGCTATACCTAACTAATATTCAGAATCCTCGTCTCAATGTTAAGAATCGTTACCACTTCCAAACTTCAAGCTCTAATAAAGTAGTACTAAAGCAAGAATTATCCCCTCTCCTATAACGAGGAAGGCCTGGCTCTGTAGTGGGCCGTTAATAGGCTGATAATGATGTCGATGATGATGATGAAAGCAGGAAGGTGGAGTAGTGCTGCCCGTATAAACCTTTTGCTTCTAAATCTGAAAGATACTAGCAAAGCTGCTCATCCTTATATCAGGTAATTTTGGATTTGGCCTCCAGCATACACGATCTGAAATCTAGAAAGAATTAACTGACGCGTAGCATCGGCCACATTTCCCATTTCCCAAATTATATTATATAAGTGCTATTTGTTACCTATACAGGTACTTTATCAATACATTATGTTGAGTTGCTCATAACCTAAAATGGTGGTTCAAATTATTAATTCTAATAATTGCAGGTATGCTTCCTATGTTTGAAGACACGGTTTGGAATCTTCGGTCCTTGGGGACAGAAGTGTAAACTGTGCAAGAAGACTGTCTGTCAAAAATGTTGTTCAAAGGTAAGCAAATTATGATTTCGGTCCCAAAAAAGCCATGGAATATCTATACTAATATTATAAAGAGGAAAACTTTGTTTGTTTGTTTGTTTGTTTGTTTGTAATGAATAGGCTCAAAAACTACTAATCCGTTTTTAAAAATTCTTTCACCATTCGAAAGCTACATTATCCACGAGTAACATAGGCTAAATTTTATTTTGGAAAAAATAGGGTTCCGTAAAATATTTGGGTTTTTCGGACACAAGGTGTAAAAAATCAACCAGAAAAGTTACTTATTTTGCGTACGCTGCCTAAACTATAAAAGATAGAACCATAAAATGTTCTAATTAATTGGAGATCTTATAAATATCTACAAAAAAGTCCGCAACACACTATACCTATCTATGTCGAGTGAGGCACAACAACCATTTTTTTATTTAAAAATCTTAAATTTTTTTTGGACTACATTTAAACGCATTTATGTTACTCATGCTATTAATCCTTATCAAAATAAATTATTTCATCACTAAGTACAGTTTATGTAGATAATATTTGGTATTTAAAAGATTAAAATTGGACTTTTGGTTTTGAAGTTATGGCGAAATTAAAATATTACTATTTCTGCGTTGCGAAGTGAGCGTCACCAAGGCGGGGGCGCGCGTGCGGGAGAGTTTAGATCTATGTTATATATACGATGATGAATTAAGAATTCGATCTTTGTTCAAATATCTATTTAGTACACGGAAGAGTTTGTTCGTTTGTTTAAACGGGCTAATCTCTATATGCGTGTCGGATTGTAAAATTATTTTTGTTTATTCTGAAGGCTAGACTCAAGAGTGAAATATACTATTTAATATCAATTTATACCCATCAGCTTGCCATAAATATATATTTTTAATGTTAATGTACTGAAATGTCATACAATGTTTAACAAAAATGTAGACCTTTAGTACACGGGACGGGACGGAGAATATTGCTTCACGGGAAACTATAAAAAAATTAAATTGAGAGGGGGAGCGGGGAATGAGCACACTATATGTGCCTTTACACATTTTGTATGAAAGTCTGTCTTTAAAATTAGAAGGGTACCTAAGAGGTTTTCACGCGGACGAAGTCGCGGGCGACTGCTAGTAATCTATATTTTCATGTTGTTATAATGCTTTGAAGAAATAGTTTATTTTGTCTGGCGCTATACAGCTTTGTTGGGTTCTGGTATTGTTGGCAGTGAAATGACATGGAATGCCTCAGGTTGACGAGCACAAGACAGCGTATTTATTGTACGATGTGTTCCCTGCATAAATCGTCGTTCTGTTTTACGTGAAAGCTTTTCTACTTAATATGAAATAGACTATCCGCTTGTTGCGTCAACTTTAAAGACATAACCTCACCTGTGAGTCAGCAAGTGTACAAAAATTTCAAGAGCTCATTTTGAAAATTACTCATTTAGCAGTAAGTGACCAAAAATGTTAGGATTCATATTAACAAATAGATATTGGCAAAACTATTTTTTTTTATCGACTGCAAGGTGGCCCTTGACTGCTATCACACCTGATGTTAAGTGATGATGCAGTCTAAGATGGAAGCGGGCTAACTTGTTAGGAGTAGGATGAAATCCACACCCCTAGCGGTTTCTACACGACATCGTACCGGAACGCTAAATCGCTTGGCGGTACGTCTTTGTCGGTAGGGTGGTAACTAGCCACGGCGAAAGCCTCCCACCAGCCAGACCAAGACAAATTAAGAAAAATCTCAATCTGCCCCGCCGGGAATTGAACCCAGGACCTCCGTCTTATAAATCCACCGCGTATACCACTGCGCAACGGAGGTCGTCAAATGTCAGAAGTATTATATTTTTCCATCAGATGAGGATCCCGACGGAGCACTTTGCGCACGTGCCGGTGGCGCTGCTGAGCCCGTCGCTGCTGCCTTCGCCCGAGGACGAGCAGCAGTCCTTCCCGCGCTCGCTTATGGCGCGGCTGGTCTCACCCGAGCGCAGTGTGAGTATGAGATGCGAATCCCGGCGTCGTACTTCGTGCACATGCCAGTGGCGCTGCAGTTATCGCCCGAGGACGAGCAAGCAGTAATTCCCGCGCTCGCTCATGTGTATTCTTGACTAGTCAAATGAGCTAAGGAGTTTAATGGATTTATGATTCGATTGTTCAAATTCCAGGCGACGGTAGAGAACAGCGTAGGGTCAGCGCCCAACAGCCCGGCAGCGACGCGGCGTCACGCGGCGGCGTCCGCGCCCGGCTCGCGAGGCGCGTCGGCCATGGGCTTCGCAGAGCCGCTGCCCACCGTGCGCGTGGACGGGCCCGGTAGCATGCCTTGCGTGTCCACTCCACTATCCTCGCTGTCGACGCTCGAGCGAAGGTAAACCAACGAAATATATGCCTAATAAATAATAGCCATGTTTTTGTAAACATGATAATTATTCCTATTTCCCCTTTAGCAAAGCAGAAAGATTATACTAGGAGTAAGACAACAGTGGTATTTTGAGTATACTCATGTGAGTGTTGTATCGCAGAGCGCGGTACGGGCGCAGCGCGACGGGCGTGTCGGCGGCGGAGCGCCTGCGGGGCGTGCAGATGGCGGTGTGCCACGACTGCAAGGCGATGGTGCTGCAGATCATCAAGTCGTCGCGCGCCTGCCGCTCGGCCTCTCGCGACCGCGCGCTGCGGCACCTCACGCTGGACCTGGCGCCCGTCTACACCGCCGACTGTTAACCGCACTACGTTACACGCTGAGCCACACTTGCGCTTTTCAGCTATAATACATGCTCTTACGAGTAGATGGTTGGTGAATCATGCATATTGTATATTATTTAATCTATATATTCTGTAACCTTGCCGTTAATACTATCGACAAAATTATTGTATATTACTCCTAACGCGAATTATTGCAGTGACCATGTAAGTTTTGTCAATATCAAAACGTTTTTTTCGACACATTCTGTTTGACTTTATATAATTGATATTTTCAAAGAAAAATTTCAAAAGTAAAAAGTTGTTGTTCTGTTGATCAAGAAATAGGTTTTTAAAATGACTGGGATCTGATTAAGTGTGGGTTATATTCAACTGGATATCTCGATGAGGCTTAGTGTTATAGACAATGCTGCCAATATTGCGAAAAATAATTACCCTTTACTTAGCTTAAATTCACATTAGTTAAATGATAATATTTTGAAATAGAGAAAAGCACTGAAAAGCGCAAGTGTGACCTGGCTATGGGCTGCTATTTTGTAGATCTCCTGTTCTAATACAAAACTAAGGTTCACGGAAAATTCTGATTTTTGAATGTAGATTCCGTAATCCAGGGCCAATGCACAAATACAGATTTGTTTAATGCCTAACTTTTTGGGGGCTAATACCTTGTGTTCTTACCAACTAATACAGTCTTAGGTGCTGAGGATTTTCTGGATTTAGTGCGGTATGGGAATAACTTGATAATTGCACATGGCAGCCTAATCTTAACCTTAATGACGTATAGCGACTTACTGACACGACTCTCTCGTCTTTACCGTACAACAAAAGGCACAATCTTTACATTCGATTAACTATTTCGGATTAACGCTCAAATTAATCATCCAGAACGACTGAAAGGACATTTTTAAGTACGTTATGTCCAGATGTTCCAACTAAATTCAGGAAACTATTTTTGGGTATTAAATTTTACGCAAAACATTTTCTCCTATTTGATTAGATTCTTAGTATATAAAACACCTATGTAATTAGAAATAGCAAATTGATAGAGAAAATAATTTTAAATAGACTCGGACTGTTTCCTAGCTCAAGCGTTTTTAGTGCGAGTCGATTCGCGTTTAACTAATTAAGGCATTGTGAAATAATTTCAATGGAAATACAGATTTCCTTTTATTCAGAATTATAGTGTTTTTGAAGAATTGTTTCATTTGCTTTAAATCAAATATCAAAATATAGTTACTTTTCCTAGGTATAGTAGAAGCCCGCAAAGTCAGGCAACCAATACTAACTACAAAAGGATACAAACAATAAATTGTGATTGGCTATGGACGAATCGAATCTCACGTAAAACGCGTCTTTAGGAAACAGGCTAAGTGACAAATAAAGAGCTTCCGAGGTTGTGTAGTTTCATGTTGTGTTTGTAGATGGACTGTGATCCGACACGTAGACTATTGACAATACTCTATGACATTTGACAGACCGTGAATCACCTATTTGTTATGATTTATCGCACAAAGGCAACTATTTACAGAGATCCGATGTAACCGGTGACAATTACACAGCAAAATTATATTGAATGATATACTAATTAAATTTTAAAAATACTATTTCGAAAAATTACTAAGATATTTTGTCACGTATATGTAATATAAATATTTATATATTTTTTCGGTATAATACAATTATAATAACAATTTATGTCTACAATTTCAATGTAAAAGTTAATCTGTGTTCAAATTAAATGTGCTATGAATGTTATCGTACGAAAATCTAATATTATATTATAAATGTTGAGACATTACGGTATATTCCATGTTTATATGTATTAATTATCTCATTCTTGAAGCATACCGTATTTTCTTCTTTTACGACTTATTTGTGAAACAATCAGCCATGCCTTGTTAGATGTTCACTTGCAAATAAGCGACTTTATTGCATAATGCAATTTATTTTCCTGTGCCATATCAAACAGTTCATTAATATATAGACAGATTCGGAATGTAACAAAATGGTGCATATTGTACCTGCAGGCTGATGCTTGATTGAATGAAGGTGGAGCAAAGAGGATAACTGTTGCGTCTTTTTTATGGTAGAATGTCAAATTGAATACTGGCAACACTATTTCTCATGATCTTGTTATTTTTAAATATCGAATGTAATAATTTGTTAATTTTCATTTTCAATAACGAGTAGCTTGATAAATTGATAAAGCATAAAAACGGGAATTATGTTACTTTTGTTGCCATGAGCTAAAAATAACAAATTATTCTCAAAATTCATGTCGTTTTATGTCATTGAGTGACTATTCTGTTTGGAATTTCATAACTCAATGTAAAATAAGACTTCCATCTTTGAACGTATTATTAATAGAATAACACTACTAAAATATATATTTAAAAATTTATATACATTGACAACGATATCATTATAAAATGATCAAGTCATTGAGTTAACATTCATTAATATGATTTAATTAATTAAATAATAATTATACTTCTTATCTAATTATATAAACAATATATTTTTTGTGTTGCCAATATTCAATTTCTGGATTTGTATATCTACGTTTTTTTTTGTTCTCCATTTCACCCACGCCTTAGACTTATTTAGATAATAATTAAATTATTTTGCCAAAAATGTAACCTTTTCATCTTTTGTAAATATAGATTCATTTAGTGTCATCTTTAAATTGGTTACTTAATAATATAGTGATAGGTTTCGATGTTCATAAGAAGTGTTATTTGGTATCCTAAAATGTTTTTGAGAACTGGGATTCTTCAAAATTAAGAAATATATATTATATATTTTAGTTGATTGCGTTATTTTTCTGATCTTTATCGTATATTTCAGTTACAGAACTAGGTACCCTATTATTAATAACTTTTCTTATAGAACCAGTTGATTTATGTGAAAGAATTGTTTTGGTTTTTGTCTATTATACTGTGGCCTAATAATTTGTGTTTTGTGTTATTTTCATTGTTTCTTAATTATATATGTTATTTATTATTTCGTCAATTTATTTATAACTACGGTTAAATTTAATTTACATCTATTTATAATTACATATTTTTTGTATACAATTGAATTCCCAGTTATAATTTTTTGTAAATGTATGTAAATTTTTCGTAGATTATTAGATGTTACCTAGAATGTAACCTTCTAAAACAAACATAAGAAAAAAATGAAAACGATAACGATATTAAAAAGAATTACAAATCGATTTTGTGTTATTATTTCTTATATTCATTAATTTATTTACAGTATTGCACATCTTAAAAAGGTCAAAAAAAGTCCGCGTAGGTATATGTCTATCTCTTAAGGATAACCCACTACCGGGACCCAGGAACCGAAAGGTAAAGCAAATCTCTGGCTGCAGAGCCTTTCGTGGAGGGATTAGACATTGGTTTCGCTCTACTTAAACAGATTTCATCGTCGGTGCATTATCTCTGCTCCAATAATACAAGTTTAATAACTGTGCAAAACAAATCCTATCGCAACCTTCCAAGCACATAAATAAAACAAAAAAAATACATGACAGATGTTCCAGCCCAGATATTCCAAGTGGCTTACAGTTTCAGCAGTCTGAAGGATTGGCCTTGGTTGACCAAAAGGATGTCGTCTAAGTATACAACCACTCGACATCCTCGCACGCAGGGTTTCCACAACCCAGCATGTTTTTGGAAGAAAAAAGGTGTGGCGCTGAAGATAGACCAAAAGGCAGACAGGTCATCTGGAAAAATTGGTCTCCGTACCTGATTCTCAGGAATGGTTGATGAAATTTTGCAACCGGGATTTGAAAATAAGCTTGTGATATGTCCATTTTTATCATCCAGTCTCCAGGTTGGGAATTGTGGTATCAGAGATCAGCCGGAACTGCTTTGTCTTGACAAATTAGTTGAGTTCTCGTAGGTCGAAGATCGGACGCATGGAACCATCGCTTCTGTTCCGCAGAAAATGCTTGGAGATAAAACTGGGTGTTTTGTTATGAACCGCTTGTGCTATTGCAGGTGATGGCTTGGTAGCATATTGGCTCATTATTTGTTTTGTTGGAATTACCAGAGGAGGTTTCTTGTATAGGGGAATTCTAAACCCAATTATTACTGAAATTATAAAACTGTTCGCACCCAAAATTTGCCATAGGTTCTTGAACAATTTCTTATAACCTCATCGAGAAAGAATACAATAAGGAACTAACTAATCCTAATAACTATACAAATCATGTCCACGTGGAATGGTGGCAAGAATACTGGCTGCATTTCCGCGTTGGATAGCCAGGCTAATCCTTTGCGCTGAAATGTGTTTGACTGTAATATTTTGTAGCCTTGTTCCAAAATGTATTATTATTGAGTGTGCTTGTACCCCTCGTTCTTACCCTTGTATGTTAGTTTGGTCTGTTGTTTTGTATAATTGTCATAAAATTATTTTTATTCTGTGTTTGTACCCTGTATGTACGTATTTTCTTTACTCTTAAATACTTGTGAAAATGATAACCAATATTGTGGACCACCAAGAAAATGGATAAAGGTAGCTAGTTTTGTTTTATCAAATAATAACTCTACGCATTAGTAGTGGCGGCCATGACATCTTCGGTACGCGCGAGATAGTCTTTGCCCTTGTTCAGAGAGCATAGCTCATCGTTAACCTTCATTTTACAGAGACCTGGTGTGGCCAACCACTCTGTTAATGTCTTATTTTAACGTACCTATGTGTTCCCACATGGGTGAATTAAAATGTTGTAATTCTATTAGTTGGTGTAATCTTTTGTCATCAGCCCTCGTTATCTATTTAATTTCAATTTGCCTACAAACGATTATTAATACACGGAGAGTTAAAAATTAACTATTGGAAACTGTTACTATCCTCAATTGTAATAATTACTAATAAAACAGCAATAAATAGCAACGTTAATACCACAAAGAACCGATTAATTTCAATTGACATTAATGAAGAAGTTGAACTGTTTGTTAATGATGATATTGACGTACCAGAAAGCCATGACTACCTCGCTAACCCTAGTCTATCGGAATTCTCAACAGAAGTTACTAAATACATAGCTGGATTTATAGTCTCCAAAATGTTTAAACATTATAAAATGTGAAGAATGTCTTGCAGCATTAGTTGATGCGGAAAAATATAGTGATCTTACATCCTGTTGGAGGGCTGCATTATCCATCGGAGGATGTAATTAAAATTTGTATATTTGCAGAAAAAAGTTCGAGGTCTTTCTTGGTTCCACATCACCCATCACTTTTAAATAGTGACAAAATTTTAGCCAAAATTATTTTATTACTGGAAAAACGTTTATAGGCTTGCATTGTTTTATAGTTTAAATGCACATGTATACAGTCCTTTGACAGTCACATTTTTGAATAAAATATAGCTAATAAAATTGAATAAGAAATTTTCATAACAAACTGATTTTGTTTAAGGGGCAAAAGTTTTTTGAGAAATCTGTTGTAATAAAGGAATTCCAAAATATTTGTATGAACTGCCGCCAATTTGGAGACTTAAGCAGGAAAACTCAGCTCGGCTTATGTAGACACTATATTTAAATTACTATTCGCTCCGTATATAATTTAAAATCCCGTGAATCACTTCGTGAAAGATTCAAACAAATAGGCATACTAACAGTCGCTTCGCAATATATCCAGCCCATCTATCCATGTTTTCTAAGTGATATTTGCTTTTTAAATACTTTATGAAATTGTAGAATATGTCAATTTCCCAAATGTAGGGAATTTTCTTACATCTATAGGTATTTTATCTAAGGTACTAGATATGGTATTAACCATAGACCACGAGGCACATCAATAGACTTATAATATGATATAAAATAAAATTATATTTCTTTGATTTTTTTGACATTGTTAGCTTGGAAAAGCATGCCTATTACCTACATTATTCGGTCTTAGTTTGATGACGATTTTTTTATCTCCTAATCAGGCTTCATTCATTCTCAGTTCCAATTCTACATAGTAAATGATAGGAGTACCAGCCTATGATAGTATCCAGAATTCTGATTCATTTATAATCTGTGCACAAATGCTTAAGCTGCGAAAATAGACCCTTAGAATTTTTAAAGGAATGTCCAAATAAACCAATATTTGACAGATTAAAATAATTATCTTGATTTGTTAAAAACTTCTTGTGTGATATTAAGAAAAACCTTTAGAAAATTTTTAAAATTGCAGTACATAGTTTTGAATAACAAAAATTTACTGTTAAGTCACATGTGTGCTAGCTGGATTAAAATAAAACATAGTAATAATGTTTATAATTAAATCACATTTATTGGTATCGCATCAAATTCTATTGCTGTTACATTTGTCTTAGGGATAAATAAATTGTCTAATAAATAATTAGATAAACACTTAACCTACAACAAGCAGGTCTTCAACGAATGTGTAGGGTGGTACTTCAAGGTTGAGGGGTGCAGGGCCTTTGCGGATCCTTCCTGAGGCGTCGTAGTGGGAGCCGTGGCAAGGGCAGTAGTAGCCACCGAAGTCGCCGGAGTTGGCTACTGGGACACAGCCCAGATGTGTACAGACGCCAATTACAACCAACCACTTAGGGTCTTGGGTGCGAACATCGTCGTGTTGTGGGTCCCGCAGCTGGTCCACTGCCACTGCTTTCTCTGTCGCGATTTCACTTGCAGTTCTGTAAATTGCGAGTTTTTTTGATTATCATTATAGTCACATTCATTTTTAATAGTCACCAGGGCCAGACAGTTATAAGAGAAGGGATTTGGAGTATAATCCCACTGCCCTGCTCAAAAATAGGCTTAGTGGTAAATGTTTGTTCAAATAGTGATCAGATGTCAACTATAGGCAATACAGGACCAATGGCTTCATGTGCCCGTCAAGGTATGGGTGGTTCACACTATCAATATAGAAACTCCAGACTACTACTAGCAATTTTTTTGAAGAAAGAAAATCTTAGTGTTGTGTTGCACCATCCAGGGCTCCAACCTGTCATCTCATCCTCAAAAACATTCATTCCAGCCAGCATTCTGTAGATTTACAGTATACCTACTGTAGGTGAAATGGACATTCACTGTTTGTATCAAGGGATCCTCTCTGTGTGCCCTGAAGTTGAAAAACATCAAAATTTACTCTCAAACCTCCACACCACACCACAAACAAATCACAGCATGTCTGCTATTTTGATATCTTAAAATATATATTAATACAGGCAGTCCTTACAGGCAATGCAGGCAGTTTGTGTAAATATTAATATTTCTTTTTATATATGGAGGACACACACTGTAGTCTGTTGCAGATTTTTTCCTTGAAGCTGCTTCTTTTGCTAAGGCATTTGCTCTATTGTTGCCCACGACTCCAGTGTGTGCCCTTATCCAATATAATTTTTTTTTCTGATGTTGAATGCAACCAGGTGGAAGCTGCTTATATTTTTAATGGTTTAGAGGTATGACCAAGAGTCACTCATTATGTTGATATTTGTCTGTTTTAGTTTAAACGCAAGTTCGGTGGTACAGTGCAAGGCCAGTATTTCTGCTTGGTATATAGAGCAGTAAGACGACAATAGAAATTTTCTGAAACCTATTTCACTGTCTTCTTTCCAGTATGATAATGCTGCTCCCATCCTGCCACCAATCTTTCTTGCTACCATTGGTTTATATATTTATTACCTCAGTGTCATAATGCTGTATTGTTGTGACCCTAATGTTGTCTAATTAAGTAAAGACCACCTCAATCTCTTCTGCTGGATGCGGAGCGCTCAGAAAGCACTTTCTGATCCCCACTATGGCATCCCCTACAAGTTCCTTGCTGATTCCTCTACTCTCAGATCTAAGGGTATAAACCTTGCCAAGGCTAAAGCTGCTGTAAGCTAGTAATTTTTACTATAGAATACATATATAAAGGCTCAGCAGTATTTTTAAATAATATCTCAAAATCATCCTATACTACATTAACTAATAATAAATGTATTTTAAAAAACACCTAGATATTTACCTGTGACGGATAAAGAGTGGCTTACCACGCCACTTGAAAGTAACAGACTTTCCTTCAGGAATTTCAGACATTTTGATTTCAATTTTGGCCAAGGCAAGGACATCAGCAGCAGCTGCCATGGATGACACAAAGTGTGTCACAACTGCCTTGGCTGCATAAGCGCCAGCTACACTTCCAGCTGTAATATTTTAAAGTAATATTTTAGATTATATGTAAATAAAACCTTGTGTAAAGTTTATTTCACAAGGTATGTAAGCATACCAGGAAAAAGAGGCTGGATTGACATTAAATATTGGAGGCTTTATAGTTTATTTTTGTCTATGGACATGTTTTTTGATTTATAACAACACTGTCTTTAAAAGAATAATATAGTTTGTAGCAATCATCATTTCTGCTTTGAATACAAGGTGTATTCCAGTGCATTATACAAACTTTGTAGTAATAAATAGCTTACAGTGCTGTCATGAATTGTGTGTTAATAGTTAGGAGGTATAAGTATGTGTTACTTAAATTAATCACAAAAAAGACTTGTTTCACTACAATTATTATTTTATCATTTGGTGAAAAAGTAGGATGCTTGTAAGAAAAATAAAATTTAAAGTGTCTCTCTTGTTAAGTAACCACACATCATTTATCTTTATACATTATTATTGTAATCAGTATTTTCCTCTCTTGTGCAATAAAGAATTTAGACACTATACATTATACATGTGTATATTACATTCAAGGAAAAGTCATGTAAAAACTAACCTCCAGCAATTAGGTAGGTGAATGACTGGCGTCCATCTATGTTCTCGTTAGCCTTAGCGGTAGGGTCCTGTGTCTCCTTACGACGGTACGCAGAAAAATCGGGATAGGCAATATCGGTGTGCGCAAAACGTACTTGAATCGCTGAAATTGACAGAATTGTGTTATGTAACATGGTTTTCTTCAAAACTACTTCGTAGAAAGTTAAATGTCATGTTACTCACCACGGGGTCCATGTTTGATCTTCAAGTTCTGGGCGGGCAAAGCTCCATGTAATGACTGCACGGTGGAAGTCTTCGGGAGAGGCTGAGACACCAGTTTGTCAGCCGGAGATGGAGCTACGACAAGGGGCTTCAGGCCATTTGAAACAACACTTGAAGAGGCTTTAAAGTATGGAGCTAAGTGACCAGCCCTCGCGACGGAATTCATTTTGATTGCGAACTGAATTTACGCAATAAAATTGCTTTTTATTTTTCGTTACGCGCTCGATTGACATCCAATAGAAACGTCAAGTTGATCACCATGACCTTGACAGTTGTCTATTATGTTGCCATATAATTTTTTGAGTTATTGATTATTTTACCTTTTGGTTAAATTAATTAACAATACTATAATATTTTATTTGAATGTTAAGTGCAACATACATGCATAAATAATTTTATTAAATTGAAAATGCATAATTTTTCAATCATAATAATCAGAGTACTCTATTGTAAATTTAAAATATTACATGGCACATTTCCAAACCCCGATAATAGATGTCGCTAACCTAAGAAAGTTTTTAAATAACCTAACAAAGTGTTTTAAGCATTGGTAATAGATGTCACTAGTATTTTTTTACAGTACCTATCGGCTTGCCTACCTGCCCTTGCCCTTTTGATCTTGTTTAAGCAACCAGGTTTTTTAATAAGAACTATCAAAAAAAGGATAGTAGTTTTTATTAAAGCAATAAGAAAATAGTGACCCTTAGACATATCAAAGTCTGTTTTTATTGCCCAACGGCCAACCAAGTAGGCACCAACTATTAAATAGGTACTTTTTATATTATCTATGTCTACCTTAAAAATTTATACAGATTTCTTAGTATCCAAAGACACGAAACGAGACAGGGTACACGAAAATGAAATAAAATAAAAAAATAACAAACGAAAGCAGTGATAGTAGGTTAACTCTACTCTCAACTCATAGTTTCTATATTTCAAATCTTAGTAGCCGTTAAAGTAGGTATTAACACTTTATTATTACTTATTAATTTATTAATACTTTCATATTAATTACTTTTCAAGATTTCGGGTGTTTCTTTTTTTCGGCAAGGAATAATGTGCACTTAAAAATTACCGTAGGCCTAAGATGCGGTCGGTAGAGATATTATATCGAGTAGAGAAAACGAGAGACGTCGTCGAATAGCGGCTAAATCGGAAATGTTGCTCTCTCTTTCGTTCCAACGCAAGATATTTGGAGATTTCTCGTTTTATCTACTCAACATAATTATCTCTTTAAAGTAGTAGATAGTATACCGGAAGCAAAGTCGCAGGCATCTAATAGTTAATTCACTTAACAAAGTTATTAATTAGCATACTAAATAATAATTATTTTTCAAATACATCGACCTCGAAATATTCACACACGCAGATATGTAAACATTTTCATGGCCGTTGCTGCGTTTTGTTCAGGCATGTCCGTGAGTAGGTACATAGACATACTTACGTATCCGATACGTAATGCATACATGATTTTTGTACGTGCACTCACACATTGATAAATGCTTGATAACCCTACCAAATTATGAAGCGTATACCTATCTACTGTGTGACTAGGTACTTAACTAGACTCACGCTACGGCAATAAATAACGCAGTTATAGCGAGCGCCTAAACAAGGCACACTAAAAATGTAATAGACAGTAGACTGCACTTATACAAATATGTACCTACGTACTTTATAAATATGGTAAAAAAAAGATAACTACGCATTGTAGATAACTAAAATGCATAATTATTATGCAATTACTAAGTACTTAAGAAATCGCAAAAGTGCTTGCATGCTTATTATTATAAATGGCTACATACATAATTGTTATCTTTTTTATTATTTTATATGTCATTTGCATTTTGTATAATTATTTCTGAATTTAACTATTCTAAATTATTATGCGTTCTATGCGATGACCTTAACTTGAAGTGTAAAAAAAATTAACATTTCCGCGGTGCGAACTGCGATGTACTTGCAACACGCACCTTGCATTAGTGTACAAGCGCGTTACACTCACACAAATAAAAACGAGCAGTTCTAAAACTTTTCAATAGATGGCGTTAGTCGTTTATATAATGTTACAGTGCGTTCTTCAAGATGCGTTTCCGAGCAGAATAGCGGTTAGATAATGATGAAGCCGATGCGCGGGGCGCCTATGGGAGGGACGGCCCAATTTAAACGGCTTGCCGTTACACAATGAATTTATTGCCGCATACGGCTGGGCTGACACATATTGCGTGCATGTCATGTGCGGGCTGGAATGCTAGGACCGAACAATTAATAGATGAGGTGGGCTCTCATTTCAAAACAAAACTATTAGTTTGGTCGGCATACGTTAGACTCAGCAGAAATTAGTAGTGACTGAGTAGGTAGGTCATTCCAGGTTTTAAAAAGAATTTTATACCTATTGAGAGCAGCAATTTTCATTTTGGAATATTTTGATCTGTAATTCATTAACATCAGTGTGCAGTATGGGTTCGGCCCATTTTAGAGTTTAGACCCACCATGCTGCTGCAGTGCGGGTAAGCGGGCTTAGGATGACAAAGTTTGATTATTTATAACGATCACTGTTAATTTATGGTGATAAAGATGACTGTAAATAACGTCTTAGCTTGACCTTCGAAACACGGGGGTGTAAAACACACATTTGTTAGTATTAACAAAACTAAAACTAAAGAAGAAACACACCAGTAGAATTCATATACATATAGGTAGCAGTTTGCTGAGAAGATAATTCATTCGCTTGGAATAAAATTTTCATAAACAAAAGAAATCTGTAACATGTCTATTGTTAGCGATTTTGAATAGCCAAAAATCGCCAGTTGAACTCTCCCCTTGTCTAAAACCACACCATTGTTATGTAGTGTCAGGGCTCCATCCTCATGACAGAAAGGTTTCGCAGCTTCAACCCACAACGCTGCTCCAATGCATCTTAGCCTGCTTATAATGTTTGACTGTATGCCGATCACTAATACAAGCACAATTTATTAGTGTGTGGATCTGCCAAGTTAATTTAGCGCTCACAATTGTCTGTGAATGTCCAACACCTATGAGGCCGTGTATCCGAAGTGACTGACCGATGTTATAGACGAACTGCATTAATACGAATAGAACACTAAATGTATGATTTTTACTTGGCACTGGTCCAAATTGAACGCCCGTTTTGTGTAATTTGGCATGTTTTCCGCCTCGCCGCCACCTGTCATCGCTGCAGACTACGAAGTTCAAGTGTTCCTTTGCCTCGGTTACGATTATTTTAGTTTGTACCTGTGGAATGAAGGAAGGTAGGTAGGTACTCACTAAATAATCGTCGTCGAGTTGACTTGACGCATATCTTCGCTTGGATTCACTGTGTGGATGCCGACTCAGATTCTCAGTAGAATCTACGAGTAGGATTCGCAGATTCGCCTATATATACCATACTATACCTATACTATACATACTCAGTAAGTATGTTGCGAACTGGTGCTAAAGTTTACTACAAACAAACCAACATGACCTGACGTAAATGAAGATTAAAAAAATAAATTAAATAAAAATTTTCGAATAGGACTGTTATTAAAAGATCGCATTTTATTTCGGTACGAAAATGCTAAGCTGATAATATTTAAATACTTTAGAAAAAATCAGTGTTACAAATAACACAACAAACACAACCTTTCCTTATATCCAACTGTTTAAAAGCAATTTATATTAATTCATTACGGAGCGAACGTCGTCGGTCCAAGGGACCACTTTGTCAGTTTTGCCTCAATCTATCTCATTAGTGATGGCCTTGTCCTTCATTCGGGCTTAAGAGCTTGCCTTCCCTTTAATTAGACTATTTAGCAAGCTGTCCTGTAATGATTTAATGTCCTCTTTTCTTTACCAGGCTTTTAGGATCGCCACAACGTAATAGAGTATGCAGATATTGTCTTTATAGGAGTAAGTTACGATTTTATGCATTTTACCATTAAACTTTTTTCTCGTATTTTTTTTAATGCAAACCCATGGACTTTTTTTTCTTGCACTATAATACATATTATAGTTGTTTACTTTGCTAGAGGTCGCTCGCGGTTGCACCCGCGTAGACCGTAGTTCCCGTTCTTCGTTCGTAAAAATTTCGGGATGAAAAGTACCCATGTGTCATTCTGACGTACAAGCTGTATTATTGTTAAGTTTCATCCAAAACCATCAGTAGTTTTTGTGTGAATAATAAACAAATATCCATTCATCCATAGTTACAAACTTTCGCGTTCATAATATAAACAAGATGCGCATAAAATTATATATATTTTTTTACCAGACTGCGTCAGAAGGAGGGTTATGTTTTTCGAGCGTATGTATGTATGTATTTATGTATGTATGTATACCCATTTCTTTGGTACGCGCTACAGCCTAAACGACTGAACGGATTTTGACATGTGAGGTGTCGTTGAATTTGTAAAAATTGTGGTAGTGTCATAGGCTATATAAATTTTCAAAACGGCGGCTGTAAATGGAAAAAAGGGGGGATGTGTGTATATAGATGCAAGCAAAATACTTTATTTTCTGCGGGAAACGAAAGATCTACCAAAACTACGTTTGTCCCCGCCTGCAGCACTATAAAGTATTTAGAATTTTATATAGATATAATGATCCTTGTTTTTCTCTTTTCAGTTCATAACTTCTATGCAGTCTGGTTTTTGTTTTTATAATAATAATTTTATTTACTTAATCCATAATATCTTTGTGTGTTGTCTAGGTCAGGTCGGGTAAAATAATTTTCAAAAATCCTTAGCGCTCAGTTTGTTTACCTTTACACAGAGATGTAATGAAAAAAGACTGCACAACCAATTTTGTACCCCTTTTATTTCTGAAGTAACCGGTTAGGACATATTGTCCGCTACATGACAAAGCGTTTGCGAGGGCAGAATAAGAAAGGGCAGGGCTATAATACAGAAGGGCCTTTTGTGTTCGCGTACTCGCTGACATTGTGGTGTCTTAGGAATTTCTCATCTTGACAAAAAAAGGAGATAATGTATAACATGACAAAATTAGTGAAAATGACAATATTCTGTAAAATCGAGCTCCTGAAATGAAAAGTTCGAGTCAAATTAACGTTTATTATTTATTAAAGTTTTGTTTTAATTATAGTTTAATTGTAGATTCAAGAGGTTAAAACGACCCATTGTATATGAGGTATTTTTAAGGTAAATAGAAACCGAGATTTAATGGATGTTTAACCCTACCTGTTAATATACTACCTTTCACTAAGATTTCGAATAAATAAAATAATTAACTAATTTGAATTCCTTAGAATATTCGAAAGAATTCATTCGAATTTCTTTTATTTTTTTATTATTTCTGTAGATGCAGCACGAAACGTTTTCCATAGACAAGAGCGCCGCTTTCAGTTCTATTTTAAATTTTTAACCGACGAAAATAAACGGAGGAGGTTTTCTTTATTTTATGTATGACCATGCATAACTTTTTACAGAGCTGTCCGATTCTGATAATTCATTTTTTATTACAAAGGCCACATTTTCAAGATGGTCCCATTGTCATCATGTTAGGATCTGATGATGATATCCTGGGAAAATTAAAGGAACTCATCAAATTTTATAGGCACACTTGCAGCGATTTCGGTTTTTGTGTAAGTATTTTGGCTACAAGTGCCGTATAAAATAAACATTAACATAAATTAGAGCCGACTCAAAACGCACTAAAAAGTAAAAAATAACTGTCATTTAGTTGTTTTAATTTACTTAAGCATATCTAGGAGTTGGTGCCGGCCAAGGTTTCTACTTTAAGTACATTACCTAGAACCCACAAACTGCTTTACCATGTTAAATAAATGTTCCTTAAACTTGCTGGCACCGACTTCATAGATATGCTTAAGTAAATTAAAACAACTAAATGACACAGTTATTTTTTACTTTTTAGTGCGTTTTGTTTGAGTCGGTTCTATTTTTTTGTTAAAATTTTTTTATCAAAAATTTGGGACCTTATTTAAGCATGATGTATGGACTATTCTATTTACTTTTTTGTAAGGTATATTATTTTAGTATGATTATTCTACTTAGGAATAAAACCTTTTTTGTTTTATATTGGACTGGTACTCATTATAGACAAAAATTTAAAATTAAAATAACTTTAGCCCTTGTATTTTTAAGTTAGAGCTTGAAATGTTCATTTAGTTTCGATATGGAACGATAAAAAATACAGAGATTTTTATCGTTCTTTCTTTCTCTATTTTCTCCAATTCAACAAAAGTTTCTACTGAGTTATAAAGGTCACGTATCTACTCACTCTGACAATAGTCCAACTGGCAAGGATCAAATTCAATAAATCTCGGTTTTCTACCTATCTATCTACAGCAATTGAGCCTAGTTGAAATAATATTTATTTACACTTTAGGCTTGCGAAAAACCTTCTGCGCTGCTTCTGGTTTTATAATAGAGCTTACCACAAATACACATTTAAAAAAAAGAATCCGCGTCAAACTTCTAGTTTACTTTGAGGTGGCAATACATTGAACTGCGCAGATCGAAAATAGCCCCACTGAGAACTTGTTATCTACTAAAGATTCAATTCGTGCACTCTAAAGTTAGTCACTCGCCTCGTGTTCAGAGGGAACTATAGTCGACGCATTTTGAACTGACAGTAGATATATAGTTAATTAAACCCTCTATGCAGTTTTGGATATTCTATTTAACAAGATTATAACGCCTGGTAATGATTTTCGGATTCGATTGACTTTAAATCCTCGCTAAGTGGTTAAGCAACGTTATCACTACGACCGACCGACCCGAAGACTCAGTTTAAAATGTAGTTTATTAAAAGGAGAAAAAAGGAATGTTACACAGCATGAATTAATTTAAATGTAGTGTTTTTTTATTACAAGACCTGCAACAGCATTCAACAACAAAAGTATTTTATGGCCCATATCTATGGCTCTACAAGGTTTTACAATGTGTCATTTTATTTTAAATAAAACTGACCTTACTTTGTCCAAAGTACAAGGTCACTGTCATGGTTGTTGTACAACAAAATTATGTGATGAATCTTTTAAGGTCTTATTTAAATTAACAAGATAAGATTACATAGAAGGTGGATTGCATAGTATTTTTTATTTATATGATAATTACCTGTAGAAAATTGATGTCTGTTTTTAAAAAGAAAAGTTGAATTGTTTTTGAATCTTTGAGTGTCATCCGCCTGCAAACTAATGATTAAGTTCCATCATTCTTCTTACTTTTCTAAATTATATCAGCCTATTTTTACTACTAGGCTTACCTATTACATGGCTAAAGCTTTAAAGCTCTGACCTGACACACCGCTCCAATACTCTTAAGTTCTATGCCTAAGGTTGGTAGAAATCGCTAGGCGATAAGGTTGCCTTTTGTAACCTTTTTTGTAATACGCTTACGTTTTAGTATCTTGTATTATGCGAAGGATGCCTTCTAAATTACCTATTGCAAGATATAATATAATGTACTCTGTGTGTATGTAGTCGTCCATATGTCGGTGGGCGCTCTGGCCGATGGGGCCGCATGCGGAAATCTTCGCATCCAAGGACAGAACCAGTTTCAGACCGGTATACAATACAAGGGACTCCGTGCTTGGTGCCAATGCTTTGGATGCCTCTACTTATTCTGCATGCGTATATATCGTTTGATATACTTCCGTATTGTCTATGATATATATGATTCTATGATATTTATGTTGTGATAATATGTGCGTTCTAGGCATTGGCATTTATACATCAGTGATTAAGGTTTATAATTATGACATTTCGATAATAACGATATGCCTGATTTCTCAAGTAATAGACAGATAATAAGTTTGTAATGTTTTTATATTTTCTTTTGTTTATTGACCAAAAATTACCCTTTCGCTGTTTTATACATATCCCTTACATAAAGCTCTTTTTGCCCTACAAACGTGTGCTAATCGTCTTTTTATTACTAATTAGGCTTAAATATGGAATAGCCAGGAATTTGTACACCTAATTTTCCACATGTAATATATAAACTACATAAGTAAGACATTACTTATGTAGTTTATATATTCGAATCAATCCTTAGCCTTATTTTTACCATTAAAACGAGATGGCTTTACAAAATTCCTAATAAAATCATCCTTTTAAAAAAAATTTAATTTTCTGAGACCAAGATATCTGTAAAAAACAGAGTTAGAATTATATCTAACACTAGAAATCGTGTCGAAAAACAGTCTTAGGTATGTGGCCAATTGGCCTTTCGTAAAGTAGAAAAGTACCTATAAAGAATAACTCGTTTAAATATAAAATTAGATACCCAATACACTTCAGCTGAATTTCGATCGTGATTCGTGGGGCAACGCATTGTATTTTAAAATTGTTCAATGTCTTTGTGCAAGCTGAATTGGAACACGGGGGGTCACGGGTAAATGGGTCAAGGTGTATGATATGGAACTGTGACGATGCTTACATACACGCCTAGTACTATGCGTACAAGTTTATTATTATTATTTAATGACAATTATACTATGAATGCTTATTGTAATGTATGTAGTTATAAGTTGCCAAATAGAGCTCGTTAGTTCTATTAAACAACAAAGCCAAGACTTATAAAACGGAGGTCTTTGATTCGAGACCCAGCTCTGGTCTATTTTATTTTTCTTTAAGACATTTCAGTAAATTATTAAATGATTTATATTACCTAAGGTTAGCTTTTCAGATAGAATAACTCATCAAACAATTTAATATTTCCTCTCTATCCACACTGTCATTGCAAAGTCACAGACAAATTGACATCAACGGTTCTTGTATTTTAAATAAAAAAATGGTTGTTGTGCTAGACATTCCTACTAATTACAACATTTTATGGTTCTATCTTTTAAAAGGATACAAATCTGAATTTTCTGGTTGATTTTTTTACACCTGGAACCAAAACTATAACGAGTATTTTCTTCCAAAATAAAATTTAGCCTATGGTACTCGTGGATAATGTAGCTTTCGAATGGTGAAAGAATTTTTAAAAACGGCTAGTAGGCCTTTCAACCAAACAAACAAACAAAGTTTTCCTCTTTATAATACTGAAAAAGGATAATACCGGTTAAATTCTGATTTTTAATATTCTCTCTCTATCCTCACTGTCATTGGAATGTGTCCGACAAAGTTTAAGCCCGTATGCGGAACTTATTCATAACTTTGTCCTTGCAGCGCGGTAAATCATACTTAGTTAATCTGAATTTGTGGCTCTGAAGAATAAGAAAAATAATAATCAAACTCAACATCGGCACTTATAAAGTAAATATAAAAAAAAATTAAAATTAAATAAATACAGTATCCTTGAAAGTAATCGATTTATAAAAAAGATTTATAATCTTTATCAAAAGCTTCGTAGGTTTCTCTGACAAAAAAGCGCTTCTAGATGTAGATATACTGGAGGAGGCCTGTACCCTCAATAAATATTGAAAATGATGGATAATATACATTAAAAAAAACATGAATAAATAAAACAAAAAGAATATTAATTGCTTAAATATATTAGTTTTATGTAAAATAGCTGATTTAATAAGTAACGAAATTGTTATAACTCAAAAAAATATGTATAGTTTATAGAAAAGACATTGTATATTTATTGCAATATACAATTGCAATAAATATATAATAAGTAATAAACTTACTAAATATTATTTGCATTGTAAAAGAGTGTTAGAATAAGTACTGCATTTAATGAGAAATAATAAAGGCTTATTTATTTATTTATTTTATTTATAATCTGAATTTCAGTTCATGGGTTCAGAATAGTGGTGTAAGTTGATGTGCAAGGCTAGGTACTTATAGTCAAACTAAACTTGTGATGTACATGTTATTTCAATATATTTTGTTCTTTGTTTAAAATTACTGAGAACGTTGCACCAAAGTGGCGTAGGTACTTATATTTGTTTAAACAGTATTCTGCGCATATGTGTGTGTGCAAAGTAATTTATGCGCTAGGAGTCATTAACACGGGAACATCTGCTGTACACATTTTGTTTGCAATGTGTCCACTTAAAATAAAGTACATAGATAATTTTCACATAGCCACTAGTTTGTACCTACTCGTAGAATGTTTTTGTAACAACATTCGTTGGGAACTGCGGCGATATTAAAATTGAATTCATTCGATTTATCAAAATAATAATGAAAAATGCGCTCAACTAAGATTAGGTATTTGTTATTAAAATATAATTATGCATTGTGAGGATTACTTTAGAAAAAATATCAAACAAGAAGTCTTTTTCTGTTGAATAACAATTTTTTTGTTTTAGTTTTTGGTTTCTGACTTAATAAATGTTTTTCTTTTTAGAAAAAAAATTGTATTTAATTACGTATAAAATAATTTATAAATACTAGGTACTAGTGGCTAGGTATGTCAATTAATATTGCAATTAAAAAATAGGTATCCTATTTTCATAGTTTTGAGATTTAACTTCCATATGTCTGTTAATCTTTTTGAAATATGTAAATTGATTTTTATCAGTTGGTTATTCAGAGAAAGAGTTATGTGCACTTTTGAGCACTAAGAAAGAAATAGCAATATTCTTAATGGCTTAGAAACTGAAAAACTACTAAGTAATGTTTGTTTTAAAAGTCATATTATGGTGTACCTTTCACAGAGCATTAGGTTTTTATGTTACACAGACTTTGCATTTTCATTACTTATGGGTACAGAAGGAGTTTGAAAAATATGATTTCTAATGTTATAAAGTTCAATATATCTCAAAACTTTTAAAATGTTAAGAATTCTTTTAAAAGCAGAGGTTATCGATTTAATGCTATATTTTGCCTCACGTTTAGCAGGCGATATTGAAACTTTTTGCGCTTTCTATAATAATAGAGTTTTTTTAATTAAAAGCATATAAGTTACATATATTTATTGAGTCAGATTTAACAAACATTTTTCTTAACGTAATCATTAACCTGTGGTACAGTGTTCCGATAGTAATCTAGCGCGTAGGGGTCGAAACCAGGACCTCTATCTATTATTTCATTTCAGGTCGCTCAGATGTATAGATATTGCAGCTCAAATTCATTAATGATCATAATATTGGAGTATAATATTCTTGTCTTGTAAATAAAGATCGTTCATAAGGGTGCAGGCGATATCTTAAAAGGTTACGGGCACATTGCACAGAGAGTTATATGCAGGTGTTTATTGATTGTGTCGGTTGCAAAAACTTTGCACATGCAATTTCGTAGCACGCTACGATTTCCGTAGAAACGTAGCTGCATTGCTACGGTGCATCGGTGCATCGTAGCGCAGTGTAGCGGCAATGCGTTTCGTAGTCATGTACAAATCATAAACACGACGATTTAGGAATTTATTAGATAACTGGGATCAATTATTAAAACGAATAATTTCTTAGATATTGGGGATCTGAGTATTCGAAATATTTCCAACAATGTATGTTTTTTTGATATATTCAAAATAAGACTAGATAATCTTTGTTTGAAAGTATTTATAGAGAAAATATTAGATATAGAGAAATTTTTATCATTTTCAGCCTATTTTACCGACCAATTACAGAGCTAAGACTCTCTCCTTTATTCTTTTAGGAGCATAGTGCTTTGAACTGTCACGCTGCATTCGCTGCATACAGAATATCATAATTCCGAGCTGATAATTGCTCAATATTTAAGAAAGAATAATATATTAAGAAAGAAAAGCTCAATATTTCGTAGCCTGACTAAGGGCTTGAAAACAGAACCTAGCGATCCGAATCCACATAGACTATCCACTACAGCATCTTGGCAGTACATACAAGTTGCAATGAAACACAATATGAAAGGTAAGTTATACGTAGTAAGGTAGTTACTTCCCTGGCATTCTCTGTCAAAAAAACAACATTTTGAATTATTTTGTTATGTACATAATATAGAGGTGCAAAATTATACAAAAACGATTAGATTGTAAACTAATATAAACATTTTTTGCAAACGATTTATTGTACTTAGAGATAATATACAAATTAACGCGTATGTAATTAAAACTGGTTACAACTTGAAGGTCATTGTGTATAATTACTTGCTTACTAAATTGTTCTATAATTACAATTATAGAACTAAAATAGGATAATACTTTAAATATTTTGTTAACAATGCTAATCTATTTTAAAAATGTCTTCAACCATTTTAATAGACTGTTGTCTTTATCATCATAAAAATACTTTAATAGTCAGGGCCAGGCCGCTCTCAGTAGACAACATACGGGTTTAAATACCAACAATGTCACAGCGGGCTGCTTCTGAGAATTCCTGGTGATAAAAACCGGGAGGGTTGTGGAATTTGTCTACTCTTCCTTCTTAGATTGCATTCATCATCATCACCATGCATCCATTGTTAGACATAGGGCCTCCTTTAAGCAGCGCCAACCCACTCTAATCGACTCTCCTTCGACTCCAACGACTATCCGTTGTTCGATAGACACGATCAGTCCACTGCCAATTCAAAGCATGCTATGTCGGGTACTTTAGTTCTTTGTCGAATCACTTCGTTCCGGATTTTATGCCTTAAAGAAATTACAAGCATAGCTATCTCCATAGCTCGATGAGTAACTTATAGTTTGTGGAGTAGTCTCGCTCTCAGTGTCCACGTCTCAGCGCCGTAGGTCATGACAGGTAGGACGCATTGGTCGAAGACTTTAGTCTTAGATTGCATTAATACATAACATTAGGCGTGGGCTGACTTATAGTTGATCAATAAAACTATTTACATGTTTGATTCGCTATTTCCTCACTGTGTACACGCGCGTTGTCTGTGGCAGTGTCCAAAACATACTCATAGGAATGAAAATAAACCCAAGCGGGTTCGTTAGCCGGCGATCAGTTCTCACGCGCAGCTTGTGTTACTCAGCCGTGTTGGGTTTTTATTACGTGCAGCCGACGAAATTAAGCTCTATTGACACATATCAGGGTCAGAGCCCGAGAGCGATCCATCGGAGACTGTAAAGCTACAAATACAAAGCCTTATCGGCATGAAAAACTGCAAATAAAAAGCCTCAGCGTTATTAGACTTAACAGCCCCCAACAGGGTCAAGCTTTTTTTCATGGCGGGTTTGGCATAGGTTGAATCTTATAACAATTACTGTCAGATTAACGCCTTACCAACTTCGAAAGACGAAAATGCCCTGTGGGGCAAGTGTGAGTTTTTCACCGAGCGACTGCGTAAAAACGTAGTCACTAATAATGTCAAATTATATAGCAAAAAAGCGTTCTGACACTCGCTCATTTGAGTTTTCTCTCACTCCCGCCAGGGGCGCTGCTTCCGTTCCATATAAAATTTGCCCTTAACGCGAATGTGAAGTTTTCGATTGTTTTGAAGTAATCTCACACTAGGCACACAGAATGGCTTCGAGAAATGCCGGGGGCCACTGCCGTGCCCTCTGATACAAGCACAATTAAGTCTGCATGAAATAATAAAAACTCTGTTGACATTTAAATACAATATTGTTTGTTATTAAAAATGTCAATTTTCTAATTTCTTTATTAAGTCTATTATGGAATATCGCTTCCGCGTTATTAATATGTGCTATACCTAACACGTAATACCTCTCGCTTACTCAGTCAGGTACAGGCTTAGTGATTACGACCACCAACGGCAGACTATGAGGCGAGCCTATTGGCTATATTTTGATCTGAAGTAAGTGAAGTAACGTTGTGTTTTTTTTGTATATTTATGATCAATCGATAAAAATAAACGATACCTGTATAAATGTATTTTAAAGACTTGTGTAAATTGTATACCGATTTAAAACTGCTTTTACTTAAATATCTATCAATAGGAAAAATTAGGAAAAATGTTCTATATAGAGGGGATTTTCTTAAATCAATTTGGTGTATGGATATGTACGACTATTTTTTGAGAAAATCCGATATTATAAGAAAAATCACAATCATGTTTTGAAAACAGTCAAAACGATCTTTGAGGTACCTACTAACTCGTAAGATCTGAATGATATCAAAATATAATATAAACAAACAAATTAAATGCAACAGATTAAATGTAAAAAACACGAGATGGTGTTGCAAGTATAATATTTATTATATATTTAGATAGAATTTTTTTAGTTTATTTATTTTAACTATTTAATAATGAAGTATAACACCGATTACAGTTCTGTCAGGCAAATATTTACTATTATTTTACTAAAACATAGTTGCAAATTTATCGATGATAACAATTTTTAACAAAAAATATAACCGAATCAAAACGCACTAAAAAGTAAAAAATAACTGTCATTTAGTTGCTTTAATTTACTTAAGCATATCTATGAAGTCGGTGCCAGCAGTTTAAGGAACATTTATTTAACGTAGTAAAGCAGTGTAGGTTCTAGGTAATGTCCTTAAAGTAGAAACCTTGCTGGCACCGACTTCACGATATGTTTAAGTAAATTAAAGAACAAATGATTATTATTTCTTACTTTTTAGTGATTTGTCGCCATGTTAAAAAGTTTTATTTCTTACTTTTTAGTTATTTATCCTAACCTAACCTACTAGTACTATACTGTCATAGTGGCACTTGTAGCCATAAAGCTACCAATACTAACATAAAAACCGAAATCGCTGCAAGTGTGCGTATACAATTTAAAGAGTTCCTTAAATTTTGCCAGGATATCATCATCAGATCCTAACATGATGACAATGGGACCACTTTAGAAGTGTGCTCTTTCTAATTAAAAAAAGAATTATCAAAATCGGACAACTCTGTAAAAAGTTATGCGTGGACATACATAAAAAAAATATACGTGTCGAATTGAGAACCTCCTCCGTTTTTTTTCGTCGGTTAAAAAGTAACGATAAACAAATCACATCACTATCGCGATCACTCGCTCATTTCTGGCCGATGACTAAATCACAGTCTAGGAACAGCAGACAAAGAACAGCATTGCAATTCGACAGTTGAGTGAACTTACAATTTCTGTTTTTTATTCATCGTACTTTGGACCGGCGTGGCTCGTGCCTTTGTACAAAATGTTAGTTTGTATCTGCTTACTTGTTCAATTGCCATTCTAAAGTTTAGCTTCATTATGTAGCTATAGATATATACTTAGATAGCTAATCGGTAGGGAGTTGTAAACAACATATTAATTTGACGACCTCCTTGGCGTAGTGGTATGGGCGGTGCATTTATAAGGCGGAGGTCCTGGGTTCGATTCCCGGCGGGGCAGATTGAGATTTTTCTTAATTTGTTTTGGTCTGGCTGGTGGGAGGCTTTCGCTATGGCTAGTTACCACCCTACAAAGACATACCGCCAAGCGATTTAGCGTTCCGGTACGATGCCGTGTAGAAGCCGACGAAGTATGGATTTCCATCCTATTCCTAGCCCGCTTCCATCTTAGATTGCATCATCACTTAACATCAGGTGTAATAGCAGTCAAGGGCCAACTTGTAGTCATTAAAAAAAAAGAATAGTTGTTTCGTGTATTTTGGGGTAATTGGTAGGTGTATAGTTTTAGAGATTTCTTGAAGAGTCATTAGGTCATTTAGTGGTATGTGTCTAAATATGTAAGTATATCATAAAATTTTATAAAATGTTACTGACCATTGTTTTGTTCCTTTTAACGTTACCAAATGCTTTCATGTTATGTATCTACCGGAAATAAAGTTGTTGTGTTATGGTGTTAAAAGTTTAATCACTTCATATATCATACAAAAAAATCCTCCGCCGCATCTGGCGGTATGTCTGGTCGCTAAAATAATTTTTGCAAGTGTCGGAAAAATCAAGTCGCCTGGAAGGTTTCATTTTTGACGACCTCCGTGGCGCAGTGGTATGCGCGGTGGATTTATAAGACGGATTCGATTCGATTCCCGGCGGGGCAGATTGAGATTTTTCTTAATTTATCTTGGTCTGGCTGGTGGGAGGCTTTCGCCGTGGCTACCGACAAAGGTCTACCGCCAAGCGATTAAGCGTTCCGGTACGATGTCGTGTAGAAACCGAAAGGGGTGTGGATTTTCGTCCCACTCCTAACAAGTTAGCCCGCTTCCATCTTAGACTGCATCATCACTTAACATCAGGTGTAATAGCAGTCAAGGGCTAACTTGTAGTCGATAAAAAAAAAAATCTAAAACACTGCCATGTGCCTTGTGCTACTGATTAAACATATATGGCTGCATTGATCCTCATTCTATAGCTCAAAAAAATAGTCACACATAGTTTCAGTATTGGAAGGTTTCAAGATACGCGGATAAAGTCACAGGCTCTACTGGCAATGTATAAAAAATGATGTTGCGTTATTGCGTTTTGTAACTTCAATACGGCAATATCAACTTACATTTTAATAAAAATCTGTTATGCAAAATTTATTATTATGAAAGATAGTATATTGTTATGGTATTGGATTATAAGATGATGGTGATCCACACGGCGATTTTGCATAATTTTCAATAGGCGTTTGATCGTTATACAGGAATTATAGCTCTGACGACAAAAAATGCCGCCAATACGGACAGGCCAACAATATAATAAACGAGCGATAGAAAAAAATATATTATTTTCTCTCGCAAAACCTGTTGAGAGCAACGACCGGATAGGCAATTTATTGCAGGCCCACCAAAACGCAAGTCATGTCAGTTTTAATCTTATCAAAACGCATTGTAAGTGGTTTCAAGATTTATTTTCTACGTTGGCAGATCTACTAGCATTAATCAAATGTGGACAGGGAATGATTATTTATAATCTAATGGTATCCAGACATACGCATTGAGATGCGATGTATACCATGCCATAGGTAAAGCCAGGGCTGGCTCTAAAAAGCTGCATTTCTCGAGTTTTTAATAAGAACATTTCGCAAAATTCAATTGCATCATTTAAGTCCCCGACGTATAATGAATGATGTTTTCTGTCGATATGGGATATTTCGCTAAATGTTTGCATGTGCAGCATTATGCAATTAGGTATATATTTTTGACCAGTACACATAAAAAGAAGGGTGTTATATCTATGTATGTCGGTCGGGTCTGTCTATGTATGTCGTACCAACTCATCAACAGATGAAAAACATAATGATGGTTCTTCTCTAATCACACATAATTTTTTTTAACGCAATGCTTTTCTAAAAAGATTTTTCGCCTCGATCTTACTGATGGTCACAGAACTTAATGTATAATGTGTAAAATAAATATGAAAAATACTCACATCCTTATGTGCACAAGTTTGCAGGTCAATGACTATAGGCAATTTAGTGCAGGCATCTCAAACGCAAGACCTGTTTGCTACTTGGCTTTGATTTTTATCAAAAAGCCTAACTTTTACGATTTATCAATTCATTAGTAGAGTCGCTACTATCATTAATCAATGATCTCTCTTGCTTCGACAATATTATCCGAATTTACGCTTTGCACCTTGGTTTACTCGGCTTTACGAACATGATCGTCAGTCTTCACTAACATTTTGTTCATGTATTACGTGAAATACAAATTTTTTGCAAAATTTTATTTTTTTAGATGTCGATCTTCACTAATCCGGTGTGGTTAAAGTCATTTTCTTTACTTTTGAATAATACGCACAAAATTAACAATAAAGGATATGTGGGTTTATTTTTCTTGTATTTCATAAAAATAAACAATGTGGTAGATATAACTGATTGCTAAACCATGGAACGTTGTTAACGAAAAGTGTTGTAATATTAACGAAATTCAAATCAATCAAAAATAATCGTATCGTATAATATTTGTATAAATTCATACATTTGTGCCCATTATTATTTATTAAATAGAATATCCTTTTTAGAAGTCGGTTAAAAATTCCATATAATAATTTTAGTTTAAAAAAAAAAGTTTCTCGAACGAACATAACTTATTTAATTTGACCAATATTAGCATTAGTTTGCACTTAGCATTATGATAATGGCAAGTGCAAACCTGTTATCAATAAAAAAAATATTTTTAGCATTCACAAAATTTATGTTATGCGCGCCATTTCGCATTTAGGCGTATTGTCACACGGATAGCTAAAGTTCGTTGAACTGCGCTGAAGATATTTTTGTATAATGAGAGGTAATTGACATAATCTGCAAATATGGTCGCGTCTTGCGACACCTTTTTTCTTTTATGTTCAAAATTCAACGAAGAAATTAATATAAACAAGCAATTACGCCATTTCCAGCTGTAGATGTCCGCATGTTTAAATGTACGTTTGTAAAAATAAAAAGGCGACGCGACAATATTAAATGGGTGACTGGTTTTGTGTCCCTGTAGGAGTCTAGGCTTCTGTACTTAGGCCTCTTGTACTTAGATCCTATAGCTCAGTTTTGCATGCTGAGCCAGCGGTTTTCTAGTGCCGGTCCCTAACGAATGTATCCTTCAACGGCCAAGTCACACAACATGAACTATAATAATAAAGAAATTGCAGTAAGGAACCTCAGACTTGGCACAATTTTGTCTAAATTTATTACTTTTTAGGGATAAACAAGCAGCTCCATCGAGATTTGGCTAGTTTGTTACAGAATGTTTTTGGTGGGTTTGATTTTTTTAAAAATATGAATAGGTACGTCGTCTTCATGGTTGCAGCATATAATATATAAGTAGGTATTTAATTTATTAAAATTTGAATAGTAATATTATTAAGACACCAAATGTCTGTTTCTTAAATAAAACTGCTGAAGAGAATACGTTACACTTTAGTGATACTAGAAGAAACAAGTGTATAATCATCTAAAAACTATTTTTAAGTTGAGATGGATTTCGTACGTTTTGATCAGAGCAACACTTCGCAAATATAATTATTGATGGACGTAGGTAAAATGTGAGAAAAAGCATAACTAGCAGTAAAGGTGACCCGGTTGACTGCCAAAGCTCTACTAGTATAAAATTTACTTAATATCATCACTATCACTAGATATTATAAAATCAAGTCCCCCGCCGCGTCTATCTGTCTGTCTGTCGCAATAAATTCGTAGACTACTTAACGGATTTTCATGTAGTTTTCTTCGAAAGCTAGAGTGCTTCCTGATTAAGGTTTTAGTATTTAATTTGTAAAGGTTTTGTAAAAATTGGATGAAACGAGACGGTGGTTTTTGAAAGTGCCGGATAGAAGCCGCCTGGAAGCTTTAATCGGAAAAATCTTCTTCATCCGTTTGTGAATAACGTTTTTATTCAAAAAATCCAGTTCTCTAAAAAAATGGTTACGTAAAATTTTATTTTTTCTTGTGGTGGGAAGTTTGCACTCTATGAATTTTCTTGCAAACGAAACCAGTCAGCGTCTACTTGTAAGTCAATAAAGATACAAATCCCAAAAGAAACATTGAACGTCGATAATTATTTACTACATCAAGAAAAAGACATTTGTAGAGGCTCATCGCTCTACTGTCACTAAATGTTACTGATGACGTAAAAATGTACGTAGGCATTTATTTAATTACTACTAAGTAGGTATAACATTTTCGTTGCACTTGTGTAAACATAGTATAAAGTAGAGGTATTATGAAAGGAGAATAAAATTGAGACTTGCCAGTCTACTCCACTGGGGAATGGTGGGTTTAAGTGTAATCCTGTAACTATTAGTTTCATATTACGTTAGTAATAATGATCCATCAGAATAATCTATTGTATGGAGTTCAGGGGAATAAAAGCATACAAGCAAAACTTCTTAAATTTGACCACTTAATTTAATTAACTTACTTTAAGGTATTATACATTTCTCGGAAGAAAGAAAAACATATTTGGATTTTCCTTATTTAATATTCCGTTCCAGAACTCGAACACAGAACACCATGAAAATTTAGTATACAGTCTAATTAGAAAACCTACTCACATGTTATTAGAAAATTCATTTATGAACTCTATCTATCTATGCATTTTCTTTAGTCACTACAACTTAACTCTTGATTGCAATCACTCACCTGGTGGTAAGTTATGATGAGATCTAAGGTAACTAACTTGTTGTTGTTGGAGTAGTAGGATAAAATTCACGTCAGATACTACAGACATCGTATCATAGCGCTGAATCTCATGGCGGTTCGTTGTTTTTGGCAGGGTGGTTACTAGCCATGTCCAAACCACCAACACCAGCCAGACCCGGGCCAATTTAAATCTCATTCGGCCCAGTTGGTGATCGAACCTAGGACAGCCGTCTTAAAAATCCATGGCGCATACCACTGCACCACGGATGTCGTCAAAAGATAAGCGAGTGCGAACAGTAAATACGTTTACTGTAGGTATGAGTGTATTTATTACAAGTTGATAGTAAGGATTATCCTTGATTTTATTAAAACGCACCCAATTTGAATAACATAGAAAGACAGACCAGTCACGAACTACGACGTGATATAAAAAATGACCCAAATATTTTTCAATGGTCTGAGCATAGGACCATCCTATGCTCAGGGCTGCCACTTTCTTATAAATTTATTCATGTTTTGGAATTATCTAATTATTTTGGCAAGAAATTAGATTAAACGATAAGGAAACATGTATTAGACTGGTTGGGAGATTAAATCTATGAAAGTGACCACTTTTAAATAGGGGCACATAACTTTAAAAGTTTTTTCGGGTCAATTGGGTTTGATTGGGTTTAAAGTATTATTCGATATTCATAAAAGGAAGAAATTTGGCCTTTTCAATTGTAATAATTAATTATATTGCTAACTACTACTACTAACAATTACTAACTGAATGTAAAGTGACAACACTTATCATTAAATAACTAGTAACAAGCGACGTGTCGTTGCGACTGTTGTCATCTGCGGTCGACTACGGCTACTGTTATTTTCGTGATAGCCCTGACAAAAGGTAATCCATTCAGCATCTTTCAATCTACACTAATATTATAAAGAGGAAAGATTTGTATTTTTGTATGTAACGAATAAACTGGACCGATTTTAATATTCTTTTTTTTATTAGAAAGCTACATTATCACTGAGTAACATAGGCTATATTTTATATTTGTATTGTATATATTAGTTATCACAGTTTTTGTCGCGCGAGTCGGACCGTGAAATTTATTAAATCGGCATAAATCGCGTGCGCTGTCTTATCTATTGGATATAATTGAAAACATTGTATGAAAACTTTATGCATCTTAAAAAGTTCTACAAAAAAGTCCGCGATAGCATTTTTTATATTTTGGCAGATATATAACTTTTTGTGTTTTAAAAAATCTTTTTATTCATATGCTTACGTTTACGTCATTATTTATACAACTAAACTTAAATCCTTATTAAAATAAATTATTTAATAATTACAAGAATATTATAGAGATAAGATTTGTCTTTTACAGTATGTTAATTAGTTATATAGTTTTGGAGATAATACAGAATTTCTAAAAAGTGCAACTCTGTAATAAAACATTTTATTATGAAGGTAGACTCAAAAGTAATCATTTATAAATTTTTATCAAAATAAATAATTTAATATTCAAGACTGTCTGACTCAATATCTGATGATTACTTTTTGAATTATTGAAATCGGACATTCCATTCAAAAGATATCATGAAATTGTAAGACTGTTTCGTATTTCCCGGCCATCCACGAAAAGTATTGGTTCTAAAGAAGATCCAATATTTTTCCCAAAAAAGAAAATCTTGGGACGTTGATTCATAGTCGTTTTAATTGGCATGCTTATAACTTAAATATCTGTACCTATTTATGGCTATCCGTGCGAAGCCGGGACGGGCCTTTAGTAACAGATAAAGTGCGGGATGTAATGTTTCCATTTATGGCACCTGAACTAAAACCGTTGGCGATTGCTACTGAATTCTGCTGAAGCGATATTGCTTAATACGTACACTATTTTATGTTTTTACCCACCACCCTCGCATTAGAGCAGCGTGGTGAGTATGAGTTCCACATCCCCTCCCCTAGAAAGGGTGGTCTGGCTCTGTAGTGGGCCGATAATAGGCTGAAAATGATATTCATGATGAAGTGACAACCCTAACACAAGGTAATCCATTCAGCGTCGTTCAATAGCAGATAAAGTGCGGGATATAATGACTCCATTTTCAGCTGCGATTTGCGACACCTGAACTGAAACCATTGGCAATTCCCTCTGAATTGCACTGAAGGTTGTCTTTATAAGTTCACTCTTTAATAAAACTAATATAAAGGATTTGGGATTATTTATAATGGTGAATGAGCTTTGTAGTATCTTTTCTTTATTGATTGACATTCCGAAAAAACTCAGCTAGGTATCTTCTGATTAATTATAACACGCAAAATATAAACAGATAGATCTATTTAGTCAAATCTTCTTCGGTCCTTGTATCCGTATTATATATGAAAGTCCGAAAATAGTCAGAAATATCATGTAATGTTTTACATTACATTACATTACTAATGTTTTCTATAACAATTTTTCACTAAAGTAAACATTACTTGTCATTTTAGTAATCTAATTAAATTGAAGTAGCAATAGTAAGAAAAAATATTATTTTTATAGCAATATTGGCGGAACAAGGAAATGACCTATATGATTAACATCGCACTGTTACTCATCATTATGATGAGTTTATTTGAATGGCCGACTTCAGAGTCAGGTATTTCTCCTTATAGAAGAGGGAATTTTGCAACTGAAACTCACCGCGCAGCTCCTGCGCGGATTTGTGGGTTTTTGTATGATAATGTTCAACTCTACAACGATCACTGTTAGAAGTTATATTAAGTTATAAGCGGGATCGACGACATAATGTGTCCTCTATTAATAGTTATTACAAAAAATATTAAATGGAAAAGGCATGTTAATAATTATTATAAGTAGGCATATTTATAATACTTGTTCCTCTCATTAAAATTTGTTTAGAGAAAGTAAAAACAAATTAGCATGTTGTTTGTGTTGTTCGAGGGCGCGTGTCTATTAAACAGAAATGAAGTTATAAGTTAACATCGGGAACACGTGTAGACGGTAAGTGCTCTCTATGTTTAGTGACCGTATTATGTTTGCGGGCTGTGGGTGAGGCGGATTCCCGGTAGACTCGCTTTCCCTGGTTCAGCCAGCTCCCGGCTCACCTTGGAGAGTAATTATAATGATCGGCGCCGGAACCCTAGTCTGGAGCGGGACTCCTTCCTGGAGAGGCGTGCCGGCTGCCGGGGGTGGCTTTATACGCCCACCCGACAACCGTCCCTCACGCACTTTAACGTAAACCCATCGGAAAAGTTGCACCTCTCGCTCGCACGTCCCGTCTCGACCACCCACGCCTCCACGCACTGTAATAACCCAATTTGTAAGAACCCCCCATTTTCAAGGACGGCCGTCGGTCTTTATGGCGGCGGCGACGACGGCGTTGATTCCCCGACCTTGTTTATTTCAGTTTTTCTTTTTGTTTAGGAACTGGAACTTATTTTTGTACCGAGCGGCCCAGGTTTTAGTGCAGGCCGGAGATTAGAGGAACTTTCGCCACGAGGACAATTGCTCTATTTGCGCATTGAGTGTACACAAACCCATTTTGATCTAGTATTTTAAGGGATTTTTTATGTAGTAATATTTTATGTAGTAAAATAAATTAAGATAGAAATATAAATAATAATAATCGTATCGAGCTCAGTGTTAGTACAGGCCGGAGGACAATGGCTTAAATGCGCATTGAGTGTACCCAAAGTCATATTTATTTTATATATTTTAGGAACTATTTATATAATATTATAATATACGAAAGAGACTTAAATAAAAATAATAATCTTACTTTCTAATATTTATAGCACACAGTCGCGTAAAAAAATTTGTTTTTGTTTTATGGCGGTCATACGGATCACTTGTATTAAGTGATTATCGCAGCGCTATTGACAGACATTATGATGCAACAAGGATATACATTTTTGATCATTTGATGCACCAGAACATTAAATAAATAAATAAATATTATAGGACAATTACACACATCGCTATATATATATATATATATATATATATATATATATATATATATAGCTATATATAGCCCCAAAGTAAGCTTAAGCAGCTTGTGTTATGGGTACTATGATAACTGATGAATATTTTATATATATTATACATAAATACATATAATATATAGATAAACACCCAGACACTGGAAAACATCTATGCTCATCACACAAACATTTTTCAGATGTGGGAATCGAACCCACAGCTACACAGATTATAATGAAGTATCTAAATTTTTAGTAGTCCACTACAGGGCAAGATTAATAATTAATTCTGTCATTAATTCTATCAGATGATAATTCATAAGCGTGTCTAAAAGTGAATCCATCATCATCATCCTCCATCGGTTGCTGTGATGATGATATGATAATGATGATTAGAATTTATATGGAAAACGACAGATGCAACAGTGCAACGATGCCGCTCATGGCCGACCGCAGATGACAACAGCACTTCACACTTCTATATATTTATTTGGGAAAGTCGAGTTGCTCGCTACGAAAAGTATTTCATGTACAAGAACATGCATTCTTTAACATCAGTTTTACAACTTCGAAAATTTCTTGCAAAGACAAAACTTTATAATATAAAAACTCAAACTAAGAGAAAATGTTATTGTAACAGTGTTATTATTACAAGCAAAAATAAACTGGTAACACCTAAAACGAGGCTAAGGAAAATTAACAATGAATTTAATAATAAATTGCCAAATGTCTCTCAATAAATTCAAGGTTTTGTTAAACGTAAGCTTCTCCAGGAAGCATATAGTGTAAAATAATTTGTAAACGTTAAAAAGGCTTTTGACTGTAAGGTTCTGGATGTTTAGTTCTATATTTTGACGGCCTCCGTGGTGCAGTGGTATATATATATATATATATATGGTGCAGTGGTATGCGCGGTGGATTTATAAGAGCTTCTAGGAGGTCCTTTTGCATTTAATTTTGTATTGTACCATTGTTTCTATATTTTTTGCAATAAAGATGTTTAAATAAAATAAATAAAAAATGCGCGGTGGATTTATAAGACGGTGGGGCAGATTGAGATTTTTCTTAATTTGTCTTGGTCTGGCTGGTGGGAGGCTTTCACCGTGGCTAGTTACCACCCTAAAGCGATTTAGCGTTCCGGTACGATATCGTGTAGAAACCGAAAGGGGTGTGGATTTCATCCTACTCCTTACAAGTGAGCCCGCTTCCTTCTTAGATTGCATTATCACTTAACATCAGGTGTGATAGCAGTCAAGGGCCAATTTGTAGTATAGAAAAAAAAATATTTTTAAATAACACTGTAAGATGCTATGTTGTGGGCTCTTTTCGAACCAAGGCGCGTACCCTCGTAGCTTTTAGTATAGGTACGGCCTAAATTATCACTATTAATAATCTAAAATTACACACTGACGTTTCAAAATAAAAAAGGTTTTATTGAAAAAAAAAACAATTTCATTTTGATTATTGATCTTTTCTAATATTATATTTCCGTAAATCCAGAACCCGCAATACTTGATGATCCGAAGCGGAACAGGGTAACCACTAGGCTAAAGAAACAGAGGGCGGCATTTTCTCTGGAAACGACGTGGCCTGGTTTCGGCAGCACAAATCGATTGTATACGTTGGAAGCTTACAAATATCTGATTTGAAGCTGAACTTATGACAAATTGCTATTTTCTCTTTTATTTTCTTCATACTTATTGATTTATCTTCATTCATAAATTAATGAACGGATCCAGATTTTTCATTTATTTACTTCAAATTCTTGACTGCAATCACGACGACCTCCGTGGCGCAGTGGTATGCGCTGTGGATTTATAAGACGGAGGTCCTGGGTTCGATTCCCGGCGGGGCAGATTGAGATTTTTCTTAATTTGTCTTGGTCTGGCTGGTGGGAGGCTTTCGCCGTGGCTAGTTACCACCCTACCGACAACGACGTATCGCCAAGCGATTTAGCGTTTCGGTACGATGTCGTGTAGAAACCGAAAGGGGTGTGGATTTTCGTCCCATTCCTATCAAGTTAGCCCGCTTCCATCTTAGACTGCATCATCACTTAACATCAGGTGTGATAGCAGTCAAGGGCCAACTTGTAGTCGATAAAAAAAAAATCACAACTGATGGTGAGTGATAAAACAATCTAAGATGGAAGCGGGCTAACTTGTTGGGAGTAGGGCGTATGATGGAATCCATACCTCTTTCGATTTCTGCACGACGTTCCTGGTTGTAAATTGTGAATCGTCAAAAAATTACTTCCCTAAATGGGGTACAATGAACCCAAGGTCGTCTACTTACCCTGGGCTTTATACTAGCAAGCAAAAACATACAACTATGAGAGATATAAATATTCATTCGACAGAAAATGGGGATCAAACCCTGGACCTTCCACTCTGAACAACAGGTCGACGTCATGTGACCTACTATTCAGCATAGCGGGATGCACTAAAAAGTAACGAAAGTTGCTCATTTGTTTAAGTCATCCGAAAGTTCAAGGCCGAGGGTTACCTGTTAGAAGGTACCTATACCTAAATTGTCAAGAGCTGGAAACCAAACCCAGGGCCTTTCACTTAGCAAGCAAACTTACACACAACTGCGGCAAAGATAAAAATAAAATCATAAATAATTATGAGCTGGTAATCGAACCTTGGGTCAACCACAGCTTGCAAACTGTACGCAGCTGTGACACGGAACAATATAATTTTATAACTTTTTAATTAACTGGGTATCGAACCCTGGATTTTCGTAAACGTTGTCGTGTGACCTACTTTTCAGGATAGCGGCATGAAATAAAAAGTGACGAAGGTTGCTCATTTGTTTAAGTCATCCGAAAGTTCAAGGCCGAGGGGTCCCTTACAGAACGTACCTATAGGGCCGTCTAGACGGTATCACACCTCCATCCCTTTTAGGGTCCAACCGAATTACATGTTTTGGATTCATAAGGAAGATATTTTATTTATTTCCCATCCTTTACAAACTTTTTTTTGAATAATTTCTATGAGCTTTTGTTTTGTTACATGGTTTGAATATCTTGTTATGTAATGTGTCTCTTTTTTTATAAAATCCTTTGAAAATAATACAATAATTATATATTTATAACAGAAGCTTTAATTATTGTCAATATGTTTTAATTTTATTTAATGGTTTAACTGATGCAAGAGATTAAAAGGAAAGGAATCAAAAATCATCTCTCCTTTATAGGAAAAAGGATTTAGAGCATAAACCCACCAAGCATGTAGCTGGGACTGTTTGAGTCTGTAACGATCACTATCAGAACATAGTGTCCGGGGCTATCAGCTAAATAGGCGAGGCAACGACCTCGAAACGCTCAACTCTCTAACTCTGGGTTAGAATCTATTAAAAATTTGTTGAGAGAAAACAAATCTAATATTTCATGGTCAAAAAGAAGAAAAAAGTCTAATAGTTCACATTAACAAGTATTTAGCCGAATACACTTATCACTGACCAATGGGTCTGTTGTAAATCTAATAACAAAATAATTAACTACAGGACCAAGCCCTCTTCCATAAAGAAAAAAGGATGTAGAGCTAAGACTCACCACGTTGTTGTTGGTGGGCTTAGGGTGACTCTGTCGTCATTATCATCAGAAGTGAATTTGATAAAAGCTAGGGTCAATATTTCACAGCTTGAGCTTGGTCCGTATTCTTATCCGTCTAGGCTAGCCTGTGGAACAACGAAACAACTATAATTTCTTAACCACCTTATTTTCTATAGAAACCCGCCCACTGATAATGTATCTGTCTAACATTATAACAGCTCAATGTATTTTTGTACTATTCCCAAAGGGCTGAGTAAGCTTACATAAATAAAATGCGGTTATAAATACTCAGGTTTATTTAAACAGATCGTTTTTATAACAGTGTAGTTTGTTTGATGGGTTCTCTTGACCAGCGATGTAGCAGCTTCGGAAGGTGTTTTCTTCATTAGTTTGTCCTTTTAGATAGTAAAAATTGAAACATTATTGCAGGGGAGAAAAGAGGGAGCTTTTTTTAAAAAGACTGTTAAGTAATTAGTCGTAAGTTTAAAATTTTATAACCTATATTCTCCTTCAACTGGACGTACTTAATACTTTGTGGTGGACGCACACTTATTCGAGCCGAACGTTCGAACGAATCGAATCGAATCGATATCCGCATCAGTGTGCCTAGTGTGAGATTACTTCAAAACAATCGAAAACTTCACTTTCGCGTTAAGGGCAAATTTTATATGGAACTGAAGCAGCGCCCCTGGCGGAACGAGTGTCAGTGTTGAGTTCTCTCTCACTTCCGCCAGGGGCGCTGCTTCAGTTCCATATAAATATGCCCTTAACGCGAAAGTAAAGTTTTCGATTTGTTTTGGTGAAAACTCACACTCGGCACTCAGAAGAATCGGTCGTGTCGAAGAAATCATTTATTACTCAATTGATAGAAAGCAAGTGGATTAGTCGAGTAGACCGCATATGACTTGCCGAATCTAATGACGTCATCCTAATTCGTCTTGGATTTCTGGGAGTCTTCCAGATTCAGATGATTCGACGCGAGCAAAAATCGCTTCGTTCGACACGTTTAATGTTTTGGGATGTGTTAAGTTTGCGTTTGCCTTTAGGAGTAGGTACAGCTGTAGTCTAATGTACGGGGTTGAGCCTAGGACCTCTCGGTGTTGAGTAATTGAGTAAGTACAGCCCCTTACAAGTGGAGCTAAGGACGCTTAGGTTTACATCTGGGTCATAATACTTCAAGGATCAAAACATTTCCTTCTGCACTTATTAATTATCTAGGGCAAGATAAAGAATCTAAATACATCTATCGAAGATAGAGAATCTTCGATAGAAGAAGCACTTTAGCGAGAAGAATGGGTGCGCAAACTTCTGTGGACTAGCGATATAGGCAGAACTAATTGATTCACCTAAACCACTGGACCGATTTTGATGGCAATTGAAGTAAAACACCCACTAAATATCATCGCGTTCTGGTTTTCATGAGACCGTGTTAATTAGTAATATTAATTAGTAATATTTCTAAAACTTTACTTTACTAGTACTTAAAATAAAAAAAAATCGGAAAGATGTTAAAATATATTTCAAATAATTTACATTTTTCTCAATCTAAGACCTTAGCCAGTTTTATTGTTTTTTTTGTATCGTTGAATTTTAATTTGTTCCTTTTGAGGCGGGCAAAGATCAAAGATCATACAGCCTACTCAGTCGTAAATGGATTCCTCGACAATTTGTTTTATTTACTAACACAGACTGTTCATTGATTATTTTTCCATGAACCTAAAATGTTTTTTCTAGTAGGTGTGAAAAAGTCGCCTATTAAAATTCTTTACGCCCTTAATTGAAAACAATATGATAATAATTATATAACTTCAGAGTGTTTTACCGTAACAAAATTGACATTGAAAATCTCCAATACCACTACCGTAGCGAACGTTTGAAAAGTTTTGCTGTCCAATATTGACTAGTAAATTGACAGGACGAGCGATGGCTAGCGCGTGAAGATGATAGGGATGCCAATTTTTATATGTAACCAGGTTTTATATTAGATGAGTTCTTTGAATTACTAGTATTTTCTGAACGAACTCTATGATAGGATTAGATTGATTACTGCTGACACGCAGCATTGCTGTGTTTGGGTTTAAATATTATGGGTGCTGGTAAAATTATTGGTATATAAGGTTTACTATATATGCCTCATGTTACAGATCATTTTACATTGATTTATGGATATATACACTTAAAAAAAGGTGTTCTATCTGCTTGTTTAACTACTTTGAAACAAGCAGCAGTTATTTGTTGTTCATTTGTAACAATTCTTGACGGAATTAGCATATGGTCTACCCGATGTTGTCCTCTTGTTACTTAGAACACGTCCTACTATGTTTCTCAGAGTCGGTCATAAGTTTAAGCCTGAGATATCAATATTTACGTTATTAACTACAGCCTTCGGACTTGAATACAGCAATGCTGCTTAGCAATAACAATCAGTGTCTCTGTCAAAAATAATTCTACTACTATTAAAAGTAACTAGTTAACTATATACTGTTCTATCTAAGTAATTGTTTTTTAAGAATTTGAGGCCTATATCTCGGCACATTTTTTCCAATAAGTAAGTGTATGCAGTGATGATTTTCAGAATTTCCTTCATATTTCACCTAGTGAGCCTTCTGAGCGATGGAGCATTATGGACTTTTGTTCACATTTAAATTCCAGTGACCTTCAACCTATCAGCCTACACGTGTTCGGCTCTGAATGGCCAGCCTTGTTGCCATGTTGAATTAAAAGAATCCTTTGGAAAATATCAAATATTTCGACGCTTTTTATAAGTGTTACTTAGTAAGGTGATTTATAATAGAATACTTTATATTCGTCACAACTTTTTTGGTAATAAAAAATTACATAATGTTTTTCTATTATTAATTTTTTTTTAACCAACTACAAGTTGGTCCTGGACTGCTTTCACACCTGATGTTAAGTGATGATGCAATCTTAGATAGAAGCGGGCTAACTTGTTAGGAGTAGGATGAAAATCCACACCCTTTTCGGTTTTTACACGACATCGTAACGCTACATCGCTTGGCGGTACGTCTTTGTCGGTAGGGCGGTAACTAGCCACGGCGAAAGTCTCGCACCAACCAGACCAAAACAAATTAAGAAATATCTCAATCTGCCCCGCCGGGAATCGAACCCAAGACCAACCGCGCATACCACTGCGCCACGGATGCCGTCAATAATAGCGAATAGCAAGGAAATTATTGCGTAGATGTTTTCTAATGTCAGCCTACAATTTTTTACAGGTATTAAGTATAAGTTTCGTGTTGGATAATTTATTGGTTTATTATTCTACATTAAATTTACAAATTAATAAAGTTCTGTCATTATTACCAATACCAGCGTATTGTAACGACCAATTACAGAACTAGGTTTTTGAAGAGAGCACACCACCACTTCTCCATTGGGAATTGACGGGCAAGATGATGATATTTTAACTCTTGGAACGATCATTATCATAAATGGCAAAGACCGGGCCCGTCGACTTAAGCCTCTGAGGCACGAGGGTCCAAGCGCAAATTCGCAAAAAAGTACCTTTGATGTGGAAATCCTGCCAAAAATTATTTCTAAACATTTCAATATGAATTCAATAAAAACCTAATAAGGGAGACAGAAAAGTAAAATCAATAACATTATTTAACACAATATGTCATTTTTACATTATTTCAAAATAATGATGATAATTTAATTAATTCTTGTTAATCATTGAATTGAAATTTGGAAAAACTGTAATGTGGAAATCCTACTGAAGGTTATTTCTAAACATTTCAATTTGGGCCCAATAAAGACCTAGAGAGAAAGGCCCCACGTCTACAAAGGACGTCCCATCATTGACTGATCTTTTCCTGGATTTACGATCCGCTATAAATTTGGCGGCTCCCTGAATAGGACAGTGGTGATTTTGAGGGGAAACTTTGACCTGTATTTAACATACTGTAGTTTCTTATCCACTAACTAGTTATAATATGCAGCTTTGTTCGAGTGTAGATTTATTTTTAACCGACGAAAAAAAAGGAGGAGGTTGTCAATTCGACACGTATATGTTTTTTTTTGTACGACCACGCATAGCTTTTTACAGAGTTGTCCGATTTTGATAATTCTTTTTTTATTAGAAAGGGTACACTTCCAAGGTAGCCCCATTGCCATCATGTTAGGATCTGATGACGATATCCTGGGAAAATTGAAGGAACTTTTCAAATTTTATAGGCACACTTGCAGCAATTTCGGTTTTAGTGTAAGTATTTTTAGCTTTTTGGCTACAAATACGTTAAAAAAAAATTTAACAAAAAATAGAACCAACTCAAAGCGCACAAAAAGCAATTCAATCATTTATTTGCTTTAATTTACTTAAGCATATCTAGGAGTCGGTGCCAGCCAAGGTTTCTTAACTTTAAGAACATTACCTAGAACCCACAAACTGCTTTACTACGTTAAATAAATGTTCCTTAAACTTGCTGGCACCGACTTCATAGATATGCTTAAGTAAATTAAAGTAACTAAATGACACAGTTATTTTTTACTTTTTAGTGCGTTTTGAGTCGGTTCTATTTTTTGTTAATTTTTTTTAATCCATCGGTTATGCTACAGCCATCTAAAGGTAATTTAAATTTTAGATGTAACTGTAGTATGCATTTAGGCATGCACGCTGTTACTCAGAATTCATTATTGCCTTCGATCAGGCATAAATAAAGATAATTGGAAGCTAAGTAAAATTAAATAGACTCCTATAAAGTATGAGAATTCATATTATTGATTTAGTTAGCGTAATACGTCTGAGTTAAGCCACTTATCGTCATATGTCTAAGTATTAAGACGATTGTATTATTTTCTGAAACCGTATCTTCCATCAATGTAGCCGGACTAAGTCGGCCCCAACAATAGGTTTTGACCGAATGCGAATAATGCTAGCTGAGACAACTTAATATGGAATCTCTTTTTATCTACATTAATAATTTCGTCAAGGGGTGCGGTAGACACGATCGAAACCTTAGTTGAATAACAAAACATAAAAAAATATATCCGTAAAATTCGGATTAAGGAAAATTTCGTTAAATTCTAATGATACTGACAAATAAGCCGTAGGTGCTATCCAAACAAACTGCAGTTGCCACCTTAGATACGCCTCGCCAATCAAACATCATGTGTCAAACGAAACGTCTTGCCGGAAATACTGAGTGAATCCAGTGTTGTCAGAACAGACATAGAGAGAGCAATAGGTAAGAAAATTTATATGTGTCTGTCATAAATAGAAGGGCAAGTGGTTTTCGAGAGGAAGAAGTCGCGGGCGACAGCTAGTATTATATATATTTGGAGAAATAGGTAAGTTTATATTTCTACAAAAATGCACTGTTTTTTTGAATAATTTAAAATTTTTGATAGGTAAACTACTACTACTAATATTTGACCAATTCGATGACAATTACCGACTTAATTTGATGACCGAAATCTAAATGGTTGAATTTGTAAGACAGAGGTCCTGGGGTCGATTCCGAGCTGGGCTGATTAAGAGTTTCTAAATTGCTCCAGGTTCAGCCCGTTAGCTACCTAGCAACAAGCTAGCTGGTGGCATAGACGAACCTCGAAGCGATTTAGCGTTCCAGCATGATATCGTGTAGTAACTGGAAGAGGTGTGGATTTCATCCTACTCCTAATAAGTCATTCAGCTTCCGTATTAGATTGCATCGTCACTTACCATCAGGTGTAATTGCTGTCAAGGGTTACTTTGTAATGAACAAAAAAAAATCCAAACAGGCGAACCAAGCAGCAAAAGCAAGTGAACATATAAAAAAGCAGTTAGGCAGAAATGAATTTTCTGAAGACTACCCCTCGTATGCGGGGCGGAATAACTTATGGCTCAAAGAGCGCCGAATATCGAGGCCAAACTCCAGTCTACAAAGGAAACTGGCACGAGGCACGCACAGACACGCACGCAAGTCCAGCCTTATTCCCAGCCGGGACTGAAATGAGGTCTGCATAGAGCTCTATCCATTGTAGGCGGAGCTAACAATCAAAAACATGTTTTCAAAATACTGACTTATGTCACAACTTGGTTTTGTAATTACTTAGTTATAATAAACATAGCTCTTATAAATATTTTTGTAAAGGAAAACGACTTTTCATACTGATCTCAAAATTTTGCAGTAACTTTTGCTAAAGTAGTACCCTACCCATTTAAATAACAACCCAATATACTTTTAATTAGCAATCATATAATCAGTTTCAAAATAATCATGAAATTCAAACACGCACACGTTACATACATACGGATCGAAATCTTGCTTTGAATTTTGTAAAGTTGTTACATAAAAGAAAGGAACTCAAAAAACGCATAAACCTTAATTCTAAATGTTAAATGCGACATTGAAGTCGAGTCACTTATTTAAATACAACTTGTAAACATCAATAATATTATAAAAAAATCAAAATACTTATAGAAATAATTAATATACTTTATTAACGGTTTCATTACGTAAGGGTCTATATAGATTTATCGACAGTTTTATAAATAAAAATGCACGCAAGCGTTGTCTACTCCAAACAATAATAATCCGTTTTACCAAAGCTGTAAGTCATATTATCGCTTGTCATCATTTTTGCCGAAAAGCCTAGCTGTAATAAGGTTTCCTTACTATTGTGTAGGCTTCATTGTCGCCTAGATGTAGGTTTTGTCTGCACGCGATCGAGGGCATACAGCCGTATACCTTCTTCGAGCTCTCTTTGTGTGATGATAAATAGGACGTACGGTATAGATTATGATAGAAAATTGGAAAGTCATTTCCAGTACATGGTATAAAAGACAAATTCTATACCTGAATTTCCTTTCAAGGTAGCTAGCATATTTCTTAAGACTTTTCGCTTTCGATTATAGGTATTACATTTAGGTGTAATAGTTTCAAATACTATTGTTTAGTTTTTTTGTTGGTAGTAGGGTTGTACTTAAGCCAGTTTTTTACATATAAATATTTTTAGCAAGCTGACGCCCGCGGCTTTGTCCGCATGATAAGTAGGATGTTGCAACTTTGCCAAAATATAATGTTCATAATCTTTTTTCAAGACGTATATAGCAAGTTATCCACAATAGATAGATATATGTTTTTAGGGACTTTTTGGTAGTTCTCATTCAGAGAAACAATTCTTCTATACATTGTTTTTTTATATCTTAAATTGATAACGTACTGTTTTCGATGAAAGCTCCCAGGCTGCTTAAATTTCACCGACTATTCCAGCAATTATTGTTATATTTCACCCAATTTACATAAACATTGACAAATTACATAGTAAAACCTTCCTCAACCTCTCTATCTATTGGTGAAAACTGAATGACAATCCGTTCAGTATTAACCTTTGAATCTATGACCAACAGACTGACAGGCAGAAGCGGCGGAGGAAATTTTATATGTAAGGATATTACTTACTGTAGAAAAATAGTGTTTATATATGTTTAGAAAGGTAAATTAATTGGCTAGCGAAATAATAAAAACAGAATTATATAATGTAAAAGAAGTAATTCAGTTGTAATTTAAGTAAATTACAATAAAAGTTACACAATTGTTTCAAGATTCATCATTACGATTACCAGGCGAGCATAGCCAGTTCGGAGCTCAATAATAATAGACCGCTCGTTGGTGGTACAAAAAATATCAATTCAATTCAGTCACGCTGGGTCCGAATGCACTGCATAGCGACCTTGAAATTAATGTTTTTAGATGTTCCTTAAACTCTTTCTAGCGGTTAAAGCGCTTTATTGTGGAACATTTCAGCGAATCTTTTTGTTTTGATACTACTTTAGCATTCGTATTTTCAATAATATTTAAACTGAGGATAACTTAGTTTGTACAGACGAGTAAAATTTTAATTTCATTCAATAAGTGTGTGCAGCCATGAATAAAATTGGACATAGGTATGTCCTACCTACTCGTAAGGTTGATATTTTTTTTCTATTGGGCGATGTGATTATTTTTTCTACTCTAATGATAATGACTTTCTTTTTCTCTATCTTTCTTTTAGTACTTAATTTTGACGTACGTTTGGGAATAATAGGTAATAAAAAATAAAGCTAAGGCTTTCTGTTAACCGGATGTGTTTAGATCTGTTACGAATGTCCAAACAAGATAAATAAATAAAAAAATAAGATCTTATCTTCAAAATGTTAGGGCAGTAAAACGGGGTAATGTATGTAAGTATTATACCAACACCCCTACTTCTTGTTTGTTTGCAAAATGAAAAATGTCCAGCCAGATGAAATATACTGTTAGTTGGTACACTTTTGTTTTATGTAACGAAGTACAGCTTTGGATAGCGGCCAGTATGAAAGCGAATTTGTCGTTGTATAATACACCGAAAATCCGCTTGAATCGCTGAACTGGGTTACATAGAACATTAGCGAGGAAAACGCGTCGCCAAAAATGTTGGCAAGCGCAAACTGATAGCGTGCAAGTAGACGGGGGTAATGCCCTTCCCATTCCAATGCAAGGCCACCCAGGGCCGCACTTGTAGCCATGACGATCGTGTAGGCGCGTTGCGAAGAGACGGCCGGCGCTCGACCCCCGCCGCACTCCCCGCCGCACTCCCCCGCCGCGCACCCCCGCTCCGCTCATTTCAAGCTCTTTTCAATCCCTCAATGGCGCTTAAATCTTTACCTAACAGGTATCAATTTTAGATACCATACAGGTTCTTTTACCCGAAAATTTTGTGTTTAAAAAGGAAATTGCGTCGTTTAAAAGGAATAATTAATTTTAATTTTCGCTTTGAGAGTTGGGGTATATTTTGTTTTTAATATCTGAATAGATCCTTAATTTCTTTTTGTATATTTTAGTAAGTAAATATAATTTATGATACCTATTCTGTCATATAAAAAAATAAATAAATTTACTTTAAAAAATTTAACAAATTTAGTTTAATTGTTGAAATTTTTAAAATTTCAAAACTTTAAAAAAATAATTGTATTATCTCAGCTATTATATATCAGCTATTATGTAAAAAGAAATACTAGTTAGTAGTATTTCTTAATAGCTGAGCTGTATGATGTTTATGTTGATATTTATAGCATTAAAACAAATAATAAGCTGAAAGTAATTTTAAAAGGAGCTTATTTATATGAAAAAAAAACTATCGTAACATTTATATTTATGACGAATGATTAATTATCCGGATAATAATTGGTATTATTATCTGTTAAGTTAAATTAATTTATTGAAATTTTTTATAAAAATTAAATGCTAAGAGCATTTAATCTGAATAAATCAGACCTCTTCTCGTATAGCCTCGGGTTAGAAGCGCGCTATTTACATTGTTTCCCGTCGATGGAATAAAAACATGGACCGGCTAAAGACCTTGGCCTTTTCTGGGAACGAAATTCAAGAGACCTTGGTGGGCTTCTGGGAATTTTGATTCGAGATTTCCGTATGAATCAGAATCCTCGAAGGCAATCGTAAACTATCTATGGGAATAGGTAAAAACTAGTTCAGTCTAGTAAGCAGTAAAAAATGTCGTATTTTAGCATCGCCCTCAAAAATATTTAACGGTAAAATTTCTCAATCAAATAATTCTGAGAATAAACTATAAATTAAAGTAGAGTGTCATCAGTGCAGATTGCTGAATATGAACGTAACTTGTATATGATGTTATTTGAGTCCGGCTCTGGCCAGGAAATGCCTAGACTAGTCTGCTGAATAAATTCTAAGTTCTAAACAAAAGCACTTAATGAATATAATTTGCGTCTTAAGTATATACAAATATTTTTAATTCCTACTTAGATGCATTTTGTTTTACTCAACAACATTTCCTTCAACTCTGGTGGATAAAATGGCTTACTATAATTTACGATTACATTTTATAATGATGTAACAATCAATAACTGACTTTTACAACAGAAATAAACAACTAGAAAAATAGAAAACACTATATTTTGTACAGGGATTGCCGATTTGACAATTTTAGGTGTTACTAAGTATACTTAGCAAGTACAGTAACTAATTTTACAAATAAACAGCATGAAATAATAATGAAATGTGTTTCCAGGCTGTTACTGGATACTTCCGCTCCGTCGCCCCGTTGTGAACTTCTGAGAAGAGCGCGCCGAGTGCGACCCTGTCCGGGAAGCACACGGTCTCTGCCACGCTACGCCAAGTCGCAGTTTGCTATTTGCGATCACCGGGCCTCTAACTCCGACCCCCCTCCCGGCGCCGACCCCCCTCGCGCCCACCTACCTACTACTCAATCCGCTCCGATAATTCATATATTCGACAATCATTTCGGTACGTACCGTGATAAACTGTGTAAAGATATTGATATGCGAAGAAAGGGTACGGACCCCTTATCGAATCTGTGCAACAAATTGTTGCGAGCTCTGTGGTGCTGTCCGATAAGTGTTCCTATTTTTTACCCGACTGCGTCAGAAGGAGGGTTATGTTTTTCGAGCGAATGTATGTATGTATGTATGTATGTATGTATGTATGTATGTCCATTTCTTCGGCACGCCCTACAGCCTGTACGGCTGAACGGATTTTGACATGTGAGGTATTGTTGAATTTGTCAAAATTGTGGTAGTGACATAGGCTATATAAATTTTCAAAATGGCGGCTGCAAATAGGGGAAAAAACGGGGGATGTGTGTATTTTTTTCTCTTATCTTAGCAATATGGGTATCAATTGAAAGGTCGTAAAAAGACCATTTCAAAAATATAAATATCATATCATGTTCATATTACTTTTTTAACAAAAAATGGCAAAAAGTGTACTAAGTGTACCGTCTCATTTCTATACCATAAACTAAAACTAAAAAGTCTCAAATAAAATTATTATTATGGAAACAAAAAACCCGACTGCTTAGAAGTTATGAACTGAAAAGAGAAAAACAAGGATCACTATATCTGTATAAAATTCTAAATACTTTATGGTGCTGCAGGCGGGGACAAACGTAGTTTTGGTAGATCTTTCTTTCCCCGCAGGTTAAAGTATTTTGTCCCTGTTTGCAGCACCTTAAAGTATTTAGAATTTTATACAGATATAGTGATCCTTGTTTTTCTCTTTTCAGTTCATAACTTCTAAGCAGTCGGGTTTTTTGTTTCCATAATAATAATTTTATTAAGACTTGGGTTCGATTTCCTGGTTGGGTTAATTTAGGATTTTTTATTACAACTAGCCATTGCCCGCGGCTTCGCCCATTTGTTAGAGATTTATTCTATATCTCGGAAACAGTAAGTGCTTTCTTCCGGACTACAGCTATTTTATGGTAGGTAGGTATATATTGTACTTCTGACAACGTGTGATAATTGGTTTAAATAGAAACGACCACTAAAGTTTAAGTTCAGTGATTGCCTCCGTAGTGCTATGGTATGCGCAGTGGAGTTATAACTCGGGTGTCCTGGATTCGATTCCCGGCGGGGCCGATTGAGATTTTCTTAATTGGTCTTGGTCTGGCTGGTGTTTGGCTTTGGCCGTGGCTAGTTGCCACCCTGCCAGCGAAGACGTACCGCCAAGCGATTTAGTGTTCCAGTACAATGACGTGTAAAAACTGACAAGGATTTTCATCCTACTCGTAACAAGTAAGCCCGCTTCCATCTTAGATTATATCACCACTTACCATCAGGTGTGATTGCAATCAAGGGCTCACTTGTAATGTAATTGTGAGATCACTACTATCAGATGTTGATGATAGAGACCGGGAGCAACAGCTGAACGTGCTCTCCGAGGCACAGTGGTGTAATACCATCAATTTCTCGACTCCGGGCAAGGAATGTACAGAAAATTTCAAAGAATAATGAAAATCTCAAAATTATACTGTGACTCGACACAGGATTCGAACCCAGGACCTTGTGAACGAAGCCACATAGGCTAGCCACTAGACCAAGGAAGCAGTGTACAAACATGGAGATGCTGTCAACAAAGAATATAAAGTGGATTTACATTCAAATAATTATAATAATAGTAACTAGATAAGTTTTTTGCACATCACCAAATATTCAAAATGGCGGTTAAAATGCCATTAAACTCTACACAACCAAGTTTCCCAGTGTATTTAATTTATTAGCAGGTGTATTCGATTTCATAGTAAAAATTATTACTATATAAATAAAACGAATAAAATAATTAGAATAATGAATAAAATTATCATTCTATATTCATTCAGAGCTATGATGTTCCTAAAGTATACAATCCTAAGGTATCATTTATGTTGAAATAATTGATGATTTGACTAAAATGCGTAAATATTAGAAGCAATTGTCACTAAAGCCTTTCTTTTTAGGGTTCCATAGACTACGAGGAACTAGAACTGTCAGTTTTTAACTCGATAGGTTACATACCAAAATGAGTGAAAATGAAGGTTTCTATGTTTTGTACTTTGAACTATTTTTGTGGGACTTCTAAGATGCATAGAAAATTGGGTCCCAAACAAAAATTTGCCTCTATACAGTGACAGTAATGTTACAATAATCTTCTCAACTTTTACGTTTTCTTTCATATCTAAGAAGTAAAAGTGATTTTTGATTCTCCTTTAAATTTCACTCTTGATTTATTCAAGATTAGTAATATATTAAGGAGATAATGAAAAATAAAGATATCAACATGAGTTTAAAAAAGAAATTGTTTGATGTAGCAATACTACCATGCATAACTTATGGGTGTCAAACATGGTCGCTAAGAAAAGAAGAGGAAGATAAATTAGCAATCAGCCAGAGGAAAATAGAGAGGAGTATGTTGGGTGTCAAATTAAAAGATAGAGTAAGTAATAAAAGTATAAGGAAAAGAACCAACCTAACAGATGTAATAAATCGGATTAGATTATTAAAATGGAAATGGGCTGGTCATATTTGTAGACTAGAAAACGAAAGATGGATTAAGAGAATTACAGAATGGATGCCTAGAGACTATAAAAGAAAGAGGGGACGTCAGAGAAAGAGATGGAGAGGCATCTTCTCACAAGTAAACAGACCGATCTGGTTGCGCACAGCGCGTAACAGAAAAATTTGGAAAGATTTGGGGTAGGCCTACATTACATGCCATACATTTAATATTTTTAAAATTCATAGTTTTAAGCAAGTTGTAATACTAGAAATAAAGGCTTTTTTATTTATTATTTATTTTATTAGTAAAACTATACGTTCTTAAGTTTCTCTAGAAAATTCAGATTTTATTTTCTAACGCACGTCTCAAAAACTGTCCAGGCTTAAAATTCTGCGTCAACAAACACACATAAAAATATAAGAAGCTGGAGCCTTGTACTGTGTTCATACCTATTTTTTAATTTTCTAATAAATCAAGTTGGTAAAGCCTATGCTATCAAACACGATAAACTAAATCGAATCCAAGTCAATAAGGAGCTATTGAGGCTGCTAATATATATTTATACATTTTACAATACTTTTCTTAAAGTACTTGTGACTGCCTCGTGGATCCTAGCCACGTGGTTAGCCTGTGTGGCTTCGGTCACGGTCCTGTATTCGAATCATGGGTCGGGTTGAGGAATGGTTTCGAGTTTTTCAGTAAATTTTGGAACCGGAATCGGGTGCTACAACCTGTGCCTTGGAGACCACTTTAAGTCGTCAGACCACTGGGTCTAGTGCTATTGACCGCAATAGCACTAACACTTGCTAGTGTTCGTTAATGAATTAAGTATTAGGTATCACCCTAAGCCCCTCAACTCACATTGGATCAATTTTTTTTTTATTGACTACAAGTTAGCTCTTGACTGCTATCACACCTGATGTTAAGTGATGATGCAATCTAAGATGAAAGCGAGCTAACTTGTTAGGAGTAGAATGAAATCCACACCCCTATCGGTTTCTACACGACATCGTACCGGAACGCTAAATCGCTTGGCGGTACGTCTTTGTCGGTAGGGTGGTAACTAGCCACGGCGAAAGCCTCCCACCAGCCAGACCAAGACAAATTAAGAAAAATCTCAATCTGCCCCGCCGGGAGTCGAACCCAGGACCTTCGTCTTATAAATCCACCGCGCATACCACTGCGCCACGGAGGTCGTCAAATGATTTTATGGGCTACGGCTCTAAGATCTATATCCTCTCTGTAACAAGGAGAGAGGCCTGGCCCTGTAGTGAGTTATTAATACGCTGATAAAATGATGAAGTACTTGTAAAAGCATTCATTAAAATGGAGTTGTAAAGAGCGAAATCCGCTGACTGTGTCGTTTTCATCAAACACTTGTAATGATTAAGAGGCGTGCACAGATCAAAGCGTTTAAATCAAAGTGAAACATCCCAGTTAATCTGGGAGATTCATTATTCTCTACATGGCTTAGTATACTGATTATATGGACTGACTATTCGTATTGAGGACACACGTACCTCAATGCATTATAATTTATAGTAATTTTAGCGTAATATTTTTTTTAATTGATAGTAAGTATAATACTACTACAACCTTAATTAATTCAGTATTCATTACGTGAATCGCGGCCGATATAAATCCGGACAGTCAAACAACAATTTTTTCAGTATCGATAACTATATACTTAATGCCCTCCAATTGAAATACCCAAAAATCTTCAATGTACAGAATTGGATCTGTTAGTTTTATTAGATATAAAACAATGTGATTTATATATTATATCTTACACCAATTTTACTTAGCTAAGATGGTCCCAAACATGTTCTTCAAATCTTAAACTTTGCATTTCAGTCGAGGCCAAGTTCAAGCTCAAACAACGCAGATACGAATGCTATAATTAATGAAGTTACTTCATAGAAGTATGCTCCATAACCATGTTCCGTGCGACGAAAACAAATTTAAACCCAGTTTCTGATAGGCTGCTTATTTAAACGTTTAACTAGAACATTTGTAAAACAACGATAAACTCAAATATGTAGTTGTTATGGTGGATGCAATCGACATGGAAAAAATAATAATTCCTTTGCTAACGAAGAATGTAGTGCAATGGGCTGGTATATTAATACCTAATTAACCTATATTAGTAACTAATCTAATGGATGCACGACTTTGGTGCTTTGGTTTAAAAACTCATTGATACAAAGCTCGTCCTGGGCTACTTTGACGTTGATGTGTCAAGAAGTGATGTCCGTGTTTATAACTGATGTCCGTCTTGCATGCTCCTTAAAAAATTAATGACTCGATAATTGATTAAAGTAATTAGAAATTGATCAACGATTCACAAGCCGGGTCTTACTTGCTTTCAGATTTCACCTTGTAGGTAATGTTGCTTGAAGTCAAAGTGCGGCGTCAATTACAAAGCTAGCTTCGCCACAGCAAAGAGCGTACGTGAAATTGCTAGATCACGTGTTTTCTCGCTGTTGCAGAGAAAAGACAAGTTTACCTTTTTGTTCTATCGCTTGACGGGACAGATACGTGGACGACCTTCCTCAGAGGTGTCTTAAATGTAGAAAAGGGGCACCCGTTTGCAACCTTACCGTTTGCCTAGGCATAAATCGCTTTTGAAAAGCCTGGTTTTCGGTGATATAACTATCGCCTATTATGAGTATATAGAACATCTCCTCGCAGAGAATGTTAAGAACACTATAAAGTACCACTTTTTTTTGTTGACTGGGTGGAGGGGAATTTCGGGTCTCGGAACTCGGGTTTTGTAGAATAACGTGCCACCTCGTGTAGGTAAACATGATGAGTCTCATATGCCAATGGCGAGAGACCATGGCTAGTTAGGTTAGGTGGTAACCTCGCCGAGAAAGTCGTATCACTAAGCAATTTAGCGTTTCGATATGTAGATATATTGGAACCAAAAAAACCAAAAATTTAATCCTACTCCTAACTCCATCTTAGACTGCAGTATTACTTACCATCAGTAGGATCGTAATTAAGGTAGTTGTTATATAGTGATTATGAAATGGACCAGCAAAATAAAGGCAAAAATATAATAAAAAGATACACCTATATAGATATGATTAAACATGTATTTTGTCTGTTGTCTGCGGTGCTGCTCAAATTTCGTATTTGGCCCTGAGAAACTCTGCCAAGGGATCGTTGCCATGGCAACGCTCTGACTCCAGCAGATCTGAAATTAACAAGCCTTATTGATTGATATCAAAATATCCTAAACTGCCAACTTTATTGTTATTATATCACTTTGATATACACTGAAATTGTTCGCTGTCGGTACATATTTCACTTTGTTGAAATGAAATCAGCTTCTAGGGAGTTTTGTTAGTATTTGATTTCGTACACCCGTAAAACAAAATTAAACTATACGTATACACCTACATCTTAAATCACTCTATCTATTAGACAGTTAAAACCACATTAAAATATGTTGTACAATTTAAAAAATCCAAGCTTATAACTATACAAGAAGCCGGGAAGGGGAATTATACGTACTACGAGTATGTTAAGACTATTGAACTCCCCCAACTTCGTCCGCATGAAATTAGGTTTATTTTGAAGAACTTTTGTTTTAAATATCCGATTTGGAAGCAAAGCGAAGCTTAGCCTTATCGATATCTGAATCATTAAAGAAATTAATAACAAAAAATAGAAGCGACTCAAAACGCACTAAAAAGCAAAAAATAACTGTGTCACTTAGTTGCTTTAATTTACTTAAGTCGGTGCCAGCCAAGTTTAAGGAACATTTATTTAACGTAGCAAAGTAAAAACCTTGGCTGGCACCGACTCCTAGATATGCTTAAGTAAATAAAAGCAACTAAATGACACAGTTATTATTTACTATTTAGTGCGTTTTGAGTCGGATCTATTTTTTTGTTAAAAATTGATATTTCTTACTTTTTAGTGTTTTATCGCCAGGCAACGTACTCGTACTATACTGTCATAGTATATTACAGCACTTGTAGCCAAAAAGCTACCGATACTTATCCTTCAAGGAGGCAAGGCCTGACCCTGTAATGGGCCGTTAAATGGCTGACAATGTTGATGATGATGAAAGTCAGGGCGAATCGTTAGTCATAAACACAATCCATATCAGTTTGCATATTTCCCTATAGATAATCGTATAATATTCTAGCGCAACTTTGTTATTTCCTTATTTTCGTGTGTATTATGATAATAAAGGATTAGTCTGATAGCGGGCGACCTTTGGAAGCCGTGACCGTCAAACGTATCGGGTTCGTTATGTAACTTCATCTCCGACATTGGCATATAAGGCCGCGACCGCACGAGTAAAGGGTAAGGTATCATTCAGCTTAGGTGATGACTACACTAATTGATAAATTACATAAAAAGAGCCTTTTGTATGCGAAAGATAGCTAACTATCGCATCAAATCAGATAAGTGTAATCAAATATTTTTTCTTAACCGAAAACCAGTTTTGTTTGGAATTCTCGGAATCGTTCGTTACAAAGAAATCATGCATTTTCCTCCCTCTATTTATTAAATGACTTAAAAAAAAAGGCGTTTCTCAATTCGACCGTATATATATATATATTTTTTTTTTTTTTATGTTCGCGCATAACTTCATCGTTTATGAACCGATTTTAATAATTCTTTTTTTGTTGGAAAGTAGATAGTCTGGTGGTGGTACCATGATAAGGAAACCAGGATCTAATGATGGAATCCTGGAGAAACCGAGGGGAACTTTCAAAAATTGTAGGGACAACAAGTACGTTTGTTAATTTTTCTGATAAGTATTTAAAAGCACTACAATTTGATGAAGGTCTGGAGTCGATCTGATCATGGAGCCGATCTACATATAAGAGAACTCCTTGACGATTTACTGCATTTACCTTGTGTTTGGGATCGATTAATTCGATAAGAACTTTACATTAAGATGGGCTGTGACTGTCATTGAGGGTCTGGTGATGAAGACAAAGTACAGTTAAGGGAGCTCCGTAACGGCTTACAGTAGCTACCTTGTGTTTGGGCTTGATTAATTTGTCTCGATGAGAAATTTACATTTAGATGGACTGTGACTGTCATTGAGGGTCTGGTGATGAAGACGAAGTACAGTTAAGGGAGCTCCGTAACGGCTTACAGTAGCTACCTTGTGTTTGGGCTTGATTAATTTTTTACATTTAGATGGACTGTGACTGTCATTGAAGGTCTGGTGATGAAGACGAAGTACAGTTAGGGGGCCCTGTAACGGCTTACAGTAGCTACCTTGTGTTTGGGCTTAATTAATTTGTCTCGATGAGAAATTTACATTTGGATAGACTGTGACTGTCATTGAAGGTCTGCAGATGAAGACGAAGGACAGTTCAGGGAGTTCTTTAACGGTTTACAGTAGCTACCTTGTGTTTGGGCTCCATTAAGTTGTCTCAATGAGAACTTTACATTTAGATGGGCTGTGACTTTCATCAAGGGTCTGGCGATGAACGGTTTACAGTAACTACTTAGTGTTTGGGCTCGATTAATATATATCAATGAGAAGTTTGTAATGTTATAAATTCCAGTTGGTTTAATGTTACTAAACTAAGTCATGATCTGATGATGAGATCTACGAAAACTCGAGGAAACTCTTCAAACTTTATAGGCACATTTGTAGGGATGTTGGAATGTTATAACTAGCTAATGAATATTGGTACTTATGATTTAGTTCGAGTAGGTTCTATTTTCGTTGTTGATAAATCACTAAAAAGTATGAAATAAAAAAAATTTAACAAAAAATAAAAACGCCTTCAAAACGCACTAAAAAGTAAAAAATAACTACCCGAGCTTTCTACTTTAAAGACTTTACCTAAACTTGGATGGCACCGACTTCATAGATGTTATTAAGTAAATTAAAGTAATTAAATGACGTACTTATTTTTTACTTTTTAGTGCGTTTTGAAGGCGTTTTTATTTTTTGTTAAAATTTTTTCTAAAGAAGGTTCTGGTGAGATACAACGGGTATAAATAGCCGATTTCTGTCCGATATCAACGATACAAGTGTTCTACCAAAGACTTCGGCTATCATTTTGGACTACGATTGCCTACGTTTGGAAGTGTACTTGGATCTTTGCGCTTAAGAACTGAATAGAATCTTATCAGAGTCATCAGTGTTTTTTATACCATCGTCGTAAGCATCAAATCCCGACAAAGACGTACCGGTACGATGTCGTGTATATATCGAAAAGGGTGTGGATTATGTCCTGCTCCTAACAAGTTAGCCCGCTTCTATCTTTGATTGCATCATCACTTAACATCAAATGTCAAGGGCCAAGTAGTCGATAAAAAAAAGTAACAAAATTATAGACGCGAAAGTCTGGGTGGATGGATGTACGGCATATATATTATCCTTACAATAAAAAACTACCACTACAAGGAACAAGGAACTACCTAGTTCGTCGTGTTTAGTTATCGATAAAATTACAAAGTTGTGTATAGTGCGCTGCAGCCGGGCGGGTTCACCAAACACCCAATCACTTGAATCATGAGCGAACAATGCCGTGCGTTAATTAAAATTGCTATTATAGGAGCCGCTCATTGTGCTGTGGTATGCATGAACAAAGAACATCTAATGTAAGGCGTCCTACACGCGGATACCTATTTCAATAACACTAATTATTTTATTAAATAACTAACTAGCTTTTGCCCGCGACTTCGTTCGCGTGGAATTAGTTATTACGGCAGCTTAATTTTTCCAAACTTTGAATGTCATATTTATTAATATCTAATCAACTGCCTAAGAACTAGGTCTTAAGCTTTCAAAATGACGATACTATCATACAACAATTCATCCCCCCTTTAACCCCTTACAACCCTTTTTTCGCAATTAAAAGTAGCCTATGTCCTTTTTCAGGCTCTAGACTTACTCTGTACCAAATTTCATTTAAATCGGTTCAGTAGTTGTAGAGTGAAAGCAAGACAGACAGACAGAGTTACTTTGGCATTTATAATATTAGTTAGGATTACTTATTTTCACATTATTTTAAAATAAAGGTGCCAAGTCTGACAAATCCATTAAAACTGAGACTAGTATTTCTGAAATTATCAAACTTCACAGTATTACTTATATTATGTTTAGTTAGAACTGAGTACCGAGTTCCACTTCAACAATATTAATTCATTCATAGTAACAGAGGTTTGAAGTCAGCTGCCAGGGACAGCAATTAGAAATTTAAAGTATCGGTCTTCGCAGCAAAACTACTTATTGCTATGTATTTGTAAGGAATCGACGTGTTGCTACGAAAGGTATTTCATAGAAATACATACAAATCCGTTGTATCTCTGCGACACGACACGTCGCCTGCCGTTGTCGTCTGCAGTCGGCTACAAACCGGCAATCTTACTGTGGTGACAGAGCCTTTTGTGTGAACTTCCAAACATCAATACCCCGACTGCCCGAGTAATCTGAAACAGCATACAGCGATTACCTGCAACTTGCTTTATGTGGTATACAGTGTGTGATCGTTATTCCAACAGCGTTCATCCCCTCCTCGTACGTATGAATCTTTGAAATATTTAAAACACTTAACTTAAGCAGGCAACTATAAATTTCAAGATAAATGTAATACCAGTAACCTATTGTATACCAACTTTCAACTACGAGAACATTACGTCTTATGTTCGAAAATAGCTGGAGTTTACCTTCGTATAAAAGGAAATGTATGTGTTACAAATAACAGGGCATAGTGGTTCCACATTCGACACTGGTATCCCATGACAACACTTGTCACTAAAGTTTTGAACATTTATTTCATTTACATGATTATTTAATTTAGTGTCACTAATCACATTTTTATTATACGAGAAGTTGTTGATGGAAATAAAACGCTTACCATTATGAGCCTATGTAGATGCTGATATAAATTTCTAATAACTTTAATCGCTAAATTATGCAAATCTATAATCTATCTTTAGGCGTCGCTAAGAGCAAAAAGTTATGATGACGTCAAACAACCAATAAGCAATAGATATCCCAAGAAAGAAAAAAGTTTAGAATGTTTTTTTCTTAAAAGAAGGTTCTATGAGAAAAGGTTTTTACTTAATCGATTTTCGTTAAAAAACAAAACCAAGAAAAGCAAAGCTTTTGCCTCGGTACTAGGTATACATTGTATGAATGTGTCCTTGAGTTCAAGTCCTTGGTAAGGATATAATATTAAGAATTTCATAGAAGAATGGTAGTAATTTTCCATTCATATATTTACGAGTGCATGCTTCGGAGACCTAGTTATCGAACAGTAAAAGTTGAATCTGTGCTATTATAGGTGGTCCAGAGGACAGTCTTGCCAGAATTTTAATTTAATTGTAAACATTTGAAAGTAACAATGTTTTAATTTCAATCATGGACAGTAATTGAACCCAAGACATCCTAGTTATTAAGTTCGGCCTATAACCGTGGAGGCCCGCAACCTGTATCGAGGCTTTATTACAAACTTATAAGTACCTATATAAGCTACGGCAAGCGTTTTCTGGGCACGTGTAAATAACGCCTAAGCATTATGCAATTGGTCGGCCTTTTTTAACGGTGACGTCAACCCACTACTTCGGAGGTGGCAGGTTCATGGACAAAATACCAAGTTCACGTTTTCAACTAGCATCGGCTATCGCATGCCGAGAGTACCTACTAGATATGCCAGGGTTAGCACAATTAGGAACGAGCTGCTCTATGTAACGATGTAATGAACGAGTATTCTAGCTCTAAACAATATTGCAATATAAATAATAAATTAAACCTGGCTTGGTAATGAAATGAAATTGCTCACGAGATTACCGCCATGTGGAATGTTGAGTCAACTATTATTGTTCCGATAGTCATTTCAGTCAATGGTCTTTTTGCGAAAAGCTTCGACCAACACCTTAAGAAGCTTTCGCTTAATTGCTGGATCAAGGGTCGGTTACAGGACAGGCAGTAGTCCTTGAAACGGTGCGTATTGTGAGGAGGTTCCTCACTCTGGAGCCCTGACCACCGGTTGCTTGCCCCCGCGGTAGAGAAGATTTTTTTTTTATAAATTTTTAATAGTGTTTTTTTTATATATTTTTGTATTATATACCTTTGTTTTATATAACATTGTTAAAAATTTTAAAAAAATATGTAAATAAAAATAAATGAGAAAAATTAAACCTAGCTTTGTAAAAAGTTTATCGTGGGCTGTTCACTGATCGAGGCGCGTTTGGAACCTAGGTAGCTCTTTAATTTTTTTCAAACAGGATGTTTCAAAAGTGTTTGTAAACAAAGCGTATTTGAAATATAGGAACTTGAGTTTGTGTTTATATTTTACTGAGAATACGTAAAGTGCACCGGATTAGATATTGATTACTTACATATGATCATTGATTGATTAATTGTGTGTTGCATAATTATCGACACATACATTTTTGACATCTTTTTGGTTGTCACGTACTGCCATTTTTTATTGCCTTGAGGATTGAAGATTCATACTTTTCCATGAAATCATTATTATTTTTAATATTTATTGACATCAAACAATTTAATTTACTATCTACTAATAGGCATAGTTTTTATAAAGTCAAGTTTGTCTATTCATAGGGACTCCACTAGCGATTACTGGAGACATACTTACAAAAGTTGAAAATAAAAAGTTTGTTTTAAAAAGATCATGATCAACAAACTATGAACATATAGTTTTTTGAATATGGTATCTTTCTCTATTGTAAAACATTGTCTTAAAATACACACTGGGTTAGATTTATTATGTTATTATAAAAAGAAGACCCGATGTTATCAATTGTATAAGGGCGATGTGACAGCCCTATCACCTACATTATATTATACCTACCTACTTTATTTCTACTCGCTGCGTCGTGAGGTTTCTGTACCTACTCGAATAGGTTTGTTTATAGCAATAGAGTCATTCTGAATTAAGATTGTGCGCACAATTTTGTATTTTACATTAAAATACCCTAACTTTCAAGTACGATTACCTTCTTCACCCTTAATTCCTCAGAATGAAAGAAAAAAGAATTAATATAGTAATTCATCGATCGAAGTTACATTAATTTTTTATCTTGTGAATATCTATTCACACGTATATTAATCAATGTGAATATTATTTGCTCTAATGTGTTGTTGATTAGAAAAAAAACTTTTTATTAAAAGTTGTATTTTGAGGTTTATATTTTATTTATATTTATCTTTTACAATTATTTGCCAGTACCTAGACTTTTATAAGATTTTTTTTATCAACTACAAGTTGGTTTCTACATTACACATTTAAATGTTTACGTGAGAGAATTAGATAATAAATATAGATTTTATAATTTCCTATATATACTGACGCAAGAAAGCTTTTAAGGTTTAAAGCGTTTTATTTTACAGAAAACATTAAACGCTTACATTTACTAAATACTTGTCAAGTTACTGAATATAGTTACATTTAAATACTTAAATTTAATCAATTAAAACGATAACATTCGTTGTCGAGTTCAAGAATTCAAGATTTATTGTCAAGATAACGTTTAAATGCTTAAAAATATTTTTTCAATAATTAGTATAAAATATAATTATATTACAAAAATTATAACAAAACGGTTTTCTTTGTCTTCTTTTTTAAAGCTATTATGCTGCATAATTTTATTTCTTTTGATAAAAATTAAATTATTACCTTTACTTTTTGTTGAAAAATTTAAGAAAGGAAATTATGTAAAGTACAGTATATTAGCCCAAAAAAAAACAAATTCGAGGGCTTTAGTTTACGAATAATTTCGAAAGACTTTCAAGTTTATGTAGTTTATAACAGTTTGGAACTTTTAGTGGCGGAGCTGGTCCAAGAACAATTTAGTGCCATGCTTATTTCAGCAGTCGCGAAGCATTGTGAAGGACATGCATGGGTTGTCGGTAACTTGAGGCATAGCATTTTAGCCTCGATAGTCGAGCTTAAGGTAGCTTATACCTTTTTACCTGTTGACTGCGTCTGACCTATTTGTCTAAGACCTTTATAAGCAGGTGATGTTCATCAGGTGGTTATCAGTTGTGCCTTCAGTTATTACCATAAAAATGCATTGTTGTACTAAAATATATGACCCTGGAAAAAGTAATTTGTTACGATTTCTCTGTATAGTTTTTTACCGGTATTTGAGTGGTTTCCTTCCCGTAGCCATTTTGTAAGTAGGTATACTATTACGTAGGTGACAGTCATCTGTAGGAACAGTCTGCACACCTGCCCATTTGGGTTATCTATGACGGATTTATATCCTTTCATGGAAAACATTTGAGTATCCACTTACCCTTTAAAATTTATATAGACTTCCTTGTATTTATTTTATTTATTTCAAGAAGCAATAAAAGCTGGGACTTAATAAAAGCGTAATTTTTGAAAGACCTTCTAGAGTCAGCAGATGACGTTCAAGAGCTAAAATAATCATACTTTACTACTAGAACAGTTGTTGAATATCATGCTTGGCCTTTTCAACAGAATATGCCTTTTGGAAGTTTAGTCATTACTATACAGATTTAATTGAACTTTCAAAAGTGCTTACGTAAACCAACTTAAAATTAAATTAATTTTGACATCAAATTTTAATGACTTTATAATATGAATAGTGTTTAATGGTCTTATTATAGACTAGTAGTCGCCCGCGACTTTGTCCGCGTGAAAACCTTTTAGATACCCTTTTAATTTTAACGACAGACTTTCATATAAAGTGTGCTCTTTCCCCGCTAGCCATCTCAATTTCATTTTTTTATAGTTTCCCGTCAAGTAATATGCTCCGTCCCGTCCCGTGTACTAAAGATCTACATTTTTGTTAAACATTGTACGATATTACAGTACATGGTCTTATTATACATCTAGAAACAATTTTAAATAAAAAAAATCAATAAAAATTAAAACCGACTTCAAAACGCACTAAAAAGTAAAAAATAATTGCGGCTTTTAGTTACATTAATTTACTTAACCATATCTATAAAGCCGGTGCCATCCAAGTTTAGGTTTTTAAAGTAGAAAGCTCGGTCGAATTGAGAAACTCCTCTTTTTTGAGTCGTTTAAAAAAGTATGAAAATGCTAAATTTTAGATCGACTCACGATCACTAAGTCGGGCATCGCTATCAATTTGAGAAGGGATTTACTCTTTTTCCTAGTAATTATATTAAAAAATTGATTTCATTTTCTTGTAACGTTGCACCTAATGCCTCCAAACATTAAACAAAGTAAATACATATATTATTATGTAGATTATAATCATGTCGCAACACACATCTATTCAAACTAATTGTGTTAAGAAGCATAACTATGTGTGTTATATAATCGTCAACAATGTTTCTGTTGACATTTAAATGAATAATCAGCACAACATTATACGCAGGTATCGTCTATAAAGTCGCTCTGTTATTATAGCAAAGTAATCGTGAAGGCCACCGATCCAACCGCCTAATATTGTAACGAAACCAGCAAAACGGGTAACACATCGGAAAAGGCATTTGAACTTGTTTGCAACTATTTTGATACGCAAAGAATCGTTAATGGTTCTTAACGAATCTACATAGTATATCCCAGTTTTATAATATAGATAAAGAGACATAAGCAACATACCGTTGACTTATTGAATTATCACGAGATCTCTAAAAGGTACCTACACTCCTCAATTCGACACGTATTTTTTTTATGTATGACCACGCATAACTTTTTACACAGTTGTCCGATTTTGATAATTCTTTTTTAATAGAAAGGGCACACTTCTAAGATAGTCCCATTATCATCATGTTAGGATCTGATGATGATATCCTGAAAAAATTGAACGAACTCTTCAAATTTTATAGATACACTTGCAGCGATTTCGGTTTTTGTGTAAGTATCGGTAGCTTTTTGGCTACAAGTGCAGTATAATATACTACGACAGTATAATTATTAATGACAGTGTACGAGTACGTTACGTAGCGATAAATCACTAAAAAGAAAGAATTAAATTTTTTTAATAGAAAATAGAACCGACTCAAAACGCACTAAAAAGTAAAAAATCACTGTATCATTTAGTTGCTTTATTTACTTAAGCATATCTATAAAGTCGGTGCCGTGCGTTTTGAGTCGGTTCTATTTTATGTTATTAAATTTGCAACAGTATAAATACTTTATATGTAATGCAGTAAATTAAGTATCTATTGTCATTATTCATTCAACGATCATTATGCCTATAGCATACCGTAGATATTTTGTCAATCATAAAATTAAATACAGTAGCGGCGAGCCATGATATATCTAGAATTTTAAACAATACTAGGCGTGTCAAGTGTACATTAGTGAATATAACCTGTGATGGACATTCGTCATTTCAAATAAGCTGCAAATTTGTCAATCATTCGTCAAAAAGTTCGCCTTAACCATTGTACATCAACCAATGTTACGTGCTCAGGGTTCTAGAATAACATAATACAAATTACAAGGATATACGATGGAAGTTTGTAATATTCTAACTTTTAAATTTCTATATATTTTGGAGGCAATTTTTAAAAAGCATAAAAATGCTTAAAATTCCAAGACACGTCATTTTCCTAACAGTAATATTAAAGTAACGTTTTGACTAAAATTTAGTGTTTTCGTATACGAAAAAAAACACTAATTTTATTTGAATAACGTTTATATCCCTATTTGTACCTGACTAAAATTAATTTCGCTCTAAAGTATTATTCAAAATCACAATTTTAAGATAAAAATGGTTTATGTGCATAATAGGTGAAAATTAGGCGAGTTTCAGCATTCTCCCTTACCTAGAAACATTTATATAATATTTTCAAAGCCTGCAGGTCTCAAACCCAGAATCTCACAATCCTATACCCCAAAGGCTAACCATGTCTAATTGATCAACAAAGCATTACCGTACCTAAAAGGGAAACATTTAAAACCATTGAATAGGCTGCACAGTAGCCATCACTTGCCATCAAAAGTCGTGGTCGAACACAAACCTGTTAGGCATATAAAAACCATCACTAGCATGCCGTTGCCACTAAATAGCAGTGCGTACAAGGATGTATGCAAACGAGTTTTTTTTTCTAAATATCGAGTTAGCATAATTATTGGTAGAGTCGACAAAAATAGTCGAAACGTTTGTATGATTGACACGTGTAAGGTTGGTGGTAGTTTTTGCGTACAGTGCATTTTGCATTTATGTAATTTCATTTTTTTAGTGTTTGAGAGCCTATGTAGCTTCGGGTTACGAGGTCCTGTAGCCCCATTGTGTTACGAAACTCGACAGAATGAATATTTGTCGCTACCTATCTCTATCTATACTATCGTGTTAGACAGAGAGAGATAGAGCCGAATTCAAAACTTACACTGCCGAGTTTCGTTACAGAATAGCGCTACAGGGTCGAGCTTTGAAATATAGAGCCTTTAGAGTAGGGAAGTTGATGCCGTGCCGTGCACGTTGTCGGTCCTTCTCATAACAATACTATCGGATTTTTGTATAGTAGGTAATAATTGACAGAATAGGCAGATAATCCATGTGATGTTAAGTGGAAAACATTCGTCAAATACCAAAAGTACCTATAGCTGGAATCAATTATTAAGCCTGCTGTGAGCACTAGTCGCAGGCTACATTTAGTTACAACTTACAAGCGCCGCCAATATAACTACGTAGTTCGGCGTATTGCAACTTTAAGAGTGTACTTGATGATTGTTATGCCTTACTTTAAAACAACTACAGTCGCGCTGTCGTATGCTCGGTGGATTTATGAAACGGAAGTCGTGGGTTCGATTCCCAGAAGGCTGATTTATATTTTTTCTGAATTGTTCCGGGTCTGGCTGGTGGGAACCTCAACCGTGGTTCCCACCTTAGCGACAACGACGTACTGCCAAACGATTTAGCGTTCCGGTACGATGTCGTGTAGAAATTGAAGCATGTGGATATTGTCCTACTCCTAACAAGTGAGCTCGCTCTTTTCTTAGATTGAATTATCACTTGGTACTAGGTGCGATTGCAGTCAACTTGTGGTAAATAAATAAAAAGTGCCTGTAACTAAACAAACAATATAGCTGCAGCAATGCTGTGTAGCGGGAGGAATATGCAATGCAGTAGTACTTTCCCGGATGATCAAAGAAAACAAAGACTACTCTTTTATTAGTAGAGGGCGGAAATTAAGTAATTTACTGCCAAATAAAATTGTCCGAAATGTAGGTCGGAAAAGAATTCGAATATAAGTAATATTTGTATTTTGACCGTTATTTATAAGTTGTATGTTATTTTTCTTTAAACTTATGGGGTAATCACCCAACATTTTTTGAAAGTTTGATTTTTTATTTACTTACCTAAATTAAGCTTTGAGGTTGACTTATTAAAATAATAAATGTTGATAGAGTGAATTTAAATAATAACAAATAGAGAACTTTTATTAGTTGTTGAGTAGTCAACAATTTTGAAATTTCCTACAAATTCAAATCAGACAAGTACGTACAAGTAGTGAAAAACTTACTTGGAGGAAAAAAAAGAAGAAAAGCGACGGACAAACATAGGTATAAAATTGCTAGGGTTATTTTAATGTTCGTAGATAGGTATATAAATATATCGAAGTAAATTTGATACGCAAAAATTATTATATGATACGAAAATAATTAAAAATATACGTGTGAGTGTTATTAAATGTTTTCAGGCTGATCTAAAACGATGTAATAACAATAAAGGCATAGTAGCAACGCAATATGAAGTGGATAAACGAATAAGTTTTTACATTCGGTTTCGGATACGGCATCGGGTTTTCAGTGAGTCAGCCTTACAGGTGCCTCTGATCGATCGGCTGCAGAGCCAGGCTGCGCCCAGTTCACGGAAGTCGAGAATTTTCCCCCTGCACGTGTACCTCGCTTATCTGTGTGCGTTGGAACGGCGTGCAACCAGCCGCGCGAGGTCGCCCACATCTGATCTGTGCAAATTTCGTGCGCTGAGGTCGGTGGCCGCCTCCAGGGTCGTTCGTTCGTATCTCTCAATTTTTGCTTGTTAATTATAAAAATAATGCGTTATATAAGCTATCGCCGTCTCCCTCGCGCGCGGGCGTACGCTATAAGCGCGTCGCGTCGACATGCCTGCGGGCTGCGGCGCACACAGCAACGGCGACTAGAAAAATACATTCACGAATTTCGGCTATCGCTTGCGTGTGTGCGTGAATGACGTTATCGTACAATGCGATTACAGGGCGGGATTGGAAATTTTTCTGTTTATTTCTATTGTGTTGATGATTTATGCGTTATCTGCAAGACTTACGCACTTTCTAATTATTTTAATCGATGCGTGATTTTTTGATTGCAATATTTGCTTTTAATTTTTTTTTGTAATCGCTACCGTTTTTTAGTTAGGACGTCAAGAAGCGTGAATAGTGCATAGATTCGGTTGGCTATCGAAATTCGGCTCTGTGCTTACACGTGCCGCGTTGTTGTCCCCTGGATGCGATCTTTGGCAGTCATTGTATGCAGTCATCGCGTATTTGCGCACTAGTTCCCCCTCGCCGCGCGTCGCGACCACCCCCGCTCGGCGACAGCTCACGCGGACATAGACCTTATTACCTCGCACGTACAGACTGCATTCCAATGTCACGTATTCGCCCACCGTGTTCGCACGCACTTAGATAACTTAAAGGATGACTTTATTATGCAAATTGTACGTTTTTGTGTGTGCGTTAGGCCACATTAAACATCATTATTCATTATGGTTTGCACTTTAGTTTTTGAACACTTCCGTGTATCGTGTTTTGGAATGTACCTAATAAAGCTACCTATTTAATGTTTTAGCTGCAGTTTTGTGTTACTGGGTGGTCCTGGCCTCTTTGTTTCCGCTGGAAAATGCATTTACGCATCCTTCACGGAGGTAACACGATGTAATTGCGGTACTTCCCGGAGGATATGTGGGACTCGCTGACTGGAAAGCTGCCACAATGCCCACTAAGACCCAGCGCCGAGGGCACGGCATCGTGGATGAAGCACCATAGGATCGAAGCGGACATTCTACCTTGCACTTTGATGCATTCCTCGATCGTTTTAAGGTCTACAAAGGAAGCATTAAGTGGGCGAACCTGCGTCTCCTGTGGCCTAAATTGCTATGTAGGGTTAACTTATAAATTGATAATTTGAATAATGCTTAGTTTGCCCAGTGGTTTTCCTATGTGGTTATGGATAATAAGGACCTGCATATCGATTCTTGAATAAAATATATCGTACGAACATCTCGCGTACATCTCGTCTATTGTGTCACTTTCAGTTCGACTGTCAGTTTAATATGGCAAAATGTCATTGGAGAATACCAATTTCTGTTACATCCGCTTCGCAACCGTGGTACATCGGCTTCAAGACTGACGTTTTTTTTCAAGAATCGACATACTGGCTTCAAATTATGGGTCTGGCAATGAAAAATCATAGATCGTTCAAATAAGCTAATTACGATGATGTTCAAATAAGCTAATTGCAAAATTGGGTCATATTGCGTTTGACATTAATAGGTAGGTTTATCATATTGATAAGAACGCACTGCAAACTGAAAGTGTTCTATTACGAAGTGTAGAACTAGAATTCAATAAATGGTAGGTACCTACTTATGTCGGTGTTGAGTATCGTCAGGTACATACTCGATAGCGAGGAAGAGTTGCCTCCTTTTTTGAGACCGTCATCAGCTTAAAGGTCTTGGAAGCAGGAGAGAGAGCAGACGGCTGACGTTCAACTGCTCCGCAGTAGAATAATTGCGCATCTCCTGCCGCAGTTGTAGACACCACTAGGACCGATGAGCGCGTTCAAGTGTCTGCTTGTGCGATTCTTTGACGTTCTAATTAGGACGTAGATGACTCCGCTGGGTTTTAGTGGGTGTTTTAACTGTTCCTCAGTCAGCGAGTTCTATCTATCTTGACGTAGTGTAAGTAGTTCTGTCTGCGCAGCCTTTCGTCCGGGATGCACAAATGTATTTCCCAGCGACAAGAAAAACGTGTGCGTTTCGGGACGCCCGACAAGTGATAACTTAAATACGGTTAGCGCTGTGCGTGAGGGAGGAGGTGCCCGCCTACCGCTAAGCTTTCATAAGCAGTTAAACACTTCAAAAAGGTACCTATGTACTGAACCTTCCTATGTAAGCCAATATCCCAACCAAACTCGTTCATATTACAAAATCTACTTTTTAAAGAGAAGTAAAGCCTTATTAAAAAAATAATTTAAAATGAAAAAATCAACTTAAATTATCACTTCAATTTTTTGAGTGTCATTAACTACACCTATACCAATTAGTTCTTAAAAATATAAAAAAAAATTGGTTGTCTGTAAAGTCGGTTTACTGACGATAGTTGAACGTGAGAACGTCTGAAGAAAATACTGATGGAATGGTAGCATTTAATTGGTTATTAAAATTTTTAATTTAAGTATATTTTTATAAATATTAATTTAAATTAATAAAATAATTGATTTTGATTTTATAAATTTATAATATTAATTTATATATTAATATTAATTTTTAATTTAAAATTAATATATTTAATAATTATATTTAATAGACGGATGTCGAACGCTGCCGAACGCAAAGGCCGATTGTGCTTCTTTGTCGCTCGTTCTGCGCTCTCGCTTGCACTTCAAGCCTTACATGGAACGCCTCAAAGCGAGGTAACGCCGCATGAGTCATGTTTTTTCGTGCGTGCAGCCGGCTCTATCGAATTATAAGACGTTTTCACGTCAAAAATTACGTGACTTATGATTACTTAGTTATTTAATTTACTTAAACATAATTTGTACTTGGTGTTATTAAAGTTCAAGAAATAAAATATTTGACCAATAGAAGTTTGTATGTAGTATTTAACTTTCAAAATAATCAATGTGTAAATTTTCTGTGAGTTTTTATAGATACATTTATGTTTAAGTAACTAGGTAAATAAAGCAATTATTTTAATTATTTTAGTATAGATCTAGGAACAGAGAAGAAAGATGGCTGCGTAACATAAGGGAGTGGACTGGCACAAAGACCGTCGAAGAACTATTCCGCCTAGCCTTAGACAAAGGGAATTCAAAAAAACTGACCGCCGACCTTCAGTAATGGAAAGGCACTTGAAGAAAAAGATAGCTCCATATCCCCACTCCTACAAGGGGGAAGCCTGACGCCGTAGTGGGCTGTTAATAGACTGATAATTATTAGAACTATCCTCAATCCATTAATTAGAACACAGGTGTAGTGTCGGGCACTGTTCCGAGACGTCAACAAACAGTGACGTCACACTTTCACCCGCTTGTTTGTTTTGACACCGACCAAACAGACGCACACTGATTAATTGCACCGCTTTGTGTTGTCACTGATTACAGCAGATATGGCATCACGGAGACATAAAGGCTTTCGTATTTGGTTTTGTTGTATTCACATACTATTATACGAGTTACTAATTATTCTGTCAGGTCTCACATTATCATGATAGGCCCGCCAAACCACATTGGAGCAGCGTGGCGGGATTACGTTCCATATCTCCTATCCTACAAGGAGAGAGGCCTGGCGCTGTAGAGAACCGTTAGTAGGCTCACAATGATGGTTCAAAGAGCTTACGGGCTTGGTGGGGCCGAGGTGCTAGAACGGCGACTCTTCAACGGAAAGCTCAGTGTTGGTCAATCCCCCGCTAGGTTGACTAATGACATTAAACGTGTCGCAGGGAGCCACTGGCCACAGGCAGCTCAGGACCGTTGTGTTTGAGAGTCCCTCAAATGCCTATATCCAGCAGTGGCCGTCCATCGGCTGATATGATGATGTTGATTCTAATTATAATATAATTAGAGCTATATTCAAATGACAAGCTAATAATAAGAACACCATAGATTAAAGACTACTAGATGGAGTCATAACGCGGCTGTAGGTTCAAGAGCGTGACAGACTTATTTCATTCGGCCTTTATTAGAAAGTGACACAAGATTATTTTTTGTCCCTTTCAGCGTGTTCGTTTTTATTGTTTGTCAAGAGTGGAGTTTGTGACAAGCAAGGGACATATCTGAGCAATTATTAGCTTTTTATTAAATTTGCTGATAAATAATATAACTTTGCGGTTACGATATTAATTTAAACGTTATCGTGCTATGGTGGGTTGTAATATTTTCGGCTGCAACAGTCGCAGAGAACAGAAAATCGAAGGAATTACGTTTCATACGTAAGTAGGCATAAACTTCATTGATTGATGATTTAAAGCTTAGATATGTTATTTTTTAGCAAATTTCATGTATTATGCGTTTACTAAACTATCTTATATAAAGTAATATTTCGTATTTTACGATATTTTAAAACATAACGTTTTATGATGTACTTTAAATGTTGACATGTCATGTCAATAAGGCTGATTTGCTGTCTCACGAGTGGACACGCTATGGGCTCTATCTAGTTGTCTTTAATCTATGTAAGAACACAGTGTAGTGACAAGTATTGTCCCGAGATATCAAATAGTGGCGTGACTTTTACCCGCTTCTCTGTTTTGACACTAACCAATTAAACCAATTAAACTAACACTGATTAGTTTCGCCGCTTGGTGTTATTGCAACCAAGAGGATGTAGCTTTAGTCGTTTAGACAATACTTTTAGCGTGGTCGTTTTCTCCATATCTCTTCTTCTACAAGGAGAGAGGTCTGGCCTTGTAATGGGCCATTAATAGGCTTATAATGATGATAATCATGAGTACTGATTAGAACTATCCTCAAATGAGAATCCGTTAATAAGAACACAGGAGTAAAGACAGATACTACCCCTAAACGTCAACAAATAATAAAGTCTCACTTTAATTTGCTTAATAGATGCAGTGATTAATAGTTCCGCCTTAAAAGGGAGACATTGTCTATTTGTTTGCGATTATCCAACGTTTGGCTGAATCGATTTTAATGCGGTATTCAAGAAAGTATGTTTTTTATATTGGTTGGAGGTTTTCAGTTTCACCTTTATTTATCATCATTATCATTACCAGTCCACTGTTGGACATAGGCCTTTTTTAGGGACTTCCAAACACAACGATCCTGAGCCGCCTGTAGCCAGCGGCTCCCTGCGACACGTTTGATGTCGTCAGTCCACCTGGTTGGGGGTCGACCAACGCTGCGCTTTCCGGTGCGGGGTCGCCAATCTACCACCTTGGGCCCCCAACGTCCGTCAGCTGTTCGAACTACGTGCCCCGCCCATTGCCACTTCAGTTCTGCGACTCGCTGAGCTATGTCGGTTACTTTGGTTCTTCTGCGGATCTGCTCATATCTGATTCGTTCATGCAGAGATATATATATTTATACGTATGTTATATTTGAAGGCGTTTGGTGTTTCTTTGGAACCATTGATTATGTTATCTCAGATAATATTATGGTAACCACGAGGATGTGTTTATTTCATTGTACAAGTAATGCTGAATAATTATCAAAAAGCCGTTATTTTTTGGAAATGATAATTTTTCATTCATCATAATAATCAACGCAGCTCTCTTCTGTGCTGCCTCCGTCCGGGATGCGTCATTGCATTTCCCAGAGACACAATATTGGTGGTATTGGTTTCTCATTTTACTAGCACCTCTGGATTGGATTTTCTCGATCTCGATGGACTTTACCATTATTTTTTATTAAGTCGTATTAAGTCTTTTATTTTTTTTATTTATTATAAGTAACCCTTGACTACAATTACACCTGACGGTTAGTGGCGATGAAAGATGAAAGCGCGCTAACTTGTTAGGAGTATGAAATCCACACCGCTTTCGGTGTCTACACAACACGGTACCTTTGTTGGTAGAGTGGTAAGCCATGCCTGAAGTCTCCTACCAGTCACACCTGGACTGAATTTAAATGTTTCTATTGACATTTAAGAATTAAGGAAGTACGACCCAATAATAATATTCGTTTTTCTATCGATACCCAAGTAGGTAATTTGTTATAATTCATCAAACTCAGCAGAGATACGTGTTATCAATTTCTATTTGACAGAAGTTTAAATGGCACATTTGTTTGAAAATCAGTGTCATTGATAAGAATCGATGGCAAGTATCTGACAGATATATAGGCGTTTAAGGAAGAACCAATACCATTTAATATTACCATAGGTACTTTTTTTTTATCGACTACAAGTTGGCCCTTGACTGCTATCACGCCTGATGTTAAGTGATGATGGACTCTAAGATAGAAGCGGGCTAACTTGTTAGGAGTACGATGAAATCCACACTCCTATCGGTTTCTACACGACATCGTACCGGAACGCTAAGTCGCTTGGCGGTACGCGTCTTTGTCGGTAGGGTGGTAACTAGCCACGGCGAAAGCCTCCCACCAGCTAGACCAAGACAAATTAAGAAAAATTCCAATCTGCCCCACCGGGACTCGAACCCAGAACCTCCGTCTTATGAATCCACCGCGCATACCACTGCGCCACGGAGGTCGTCAAGTCAAGTCAACTTACAGATGGTTGAGTAGTTCCTTTTCTCCTCCACCTCAACAGCTTGTATTAATCTAAATAATACTAAGACCAACTTATAAAAAATTACATGTAAATTAGTCCATACATACACATATAACGCCTTATTCCCATAGGGGTAGGCAGAGACTACATCCTTCCATTTGCCACGGTCCATACATACTTCCTCAGTTTCTTCCAGTCTCATTAATCCTTTCATATAAGTTCGTCGATTTAGAGTACTCTTGACCTGGATATTCTTTAAAATGTTCTGAATTTGTCTGGGAGCATTTTCTTAGACCTTACTCTACCAACATTTCCATTCACTCCCGCTTCATAAATCCATTTTTAAAACTATGTATACATTGTTCAATCCACCAAGGCGCGTCCTTTTTTGTTTTTCAAACGCTTACAGTGCAAGTGTGCAATAAAAACTGCAAGAATGTGAGTTCTATTACTACTTGAAGAGTAGCAATGTGTGCACACTCACACATAGTGTTAAGTTAGTTAAGTCAAGAAGAATGTCATCCTTAACTTGCAGTATGCTCTACTTCATTTCTATATATCTATTTATCTTTTATTTAAACAGTTTAATATTTTAGCTCAACTCCATGCTGTGTTGTCTACCATACCCCAAGTGTTTTTGTAAAGCGTGAACCCATGATAACTATTATTATTTTAATACATTAAAAGTTAGCCCTTGACTACAATCACACTTGATGGTAAGTGACGATGCAAACTAAGATGGAAGCAGGCTAACTTGTTAGGAGTAGCATGAAATCCACATTCCTTCCAATTTCTACACGATAGCGTACCGGAACGCTAAATCGATTGACGGTACATCTTTGTCTGTAGGGTGGTAACTAGCTATGACCAAAGCCTTTCACCAGTTAGACTAGGACCAAATTTTTATCGGCGGTAACAAGCCAATCAAGTGACCTTTGTAGATAAATGAAAGTCGAGTCGATCAACCTGAAGGAATGGGCAACGGAACGATTCTTCTGGCTAAGTCACCTTTAAATATGTAGTTTTCTCCTGCGATACGTTTTTTTTGACATTGTGAATATAATGTTGGTAAAAAATTTAAGTAGTGCATCAATCCGTTCGGTCATGACACGCAGCGACAGCCTACAACAGTCGTGTACACCGAGATGTGGTCGACTCAAATGTTCGAACTGTACTCCCCCCACCCTTCGATCTCCCCTCGCGGCAGATGGCGGGACGCGCCTTCGTGAATTGACTTCACTATACGTGCATATATTCTGGCAATTGTTTGTTACTTATAAAAATATATAAACATGTTAAGAAGGTAAGATTTGATATAAATGTGAATGTCCACTTGAGACCAGTCCTGTAATTGTTTTTTAACCGACGAAAAAAAACGGAGGAGGTTCTCAATTCGACACGTATATATATATATATATATATATATATATTTTTTTTTTTTTTTTTTTATGTATGACCACGCATAACTTTTTATAGTGTTGTCCGATTTTGATAATTCATTTTTTATTAGAAAGGGCATACATCCAAGGTGGTCCCATTGTCCGCATGTTAGGATCTGATGACAATATCCTGGGGAAATTGAAGGAACTCTTCAAATTTTGGAGGCACGCTTACAGCGATTTCGGTTTTTGTCTAGGTATCGGTAGCTTTTTGGCTACTAGTGCCGTATAATATACTATGACAGTATAGCACGAGTACGTTACGTGGCGATAAATCACTAAAAAGTAAGAAATAAAAATTTTTAACAAAAAATAGAACCGACTCAGAACGCACCAAAAAGTAAAAAATAACTGTGTCATTTAGTTGCTTTAATTTACTTAAGCATATCTAGGAGTCGGTGCCAGCCAAGGTTTTTACTTTCAAGGACGTTACCCACAAACTTCTTTACTACGTAAAATAAATGTTCCTTAAACTTGCTGGCACCGACTTCATAGATATGCTTAAGTAAATTAAAGCAACTAAATGACACAGTTATTTTTTACTTTTTGGTGCGTTCTGAGTCGGTTCTATTTTTTGTTAAAAATTTTTTTAGTTAGTTGACATGTGCCTATCGAATTAGTCATTATGTCTCTCCGTCTAACGCGATACTATAGATAAGGAGAGATAATCTTTATCAATCAAGTCTTATTTTCATATCACACAGGCTCCAAATTATTTTAGATTTATTTTTCTTTATCTAGTTTGAGGTAAATTTAAATGTAAAGCTTAAAAAATGGCGTGTATCGACCTATATACTAGTTCAACGTGTGGTCTATTTTCGCCGATGGTTTGCAGATGCAAGCTTTGTTAGTTTTATTTAGAGATCAATCGATCATCTGTGGGATTTTAAGGGAACTAGGTTAGTTTTTCAGAAACAAGTTTTGCGGGGACAAAAAACAATTTTGATAGAAAAATAAATCGGTAATTTCGGTACCTACATACTGAAATTAATTATTGGGCGATGATTTCACAAAATAAAACACTATATGAGGGCGAGTCTGATAGTGGCACCAGTGTCAAAATAACTGAGGAGTAACAGGTTAGCCTGGCATGGACATGTGATGCGGAGGAATAAAACGCACATTACAAGAAGATAATTAGTGGAAGGAGACAAGAGGAGAGAGCCAAAGAATAGGTGGACGGAGATCATGACAGATGATATGTGTGTCAAAGGAGTATGTAATGAGTTAACGCATGACAGATGAGTTAATGACGTATTACACCGATCTCACTTGAGTGGAGCAAGGAAGATGAAGATGATGATGTCTTAATATCATTCATAACATGATTCAAATTCATGAGGGTGTTGTTAAAAACTCTGTTGAATGACAAACATCCTAAGACCCTTGTTTGAGGGTGTTATTTCTATATAAGTAGAATATTTGCCATGTTTTTAAAAATGACTGAAACTTAACAAGTTGACGTGCGCAGAGCCTCAAATTATGCTTCCCAGATCGAATTTATAGATACATACTAATATAGATCAGTTTAGAATAACTAGGCAATACGTGTCAATAATGGCAACATTTGGGCATTTGGTGTATTGAGCAGCATAGAATATAATTATACCTGTTGCACTAAAATATCAAACCATTTCATTGAAATAGCTCAGATTGAATATGTATTACCAAGCAATAATTGCTATATGAATTCGCCGTATAAGCGCATTAATAGTTGAATGAATGCTCTCAAAAATAAAAGTTGGTGTAATAAAATCGAAGAATCGCAGTATATCTGACCCACTTATGGGTCCGGGAGCTATTTCGGCACCATCGCGCGAGCTGCATTCGCCACACGCCATGGTGACCCGGTTACTGTCTGTGCACTACTAAAATTATCATGGTTCTATCTTTTACATAATACGTACACCTGAGCCTTATAATCAAATCAATTAAAAGCTTACTGAATTTTCTCATTAAAATATTATAATAGAGGCGTAACTTCCCACTAAGATTATCTGACCTACTCGTATTTTGAAACAGTCGAAGAAATAGAAAAATTATTTGTTGTATTGCTTTAGGTTTTTTTAACGAAAAATTTTTAGTTGGTATATATGTTTTGGTAAATGTGATTAATTGAAAATTATTAATAATTTTACAAAATTATTAATAATATCCACATGTTTTGGTAAATGTGAATAAACGATCGAAATTTATTACTTTTATTGGTAATTATTAATAATTCACGACACATATTGGTGAAAGTGATAAAATAAATAAAAACCCAATGAAATTGGAAAATTCTCTTGAACGAAACTCAACTAAAACAGCTAAATATCTTCTAATATGCGTAGTTCCTGAATATTAAAGGCAAATATCGAAAAGTAATGATGAAAAATAAAATAAACCGTGGAATTAAACTTAATTTTTAAATAAAATTTAATTATGACGTATCGCGATGTAAACAACCCAGACGTCAAATGTCAAAAGTACGCGACGCCATCTTGAATATCTCAAAAAAAGTACTTATTTTTTTTGTAAACCACCCAGAAATAGGAGCCGGGTTGGGGCGTTAAAAAACTCAGAAAACTTGTGATCCTGGAAGTCCTTATTGTAAGGCTGGAGCTGAGCTTTTTGTAGAATGATTGAGGCAATAAAATATGTGTAGAAAATAAACTAAATGATTTTTAGTCAATTTGGTGTTTTATTTCATGCATATCTATAGATATAAATGTAAACATAACCTAAAAATTTACTAAATTTAATATTTTTTTTCAAAAACTACACATTTGCTAGTAAAAAAAATACATAGGGGGCGTCAGGGGGACCTTGCGGGCACATTCTCGCAGACTGCAAGTTTTATTAGGAACCTCATTAATACTGACAAACTTTTCCTTGCAACCTTAGGCGGTTCACTCGCGTGGCATCTCCCCGCGCCTCTCGCACGTTGCACACACCGCCCCGCCCCGCAACCCTTGGCCATTTATTACATTTACCACTACTAGGGTCAAATTATTTTGCTCTGGCAGCCTCATCACCATCTTGAAAGCGTCCACGGGCTGGACCCAGGGGCGTACTTTTTGTCCCCGAGCTGAGCCTCTATGGGCAATGTGCAAGGGAGGCACTGGTATTCGTTGGTTCATAGAGATCCCAGAGCCTCCCTTATTGTACTGAGACGGCCACCGAGGGGGTTTTAGTGGGTAGAAATCCCACATAACCTGACCTTTCCCTCAATTGTTGGGTATCTTTGAGAAGATTTCCCCCCCGTAAACAAAAAAAAAAAAAAGGGTCAAATTATTTATAATAACCGACAAATGTGATTAATTTATCACTTTTACCTGGACTTTCGGTAATTATTAATAATATTAGATAATTATTAATAATCATTAATTATTCACTCTTACCGTAACATATACAATGGTACCCATGCCACTTTTGCAGCATGAGCGGTTAGTTAGTCCCGTATTGAGGCATTAATAGGATAATGTTACGGCCGAGTGGCGCAGTGGGTAGTGACCCTGCTTCTGCGTCCTAGGCTGTGGGTTCGATTTCCACATCTGTAAAATGTTTGTGTGATGAGCATGTATGTTTTCTAGTGTCTGGGTGTTTATCTATATATTATAAGTATTTATGTATAATATATATAAAAATATTTATCAGTTATTATAGTACCCATAACACAAGCTACTTACAAGTACGCTTACTTTGGGGCTATGTAGCGATGTGTGTAATTGTCCTATAATATATATTTATTTATTTTATGTTGATGTTGATTTTTTCATAAATTAAACTTTAGTCTAGATAGGTACACTGATTATTCTGCACACAACATAGGTATCTATTTTTAGAAAGAACGACTGCTGTGTTGCTTTCCCGTTCTTCTCGGCAGAATTTAGTGGTAGAGTCTCTACTAATTGCCGACCGACATGATTTTTCCAAACTGTTTGCATAGAAATATACTTAATTTTTCAAAGCCTATTTGAATGTTTTGATTGTCACTAAACATCAGGTGTGATCTCAACCGTTAATTTTACATTGCATAAAATTATATTCCAATGATGTTGAAAAACACCGCGAAAACATAATTGAATTCTAAAAACTCAAACTAAAAACCTAAATAATTAAAATACACTCGATAATTATGATCATCATCTCAAATTAGGTTTTAATTTAAAGTTGTAGTTAGTTATTAATTTTATTAAATTAATTTAGGTACCTAATTTATTCAATTTTAAGAAATAATTATGGCTGATCTAAAATCTAACAAATATTATACCGTAACAAATATAATGAATTGAAAAGAGTATCTGTGAGTCTAATTTCATACCAAACTAGACTTGACTACCTCGTTGGTCTAGTGGCCTATGTGGCTTCGATTACGAGGTCCTGGGTTCGAATCCTGGTTCGTGTGAAATATTTGTAAGCTTTTCTTACTTATCAGAAATATTTAGTAAATTCTAAGCCCAGAGTCGAGAAGTTTGTGGTGTTACAGTCACGTGCCACGGAGAGCACTTTAAGCCGTTGCGTCGGTCCCAGTAACTGACGGGCGTGGCGCAGTGGGCAGTGACCCTGCTTCTGTGTCCTAGGCTGTGGGTTCGATTCCCACATCCGAAAAATGTTTGTGTGATGAGCATGGATGTTTTTCAGTGTCTGGGTGTTTATCTATATATTATAAGTATTTATGTATAGTATATATAAAAATATTCATCAGTTATCATAGCACCCATAACACAAGCTTCTTACGAGTGCGCTTACTTTGGGGCTATATAGCGATGTGTGTAATTGTCCTATAATATTTATATTATTTATTTAAAACAACTCTCATTAACATCTGATAGTAATCGTTAATAACTAAAACATTGTACCCTAAGCCCGCATTGCAAACTCGCATTGAAGCAACGTGGTCAGTTTATAAGCAGATAATGATGATAATGGTAAATATTATAAATATAAACTAACTTGCGACGTCAAAAGAAGGAGGTTCTTCATTTGTCAGAATTTTTATATAATGTTACTGAGTTTTTCTTTTACGCAAAAAATTTTGAGTAGAATTAAGAAGTCAATAGTGTCACGATCAGCTTTGGAGATAATTCTTTTTTATGATCGTGACATTGGGCTGTTATCATTATAGAGTCCAACAATCTGGACCCAGCAACACGTATAGGCGCAGCGTGGTGGGTGTACGCTCTATATATCTGGTCACGAAACAAAGGCTGATAAATACCATTACAGTCAATTTTGGTACAGATATAGTTTTACACTTTAGTTGAGACATAATTTAAAGAACACATAAAAAGTTGTTGTTGTGTAATGAAAAGGTTGTAGTTCTAGTCGTTAAAACCAATGTAAGACTAACAGGGATCCAATTCTAACAGAATCAATAACTGTAAAATATATAATTAAAATCAACATTTTGTTGCAAATATTCCAAAAAATCATAATTTTGTCGCTGGCAAAGTCGCGATATGCCAACTAATAATAAAGGATCAGATGGTTACCTAAATGTCAAGGCCATGCAAATTATAAAACCTTCGAAGGCCAACCAGTTTTGGAGCATTTTTTATACACACAAAATATTGCATGAAGATTATAAAGTAATGTATTCAAATTGAATTGTTTCGATAGTGATCCTCAACAGATACGATAATATTTATTGAATTTCAATCTGTTATTGTTTTCGTTTTGTTTTAAAAAAATTAAACTTTGTTTTAAGTTTTTTCGAGATTGTAGAGTTAGCTATTCTTATTAATATTATAACGTCACAATAAACTGATTAACTCTGTAGATATTAATAGTCAAGCTAAGTTTATTTTTAGTGTAGGTAGGTAGTAGGTACCTACTACTACTTAACAGCACTCTTTAAATAAATATGCCTTAAAATGAGATACGTAAAAACGATAATAGTCTAACTACAATGATAGTAAAAGAAAACGGATCTATAATATGAAGTCTACGTTCTCTAATGCTACATGTACCTAACATGTAGCATTACATTAATTTCAATTATTTCTTACTTCTAGTTTGGTCGAAATAGTAATAAAAATTATATAGTTTGTACATTTATGTATTATGGTACTGTTTAAAAAGCTTTCGGCTGGCACGTCTATAACGTCTTCGCGATAACCTTTTACCTTTACACGTGGCGCCTGCCATCGAGACGTTTCATTTTATATAATTCACGCCGAGACCCGGGCGACGGAGGCGCACATAATGAAATCGGAATTCAAGGGCTCCAATTCCGTCTATCAACGTATTGTCTCCGACCGACGCAGGTGGATAATTGATCGGGCAAACAGCGCGGAATTCGGTGAAACCGTTACGCAATGCATTTTTTAGGGTCTAGTGGGGGGGCAGTCAGCGCTTTTCAGAAATTACAGGGCGGGAGCGGGGTGCGAACGGCGGGATATGACGTTCGATTTAAAGGGTACCGGGTGGGTGAGGGTGGGCCGAGCTGCAGGGCTGTTGACGGGCGGCGCGCGCGTGCGCCCCGGGCCCGCCACCGCCCGAGTTCCGCACGACAGTTGACAGTTCCTCCGGACTTCCTCCATACCGCGCGTCGCGGCGCTGTACCTCAGCGCAGCCCGGCCGCAGCCGGCGACTCTTCAGCTAGCTACCGCATACCGCATGGCGCATTGACCAACTTGTTACCCACACGTAAGTTGCATTTATATCTCTGTGCTCTGTGGCGTCCCCTGGATTGCGTTACCTAAGCTTCTTGTGCCCGGTGCAGTGTTTTGTGTTTCCAAATGTTTTGTGTTTGTCTCCGTCTGTGATATATTTTAAGTGTTCGCTGCGATTTTGGTAGGTACGGTCTTTTATTGTTATTTTTTTCTACAAATTTTATATTTTTAATTTCTTTTATTCTATTTAATTTTTTTTGATATTCTAATGTAATTTATAATATTTGTTTGCTATTTCATAAACCAAATTCTGTTTTTTTTATGTCGTGTAAGCTACCTTAGTATTTCGTAGGCTTTATTTTTATGGGATCGTTGATAAACAAGGCAAATATTATCTATTCATAAACTAATAACAATAAAGCTAAAAATAATAAAATATAGTCTGTATTTTTACTATTTTTAAAAATATATATCTCAAGAATAAATATAGATTTCGTATATAGATAGGTACTTCTTTTATATTTTAGTTTAACCAATAAACTTTTAAAAATATTTTTAACTGCCTCAAATTATTAAAACAAGCTGTCTATGTGCCTTTATAATACGTATTTAACCTGATTGTTTATGTCGTGTACAAATTAAGTGTAAATTAATAAATAAAATCTATTAATTTGAAAGTATTTGTTTTTATATTTACAGTAATTTTTTTTATATTTAATAATATATATTTTGTATCGTTTACTTAAAAAACATTTCTCAACAAGAACATTCTTCCAGAGTGTTAATTACAACGAAAAGATCTATTAAATTTTTTTCTGAAAAATATGCGATTTAAATAATGTAACCTGATCCAAATCGGATAAGTTAAAGAAAAAGATAATTGCTGACATTATATAATACATACTCGTAAACAGTTACCTCAAAATATGGGTCAAACATAGTCCTTTTTCATGTCGGTTAAAAAGGCAAGGACGCTGGAAGGGCATTCCCTGATTAATTATGTCACGAACAACTGTTGCTTGGCAACCAGTAAGTAGGTACCTTAAGATTTATTTTTGTTTTGACTAGCAATAATTTAATGATTTTACGCTGTGACTATAGTTGTCTACTATGTCTGTGACCAGAACATTACCTAATGGTCAATATTTACACAAATTATAATTTAACTCAAACCAAAATTAAATTAAAGCAATTATGTTTAATTCACTAATTTTAATGCCAAGCTCTCTCCTGAGACCTATTTTTATTTCTAAAATTAATCACATTAATATTAAACAATACTTGGACCTTGCTCATGAAATTACCGCTATATGGAATGTTGAGTCAACGATGATTGTTTCTATAGTCGTTTCAGTCAACGGTCTGATAGCGAAAAGTATTTATTTACCAACATCTTAAAAAGCTTTCGCTTAGATGTTGGATCAAGGGTCCGATACAAAGGCGGTAATTCTTGTCATGGCGCGTATTGTGAGGAGTTTCCTAACTCTGGAGCCCTGACAACTTTTTGCTTGGACCTCCGGACCTCGCGGCAGGCGGACCGGATTTTATTATAAATTTTTAATTTTAGTCTTCTTATTGTGATTTTTAAAAGCATTGTTAAAATTTTTAAAAAGAATTGTAAATAAATAAATGAAAGAAAACAAAACAAATTAAAATAGTCCTCCAAACCACTGTGCAAATCCGAGCATAACTGTAAATAAACAAGGCGTCAATAAATAATAAAAATTTAAGTTTAAATTAAATTTTAATTTTTGCCCCAACAGTCAGATGGAGCAATTATTAATTGTCTGACTGACCGAATTATCAACGCTGAAAGAAACAAAACTATTAAGTTTAGACATAATAGGAAAGGATTTTTTAAAACTTTGTAAGGGGAATTTTGTAGGAGGTCTTTGTTCTTTGCTACTCAAATAACTGAGTATCAAAAGAGGAGGGAGCCACCGTGGACAGAGTATCAGAATTTAAAAACTTTGTTAAGATTAAAATTTCTTTTATTTTCGGATCTCCTGATCTCGGTTAAAAATGAATTCCTATTTCCTTTATATAGTATAGTATAACGCGTGAACTTCTGGACCAATTTTGCTCAGGAGAAAGATCCTATAGAAGAAAAAAAATTAAAAGTTGTACGAAAATTTAGAAAATTTCAGTAAGCTTTTAGATTATATTTTTAAGATAATAGTCTGATGCAGCACTATCGCGGGCCACAGCAACTCATTTTATAAAATCTTAAAGTTTGTCAACCCTATCTCCTATCATGGGTAAGTACGGTAGGCAGCTATGGAGTTTGGATAATTTTGGCTTTGGATATCCAAGGATAAAAATTAATTATTTTCATTTTATTTGTGGGATGGATGATTGAAAGTCTGAACTAAGTATGTTACCTTCCTATTTTTGCTATCATACAAAGCCTTGGCCTAAACGCCATAGATGTATACTTAGTTGGCACCCGTAAATTACGTCACAACTTAAGATGGGGGAGGTGATCAACGAAGTGTGACATATGTGACACACAAGGGGAGTGGGGTTTCTTAAGTATGGTGACGTCACGTTTTAAAAACTCCGACTGCCTTTGTAATACGACTAGCAGTCGCCCGCGACTTCGACTTTTAAGTACCCTTTTAATTTTAAAGACAGACTTTCATATAAAATTTGCTCTTTTCCCGCTCTTTTTAATTTTTTTACAGTTTCCCGTGAAGCAATATCCTCCGTCCCGTCCCGTGTTCTAAAGATCTTCATTTTTGTAACACTTTGTACGATATTACAGTACATTTACATTAAGAATATATATTTATGGCAAGCTTTTGAGTCTAGCTTTCATAATAAACAAAATAATTTACAAAAAAGAAAAGATCAAAGATCGAATTCTCTCGTATGTTATATAAATCTGGTCTGCCATGCCAAATAAATTGAAAGAAAAGATCAAAGATCGAATTCTCTAAAAATATCAGTTCCAAAATTTTGACCCCTATTCAGTAAGTATAACAGTGCACTTAATTTGGAAGATATAGCGGCATTGTCATGTTTTTTAGAAATTTTGTAATATCTCCGAAACTATATAACTAATTAACATACTGTAAAAGGCAAATCTTATCTCTATAATATCCTTGTGATTATTAAATAATTTATTTTGATAAGGATTTAAGTTTAGTTGTATAAATAATGACGTAAACGTAAGCATATGAATTAAATGATTTTTTAAAACACAAAAAGTTATATATCTGCCAAAATATAAAAGATAGATATATGCTATCGCGGACGTTTTTGTAGAAATTTTTAAGATGCATAAAGTTTTCATACAATGTTTTCAATTATATCCAATAGCTAAGGCAGTGTACGCGCCTAAAGCTAAATTAAATAAATTTCACGGTCCGACTCGCTCGACAAAAACTGTGATAACTTGGGTAATATATACAATAGAACTATAAAATATAGCCTATAACACTCACTGATAACGTAGCATTCTACTGGTGAAGATTCCGAAGATTAGCCCCGACAGAACTTTATTTACAAACTTACAAACTTTACCTCTTTATAATATTAGTATAGATGACACATTCTTGTTTATTATTAGAAAGTGTTAAAAAATCACAAATTGTTATCCTGTAACTGGATTGACAACAGTAATATATGGTACCATGAAGCTGTTCAAACCAACTGACGGAAGATGGCAATAGGATTTTCGCAACCCATTGGATTATAGCTCTTTTATTAGCAAACTCTTTGCTGTTACACGTTACAGCATTAAAGTATATTGAACATTACCTACTAACTTATGTTTAGCTGCTTTGTGATTTTTTTGAGTAAGAAATAGACACCTTAGGTACATAGCCGGACCCTGTGCTTGAACCTTATACGATATCCCATTGGCTAAGCAACGATTTTCTCTATTAAAATTTTCCATAAATAAAATTATTATTATAAAAACAAAAACCCAACTGATTAGAATATAAAATTCTAAATACTTTATGGTGCTGCAGGTGTGGACAAAATAGTTTACTACCTGGGAAAGGAAAACCTACCAAAACTACGTTTGTCCCCGCCTGCAGCACCATAAAGTATTTAGAATTTTATATAGATATAGTGATCCTTGTTTTTCTCTTTTTAGTTCATAACTTCTATAAGCAGTTGGGTTTTTTGTTTTTAAAATAATAATTTTATTTGAGACTTTTTTTACCCGAATGCGTCAGAAGGAGGGTTATGTTTTTCGAGCGTATGTATGTATGTATGTATGTATGTCCATTTCTTCGGCACGCGCTACAGCCTAAACGACTGAACGGATTTTGACATGTGAGGTGTCGTTGAATTTGTCAAAATTGTGGTAGTGACAGGTTATATAAATTTTCAAAACGGCGGCTGTAAATGGGGGAAAAAAGGGGGGATGTGTGTATTTCTTTCTTCTTCTCTTCTTAGCAATATGGGTATCAAATAAAAGGTCGTAAAAAGACCATTTCAAAAATATAAATATTATATCATGTTTATATTGCCGTTTTAACAAAAAATAGCTTATAATAAAATTATTATTATAAAAACAATAAACCCGACTGCATAGAAGTTACGAACTGAAAAGAAAAAACAAGGATCACTATATACAATTCTAAATACTTTATGGTGCTGCAGGCGGGGACAAACGTAGTTTTGGTAGATCTTTCTTTCCCCGCAGAAAATAAAGTATTTTGTCCCCGCTTGCATCTTTATAAAGTATTTAGAACTTTATATAGATATAGTGATCCTTGTTTTTTTCTTTTCAGTTCGTAACTTCTATGCAGTCGGGTTTATTGTTTTCATAATAATATTTTTTTTAATTTGTGGTATAGAAATGAGACGGTACACTTGGTACACTTTTTGTCAATTTTTGTTAAAACAGTAATATGAACATGATATGATATTTATATTTTTGAAATGGTCTTTTTACGACCTTTCATTTGATACCCATATTGCTAAGATAAAAGAAAAAAATGCACACGTCTCCCTTTTTTTCCCCCATTTACAGCCACCATTTTGAAAATTCATATAGCCTATGTTACTTCTACAATTTAGCCGAATTCAACGACACCTCACATGTCAAAATCCGTTCAGCCGTTTAGGCTGTAGCGCGTGCCGAAGAAATGGACATACATACATACATACATACATACGAAAAAATCTCCAATGTTTCTGTTTCCTTCCAAATCAAAAGCGTAGGTATAGTGGGTCTATGAATCCAACGCGCCGATGGTTACATTCGGACCCCGCACGTCTCGGATTTAACTCCGTTACCTTAATCGTAGATCTATTGACGTTTAAATTAGATAAGGTACCATTATAAGTATTATCGTAACTTCGATGCAAGAGTTTGGCATTGAATACATCGACGTATGTGCGAATGTTTACCCAGATGTTATATATCTGTGCTGCGAGTACATTGCGAGTTTGAGCTTTGTACCTCTTTACAAATAATATTGTTAATTATAATTATTAGTTGCTAAAGTTATTTTAAAACTTACTCACTAATTAGAATACTAACAAAGAATAGTTAGAAGAGTAGAATCATCCCCACAATAGCAGATTTCGACAAATATACCTACATAGATCAAGTAAGTATCATCAGCCGAAGGGCAATGCTGGACATAGGCCCTTTAAGGGATATCCAAACACGACGATCGTGACCCACCTTTGGCCAGCGGCCACGTAAATGGTATACCTTACCTTAATATTATCATCGTTATGATTTATTATCAGCCGATGGATGTCCACAGTTGGACATAGGCCACTTGTAAGGACTACTTGGCTCAGCGTCTAGCGGCTTCCTGTGGCATGTAGGATAAAAATCATTACAGGGTTCTTAGTTTTATTAGTCATTTTCACGGACCACTGGGGTGTCCCACTAAACCCAGGCATTATTTAGCCATGCTCCCTTAGTCTTGTAAATATTCTTAACAGTAATAGCAATAATGTATGAAGAATTGATATGAAGATTTAAAATAAATTTCCTAGTTTTTATTTGTTTTTTTTTTAGAATTATGTTCGTTTTTAATTTGAGTAAAAGCAACAGTTTTCAAGTATGACCGGTAGCCGGCGCCACCTGTACGGTAATTATAGCGCGTTCAAACTTTATTACCACCATTAACTTCGGGTACGGCTGCTCGGGGGGCAGTTGAGAGACATTTTTTCTTTATATTACGACACTTCAATGTTACTTGTTTATTATTGGGTTATCACTAAACATCTTTATTGAAATATTATAGTGTTAAAAGTTTTGTGATTTGACGTAGATACATTTTGTAGAATAAATGAAATGTAAAAAGATTTTTTTATAAATTGCCATTAATATTTTTTACGGTATGAAACAAAGCAATCGCAGGTCGTTCCATTTATTTGCCACCGAGTGCATTTTTTTTAATTTCGAATGTCCTGCAAAACTTGGTTTCACAGAGCCATATCATTCATTGCATTGCATTGCAACTTGCAATAGATTCAATTAACGTGACTCAGTATGAATAAAATCCCTATTTCATAATATTTTTATAGGCCTCAATTGTTTGTAATATTTTTGTGCGTAGCGAAAATGTAACTGATAGTGTGGTACAGTGCACTAGCACGGTTCGATAAAAATGATTAGATAACCCTTTAAGAATTTAGTAAACCGTATTAGATTATACAGGCTGGCTCTTGAACTACCCGGCTGAGTCCCAGCCTTACCAACGGATGACAGCAGTATCTGTTCTTTAACCGACGAAAAAAACGGAGGAGGTTCTCAATTCAACACGTATATATTTTTTTTTTATGTATGACCACGCATAACTTTTTAAAGTGTTGTCCGACTTTGATAATTCTTTTTTATTAGAAAGGGCATACATCCAAGGTGGTCCGATTGTCCTCATGTTAGGATCTGATGATGATATCCTGGAGAAATTGAAGGAACTCTTCAAATTTTGGAGGCACGCTTACAGCGATTTCGGTTGTTCTCTCGGTATCGGTAGCTTTTTGGCTACTAGTGCCGTATAATATACTATGACAGTATAGTACGAGTACGTTACGTGGCGATAAATCACTAAAAAGTAAGAAATAAAAATTTTTTAACAAAAAATAGAACCGACTCAAAATGCACTAAAAAGTAAAAAATAACTGTGTCATTTAGTTGCTTTAATTTACTTAAGCATATCTAGGAGTCGGTGCCAGCCAAGGTTTCTATTTTCAAGGACGTTACCTAGAACCCACAAAGTTCTTTGCTACGTAAAATAAATGTTCAGTTTAAGTAAATTAAAGCAACTATATGACACAGTTATTTTTTACTTTTTAGTGCGTTTTGAGTCGGTTCTATTTTTTGTTAAAAATTTTTATGAAGCTGTAGATGGTAGTTGGTAGATTAGATTCACCAGGTCAAAAGGTAAAAAATATATATTTTTTTCCATTAATCGATATATTTATATTTTTTCTAAATCTGTTAAAAAAGGTCTGGCCATCACAAGTTTTCGCTTCATAAATTACGCCACCGATTCAGTGTTATAGGTCTAAATTACTTACATGATTATGTATATTATTTAAAAAAAACGATGTTTCCCGTTATATACGAGGTATGTAGATCATTGATTTATTTATAAATCAATATTGTAGATCGATTTGATTACTTGTAAAATAGAAGTACTGGTATTTACCATTAACCAGACTAATTATAATTTTAGTTACCATTGAATGACTAGTTTTATTACGTTACTGTGTCTATAAATTGGTAGTAAAAATGCGACGAGTTTATTAAAATTAATAGTAATGGTCTTTAAGGTTAATCAAAGTTTAAAGTTTTTATCAAAACTGCCTAAAACAGGTCTTTCTCGCATTTTGATTCATAAATTCGCATAATTTAAACCTTTTATGGTTTTCCAAAGCAAACTAGTTTTTTTATGACAACGTGATGTTTGTTAAAATGACTTTTTAAATTAAATGTACTTATGAAAGTGCGTTAAATTAATATGAAAATTTGAGCTTTATTCCTCTAGAAATAAGAACTTAATAAAATTCGCAAACCGGTCATACAGAAATTGTTCTACGTATATATTATCTTATAAAATCATTTTGAAGTAATTTTGGACAGTGGATGAACGTCATCTCATTTTTAAATCAGTCAAAATCGAAGTCAGAATGCAGTTATTCATTAAGAACTGTATGTCGATTCTTGAAAAAATTACATCGTATGAAAATCTCGCTTACATCTTTTCGATCGTGTCACCTTCAGTTCGACTGTCAGTCTAATACGGCAAAATGTCATTGGAGAATATCGATTTCTGTTACATCTGCTTTGCAATCGTTGCACATCGTCTTCAAACCTGATGTTTTTTTCGCGCGTTGTGAAAGGGGGCTAAGAAAAAATTGGCACTTTTTGATCAAGGCCGCCGCCACTGATGTGATGTGGACGCGTGAGAAATTGAGCCTACTGATTAAGTTTATATAACATTATATTTGTTAATAATAAAAAAAATATTATTATTACTTAAAAAAAATATTGATTCGATTTAATTGTTTTTTGTATATGATTATATAATTAGTCGCAAACTTAATATTAAAGCTTCCAGTTCTAAATGCGCTTCGGTTTAAAAAGAGCCCACAGCAAATTCAAGCAGGCTTAATTAAAAATACTATTCAGTGTACTAATTCTCGTCATTATTAAACATTTAGTAAACTTAAAGTAAAACTATGGGGGTTGCAAAAGCCCTTGCATCCGAGAGGAGCTTGAACTCAGTCAGGGTTAGTAAGTAAAAAATACAAAAAATTAAATTTCATAAAAATATGTCATAGCAAATATAATTCGGAACATCCTGTGTTCTAATTCTGACGTTATCATAGCTCACGTGGCCTTGCTAACGCTGATAAGGAAATAGACGCTGTACCAAATTTTGTTATGTACTTATGCGTTGCATTATTATACAGTTTACCCCTAATACCGTGTTGAATACAAGCAGGCGTTAATTTGCGGAAGTTCATGTCGTCAAATTTAAAAATGATCTCTCTTCTACCATGTGTATTGTACACCATATTTATGCAATCATAATTTAAATAAATTTTTAATAAATATTATTATTTGTCGCCACAGGAAGCACCCGAATGCCGGAATACTAAAACGTCACTCAAGTAGGTAATATATTAAGAATCTCTTATATTATTGAGCATAATTATCCTAATCTTTTAAATTCAATCATGACTCAAACAAAATACGATTTGAGTGGAATTAAAAATTTTTCGGAAAAAAATTAAATTAAAAAAAACGGAAGCGCTTTAAGTGATTGACGGATTTGAGAGACGTTTCAGTATTCGGGCATAACTGACACGTATTTGTAAATAAGTATGCTAATCTTAATCGGCCAACTAGAGCATAAACGAAAAAGAAAAACAACGAAGCAACTTGTAACGTAAGTAAAAATGGAGTCCCTTATTTTAAAAATTTATTTGTTTAATCCATTACAAGTTGAAATCAACTAAAACTTATCGAAAAATTAGGTTTCTTTAAAGTAAAAATTAACCTAAATACTGTTTAATCTATTTATCTTAAAATGTTGATGTTGTTGTTATTGCAATATTTTTAAAATTTAATTTAATTATTATAAAGTACACAATGCTTAAAATATTTACTGTTAAGTATAATAATCTCATCACTAAAATATTTTTTCTCAGCTTAGTTTTACTCTCCACCTAATTTGCGCATAAAAATCAATTGACGAGGAAGAAAAAACATAGCTAATAATTTAAATAAAAAGAGTCAAAGATAAAAACTAAGGTAAACAGAGATACGTGTTATATAAGTGTATACCAACTGTTATGTGAACTATTCGGAACCAAGGCCGCTCAATTTTTGTTGCCTCAAATCTCAACTGCTGCATCATTGTTATTTGAGGCGATCGATTTGGTACCATTATTATGTCATTGCAACGACGAATGTCGTCTTAGTTTATTGTGTTTATGCGTACTCAACTACCATTTGAGAATTGCAAGTAGGTACAGACGGTTGATTTTTTAAATATTACTGGTTTGTAGATGATATGGACTCTGTGTATTGGCTAAACATCAAAATTTCATAAATTACATATACTAAAGCCAACTATTGAGAATGCTTGTCAACAAACAAATTAAAAATGAAGGTAGAAATCAGTAGTAATTTTACACCATTTTTTTTAATGACGAATTAATGGCAATAAATTAGATTAGTAAGCTTAAAAGTAATTAATATATTCAATATCTTTTAAATAAGATTTTATAAAAAAATCAAAGCATAATTTTAAATTTATTAGGCATAAAATGTGTTGCATTTTCTACCTTCATTTTAAATTTGTTTGTTGACAAGCATTCTCAATCGAGTTTGGCTTTAGTATAGATTTACTCATTTATAATTATTAGAAGTTGTTTGATAACCAAGCAAATATATGAATGAGATTAGTATGTTTAGATAATGGCAAAGGTTTTGAGGGAAAATGTTGATCTTTTATAGTGTCAAAAAAAATTTTTAAGTTTTTTTTTTATTCGGCTGAATGAAGGAAAGTGAATTAGGAGGAGCTTTATAATTGAAAAAGGTGGTGAGTCAGGAAGGAACAAACTGAAAAAAAATATAACTCGGTCACCCTACAGCCCTTTTGGAAAACTAATCAAATAAATTTTGATAAATAGATGATATATCTCTCATTTAAGTTGGATCCATTATTAACGGGACACCCTATAAGTAAATGTATAAGATTCAGTAGAAACACCTACCTACCTTCCTGTGGTGGGAATAAATAAATGTTCCTATATTAAAGCCAAACTCAATTGAGAATGCTTGTCAACAAACAAATTTAAAATGAAGGTAGAAAATGCAACACATTTTATGTCTAATAAATTTAAAATTATGTTTTGTTCTTTTATTGAATCTTAGTTAAAAGATATTGAATATATTAATTAATTTTAAGCTTACTTATCTAATTTATTGTCAAGAATTCGTCATTAACAAGTTAACTAAAATAATTAGGTGTAAAATGACTAGTGATGTCTACCTCCATTTTTAATTTGTTTGTTGACAAGCATTCTCAATCGAGTTTGGCTTTAGTATAGTTCCCTTTACGATCACTATCGAATCTTAATTCTTGCTTGATTTGCTTCTTTTAATTGTTTTGAAGATGTAACTTATTATTAAAATTTTAATAAGATAATTTCAAAAATATGAATCATAAAAACTAAACGTAATACGTATAACAACTACCAAAATACATTACATACCTACAATATAATTTTCTCTAAATTAATATTTTTTATATGTATCCAACAGTTAATTGGTAAACGTATAGCTTAATAAATTATAATTTTTGGAATAACAAATAATTTTGTTTAATTTTTATAACAATTATAAAAATTATTAATTACTAACCGAAAAAAAGCATCGCCTCTGTCTAATAAATACATAAGGTATTTATAGTAGAAGCAAGTTGAACAGACGGATAGTGAGTTTATGGAGCCCTGGGTTAAAACTACTAAGGGGCCAACATAATTGCCCAATAAAAAAAGATAGTAATAGAACAGTGTTTGACAAATCGTGAACTTAGAATACAGTAAATAATATCAGTGTAGTAGTAGTATCCAGGGACCCAACAAGCCCTTGGGTAGAGCCGGCCATGAGCATGGGCAGCAGTGCTAATTCGTCGCGCGGCGTGTGCAGAACATCGGGCATCGCTGCAGTGCGACGCCCGCAAGGGGCGCCGCTCTAGCCATCTTTTTTCATTTTGCGACTTGCGTGCTTCTTTTTTCGGCAGTTAACCTTGAATTTTTTCATAGCGAAGCGTTGCATATACGTGCGCAAGGCGAGTTTTGAATAGTCGTAGACCGTCCCCCCACTCTACGGCACGTCGACCAAATTTTCTGCATTTGGACGGTGCGAGGAGTTTTCGGCGGCCGCATTCGCGAGCTAGGCTCCCGGCGGTTAGGAGCGCGCGTATCGCGTACTCACGCACACAGGCGCCCGCGCGCTGCACATGCGGAAGTGAGCCGAGCGAGCAGGACGGCGCGCAGTTACAGTGTAGTGTACACTCAGTGATACGAACTATGATATATCTGTGCACGGCTCGCGAAGAGCACTAATGGTTTTGTTTTGAAAATTTATCTCAAGGACTGTGGAATTTGACATTCATGGAATCGAGGAAAGTATCGTTGTTTAGTTGCTTACATTGACGTACGAACTACGAGCTCCCAGGGCGGCGCTTACACACGCCGGCTGACCGGGCCGGCCTGAGGCCTCATTTGCGAGTCAATCGAGCCTCCGAGTAGGTATCCGTGTATGCAGCCGCTGAAATATATCGTGTTGACACCTCGCGGCATGCGATAAATATTAAGCGTGCGAAGACGTACTGTAGTTTACGCCTTAAATTGTTCACTCGAAAGAATATTTTTGCACAGAACTCGTACGCCAGGAAGGCTTTGCATACACGTGCTGTCGCTCGGGGGCTATTGAACTTGATAATGAGACAACCGTATTTCCTCTTTTTTTGCATACCTACATTGCATCACTAGATTTTTTGCACGTACCGAGACCGGTTTCACGGTTTTCATTTGATCGAATTTTCTAATGGCTACGAGCTGAATGAATTCATTAAAACTATGACTTAATTCCAACGGCCGGCGCGTCCTGCGCTCGTAGAACACGCATAACATGCTTTTAATGAATTCACGATGGAATCCAGTTTGGAAGCGAACGTTCGGTAATAACTATGGGCGTGAATAGAGCGCTCGCGAGTAGGTAAGCCCGGAACCGCTCCGCGAGGCGAAAACTGGTCTCGCAACGCATTAACATTTGCATAGAAACTGTCAATGTGGCCCCGTGGTCAGCTATTAGCACCTACTGGCCGCGGCGGCGTACCTACGTACCTACGCGGACGCGCGGTGCGTTGCCGAACTGCGAAGTGCGAACTGGCGAGTAGCGACTAGCGAATGCGTCGTATACGCATGTACCTATGTACTCATTCGCTTATTCGCGTTTTCGCATCGCAACGGCAACCTCAATTTACTTTTTATTTAATGCTTAGTCATTATATATTGACGACTGCACTTTATTGTATTTGTTGATTTATTGACGAATCTTGTTCAATTCTATTGTTTCTATTAGACTTATAATGAGGTAGGTACTTAACATAAATGTTTTTGTCAACTTCTGACATTTTTTCTTATGCCTTGTGTTTGAGAAATCATTTCTTGAATCCTTGGATCCATTCGGGGATTCATGGTTGAAAACAAGATTATACATCTTCTAACTTGCCTCAAGTGAATTAGGTACAATATAGGAATAAGTAATTTATTATTTAATTATACTGTGATTAATAATAATTAATATTGTAACTTATGATTTTAATTCTTATAGTATAGTCTTTGAGCCGGAAGTAGACAACACAAACAGATAAACTTAACGTTTCCACAGAGAAACTAAGTGTAACTAATTTAATAATTTATAGGTACTTAAATTCCTATACCTACGCAGAATTTTACTTATTATACGTAAGTTAGACAAGTTTGACTAAAACTGGCTTAATAGTACCTAACTAAAAAACTTTATATCATGTACATCTATTACTTATAACCTACATCTATCATTAGATTCATGCGAGAAAAGGAATCCATAAAGAAGTTATTTCGAAACAATTAAAAATTTTACATGAATAAAATGCTTCAAAGCATTGCAAGCAAAGCCATTAAAAATCGCCATTAAAGTTATTTTAAAAATCGAACTTTATTTAAAAAGCCTACAACGAAGTCGACATTAACGCCATCTAGTCTTTGCTATGAGATACACACACTCGTAGGCCGTAGCCATAGCAACGAGCTGCGCATCACATTGACACTATTGTTCTTCAACTGCCTATGCGATCTTATCTGATGTTAAGTGACAATGCAGAACTATATTCGTTTTTAAACTGCATCGATATTTTGAGTTTCAATCGCTTTTTTTCAGTGCAGTTGCATTCTTGAAGAGGCAATCATTTTTTGTTTTTTCATGATTGGAGTTCGAGAGTTAGTTCTCGTTCCCGTAGGAATTTCGTGATAAAATGTGACCTATGTATTATTCTGATATGTAACCTATGTTATGGTGAAGTTTTATCAAAATCTGTTTAGTAGTTATTGCTTGAAAGAGTAACAAACTCTCACCCTTTTAATATTAGTAATAAGGATTGTCTTTAACAAAAATATTCACGCAACGCTTGAACTATATTCGAAATTGAATCGAACATAAATAAAAGAATTTATGAATGCGATAGGAGCCAGTGTCACCGTGCTCGCCGCTGATTGGTCGATTAATTTCGACGGCAGTACACTAGGGCCACGGTCGGCGCGATTGTGATCCGTAAATCGCCATCGATTACACGACCACTTACGAGTTACGTCTACACATTTACGAAACGTCAAAACTTTAAATTAATATCCATATATCTCTCTTATATTTTGTTTTGTATTCCTAAATATTTGTATGACCACAAAAATAGACGTGGAAAACAAACGAAATGAGTTGTGGCGTCCCCAGAAAAGGTTGCACTTATTTATGGTCTAGCTGAGTTTTAAATTAGCTGTTCTTAATGGTTTTACCCATGTTAATGCTGTTCCCGGGAGTATCGAGAATTCCGTTCCAAGTGAAAGTCTACGTTGCAAAATATTTAAATCTTAACAAGTCAATCGATTGTATAATTTCAGCGATGTCGTGAAGAGTTAGTCAGTAAGCCCCGTCTCTTTAATTATATTTGTTTTGTACATACACCGTGTAAAATATGTTTTATTAATATTATTCTCTGTATACAAACAAACAAAGTTAAAGTGCGTCTAAATTGACCCAATTTTACTCTTAAATTTTTACAATGTTTATATAACAAATGTGAAAAACAATTAAAAAATTTAATTCTCATTATTAATTATTTTTATTCACAATAGTTGTAGATTATGCTATTGAATACATAAACCTATAAAAATTGGATGTTACACTATATCTGCAGTGAGATAACCTTAGCCGGCATAGGCATAGTGCAGAGATAACGTTGCGATTAGAAATAATGTTCCAAAACTAAAAAAATATACAGATAATGAGTAGGTCGTAATCGTTTATTAGTTTTTTTGTGCAATTTTTCGTATCAGTCAACGTTTTTATTAAAATAAGTCGATTTAGAAACTAGCCAAACATTTCATTTTTCGATCGACCGAACCAAGCGAACTGGTGGTAGTGACTACGTACTTATAGACTTGACCTTCAGTCTTCTTGAAATAAATGATTTTGAATTTTAACTTACAGCTGCATACGCTTTCTTACAAAAGTGTACCCATCTTTTGTTTTGTTTTAATGTTAGGTAGTCTGGTACCTGTTTTTTGAATTGAACTTTGAATAATTAAAAACAAAATTAATTGTCCGTTATATAATTTAGTTTTGATTAAAAGAAATTTGTATTTTAAACCGCGAGCATAATTTTTTTAAATTTATTACTATGAATTTAAAATAGTAATTCTGTATACATAAACATGATAAACACAATCATGTTAAAAATTGAGAAAACGCGATCTCTAATCAAATCGAAAACTGAACTCATTTTAAAGTTTGTTAATTTTTTATCTGTATAGCTTCTGAGTACTTATTGCGATGAAAAGTTATCTGCTATAGTGCCTGCGCTCTAACATGGTGCCTGTGACATATGTCATTAACTTTCCGTTTCACTCTTGAAAGTTGAAGCGATGTACAAATTATGACTTAGTATTTCAGCTGTTCCAAATTCTTAATATATTAAATCGTTAATAGCTGTAGTAACTTAAATTTAAAACCGTTAAACCCAGCCAGAATGTTCTAGTCTACAAATAAAATCAAATTGAAAGAAAAATTAAGCAAAGTGTTGTAACGTATAACGTAACGCCATAGACGTGTCTAGTGATGGGACGTACTTCTACGATGAATAGTCGATATATTTTTTAATAATAAACGTATATTGTAGTACAATTTTTATTTTTAAAAACTCTATAATTTTATACAACAACAGAACATCAGGGAAAGTTTACTCAAAAGGTTGCAAAGAAGAAATATATTTTATTCGTCCTAACTTATATCAGAATTAGGAACATTTGAGTTGTCACTAAATTCATCATCTGAATCTATGACGAATATTATTAACAACTAGCGGTCTCCCGGTATTTCACCCGCGTAGTTCCTGGTCCCGTGGTAATATCTGGATACAAATTACCTTATGTCACGCCTTATGAGTCGAGCTATCATATACAAAAGGTTTTTTTATAATCCGACTGATGACTGATGTAGTTTCAGAGATTAGCCAGAACAAATAAACAGACAGACAGACAATAATTGAAAAAAAAAAATGTTATTTTGGTGTATGTACGGTATGCATATATGCACAAACAGACATTGCAATTTTATTTATATGTATAGATGAATTAATTATGTTGTTAATATGGACGTCACGATCCCAATCAGTCATAATATCCCTTTTTGTTTTATTCACGACCTTCGACCAGCCTTCAGGTTAATCTTTGTTGATGGCCTCTTGTAACAGTGCCAACATGTTATTTGCCGTTAATGGCGGTGAAGTAGGTATTAATTTTTGCGGCGTGACTGAAAATTAAATGGGAATATGGAAAAAAGTATTTAAATTCAATCAATCAAATCATTCGATCAAGTAATCAATTATTTCATAGGTAATGCTGCGTTCGCAACGCTGATGTTATAAATGCTGATTTTATAAAGCTTCAAATTAGGAATTGAAATTAAAAGCATACATGTTATTTGGGCCCAATAACATTGTATCTAAGGACCGAGGTCAGACCTATTGTCATCTCTTCTAGAGCATAGGTAGGAGTTGGTGCCTTTTGACGCCGGACTAAGGCAATAAGCTCCAACTTTAACATTTTTATATCTACTCCGTTTTCCAGTTCATCAACTCGCTGTTGCGGTTGGATTGGTTTGAGGTTTATTAACCTGTACCAAATGGTAAAGTGGGGCAGATTGAGATTTTCTTAATTTGTCTTGGTCTGGCTGGAGGAAGGCTATCGCCGTGGCTAGTTACCACCCTACCGACAAAGACGTACCGCCAAGCGATTTAGTGTTCCGGTACGATGTTGTTTCATTCTACACCTAACAAGTTAGCCCGCATCCATCTTAGACTGCATCACACATCAGGTGTGATAGCAGTCAATTGCCAACTTGTAGTTGTTAAAAAAATTATCGCAGAGACTATAGTCAATAAAAGTTTAATCCCTACAAACTATGCATTAGTATAACCGCGATAACAAAGTCTCCTCATAAATAACGATCAAATAATAATTTGCTTTTTAAGCTAATTTTTTTACAACATTAAAAAGAGCTAGATTTATGCTGCGAGTATCGTCAGCGATAAACATGAATTTCTAAGCGTCACATCCCTAGTCACTGACGTCAACGTTATACTGACAACTGTCACCCGCACTTTCTTACAGCAATTCGATAATAGTAAGTTGGCGGTGTATCGAAGAGCACGGAGAACTGTCGGTCCTGTCTTCTATTATCAACATCTTAGAGTTATCATTGATAAGTGAAAAACATATTCACCCAAAGCCCCCCAACACGCAATGGAACAACTTAGTGGGTGTATGTTCCATAACCTCCTATCTCCTACAAGGGTCTGGCCCTGAAGAAAGCCATTAATATGTTAATAAAGATAATATCAAAGAACTTCACGATGGGCAACCATTGGAATGTATTAGTCACGAATTAACTCCAGGAAAAATATTTAAAACCCGCATAACGCGAATAAATTGTAATGAGGCACCATCGATCTGTAATATATTGTATAATTAATTAATCATGAATACAATAATGGGAGAAACAATTTATTCCGATACAAAATAGGGCCAAGGGCTTGTAAATTTCTATGTACTTACTTGTCCCAAATTTCCATATAAATATTTTGATTAAAATGTTACTTTGTGTAAATCCTAAAAAACTCAAATCTGTACTGATTAAGCAAAAATTTTGGGTTAAACAACAATCTGCTTAATAGGGTTTTTATGTAACTACTTTTTGCATTAGCATTTTTACTATCTATTCTTTTTATTTCATCAAATTCAATTTTTTTATCCATAAATCTATTTTTATTTATTATCTAGATTAAAGTACTAGAAAGCCTTTTTCTTCTTCATTTCTCATCCATGCAAATACAAAGTGCAACCGTGAATTTAGCAAAGTAAGTACTTTTTACTTTAAGATCATTAGTCTGGGCTGAACCATTACTGGGATTTATTCATACAACAAGATTGCACAAATACTATAATTCCTTTAGTGTACGCAGTGCTTTCACGCACTATGCAGTGTCCGCCAGTAGTAGGTACACAGTACACACGCGTAGCACCTCGCAGTTGTAGCCTTGGCTGTATTACGTAATCGTCGCATCGAGGTGGCCCTCGCTATAGGGCTGCCACTTCGTTTTAAACTTCGTTACTTCGTTACTTCGTTTAGTCGGTCTCCGTGGCGCAACGGTATACACGGTAAGACGGTAGTCTTGAGTTGGATGTTAGATGACATATCATTCAAATTAGTAGGGCTCAGTCTCACTGCAAAAGCTCCTAACGTGATACAATATTTAATCTCCTAAATAATAAAAGAAAGCTTACTGAAAACTGCTAATAGAATTCTATTATATATCTTATTCATCTCACCACAGGTTGCCCAGGGAGATAAGTAAGCATCTGCATGATAAGCTTGAGCGACTAGTTCACTTTTGCACGTTATTTGGAGCATACCTAAGCTTCTTTTAACAGAATTGTAAACAAATTAATTAGTAAAGGTTAGCAACCCTATTCCTCAAATGTCTTTTGATCGCTATATACGCATAAAAATTAGTGAAGAGGGAGTCGGCCCCTCTGTCACAGTATAAAGAACATAGACTGCCTCTATGCTTTATGGTTCAAAACACGAGCACTTATGACTACAATCGTCCCTGATGGAAAGTTAGTAGGTAAGTTTTAGTGCATGCCTAGAATATGTCTATTGACTCTTTCCTTGAAGGTGTTGGGGACTGATGCCAAAAGGGTATTCCATATTTGTTTGTACAAATTGGATGTGTAGATGCAATACGTTTGTGCAAGTAGGATATCGTCCACGTAATATCCTCATTATCAGACTTTTTTAACATCGAGTGCGAGACCAGGATTAATTCTTTATAGGAGAGGAACTATGGGGCTAGACCCAATTCGGTTTGAGAAGATTTAAGTGATAAGGTTTTTTCTTTAAGGATCAATATCCGTGGTTAATGTTAATAACCGTGACGGAATGCTTAATGTGCTTTGCGAGGAATGGGGTATTGCCATGTCCCCAATTTCATCAAAATTTTTAAAAATGTTACAAGTTCCCAACTATATCAAAGTTGGTTGATTAGTTTTCGAGCTAGCTTTGACCATGTCGACGTGTGAAGCAGTTGAAGTCGGTTAATGTACTAATTTATAAAAACTGTATGAATTATGTTGCTAGAAAAAATCTTAAAGGTAATATTATGTTGCCATATGAATATAATATAAATAGAGTGCGATCGTTTGCTTTACGGTACATTAACATATGAATGTAACTACGTTAATAGTTTCTATTTATTTTTTGAGTGGAAAATTTTATCGATATATTTGTATCTTTAGTGTAGCTTTGTTACAGCGCTTCCTCTTTATAAATACTATGTTATCTTTTTCGTTGATCTTTTTTTACCTTTTTAGTATAAAACTACAAAGACTAGTAATCTTGGTGATCTTTCTATCTGTTCCTTTATAATACAGAAGGTGACGGAAGATTCGTACAAGGAATTTAAAGTTGGATATTTTTTAATAGAAAAGTTAAAATGAATTTTGGGACTTCCTCTATGTTGAAAATCGATAAAAACAAAAACCTCTAACAAAATTTAAATATCCTAAATATCACACGAATCTTTATTTACATATGGACAGAGAGTATTTCAGATTACAAAAAGAACAATGTGTGTTTCTTTTCCTTCAATTATCCAAATTTTTTTTGGTTGAGTCTCTTATGGTTTTGTATTGCATTAAAATATGGTGTGGCGTCATTTGTCTAGTGGTCTGTTTATGTGGCTTACGGTCTGGAGTCTGCGTCTAGTTATATAAAATTATTCCTTCTTATTCCTAGAAATTCTCAGTTCAGAGCAGTGTTGGGAAGAAAGCAGAATTACTTACAGCTTCGTGCTTCCGTATGTTAATTAACATTAAAATCTGAAAATATCGTTAGGTACTGAAGACAAACATTGTCACTTAAACCACGCCAATCAGCAGTGGAGCATCGTGGTGGGTTAGGGTCCAAGCGCTGTGTTTCTTCTCCTACATGGACGGAGAACATAGAATTGGACCATGTTGTGGGCCGTTACAGGCTGACGATGTTTTACAGAAGATAAGTTTAGGATGAAATTAAGTCAATAACCCGCCAAATAAGTTGTCTAGATCGCAATTACCTATGTTGAGTACCTAATTGGACTCGTTTAACGAAAAGCCTAAAAGATTGGTTCAAACATTTGATACACTCGTAATAAAACGTGACCAACTCAGCACGTTTTAACGCAACGGATTTCCGCAGCCTTGTACTTAAAGTTGCGTCGAAGGTCTGCAAGAGTCCTTGTATTGCCTCCTTCAGGTGCAGGGATGCTAGTTTCTACAATAACAAAGAAAAAAAAAATAAAGTATGAAGCATATTTTTGAGCATATACTTGGATTGAATTAATGAAAATTAGAATACAAAATTTTGTATAAAGGGGTCATCTTACAAATGATTTGATAATAATCAAAGTGAGATTAATATTTAATAAAAGTTTGGACGAATAGAATCTTTACATATTGCTTTTAAAAGAAATTTCGCAAAAGTTTTCTTTCGAAAATTAAAAAATTAATATATTTTTAAATTTTACATTTGTTTTAACTATGTATTTTACTGAGCTCAGCTTCAATTACTTTGTTTTAACTATGTATTTTACTGAGCTTTTAATAAACAACTTACTACAAAAAACACTAGAAACTGTAAAGCGATTTTATTTTTTGTCACCAGTTAACATCAGAGTAGATCGCAAGCGGAAAAGTGTCGCTCAAAAAATAAGTAAGCAATATTTAAGCGTCGTATATTTGTCAGTGTTATCAAATGTTGGTTCAAACGTTTGCACGTGTTACATTTAATTCCTCTTTCGACCTTGTGGAGTTACGTAAGCGTCGCGACTCCGAAGGTCCCGTGAAATGTCCTTGTGCTCCCCCCTCCTCACCGCCCCGCCGCCCACCGCTGGACCCGAGCGGAGAAAATGAGCATTTAATTTTCGCAAATACAAAAAACTACTAAAAATATTGATGAGCACTTCGTAGGAAATAAGACTAGGTACAAAAATGCTGAAATGTTCGAATGTATTTTTTGTCAAAATTTGTCCAACTATATTGTATCTAACAGAATCAATTATTATTTTATTTACTGTACAATATTTTTATTCTGTCACTCTTGTATCATTATTATGAACATATTAAGTATCAGTAATTGTAAGTTGATTTTTCAATACCTACTGAAATAACTCCATCGTTGTATAAATTTCAATAGCTTTTAGATAATAAACTAGAAGTTTTATGATTCATCATGATTTCTACCGTGGGTAGTTATCACTCCACTGCACAATTATATATTGCCGAGTGATTTAGAGTCTAAAAATATTTTAAATATAGCAAGCATACGGGTCACCCGATATTTAGTGAATAGTGATTAATATCACCACCCATTGTCATTAGCTGCAACGGAGGTATAACAATTGATATCTTAAATCATTCATCGTCAGTTTAATGTTTAGCAGATAAACTAATGCAATTTAATCTTACCTAATCTAAATAACCCAAGTTAGTGCAACGTCACTTATTCAGAGGTCACTGTAAAGCGCTAACTTGTTTTTGAATATAAAAAGACCAAACATGACGTCAAAATTAGCCTTGACGAAATATTTACATTATTTCGTTAACGGAACTACAAAAACGTTAAATGCAGCAATTAGAGAAATAACCTGTGGGATTTAACTGTCCGGGAACAAGTTTTGTCCGATTTTGGTTGCGTTCCAAAATAGGTCAAGGATGCCTTGCTGTTTCTTATGAAAACACAATAATCGCGCCTGTAATTGTATTATACGAACACGGAACTTGCTCTATATTGTTCGGAGCGATTATTTTGAATGACAATGCTTCTAACATTTGCATCAAGTACTTGTCTTCGATAGCTCGACGGGTTTGGGGTGGAACGGTCGTCGATTCTGGTGAGTTTAACCGTGTTCAATGTTGTAAATATTCGTAATTGGGTAAACTTTATAACAGATTTGGGGGAAGATTTAAAAACTGATATTCTTTTGATAGTTAAAAACATTTAATTATTGAAGATAATATAAAAGTTGTCTGTGTAATTATTCTTGCTAAGCTCAGTGCGCGCTTTAAGTTAGTCATGCCCATGTTTAAGAAAGAGACTTTAATTATATAATAGTCAAATTGCCCAGTCGTTGTCTCTATCTAGTCTATTTTAATAAAGTGTTCTAGAAAGGACGTCTTTAGACGACCAGTCGGATCAAAATCGGGAGATAGAACTGTACTATTAGACGCGGTATTGGCTACTTTTCTGTGACGACGGTTTGTTCAAAACCAGAACCGACCAGACCATTATCGATCAGTCAACCAATCAGTTAGCGTCGATGTTGTATTTAAAATCCACTAAGGTTTTAATTAAATTATTTGTTATTAGTGCATTTTATGCTTACATTTGCTGTCCTCTTAATCAAAGAGCTATTGAGGCATTTTCTAACAGAACGTAATATTATCCAATGTCGTGGAATCGTAAAGCATGAATGGACAAAGTAGGCCACGCGGCGCAGTCAGCTTGCAGCCGAGTGAAAGGCTGTAGTAAGTTGAGAGTGTGTGTTCAAAATAAAAATCGGTCAAGAATGTTGTACATCTTTGTGTAGGTTTTAAATGCAACGCGTTTTTTGGACGAATAATTCGTCAGAAAAAATTGCAAGTATTTTCATTCTATTAACATATAAATACCATTTCTGAACTCAATTATTTAGTACAAATGCGGCCCGTTTTGTGAGTAATATAGAAAAGGATAGTAATTATCATTATCATTAACAGTCGATGGACGTTCGCGGCTGGACATAGGCCTTTTGACGTGACAACGTCTTATAATTCGATAGAGCCGGCTGCACGCACGAAAAAACATGACGTCATGCGTCGTTACCTCGCTTTGAGGCGTTCCATGTAAGGCTTGAAGTGCAAGCGAGAGCGCAGAACGAGAGACCAAGAAACACAATCGGCCTTTGCGTTCGGCAGCGTTCGACATCCGTCTATTAAATATAATTATTAAATATATTAATTTTAAATTAAAAATTAATATATTTATTATAAATTTATAAAATCAAAATCAATTATTTTATTAATTTAAATTAATATACTTAAATTAAAAATTTTAATAATCAATTAAATGCTACCATTCCATCAGTATTTTCTTAAGACATTGTCACGTTCAACTATCGTCAGTAAACCGACTTTACAGACAACCAATTTTTTAGCGACTTCCAAACAACGATCCTGAGTCCTGAGCCGACTGAGGTCAGCAGCTGCAACACGTTTGATGTCCTCAGTCCACCTAGTGAGAAAAGAGAGTATCTGACTTTTGATTCTTTATTTATTCGACTAATGAGATGAGATCAAAATTAAGTATTGTTATTAATAAATAAATGGAGATATTTAAATTTAACGCCCAATATCGGGGTTGACTTTTAAAAAACCTACAGAAAGAACTACTTGTTATGTGGTGATAGAGCTCCAGTTTTGTAGATACAATGGTTTGTGTTCTGACTAGTATCCCAGTGAGATTGTAATTCTAGGCTTCAGTCTAGTGTAGCTTGTCAGTTTGCAAACACAAACTTTCATGCTATTCAACTACGTAGCTTAGCGTAACAAGATTCACTGTTTTACAGAACAAGTTACAGAGCCAAATGAACAACTTTTATTATTACAAAGCTAAAGAGCAAAATTAACTTTTGTGAAACAAGTTATAACAAGATTTACGTGCATATAGTATAACTTATAGAGCAAGTGCCACACTTTGCAGTACAAGCTAACAAGGAAGATTCGCTCTTTCAAAGTACAAGCTATTATACCCACAACAAGATTTCCCTTCTTTATAAAAAGCTATAAAGCAGGATGTAAACTTTTATAAAACAAGCTTGTTTCATAAACACAGAGCTACAGATCACAAGACGTCAAACATTTATAGAAGCTTATTCGCACGTTTATAGAAGCTTATTATGAAACCGTAAATGTCTTTGTCCCACCTATGATCTAGCCGCTCTTGTGAAACGCAACGGTGCGTACCTACGCAATGCAGCTATTGCAACTTTCTATTTTGACATCCCTCCCCCCCGGCGCACCACACCGCGCGCCGCTCCGTGAAAAGCGATGCACTAGAAAGTTTTTTTGTTTGTATCCCGCTAACATGTACTTACTTTTTTAACTAACTGTAGCTTTTGTTTGTTTGAATTGTTTTGTAGTAAAAATAATATTTAATTTTTTTTATTTTGTTTATTGCTGCTACATTCAGGTCTTATTTATATGTTCACGCTTAATTACCTTTACTTAATTATAGCTTTACCAGGAAAATAAAAAACTGGATTGATGGCGTCTATAAGGCGATTTAGCAGTTTATAGTATGTTAGTAATAGAAATTAGTTCCTTTTTTACAGCAAGACGGCTAGGTTTTTATTATTTTTCTGGTCAGGCACACATCATACATATTATGTAAAATATTTCATCGTATTATATAAATATACTAATTAAACTTGAGATGTAGTTTAGTCAAATATAAATTAAATTGAAAAAAAGTAGGTCATTTGCAGGTGTTGTAGCAGTGCACAGTAAGTACCTATTGAAATCTATATGGAATGCTATGATATTTGTCTCATCAGAGATAAAAATACACAAGGAGACAAACGTTGTACTCAAAGACTATGTCTTTTAAGTTTTACTCAATCATGCAAAAACGATTGAAATCAAAAAATCAAACCAGTCCGACTGATTTGATTTTTTGTTTTGTTACTTTTTATTAGTTCCAAAGGGATAAAAAAGTACTTAAAAGGAAATTAAGAAAACCAAAAAAATAGAACAATATAATTTGTCAAATTTTGTGTGTAACGTTAATTTTAATAGAAATATTAACATCCAAATTTTTGATGAATTCTAATTGCTAATTCTCTTTACTAATAAAAAATAGAATTTGTATTATATAAGTATACAGAAATATTGTTAATTGCAGAAGTGTGTATTGTAGAATACTATTTTCCCTTGTAAAAGCAATTAACCAGGAAAATTGTCTAGAAACAAGAACAAGTAACTGTTAATAGTAATCACTGAAAATAATTTATTATTATTATTATTACACATAATGTTAACATATAGGGAAATTGTCTACCCAGTAACAGTTTGCGGATAGGTAGGGCCATCCCAATTTATTATATACTTAAATAGTACTGGCATAGGTAAAACTAAACCCTACGTAAGTTTAGGTAGTATTATCTAACACGTATTCATGGTATTGCCGGCTATTTCTGTATACTTGTAATCTCATCAGCAGTTCTTATGGATCTTTATCATTATCAGTCTATTAACGGCCCACTACTTGCCCAGCCCTCCCTCTTAGTAGGAGAGGGGGTGTGAAGCCTTTCCCTTCCCGTCTCAAGGCGTAGAATTATACTGAAAGTTTCTTAGAAGAAAGAAAAACTCAGAATTATTCCACAACCCGATCTAGGAATCGAAACCTCGTAATCCAAATCCAAATAGACTAATCTATATAATGTCAACAAGGGATCATGGCTTATAGATCATAATATTTCAAAAGGAGTATAACGTTGACAGGTTGATGAATAAACATCATTTACACAATTCACAACATAACAAAACAATACATACCTAAAATTAATAATTGTTTTTTAATTTATATTGCCTTTCCAAATAAGGTTATTACATACATAATTGGTATTTTGACAAACCATTATGCACAGTAACCGGAAAATATAGCTATGCCTTTATCAGCATTATAAATAGGTCGAAATGAAATAAAACCGCATTAAAATCGCAGCTAAATGTGGATGACCTAAGTGCAATGAATACTTATTCGAATTGAGGAAAATGTATGATTCATGAATTCATCGTGTGTATAATATGCTATTATTAATAGCTAAACTATCCCAATTCTGAATTATTATTTAACTTAAAACAATACATAAGAAAAACTTAAAACAATACATAAAAAAAATAATAGTCAGGAATGCATGCAAATTATTGCTTTGAGCAATAAAAAAATGAAATTTGGTTTTTAAGGATAGTTTTTACTTGTCTACAAATGCTTTCATAAATAATTTCTAGTATTTGTTAGTGCGAGTTGAAGGGTAAAAAACATTAAGTTCCTAATTATTTCTACAAATTCCATTTTACCAATCTATCTTCAACGCGGTATCCTGCGGAAGCGACGCGACGCGAAGCGAAGCGGACTACGCGACGAACGCGATCAACACAACGGCATTCCCTGCTTGTGGTCTATGTAGCTGTGTGTGGCGCGATGCGACGTAATAGGAATCTGTTTCGTGTTGCGTAGCATCGTGTCGCATCGCATACGCTGAACACTCTTTAAAAACTAAAAAAATGCAATAAGAATTACATATTACATTATAAATAAAAATCAAAACTGGACTTCGCATGGAAACTTCAAATATTCAGATGAATTTAATCACACTTCATAAATATTATGTTGCATTTCATGAAAGAGCCTTTGATTTGGCAGTCGTCAAATTTATTTATTTCAAATAGACTAGAAGACTAACGATAGAAATCCATTAAAAACTAAAGTGGTCTTTAGATAATAATTCGGATAGAGAGGTTACGAATGCGTAATAAATGCATCTAGAGGCGCGTTGGAAATTTAGAAAACGGGTCTGCATTCGGCTCGACAACTCGTTGCGTAACTACGCACGCATACGCGCTTAGCGAACGTACACGCCTGACGTAAAGTGGCCCCCGACTCTTACTCTAATCTTAACACATAAAACAATGAGATGGAATAGTTTTCGTTACCCATGGGCCATTACATACTGGACTAAACTGAAACAAAGTTGATTTCCAACGTATCTACAGGTAGATCTATGAATTAAGCAAAGGATTTTTATGCGGATTTAATCAATACACAGTTTTCAAAGAGAAGGCTATTGCTTCTCAACTTACCATTGGAAACGCAGCTGACTATGCATAAAACAGCATTGTTAACGACCGTACAAGTTTTGGTCCGAGGAAATGACAGACGAAATCAGTGGTTGGTCCGGGGTCTATTTACGTGATCGTAAAAGTTATGTACCCATCTAATTTTGACAGGCTTTCATCGCCGCTGTTAACATACAATTCTTACCGAGTTTCTTCGCACCACCAAGTGCCACTGACACTGGGTCAGTGATTTTTTTTTTAAATTATTTAAGTTACAATAAAAGCTGCGAATGCCCTAGTCTGAGAAGAACTCAATATAATAAAATTATTATTATAAAAACAAAAACCCGACTGCATAGAAGTTATGAACTGAAAAGAGAAAAACAACGATCACTATATCTATATAAAATTCTAAATACTTTATGAGCGGGGACAAAATACTTTATTTTCTGCGGGGAAAGAAAGATCTACCAAAACTACGTTTGTCCCCGCCTGCAGCACCATAAAGGATTTAGAATTTTATATAGATATAGTGATCCTTGTTTGTCTCTTTTCAGTTCATAACTTCTTTGCAGTCGGGTTTTTTGTTTTTATAATAATAATTTTATTTGAGACCTTTTCGTTTTAGTTTATGGTATACATTGACATATTAATACTATGGACTTCGGGTCTAATGCAAAATTTACGTCAAAAGTGTCCCAAGATATTTTATACACACTAGGATGTATTTATGTTTTTATACACAAAATAACATTGTAATGTATGTCTTATCATCTTGTTATACAGTCTAATTTGCAACGGTCTAATTGCATGCAATAAGTAATCACCTTCGATTGACGGTTACCATGGCAGCCTTTTTTTGACATAACAGCTTCTCGTGAAAATAGGACAACATAAATGGTGTGGAGTCGGTAGCTTTCAAATTTTTTCGGCATCTTATATTTATATATTATATTTACAGCAAATTTTAATTTATATTTACATATCCCTGACCTCTATATGCTGGGATAAATCTTGTAGCAAATAATAATTGTTGTAATTATCTTGTATAAAATAATAATTAGTTATAATAATAATTAATTACAAACCAAATCCACTAATGTACAAAATGATATGCCACTCGACATAGTTCTTTACTTTGAAATTTTAAGTTCTCGATATTTTCCTCTTTTTAATTAAACTGAAAATATATTTTTTTACTTCAATAACGTAAGATCACTTTTTTAAATAACTGTTCCTAATTTCATGTAGATAATTCTTATAGTTATCAAATTAATATACCATTATGGTAAAAGTTATTTGATTAATATTCATGACATAAAAAATAAAAGTTGACATAAAAAATAAAAATTTTTTGAATTGAAAATAATCAGATTATTTTCATTCAAAAATTAAATAATTAAATAATTCAAATGTTAAACAACAAAATAACTCTATGCAGTCGTTGTTCTAAAACATTCTATTGCTCACGGCAGATCCGAACTAAATGTGGTTAATTAGATAAACATATTGCACTCCTTCTATCCTAGACGCGGGTAGCGTATGGAAAAAGGACAGATAGATACTTTTGTTCATTTTGGTTGGTTATGCAATTCGTTTCTATAGTTTATTAAAATTTTAATAAAATAGCCTGTTTCTAAGCAAAATAATACTTTAAAATCATCAGTAAATATTTACTTACTGAAAATATGGTACACCGTCTTCTTTTCTCACCTTACTCGGGTAGTTCTTACAAGTTTTTTATAACACATTACGGCATTATTGACGTGTATTCTGTCAATCAGCTAATATGAGACTGAATTGCGATTGGAAGTCATTTCGCGTTTTGGCTTACTTTTGGTTCGGACACTTTTTATCGCTGACCCGAAGTCCATAGTATTAATATGTCAATGATGGTATAGAAATGACTCGGTACACTTTATGCCATTTTTTGTTAAAACGGTAATATAAACATGATATGATATTTATATTTTTGAAATGGCTTTTTTACAACCTTCATTTGATACCCATATTGCTAAGATAGAAGAAAGATATACACACATCCCCCCTTTTTTCCCCATTTACAGCCGCCGTTTAGAAAATTTATATAGCTTATGTCACTACCGCAATTTTTACAAATTCAACGATACCTCACATGTCAAAATCCATTCAGTCGTTAAGGACGCGCGTGCCGAAGAAATGGACATACATACATACATACATACGCTTGAAAAACATAACCCTCCTTCTGACGCAGTCGGGTAAAAACGCCAGGTTTTCTTTTTAACCGACGAAAAAAAAGGACTAGGAGTCGGTGCCAGCCAAGGTTTCTACTTTAAGGACGTTACCTAGAACCCACAAACTGCTTTACTATGTAAAATAAATGTTCCTTTAACTTGGCTGGCACCGACTTCATAGATATGCTTAAGTAAATTTAAGCAACTGAATGATACAGTTATTTTTTACTTTTTAGTGCGTTTTGAGTCGGTTCTATTTTTTGTTAATTTTTTTTTGCTATCACCATTTTAATGATATTATTTAAATCTTAGTACCCATATTTATAATAATTCCCACCAAGTGTTTTATAAACATTACCATACATGAACGGAAAGTTAGTAGCGAGATTACTTTCAGTTTTACAGTCAAGGCCGTCGCTTGAACCGGCTATGCTTCGAGAAAAACGTTTTATGGTAAATGATTATAAGGAAAATGAAGGGAGCGTGACGTTACATAAAAAGAGCTTTTTTCAGACGAATATTGCACGCTATGTGCTTGTTCGTATCGTTTTTCTATATACAGGATGTTTAGTTGCTTGCTGCGGATTTTTTTTTAAATTTTATATTTAGCAAATAAAACTAATGCAATTGTAGGTACCGATAACAATATTAATATGATAATAAGTTAGTTGCCTGTCTTGTATTTACGTTTGAAATTCTACATACATTGTTAGTCATTCTGAAAAATGTAGTATTCCCGAAAGGTTATTATAAAACCCAATATACGGTTGAAGCCTCGAGCAACATTTTTTATTAAATTGTCTGTTTAATAGGTAATGATAATAAGAGAGAAAAGGATAAAAAGCGATCTGAGCAATACAGTGGCGATTAAAAAGTCCGATGATAATGGTAATGATTATAAATAGGCAATATTGCCATGCAAATGTAATGAAAACATTGTAACCCTATTTATTATACCTTTCGTAATACTTTTACATGATAATTTCAAGTATTTTTCAGTAATAAATGGTTTTATTATTATTATTAATAGTTTTAGATACCTACTATATATTTGTTTTTATAAAAAAGGGTTTTATTTAAGCCCAAACAAAAGTGTTATCGTGTCGTAACAAGAATAACGTAATTTATGTATATCTGTTATAGCATAAATGGAACATCCTATACACTGGTAGTAATCAAGGTTTATTTCCACTTTTCATTTTGAAGCCCAGTTCGTGATTCAAGTGACACCTCATTTGTCAAAATCATCGCGATAAAGGCTTTCTTTTTTATCATTGACAAGTTTGCGCTTGACTGCGATCCCATCTGATGATAAGTGATGATGCATTTTAAATACAATCGCTTATGTTTGCAATAGGCAGGGACAACTGATAGATATATAGATAGATTCTTGAAAATGGAAAATTGAGTCCGAGATTTCGAGTCTGAGTTTGTGCCAGAAAGTACTGCAACCAAACTTATTTCTGCTGCTACTGCTTGGTAAACAGTGCAAAGTATTCAATCTGGGAATAATGCTGGAAATACGCTGAATAATTTACCACGTATTTTACAATCGTATGACTTGTGTATGAATGCAAAGAACGCAAAAATAATAAGAAGATTAAATTTTATTCATATTGATATAATGGTTAAATAATTGGTACATTATTGACGACATTATAACCTCTTTATTGTTAATATTAACATTAATTTAAATTATTATTGGTAATATTAACGTGAGAGTAATGTTTTAATATTTGTATCCATAGGATGTCATAGTAAGACGTTAAATGTAAAATGTCACATTTATTGTTTACAAGCGGCCCGCCCCAGCTTCGCACGGCTACAATGCTGGTACTAATGGCGGCGCACGCTCCGCGCGAACCCCAAACGCTCGACCCTGCATTTTCAATCTTACATATCTTGGAAAATATTCATTTAAATTACATGCTGTAAAGGGTAATAGTGATCTATATTGAATGCACAATGTAGTTAGGATTTTAGGATCCAATTGAATATTGGATAAGGATTAATACAGTATTGCTTAAAGTGGTTGAAAATAAAAGGTAAAAAATTGGTTGTTTTGGGCTATCCCTAAGAGATATACGATCGCGGACTTTTTTGTTGAACCTTTTAAGTTGTGTAATACTGTAGAACATTATTTTGATATATCTCTTAGGGTTTAGCCAGCGTTTGCAATGTAAGCGCAAAAAATGCGGTAATTTCCGACATCACATCAGAAACTTCTAAAATTATCAGTTTCTCTCTACTACATTGTGCATGTATTATACACATAAACCTTCCTGTTGAGCCACTCTTTCTGATAAAAAAGCTGCATGAAAATCGGTTGCGTAGTTTTAAAGATTAAAGCATACATCCGGATAATCATAAAAAAGCGACTTTGTTTTATACTACGTAATGATTATAAGACCCAAACGAGACATAGCTTCATTGAAGTGTTCAAAGGTTTGAACTTATGTCTGGCACGGGACGTGAGATGGCCGTTCAAATACGTGTACAAAGAAATGCAATTTTGCCCTCTTGTTTGTGGCTAGTCAACGCTCTTTGGAAAGATGTGTTTGCAAGCCAGTCTGGCAGGTTGCTTCAATAAGTATACAAACTAGTGTACAAAGTTCGTTCTATTAACATTTGAACGCTCTAATAACATTTGAACATAATATCTACGTATTATGTATTCAAATGATTGAATCCTCCCCTCTCCTATGAGGAGGGAGGCCTGGCCCTGTAGTGGGCCATTAACAGGTTGATAATGATGATAATGACGATGAAATGTTTGAATCTGTGTCTGGCGCCGGCATAGTAATTGCTGAGTTTTTGTCTTCTAAAAACGCTCTCAGAAAATCCGTGATACATTAACTACATACTTACCAATAGATTTATTTTTATTAAAATGCTTTTATAAAGTTTATTGAATAAGAGAGACGAATATCTTAGCATTCCATGGATTCACCGTGCGGGTGCCGGGTAAACAAAATACACGGGTGTAGGTTTATACCTAGGCGCGCGTCAACACTCACCTCCTTTAGTATTCCGCCCGAAATTCGGAATATACAGTTTAGATACCATATGGAGCTTATTTAGCAGGTTGTAGAGAGACTTCGCTGGTATACCCCTCGCACCCACTTCTACCGCGTATAAACTAACCACATAGCCATTTTTGGTTAGTTCATTAGTAAGGTCATAATATTTATTCACTTTGAATACATGGTCTTTAGGGATGTTTGTTTCCCACGGCACTGTAAGCTCAACAACACGTTTGATTTGTTTGGAAAAAAGAAATATGTCCGGTCTAGATGTCGTAATAGCTAAGTCTTCCGGGATTTTATAGTGCTTTTCATACGTGTCCATTAATATAGTCCAATCAGGAGCAGAGCCTAGAATTGAATATAATATACTAATAGAGAATATATTAATTTAATTTAATTTCTGAAGTGATTGCTATACAAAAACCAGCACGGTTTGACAAGTAATTTCTCAAGTAGGTTAACAGCTACGAACTAATTCAAATACAAAGCGGCTCTGTGTCGCACACAGTGTCTCAAATAGATGAAAATAGGTCAGATGCACCATGTGTCAACACTATCAAACACTAGTTGCTCGCATACGACTTTGTCACGGATTCACGTTTTTTTAATATATACTTTGAAATTTTAGTAGTAGTAGTGGCTCTTTGTGTTAGAACTTGTCCGGGGACGTCCTATTGGCATGCATTATTCTCCCAGCAAAAATCAGCGCTGTGTTGAATAAATGTCAGCGGCTTTACAGGCACAATTACATCTAAAATCAATATAATCTAAAAGGAGAGAGAGGTTTGTTCCTCGAATAGATCCAAAAACTGCTGATTTTTGTGATCGTGAATATAAAAAATGAACTCGATTGTCAAAACAGGTCATATGTACCAAATGTGAACATCATCATATATACAACGGGATCTTAAACAGGTCATGGGTATTTCAAAATTTGTAATTTTAAATATAAATTTTCATGTTTTACCCTAATATATTAGGATCATATATTGGAATAAATAAAATAATAAATATATAAAACCCACTTCGGCTGGTGGGAGGCTTTTGCCGTGGCTAGTTACCACCCTACCGACAAAGACGTACCGCCAAGCGATTTAGCGTTCGGTTACGATGTCGTGTAGAAACCGAAAGGGGTGTGGATTTCATCCTACTCCTAACAAATTAGCCCACTTCCATCTTAGATTGCATCATCACTTAACATCAGGTGTGATAGCAGTCAAGAGCTAACTTGTAGTCGATAAAAAAAAATAAAAAAAGACTAAATAAAAAAAGACTTCAAATCGCACTAAATAAGTAACAAATAATTGCTGAATTTATGTTACTTTACTTTTTAGACAATAAGTAATATATATTTTTCCAAAAGTTTTGAATATATTATTCTATGTATACTTTTGGTTTCTAACTTCGATCATACCTTATCCTCACTTTAATCGATCGATTTTAGCCATATTGTCATGGAAAATTCTACATTTACGGTTGGTTCTGCAATCTTTAAATAATTATTTTTGTGGAAAATCACAAATTATTATTACTTATTGGTGTTAATAGTCAAACATAAATTTACATAAAATTTTCCGTCTAAAACACAAAACGCATATCAACAAGGAACAAAAAATATGAATTCTAAAAAACTTGATAAATGCAAATATCAAATGAACACTAGTCAATATTTTGTTGGAAAATTCTGCAATTAGATACCATTTTGTTAATTACGCCGTACCAAAGTCTTATAGTGTATATTTATGGAATAAAAATATTGTAAAACATATTTTAAGAATACAATGATTATATTCTTATCTCTTAAATTTGTAAAGTTCATGTTATTCCTCTCCTACCCTAAGTACCTAAGTTCCCCATACTAAAATTATTTTATAGTCATAACATAATTATTATTTAAAATATTAATTTCAAAAACAAATCAATTCTCAACACAACAAAAATGGAGTACTTATTTACTTATTCAGTTCAAGTTTGGACAACAAGGTACACGTAGGTAGTATTTCCAAGGAAATCTCAATATATTCGTTTCTCAAAGTTTTCCCATTTACCATAACATTTGAATAGGGAATGGCTCTCGATGATTTTCGCGGTTCGCGGCGCGTGTTAACCCAAATAAAGGGCAGACATTGGCTCAACTTGTGAACACTGGTTTCTATTCTTGAATGATATTATTTACTTACGGGGTGAATTTGATGATGCCTTTATTGGTTTAAATGAAGTTCTTCTTTATTTAAAGGATGAGGATAGGGGTTGGATAAAATGGCTTTATTATTATTTATCGTTTTTTGGTATTAGATATTATACATACTATAATATGTCCAAATGCGGTAATTATACGTAATGTACTAAAGTTTATAAATAATATCATATTTATAATACTTTCCGGCTTTCTATGCAAAGGCGATTAAGTGTAGTTATTACATCAATATATTTTTTTTATAATTTGTGAAGTATTTCGTAAGTTTAGCTTATTGTCATAGTTTTTTTAGTAATAGTGGAAGGGACAAACTGTGGAATATTTAGGCATTGGTGCTCAAGCCAAGCTTCATGTGCCAGTATTTCACCGTCTACTATAACCCTTCAGATTGAAATAAATTAATGCTGTTTTTTGCTGTATAGTTCCCTAGACGAGCTCTATCATACAGAACTCTATTGCGAATATAATACCAAACCGTTCCTTAATCATTAATTTTTCTATAGAAATATTTTAATATTATGATGATTGTCCTAAAATATTTATTGTATACATGTATGATGATTATCTATATTATAATTAAATAAGTTCATATACAAATACCGTGTGAGAATATATTTAGATTTAAGTAAAAGTTTCAGTCATTACATTTCAAATTGATTCTAATAATATACATTATAAGTAGTACGTTCACGAAATAAAATAGTAAAGTTTATGAATTTGCATTTTATCATCATGATTTGCAAAACTTCATTAAGGATGAATTAAAAAAACTAGTATGTAATAGTGGTTTTTTATTTCATTAATTCAAGTTTAACAGTAATTAAAATGCGTAATGCTAAATACATAATGCTATCTATACAGTGCAAAGCCCAGTTTATTATTCATTAAAAATAACCCATAATCAATAAATAGACGTTGCCTTGCGTTGAATTATTTATGTTTTGTGAAGTAAAAATAATTAATTTTAATAAGTAAAAAATGTATTAATTAAAAATTGTCTGATAAATAACGGGAAGTCCAGCAGTTAGTAATATAACTTATGTCAATCTATATATAACTTATGTGTAATTTAAACGAAACTAATGATACCTCATATCTTAAAAATTGTTAAATTACTTTTGCTCATAGAGATAAATATCTACGTTTGCTCTTTTCTGCATGGACAATTGTCCTAAAATGAAAAAACAAATGAATACATTTATTGCGTTCAATTGCGCAAATTTGTTATTTACCGCTTGATCTATTAGCATTCTAAGGAGCAAACCCTGAAATTCTGAGGTGCTGAATAAACATAGAGTAGGTGTATTCAGAGATTAACGATTACCCATAAAAAGATGAACACCGTTGTCGCGTCTGCATAGTCATTGCTCTATCCGCTGACCGTTGCCGCGGCACTTTGCGCAACTCGGTGCAACCGTCCCCCCCTTCCCCCCTCCAGTACGCGTGCGCGTGTGCTGCATTCCGGAACCGGGTCGCAGCCAAAATTCCGCTCCCACCAACGTAAGCTGGCCTCCCCCCCGAACAGGGGTCATAGCGCAAATAATAGGCCTCAGAGGTTCAACGTGAACTGGCCCGGTATACGTGCACGCATGCAAATGTACAGTTATACTGTAACGGAGTGCTTGGGAATCAAATCGATACGGTATCGGCTCGTGCTGGCTGTTTTTAGGCCAAATGGTCCAAAATTATAGAGTCCGGTGGGATTTACGAGGTTGCCGGTCCAACAGGTAATTTTATTGCCTTTATTTGTGTCTCTTGCATCGCTTTTGTTTGTATTCGATGTTCGTTGGTGCATTTTATTGCGCGTATGAGTGTTTTTACGCTGAAGCAGCTTTAGGCGTTGTCCCTCTGATTACGTAATACTAAAGGGTTTATTGCATTTCTGTTTCAAATTAAATTAGGTTTTCATTTATTAATTTTATTTCATTAAACAAAATAGAAGTTTTGCAATGATTAAGTTAAGTGTCTTTTGCAATTCTTAAGATTTATTCGCGATTTTTACTACTGATTTCCCACGTAATTTCAGGTGGATAATCTGGTTATTTGCGTCAACTACAATAAAAAGAAATAGAATCCTTTAAGTTTAAGAAAATTTCTTGTCTTTGACAAATACCTTTTTCAAATCTCTTCATTTTATAGGGTATTTTTTGTAATCATAACAACGACTAGCTAATGTTAAGTGCAAAACTATCGCCGAAAACCCGAGCATGGCTTCGCAGGGCATGCAAGTAATTGCTTACGTCATATAAATTGTGTATATCAACTATAGATATTAAGCCTCATGTACCTGAAGCTACACCAGTAACCTTCCTCTGTAGACCTGCAGTAACACTGCAAACAGCTAGGCGGCAGAAATAGGAACTACAGTAGCACTTATCGGATTAACTAATTCACAAACTCTACGTACTATTACATTCATTATCTACGCATTATTAGGTAGTTATGAGATGTGCAAAAGAGATTATTATATAAGTTACTAATGAGTTACTAATATATTCTTCACAGTTCGATGATCATCGTATAATAATTGGCTCACTTAAAACTTTTACACGTTGAAGACTAATTAGGTTATTAAATTCAAGTTGTGGCTATAAAAAATAAAACATGTTTCATTGATAAACAATTTTACGATGTTGTACGCTTAGCATTTATAGAAACTAGGCAAGGAATTCGTGAATTAAGTCTTTCTATATTTACCGAAGATTTCTCTTTAATGACCTCTTGTGTATGGTTGTAAATGCGTTGCTTTACATGATGTTGTAGGTTCGTACTTCTTCACTACAACCTACTACGTTATTCGCCAAAGTCCAGTAATAAAGAGTTCTATCATTATTAATATCCGATCGCACAATGTTGACGAGAATCTGTTTTAAAGTCAGACTCTCGTCAACAGCGTGAGATCGGCGGCACAACAGTGCCGTCAACTCCGGAAATGTAATAGAGGGCACGCTTTCCGGCAAAGACGAGGAGAAGTATGGGCAAATGCTCCGAAAAATAATGACGAGAAGAAAAGAAAGACAATAAAGTCAGTCAGCAAGATGAAATGCCATGCAATACCGTGCTGGCTCAGAAGTCAAAAGAAGAGATTTTCTTAAAAAAAAAACGATTCTCGTCAACATACCAATACCTGTTGAACGGAAGTGCCGTCTGACGTCAATTGACAAAATACACGCACAATCTCCAACTTTTAAATTGTTATGGTAATGTTACACCTCTTTATTTAAGCCTATTTAGCAATCTTATTAGGCTTACAATTGTAGAAACATGTATTTGTAAACGCTTCACTTCTATTCTTGTTTTAAAAATACCTGTTATGGATTTTATTCATCACTATCATCTAAATCTAACACCTATCCTTTTTCTTTAAGATATTGGAACCAACTCATTGATTTAATTTGGATTGGCGCTTTTAATAATCATAATATATATGGAACGTTCTTTCCAGAGAAGAAAATTTCCATAAAGTCCAAACGAAAAAACGAATTCTAATTTGTACTGCGGAAGTATGGAAAACCTCTCTGGCTACCATTTTCCCTCTCATGGTATATGGCCGAAGTAGTAGTCTTTAAGGCTTTAAATAACTAACTCTGACTCGATTTCAGAATCAATTGATTCGTAGATCCAATCAATGGCAGTTCTTTGGTTGTATAACTTCTATTTCGGCGTTCCTTGATAGTACTATCGCTTGCCGCCAATCAATACACATTTCCGCGTTGTAATGGGCGAGTTAATAAATAATGCGCTGGAGTAACGTGGAAACTTACCAGCTGTTATTGAAACTATCAAAAATGTACACGTTACCTACCTTGTTTCCCTACGTTATCGATTGTTGTAAGCCTTAACTTAAACAATAGTTCAAACTGTTGATTAACTTGAGAATATAGTTTGCTCGCTTTAAGAGTGTGGTATTACTAATGGTAGTATAAACAAATAATTAAGTTTACAAGCAAATCTTCCATTTTTTACAGGTTTCTATAATATCTAGTAAATTATTTAACTTAAACCAAACATTTAAGTTTATTACAAAAATTGTAAGATAGTTCTAATGTAAGAAATATCAAAATATGATTAAAATCGTCAAAATACTTTTTTTCAATTGAAATTTAAAAAAAGAATTAGACTACAATTAAATATAATTAAGGTATTTTCGGGATTTAGCTTATTATATTTATCTCACTAAATTAAAGCGGTCATAAATATATTCGTCACATCAGTGTAACGGTGGTCGTCTCTCGTTGCAGGGCAGGTATCCGAGGCGGCCCGGGCATGGACTCCCAGCAGCAGCAGTACTGTCTCAAATGGAACAGTTTCGGCTCCAACCTGGCCACGTCGTTCGCGAACCTCTGGAACTCGGAGAGTCTCGCCGACGTCACCTTGTACTGCGAAGGTAAGTTTTTAATTTTTTTAGCCGTTCGTTCGTTTTTTAAGGATTTATTTGACCCTTATGGGATAATTTCTTTTTTGAAAATAAAGATTCTTTAACCACATATGGGATACAAAAACTACATCTCTATTGATATCAACTTGGATCGACACTTTTGCTTTTAAAACTAATAATTTAAACACGGCAGTGCTAGAGTAAATGTCTCATTATTAATAACTCAGAATTTAACTACAAAATGTTGTCAACCGTATGTCTTTCTTGGATAGGCTTTTTAGCGTCGACCTTCGAAATATTGAACTATTCTTTCTTGACAGAAATTCGCAATTCGGCTTGGAGGATCAGTTTAATGCAAATAATTAAAGTACATCAAGGATCGATGGCCCATTATGGACACGTAATACCTCAAGTTGGGAAATACTGTTAAATTGAATACGGATAATACAAGCAGACATTTGTGTAGACAGACGAGTAATATGTAACCGTTATCTCTTACAATCTTTAATTCTTTCCTTTACGCAAAAACAATGTTTTCCTTAAAAACATACTCGTACGTGATTGAACATTTGTATGTTATCAATTGTATCAGCATTATCATTTATTACGGCGCTTAAACAATGTGATAAACAATAAGTTTATTACTGATAATCATTGACCGGCACCCTGACTTTGTTTGGCTAGGATGGGGCTTTTACAATCTTTCCGACCTCGACTGCGCTGAGCTAACTGTTTTAATATGGAGTCTGTAGCTGTAACAGGCTTTTGGCCCAATAGTGGCCTATGTTGCTTCAAGTACGAAGTCCTTGGTTTTTTCTGTGTCGGGCTTTGAAATATTTAGTTTTTTTTCGTCCTAGAAAGTTGAAAAGTTTAATATGGTGTTATAACCCCGTGCCTAGTGATTGAGATTTGTATGAGTGATTGCATCAAGACCAATTGATGTAATAGCCGCAAGTTCGCTATCTCGCATAACTGCAGTGAATGTGTATATGTGTTGACTAGTAAAAATAATTTAAATATATTTACATATGACAAGACACATAAATAACATGTCATATAGATAGATAGTTGTATATTCACAATCGCATTGAAAAACAACACTAAGTGTGATTCATAAAAATTAATGAATGTGTCGAAAAAACAAGGCAAAGAACAAGTCGACAGGATTTTCGAGAAAAACATAGTTGATTTATAGCTTAAACTACATTTATTCAAGAATACCAAATTTTTTTTTGTTGAATACGATGTTTAAAATAGTAGTAATTGAAATGATGTAACGTATTTTTTTATTTATTTACCCCGATTTTACTATCTATAGAATGTTTTTCTTGTCAGATGATAGCGTGGGACAAGACAAAGACGTCTTTTTGAGCATTTGATTAAATAAATAAATTTTTGATCTCAGCGCCATATTTTGGAATTGAAATGATTTAATTACGTGAACTGAATGTATACACGTAATTAAATAGACTAACCATGCCCTGAGGTTCCAACTCACGTATTACCTTCGTTTCCCTCTTCGGCATATCAAGATAAAAAGTAGCCATTACTATTCCAGATTGTAATCTATTTCTGTTGTAATATTCATCCATATTTGTTCAGTTATAAATGGTGAAACTAATCCGACTTGTTTCGTATATTATAATAATAATAAATGTAGACGTAGAGGCATCACTGATTTAAATCGGATGTACGACCTTCCGTAGTAAAACGTGAGCTTCATTATATCCCTAGTTAAAACGCAGTGTGAATTCTGTGTAGAAAAAGACTATATTCCCAACAACGTCGAGGTCGTTGTTGAATGGATTCCGTTGCTTAATAAAGCGTTTCATGCTTGCACATCGTCTATTGTCCTTTGTAGATCTAATAGAGTATTTACTTACTACGAGTGTGTACCTGCTTCAGTCATTAAAAGTAGGTTGACGTACCTACATCAGTTATTGGAAGTTGGACATTTTGTAGCCGGACGCAAGCTTAATTTCAATTAAATTTATTGACTTAGTTTTTTGAGGAAATAAAATTGTGCTCAATATTTACATTTTTAAGCATAGTTTCGCCCGAATAATCTAAGTTTTAAGTAGTGAAAATACCTTTTAGTTGAAGTCTATAATAACATAGCAACATAAAACCAGCCATACGAGAAATTATTCATACTATCCCCTGCCCTGTGCCTGGCAGTCTAAGGCATAGTTGTTAGGCCTCATGTACCTGATGTCACCGACAATCACCAATTAGCAACCATACCCTTGGATATACTGCGATAATAACCACTGTAGTGATTAAAACTTGAGCTCTTATGTATTCTGGGGTAATACCAACTTTCTCGTTTGAGCTTTATAATAAAGGTTTGAAAGGGAATATTGTAAGTGAACTTTTTTAGTGTTATCTAAATCTAGGGACATGCTCATTGTGTGTATACGCTTTGCGGTGATGCTCTGTTATAGGCGCCGGTGATGTCACTTAGGATCTACTACTATATAGGTACTAGTACTTGCTCCGTCAATCATCTGTATAAAAATAAATCTGATTTCCTACTTCCTGTATGCGAATGCGCGCTGCGTCGTAACCTAGTACATAGAGTGAAGTTTTACGCTTATATGTTAGGCTTTCTATCTTGTAAAAGGCTCAATCATCAAGAACTTTATGCAAGGCAATTGCATAACATATTGCGTTTTTAAGATTACTTATGTCGTATTCGATTCCTTTTCGATTCCGAAGAAAAAATGCTTATCGCATTTTTTAAATGATTGTGATTGACTGGCATGATTCTTGCATGCCTATTTTGCATCTAGAAATATAATTATACATATTCAAAAATAATTGTAAATATAAATTTTGTTAACTCAGAATCGGTAAATAACCATAAATCTTACAAGTTTTACTAATTTTTGTCCGGACCCTTTTCAAAACATCCAAAATGACTCGAGATCATAATGACGCAGTTCCCGCTATCTTGGCTTGTCTATTTTGACAGTGTATGTCATTGTCAAAATAGTCAATCACATACTGACATTAACGTTCCGTAATACTTAGACTAAATAACGCAAATTTGGTTAGAAAGATTCCTTATTATACAGTATTGTTCTAGGCAGTATGTACTACTACAATCAAGTTACTTTTAATATCCGACATAAAAAATAAAGTATGTTATAAGTTTGACGTGGCATTCTGTGTTCTGTATGATTGTAAGGTCTGGAATGCCCTTCCAAGGCCTGTATTCCTTATTTCTACAACTTGGGTATCTTTAAAACAATAGTGAATAGGCATTTTCTAAGTAAGCGCAATCACTTTACCAATAATTTTATTACTTTGAGTGCGAGGCTATATCATTAAAAAAAAATTGTCTGTGCAGATTGAACTTGTATGTTAGGCTTTATGTCTTGTAAAAGGCTGTATCAAGAAGTATAAGGAAGGCCGCTGCTGAATAGATTTCGCAAACAATCCTATAATGTGTGCTAATTGAAGAGTTCGTACAACTCTGCGAAGGCTTTTGGTTACGTTTTATTGCAGATACAACATAAGACACAATTTGTATTTTCTTTGCAAATGAACATATAAATAATATCTCCTGTACGCCTCGCTTTTCTACGTTGAACTTGTCTGATTACCGATCCAAAGACAATATGATCACACAAGACCTTTTTTAACCGATGAAAAACGCTGGAGGATCTTAACGCATAACTTTTTACAGTTTTATCTGAATGTCATAATTATTTTTTTATTGAAAAGTGTACTTCCACAATGGCCCCATAGTCATCTTAGGATCTGATGATGAAATCCTGGAAAAAGGTGAAGGAACTCTTCGTAGTTTACTTTTATAGTTTAGCACGAGTAAGTTTAAATAAGTTCGCTATTGATAAGTCATTAAAAAGTAAGAAAATAAAAATTTATTAAAAAATTTAAACGACTTCAAAACGCACTAAAAGTAAAAACAACTGTTTACCTTTAAGAATATCAATGAGATATTGTTTTATATCAGCTTATTTAGTATGTCACTGTTGTAGAACATAGTACGGAGAGATATCGTAGAGTTTAATATCTGTTGTCGAATAGATCATCGAAAGAGTTAAAGCAAAGATTAATAAAATATTTGATAAAAATACAAGAGTGATGACTCATCACAAGATCTCCTAAACTATACATTCGATAGGCTTGTTACCATGGTTACTCATTTTGCTATGTAGATGCTCAGCAAGAAATGATTTCTCGGTCTTTACGCCGATAAAACCGAGGACCCAGTTAATTTAATGTATTAATGAAATAAAAAATGACTTTGGCATAAACCACTTAAATGACTTATGTATCACTTGTTATTTTGTTGCCGATAACTTGTTGAACTTTAGATATAAATAATAGTTATATGTATCTATAAAAAATAAACACATTCATTAAGGAATGTTAAATCCCGCGAGCGACATTGCAAATAGAAATGATTCTTCCCGCCCGAGTTTTCCTGGGAACTTTAATATGGGGGTATTTAAGGGGCGTATTAACTCTTTCCTCAAAGGCCGGCAACGCACTAGCAATGCCTCTGGTGTTGCAAATGTTTATGGGCGGCGGTAATCGCTTAACATCAGGCGATCCGCATGCTCGTTTGCCCGTTTTTTTATCGAATAAAAAAAAAATTCTCTTCCGAAATCGATTAATAGTAACAAGGATACATCAGTAGACAAATGTGCATCTTCTAGGCAAGGTGTAGGTGTAGGTGAGGGAACAAACTATCTTCAAATTTTATTTTAACTAGCGTTAACTTACGAAAAATCATTTCAAATCAATTTAATAGTTTTTGAAAGCGAACATACATACTATTAAATATGCGGACTAACAACGAATACAGAATCTTATTGAAATGTACATATATCTCTACATATAAATATAAAAATTTTTAACAAAAAATAGAACCGACTCAAAACGCACTAAAAAGTAAAAAATAACTGTGTCATTTAGTTGCTTTAATTTACTTAAGCATATCTATGAAGTCGGTGCCAGCCAAGTTTAAGGAACATTTATTTTACGTATTAAAGCAGTTTGTGGGTTCTAGGTAACCTCCTTGAAAGTAGAAACCTTGGCTGGCACCGACTCCTAGATATGCTTAAGTAAATTAAAGCAACTAAATGACACAGTTATTTTTTACTTTTTAGTGCGTTTTGAGTCGGTTCTATTTTTTGTTAAAAATTTTTATTTCTTACTTTTTAGTGATTTATCGCCACGTACCGTACTCGTACTATACTGTCATAGTATACTATATGGCACTAGTAGCCAAAAAGCTACCGATACCGAGACAAAAACCGAAATCGCTGGAAGCGTGCCTCCAAAATTTGAAGAGTTCCTTCCATTTCCCCAGGATCATCATCAGATCCTAACATGAGGACAATGGGACCACCTTGGATGTATGCCCTTTCTATTAAAAAAAGAATTATCAAAATCGGACAACACTGTAAAAAGTTATGCGTGGTCATACATAAAAAAAAAAAAAAAAAAAAAAACAAATATACGTGTCGAATTGAGAACCTCCTCCGTTTTTTTTCGTCGGTTAAAAATAAAGTGTTTGTTCTTAAATTTCTATTAAACAGCTTCGTACTAAATGCGTAGTATAAACGGTGTATACAAATAATATTTGTTGGTTGTTTTTGTTTTGGCTAACCTCTGAATTAGGTAGCGGATTGACATAGGCTAGTATATTAATGTTTAACTTGACGTTTAAAAGTGCTTAAATCAAGCCTATATCAAATAAATGATTTTGACTATGTATATTGATATTATTATAGACTTTGTATAGAATATGCGGGCAAAACCGCGGGGTAGGTACCGCTAGTTTCTAATAAAATAACATCTTCAAGCAAAGTTGACGTAATTATCGTATCCACATCCTGAAGGCGTGTATCGCTTGTACAACTCAAACAATTATCACAAGTTATCACTATTATAGCATTACCGTCATACTTACATGCAAGTCCCAAATCTTGCCGAAATTGTAGATAACGGGGTCGATGACACCAGCCTCCGATAATGAAAATTTTTTGCGGTTCGTTCCATACATTAACGAATTCCGTTGCATTTTTATATAAAGCGATAAGTTACACGTGTAACATTGCATGTTGTAGCTTATTTTTAAAAACAGATTTTTTGTAAAATTTACTTAAAAATATATTTTGTTAATTTATTTAAAAACGTAATTATTTGCGGATAGCGTAACGGCCCCTAGATATAGGGGTTAGCTGCGAATACCCAATAAGCAGTCGCGGACAGGGAGCGGTTCATCGGAGGGTCGCTGGGGAGCTTGTAGCGGAGTATACCCCAATAAAAGGCGTCAAACTCGTTGATGATGAACGTCGGTGGCGAGTAAGAACCGCCACTCAAAAATAAGTTCTTTGCTCGGGGAGATGGGCCTCGTCAACCTTGGCTGGTAGCTCATCTAGGAGAAGGTTAACTCTGATTTCAAAAGACCAAACATGGGGGGGAAACTTGGGGAAAATTTGGATGGCGGGACAAAAGAAAGTGTTTACACTACCCCAGGAGGGTACCGACTGCTCCGCGGAAGGAGAATCCCTCACTGACAATATGTCAGTCTGCCCCACGTATTCTGGGGGGGGCAAAGTCCGCTCACCCAAATCGTCGCAAGAAAGCAGAAGAGTGCCAGAGAAGAAGAAGGAAGAAAACGATGAAGAAAAGGAAGATCCATTTAGAAGAAGAGGTCTGCAGAGGACTCCACCGTCAACTACAAAGAAAACGCAGAAGACTTACCATACAAACATTCAACATAACAACGACACTAAAGAGCAGGCTCCAAAAAAATTGACACAACAGATATTTCATCCTAGTCTCTTTAACAAAACTAGCAATAGTGGCTCTACAACAACCGACAAAGAGAATACAGACACAAATGTATGGCAAAAAGATAAAATTCCTACTAGGACAACAAAAAGGAAAGATACAAGCCCAGTACAAAATGATACTAACAAGAAGCTTAAAAACACCTTAACTTTCCAGGTTCCTACACATAACAGCTTTGATATTCTTAACAATGAATCAGTAAAAGAAAACAAAACTGAGGGCAAAGAATACACTCCAAAACCTGAGCCCATCTTCGTTACAGGTGTCCTCAATATATCATCCCTAAAGGAGAAATTGAACAGACTCATTGACACTGACATGTATACTATGACCACGCTAAGATCTGGACATGTAATCAAAATAATGCCAAAAGACATTCAAACATACAAGACCATTAGAGAAGACTTTATTTCTACTAATATTTCACACTACACATATCAGTTAAAGAGTGAAAGAGCATACAGAGTAGTTTTACGTGGACTGCATGCATCGGAAGACATATCTCAAATAACTAAAGAGCTGGAGAATGTTGGACATAAAGTGAGGCAAATAGTTAACATAAGGCACCGAGCGACAAAAGATCCTCTGCCCATCTTCTATGTTGACCTTGAACCAAAGCAAAATAACAAAGATATCTTCAATATTAGATATCTTAACCAAATGAAAATTTCTTTCGAAGCTCCCTATAAAAAGAAGGAAATTTTACAGTGCAAACGGTGTCAAAGATTTGGGCATACAAAAAATCAATGCTATAGACCGTTTCGATGCGTGAAATGTGGAAATGACCATCCCACAACACAATGCACTAAAAAGCCCGAGACTGAAGCCACCTGCGCAAACTGTGACGAGAAACACCCAGCCAGCTACAGGGGTTGCAAAATTTATAAGCAATATAAAGATAGAATTACGAAGACTGCCCCGAAATACAAAGCAAATCAACCTACACTCACCCAAGAGGACAACAAAACAGCCACTGTGGCTTCAAAAGCCAATGTAGCTAGCGAATATGACTTTAAGAAAACATATGCTCAAGCCGCTAAGACCAATAAAACAACTTTCAATACGCGCAGAAGAAATGAATTAAATGACATGACTGATATAATGGAGACAATGTTGGAAAAACTGCAACACACTATGCTGACGATGATGGAAAACATGATGGACAAAATGATGGACCGTATGGTTCAACTAGTCAGCAGCCTTATGAAAAAATGATTCGAAACCTCCGAGTAGTAACTTGGAACGCCAACGGCTTGACGGAACGACGTCAAGAACTTGAAACTTTTTTACAAATTGAAAATATTGACATAGCGTTAGTATCTGAAACAAGGTTCACTCCAAAGTCTCACATCACATTTAATAACTACACAATCTACACAACTAATCATCCTACAGGAAACAGTCATGGAGGCACTGCAGTAATTATTAAAAACTGTATTAAGCACCACGCTTTACAGATATATCGCTCAGATAAAATCCAAGCAACATCAATTGCCATAAAAGATGACAAATTTGAAACGGTGTACGCTGCGGTCTACTGTCCTCCTAAACATACAATATCAGTCCAAGACTTCGCAGCTTTCTTCTCTACACTTAATAATAGATTTATCATTGGGGGTGACTGGAATTCAAAACACTTGCACTGGGGTTCCAGGTTAACTAGCACACGAGGAAGGCAACTATTCAAAGCAACACAAGAGATGAGACTGGAATGCTTATCGGGTGGAGAGCCAACTTATTGGCCGACTGACAGAAATAAGATTCCAGATCTTTTGGACTTTTTCATAACGAAAAATGTGGACAGAAATTACATAACTATAGAACCATGCATTGACCTTACTTCTGATCACACCCCAGTCATCTTAAACATCAACACAAAAATCACTCTTGTAAATGTCCCTCCTAAGATATACAATTCTAAAACTACAAACTGGGAAATTTATAAAAAAATAATAACTACAGAAACAAATCTAAAAAATAAGATGTCTACCACAGAAGAGTTAGAAGAGGAGTTAGAGAAACTTAACAAAATTATTCACAAGGCTGTAAACATAGCTACCCCTGAACGAAAAGGAAATGGGCAACCCCCAAAACACAACATATATCCCAAAGACATAAAACAGAAAATTTTGACACGACGTAAACTACGAAAGATTTGGCACACAACTGGATACCCATCAGACAAAGCAGCATTTAACAAATTCTCTGACGAACTAAAAAGTTATATAAACTCGATAGAAAATGACAACATTCAAAACATGCTCTCAAACCTTGACCCAACAATTGATACCAACTATTCACTGTGGAAAGTAACCAAAAATATAAAGCGTCCTAAAACCCATATTCCACCTATCAACAATAACAGAGGTGGTTGGGCTAAATCAGACATCGAAAAAGCAACAGTATTCGCAGAACATCTATATAGTGTCTTTCAACCACTCGATGAGAGTTGCCCTGAACACACAACAAAAATAAAAAAATACTTAGATTCACCAAATCAAATGTGCTTACCACTAAAAACTACAAGCCCTAAAGAAGTATTCAATGAAATCAAATTACTTAAGGAGGGAAAAGCACCTGGCTATGATCTCATAGACGCAACACTTCTGAAAAAGCTCCCATTTAAAGGAATAATGAAATTAGTACACATTTTTAATACCTGCATAAAACTTGAACATTATCCAGGTCAGTGGAAGATAGCACAAATAATTATGATACCAAAACCTGGCAAACCTCCCCAAATGGTAACCTCATACAGACCTATAAGCTTACTGCCTTTAATCGGAAAGTTATTCGAGCGTATTCTACTTAACCGAATGAAGAAACATTTAGACGCAGTACTACCTAACCATCAATTCGGATTTCGCGAAAAGCACGGAACGATCGAACAAATCCACCGTATTGTAGATATTATTAGCAGAAGTTTAGAAAACAAGCAATACTGTTCCACAGTGTTTCTAGACATCAGCCAAGCGTTTGATAAAGTATGGCATGATGGCCTCATTTTCAAACTAAAAAAGTTGCTTCCACACTGCTTTCTACCCATTCTAAGATCATACCTAGCTAAAAGAAGCTATCAGGTGAAATTTAACAACGATTTTTCTGACCTATATGATATCAATTCGGGAGTCCCTCAAGGCAGTATACTGGGCCCCATATTGTATCTCATATTTACTGCTGATATACCAACAAACAATCACACTACAACTGCGACGTATGCTGATGATACAGCCGTATTGTGCACTCATACTGATCCGACAACTGCTTCGCTTTTACTGCAGAATCATCTTAATGACATAGAGATATGGTTAAAACACTGGAAAATAAAACCAAATGAAAGTAAATCTGTCCAGGTTACATTCACACTAAGGAGAGACACTTGCCCACCGGTCAAATTAAATGACAAAATTATACCCCAAGAAGACAACGCAAAATACTTAGGGATGCATCTCGACAGAAGACTGACTTGGCAAAAACACATCTGGACAAAGAGGAAACAATTAGATTGTAAACTCCGATCTTACAACTGGCTTTTAGGACGAAACTCAAAACTGAATGACAACAACAAAATGCTTATATATAAAGCACTGTTGAAGCCGATTTGGACATATGGCATACAGCTGTGGGGAACAACCAGCAACTCTAACATCGAAATCCTGGAAAGATTCCAAAGCAAAGCTCTAAGGACAATGTTCAGTATTCCTAAATGTATAAGCAACAAATACATGTACCTCGATTTTGGCATACAAACGGTTCGTGACGAAATAGCCCAGTGCAGCCATAGGTATCAGGAAAAACTGTCCATACATGTAAATGAGCTTGCCCGATCTCTAACTCTCGATGGAAGTCATCAATATGCTCGTCTTCAGAGATACAGCATTGCTGATCTCAAACATAGATTTTCGTAACCAGCCGTAAGAGGGAGCCTGCCACTAGGGAATCTATGGCAAATATGAGCTCCTGGAGATGACTTGTAACTGAAATATTCAGTCAGAAGAGTGGCTTATTGTACCCATACAGATTGCCATGTTACAGCCTAACAAATGGAAAAATTTATTTAAAAAGGCCTTACGTTAGAGGTTTTTGATGTATTTGAGTATCTGGGGGTATCTTTCGTTATTATAAGATGTGGTAATTTGTTCACATTACGCCCATGTGAATTTACCGAAAAGGAGAAGCCACATATTTTGACTAAGCTGCAGTTTGTGAAGAGAGTAGTAGTACTTTCTAGAGTTAGGGCGTGTAGAGTTAAATGCTTGCTTTACATGAAATATTGATAACTTTATGACAGTGCGAGTCATTCTCACCAGTTCTCGTTTTGGTAACATTTTACATGAACATTTTTGGGATACCATTTCAACTATAGGTTCATAGGTTCGATTTAAAAAAGTTTATTCATCTAAATTTGCTCAGGCAGTACATATTATCAGCAGATTTAGATTATGGCTTTTGTGGTAGTTAATTACCAAACTATTTATTTTCGTGTAAAACTATAAAAATAACTGTAAATATCCCTTTTTAGATCACGGCTAAAAACTTCTGTCATCACTTCATTGATGATGATTGAATGATACAGCTTGGCTCTCGGCAGGCTTGAGGGTTTGTTCCATGGAGAGAAGGTCTCTTATGAGAAGGGTTGAAAGTCCGTTTAGACTTTCAACCTTTCAACTAATCGCGGGCGTCTTCTACATAATATGTCACAAATGCATTTGTATTTAAACTTTATGATGCGTTACGTTGACTATGACAGGAAAATATGAATACATTAAGGAAAATGAAATAGCCTTGAAATGTTAACAAGTTTACAATATTTACAAAATCAAATGCCGTTATCACTAATTTACAAGTGGCATTATTTCGCGGAAATATTATGCGTGCAGGCAAGTTTGACGATAATATTATTATCTATTCTATGACTTTATTGGGAAAACCCAGAATTCCTTCCTTTTCACTGCATTCGTAACTTTTATGTCAATATATTATCACTGAAACTAAACGCTCGATGGACATGTTAGTACTTATTTCATGATGAAGACTCTCACTAAGCGAAATGAAACTGATCTGAACTAACAATTCACACCTTTATATAAAATTGATTTTAGGCACGCAAGCTGATCTCAAATTTATGATTATTTATGATTTATTTATCTCAAACTGTTAGTAGCATTAGAGTCTTGCTTAATTATTGTCTTCATTTTTTCTAATTAAATTATTCTTTGTTTGTACCTTTTTTTTGCACACTATATCTATCTTTGTTTATTTAAATTATTATAAAAACAAAATAACAACATTCTAACAAATAATTACATAAGAAATTGAACTTTGCATTTCTGTGTGTGAGGTCACTAGTTCATACTACTGAGCCAGTCGGGTTGCCGAAAACTTACACGTGCCGAATTTTACGCATAAACACGGGGTTATCTTATCTGGGAAGAAGCGCTCGAAAACAAATGACGGATGCACTTGTTATCACCTCGTAGACAACGTACCGGCCATTCGTTTCACCGAAAGATCTCGACGTAAATGATGAATAAATCAAACTTAATGATGAATGAAAAAATTAAAGATAAATGAAAAAAAAAACAATAAGATGCAAAAAGCTGCAGTAATAATTCACAATATCAATTAATTTCTATCAAATTAGTTATTAGATGATGAAAGGCGGTCCAATTTTCTCAAAACATATTTTATTATTGAGAAATTCATCAATGAAAAATAGTACAACAGCGAACAATAGACATCCTACAAATTATTATCAAGAAATAGATGAAATAGATGGTTGCTAGAAAATTCGTCTACGTCAAAATCGACCGTTTTGCTGCCTACGCAGCGTCAGGTCAAGGCAGCCAGGGATTCATCCGGCGTAGCCTAGATTTTATAGATTTCGACGCAGGGCGCATGCGAATCCATTTGCAATCAATAAATACATCGCCGTTAGCACAAATTACGTATCCATAGAGTAATTAAATTTTCTAACAGAATATCGAGGCTAGCTGATGTAAGAGAGCAATAGTCGTTTGATAATTTAATATCTTCGTTTTGTTTTTGCAAACATCAAAAATAATTTGCGCGTATTTGTAAGTAATGTTATGCAATACTATACCTGGGTTTGAAGAGCTGTCTTTCCGCAATAATCCTCAAATAAAATCCAGACAAATAGAGCGTTGATAATGGAAGTTGATGGACATTTTGCTTTGATTATATAGTGTCGTTTAGTCCTTCCAGTGGTGTCCTAGAGGGGGCAAGATAAGGCAATTGGGAAATGGTCCATACAAGCGGAGAATGAAGACTTAGTTTAAGATTATGCAGATAAAAGAGTGCGGATCCAGCTGGAAGAATTGAGTTTCACGATTCTGTTTTGAGCTCGGTTTTTTACACGTGGAGGTTACCGTTATGGTTTACTTATCAATAATTAATTTAATAGTGATTAAATTGACCTATTTAGGTAAGATATTGCATTATTAGTAGGCTTGTGGATTGTGTGTTGTAGTAGGCTACTACGAGTGTGTAAGGTTTGATTAGTTTCACAGTGGGAGGCGATTAGAAGGACTCACTTCACTCTAGCATCACTCGGTCATTAATAGTCCAAAGGTTAAATAAATAAATATTATAGGACAATTACACACATCGCTATATAGCCCCAAAGTAAGCGTACTCGTATATAGCTTGTGTTATGGATGCTGGGATAACTTTTGAATATTTTTAAATATATTATACATAAATACTTATAGTATATAGTTAAACACCCAGACACTGGAAAACATCCATGCTCATCACACAAACATTTTCCAGATGTGGGAATCGAACCCACAGCCTAGGACGCAAAAGCAGAGTCACTACCCACTGCGCCGCTCGGCCGTCAAGGTTGCCAGTTATTTAGTATCAAACATAATATTTTGATTAGCGGCCACTAAAGGGCCAGGCCAGGCCTCCTTTCTGGTAGGAGAGGAGATATGGAGCATATATCAACCACGCGGCTCCAATGCGGGTCCATATGAAATATAGAATTGCATATTAACTTCGGTTAGGTATTTGACGACTTATTTTCGAGTCCGAAGTGATCGAGAGCGCGTTTAGAGGTGGAAGGGCGTGGGGTGGCGGGAGGATCGAAACCGGGTCGTCCAAGGATTGTTGTGTTTGATAGAGCTAAGGGCTTACACGTGTCTGAAGCTGAATGAACATGTATTTATTATTATATTTAAGTTTTCAGGTAAACAATATACGTACCGCTCGAAAAAGTGCAAATATGATGGGATATAAGAAATCAGTAGTTGAAACTATTAACCTTACAAACTCCTATGACTTTTCTTTATCGAAAAGTTGCCACGAGATATGATTTATAGTTATTTCCAGTAAAAAATACACAAAAATGCTACCTACGTTTTTTATTTTACTCTTAAGTTTACCTACGTTTATTAATGTATTTTTTCTTAATTAAAGAAGATACATACACTAATAATAATAATACTTGGAAGAGTGAGACTTTAAACCAGAAACCTAATTGCAAATAAAGAATGATTTGTTTTGATTAGGATCAATTCTTCAATCAATCATTTACCTTGCTAGAATATGGTTCTTGCATACATTAACTTGAATACATGGTTCTCAAAAGTATGTTTTGCTTCACATATCCTGCCACAGTTGGCTATGGGAGACGATGAATTAAAATTTATTAAGCCAAAGCTCTGTACGTTTTAACAAAGCGTAATGCAGATAATAATAAGGCAAGATTTCGAGGTCATATCGGGAGGTAGACAGGAGTGGGCGGCCCGGGTCTGAGTCTGGGGGGGTTGCCCCATTTCTGACGAATATGTTTTTTCAACTTATTTCATAGACTGTTTCTCTGAACACGCCAAAATTTCAGAACTTCGCCGACTAATGTCGCCCATTGAGATGTTCGTAAGTGGCGTCTTCTTTATGTAGGTGTAAAAATTGTATAATTATTTTTTTAGACGCTCTTCTGTATTATGTAATATCATTTGATGGCAGATTGGGGCAGCGGGAACCCTACATATTGTACGATTGCCTACTTGCAACTTAGGTGCAATTTCCACTTCAAGTAAATAAAATAAATTTTTGGCCATTTCATAAGGTGTTTAAGTAGATACCTGTAACACAAGTTTCTCTAGCCTTCGGACTAGACGGCTATGCGTGTATTTTTCTAATATTAATAAAATTGATAATTTTTTAAAAATTATTAGAACTTAGAACGAACATAGAAAAAGTCAAAAGAGTGTTTTCGGTTAACTGGACTTCTCCAATTAATCGAAAAGACTAATGTGTTTTTGAAAAATATTAGTCATTTAAAATGTGTACTTAAAATACGCCCTAGTATCAATATTATTGATATTAAGTTCACAATTATATATTCTGGCGGCGAAATTGAATCGAAACAGACACTTGTTGCGATTATTTTTAGATACCCGAGCACCTTTCTACTTGATAGCGATTCATGCCTCTTGCCTCCCGACTATGCATGACTGAATTTTTTTTTTACCAATTACTACGAAAAGAAGGTTTTATGTTTGACTTTTACTTCGAATGTTTGGATATCATTAGGTTTCAGGATCAACTATTCAGGAAATTATTTGATATTACTCAAAGGTAAGTTAGCTTATGTTTGCATAAGCAAGAGTAGGTTCAGTTCAAAATAAATCAAATTGTAGTACCTTAAGTCAAAAACCTCCAAATCTACAAACTCTTTTGAAACATCAAGACCTCCTGGCTTGAAATTTGCTCTTTTAATCAAATAATATTTATTTTTAATATATTTATTTTAATTAACAAAAATTATTTCTCTGTATCTCGAACATAGGAACGTTTTATTTGACAACCTTTACAACTTGATCATTTGGAATTTATTATCTCTATTGTTCGAACAAAAATAAGTAACCGACTTTAAGAACTTGCCGACAGTGTGAGTACACTATTGTTTCTTAGAAAACATTTTAGGCGTATATCTACAATAATAAATTTATGACTCATGGAAACACGTGTTTGTTTGCTTTGTGTCAGGTGTTCAATTTTGATTCCCTTTGAAATTAGAAAAATAGAGCAAACCAGTAACTCTGAAGAAGAAGAATTTTCTGCTCTTTATAGATTAGACAATGCTATAGATAGAGAACAACCAAATTATCTAAAGCAAAAAAAAATTACTGACTTTTATTAATGCCATATTTTTTATTTTAAAATGATTTGAAATAATGTTGATTTATAATAAATAAAAATATGTTTGTCACCTCTGCAAGTTGAATTTTTATTTATTTTACCTCTCTAACTCAAAATTTATAAGAATAAACCTCAAACTCTTTATGTCGAATCAAAATCCGCCTAAGTCGAAATCCTCCATAAGTTGAAAACTCTATAACTCGAATTTTTTGGCCTCTCCCTTGATGTTCGACTTATAGAGGTTCTACTGTAAATCAAATTGTATTACTTCAGGAAAGCTTCATTTACAAGCTCTTTTGAAATATCGAGCTTGCTGGTTTAATTTGCTTTTACAAATATTATTTATTTTTAGTATATTTATTTTAATTAACAACATATATTTCTTTTATCGAGACGGGTAAAAAAGTACATACTTAGCAAGTTGTGGAATTCACCCCCGCTTCATTTCTAGCCTATTATTTCTTAGTTAGGTAAAATGTACAATGTTGGTAGGGAGCATTCACGAGTTTCCAACCCCGCTGCGTTTTCAGCGTACTTTCCGGCGAAGATAGTAATGCGTATTTAAACATATCTCTCATTCGGTAGTCGGGTAAAAAGGTATAAAGGTACAAAGGTAAAAAGGCACAAAGTCGGTACACGGTAGAGCGTGTAATTCCTAAGTTGAAAACTTAGGAATTACACGCTCCGTTTTCGTTCGTTCGTTTCGTTTCCCAATACGTTTTCAGGCTATATGCGGAGTAAAACACATCTCTCTTTCCTTAGTTGGGTACATAGATAGGGAGTGCTATGATTCACCTTCGCTTTCAGCGCGTTTCTAGGCGCGTTAAAGCATATCTCTTATACGTAGTCGGGTAAGAAGGTACATAGTCGGCGGGGTGTGTAATTCACGAGTTTCCACCCCCGCTGCGTTTCCAGCGCGTATCCAGGCTATGCGGAACGCATCGGCGCCACTCTATCGACCGGCCGCTATGTGTGTCGCGAGGCGGCCCCCTGCCTGCCTCCCGCGCCCGCCGCCCGGCCCACCAGCTGACACAACGCACTCTGTCAATATTGTCGCCATGGCTTATGTAGGACTGTCCCGGGATTTTCATTATCATCATCATTCTAATTTTAATAGGCCATTTAGGCTAGGTGGCCAGATTACGCAAAAGAAGCAGGCTCGGTTAGTAGGCTTAGGGTGATAATGATATATGGTAAGGTGTTACATGTCCAGTAGGAAACCCTTTAACAATGTTTGATTATCTAATGATGACTGACGCTAATAATAGATCAGCTTAACGTGCTCTGTGAAGAACGAACATATGTTACCAGAAACTTTCCGAATTACTGAGAATTTTAGGTACGAAACAAAAGCTCGAAGTTTTCATCGCCCGTCCTTATAAGGCATCATGATTGGATCATCATCATTATCATCACCATCAGCCTGTATCCGTCCACTGCTGGACATAGGCCTTCCCGAGGGCACGCCACAACATAATTGGATGCTACATAGGAAAATAAGACTCCTGAAGTTTATATCTTTTGATTTGTACAATTTCGATATCTTTAAAACAAGAGCAAATGTCTAGCCGTCTAATTTTAGTCCACATGTACATTTATCTGAAGCTATCGTGAATTAGCGTAAAATTAAATTTAAACTTGTTGTAAACTTGAACAACAAGACTGCGGTTTACATCATTAGAGTGATAGTTCTATAGTTCCTATAGTTTCATAAATAATGTCGTGGTTCAGAGTTTGCACGCGGACGAAGACGTGAATGTGACTAGGAATGGTATAAAAAGCAATGTCCCGGATAAGTGTAATATCGGGTCTCTCTACGATTTGGCGCGTCATCGTATACCCTTGATTTTCGCCATCGACGTTATCGACATTGCAGCATTTGCAATTTGTGACGGCCCTGCAGAGATTACTTTTTTATTAGAACTTTTTGGAGAATTTACGATAACGGGAACAATGAAAGCATTGTTATTATGCGTTATATTATTTTTTAGATAACATCCTTGTGGTACTTGCATAAAATGTTTGTCTAGAAGCCTTAAATAGATAAAGCTTTTGCAATTTTAACCATATGTTAACGAAAGTAATATTTTCAAAAGGTAACACCCGACCATTCCAACGAAAAACAAAAAGTACTTCTTGAATCTATTTTATATTTTCTTTATTTGACTGAGATTTCTAATTACAAACTGTCAAATAAGTTTGAGTATTTAGGCGGTAGGAATATGCCTATCTTTAAGTCAAAACAATCTTTGTTTGAAATGTTAAATAAATAGGCTGAAAATACGTTTACAATACTTGCACACTTTGTACAGCTAAGTAAACAATAAAAATAAAAATAATTTACTTATATCCATTGGAATTAAAACGTGAGTGTTTAAGTTATATACCTAGCACATACTTTAAGTATAGTTGAATGAAGAGACTTAGTACTTATTGTTTATTTGCTGATTATTTATTTGAAATAAGCTTTTCTTTGAAAGGAATAAATACATTTTGTTCAAACTGTAAGTAGGCATGGTTATTACAAGGTGATAACTGGCAAAAAACTATAACAAATGAATTTACCTTATATATATAAATTAACGATCATTCGTTATTTGCCGTTAAAAGTAGTAAGTATTATGTCAGGTCTTTCATTATAATTTTACAAACCAAAAAATGTGCGGTAAGTTGCAAATATCTGTTCTAAAAATGTGAAGTTAATTGCTTAATTTAGATACTATTTTTAGATACAACATAATAATATTAATTAGAATTCCTTTATAACATTTAAAAATACTTGCATTAATTTCGCATTAAAATTGAGAGTAACTCCTATTAAAATATGGAACTATGACCATATAAAATACTCGTAACTTTTGCGACTTTTTGTAACATTTTCCGTGGATTTTAAAGCAGCTTTGCTGATCTGAGTATTCATCGATAGTTTTTAAGGAATGCCTAGGAAATCTATTATATAAAAATAAGTCGGGTTTTCCTTCTTGACGCTATAACTCTAGAACGAACCCATTTCCACGGTTTTGCATTCGTTGGACAGGTCTCGGGCTCCGTGAGGTTTATAGCAAAGAAAATTCAGGAAAAAGTTCAACAGAAAATCGGGAAAGTCTTTTTTCACATACAGCGCCATCTCTGATACATAGCATGTACTACAAACCAATATTTTAAGTAGATGGCGCCGGTGCGTGATACATTGTTTGACAGCTACTCATTGTTCTCTGCTCAGTTAATTGGTAATATATTTTCGGAGATATTACAAAATTTCTAAAAAGCGCGAAAATGCCGCTATGGCGTCTAAATTTAGTTCTTCTAACCTCCTTCGTGTTATATTATACGTACTGAATAGAGGTCAGCATTTTGGTACTGATATGCTTTCATGATCGAAACGTTAATACGGTGATGGATTTAGAATTCGATCTTTGTTCAAATATCTATATATGTAGTAAACGGAAGAGTTTGTTCGTTTGTTTAAACGGGCTAATCTCTAGATATGCGTGTCGGAATGTAAAATTATTTTTGTTTATTCTGACGGCTAGACTCAAGAGTGCAAAATACTATTTAATGTAAATTTCTACCCATAAGCTTGCCAAAAGTATATATTAATGTTAATATACTGAAATGTCGTACAATGTTTAACAAAAATGTAGATCTTTAGTACACGGTTTAAAATTAGAAGGGTACCTAAGAGGTTTTCACTTGGACGAAGTCGTGGGCGACTGCTAGTTAAGTATAAAATGCCGACAGTAGACAAAGAAGGAGGCTTGACAGTTCAGTCCTATGATTCTAGTTATGCAGTGCAGCGCATTGTAGGACATGGTTTTATCAGTAATCCAAACAACTTGCTAGATGTTCTGTTATGGATGATATTTATTTACGCAAAAATCAGTAAATTGCTTATTACGAAAAACCAATATAAAAACCGTCATTTCCGTAGCTTGGTATATTTAAGTTGTGTAAGCTATTCGTTACACTTTTTGTGTATGGGCTTAGGAGGTGGTGATTATATTGCATTTTTATGGCTTCGCGCGCTGGTGTCGATTTCGTGCTTGCAATTCACACTCGGAAAAATATTATAAAGTAAAAAAAGACTTATTCGTTTACTTTTTCAGTTTTATTCGTATATTAGTGTTTATTGAAAATTGACTATATTTTACTATCCAAATAAAATAAAGAATTATTTTATTGCATCAACTTGCTACACATTAATACAAATAAACTACAAATTAATTATAGTTCTATAGAAAAGGTTAAAAGGACATTTATTAAAAAAATAATGGAGAAATATATACAGTTTTAGGAATTTTAATTGAAGCGAAAAGTAAGTAGAAAATAACTAGAGTCAGATAGGTTGCCCAAAGAAAGTCATTATTAAAATGTTTTTTTTTAAATACCTAAATAAAAACTAGTTATAGCAACTACATATACGTTGTGGTAGGCAGTTATCTAGGATTCACTTATCTACAACCAAAAATGTTTGATAAAAATGTGAGTAGGTACTCAACTATGTACTATGCTCTATGATAAGTACTCGAACTAGCAGATACCCGCGGTTTCCCCCGCGTAATTCACGCTGCGTAGAAATATAAGAATACAAATTAGCGTAGGTCACTACTCATGAGTCTGGCTATCAGATACAAAAAGATTTTTAAAATACAACTCAGAGATTAGCCGACAAACAGATAGGTAAAAATTAAAAAAATAATAATTTAGTGTGTATGTGTGTAAGCGTTTATATATGTGTAGGATGGCGGCGACATCTTTTGACGCAGGTACAAAGACTGGAATCATATTCGAATTTGAGAGACACTGAGAGAGTAACTCCGAACGTGGCCGAGAGAATAACTCCGAACAGAGCCAGAGACTTGTGACACGGGTGTAGGTTTAAGGGTACCCTTAGTGACGCGCGTCAACACTCACCTCCTCTGTTCAAGTTATTCTCCTTGCACAGCCAAATTTGTCGAAAGAGGGTAGGCATAGTAAATAAACTAGGCCTTTGTATTCCAAGTAATCATAACTCAAGCTGAGAGTAATAATTAATTCGTTTGCACAAATTAATTATCAGAGTTGTCTAGGTTAAGCGATAGCAAAGTACAAGGTCTGCACCGCGCCACGCCAGAGCCTAGACTGCCAACCAGTTGTAGACCCGCTCCTTTTATACAACTTAGAATGACTCAAGTAGTGGGGTGAGTGGGGGTATCGAACGATGCGCAGCCGCAAGAGGGCGTAGCTGGTGCACGTGCAGTTCACAGACTTCTTTCTAGTCGTGTACGATGACGCAGGCGCCGTCATATGCATTTAGTAAATAGCTGTTAATTCGTAATTACAAACAGACACTTCAATTGTACATATTTGTATATCTACATGCCTTATCTCAGTGTATGTAATATTTCCTGGAGTGTTGTCGCCCTAGCAGCTGTCCACGCATCGTAGATACGCTGTTATCATAGATAAGTACCTATAGATAAACAGTACCTATGTGCAATTTATTACCTTCTCCTAAATAATATACTTTTTTTGAAGATAAGCAAGACTACATAAAAAAACACAAGCTTATTTAATGTACAGAATCAGTAATATATTTTTTTATAGATATATATCTCCTGGTGATCATTATATAATCAACCAAATCCCTTAACTTGTATTCGATCAGCGTAGTGGGCTAAAGCTCCATATTCTCTGTCTTAGTAGTAAGGTCGTACTAGTAACGAAGAGACTGAGAGAATGCATCTTTGTTGGCGTACAAAGTATCGCATTAAATATTTCCTGTGTAGGCTGTTACAGTTAAATGTTATGTTATGTATTTAACTGTTAGAATCGATTTCGACGCACATATCGGAGCGGTTTAGTTTCCACCAGAAATCAAGGTGTTGTGGCCAGGGGAGGCTTGGGTGAGGAGGCGACTGCTAACACCGCAACTCCCCACGCCTTCTCTATATTTAAGTGCATTATACGTAAAACAAAACCGCCCGTGGGGGGTCGCTCCCGTGTAGTTGTGCATTTGGGCCTAATCTACCCCCAGTGGGGTGCAGGGATGTTACTATTGATTGGGGTGTGTTAAAGGGTTAAATTCATGTGTTCTTTGAAGTTACTCGTATGTGAATTTCGGGGTGAGTTTTGGGGGTCTAATTTAAAGTTATAGTTATGTATAGTTTGTTTAAATTTGTAATAGCAAATATCTGTTTATTTGTACGTTCTAAATGTGACTCAACTCAACTCATTATTTTGAGCAGTGAGTTGACTTGCTTATGTGTACATGCACGATCACTACATTAAACATAATTATTTTACAGGGATCGTAAAACGCCGAGTGAATTTGTTTTTTATAAGAGAGACACGAGAGTTGTAAAAACGAAGTTTTGTGCTGTTACCTAGGTACATACTTTATCTAATCTTACAACAATAATGCTTTGAGCAAAGAAAACAATTTCTAATTACGCACACGCATCATGAAGCGCAATTTAAGCGACATTTTGATCTGTAAATACCATATGTTCACAAATAAAGTCATGTGTAAGTGTGCCATAGACCTTAAACTTCTTTACGAAAATAAAAAAAATGTGGAAATTCATTAAACACTCCGAATTCAAAGCTCTATCTGTACTAGTTAGTAGTTTAAAAAATATTGTTCCAAAAAGCACAACATAGAGGTCACAATATTTGAAGCAAAAGTTAAATAATGTTAATTAATATAAATATAATGTAAAGAAAATAAGGGCTACAATCAAAGCATTCTTCAAAAATTAAGATATCAAATCTCTAAAAAACTTTAATTTAGCTTAAGCTTGTTAAGCTCAAGACCAAACTACTACAAAATTTATGCTAAAGAAAGCCATGTTATACTTTAATTACATGGGCAAGTGGATCTATATCCTACACTAAATTTTATATTTATTCATAATTGAGGTAATATGACATGAAAGTAATAAAAAATATAATCTAGATACAACAAAGGTCATTCAAGCAGTTAACTCCACAGTGCCCCGACGCACGAAACAGGCTGGGTGCACAATTCACTTTCCCCTGCGTTTCGCGCACGCACAGGCCGAAAATCCAAAACGGTTCACCTAGTTTCCCGTAACCCCCCCTCTCCCCGCCTCCTTTCCGTGCAAGATTGATTTTCACGCATTTCGCTTGCACTTTCGTCGGGGGTGGTGTAGCTGTCTCGCTTTATCGGCCCGCACCGACCTTGAAACGGGGAGGCGCACACAGACGTCTCGCCGGCTCAGGGTTGTCGACTATGTGAAACTTATATTGCTGTAACATTGCGCTGCAAAACTAGGATAAATGCTATGCTGCGATATTAGGACTCGTACAAAGCGTATAAGCGTATACATTTATAAAATGTATGCCTAGGATTAAGTATTACCGCCTTGTGTTTTCTAATTCTCACAATTTGCGCAACTTTAACATAAAAGTGAATAGCCGCGTCTTTTTGCCAAGTGTGTTCCGCTTCAGACATCTACACATTCTGACATATCAAATTTATAAACGAATACAATTTATATTACAATTGTTTATTTTCAAATCACACCGAGTTTTTGTTTCTTATCTTTGTACATATTTTGTATTTTATTCATTAAATATTTTTTAGAATATCGCGGATCATGTTAGTTTCAAATAAGTATTATTTTCTCACTCACAATTATTTATATCTTAATCTTTGTCTAACAATTTTAGTTTTTAATGACAACTAATATTTTATAGGTCTTAATGGTAATTTAGTTGTCTATTTGCAATTATATTGCATTTTATTATTATTTTGCGCTATTATTGTAGTATCTACTCATACCACAAGTATTTCACACAATTGGAGAGGATCGATATGGGAAGAGTCAAAAACATGCCTAGAGATAGTAATAGTACATAAATCAATTTTTCTTTAAATAAATAGCTTTTTAATTTTTATTTAAATTTACAATACATAATTTAAAAACTAAATAAATGAAACATACTAGCTTTTTTTAGTACTGGGAAAATCTTCAGTTGCCAACCCTATAGCTCGTAGCACGTCTACGCAGTGTGTAGGTGTGCTTGGAAACGGGGTTAGTCGATCTCCCCCTTCGACTCCGTCGCTTTCACTTGCATCCTGTTCACGCACACGCACACGCAGCCACGCACACATGTACAGGCCTTTTCATGTGACACGCCGAATTTTCAGGCGAACACAGCTCCAAGGGTTTTGGGTTCTACTTTTTTATTATGCCTAGTTCTATGTTGGATTACTTCTCCTTGTTTTTAACACAAGTTATGATTAACATCTTAGACCCTACGAGAAAATTGAATAACGTCAATACCAATCTCTGTCCTCTTTAGATATTTAATTTCAAAGCCGAGAATGATTAATAGAAAGATTGAGAATCCTCCTAGAAATTAAATATATATTATTGATTAATCAGCCTAGTTTAATGGTTCTTCTTTCTCTTATAGATAGGAGTTGAAGTTATCGAAAAATATAGCATGAATTTATTATCAGAGATACGCGCCCTAAGTTACCCTAGAACAAAGAATGCATAAAAAAAGTGTAAGTCTCGCATAAATTATTATTTCTTGGTTTATTGTGATCAAAGACAGATGCACTGGGCTACACCGGAAAAAAATATAATCCGTTATGGATTATAAATATCCGTTATGGAATATAAATATCCGTTATGGAATATAAATAGAAAATTTATCAAAGAAATTCGTTCTCAGTGAATTGTAATCAAAGATGGCCGCCCTGGGCTACAGCAATGCAAGGAATGCAACACCAAATACATCAAGCCTTGAAACAACAAAAATGTCTGATTTGCCTGAATTTAGCCTGCATTGAGCAGCGTAGTTGGTCTAAGTACCAAATACCGTCTGAAATAATAATCCAAGTAGCCATTCAAATAGGCTGACAAAGTTGATTTTATACTAAGATAGTCGCCCTTTATTACAGTAGACCAAGGAATTGATAACAGATTTCCGAATAGATCCATCTTCAAGAAATTCAATTTCTTCAGAAATGTCTAATCAAAGATGGCCGCCCTAAACTATGGCGAAGCTAGGAATGCATCGGCGGGCATGCGCGCGCGCACGCCGCGCGGGCGGTAACGAGGAAATGGACGCCCGACATTGGTCGCCGCTTGCAACACCGACATTGGCCTCATTCGGAGACCTACTAACGCTTATCTAGCGCCGACTTTTGGGATATTTATACAGCGATACACGGTTTATAGTTTAACAGAATGAAATCTTGAAGGCTATCGATTGTATTTATTTTTATTTTATTTTGTTTTACTCTTATTCTTGCTCTAGCGTACGCTCGCCACTTCGATCTTGGTACACCTATGTACTAGTATGTTAATTACAAAGTCGGGTTATTTACTCCAGAAAGACTAAAGAGATCTGGTTGTAATGTAGCACAGAAGAGTTCCTTTCTGTCTCGACATCTACAGGAACAACGGAGGTAAACAGCGGTGCTGCACTTTTCACTACCTAAAATAACATTTTGTGATTGCGCTACTTTTCTCATAAAAACTCTAAAAGTTTCATCAAAACAAATTCAGTTGTTTGTATAGTTAATCATCATTATACGAGTAGGTATAGTATACGTATGTTCTTTCTACTTGGTACTATACATATATGGTAAAATTGATTTTCTTTTGATTTAGATCTGATATTAATAGTAGTTAAAGGTTGTTATTAAATGTTAGCCAATGAATGTCATCAGCTGCTTGTTAAGGTTATTTGGCTCACATAATGTATAAATAGACATTTATAATGTTTTACTAATGTTTACTTTTAAAACAACGAAATTTTTATATTTTTAATTTAAAAATTTATATTTTTGTATATTACAAGAACCTTTGTTTATGAAAACATGAAAGAAAAAATCACAATAGACAATTGAGCGAACGAGTTCATTAAAAATAGAATAATTAAACGTAAACAAAAGAGGAGAAAATTGGTCAATAAGAGTCCAGTTAAACTCAAGGATTCATCTACTCACTTTGTTTCTAATAAAGAAAAATGTGTAAACTACATTCAGTCGCGTCTTTGTTAAAAATATACTACTTTTGCCTTTTTTGAAGAATTCGCCTTTGAAGATTCTATTTTAAAGGTTTTTAGCCTCGAAATTGTCAAAATCTTTCTCCTATTGTCCTAAAAAATACAAAGTCAAAACTGGCTCTCTGCCATAGTCAACATGGTCCAAATCCTATAGTTTCCAACCGTAGGTACTTAAATATGGTACGACCGATAAAAGCAAGGGCTGACAAACTTTCAGTTTCTATCTTCTATAATGAAAGGTCTTCGTAGAAGGACAGGAGGCTATCACAGAGTGTAGACGATGGTATTTATTTGTATCTAAACCAACAATTTAGAAAAACAAAAATTTTAATCGGTCAAGTAAATATTTAAGAAGACGAAAACGTCACCGAATGCATCTACTTTTTTATACACCTTCTAATATTTGAAACGGAGGCCCTTGAAACAATTTTTTGATTACGATCTTGATACTATAGGTCGTAAAGCTAAACGTTCTAGGCCTAGGTCAGTTGAGACGCTATTAAAAAAACGACCTTTACTGTTGAAATAAATATAAATGCTAATGCGTCGGCCTAACTTTTAATTTAAGCGGATATAATATTTTAATCAACTTTTCTATGCTAATATGTAAAATTATCGGAATTTTTTAAATATATTGTTTACTTGGCATTGACGTTGTGAATTAATATGTCTATACAATTATTTTGTAAAACGCGATTGGTTAAAAATTAAAAAATAAATAGTGCTTCAGATATAGTTAGTTTTTTCATTTTATTTGAAGAATAAACATCAAGTATGTAAATGCAGACGAGTATTATATCTGTCCTTATCTGTCGTAAGCAAAAATGTTGTCAATAATTCAATAATGATTCATTTATTCAATAATGATTCTTTCAAACACAGTTGTGCGCCTGAGCTCTGTGATGCTCCCGTGCCCATCTTAACGTAGAATCCGTTAAAAAACATTGCTGTTATTGATATACTAATACAATTACGTAAGCGTTGTAACGTGTGTCACTACTAATAAAACCAAAAATGAAATGATGGTTGATCTATAATAAATTGTTATGTTCTTTTTATGTAATCTATATCCTCATATGTTATTTCTTATTATTTTTGTATAATTAACTTTGTTTAAAAAAAATTATATATTTTTTTGTGTTAATAAATGAGACAATTATGATTATGAAAAAAAACAAATTTAATGTTGTCTGTATTGAATACACAGTAGCGTATACCTCCATACAAATGAAAAAAATACCTCATCATGGGCAGCTTACGATCTACAATAGGGTCAGACTTCCCTTGCAGCAAGCACATACGAAAAAGCCTTCCGTCTTTATTTATTGCTATTTCAGTATTTTCTAATTCTTCTTTAATGTCACAATATTTATTGATGTGGCATAATACTTAAATAATAATTTAAATAATAAATTAAAATGTCAGGGTGATACAATGCTGAAGCTTAAATGACCTCGGAAAACCCATAACTTATTTTTAATTACTTAACTATTAAAAGCAAAGTTATATTTTAATACTAGAATATACTTACATGTTTTACTATATAATTTTGAAGCAATGCTTCTATCCTTTATGTATTGTAAAGAATTTATATCGCATTTTTTCTGCAAAAAACCGATGAAGTTTTATAATCATTTCAATTGTGAAGTTCATTTACTTCGCAATTTAACATTGTAGAGTCAACATCTGCTGAAGATTCTCCTGTTCCGGACTAAACGGTACGTAGACGGTTTTTTGTCGGATCTGGGTGACTTTGTCGCTTAGATTCGTAGAATATCGCCAAAAAACAGAAACTAGTAACTCTTCTTTGTTTATTTAATAACTGATCGAGAAAAGATTTCACGAGAGAAGATCGTTGATTTTCTTCATAGTGAAAAGCACGTGATGATCTCATTCAGCGGGCACTCAACTATAATGCGCTGATGAAAGACAAAATGCTAATTATTTTGCCAACAAAAAATTACATTTACGTATTTATAAAAATAGATTTGAACAGTCGTTTGCTATATTATATCTATTTATGTAAGAGATACTACTTCTATGCTTATTTTATTTATAAACCCCAATGTGAAATGCTGTACATGTGGGTATAATATGGGTAACGTTCTAGATTCTATACGATTTTTTTATTTTTATTGACATCTTGAGTTTTGAGGATCAGCCTATGTATGTAATTCAAGTAAGTAATTCGGTATAGTCAAGGGGGTAATATGGAAAAATAATACTGTGAATAAATGAGATTAAGATAAACGAAACCCTTAAAGAGTTTTGTGTATTAGGTAACATCTGCACGCAGCATGACGAACGATTTCTGGCCTACTGACAGACTTGACTTTTCGAAAGTGTTTGTAAAATATTCTACTTGAAATAAATTTTGAATTTGACTTGCATTTATTTACTATAGCTAGTGTGCTAAACACAGTACATCATTTTTTCCGTAAGCAATGTAAGACTGTCTTGTTGTATGCAGCAATAAATAATGTGTGAACAACTCAGCATTATATCGTGCTTGGAAAACCAGAAGTGTAAAAATACAGACCAACATCACCTTTCCGTTATTTCGTCGAAGTCGGGTAAAGTTTATCCACGTGTTTGGTGGTCATGTGAAGTTGGAAACGTGACGGACGCACGTGGCTCTGTGATCCAAATACAAGTACAGTGTTGAGTGTTGGTACACAGTTTGATGACGTACTTAATAAACAGTTAATATATAGACTTTCAGAAGGTACACATAACGTGACGTTGTTTTGGTTGTAGCTTTCTTCATCAGCTTATTTTAATCATCCTTCACATGGCCAGGCATATTTTCTTATGCTTAAGTTTGTGACTGTTACAGAGATTTGACTGTCACCGCTGACCAAGGAGGATTTATTATCCAGTTAAAAGAAAATTGTGTTTCACGTAATCGTAAATTTCGAATATGGAATGCGTAGACCCAAAGCATGTGCTAGCCAATTAGGCAGACCGGCAGTGGATTTCTTAGTTCTCCTATAAGAACTTGTTTTATCAAGAACACAGTACAACAGAGCAGAACAGAGTAACTTCCTTTTTTTACCTTTATCATAATAGTTTTTGTTAATTTTCTATATTCAAATTACAAGTATGGTCGTTTGAATGTATTACTTACTGCATATTATACATGGAACTTAGATACTTTCTTCCCTTATTGGTGAACCCAAAGTTTTGTCCAACCTTCCAATAAAGCTTATATTTACCACGCTGCTACAATGACAATTTGCAGGCTTAAGGTGATAAGGTTTGAGCGATCACTACCAGTTGATAATGACCAAGACATATGGCGTATAATGTTTTCCGCGATTGTAAATATTGCAGCGTGGCGTAGCGTTGGACATAAGCTCCATATATCCCTTTTATATAAAGGAGGCCCTTAAGTGGGTCTTCAGATTTATTAAATAACTAAATAAACGAAATGACACTGATTGACTTATCACCACATCTCTAAAACTATTGTACGATGTAGTACACGATATAGTAGGTATATAAGTACTATACTCAATAGACATACGTATATTTCATTTAGTAGGCGGGTTTATATATAGTAGCAAATAAACAACGACGTTAAAAACATTGCATTTTTCCTCAAGACGAAGTGACAATAATCAAAAATGATTGTTATTTATATTATACAACGGTGTCGGTTTATTGCGGAAGTGCCGACGTAAGGCCAATGCCAAGGCGGCTGACATTCGGAGGATTACCGAATTATTATTATGAGCTCATTATTGTAAACTGTAGAACTGAACTGTAACTATGTGTGTTATATCACATGTATAACGACTTAATATATATTTAACTACAGACGCCCGTGACTGCCCTAATGTATTGCAACTTTCCAAGAACACCAAAAAAATGTAATGTGCCTGTTTTTTACGTGACAACGTCTTATAATTCGATAGAGCCGACTGCACGCACGAAAAAACATGACGTCATGCGTCGTTACCTCGCTTTGAGGCGTTCCATGTAAGGCTTGAAGTGCAAGCGAGAGCGCGGAACGAGCGACAAAGAAGATAATCGGTCTTGCTTCGGCAGCGTTCAATATTCTTTAAATATAATTATTAAATATATTAATTTTAAATTAAAAATTAATATATTTATTATAAATTTAAAATATAAATTTATAAAATCAAAATCAATCAAAATAAATTAAAAATTTTAATAACCAATTAAATGCTACCATCCCATCAGTATTTTCTTAAGACGTTGTCACGTTCAACTATCGTCAGTAAAAACAGAAAAATTATTTTAAATATTGGTCACTTATACAATTTTTTTTAATTACCCATCTAAACCTTTTAGAGCTAACATGTTATGATCTGTAACACTGACACTAGCAAAATAATTCAATTATTTGTTCTTAAAAACTTTCAGGTTATAATAAATTATCAGAAAAAATTACTCATGCTTTTATCTCAATATTTAGAAGCCATAATAATCAAGTTACATATATCTTTTAATTTAGATTTAGAACATAATGAAATCTTAAGAAGTCCTGATGCATTTATATTAGTCATTTCACGTTGCTATAAAATACAATGTTTTAGGACTATTAGGACAACAATACTTAGCAAGAATTTTTGATGCATTTCCTCAATGAATCACAATTCGATGCTGTTATAAATATGCAGTCCGAAATTTAACCTTGAAATGATTCATCAATTCTGAAAATTTTACAACTCGTCTTGCCGAAGTCCAACAGGATAAAAGTAGATTAAACAATTTGCTCGATGTACCTATACCACTATTTTTGTGTGTTTGTGTGGTAGCTATTGCATTTTAACTATAAATAGATTTACCTACCGCATTTTTACTTTTAAAAGCGGAATAACGGTATTGTTAACGTCGACGAATTTAAAAATATGTAATAAGGCTTTAATAAAATAAAAATAGTAATAAAATAAAAGAAGACGGCCTCCGTGGCGCAGTGGTATGCGCGGTGGATTTATAAGACGGAGGTCCTGGGTTCAATTCCCGGCGGGGCAGATTGAGATTTTTCTTAATTTGTCATGGTCTGGCTGGTGGGAGGCTTTTGCTGAGGCTAGTTACCACCCTACAGGCAAAGACGTACCGCCAAGCGATTTAGCGTTCCAGTACGATGTCGTGTAGAAACCGAAAGGTTGTGGATTTCATCCTACTCCTAACAAGTTAGCCCGCTTCCATCTAAGAATGCATCATCACTTAACATCTGGTGTGATAGCAGTCAAGGGCCAACTTGTAGTCAATATAAAAAAAGAAGAATAGGAATTAGTGTTTACCTCAGTTTCGTATCAAAATCAAATTCAAACTAGTACGATTAATAAGCATTTTAAGTAGATATACCACTGATTCTGATTTTCTATGATATTCATCACGCGTTGTCGAATTTAACGTTTCGAAAGTAAAGGCAAATAAACAATGCCTACTGGAAATTAGCGAATTTTGAATTTTTAAGCTTTTAAAGTATATTATATTGTACTGCACTGTATAATATAAAAGTCCCTATACTAGTTCAAAAGCACTTTTTAAACATCAAGTACCAGTGGGCTTGCAAGACATTAACTTATGTTAACCGTTGGTTATGATAACCGAGATCTTGGTGTACACAAGCCATACTATATCATTAGGATAATCAAACTTGTGACATCCGCAATATCTGGCGTGACATTAACATTTGCCACATACGAATAACAGTTGTTATTTAGACTAAACAAACAGTATTAAAAAAGTCATTAAATAAATTAAATCACAAATTATTTGTGTGTGAGTATAAAGTGCAGGAATTTATTTACGAAACGAACAGTGAACGAGGAAGTGTTTTATAATCTGTGGGCAGAGTTCGTAGGAGCGGAACGCACTATCTTGTTAAGCTGATTGCATACTGAGCGGTTTTGTCTCGTTAGCAAAGCGTTTTATTTACCAGTAAGAAGAACTTTTATTTTCACGAATTTAAAAGTAATGCCGCAACGTCTTCCTTCGTAACTACTTAGATACTCGAATTCAACTTAGAAACAAACCCGATGTAATTATTTATGTATACAGTCAATCAGTTCGCTGTCATAGTTTTGAGTTTGACGGGGCTAAGGGCGTGGGTAGGACCAAAATGGCGCCGATATTAGGATACAATTAAGTAAAAAATGATAACGCTCTAACTTTACTCAACCTGAACACTCCTGATTATTTTAAATCTGATAAATGGCTAAAGTATGGTAAGCCCATGCTGGTTGGTTGCACTAGCATCGGTGGTAGTCTTGTCTTCAGGCGTTAACACATTTGTTCTTTTATATACATAACAAATTGCTTTTATACACTCCTATCTCTATATAAATAGAATTAACGTTATATACCAGGTTACGTTGGAATCATTTTCCGTTTCATTATTATGAATTTAGTATAAACAATGTCTGTAAAGGGTATAACAATTATAAAATGAATGATGACTATCTATAATAAAGTAATAAAAGTTAGTAACAATAGAAAAACATTATAATCAAAATTATGTGTAGAAAAAATTGCATTGACGTAAGAATAATAAAAAAATATAATTTATTATTATTAAAATTTATAAATAAGTTTGAATACGTGTGCACGTAATTTGCATAGCCCGTTTACATGCGGCCTAATCGTTGTGACGGAACTGCCAAGGTTATGCGTTTTTGTTCCGCGGTGTGACGTCACGCCACTAAATGTAGGCGCTCTATTATCCCCAGAACGCATGCTTATCGCAGTTATTATAATTTTATGAGTTTTATATTGTACAACTACGTTTGACTTGGCGCATACACGAACTGTTTCATTTTTACCATCTACATTTCTTTTGGAGGTTTTCTATTTAACGAAATGCCCGGTTTTACCAATTATGTGTTAAAATTAATATGATTATTTTAAAATTATTTATCTATATTTAAAATTTCTAGTAAAGAAGTAAAAATTAATGTCTTTTTTATTTTTGTATACTCCAAAATATTCTTTGATTTTTGTTTATACTTGTCGGTTAATTTATCGTTATTATCTTGTTTGACCCGAACCTTGATAAGCTTAGGTGTCTACCATAAATATAGTATATGGGTAAAAAGTTATAAGCAAGTTCTAAAGCCAGTTTCAATCATAGTAAAATAATAACAAATGTTATATATTATTTAGATGACTTGCAAAGACAAAAAAAACCTGTTAATTTTGATTATGAGCCACACAGTCTGGGTTTCTTTTTTACTACCACAATATTGTTAAAAACTAAGTCTTTAGTACTAAGTTAGTCATAGTGCAATTAAGTCAACGTTTACTTAATTATTTGCATAGTTTATGCACAGCCTTTACTTTGACGTAAGGCGCGCCCTCAAGGTTGAGGCGCTTGTTGTGTTGACGCAACGAGCCAGATCTAGGCGCCATATGTACTGCAATTAAAAACCAACCTTTTCTGATAATTTAATTTTTTCCGATTTAATTCGTTAGGATGCTATAATAACATAACTATTATATTCTAATTTAAAAATTTTTATCAAAAAATAGAACCGACTCAAAACGCACTAAAAAGTAAAAAATAACTGTGTCATTTAGTTGCTTTAATTTCCTTAAGTATATCTATGAAGACGGTGCCAGCAAGTTTAAGGAACATTTGTTTAACGTATTAAAGCAGTTTGTGGGTTCTAGGTAAAGTCCTTAAAGTAGAAACCTTGGCTGGCACCGACTGATGACACAGTGACTTTTTACTTTTTAGTGCATTTTGAGTCGGTTCCATTTTATGTTAAAAAATTTTATTTCTTACATTTTAGTGATTTATCGCCACGTAACGAACTCCTACTATACTGTCATAGTATATTATACGGCACTTGTAGCCAAAAAGCTAACGATACTTACACAAAAATTTTAAGAGTTCCTTTAATTTTCCCAGGATATCATCATCAGATCCTAACATGATGACAATGGGACCATCTTGAAAGTGTAGCCTTTCTAATAAAAAATGAATTATCAAAATCGGACAACTCTGTAAAAAGTTATGCGTGGTCATACATAAAAAAATATACGTGTCGAATTGAGAACCCTACCGACAAAGACGTATCGCCAAGCGATTTAGCGTTCCGGTACGATGTCGTGTAGAAACCGAAAGGGATGTGGATTTTCGTCCCACTCCTAACAAGTTAGCCCGCTTCCATCTTAGACTGCATCATCACTTAACATCAGGTGTGATAGCAGTCAAGGGTCAACTTGTAGTCGATAAAAAAAAACCTCCTCCGTTTTTTTTCGTCGGTTAAAAATAGTCTATTAATCCTCAGATATTTTCCTTTACGTCCTGACGTGCACGTTGATGTTAGATAGCATAGCACAGTTAGCTAAGTACTTATTAGGAGATTCCCTTTTATGCAAAAAAAATAAGAAGTCACCAGAGTGCTTCTGCGGCATAACACACATTTTGGCAGAGTGTGACGCACCGTGTATTCATGAACGCTACGCACTCGTGGTAGACCAGCAAGGTACTTACCGAAGCTTTGCCTTGTGACTCAAGTAACTTAGCAAAGCTATGTGTTGTGGCTCGACTAACTTACCAAAGCTTCGTCTCGTGTCGAGTAGCTCATAATATTACATGAGACGCGTTTTCACGTCGCCGGTGATCTTTCAAGTCGCTTCTGTGAATCAGTACGCAGGTGGCCCGCTCGGCTTACAATCCTGTTTACGGTGCTCGCCACGCCACGTGTACCATTCACAACAGATACTCTCTTTAATTATCTTTAGGAACCGGTACAGTTATTACCTACTGGATTTGTTTTTATAGAGAGAATTATAATAAAGTCGTAGATGACTTTATTTTGAATTTGAATTAAAATTTGAATTAATTTTTATATTTTATAGTATTTAATTTCAATACCCAATGCTGTGCTCGTCAAACTAAAATTCCTCCTTCATAAATTCGGCTTTTTCGTTGTAAAAAGTAACGAGCTACCTCGTTGACACAGTAGTTAGCGTATCTATGGCTTAGATATTGTCCGATTTTATTTTTGTAACGATTTAGAGTGAAACATTATCACCCAAAGTCAGCGAACCTGCATTGGAACAGTGTAGGTTAAACCTTTAAAATACCCTTTCCTAAAAGGAGAACGTCTAATCCCGAAGAGGGCCAATCACATAGGCTAGCTTTTATATTATTTTTCTAACATCGAGCCTTTCCTTCGTTCCAGGTCGCCAGTTCAAAGCTCACAAGGTGATCCTGGCCGCCTGCAGCAAGCACTTCCAAGAACTCTTCGACACGGCGCCGCCCAGCCACGCCGGCGCCTGCTATGTGTTCCTCGAGGCCACCACTGCCGACAACATGCAGGCCCTCCTCGAGTTCATGTACAAGGGGGAGGTGCATGTCAGTCAGGACGCTTTGTCTAGCTTCCTCAAAAGCGGCGAGAATTTGCAGGTATAGTCTTTTTATGGTTAGCACTTAATTGCCTGACCAAACAAATTCCTGTACCTAATGTTTAGATAATAGTTATGACTAGCACACGCCCGTAGTTTCACCCGCGTATTGACCGTTCTCGTAAAAATATTAGCATTCAAATTATATGCCACTTCTCGTGAGTATCATACACAAAAATATTTTTTACAATCCGATTGGAAGTTTCAAAGTTTAATCGGAATAAACATTGAGACAGACAGACATAAATTATATAATCGTTTTCTTTAATGTAATTTGATTTGATTTATAAACAGACACTTGAAATGAGCATGGCGATGACACAGTTTTCCCGGACAAGATACACGAACTATAAAAAAATGAAATATTTGCAATATAATTGACTGATGGCATTTTATGTACATTACAGGTCAAAGGTCTATCAATGGAAATGTCCAACGATGCATGGGTGAAGCAACAGACACAGCAGTCCACAGAGCGTCATCAGGCCCGAGTCAAAACAAGTCCAATCTCCGGCTCTGGCGCTTGCGACGTCCAAGACGCAGCCCAGCCCCAGCCGCACCCGACCACATTCGCCCCCATGCCGTATGGTTACCCAGGATCCGGCGGTATGGGACGCTATGCCCCGCCAGCCCATTTGCCCATACACTCGACCTCGCACCGCAGACCAGCCCAGCCCAAGCCGTCGCCGTCTCAGAGTCCACACACTAGGAATTACAGGTAAAGAAAGAAAATACCTTTAATAATTATCTAAGAAAAGAGATCCCAGCAAACATATGTTATTTTAAAGAGTTTGTAGTATATTACTAAAGCATACAGCACAGATTTTCAGTTGATGTTATTGAATTGTGAAGTGGTTCTTTCTGGTCTAATGGTGAGGCTATGAATTATTTAGCTAAGCTTAAATTATTTAAGAATATGTGAAGCCCTTGGTTTCTGTCATTATCTGATGGTGATCGTTACCAAGTCAAACATCGCGTTAATCCCGATTACCTGTTTTGGAAGGTCGTGATTTCAAACTTCCTCTCCTAAAGCAGTAAGACGCTGTGAACGATGCCATCCTTACGTAGTTGATATCCACTGACGCTACGTTTGAACAGCAACAACAGATACGGAATGTTTTTCGCCTGTGTTCCCTTCCACTTTAATTCTAAATTCCTTCAAGGCAACAGTAAGTAGGCATTTCACAAGCAAGCGCGTCACATCTCATCATTGCTTTCCAACAGACATGATTCTAGTCAAAACGTAAGCCCTAACCAATAAAGAGTTGTATGGAAACCTGTACCTTGTTATGGTGTACTGATGATGTGTGCATTTCAGGCAAAGTTCATCATCATCACACTGCGGCAGCGTGGCGGACGAGCCGGACACACGCTCGTCCCCGGGCGCCGGCGCAAGATACGAGGAGGCTGCCCCGGAGTGCACGTCCACGCTAGCCAACCCGGTGAAGAACAACGGGTACGAACGCGCCGCCTCGGGGAACGACGAAATGATGGAACGCTTATCAAACGACCAGGGCGCTGAAGGTTAGTTTCACCATTAAAGGTTTGGTAACGACTACGCTGGGCCGGTGGTTAAATCTAATCTCTACCTATAGACGTAATGTTTAAAGGTGTCCTGATAGGAATCTAGTTTCGGATCTATGCTTTCCACCTGCTTCTTATATAATAGATGCGTTTGTGCTCTTGTTTTAATAGCCTAAGTTTGTACTCAATACATAGAGATAGAGAAGATTGACACAAGGCAACTGTTTATAGTGATAAATATGCCTCGATCCAGATCTTGTTCAGGTGTGTCATAGCGCTTTTATTGCTATGCTTCTCTTTACCTCCGCCGCACAGCTGCCATCACTCCAAATCTAGGATCCGACATTTCATTGACATACTCCTGTATGATATCAACGGATGGTTGGTGTTGAGCAGTTTCCCCGCCCGATCAACTATCATTAGTTTTGTCTTGCTTCTGTTTACACTTAGATCCATTTCCTGACTGTTTCATATTTTCCACTGAAGTAGTAATGAGGACGGTTTCGTCGGCGTCTCCGAAAGTGTGGAAAGCCTCGCTCCCAGTATTTTACTACTTTGCGTATTATATATTCTCCATATATGTTGAATAGTATTAAATCTACTAATACTAGATAATATTGACAGGTACTAACCTCTGCCTTACCGGCTGGTATAAAAAAATACATTTTAAAAATTTTTCTTGGATTCAAATGAATAATAATTTCCCTAGTCGCCAAACTTAGCTTCGTAGCAACTTTTGCCCAGAGTTTAATTTCATTCGGGTCATCACATTTAGTTGTAAATGTAATGACAAATTCCAGATCTACGGGTGAAAAGCGAAAACGACTACAACACAAGCGGCTACAACAACTCGCCGCCACCCGCCGTGCCGCTCCCCACCAGCAACTACCACGACAAGCCCGCCGACACGTCGCCCGTGCCGCCCAAGCCCAGCCCCGACAACATGTGGTCCACCAAGATCATCACAAGCAAGTCTGGCGGAATCGCTACTGCTGACGGTATTCCCTATTATCTTTAACTACCCTCATCAATACTAGCCTAAAGCTAGATCTAGGCCTCTTTGCTTATACTACGTCGGAATGGGAGCTCCACTCTCCAATATAGCCGGGATTGATGTAATAATATTAAATCTTTTAACAATCACTATCAGAAATTAATGATGATAATAGTGATCGACGGCATAACGTGTTCTCCCAGGGATACCACCGCTGAAGGAAATATATATTTTGGAACCACCACCACTTGGAAAGAAAAGCTCAATATTTCGATGTCCAAAATTTCAACCCAGAACCTCTTGATGCAAAGTCTCATAAATTAATTACTACACGACGAAGTAACCATTTTTTTTCAAATGTCCATTTTTTGATAACTTTAATTTTTATTTATTAGAATACCAAAAATATAAAAAGAAAACAGATGACAAGGACAAATTGAGGACTCTAAGAGATATCTACCAAATAAATACCCTTGATAGTAAAAGAGGTTTAAAATAAGAGAAATAGATACGTCAGCAGAATAGTTACAAATGCTTAGTTTTGTACCAACGTTTATTCTATTCACCTTCTCTATCTTATGACACCATCATCAATTTCCAGGTAAAAAACTAAAATGTCCATACTGCGAGAGACTTTACGGATACGAGACGAACCTGCGCGCTCACATCCGGCAACGGCATCAAGGCATACGCGTGCCGTGCCCGCACTGTTCGCGCACGTTCACGCGCAACAACACTGTGCGGCGCCACATCGCGCGCGAACACCAGCGCCCTCTGGCCAACCATACGCAGTAAACCTACGTCTTTTTATTTTTTTTAACTTTTATTAACCGATCTACCTCTGCTCTTTCCGACGCGCGCGGGGGTGTATACACGAATCTTGTTGAATTTAAATGATATATTATCAAAGAGAATTGTTTTGGTGATTAATTTTCTTCGACTTATAAAAATTAAATACATAAAGTAAGAATAACGGTATCGTCATAATAAATGTGTTTATAGTGCTTTCTCGGTTAAAACTATCAAATTATTATGTATCAAAGAAAAATAAATCATTTATATTTCTGTGACATATGAATCACATAAATATAAATAATGATTTTTTTTTCATTTAAAGTACACGTGAAATATTTGAAATGATTTTTTAAAAGATTGTGCATTTAATTTTTATAATCGATAGAAGTGTATTTGTGACAGATTCGTGTCCCGTTTTTCGGGAGCTAATAACTTTTCGCCCGCGCCGTCTCTACTCTTTGTAAAATGCGTACAATTGTATACCTCGTTGATGCATATTTTGTAACAGTGATCTACCTCAAAAATTGATCTTAAGATTTTCTAAGATTTTGGAATTTTGCGATAATTGTTACTTAATTTAATAATCACGTGTGACTTCGAACGGTTGCTCAGTGCTTCTACGTCTGGTACATGTTGTAAACATATTGTACCTCTATTATTGCACCCTTGTTATCGTACCTTATTTTGACTGTGAGATAAAGTTACCTTTATTAGACGATTTATTTTTGAGCTCTCGGTCGAGTGTGACATAGCTTTTATTATATTAAAATGAGCTAGGGAATCTTAGAAATGATGTTGAGACTGACGGTCATGGGCTTTAGTGTATGTAAATAATAGGAGAATGTTGTAACGCCTTGGCCTAGGTTGAGACATGCGTTTGACGTTGCACTGTGGCAAAATATTTCTGTAACTATTATTATTTACATTATTATATTCTATATATTCATCGCAATAGACTGCTAAACCGGGTTAAGTTTATTTTATTTGAACACATCTGTGATACAATAGGGACGGGCTCTATATTATATTTCGGTTACACTTTTGCCACACTGTTCATTGTCTGAGTAACATGCACGCGGATGTGGAACCTCAGTTCCGACGGTTTTGTACTGTACAGAGACGGACGGTTTTATTTTGTACAAAGTACAATTGCCCTAGATGCATAAGTAGGTAGGTAATAACGTGTTTATTAAAAATTTGCGTGTAAATTTGGGACGTGTGAATGTGTTTATAGTTTTACTACTTGCGCTCCGAGCTCGCTGCGCGGGTGTTATTATTGAGACCAAGATTATATGTTTTTTTGCGATGGTATCGATTCTAACATTCCGTTCGAACATTTGTTTTGCAGTACACATAGAAGGCCACTTATTTTATGTACCTAGTCATTTAATGTGCAACCGCTTGAGATTTAAAGAATAATAATTATTTATGCGACCGTCGACGGCGTCGTTGTATTATAATTGTTGTGACGCCGTCGGTGGCCGTTAGCTATTTTAAATATATTAAATAACAATTAGATTCCGAACTATATGATTTTAAGTTGATCTTATGATGCAAAGCAAACGGGATAGTGCCAAATAACCTCAATTTTAAGTATCACCATAAGGATAACTAATTTTAATACGATACGGAACATATACAATCACTCAAGGTCATGTAGATAATCTGCCTCCATTTTTCGTTTAACGAAAAATATTTCAGCTTGCGAGTGTGACTTATATTACTAGTAGATGGATCAAGCAGAATGATCAACTATCTTAATATATATTAACTTTAAAAACATGATAAGAGCATGCAATAGTAAGAACATAACTATAACTTGTCTAAAAGTAGTCTCTGTTCCCTCAGGCAGCATTATCGTGTTTCGGTCTGATTATAATTGTCGGTGTAATTACAGCCTGTACTTACAAGGCTCCACACCTACATTTTAGGTTGATGGACAAAGGACGGCACTATATTGGCTGTTCTTGACATTAAATGCGAAGTGATGCCATTATAACTTGTAATAAAAGAAATTAGCACATTAATGTTTACCGACCAAAATATTATGACATTAGTTCTGCCACTTTCTTATTAACTTAGTTATCCTTATGGTACCACAAGTATAATTTATTTTATTTTTTGTTTTGTAAGTGTGGATGTGGCTGGGTGTTATTATTCCTGATATTTAGGAATGAGTTGCATTCATATTTATTATATTTATATTTTAGTGTATATTTAAATTTTATTTTTATGATAAACGCTTTACAAAGGCTCAGTGATTACAATGTAGTTTCTGTCTTTTTTTACCTACTCTGAAATATTTTATACCTCATTTAAACTTATCGCATTTAAAGTTAATGAAGAAGTTGCTGATTCAAGCAGTCCTTTTGTGTCAGTATGGATGGGGAACGTTGTACCTAATTTTAAACAGATAATATAAACAAAGATAAACTTTAGACTATAGAATTATCTGTCTCACTTTATTCTTAAAATATATCCTGTACAATTTTAAAGATGCTATTTTTTATTCTTAAACAGTAAATGTTAGACGATAGTAGATTTATCCAGATGGAGTATAAGCAATTATTTCAAAGAATATATTTTTTTAATCTCTATTCTATATTATCCATACGTTGTTTTGTTTTAAAGATTCGGCTTGCGATCATAGGGAGCGAATGTACTAGAAGAGCGTTGGAATATTTTATGCCTACAGTCCGCCATTTTGACATTTATACTATCTAGATATGACACCACTTGTATTTATCTTAATAATCCATATTTCGGAAAAGTAAAGGTTTATGAAATTTTGTTGTATAAGTAAATCCTCATTTGATTTAATGACATCACTTGATTCAAAATGGCGGAATGTAGCCATACTGCATTACAATGTTATTTAATAATTTAACATTTGCATACCATAAATATTACGAAAAGAGAAAAGGATGTGGACTAGAAAATAAAATAATTTTAAACATTGGATTTGGATTTGACAGATAGTGAAGGCAGTGCGATTCACTTGTCTTCGCGAAAAATAATTATGTTACGGAAATGGTACCTGCATTAATAATTATTTGTACCAAGGCCACAAAGGATAATCATGTCATTCAAAATCATCGTAATCTGTACCTCATACAGTTAAAAATAAAAAAATAACGAAAAACATTAAATTATTTATTCTCGTAAGAGCGCTTACGCCAACAGCGAAATTTCTTACAGCGATAACGCCAACAGCGACATATCCGCAAAAGTCCCTGAATAGTAAACCACACCCTATCCGACCTCGGTTCCTGGATCCCTGGATTGTCCAATGCACTCGCTTTAGATCCAGAGGGACGTGCGGATATCCCCCGCATTGTTGATGATTCATTATTCATCGGCTAACAATATCCTCTAACAGAAATATTGTTAGTCGATACTACCAGAGCGCACCGTCACAAGTTCTGAATTGTCTCTTGACATGGGTCACGTTATTGCTTGGATTGAAAGTATTACGTTGTTTTCTTCTTTTTTACATCTGAGGTACAGTTTCTGTTACTCTTTGGAGACTGTAATTCGTTTTTTTGTGGAATATCTTTGTTATCAGTGCCTTCATATTTACTGTCGCAGATTCGGTCAGATGGGATGTCAAACGTTGAAAAACTAAAATATACAAAGAGTTCTACGGACGAATCTATTTTGGTTAAAAATTATGTTAATAAGTAATATTGTTTCATATGTTTTGGTATTTCTTGTGTTAGGTGTATTGTTAAGAACAAGTGTTTTGCTATTTCGGTTTAACTGTTAAATTTATTTTTTACTTTCTTTGAGAAATTATGTAAGACGATGGAAATCGAGTATTCTGTTTTGTCCTTACTTTCTTCGTATGAATTAAAAATTCATGATGTGATTTCTTTTGACATTTAATGTTTATTTGTGATACGTAAAAAGGGAATTGCATTAATGCATCATGTTTTGAGCTTTTATTTTTTTCTTTCAATTTGTTGCGTTGTAATTTTATATTAAGGGGTATTGAAGGATATCCGAAAAGTTGACACTAAGGGATCGCCATTTCATTTCTGTATTTTCATCACTTCTTTTCTAATAATAATAAGGTACAAATTAAAAATTACGATATCATTAAGTCAATTTTCGATTATTTACGTCTTGTATGATTTAGTTTTTTTATCCTCATGTACAAATATTTTGTGTGTCACGGGATATTTGAGAACATGCCTAAATTAAGTTGTCATTGTTAAAATTTAATATAAGTGGACGATTTACTATTAGTGGTTCCCAATAGTTTTAAATGTTGTATTTGATGTGATAAGGACCTCACAATTAGTCGGTGTTCGCAATCCCCTTGGGCAACGGTCGATCTCTCACGAGTTAGGCGAATGTAACTCTGTTTAGAAAATGTGCAAATATATGTTGTATAGTTTCACTAGTCGGCGCTATGTCGATCACTTTATATTTAATGTTATAGAAACGTGGATCAATGGAGAAATTACGGTTGCGTTCGATGTTACTGTTTAAAGTGAGTGAATTAAAAGTTAAAAAATTAAATATACTAGAAATAGTTTAACCGGTAATTGCCGATATTAATGCAATCATTACAATTCAATTATTAAAAATAGAATTCTGAAGACAAAATTTATGATTGCATTAATCTTCTAGAATTTTAATCAGAAAAATTACCTGCATTTCTATACGAACCAATTCACTGAGTAAGCTGCATTTAAGTTTTATTTGCTCGTAGTTAATGGCTCCTGTTTGGGATAATTTGTGGTAGGGATAATGTTGAATTTTACGTATTTTTTAAGTTTTAATTTTATGTGAATATATCGCGATATGTCGTGATGGTAAAGCCAAAGATTGTTACGGGTATGGTGACCCTCTGCCGTCACATGGGCTAGGCGGTGACTCTACGTTCAACATTTTTGGGCAAAATTAAAAAAAAATATCGCTGGTCGAGTCTACCATTGGTTACAGTAAAAACTTCAACGTTGAATGTACAGCACGGCTCAGCCCTACTAGTATGTAAGTTAATCTACCTCGAGGAATAAAATTTAGTAATAATTAGGCTTTTAAAATAGATTTTTATATGAAGAATTCATGTAACTTAGTCGTTAAGGAAAGTAAAAAAAAAAATAAAAAAATTAAAGTACAAATATGCTACCTCAGGATTCAAGTTGAGTCTTATCTAAATTTTAACGACAGTGCAAGTGTTTAAATTAACGTTTGATTATTGTGTAGTTACATATTTTAATTATATTGTCTTGGAACGATTGCTATGAGAGATTGAACGCGCGGAGCAGATTATATGTAAAAAATTATATTAAAAAAGGTGTACATATGTCTCGGCGTTCGATTTATAGTATCGGTAAATATTAAATCTGTCACGTTGATTGAATCTCTGCAAGGTAGTCAGTGCTTTCAACTCGGCCCCTATGCTCAATGGAGAGTGCATGGAGAATTGAGCGCAATCTAAAGTTACCTCTTAGCTGAGTTGATAGTCCGAATAGATGTTAAGTAAATAAGTGTTAATTAGGTTAGTTATTAATAATCTCATTGATGTTCTACCTCATTTTAAGACGCGACAACCGTTGAGAGATCGCCCTGTGCCGTTCAGCGTAACTGTACCTTCTATCACTCTCAGGAGTATAAAACAATTTTTTTTTCATAATTTTATTATTACTTTTACCCAGTTATTTTCTTGTGTTGCATAGATGTTACTATGTTTTAAGGAGATGAGAAATGAAAAATTATTGTTTGTTAGGTTTCAGCGAATTAAAAAAATGTAACAAAAATATTTTTTTGTTTTCTTTTTTGTTCATTCTATTAATACCTCTTTTTTCCTTTATTTTTCTATATATATACAATTTTTTTTCGACAAGTTACACCCGTCCATCGTGTTTAACATTTATTGTAATTTTAAGTACATTATTTAAGGAATTGACGTTCGTGTAATCGTAATCTAGTTGCACTACAATGGAATGGGTATTTGTTTAAGGTAATTATTTGATGTTTTATATGTTAAGGGTGCACTAGCGTCATCGAGGGGTCTCCCTGCGCATTTATCTCTACGAATTTGATAATCAAAATAATGAATTATTATAGATGTTCTCTCGCATTTATAGGTAAGTATAAAATGGTGTAATTCACTCATTTTCGATCATTAATTCAACTGCAAAAAAATATATACGTACCTAACAGTTATAAAGGTTATCTTTAAGCAAAATGTAGATAATTATCAACAATAATTTCATGTTGCCGTAAATTATAGAATTTTGGTATATAAAACTTTTTCGAGACAGAAAGTTGAGAATGTGTAAATAAATCCATGGATTTATTCACATAGTCGTACATAATTATCGAAATGTTTTAAGTCGTAATAAAATGATGCGTAAAGAAATTTAATGTTTGAAACAACTGCAAAATGACCAAAGTTACTGAATGAGCTGGGCATACAATTATTATAGACCGAGAGCTGGGGAACGATATATTTTAAACGATTAAACAGTACCGCCCGTCTTATAAAAATGTGCCGATATTCGACAAAAGTCGAACAGCTGATAATGCCGCTTCTAAAATAACTTCATAAAATCAACTTCAGAACTGTTGCTATTATATTTTTTCAGGCGGTTATAACTTTTAATAGATGTAATTAATATATTAATTTAAATTATTAATTAAAATATTTTAAGTCGCATAAAAAATGTAATTAAAATTTACTATTTTGGGGGAGAAATATTTAAAATATGTCGTTCAACTCGGGATTTATTGGAGATACAAAGTTTATGATATCATTTCATGTCTGTAAATAAACATCACGATTCGTAAACAATCATTCAATTTCGTGTCATTATGTTATAATTGTCTTGGTGTCACTTTATGATGTTCTTGGTGTCGAATATGTGTGATTAACGTCCGCGATTCTAGCTGTCGAGGCCACGAGCACGTTTCTTCAAGAACTAAAGTACAAATTGAAGTCTTAAATTTACTGTCAGTACAAATGTAATTAAAGAGAAAAGAAAACTTATGTCGGATTTTATGTAAATGTTGCCAAAACGTATATTTTTTGGAGCATCCGCTGAGATATAATTTAAAGTTAGGTCTATCTGAAAAGAGTACAAAGTTGTATTGATTCTATGATGCATAATATAAACGGCAGTCTCGAGTTGGGTAAACGAGGATATTCGTTAGTTATTATATAAACTGATGTTCATATTTATTAGGGTTGATATTTCGTATTGAGAATCAATATTCGCCATTGCTTTCTACTACGCGTTACAGAAGGCTGAGTGTTAAAAAAGGGTAATACGAAAATTCAACTTCTATTTCTCTTATACTTACTTTATTTTTGATATAATTTCTTGATTAATCTATTCGTGAAGAGCAAGGGTATACATGTACTTGAAAAAGTACAGTATCTTTAGTGTAATTTGCATATCTCGTGAACGTGGCATCTTACTCTGTCAAAGCGTGTCTAAATAATGTCGACTGAACCCTCCTGGATGTAGCGCTCAAATTCGTGCAGAGCAAACTAGTGAAATTTTTAAGAAATAAATATAAATAGCACTTAAAGTATAATCTGAAAGGAGGCTTGGTTCTGTTTCGCACTGATGACAAAGCCTTCGTTTCCGAGGTATGCATATATTACTAGGGATAAACAGGCTTAGGATGATAATGAGTCGATTGTAAGATTGTAATGTAAACCATCGTGGTTGTAAAACGAAAGTAGGATTTTGTACGTAGCTAACTAATGCTTAGTAAATACTAATTGGTCGTCGATGGTGTTTGTCTGTAAAGGGAAAGTGATTGTCTGTGATTTTTTTAAGCGACTTTTTTATATATATGGAAAAGAAAATATTGAAATTCCTTAACAGTAAGAATAGCACTCTTGTGATTTTACATTAGATATTTTATTAGTTGATTTCATTTTTTGTACAATACGATAGGGTAAAAGTAGGGGGGATATGGGATGAAAGGCGGGTTGAGTGTATATATGTGAATTAGATGTACAAAAAATAATATTGGCATACGAAAAAAGGCATGTCAAGATGTTTGGCAATTTGGTAAGACCATGCGCTTTTTTGTGTTGGGTCGTGTGAGCGTCACAAACTGTCTCTGGAATCCGAATTCCAGAGCCCTGATACGAATTTATCCATTTGTCGCCACGCGGCCCGTTTAATAGTATTTAGCGAAATAATCTCTTATACAGGGTTTTAGGGAATATCACACATTCTCCCCCAGATGCAGATGCAAAAACACCTAATTATTATGAACTGCTGCTCCAAAACGAACCTTGATTGATAAACAAAATTCTTCATAAAAGGCTGAGTCTCATTTCCTGAATAACATTGCTACCGGAGGAATGAGACTGCTTGACATGGTATTTTAAGGATTTCGAAACAACGTATGAACTAAAGAAGCCAAAAATTTAAAGGAGTCACAAAATATCTGATTCTATTGTTTTATTAAGTTTAATAAGTACAAAGGTTAGGTGATTACCTAAAGCTCTGTATAAACCTAACATTCTTAATTTAATGTAGCGAATTTTTTAGAATAGGTACATAATACCTATAATGGCGGGTTAATTTTGTTAGTTTAATTAATGTGAGTAGTATGTATAACTGTTATGTTTGCTTTCAATTCAAATGGATAAAGTGAATTGGATATATTATGTGGGTGAGTTAGGTTTTGATGAGTGCGAGTGAGATGGCTCCACTTTAAGTGTTTCTGCTCTTTTATGGTATTTAGCTTTGTGTTTCACTTCTCACTATTCCTTAAAGCGCGTGATGTAGTGTTTGAGGCTTGTTTTCCAAATAATTTATAATAAAAAATTCAATTATTATGGGTTAAGAAAAAAAATACTTTTCGTTAATGTCCCACTAAATTTTATAAAAAAATTTTTGATCTGTAAATTATTATTTTTTTCTAAAAATTTAATAAATTTTCGATTTTTTATAATAAACAGTTTTATGTACCAATTTAAACTTAAACTTAGAATAACTGTTTGGAAAATTACATGTAGAATCAAACACTGCATCGCGGTCGTACATCTATTCAATATAAATGTAAAAAAAATCTGTAAAAAACGAACTTTGATACAGGTACTATAATAGTCCATGTGCACTAATTATAAATAATAATATAAAGCGTAATAACAAATCCCACGTCACGTACCTACATTCTGACTTAGGTATAGATATTATATGGAAAATAAATTGTTCCATTGTGGAATTCTTAAATTAATAAAAAAATGTTGCTAAAATATATAATTAATTGGTTTCATTTCATATTGTTTGTTTTTAATATTATTTTTTGAAACCTGCTAAAATTAGAATTTTTAATATAAACATAGTATAAGATAAAGAAATAAGGTAACTTGCTCTTATACTATTCATAATTGAGTTTTTCGTCTTCAAAATTCTTATCTCAATGAACGGGAACATATGAACGAATTCCAAATAATAATGAATATATTTCTTATCGGTTTTCGTTTGGTTTAAAAGTTACAGGGCTGTGAATACACAATAGATTTTGGACGGTTTTTCTGAGGCAAGAGCATATTACTTAATTCCAGTCTGTTACCAAGATTTTCTTCATCAAAACCTTTTTTCACATAGCCCCACTGAGAACACAAATCTAGGTAACGGGTAACTCACGTCCTAAGTAAACCCAAGTAACGGGTACACCCAGATAATAGGTAACTTTAATTGACAGGTTGCAGATGAGAAAATCAACAATAGAAATAACGAGGTAGAAACGAAGAAATTGTATCTATCTATCTAACCATAATTACGAATGCAATAAAAAATGCGGAAATATCCAATAAAAGTCCGAGTTGAATAATTAACTCCCAAATATATTATATACAGTGCTGATACGGATAAGTCGACATGCTTCAACAATCGACCTTCAAAACCATGAGAATTGTAATGTAACCTATTAGGTACCTAATAATACTTATTGGTGATATTGAACGATTAACTTGGAGCTGTATAATATAAATTTTTTTTAATGACTACAAGTTGGCCCTTGACTGCTATCACACGTGATGTTAAGTGATGATGCAGTCTAAGATGGAAGCGGGCTTACTTGTTAGGAGTAGGATGAAAATTCACATCCTTATCGGTTTCTACAAAAAAACCTAAATCGGTTGTAGTGTTCCGATACAGCTTATCAAATTGTAGGGTTATCAAGGAGCCAATAATAAAAATCCCTCTATAAGATTGGTAACGATGTGTTGCAAATAACCATGGTCAGCAGTTATTTCTTTATCATTTATCAATATCACCCTATTAACGGCTTTGCTCCTTGTAGGAGAAAGGATATGGAGTGTAGTTTTGTTGATTATGTTCGATTAATTGACGATCACTATCAGATGTTGGTGATACAAACCACGACCGTAGATTAACGCGCTTTTCGACACGGGGTGTAACGCCATCAACTTCCCGAATCTCAAAATTATTCCATGCCTCATCTCAGAATTTAAACTCAAAACTGTATGATCGAAATCACATAAGCTAGCCACAGGATCAACGAGATATTTACATAACATCAGGATACTCGATAAAAAGAGCATAAGGTGAGATCGCGAGCGTTTAAAAATAAAAAAAGTGCCAGACGACTAAAAACAAAACTTGTAGAAAACTGTTTACAATTTCATATGTCAACAATTACTCTTACGTGCGTAGAGCGAGTCCATTTTCAAGATCACCAAGTGACCGAGTCGGGAATCGATCGTCGATATTCACCTACGGCTATATAAACTGGACGAGTGTTTTATTTAGCATCATTTTTGAACGGATTATCGTCCATTAACAATGGCAGCTAAGGTAAGTTGTCATTACAGCTTTTATTTAACCTAACTTATTAGGATACGTGATATATCAGGGGTTAGAGTATGAAATTGCCGATTTGTACTGAAAAATAAAAATACGTTTTTTTTTAATTTAACATATTTATTTAATCAAAATAATTGCCATTATTATCTATACATTGCTGCCATCTAATATGAAGCTCATTTACGCCTTTGCGATAGAACTCTGGTGATCTAGATTCGACAAACTGTGTGAAAGCATTTTGCACTGCCTCCTGAGAAGAAAACTTTTTATCACGTAGAAAATTGTTCAAATCACGAAAAAAATGGACGTCCTTTGGAGCAAGGTCTGGCGAATATGGAGGGTGACGAATGGTTTCTAATTGCAGTTCCTGTAGAGTTAAAAAACGGTTTTTCGTGCTGTATGTAGTCTCGCGTTATCATGGAGCATTAATGGTGAAGATCGATTCATAAGTCGGGGGTGTTTCACTGCTAGTTTCGCTATCATTGTTCGGAGTTCGGCGCAGTAGACATCTGCCGTTATTGCTTGACCTGATCGGAGAAAGCTTTAGTGAATAACATCACGCTGAGACCACTAAACAGTTACCATTACCTTTTTATTGGTAAGCTTTGCTTTAGGACACAGTCGCGGCGTTTGACCTGGGGTCAGCCATTGCATTTTCCGATCAGTCAAATCATGAGGCACCTATTTTTCATATTTTTTTTATTTTATTGATTTGACGCAAATGAGTCAATATTGTTGGTAAAGTAACGTTAAACCATGCCGCTAATTCCTGGGTAGGTAGTTTGCCTCGGATCGGCTTCCACCATCTCTTTCAAATCATTGTTATTCACCTGTGTGGGCGGTCTTCCACGTGGTTCGTTCTTCAAATCGATGTTTCCATCACGAAAGCGTTTAAACCAAAATCGCACAGTGCGTTCATTAGCAGTCCCCTCTCCAAACGCACGCAACATTAATATTGCGAGCTGTTTCTGCCGCGTTAGTTCCGCGTCGGAACTCGTATTCAAAAATCACACGAATTTTCGAAGTATCCATCTTTATTGTTTAGGCTGAATAAGAAAAACAACTGAAAGTTGATAATCGAATGTTGCACATTTTTTAAAAGAAAAACTATACAGGTACCGTATAAAAAAAGTTTCACTTTAAAATCTTAAAGTGAAACTTTTTTTATAGTTTCTATGTCAATTCGAAGTACCTATTACAATAAAACGGCAATTTCATTCTTTAACCGCTGTTATAATACACGAGATTGCGTATTAGACCTGCATTCCTCCTTCCCGGATCTACTGGGGAGCGGCAAATTGCAAATCGGGGCCCATAGAGTACATTTATTATATACACATATAGTACATTTTTGTCACGCCTGATGCCTGAAAGCGGTATACGGCTACCCCTTTAATCCTTGAATACTAAAACGGAAAGAACAGCGCTAGATCAGATAGTGCGGCCGAGCCCATTAGATAATGCTATCAGGGGGCGGTATGTTTTAGTTTTTATAAAAAAAAATAGATCTGGGGCTAGCAATTCTGCTATGATAAGTCGAAGAAATGTCTCAGTGAAATTTTGGAGGTTATAAATTTTTATAGTTTAGTTATATCTCAAATGGATAAAACAGCGCTTTCCCTGAAAGCTCCCAGATGGCCTTAATTTCTCCAACTTTTCCAACAATTATCGTCATATACTACCGGGACCACTGTATATTGGTGAAAACGGCATGACAGATCCGATCCGTTTTTGAGTTTATAGCGAATAGGGAGTCCGACTGACTCGGCGGAAGTCTTCGTTTTATAATATGACGTAAGGATTATATTTTGTGTTTTCATGTGTTTTTCATAATAACATTTAGTAACAAAAAATAGAACCGACTCAAAATGCACTAAAAAGTAAAAAATAACTGTGACATTTAGTTGCTTTAATTTACTTAAGCATATCTATGAAGTCGGTGCCAGCCAAGTTTAAGGAATATTTATTTTACGTAGTAAATCAGTTTGTGGGTTCTAGGTAACGTCCTTATAGTAGAAACCTTGCCTGGCACCGACTCCTAGATATGCTTAAGTAAATTAAAACAACTAAATGACACAGTTATTTTTAACTTTTTAGTGCGTATTGAGTCGGTTCTATTTTTTGTTAAAAATTTTCATTTCTTACTTTTTAGTTATTTATCGCCACGTAACGTATTCGTACTATATTGTTGTAGTATATTATACGGCACTAGCCAAAAAGCTACAGATACCGAGACAAAAACCGAAATCGCCGTATGCGTGCCTCCAAAATTTGAAGAGTCCCTTCAATTTCCCCAGGATATCATCATCAGATCCTAACATGATGTTACTATTTATGTATCAATCGAATATTTTGTACAAGTATCATATATAATAATTCTTATATCTAATATAATAACTCCTTAGTTAGGAGGGTTTGAGGACACATTAAACTTCATCAAGAATAATAATGACAATGAATCAATGATGTTATCGGGATTATTTTCACATGCGCACAATACAGGGTTACAAAAACTGTAAAATTGTATAATTTGTAGGTAAAATATAACATGTTATATTAACTTAAGCAATTGTGGAGTTTCTTGTCTGTATTCCCGATAAAACCAGCCCTGGACGCACAGTAAAGTCATTACTCACTGACAGGCTTGACATTCAGAAGTAACTTTTCTAAAGTGTTAATAAAGAAGTTTGCTTGAAATAAATGGATTCGACTATATTCCGCTACTGCAACTATATTATATACAAGCTGTGCCCAGTAGTTTTACCTGCGTAGATCCCGTTCCCTTTAGAGTATCGGGAAATGCATTTTAAGTGAGCGTCTTCCTGGATTTCAATCACTCGTGTGTTTAGTTTTAGAGATCTCGTGATCAGCCAATAGGTCTGCAACTTGTATTTTGCCTATTTATGAAATCACACATATACCTAGTGACAATAATTGAATAAATATTTATTTTTTCTAGTTGGCAGTAGTACTCACCGCGGTGGTAGCTTTGGCTCACAGCTCAGTGGTGCCACTCGCGGGAGCAGACACCGACTACACAAGCTTCGCTTACAACGTGGCGGACCCCTACACCGGCGACTTTAAGAGTCAAGTCGAGACCCGCGTCGGCGGCAACGTGCAGGGACAATACTCCCTCCTCGACGCTGATGGCACCAAGCGTACTGTGGACTACGCTGCTGATGATTTGAACGGATTCAACGCTGTAGTGCGTAAGGACCCTGCGGTTATCGCCGCGCCCGTTGCCGTTGCCCCCGCTGTTGCCGCTGCTCCCGTTATCGCCGCCCGCACTCTCGCCGCTCCCGCTCTAGTGTCTTCGCCAGCACTTGTCGCCCGCACTCTTGCTGCACCTGGCCTTCTTGCGCCATCAGTATTATCCGCCGGTCCTGCCGTCGTTGCCGCCTCCCCTTACTCTTACGCTGCCCCCCTTAAATACTGGTAAAGTCTGAACTATTAGACGTTTTGTTATTGAACTGAGACATTGTAAAAGGTGTTATGTATTTAATATTAAAACATAATCAATAACATTATGTACGTTTTATTTAAGTATGATATGCCCTTGCCTACGATTTTAATGAAAGAAAGCTTGTTATTCGAATTTAAAGAAGAAATGTTATTCCGAACTAAGTGTAATAAATCTAAATTCATTTACCTACGTATTTCTGTAAATACAAATGTTTGTAAACAGACTGCTTAATACTTACGTAGGTACACACCAAGACGCACATACAAAAAAACTCAATTTTACTTTAATCAAATCTATAATAGTTTTATATTGTAAAATTATTTAAAAATATACTACAAAATTGCGCTGACTCATTGGTTTATTTCATTCAAATTTACAGAATTTTTGTACAATTAAAATTATAGGTTATATATATACAATATCAACATAATGACTGACTGCACGCATTCGTTATAACTTAATTCACCAATAGCCAAGACGAGCGGTGGGGTAAGTGGAGTAACCGGGGTACACAGAGGAATAACCGGGGTATACTCCAGAGTACACTTGAGGTACAGCGCTGTACACGGATGGGGCGACGTATGAGCGAGAGTACACGGGGGCGGACACAACGGGGGCCACTGGGGACACGACGGTGCGGGATGCGACAACGGGGGCCACGACCTTGGCGACAAGGGGATCCTTGCGCACTACAGCGTTGAATCCATTGACGTCATCAGCGGTGTAGTCGACAACGCGCTTGGTGCCGTCGGGGTCGACTAAGGAGTACTGTCCTCTAACTACTCCTCCGACACGGCTTTCCGATTGGCTCTTGTAGTCACCAGTGAGGGGGTCGGCCACATCGTACGAGAAGCTGGTTGCTTCGTTGTCTACGACTGGTACAACTGAACTGTGGGCCACGGCCACCAGGGCGAGAACGAAGAATAACTGAAACAAACATTGGAATTTAAGAATAACTAAAAACAGATGTCTTTATTACTTTTAACCATACCTGGTATAAATAAGTACCTACTTATTTCTCCAAGCTATGATAAATCTTACGAAATGAATTATTGGTAATTATTGGTAACTATATTCACTCTAAAGATAATGTATTTGAACTTAGTTTCTACTATTTTTATTAGCATCAGTCATTTTAATGGTGTCCTGGTGGTATTACCTTATCGCTTTTGTGGTTATTAGGTATCTAATATTATTGATCATTTTTCTTTTTTCTTTGAGATATAAGACGTTGTCCACCAAATTTTAAAGTTGTTGCTAATAATTTCTTACAAAAAAGAATAAACCGTGCAAATTTAGACCCAAGGTCTATTTTTGACTTCATCCCTCCGACCTCATTTTGCTTAGCCAAATTCTAACAGGACCAACGTAAGAATTTTATTACAGGAGATGTCCTATAACAATATTTCTTCGTTCTTTTATAGAGTTCTAGAGGTAGAACTTTTTCTAATTGATAAATAAGAATATTACCTTGGCAGCCATTGCTTCTAATGTCAGAGGATCCTGTTGAATGATATCGATATAATTGACGAGGAGCTTTTATACGATTCACACATCCGATGGCCTGTTCTAAATAGCACTTGTTAATATCTAAAATATGTGTAATTACTTTATTAGCCATTCATTATACTCGATTTGGGTGAACAAGGTTACTTATTTAAATACTAATATACCATCAAATAAGTTTCCAAAAGGTTTCAGGAAGGTCATTTGCTGTTGCCATAACAATACTTTACTAAGTGGATTTTATTATTATATTTCGAGTGTCTACTGATTAATCGGTATAATTGGCGTCTACGTTATTGTTTGACCAGGCTACGCACGCGGCAGAAAAATGGTAGACGAAGGTCCTAACTTAATACTGGTTATGAATACGTCGCTGAGCGTAAAGATTACTTTTTAGCATTTAGGCATGGGATAGACAGATGCCAGATGAAGTAACTTGCATATGAAGTTCATCTATCACCCATGTCTTACGTTGAAGAGCATGGACAATGGCGCCGCCAGCCCATCGCCCGGATGGCCCATCGTTCGACTAGCTTTGAATAAATCCTTAAAACGTAACAAAAAATAGAACCGACTCAAAACGCACTAAAAAGTAAAAAATAACTGTGTTGCTTTAATTTACATAAGCATATCTATGAAGTCGGTGCCAGCCAAGTTTAAGGAACATTTATTTTATGTAGTAAAGCAGTTTGTGGGTTCTAGGTAACGTCCTTATAGTAGAAATCTTGGCTGGCACCGACTCCTAGATATGCTTAAGTAAATTAAATCAACTAAATGACACAGTTATTTTTTACTTTTTAGTGCGTTTTGAGTCGGTTCTATTTTTTGTTACGTTTTAAAGATTTATTCACAGCTCGCGAAACTTTAACTGTCGAACGAAGAATAAGAGGTACCCTTAGGTACCTCCAAAATTTAAAGAGTTCCTTCAATTTCCCCAGGATATCATCATCACCACCTTGGAAGTGTGCCCATTCTAATAAAAAAAGTATTATCCAAATCGGACAACTCTGTAAAAAGTTATGCGTGGTCATACATAAAAAAATATATATACGTGTCGAATTGAGAACCCTACTCCGTTTCTTTTCGTCGGTTAAAAATTATGTACGAGAGGATTGTAATTAATTACCTCGTATTTTTTTTTTTGTAAAGATATCGTAAGTTTTCCATGTACACTAACACTTGGGCAGAGAAATAGGGTGATTCTCGGTTATGAAGCTATGCCATTTTTTTAATCTCCTGAGTTTACAATCGCTATGTTTTGTACCCGATAATGATAATTATATTTACAACGGTTTTGTTATTCCAGAAAATAATATTTATACTATCACATTAATTCCAACAATAAATGAAATTTTCTTGATCACTTGGGGGTTTGCCTTTAGAAAGGTACTCGTATCCCCGTTTCTGTGTGACTTATCGTGCCAATTTAAACAATTAAAACTGAAGATAACGCGTCTCTACACATCTTAACGCAGTCTCTCAAAATAAAATGCCAAGCAAGTATTTTACAATTATCGTTTGTAATTATTTATCTCTACTCATACAAAACTGGTTGCATGTAACTGGTGTTGTTAAGATCGTTACGTTCAGATAACATCAGCAGGTTGTACCACTATTTATTACTATGTAATTAAAGCAGCCAAAGAATCTTTTTTTGTCTTGCTCGATAAATATTGTGTAGTTGTATGTTCTTTCATTCATTGATTGAATTATGATATTTTCGCTGTGTTAATAGTGTTTTATAGTAAACCCCACAGATTTCTTCTGTGTGGAATCTATAAGCGTCACCTTTCTGGGCCCAGGGCTGAAGATTGATATACCATTGGAATGTCATCTCGATTGTTACAATATTGTAACAATTTTTCACTCTTGTTTGGAAGATACCCATATGGTAACTAACTTTAAAGAAAAGAGATTCATACATCATCATACTGACATCAGTTTACGATAGGTCAGAATACCTCTCGCCCATTCCCCTCCCTTCTTAAAGTTGAGTTGGACCCAAATATATCTTAGGTCGTTTGTGTCAATATAAAAAGCAGAAAAAATCTAGATCCTCCTACTTAAAAATTTCAAAATTATTTCCATTGTTGAACGCGAAAAAAAACCATCGACCATATTTTTTTTTTTTTTTTTTTTTTTTTTTTTATGTATGACCACGCATAACTTTTTATAGTGTTGTCCGATTTTGATAGTTCTTTTTTTATTTGAAAGAGACAGACACCTAACTCTGCACTGTCATTTACCCGTCAATCTAAGTTGTAGTTGTGACTTATGTGCTTGTAATTTGAACAGCAACCATAACTTTACGATAGGTGACAGAAGTAAATACGATGACAGTATGTACGAGTACGTACGTGGCGATAAATCCCAAAAGTCAAGAAATAAAATTCTTTAACAAAAAATAGCCATAAAAAGCTTGCTTCTGTACATTTTAGTTGGACCCTAATATATTTTAGGTATTTCTTTAATAAAAGAAGACAAAAAAAAATCAAAGTACCTACCTACTTAAAAATTTCAAAATTATTTGACACATTTTTCAATTCGCATAGTCGATTTTAGTAATTTTTCAAGTATCCACATGTGGAATGTCTTACATATATTTTTACCCGACTGCCAAAAAGGGTTAAGGGTTAAGGGTTTTTTTACCCGTTCGATTCCTATTATTCCTATCAATCATCAACATAATTAAATTATAGGTAATAAATATCAGAGTTTATTATATTGATATTCTGCTTTATTTAAAAGATCATTATACAAAAATGTACATAATATATTTACACAAAACTATCTATAGTTTATTAGAATTAATGAACACTTATTTTACCCAGTAGTTTGAGGGGTAGCCGTAAGCCGAGTAGCCCAGAGGGTTGGACCATCCGTAGGTGGAGTAAGGAGACGCGTAGCCTGACAGGGAACTGTATACCGAAGGTACAGTGTTGTACACTGAAGGGTAGGCACTGTAGACGGAGGGAGTGTATGCACCAGTGACTAGTGGGGAAGAGTACACGGTGGGAGAGGCAACAACTGGGGCAACAGTGCGGGCGGCAACTACAGCGGGAGCGGCGGCAACGGCGGGAGTTGCGGCAACAACAGGGGTAGCGGCGACGACAGTCTTAGCTAAAGGCTCCTTGCGCACTACAGCGTTGAATCCGTTGACGTCATCAGCAGTGTAGTCGACAATCCTCTGGGTGCCGTCGGGGTCGACTAAGGAGTATTGTCCGGCCACGGTACCTCCGACGCGGGTCTCGACTTGACTCTTGTAGTCGCCGGTGATGGGGTCAGCCACGTCATAGGAAAAGCTGGATGAGTCGCCGTCTACTTTGACCAAGGGCAGGACTGAGCTGTGGGCCACAGCCGCCAGGGCGAGAACTACGACGAACTGTAACAAAATATTATATGTTAATAATAGTAAAACAAAAAAGCTTTTTAATTGTTTATTTATGTTTTTTATATAACTCCACAATACCTCTTGATTGGGATCGATCAGTAACGACGATAAGTTTAAGTTGTTTTCTTTTATGGGTTTCCTTCTAAAATTATACTAAGCTCTAACTCAGCTAAATTTAGGAAATATAATTCAAAATTCGTCATAACAGAAAATAGAAACCTGGATTGTAACTTGTAATGTCCTATTATGTTAAGTAAAACTGTTATATAAATTCTAAATTGCCCCAGACTCTAAAATAAAGTTTTTAAAATTAAATTGTAAAATAAAATTATATTGGTTTACCTTAGCGACCATTGTTGTTATTGCAAGTGAATCTTGACAAATGATACAGTTTCTATTTCACGAGATGCTTTTATATGTACCCAATATGACGACCTGTTTCTAAATAGGCACTGGTTAAACTTTAAAATTGTTATAATTACTTCAAATAGACATTAAAACTTATATTATATTGGAAATACAAGGTCATTGATGTAAATAATATTCCAAATATGCGAACATACTCGACGTATTTTTAATTGTCGTAGTAAATATTACGAATAGGAATACGAATCGTATATCAAGTTTTAGGGATAATCCTAACCTAGTTTTATAATTATATATGTAGTTAATGCAAACCAAACTTCTAAAGTTGATGTTCCAAACAGGATTAATTCCAAGATTATAACAAATGTTTATATGTTGCATTTGTAAACCTACATGCGTGACTCGCGCAGTGTTCGAAGTTTTTCTCTCTGCCACACGATGGACCCGGCTAGACTGCATTTACGCATGATAGAGAGCGGTGCAGCCTACGGAGAAACACCTAAGTTATGCTAATCAAGCTTGTGGTGAAGATACCCGTATTGAAGTTAATAGTAAATTAATTAGCCCTTATATAATATCTTTAAACGAACAAATCGTGTATCTCGCAAATGGCTTTATTGATATTCATGAAATTTTGTATGCAGTGGCTTCCGAGGACTTTTAATCAATCTAGCTAGGTTTCATTTCACACCAATGCGCTGGACCGATCAAATGATGATTGCCCTAAACCGAAGTGTCCACTATAAGCGCAGCAGTACGTGAGCAATGGCGACGGGTTGTGAAGCTTGCTACCACTCCTACTGTGACGGCCACGACCACTGTGTCAAGAGTGTGACGACGAAGAAGAAGAAGGTTTCATTTTAAGAAAATGTTGTATTATTAGTGTTTTCGGGCAATGAAAAACTGTACCGACACAGCAACATTAAAGTTACTTAACAATAGATGGCGTCATTATGTAAATTGTATTTAAATGTTATTTCAAAAACAAATCCCGAGCAAAGCTCTGTCAAAAAGGTTCTCTTTATTAAACTTAGTATACCCATGTTCTCATGTGCAATGTTAGTTAGGATTTTTATGATCTTTGGATGCGATAAACTGAGCATGCTAGTAACATGCATTACACTGCTTTGCACCGTCATTCTGATTTATGTGTAATGCGTGCGTGCTAAAGTTTATTGTGTGTGTACTACAAGTCGTTTACATAATATGTTCTCCGCTTTTACATTTATTTATAGTCATAGGTACTCGTAATTAAAGTTCGATTTGAATTAAAACTGACCCTGTAAAAACCGCATAAAATTCGCTTAGGAGTTTAGCGTGATAATGATTTAAAAATATCTTCTTGGGTTCCTCCTTAATCCCATTTATTGCTACATTCAAAATTGTAGTGATAAACTATCATCCTATAGTGGTTAGCTTTTTAAGCGTAGTACGTTCTCGATATTCAGAGTTTGAGTTCCAGGTCTAGTCAATACAAAAGTCATAAGAATCAATACTCTAACCAATATTTCTTTAGCAAGAAAATTCCACCGTTATATTCCTCCCTCCAATTAACTTTGCCATCCCTTCAGACTAAAGGATATTATTCAAGAGTTATTGTTTGTAATTTCAGAAACTAGAACATATAAATATCTATCGAAAGAGCTTTCTCGCCGTAATATATTATGACTTTATAGTAACATCATTTCAAATTGTTAAGCCTAAATACTGCCTATAAATACTTAGGAAAATATGTTGGTATTTTCTCGTGTATCTACTCTGTGCTTATTTTAAGCCTAAAGACATTGCTAATACGTATCTTTGTTTGCATTTAGATTTCACATTTCAACTATTTCAACTCAATCAATGGACATTGTATTATTATTCTTTAGCTTCATTAACATGATCTTTATATTATACTAGCTGACCCGGCAAACGTTGTTTTGCATTAAAAATTAAAAAAAAAATGGATGAAAATTAGATAGTAGCCGATTCTCAGACCTGCTGAATACGCATACAAAATTTGGTAAAAATTGGTAAAGCCGTTTCGGAGGAGTATAGCAACGAAAACTGTGACACGAGAATTTTATATATTAGACTAGCAGTCGCCCGCGACTTCGTCCGCGTGAAAACCTCATAGGTACCCTTCCAATTTTAAAGACAGACTTTCGTAAAAAGTGTGCTCATTCCTCTCTCTCTCTCAATTTAATTTTTTTATAGTTTCCCGTGAAGCAATATCCTACGTCCCGTTCCGTGTACTAAAGATCTACATTTTTGTTAAACATTTTACGACATTAAAGAATAGTATAGCTTGATATTAAATAGTCACGCACTTAAGTCTAGCTTTCAAAACAAACAAAAATAATTTTACGACACGACACGCAAATCTTGAGATTAGCCTGTTTAAACAAACGAACAAACTCTTCCGCTTTATATTAATATAGATATGGTCTTCTATGGCAATTAAATTGAACAAAGATCGAATTCTCAACTTCATTACCGTATCTATTATCGTTTCTAACATGACTGTAACAGCATATTTAACAAAACCTGTGTTATTCTGAAATGTAAGCTATATTATTGTGAAGGTTTATTAAAATCCATACAATAGTTTTTGCGTGAAAGGTTAACGATCATCCATCCATCCATACATACATACAAAGTTTTGCCTTTATGATATTAGTAACGACGATACGCTTTCTGAGCTTCATGTTTATCGATCACATTGTCAGAACATAAGCGCGATAAGGCTCTTGTTTATACTAGATTTTGTTCGACTCTTACAGAGAGGATTTTACCAACTCATAATCGGTTTATATACTTACTTATTTTACTAATACTTAATGTAACAGTATTATAAGATTATAATACTGTTACATTATAATGAAGAAATTGATTACTGTTACAAATGCTAGAGCTTTGATATAATAATAGGTACGTTAGGCAGGGAAATGATACTAAATCATCTATGTATTTGTATTTAATTTATTTATAATTTTGTTTATTTACATTATTTTATGGATATTTTGTACATATTATTTACACGTTGATTGGTTGAACACTGATATATATTGGGTAACTATTCATTCTTGTTTACCAGTAGCCGAGACGAGCGGTGGGATAACCGGGGTACACAGAGGAATATCCAGGGTACACACCGGAGTACACTTGGGGTACAGCGCTGTACACGGAGGGGGCGACGTATGAGCCAGAGTACACGGGGGCAGACACAACGGGGGCCACAGTGCGGGATGCGACAACGGGGGCCACGACCTTGGCGACAAGGGGATCCTTGCGCACTACAGCGTTGAATCCGTTGACGTCATCAGCGGTGTAGTCGACAACGCGCTTGGTGCCGTCGGGGTCGACTAAGGAGTACTGTCCTCTAACTACTCCTCCGACACGGCTTTCCGATTGGCTCTTGTAGTCACCAGTGATGGGGTCAGCGACATCATAGGAGAAGCTGGTGGCCTCATCGTCGACTTTGACGACTGGTACCACTGAGCTGGTGGCTGCGGCCACGAGGGCGGCGAGTACGATGAACTGAAAAATATTAAACAAATCGTCATAAATTGTCTTGTGTTGCAGGATCCTGGGAACATTTATTACTGTAGTAATCAATTGTGAAAAAATCCCCGGCTTATTTATTGTCAAAAGGGCTGGAATTGAAATTCTGTTTGAGTGAATCTATGCAAAGTTGAAATTCACAATTTCGGTACCCAATGCAATTGAGTTTTAGACTGATTTGGCCTGTCAAATGCCTGTCGGTCAAACTCCGACTTTTGAACTATTGTATAAGCATTTCACTCCATGGAGAAAATTTTGTGCTTGGAGAAAGTTGGAATGGTATATTTGTAGATACGTAATTACCTTATTTTGGAATAAGCTTTGGAATTACCTTAATTTGGGAGATGTATTCGATTTAAATGATAATAATATTCAGTTGATGAGATAATTTAAGAAAAGTTGTTTAAAAGTAGAGTTATCTTTTAGATAGCCATTTAATTAAAGAATAATATTTAATTTAAAAATTAAAGTGGGATGTCTTTGGGGTGCGAATTTTACGTCATAAACTATTATATTTTACGTCATAAACTATTATATTTTACCTTGTTCATGGCTGCTTGTGGTAATGATTCCCGTGGAAGTGGATGTAGAGGCATCGTGATTTGGTCTTTTATATATTTCGCATATCTGACACATATATTAAATGGTCACCGGTTGATCTTTACAAACTAGTAATTATCTTTATATGTATATCGTCATTAAATTGTTCCGGAAACATGAGGTCGTTATTCGTAATAATATCTAAAGAATCCGTATATATGTTATGTCAATTGGCTTACCTTATTAAATCTAATTCGTATGTGTGTCAGTATGTTGATAATAATAGCTAAAAGTATAACGATCTATTTTAATTGTTTATTCATACTGAACGCGTTTTAGTAGACATGTTTAAAATCTAAAATTTTATAATATTTTTCATACGTCAACTTAGGTGACGTGAAATAACATATTTTGTTGTATGCTTGGCCGGAGCTTTTTTCGGGTATGCAATCAAAAGCTTCAAAGTTAATAAAACAGTAAGTAATCTTTGTATCTAGACTCATTTACAATTATGGAAAATAGTCTTTTTTAGGTAGTACGAGTACATATTAAAAATACACTTAAATAAACAATTCTTAACATTACAGATATTTATTACCTACATCAAAAATAGTTCCTTGTCTATTGGTTTAAAGACAACACTTTTCGTTAATTAAAAGATGTCAAAACATCACTTAAATTGTTGCAAACGATACGCCGATAATATCGTGGTAATTGAAAAAAAATACGGAACCCACAGATTCAATTAATTACTTACGGAATCTCCCACAAAGAATCCCTATGAGCTTTAATTTGTTTGATCGAGATTATTGATAAGCTACTTTGAGATTGATTAATAAGATTACCTATCTGCTCCAGATCTTTAGTTACGTAAGGGATTTTAAAAGATGATTTGTTGTTCTATTTATTTATGTTCGATTTAGGAAGCAATCAAATTGGTATTTAATAAGTTCAAATTGTAACAGTTTATATAATTTTTACACAGTTTACTTAATTTTTAAAATTTTTTTACATGTTAACCCTACACAACATTGTACAGGAATTCATCGACAAGTCTACGTAAACAGGCGTCACATTTTTGCCGGAAGGTATCTAGCTTCATCCTTAAGCTTTCACCGGGCACATCTGGACTAATTTGGGAAATCTAAATCGTCCCTGTTGGGAATCGTATCGTGGACCGCCTTTATAGATTCACCACGCGTACCTGATCACTTTTAATTTATGAACTTCTAGTCTTCAGCCTATTGAGATAATATCTTAATTAAACTCACTTTTTATTTTTATACTTATAGAGCAATGGCCACCAACCTGATATAAAAGGGATATTATTTATTTAAGCATAGTTTTTTTTTATTTTTTTTATTCAGAAAGAATACAATAAGGAACTTAAGCTAACTTATCCTAATAACTATACAAATCATGCCCACGTGGAATGGTGGCAAGAATATTGGCTGCATTTCCGATTTGGATAGCCAGGCTAATCCTTTGCGCAAAAAATGAGCCAGCCCTTCGGTCACCAGTTGAGGCAATTAGGCGCGGTGAAATGTTACGGAAGTCTATGGCCCACGGGTCTCCACGGCAAAAGGTACAAATATGTAACTCTCTGTCAGAGAGGCATACTTGTGCCACTTACCGGTTTCAGCCTTTTCTGCTGCGGCTCCCGGTCTTGATTCTGTCTCCCTGATATGACACGGAGCCAATGTATCAACGCAAGCCGCGTCCCATATTAGGGCCCGTCCCACAGCATAGTCCACCCCAGGGTTAAAATGATGTTTGGCGGGATTAGTGTATTAACCTTTACTGATTAATATTGATCGCTATCTGATACTAATGATACTGAACGAAGGCTATGAAGGGATTGAAGGCTTAACGTTATCTCCAAGGCACGGAGTGCCGACGTCCTATAGATAAGAATCGTATCCAGGACCTTCAATCCGGGCCCTTAACAGTGGGTCGCCGCGTAATTTCCGGAACGAAGTCAAATAAGAAGTACTAACCTACTTCTTAGAAAATAAAAATAATAATAAAATATCATTTATTCAGCTTAAAACAATACACAGCATTAAAACAGAAGAGATAAAATATGGTAATTAACTTGATTATACACATTTACTTGACTTTAACGGTTAGCTCTACCCTTATGCCGAGTAGAATTTGTTTTTGTGTTTTTGTAATGTTTTTCGTTATGGCAGAGGGAACAAACTATTTTGGGCCCGACACATCTTATTCAAATTATATATTTGATATTAATATCTGTATAAAATATTGTAAACATTTATTTATGTGATTTCTTCTAACATTTGATTTTATATTTAATTACCTTTAAGAATACGAAGATGGAATTTCTAGCACTTGTCAATCTATAATATATAATTAATTTCCTAACTTCTAGAATATAGTCTTTTGATAGTTGCAGTTGTGTATTGTCACCGTGGTCCAGTCATCGGATACTTGAAAAAACATTGTGGGATTGTAGACGGTTTGTATGAGACCGCCATTATTTCCTAGCTTACCTAAGTAAGGAGGCATTCATGAAGATTTTCTGGCTGGTATTTTGTAAATTCTTCAGTAACTTGTACCTAATTATATTTTTTGATCGATGTAATAAAATGATTATGCAAATCTCTATTGTTTAGTTTAGTGCATGTCGATTTCCTTAAGTTGATTTTGACAATGGTAGCAGCAGATATGAGACTAATATTTAAAGCTTCCGCGAATATCATAGAAAGGTTAACAGGTATATTCATGAACAAAAAGTACGTAGGAGTTTTGGAAGTTCGTTTAATTTATTATTTTCGAATACATATTACATATTCATAATATATACAAAATAATATTATTTACAAGGCAGTTTCGTATGGCTAAGACTAAGGTAGGCCTTATAAAGGCTTCGTTGTAATTCACCAGTAGTTAAGGGGAAGGGATTTGACGCTGTAGGAGTTGTAGTATGGGGCGGCGTAGCTGCGCACCCATGGGGCAGAGGCGTAGAGAGAGGGAGAGGCGACTACGCTGGGGGCAGCGTATGTTTGGGCAGCGACGACCGATGGGGCTGACGCGTAGTATGGAGTGGCGATACGGGAAGCGTAGACGGCGGGGGCAGCGACTGTATGGGCGACCGGGGCAGCAGCGTAAACAGAAGGAGCGGCGTAAGTGCGGGCAGCATACACTGGGGCAGACGCAGCGTAGTATGGGGCAGCGTAAGTACGAGCGGCGACTACAGCTGGGGCGGACGCGACTACAGCGGGGGCGGATGCGACTACAGCGGGGGCAGACGCAACAACAGCGGGGGCAGCAATGCGCGCGGCAACGACGGCGGGAGCGACTGCTGGGGCAACAGCGGCTACGGGGGCAGCGGCGACAACAGGCGTCGACACAACAGCGGGATCTTTACGCACAACAGCGTTGAATCCGTTAACATCATCAGCAGTGTAGTCCACAGTGCGTTTAGTGCCGTCAGCGTCGAGGAGGGAGTACTGTCCCTGCACGTTGCCGCCGACGCGGGTCTCGACTTGGCTCTTGAAGTCGCCGGTGTAGGGGTCCGCCACGTCATAGGCGAAGCTTGTGTAGTCGGTGTCTGCTGCGGCGACCTGCGCTACTGGCACCACCGAGCTGTGGGCCACGGCGACGAGGCCGGCGAGTACTACTACCAACTGAAAAATAAAAAAATGTTATTATTTGCAGTTTCATTTTCTACATAGAACTTTTGCCAAAAACAACATCTCACAGGGCTTCAACCGATGAATAGGTTGCTTGTTGTTGCCGCTTGTAAATAAATCGTCAGTACTAGACCGAAACAAGCGATAAAGGTTAAATACCTTGAATGAAAAGAGCCTTATTTTTGCGAGTACAACATGTACTGGCAAAGTACTCGCTGGGTGTCTGAGACCCTTCAAGATCAAGTTTGTAAAAAATTACGACTCTTAAAAATTGTTGTAGTTGAATTCTATGCAGATATAGCCTGATTGTTTTAATATTGTAGTCAATGCAATCATGTCCGATAAAAATTTAAATTATTGATTCGATTATGGTTTGTATAAATTCGTTACTAAAATACACTACCTACCTACTATTATTGCCCGTATTGAAACTGACGAGTACAACATTATTGTTGTAGACGCAGCGATATTGCAAACTTTGTTATGCTATTAGCAATACTGATGACCAATTTATTTACATTAGATATCTTTTGCCATTAAAATAAAGAGTTTATTTAATTTACTATCTCTCGTAGTAGATCATCAATTGGATAAAACACGATAAAATAATGTTTCATTGATACGGGTAGGACCATCCAATTGCTACTCTGATTGCGTCATGTTTGTTTAATTTGTAAGCTAAACATGTCTGCCAAATAACTGTTAGAATACTAAGTACATATTATTATGGTTAGTAAAAAACCTTTTTTATTGATAGGAAGATCCTGTTTAAGGAATTACATTCATTAAAAAATTGACTACGTTTATTTTGAAAGATATTGTTATTAGTGTAGAATGCAATATTCTCTCTGAAGAGTTATAATTATTAATTAAGATTAAGACCATATTTCTAGAATAATTAGAATTTTTATAATAAGAATCTTGACAACATTTTTCATTTTAAAATTTAATATAAAATATTTTTATAGAGTTTAAATGTAAGTCAATGGCTTTATAACAAACTATATATTGAAGGCTTTTTAGTTTAAGTTAGTTGTTAAAAGGAAATATTTAAAATTTATCAATTTGAATATAAATGGTAAATGTTGAGTTGTACTGAACTTTTAACACAGAACAGGTTTAACTTTCAGTTATAAAGAAATACTTCACATAATTATTTAACTAAATTAAAATAATGCATCCATAGGTGATGCACATGATGAATTGTATTAATTAAAAAAAATCCAATATTTAGATTTAAATGATTGGATAAATAACGCACGCACTAACACAAATTCGTTAACCCTAGTCGATAGTCAGAGAAAACTCTAAAGCACTACGTCACAACACTATAAAATATTCACCTTAGCTGCCATTGCTGCTTTGACAAGTGAATCTCGGGGAATGAGTACAGTGCAAAGCACAAAGTAGCTTTTATATGGATCGGATATACGCGGGCGGGCTCACCTGCATGATATTTAAAAACGCGTATGGTATAAGGTGGATCCGGAAACGCAAGGCCGTTTGTTGGAAAGCACAAAGAAATGAGTCGAGACAGATCGTTAACTGTAACGTGTTATTCATTATTCCCGTGTATTTTATCATTTTTTATAGATCATAGTGAGTTGTGGTTAACTAGTGCTGTTCGTGTTTGCAGTGGTCGCCGAGTAAGCTTGTCGATGAATCATCGATTAATACAGTTTTTTATTGAACTTGTAAGAGCATTAAAGCGATATTTATATAATGTTTCTTATTTCTGATTGAACCCACTTTTCTTTTTAAACTTATTTTATGATAGATGACGAAATATAAGCTACTTGTTCAGATAAAGACGAAGGTATTTTTATATTGTTTTGCAAATTTGCAAAATAGTTTGCAAAATTAAGGACTAAGGAAGAAAAGTATTATAAATTGAGAGTCTTGGGTTTCATTCATAAAATTTGAAATTTCTCAGATTTTGGTCTGGTGGAAGCCGTCACATACCTATAGTTAAGCCATATTATCAGCAAAAAGCACCACTAGGCTTTTTAATAACTCATGAGTTACTATTGTCATCTAGGGTATGGGCTGAAAAGTAGCCTACAGGTTAGCTAATTACCATATTTGGCTACATCGCCAACTAACAGCAGGTGAGATTGCAGTAAGCCGCTAAATTGTCTTTTATAAGCTATAAAAAGCTTTGTTACATTTGAAAAAGCTTCATTTACAAAATTTATATTAAAGCAACTTTTCCATTTTAGCGTTTTATTGCGATTTGCAAGCAGAGATACTATTGTATGCCAAAACCAGAAAGAAAATAGCATCTAGGGTTAACAAAAAGTTAATTTATTCTTCACAGAATAAAATGTAAGAATAGACGGAGCATTCACAATCCTGAGTATTCCATATTAAAGCTAATATTTCTGAACGTACCGGAGATTCATCGAAATCATTAAACATACCAATATTCAGAACTTTTGAAAGAATCCTTAGTCATATACAAACTTTCGTCTTTATCTAAAGAAAGTTTGTAAGTATGGATGGATGGATGTTTGTTACTCTTTTACGCAAAAACTACTGAATGGATTTTGTTGAAACTTTACAATAATATAGCTTACATATCAGAATAACACATGGGCCACATTTTATCCTGAAATTCCCACGGGACGAGAACGCTGGTGAAACCGCTGGCGTCCTTAAGTGGAAAATAAAATTACATAGAATCACATTTGTTATAATAAAATGTACTTACACGGACATTAAAGATATTTGATGTAAGCATTTTTTTTAAAACTTTCATAGGTATTATAAGAGAAGTCTGAGAGTTCAACCTAAAAAGTACTCTTATAAAAGTTATAAAGACGATATAGCCTGGTCAAATTAGCTTCAAAATTAGGGGTAAGGTTACATTAATTCGCACAAAGCTGCAATTTGGCATGAATGGTGGGACCTACATTACAAACAATTTGTTAAAAGTCCCCATCCCAATTATTTAAGGTCAAATATTGCAAAATTTGCGTTTTTTTTGCATTTTTCAGCTAAACGTTATCATAAAAATATTTGAAACAAAAATTATTGTTTATAAAAAATGTCTTAACGCTTATTTCCCTAAGAGAGAGATAGGAGATTCATTTCAGAGATATAGCGATGTAAACAGTTGAACATGTTGTGTTCTTCATAATAGGTATTCAAACTGGCTGCGACACAACATCAGCACTTTTCAGGAAGGGTAAAACAAATAATTTGAGAAACAAGATTTAGTTGACTAAGCTAACGTTTTTAAAGGAATTACCTCTACTCAACAAGCTCTAATGACGAACGGAATTCGTTTTCTTCGTTCTTTAAAAAATCATGTGCTTAAATAACTTTCGATACTTATCTTTTGTAAAAAAATACCCGCAACAAAAAACGTACAGTACAGATAGCTTTTCTTCCTCCAACCTCTGCCTGTGCTCATATTAACATCTATTTCGTGTCTATTAACAAGTTCAATTGTGGCTTGGTAATAAACCAAGACCCAGAAGACTTGAGTTGGAAATTAGTTAACAATATATTGGAACCAGTACAGACTTCGCTCCCACCTGCACTAGAAAAACTTCTTAATTTAATTTTCCAAAACAGACTGTAATACTGAATGCGGCTGCAAAAAAGTTGGATTGTTTGGTTCATTAGCATTATCAGTTGTTGACGCCAATCGTACTCCCATGTGGAATCGCCAGTAGAAGAACATTCTTACGATCTTTGCGAAGAGACAGCTGATGCATCGCTCTTTGAAGAATTCACTTTTACTCAGCAGGAAGAAGAAGTCGGCTTGGTTGAAGATTCATTATTCATATACTTCAGATTACAACCAATCAGATGAATAATTTTCAATAATACCATAATAAAATTTCAAAGTAAATACAATATTTTTAACTCAACAGGACAACAATAGATTGTGAAAAAGGCCTACCGGAAGAGCCACGTTAAAAAAACGCGCCAAGTAGGTACATTACCTCACGGGAACAAAAACAAGTACAAGGGTAAATTATTTGAGAAACAAGATTTTGACACGACAAATACGGGTTAATAAGATTTTCTTATGTTCACTTGTAGTTTTAAGACCACAAAATTTTTCTTGGAATTTTGTTCATTATCAATATTAGGCGACTCAAAAGGTGTGCCATCTACCTTTTTCTCTTAGTTTATGTTGTTCTTAGCTTTCGCATTTAGTTACCGCATCACGTACGCATTGCGTGTAGGAGCAAATACTAAATAATAAGATAATATTACAGAACGCAATTGTTATATCCGCATAAATTACTATTACGGGATTATTTTAGCAAAATGGATACTCTAAGGGAATGCTTCTCTCCTTTGTCTGTTATTTATAATACTGCTTATAACTCTTATGTTTTTCAAGGCATTTTAAGCCATTACTTTCAGAGAACAGGAGATGTTGAAACAGCCTCCAAATAGCTCTGTTTTTTACATTACTGTCCAATTTTTCCGCGATTTCACCCGTGCTGATACATTTCCTGAGGAATATCGGGACATACGAGTAATAAGTCTACGATATTTATAGTCACACAAATTCAGCTCATTTAGACATTGAGTTTTTTCTAATTTTTCACGCAACTTTAATTTTTTTCTTTAATAAGATTATTCTCGTAATAATAAAGAACCCAAAAAAAACAATTATTGAAATCCGTATAGCCATTTAGGCGTTATGCTCATATGTATGACCATGGAGAACAGGGATTCATTCTCTATCCGTTTGTTACGGCTATTCTCTGAAAATACCAGTCGGATTGTAAAAACACCTTTCGTATATGATAGCCAGACATAGGGTCATTTGTATGTAAAATACCAGATATTCTCACGGGAATAGCAACTACATGGGTATGAAAATACCAGTCGGATTGTAAAAACACCTTTCGTTTATGAAATCAGACTAATGATTTATTAAATAAACTAATGATATAGACTAATATATAAGATACGATACGTAACCAAAGTAATATATTTCAAACCCCACGTACACGGTAAAACATAGGTCTTTGTTGTAAATTTCCAGTCGGATTGTAAAAACACCTTTCGATATGATGGACAGACTAGGTCACGTCGGATTCCCTCGGGAAAAACTACGCGGGGAAACCGAGGGCGATACTACTTGAATATAAACTTGTACCTTAAATTCCTATTCTGCTCTGTAGAGAAATGGTGGTAAACACCTAATTTTTCTAATAAAATAAAATAAATTAAAAATAATTGAGCTTTGTAGTTCCTCGAATTAACGTTTAATATCAATGTTAAATGTTGCCACTGTAGAAATATTTATCTATTACGGTTGGTACGAGTATATTTTGCATATTACCGCTCGGTATTCGGAAGGAACGATGTTGGTATTTCAGTACTAAACAACAAATGTAATATGAATTTGTAAACCACCACGGTCAGTAATAGGAATAGGAATACCTATAATTTCTCTCAAATTAATATTTGGAAATGCTTTGATATATTGAAATTCTCTGTGAGCTTGAATACCATTCGTTTCTAATGAATTTATGTTGAATATTTCGTGAAAATCTAACAAATTTGTAGGGCAAAGCGCGTTGGAAGTATTTCCACTTCCATACATAATAATTATACAAATATATTTCTCTCTAATGACAGAGCATCTTCTGGAGATATTGGTACTGTGTCGATTTTGAATCTCTTTAATGACACCCATTGTCTATTGTAGGTATATAATATAAATAAATAAACGTAACTTTTTTTTGGCTAGTGGGAGGCTTTTGCCGTGGCTAATTACCACCCTACCTAAGACGTATCTATCGCCTAGCGATTTAGCGTTCCGGTATGATGTCATATAGAAACCGAAAGGGGTGTAAGTTTCATCCTACGCCTAACAAGTTAGCCTCTTAGATTGCATCATCACTTAACATCAGTTGTGATAGCTGTCAGAGGTTAACTTGTAGTAGATAAAAAAATAATACAATGATGAACGTTAGCTAACTATCCCATTAACTGTACGAACCATGCCCACGTGGAATTGTTGCAAGAATAGGTTCTGGCTACATTTCTGCCATGAATAGCTAGGCTAATCCTTTGGGCAAAAACCTAGTCAAGCAGTAGAGGCAGTTAGGCGTGATGAAATATTACGGAAGAATTATTTGTCACTGAGATTACAACGCCCAAGGGCCTCCACGGCAAAAGGAAAAAACCTTTTAATTTGAAATGTTATCTAGAATCAAAATACTAGTCAATACAAATCAAACGAGCCCAAACTCAATAGAGTTGTGTGGTTTCACTGCGAATTGCCAATGGCCACCTTCCAGTTCCAGCATCAGATCAACTTTACACATAATATTATGCTCACTAAATTTCACCTCAATCAGAAACCGAAAGATGGTAAAATTTAACTTGCAAGACTTCACATAAACGCATTTAAACTAGGTTTAACGAAATAGTATTTGTATTTCGAAAACTCATGTTTAGCTGTAATCAAATCTAAGTCTGTTAAGTATTATTTTAAACGTGGTTAATTTAAAGGTTATAATTAAAAGTTACGATATCTTAAAATTGTCTTAATTCACGCCCATTAATTATTACTATTTAAACGTATTCAAATCACTGCATTAAGCAAATACTACAAATAATTACAAGTACATGGGTACAATAAACTATCGATAGACAAATAGATATCTACTTGTCTGTTTATCCGTATTATTTGGTTATTTTAACCTAGTTTTTTATGTGTAATAATATCCGGGCGACCAATGTTTCTACAAAATTGTATTTTAAGATCATTGTAGTAATCATACTTAGTTTAGTGGTGGTAGCTTTCTTATAGAGCCTTTGGATTTTTTGTACACTAACAAATAAAAATACCTCGTGTACGAGTAGGTATGATATTTTTATATTTTGAGTTTCTATAACTTGACAAGTACAGAGTGCCACAGGTTCTTTACCAGCAGTTTTACGTATTTTACTACACTTACTGCTCACAGGCAACGCCCGGAGTGAAAGACTAGTGCAATATGAAAAGTAATTTGCAATATTGTTGCTCATACAACCTTTACGCTATCACTACGTTTACCATAATATAATAATATGGCGGTGAATAATCATGGAATTACTGGTTTAGGAAAACCAGTGCAAGGCCGACGGGTTCTCAACGGTAGTCATAATGCTACTTTGTAACATTAGAGGAAATATGCGCCTATAACTTCGAGTCAGTGTTCCGGGATAATTCTTATATTATGGTAATTTATTAAAGTAATCAAATAAATAATTAAACTAATGATTAATCAAATAATCTATAAAAGATTAATAAACCAAATAACTAATCATTGAGGTAAAATTTTTGTCAACATTCTTTCCCATGCCAAAATGATGCCATAATAAAATACTCATAGGTATCATTATCATTGTAATGGAATAAAACTTATCCATCACTACTGCCACCCACAGCGCTGCTCTAATGCGAATTGACGAGCTTATATTATTAGCTTGACTCTGTAACGGTCGCTATCAGATGTAAATGATAATGACCGGATTCGAGCACATTACGTGCTCTCGGAGGTACGTGAATTGTACATATCCAAACTAATAATACTACTTACCTACGTCCAAACTAATAAAAAAAAAAATTAATAATCAAATAAATGCCTTAAAATTTTGTGTTCATAAAGATAAAGTTATCCATATAACATTTTAGATAATGGTAGTTACTTCAAAAATTAACAAGAGTTAATTATAAAAATTAATAAAACTCGATTCAACAAACAAATTTAAAGTGAAGGTAGAAAATGCAATACATTTTATGCCTCATATATTTAAAATGTTTTGTTATTTTATAAAATCTTATTTAAAAGATATTGAATATATTAATTAGTTTTAAGCTTACTAATCTTTAAAAAATTAGGTGCAAAACGACTAGTAATTTCTACCTTCATTTTTAATTTGTTTATTGACAAGCATTCTCAGTCGAGTTTGGCTTTAGTATAGTTCGCCATTTTTCGTGGCGCCACACACAGACAGCCAGAAAGACATCTACTCGTACATCAAACTTATAACACACCCCTTCTTGCGAAGTGGGTTAATAAAAGAAAGATTGTACTTATTTCTAGCACTAGCTGGTAAAAGTGACTAGACAAAGGGTTTAGAGGTAGTGTCCAAAACAATATTTATTATAGTTATTTTTTAAAGATTTATTAAGCGGAACTCCACCATGAAGTGATAAAAAGGTAACGTTATTATAGTTCATAATCCAATATAATAATAATTATTATTAGAAGGATGTATACGTGTGTGTAATTACTTTCCAGGATGTCCTGCTATAGGTATGCTATACATTAGACACGTCACGTATTGTCAGTCAAGATTGTTGTCAGGCGCAATCCAGTCGTCAATATAGTTATTCATGTACATAAAAGATATTATCTACCTATACATTCAAACATAATGAGTCGCCGGAGCTAAACCGCAAAGTACCACATGAAAAAAAAGAAAAAAGTATAACATTGAACATGTTCTAACCACTTATCTGTTGTTTTCGTTTTGAGTGTCATCTAAGACATGACGTGCTTTAGAGTTATTTTTAAAGATTAAATAAAGGTTTTTGGAACTTTTTTTTATAGGATTCTTCTCCTAGGAAGCTTAGATCACGATGTTTCGATACGTTTCATTAGGTTTAGCATTTGACTCTATAACGATATTTATATCTCATAGCCAGGATCGACGACTTGGTGTATTCTACAAGGCATAGAGGTGTACTCAATTTACTCTTTTTACCTGAAATTGTAATTGATCACAGATTAGCAATTATAAAGATCGTTGATGATGAAGATAGGTAGGTACGATTTGTCATTGTGGCGACAGTGTGTTGTTAGCTTTATTCTAGTAAATCGGCAAGCTTTTTGTCTACTGAGAACAGGTTTGATGTTTACACTTAGTTTTGCCCTATATTTGCCCGCCAAGGTGATCCAGAGAAATTATACTTGTTTACATTACGTTTTGTTGCTATTTTACTACAAGTTGCATCAGATTCAGACAGCCTCCACGGCGGTGTGCGCGGTGGATTTATGAAGATAGGTAGGTACGATTTGTCATTGCGGCGACAGTGTGTTGTTAGCTTTATTTTAGTACAATCGTTATATATACAGCAAGCTTTTTGTCTACTGAGAACAGCTTTCATGTTTACACTTAGTTTTAAAAAAAAATAAGAAAAAACTAAATCTATAGAAAGTAATATGTGGGTAATGTAATAAAAAACATCGCGCGAAGCCCTACATTTGCGCGCACTATATACAGGTTGATCCACTATTAAAAAATATTTGAGTTGCTAGTAATAAAGTCTTTTAATTTATTTTTGAGATATATATTTATTCTCCTTGTTACATTACGTTTTGTTATTTGCCTGTTATAAGTTTGTGTTCACAATAATTTGATTGCATCAAAAAAGTTTTGTGTAAGTAAGGCGAGTTTGATTTTTAGGTGAATCAGAAAACTTTCTCCATGGTGGTATGAGCGGTGGATATTTTATTAGGGTGGTTTTAAAGGTACGACCATAACTACTTAGACCATAAGTTATGACACTATCCATGAGAGCTGTATATAATTGTATTAACATTCCGAAATGTTTCCTGGTTTGACATTTTCCAGTTTAGCAAGAACTAAGTTCATGATATGTTTGTCCCAGTTAAACCGATTATCAATTATTAGCCCTAAATATGTGTGTTCGGAAACGTTTTCAATCTTGGGACATTTGCATCCGGGAATGTTGGAGTGCATGCAGTCATGGGTATGGGACGTAAGTTCCCTGCCCATATTGTGACAAAGAACGTTTTTTGTGGATAATCAGCACACGTGCATAACATAATATTATAGTCGTTTTGCAGGTCTTCCATAGTTGTGATTATATCTCGCCCAGTTGCTATAATACATATATATATGATAGATAATATATATATATGATAGATAGCAATCATCACTTACCACTAGGTGAGATTATCTACAGTCAAGGGCTCACTCGTTGTGAATAAAAAGTTACGTCAGATTTAGCTACGGCGTGAGGCCTTTAGTGTAGTATATAGATAGTTTGTTGTGGAACTAAACGCTTGTGCACGTGCAAAATTTTTATTGCTGATGAAATTAGTTCCGAAACTAACGTAAGAATTTATGGGCGTTATGAAGGAAAGTTATTCGGTAGCTTTTGTATGTTCGCTGGCTGAAGGTTGGTTGGTATTTTGCGTAACTTTGTACATTTTTAATGTTTTATAATTATATGCCAGAGTTGCATTTAGATGAACTAGATTAAAATAAGTCATTCTAGAGTTCAGGATTTGTAAGTTACCTTGTCCAGCTCCAATAATTATAAATTATTTTTATCTTAAACGGTAAAAAAATGAGATATAACTTTTCAATTAAAATTAAAAGTTTGTCCACTACTATAATCATATTTTTTTATTTACTACAAGTTAGTCCTTGACTGCAATTACACCTGATGGTAAGTGATTATGCAATTTATGATAGAAGCGGGCTAACTTGTTAACTAAGGAGTAGGATAAAATCCACACCCCATAATATCGTACGCTACCTACTCTTGGCGGTACGTCTTTGTAGGTTAGGTGGTTCCTACCCACAGCTGAACAAAAGCCGAACCCGGACCAATTTGGAAAATCTTAATTTGCCTAGCCGGGAATCGAACCTAGGACCTCCATCATATAGGAGGGGGGCAAGTTCTAAAACTCCTAAACTCAATCGCTCAAGTATAAAACATTTTTCAAAAACAGTTCCACCTCCCGTTTCGTCCTTAATTATATATTTGGCGCATTAATTACAAGTTGAAGTTCCTTAATATTGTCATATTTTGCTAATACTTTCTGTGTCACAAAAGCCATAAAAAAAACCACTAACCGAAATAGGCAAAGCAGTTTGCTTAAGTAGTCATGTCTGGGCGTTAGTACGGGCGTACTCAGTCAATCACGATATTCTTATTAGATAAAATTTATACGAGATCAAGAGTTAAATGAACTAAAATGTCACAGTCATAATGACTAGGCTTATTGTAGTTACCGCGAAGGTTAAACTTTTTGCGGCTTTATTAAAATCAGTCTGACTTTTTACAATACTGAAAATCTTAACAGAAGTGACCTAACTTATATTTCTTGATTTTTCTTTTCTAAATAGTTTAAAATTTGTCAATTCTAGTCCACTGTCATCAAGATAGATATCTCTTGCATATTTTTATATCGTATGCTAACGCTACAATTTACTATAGCACGATTATTGTCCTTTTTATATAGTGTTTTTGGCTTCTTTGCAGCCATCTATATTGTTTACCGGTACTTCTAAGCCGGTAAAGTAATAGGTAACCAAGATTGAATAGCCACCAGACAGATCATCATTATCATCATTAATAGCCGATGGACGTCCACTGCTGGATTTGGAGGCTTCCAAACACAATGATCCTGAGCACAATGAAGCCTGTGGCCAGAGGCTCCCTTCGACAAGTTTGATATCGTCAGTGTACCTAGGACGTGGTCGACCAACACTGCGCCCGATAGATCATCACCACCAAATTAGAAAATATAATTTCTTAATTCTTCTCATGTTTGTAAAGCAACAAAAATTTGCACCGTCTTTAATCCCAGCCTGGTCATATAATGACATTTCATTAAAATATGCAAATATTAACGAGCGTTTTTCTTTTTTAGATTAAATTTTTAAAGAAAAAGATAATGAAGTACAGATTTACAGAGTGGTGTAAATCTGTACTTCTTTTACTTTTTAATTTAGGATATCAGTACTTTATAAAGTTAAGTTTTATAACTTTTGCGTGTTAGGTCAGTTTTACAGTGAATAACTCTAATGTTGCGTTTACCTAACTAACCATTATATAATAAATCATGATCAATGACTTGGGTAAGGCGAGCAAGGTCGACTCTGATTCGGTTGAGCTTTGGTAAGACGATTAAAATGGTATTACAGGAAGCGTGGAGGCGCATGTTTTTTGTTCGTTAGTGTTTTCTCGATTTGCATAGAATACTGTAATATACTTATCATGTAAGTAGATATTTCGTTTGTGTAAAGTAATTACAAATATAAAAAAATTAATGCTATTGTAGTTTAAGTCCGAAATTACTTTTTTGTAGCTCTTTTACTGTTGATAAATATGCGTATTCTTTTATTCGTTACGTTAGAAATTCATTCTAAACTACTATTGACTCATCACGAGATCTCTATTAGTATACACTAGATTGACTTGAATAGTAGGTCATTTATCGATGTACACGCTCACTAAGGACGAACTTCTCAAAATTTTCACGGAAACAGGATCAACGCGGGTATTAAAGCTGAAAATGGCTTGTATACCTTAAGACAAGATGTATATAATGTACCTAATGAATCATAATATCAAGTCATCTTAACTTAAGTTTTTCTAAAGTAATTTAAGTTTTTCTCCAAATAAATATTAGATTCAACTAATAACATTCGTGGAATGAGATTGGTATTAAATTATTAAACACATAGTAGTTTTTTAACAGTTTATTTCACGAGTATTTTAAATATTTACACATGTAAAGGTATGCCTCTTCATTGCTTTGAGGTTCTTTGGATCCTTTAAAGGTTTGACTGCCTCAACATTTAAGTCTATTGCCTAGTAATTAAATCACAGTTTAGGAGATTCATCAATGGTTTACCAGCCGAGACGACCAGCGTAACCGGCACCGTAGCCAAGACCAGCACCATAACCGAGACCAGCACCGTAGCCGAGACCAGCACCGTAACCGGCGGCGAGGGGAGCGGCGGCGTAGGTGTTGTAGGCCAGAGGAGCGGCGGCGATGCCGGCAGAGTAGCCCAGGGGAGCGGCGGCGATACCAGCAGAGTAGCCCAGGGAAGCGACGGGGGCGATGGCAGCGCGGGCAAGAGGGGCAGCGTAGGAGGAGGCGATGACGGGAGCGGCGGCGATGGCGGGAGCGGCGACGACAGCGGGGGCGGCGATCACAGCTGGGTCTTTGCGTACAACAGCGTTGAAACCGTTGTGTGCATCGGCGGCATAGTCGACGGTGCGGCGAGTACCGTCGGACTCCAGCAGGGAGTATTGTCCGACCACGTTGTCGCCGACGCGGGTCTCTTGCTGGCTCTTCACATCGCCGGTGTGGGGGTCAGCAACTCCGTAGGAGAAGCTGCTGTAACCACCGCTGGCGTTGGCTACCGCGACCAACAAAGCGAAGACTGCGACCTGATTACAGAGAAATGTGGTCAATTAGTACTGCTGAAATCAAGGACAATTCTTTTTAATAGGGAATTATTTAGGGCTAGTCATAACAAAGTTTAAGCTAGTATTAAGGACATCTTGCAATTTTAAGCGTTCCTTAAATTCTAGGAACCCATGGTATGATTTTCTTTTTGCGTCCAATGATCTGACGGACGATCACAGGGCCTCGTTAAATTCCATGTACCCTGCTAATAACGTTTACCCTTGACTATCGTTAAATATTATTAAACTCCATATTATATTGTACCAATTATATTTTTACCTTGGAGAACATGTTGCTTTGTTTGCTGTCTGTGGAACAACTGATGATTGGTGAACAATGTGAGGCTATATATAGCGATTTGATTTTTAAAGATATGCGCGCGCGACGTAATCAGATTCGTTGCAGGAACTTGTGAAAGACTTATGAATGTTGACCTACGATATATTCACAAGGAAATTACATTCTTTTTTTTATTACACACATATCCTATAATAGTTAAATTGTATTAATAGCTACAAGTAATCTAACTATCAAGGCTATTTCAATGGGCCTGCTCGGATATCGATTGATAGGGCTATTGAGTTACCAAATTATTTTTTATGCGTCGATAAACAATGGACTTTCTGGCGTGGCATGGCTAATAAATGTTTTCAATAATATCTTGTTGAAATTGTTACAACATACTTAGTGTGTAGTTTACGAACATTATCCCTGGTTATTTGTTTAACCTATATCTTCATTGTCATTGTCCATGAACAATTTCTGGACAAATGAACTACCAGATTATTTTAAGCATTCACGCTTTCACGCTTAGTACGTGTACACTAGATCTTTACTACGAGACTTTTAGATTGCATCAGACGGTGTTATCGAAAAAATGCAAGGTCCTTTATTAATAGTAGTTTGAAATATGCAGAGTTTCTTCTGTCTATTTTGCTGTAATTTATTTATTTAATTTTGTCGTTACACTAGTGGGCAATCGAGCACGCCTTCAACTTAACACATCAAACGATTACCGCCATATTTGTATACTCGGAATATAATGACAATGTCTGATGGTTTAAAGCGATGCTTCAGCGATTAGTAATACAATAGTTCCGAAAGTAGGGGTAAAGTATTTTAAAAATCATCATCATCATTATTCTCAAACTATTAAAGGCCTACTGCTGAGCTGTTGTAGGCCCTGGAGTAGCGTAACGCGTTTTGACGGCCTCGGTGGCGCAAATGGAGGTCCTGGGATCGATTCCCGGCGGGACAGATTGAGATTTTTCCTAATTTGTCTTGGTCTGGCAGGTGGGAGGCTTTCGCCGTGGCTAGTTTACACCCTATGGACCTTTGTCCATAGGGTGTAAACGTGAAAAGACGTGCCGCCAAGCGATTTAGCGTTTCGGTACGATGTCGTGTAGAAACCGAGAGGGGTGTGGATTTCATCCTACTCCTTACAAGTTTGCTCGCTTCCATCTTAGATTGCATCATCACTTAACATCAGGCGTGATAGCAGTCAAGGGCCAAGTTGTAGTCGATAAAAAAAGCGTGGTGAATGAAAGCTATCATACTTATAGAAGAGTGGTTTGAAAAATATATATTTGTTGTTAATGTTGAAGTTTATCTTAATAAGCTCATCTTAATAGTTAATTTTAAAATATTACTTTACTGGAACGCAAAATTATTTGCTAAGACAGACGTAACGTAACGTTACGGTAGTGTTGTAAATGTAAGTCATCATTCATTACATCTTTCCAAATGTTTAGCTTATATAGGATATCCGTTTTCTCACGTATTTACAACAATCTCAAGGTTATTCGCAGGCTGTTATATATTCTCTTCGTTGTATTTATCAAATCGTTGTTGCTTATCAAATCTGATTATAACTTGAAGTTAAGGAAATAACCTCATTATCCTTTAAAAATAATATAAATTTTGAATGCATTTCATTTGGTTAGTTTGGTTAATAAAAATTGGAATTTTTGAATTCTAGTGTATTTTGTTACTGATAAAAAATTTTTAACAAAAAATAAAAACGCCTTCAAAACCCACTAAAAAGTAAAAAATAACTACGTCATTTACTTACTTTAATTTACTTAATCACATATATGAAGTCGGTGCCATCCAAGTTTAGGTAAAGACTTTAAAGTAGAAAGCTCGGGTGGCACCGACTTCATAGATGTGATTAAGTAAATTAAAGTAAGTAAATGACGTAGTTATTTTTTACTTTTTAGTGGGTTTTGAAGGCGTTTTCATTTTTTGTTAAAAATTTTTTATTTCATACTTTTTAGTGATTTATCAACAACGAACATACTCATAAACCTACTCGAACTAAACCATGAGTACCAATATTCACTAGCTACTTATAACATTCCGACGTCCCTGCAAAAGTGCCTATAAAGTTTGAAGAGTTTCCTCGAGTTTTCGTAGATCTCATCATTGGATCATGACTTAGTAAACATTAAACTAACTGGAAACTATAACCTGTCAAACTTCTCATTGAGACATATTAATCGAGCCCAATCACAAAGTAGCTACTGTAAACCGTTAAAGAACTCCCTTAACTGTACTTCGTCTTCATCACCAGACCCTCAATGACAGTCACAGCCCATTTAAATGTAAAGTTCTCATCAAGACAAATTAATCGAGCCCAAACACAAGGTAGCTACCGTAAACCGTTACGGAGCTCCCTTAACTGTACTTCGTCTTCATCACCAGACCCTCAATGACAGTCACAGCCCATTTAAATGTAAAGTTCTCATTGAGACAAATTAATCGAGCCCAAACACAAGGTAGCTACTGTAAACCGTTACGGAGCTCCCTTAACTGTACTTCGTCTTCATCACTAGACCATCAATGACAGTCACAGCCCATTTAAATGTAAAGTTCTCATTGAGACAAATTAATCGAGCCTAAACACAAGGTAGCTACTGTAAACCGTTACGGAGCTCCCTTAACTGTACTTCGTCTTCATCACCAGACCATCGATGACAGTCACAGCCCATTTAAATGTAAAGTTCTCATTGAGACAAATTAATCGAGCCCAAACACAAGGTAGCTACTGTAAACCGTTACGGAGCTCCCTTAACTGTACTTCGTCTTCATCACCAGACCCTCAATGACAGTCACAGCCCCTTTAAATGTAAAGTTGTCATCAAGACAAATTAATCGAGCCCAAACACAAGGTAGCTACTGTAAACCTTTACGGAGCTCCCATAACTGTACTTCGTCTTCATCACCAGACCCTCAATGACAGTCACAGCCCATTTAAATGTAAAGTTCTCATTGAGACAAATTAATCGAGCCCAAACACAAGGTAGCTACTGTAAACCGTTACGGAGCTCCCTTAACTGTACTTCGTCTTCATCACCAGACCCTCAATGACAGTCACAGCCCATTTAAATGTAAAGTTCTCATCAAGACAAATTAATCGAGCCCAAACACAAGGTAACTGTAGTAAATCGTCAAGGTGTTCTCTTATATATAGATCGGCTCCATCATCAGATCGACTCCAGACCTTCATCAAATTGTAGTGCTTTTAAATACTTACCGAAAAAATTAACAAACGTACTTGTTGTCCCTACAATTTTTGAAAGTTTCCCTCGTTTTCTCCAGGATCCCATCATCAGATCCTAGTTTCCTTGTCATGGTACCACCACCGGACTATCTACTTTCCAACAAAAAAAAATTTATCAAAATCGGTTCATAAACGACGAAGTTATGCGCGAACACACATAAAAAAAAAAAAAATATATATATACGGTCGAATTGAGAAACGCCTTTTTTTTGAAGTCGTTTAAAAATAGGCTTACGCCCAATTATGTTTACAAATGTTTTCGGTTTTCTTGTAGTGGTATGTTTTTATATTAATTGAATTGAAACAGGCTTAGCTTTTAAAATGAAGAATTTTCAATGGTGTACAACATTTTAAAATTTTCTGCAAAAATGTTACAATGTTTAACTTTGTATGGTATCTTTGTTGTGTTGCATTCTACCAGCATAAAATAATAATTACGTAACATACGATCATAAGTGTAGTGTAAGTATGACATATGACATGTTCCGTGACGTAATTTATTTACGTCAAGCAATCATACGTCACAAGGCTGCATGCGTTGAAGTCGTGAATGAATTCCGTGTGGGTTTGAGATCATAATTGCCCTTGTATTTTGCCGTAACTGCAATTCGGCGTGTCTCGGGTTTGATGCTCGGTGGGATCGAATTTGTATATTTATGGTTCTTTTTACGATTACCCTATACGGACAGCGTGCAAAACATTTACTAAACGAATTTGTAAATTTTTTAGTGAACTATTAATTCATTGATGCCCTTATCTATACCAATTTACTGGAGTTAAAATGGCTTTAATTGTAGAATACTTTATTAATAGATTTCTTTTTGAAATGGTATAATGGTTTTTTGTGTTTTAGTGTCAAAAATATGGTTGCCGGGGTACGAGAAGTGTTATTTTTATGACGAAGAAGGCACACGTGTGTCGGACACGCAATCTTCATATGCGTAATCGACGCGTATGTTGTAGAGTGTCGAGTAAGCAAGAATGACATAGATGTGGACAAATGCTTAGAAAAATAATGATATTAACACGGAAAGAGAGAGAAAAAGAGGAGAAGACGAACATTTAACATATGAACGGTTGGCACGAGGAAATCTTACGCGGTTGTGTGCTGACATTTGAGTCGAGGAAAAAAGATAAGTACCTAGGCACAACAAAAAAAATTGCCGGGGTAAACTGTCACAAGAGAATTTCCACTCCACCATAGTTTGAGTAGGCAAGATAGCTCATTTCATGTTTCTAGAGAGTATGTTATGCAAAATAATGTTCTTATACCCACTGGCTATAAAATTTCAATTTATAGATTATAAGATTCTGAGTCCTGGATCGGCTTTTGAAATATTGAACTTTAATTTCTTCTAGAAATTTAAAATACTAAAAAGTAGTTAGAAAGCTTAGATTTAAAAAGTTGGAGTTCTTACGCGCCACATGTGAGAACTCCAACTCCTCTCCTCCTTGAAAACGTGCCTTTGCATTGATCATTTCATGATTACTTGTCTTAAATTCGTCACGCGATTTCATCTTAAGAGATGATCCAGTCTGAGATGAGATTGCGGTAAGCGATGGGGTCCATTAGATTTATATCCTGCCAGAAAAGATGTACCGACAAGTGGTTTAACGTCCCGGAATGATGTCGTGTAGAAACCGAAAGGGGTGTGGATATCATTTAATTCCTAACAAGTAAGCTTGCTTATCTTAGCTTGGATATGCATCAGCAATTGCCATTAAAGATATGGTGTTAAAATTGCTTAAAAGTCAGATCGTAACCCTTAGTCCCTTGTTTCATAGTCCAATTTCTCGTCAAATTATATTAAATAAATAATTAGTAAAGCAGAAATAGTCAATAAAAATGAGATAAAGTTATATATTTGTAAAACAATTTGAAAATAGTGAGTTTAAAGAGCCATTTAACATGTAATCGACAAAAAACAAAAGAATCATTCACAAAAGTTCGCTCAAAGCGTGATACGAGTATGTCGCAACATCGACACCCCCGTAGCAGAAGGTCCGACGAATGTAAACAAATATTACTCTTACATTCACTGCGCTAAGATACAAGTTTTGTTTCTTGCCCTGTCTCTATACTTGAGCTTCCACATTCGCTTTACTTATATAAATAGTACAAATTGGTGGTACAAGTCAGTTGCACTCAACAGTCGACACTAACACACCTACAATGGTTTCAAAGGTATTTTTTAACGAAATATATTACCCAATTATTGTAATATGGTCGTTAAAATTGCTAGACCAGAAAATATTAGGCGTTTAAAGTATTTGCATTCTTATTATACAAGTAATAAATTTCTTAGAGCTTGACGAGTGCTGATGGTTATTTACCAATTATTTATTCGGTCAATGGACTTGCAGCAAAAACCATTAAGCACCACTTCGAAAGATACCAAAAAAAATTTTCCTTCCGCTTTTTGACCAAAAGCTGGGTTTTGTAGTACTAACTCAACTCCTGGGTCCCCAAAGCTCTTGAAATAACTTGACTCTTTTCTTGCGCCATTTTATTATTTTCACATGTGTAATTGTTAGTATGTAATCTATAATTTTGAATGCAACCTGTAATGTTATATATTCTGTATCTGTAGCCGTTCTTTATGGTTCAGCGAAATTAATTAACTGTGGCAGATGACTCTCGAATATTCTAACCTCAATGTCGTTACTCGTTATTGTAAATTCAATCAGTTTCAATATAGCATAATTAAATCTTCTCTTGGTTTAATTTAATAACCTCACATGGTAGCAGAGCGTGGTTACTTAGTGGTTCACCAAGAAAAGAAGCTACCGTTTGGAATTTGAAATGTCATCGCATACATTCAATATTGAAAAGCTCACCGGCAGGTCGAACTATGCGACATGGAAGTTCGGCGTTAAAACATATCTTCAACATGAAGAGTTGTGGGACTGCGTCGAGCCAGAGGACGACAGTAAGGTAAATCCAAGCAAAGACGTCAAGGCGCGGACAAAAATAATTTTGCTGTTGGATCCTATTAACTACGTGCACGTGCAAGACGCACGCACAGCAAAAGATGTCTGGAAAAGTCTCGAAAAGGCCTTCGACGACAACGGCCTAACAAGAAAGGTAGGATTGCTTAAAGATTTAGTCACCACTAGCTTAGAAAGCTGCGGGAACATTGAGGAGTATGTGAATCGAATTATGAGCACTGCGCACAAGCTCCGTAGTATCAATTTCAACATAGACGATGAATGGATTGGTACTTTAATGCTTGCCGGGCTACCTGACTCCTACAAACCCATGATAATGGCCTTAGAAAGCTCAGGAATTGATATTAGTGCAGATTCTATAAAAACAAAATTAATTCAGGAAGTAAAGAGCCCTGAGCCCTCTGCATTTTACATGAACAAGAAAAAATATGATAAACCTAAGTCAAAAGGCCCGCGCTGCTTTACTTGCAATCATTATGGCCATATAAGCCGCTTCTGCAAAAAGAGGAAGCAGGATAAAGATAATATTGCTAAGCAAGATAACTCAGGTTTTATTGCAGCTTTTTCAGCTTTCACCACAGCAGATGATCAATGGTACATTGACTCCGGTGCAGCAATGCACATGACTCACAGGAGTGATTGGCTGTATGATGTCAAGGTGCCTCCGATATCACACATCACTGTGGCGAATAAGACACCTTTGCCTGTTGACAGTTCTGGTAATGTTAATATAAACTTAAGCGAGGAAAAGAAAATACAGGTGAGGAATGTTCTTTATGTTCCTGGTATTGCTGTTAACCTACTTTCAGTTAGCGCAATGAGCAAAAGTGGATGTAAAATTATGTTTCACAGTAAAGGATGTGATATATACAATAGTCAAAATGATTTTGTCTGTTCAGCAACGCTCATAAACAATCTGTACCGATTAAACTGTAGCACTAATGTTCATGCCAATTTAATATGTGCTGGAATTACAGATGAGTCTGTCCTGTGGCATCGCCGCATGGGACATTTGAATTTTAATGATGTCAACAAGCTGCCGGGCTGTACTGAAGGTGTGATGCTGCCTACCAACACAAATAAGAGTAACATAACTTGCACAACATGTAGTGAAGGTAAACAATCCAGACTGCCATTTAAAAATGTGGGTTCCAGAGCTACACAACCGCTAGAACTTATACATTCCGATATTTGTGGCCCGATGGAGACTTTATCACTTGGAGGTATGAAATATTTCATTAACTTTGTAGATGACTACAGTAGACAAGTTCATGTGTACTTTATGAAGGATAAGTTAAATCTGATAAAAATATTTAAAGATTTTAAACATAGAGTAGAGAATGAATTAGATAGGAAGATTAAATGTCTCCGAACTGACAACGGCACAGAATTCTGTAACAGGGACTTTGAGAAATATCTTACAGATTCTGGGATTGTCCATCAGACAAGCACACCTTATACACCACAGCAAAATGGTCTTTCTGAGCGTATGAACAGAACTTTAGTTGAGCGAGCACGTTGTATGATATTTGATTCAAAGTTGAATAAGCAATTCTGGGCAGAAGCTATAGCAACTGCAGCATATATTATAAATAGGTCACCTACTCAATCATTAGGTGGAAAAACCCCATATGAAATGTGGACAGATAGAAAACCTGATATTTCTCATATGAAGATATTTGGTTGTGAGGCAATGGTACAAGTTCCCAAAGAAAAGCGTTTTAAATGGGATCCCAAAGCATTGAAGCTGATATTCCTGGGATATTGTGATGACTCTAAAGGTTATAGATTCTGGAACTCCTCTTCTAGTTTAGTAAATTATTAAAAGCAGAGACGTCACATTCTTAGAACAAGATAATAAACATGATGAAAAAATCATTAACCTTAAAATTACAGATCAGTCATCTTCTAACAGTCAACACATGTCTGTTCCATGTACTGCAGGGTCTACAACACCTGTCAAATCCAGTAAGAACAATGATCATAATGATTCTGGTTCATCGAGTGAATATGAGACGGATCATGGGGACCTTGATGAAACATACATACCTCACAGGCTTTCACCTCTAGAAGAAGTCCGCAATATTACATTGAGGCCACGTAAGAAACAAATATGTGAAGAAGATAACAAGGATACTTCATCTAGTTATTTTTGCTATAGCAATCTGAATGACCCACAGTCAGTTGAAGAAGCTTTATCCTCCGATAAGTCCAGTTATTGGAAGGAAGCTATGAAGAAAGAATACAATGCGTTATGTGAAAATCAAACCTGGACGCTAGTGGATCACCCTCCGGACAAAAAGGTAATTCCTTGTAAATGGGTATTCAAGTCTAAGACAGACCAGGATGGAAAAATAGTTTGTTATAAGGCTAGATTAGTTATAAAAGGCTTTAAACAAAGAAAGGGAATAGACTATGATGAAATCTACTCCCCAGTTGTACGCTACACATCTGTGAGATTCCTACTTGCTCTAGCCGTGAAGTATGATTTGTATATAGATCAAATGGATGCTGTTTCTGCATTTCTGCAGGGTGATATTGATACAGAAATATATATGCAACAACCTCCAATGTATGAGAAAGGTACACAAGTATGCTTACTACATAAATCTATATATGGGCTGAAACAAGCAAGTCGATTATGGAACAAAAAGTTAAATGGAGTCCTAAAAGATATAGGATTTGAGCAGTCAAAAGTTGACCCTTGCATCTATTATAATAGAAACATTAAAATGTTTATTGCAGTCTGGGTCGATGACCTAATTTTGTTTTCTGCTAATAGTGAATCAATGAATCAAATAAAAGATAAATTAAAAAGTAAATTTTCTATGAAGGATCTAGGAGAAATAAGACAATGTATAGGTTTAAACATTACAAGAGACAGAAAATATGGAAAATTAATGATTGATCAACAAAAATATATAATAGAAGTTTTAACTAAATTCAACATGTTGGAGTGCAAGTCAATTAAAACTCCCATTGAACCAGGGAAGAAATTTTGCCCGAGCACTGTGGAAAATCATGAATCATTTCCTTACCATCAGGCTGTTGGTTGTTTATTATATCTCGCACAAGCTACAAGGCCAGACATTGCATATGCTGTCAACACTTTGAGCAGATTTAATAAAAACCCCCATGTGGAGCATTGGATTGCAATTAAAAGGATTATGAGATACCTACAAGGCACTAAAGATTACAAGCTGATTTATAGCAAAGATGGCTCTGGACTGATGGGATACTGTGATGCAGACTGGGCAAATGATATGCAGGATAGAAAATCCTGCACAGGTTATATTTTTATGTTTCAGGGTGGTGGAATATCTTGGGTCTCCCGTAGACAGCAAACGGTGGCGCTATCCACAGCTGAAGCCGAATACATGGCAATGGCAGCAGCGACACAAGAGGCACTATGGCTTCGTCAACTAAGGAGTGAACTTGGAGAAGATGAAGAGGACCCTGTCGTAATCTTCAATGACAACCAAAGTGCCATCAAGCTTTCTGTAAATGATAGTTATAAAAGAACGAGGCATATAGACATAAGATTTCATTTTATCAAGGACTATGTCAACAAATGTAAAATTAAATTTGAGTTCCTTTGTAGTAGTGAAATGTTAGCAGATATATTTACAAAAGGTACACCTTTTGATAAACATGTATATTGTTGTAAAAATATGGGATTGCATTCTAGGGGGAGTGTTAGTATGTAATCTATAATTTTGAATGCAACCTGTAATGTTATATATTCTGTATCTGTAGCCGTTCTTTATGGTTCAGCGAAATTAATTAACTGTGGCAGATGACTCTCGAATATTCTAACCTCAATGTCGTTACTCGTTATTGTAAATTCAATCAGTTCCAATATAGCATAATTAAATCTTCTCTTGGTTTAATTTAATAACCTCACAGTAATATAATTTTTTAAAAACATAAATATAAAACATTTCATTAAAATCTTTTAAATAAGTTTTAAAGAACTGGTTAGTAAAAAAAATTATAAATTTGCTCCTTGGTTTTTACAGTTTGTAGTACTCGCTGCCCTGGTAGCCGTAGCCCACGCCAGCGGTGGTTACAGTAGCTTCTCCTATGGAGTGGCTGACCCCCACACCGGCGATGTGAAGAGCCAGCAAGAGACCCGCGTCGGCGACAACGTGGTCGGACAATACTCCCTGCTGGAGTCCGACGGCACCCGCCGCACCGTTGACTACGCCGCTGACGCACACAATGGTTTCAACGCTGTTGTGCGTAAAGACCCAGCTGTCATCGCCGCGCCCGCTGTCGTCGCAGCCCCTGCCATCGCCGCCGCTCCCGTCATCGCCTCCTCCTACGCTGCCCCTCTTGCCCGTGCTGCCATCGCCCCCGTCGCTTCCCTGGGTTACTCCGCCGGTATCGCCGCCGCTCCCCTGGGCTACTCTGCCGGCATCGCCGCCGCTCCTCTGGCCTACAACGCGTACGCCGCTGCTCCCCTCGCTGCCGGTCTCGGCTACGGTGCTGGTCTTGGTTACGGTGCCGGTCTCGGTTACGGTGCCGGTCTCGGTTACGCTGGTCGTCTTGGCTGGTAAACCGTTCACAAAAAACATTAAAAACTGTGATCTTTTATACAAATTAGACGATAAGTGTTATGTTGGGGCAGTCAACTCTTTCAAAGATCCAAAGAACCTCAACGCGATAAAGAGGCATAATTGTGTATGTGTAAATATTAATCTATTGAAGTAATTAAGGTTGAAATAAAAAAATATTTTGACCATCTATATTTATTTTAATTTACCTACACCTTATTGATAAACCTATATTTACATCTACAATGTTTCTTCTAAAGAGAGGTTCCTCCTTTTCAAAAGTCGGCTGAGGAACATAAATTGTTTGCGGTATAATATATAGAATACATTTATAAACATACGCAATATTATAATGTTATTATGAAACAAACAATTATAATATTATTTTCAAACGAATTAAATAAAGAAACTGGCGTAAAATAAAGACATAAAAAGAGCTTAAAGAATTAGGAATTAATAAAATAAATTCAGATTGCATTCTGCTTCAAAATGATATAAGGCTTTAAGTTAATCGTTTTAATAATAATTACTATAGGTACATAATTTGGCTTTTTTATATTAGGCACATATTGTTTAGAATTAGAAGTTTTTATTGTACCTACTGTTTGTGCACGCACGTATCTACATAGGGTAAGGAATAATCATAATAGATTATCATATCATAGAAATTTTATGAAAATAAAATTTTATTTGTAAAAGGTAAAAATAAAAAACGAAAAACTTGGTTTTTGAATTTTTCACACAAATTTTGAGGTTATGTGAAAAAAAGTGTAGAAACAAAAGTTTTAGATCTTTTCTCTGTCCTTTGTTTTTCAGCATCCACCTACTCCTGAGAGTGTGTGCGAAAAAATTGATTTTTTAATAATCAAAATCAGAAAACGTATCAAATGAACTCATTTGCGCATTTATAATATTAGTGAGAATGAAATTGTTATATAATTCAGAATACTATATTCAGCAGGTGTTGTGTAATGCAGCGGAAATGATGTTTAATGTTAACCTTCGCGGCGTATATAGATTTCAATGTGATAATAATTGAAAAGTAAATCTATTTAAGCAAAATACACTTAAAATTATATCAAATTATAGTAGTCGCCCGCGACTTCGTCCGCGTGAAAACCTCTTAGGTACCCTTCTAATTTTAAAGACAGACTTTCATATAAAGTGTGCTCATTCCCGCTCCCCCTCTCAATTTAATTTTTTTATAGTTTCCCGTCAATCAATATCCTTCGTCCCGCCCCGTGAACTAAAGATATACATTTTTGTTGAACATTGTACGACATTATAATACATTCGACCAAATTTGATTATCATAAAAACAGTTCTAGTGAGTTAATCTTAAAAGATAGACATATACTGTCGTGGACATTTTTTTAGATCATTTCAAGAGGAATAATTCTTTCATACATATATTTTCGGTATCTTGAACCGTTTTCGCAGCGCACGCAACGGAAGCCTTCAAGGATGAATAATTTTCCCCGTTTTTTTCACATTTTCCATTATTTCGTCGCTCCTAATAGTTGCAGCGTGATGTTATATAGCCTAAAGCCTTCCTCGATAAATGGTCTATTCAACACAGAAATAATTTTTCAATTCGAACCAGTAGTTTCTGAGATTAGCGCGTTCAAACAAACAAACAAACTCTTCAGCTTTACAATATAAGTATAGATTTAAATAACATGTAGTATTATTTTTGGCACTCCTTTAAAATTGTTTAAAATATTACATAATAATTTTGCTTTTCTTTGCATCGTTTCCGATCTCTGTCATAGTAATATAATCTAACATTATTTATTACATTATTTATTAGCAGCCTCATTAGTACCACTTAAAGTAAAGTACCTACGTGACTTTCCGTATTCGAAAATCCGCTAATCACGAGTTGTTTAGTTATGCTTTTCTTATTTCCTTTTACCTAAGGATCAGAGGTCCAAAAGGCGGGAACCCGAACCGGGTACCCGGTCTTGGTATTAGGTCGACTGAGATCAAGGGAATTGCAGGGAGCCACTAAATGCAGGCAACTCAAGAATATGACGTTTGAAAGTTGTTATAGCAGTGGACGTTCATCGACTGACAATGTTGATAATGATGAAACATATAAAATAGAACAAAGAGACCTTTTATAGTGAAGATTTAAATACTGCTTTCGTGCTATTGCTACTAAACTGAATAGGAATACGTAGGTTGGTATTCAACGAATCTTCATTAGGTTTAAGAGATGCTCGTATTAGATTTACCTATAAATTGTAACTCATTAAAGTTTTCGTTTAATCATAAATTAAAATCTTGATTTCTAATGCGGTTTTTACTGTAAGTTTATGATTAGCTAAGTTAAATATTTATAATTAAATTATTTTTTTATTCTTCCATTTATTTATTTACAATTTTTTAAAATATTTAAAATTAATTGTAAAAATATCTGTTAATAATTTACTTAATATGTTTAAAAATTAATGTTTAAAAAGCCACTTATCGGATATTTCAACAAAATTTTTGTTCACGTAAATATTATATTCGTAAATATAGGTATTTGTTATTATGGTGTAGATAAATAAAAGTAGATATATATTGTCAAATTATTGTTTTATTTCAACTGCCTCTTTGAAGATTATTAGTATTATACCTAGTAGTAGTAGTAGTAGTAGTAGTAGTAGTAATAACACGCGTGTAAGCCTCTTTATCGCGTTGAGGTTCTTTGGATATTTGTAAGAGTTGACTGCCTCAACGTAACAACTTAATGTCTAGTTTGTCAAAAAAGATCACATATTATAATGTACAGCGGTTTACCAGCCAAGACGACCAGCGTAACCGAGACCGGCACCGTAACCGAGACCAGCACCGTAGCCAAGACCGGCACCGTATCCGGCAGCGAGGGGAGCGGCGGCGTACGCGTTGTAGGCCAAAGGAGCGGCGGCGATACCGGCAGAGTAGCCCAGAGGAGCAGTGGAGATACCGGCGGAGTAGCCCAGGGCAGCGACGGGGGCGATGGCAGCGCGGGCAAGAGGTGCGGCGTAGGACGCGGCGATGGCGGGAGCGGCGACGACGGCGGGGGCAGCGATCACAGCTGGGTCTTTACGCACAACAGCATTGAAACCGTTGTGTGCGTCAGCGGCGTAGTCGACGGTGCGGCGGGTGCCGTCGGACTCAAGCAGGGAGTATTGTCCGACCACGTTGTCGCCGACGCGGGTTTCTTGCTGGCTCTTCACATCGCCAGTGTGGGGGTCAGCAACTCCATAGGAGAAGCTGCTGTAACCACCGCTAGCGTGGGCTACGGCCACCAGGGCAGCGAGTACTACAAACTGTAAGAGACAAGGTAAAAAATATTATTTACATAAAATTTACAGCAATACCGTATTTTTATTGGATCCGAAAAATACAGTACAGTCATCCCAGAAGTACGATCTTAAATATTTACTGATTCTTAGGCCAACATCTAAGTAAAACTTTTTTAGTTATAAAGCCTAAATATTTTTGCCGTAAGACCATTGACCGGAATGACAATTGGTAAATAGCTACAAGGTCTAAGATCATAAGAATTTAAATACTTTGAGCGCCTAACATTTTCTGGTCTAGCAATTTTAACGACCATATTACAATAATTGGGTAATATATTTCGTTAAAAATACCTTTGAAACCATTGTAGGTGTGTTAGTGTCGACTGTTGAGTGCAACTGACTTGTACCACCAATTTGTACTATTTATATAAGTAAAGCGAGTGTGGAAGCTCAAGTATAGAGACAGGGCAGGAAACAAAACTTGTATCTTAGTGCAGTGAATGTAAGAGTAATATTTGTTTACATTCGTCGGACCTTCTGCTACGGGGGTGTTGACGTTGCGACACACTCGTATCACGCTATGAAAGAATTTTTATGAATGATTCTTTGTTACGTACCAATTAAAAGTTATAATAGATCTTTATATTATTAATTTTGTAATTGTTTTATAAATATTCTCTTTCTATTGTAGGATCCTAGCCTGCAACGGGTCCATGCATTCCACCTTTTGCTTCTGTTGATTAGTATCTTCTGGTATAGAATGTTATATGTTCAGACTCGCTAAGCCTATTGTGTAGGTGAACGACCTCAAGATCTTTTTCCGTCTGTGTTACCCGTTATTATCAGCTTTTCCAAACTGCTTGACTCCCGCCCTTATAAACATTATGTGATGTGTATTTATAAATATTAATATAAGTATACAAAAGTTCGATTTTATAATTGTTTTATTATAATCATAAATTAAAAATGTTTTTCTTAATCTAGAGATTAATTGAACAAAAACATATTTGAAGATTAGTAAGTTGTACCGAAATCCGAAGATGACAAAGCTTTCGGGATAATAATGATACCTGCCTATCTTTACTCTGCGCCATCAATAGTAAGTTCTGTATTATGGTAAAGTTTTATTTCAAAGCCAGATTAAGTAGTTTTTACCCGTTAAAGACTCCACAAACATGCCATATCTAAGGTCGCCTGTGAAGGATACAGGATAGTAAAAAAAGGCCATTATTATAATTAATATAGTGTAATATAAATCTAAAAATGTATTTCCACTAATCTGACAATTTGAGAGCGACGTAAAGATTAAGTGGACAAAGCAACTTTATTTTTATTTTGAAGGAAATAATTCAAGAATAAGAAATTGTATAATCTGAAATTTCCGAAGCCGAAATAACAAAATTCGCGATAAAGATAAATGCGTTCAGCTCACTTATAACTTTTGAACGATACCGAGCCGAATCTTTAATTTACCGTTGCGCCACCAATTTTGAGAAATTTTGAAAAATCTCAAAAAAAAATTTTTTACAAAGTGGATTTTTTGGAATAACCACATTAAGACAATGCTTTGGCTGACAAAACCACGTCGCTCGCCACCAAGTTGCGTATGTGAACGTAAGATTTTCAGAGCCTCATTGATCAATAAAAATTGCAAAATTACTTAATAATAAAACTGCGTCGAATGCCGTCAACCGCGTGAAAATTGCTTGATCCATTCAAAAGTTATTGCGATTTATTGAAACTTCTATCAGACTTTCGAGCTGGGAGAGCTCATATGCAAATAATATTTATATATATTATTTCTTTGAACTCAAAAATGTCATAAGTACAATTTTAAGCGCCCAGGATGGCCTTTGAGGTGAACCGTTTTTCTAATTTTCTTTTTGTCAGATTAAGCGAATCCCTCTAGATAATCGTCAGATCATGAGACAGTACGTTTAGAACATAAAGATGAACCATATATATCTTAATCTGACGCGCTTGAGTATTTCAAAATGGCGAATTTTTTTTGCACATTATGATAATAGCCGCGAGTTTGCGTCCCATCGAAATCGTCAGATTAGTGAATGAGGGCTTTTTTGTGGTGCACTCGATTAAATTTTTTATTTTTTCATTTTCCCGTACATACAACCACCCACATCATGCAAACGATCAGATTATTATACGTACATTAACACAAATACGTAGGGCATTGATGCTATCAATATCTGACGCGCTCGAGAATGTCCATGCAACAGTTTTTTTTTACATATTTAAAAATTTATAGCCGCTTCCCCCACCGATGTAAAGGTATATATCATATAACATTTTTTTCTTCTTATCACCTAAGCTTTGCAACCCAATAGGTCTCTACGACGCTCGAGTAAATCCCCATTTAGCATCCTGGGCTCCCCTACTATAAGGCAAGCTTCTGCAGGCATCACTCGCAAGATTGCGTATGTGCACGTAAGAGTTTCAGAGCCTCATTGACCAAACGCCAAAAAAAACTGTAGGGTTTTAATCGACAGGGGATGGACATAATCCACTAGGATTTCCCCATGTAAGAGTCGTATTTTAATGCAAGGATGCATTTACGCATCCCATCGGAACTGGGACTGGCCAGTCAAATCTGAATACCCACAAAACCTAGCGACACCCGTTCGTGTCTTTAGCCGAACTTTCTCTGGGTTGAAACCTCCATGTAAAAGTCTAGTGATACTTGTCATCGCTAATGTATAATATTTATAAAATAATGTTTAAACTAACTCGCGTTTTTGTCATAAAAAGTAATTTTTTACATTAATAGAAATTGAGTGTAAAATAAACGATACCTCCGTGGCACAGTGGGATGCGCGGTAGATTTGTAAATCCACCAAGATTGAACCGTGTTACAACACGGAGATCTTAGATTCTAACACAAAAAGATACTGCCAAAATTTAGCGTTCCAGTACGATGTCGTGTGGATATTATTCTACTTCTAAGAATGTGATTGCAGTGAAGGGCTTCCTTGTATTTAATCTATAAAAATTTTTTAATTCATAATAATAATTTATTTAATATAAAATATTAAATAAATAAGTAATTGTAATTAATGTAAGTATATTTTATCTATACTAATATTATAAAGAGGTAAAGTTTGTAAGTTTGTATGTTTGTAAGTTCCGATTTTAAAAATTCTTTCACCAGCAGAATGCCACATTATCGGTGAGTGTTAAAGGCTATATTTTATATTTGTATTGCATATATTACCCGAGTTATCACAGTTTATGTCGCGCGAGTCGGACCGTGAAATTCATTAAATTGGCATTATTTCGCGTACGCTGCCTTAATATTTTCAATTATATCCAATAGGGATATAATTGAAAACATTGTATAAAACTTTATGCATCTTAAAAAGTTCTAAAAAAAGTCCGCGATAGCATATATCTATCTTTTATATTTTGGTAGATATATAACTTTTTGTGTTTTAAAAAATCATTTAATTCATATGCTTACGTTTACGTCATTATTTATAGAACTAAACTTAAATCCTTATCAAAATAAATTATTTAATAATCACAAGGATATTATAGAGATAAGATTTGCCTTTTACAGTATGTTAATTAGTTATATCGTTTCGGAGATATTACAAAATTTCTAAAAAAACAACTCTGCCGCTATATCTTCCAAATTAAGTTGACCTCCTCCGTGTTATGTTATACGTACTGAATAGGGGTCAACATTTTGGATCTTTGATCTTTTCTTTCAATTTATTTGGCATGAGACCATATTTATATAATATACGAATCTTTGTTTATAATTGAAATATGAAATAGACTATTTAATACAAGCTATACAAATCAGCTTGCCATAAATATATTGTTAATGTTAATGTACTGTACATTCGTACAATGTTTAACAAAAATGTAGATCTTTAGTACACGGGACGGGACGGATGATATTGCTTCACGGGAAACTATAAAAAAATTAAATTGAGCGAAAGAGCACACTTAATACGAAAGTCTGTCTTTAAAATTAACGGACGGACGAAGTCGCAGACGACTGCTATATAGCTATAATGACGTAGGCGAGAGCTAAGAAACGTTTTTTCTAATGCTCACCACCTTAAGGGGTCAAACGGGAGTTTAAGTCTAGACCAAGTTTCACGCGGACGAAGTTGCGGGCGTCCGCTAGTATTAGATAATTTGATACAATAGTACTACTACTACTTCCTATACTTGTGTGTACCTACACCCGAACCTTCTCCAATGGATGCACTTTTGCTCTTCAATATTGGTCGTCTGGAAGATATCGCTCAATAGCGAGAAGACCGCCAATTGTACATTAGTTTTTTTAAGCTATTTTCTGTTTGTAAGATATTTATTTTTTTATTTGGTGTACAATAAAGAGAGTATTTCATTCATTCAAAAGCTAATAGAACGACCTTTATTATTTCGATAGATTGAACCAATCATGGCAACTTACGAACTTGTACTGTATACATTCACTTTATTAAGATTTCATTTCGCATGTTCGAGCGAACCTAAATAAATACATAGTGTACATACTTCCTGACCTGTCCCCAAACTCACTGCTGATATAAATAGTGTTAATCTGAGTTCGATAATCAGTCACAGTCAGTACTCGACAGCAACACACTAACAATGGCAGCTAAGGTAATAAATAATAATAATTAATTATTAAGGCTTTAAATTTACAGTTACCATTTTATGTCATTAAAAATAAATAATCGTAAGTACCTAGTGTTGTTGTTTTAACAGTTGCCATTTCTTTTCCAGTTCGTCGTCCTCGCTCTTTGCGTAGCAGTCGCTCACGCCGGCGGCTACAGCAGCAGCAGCTTCTCCTACGGAGTGTCAGACCCCCACACCGGCGATGTCAAGAGCCAGACCGAGAACCGCGTCGGAGACAGCGTGGTCGGACAATACTCCCTGCTGGAATCCGACGGCACCCGCCGCACCGTAGACTACGCCGCTGACGCACACAACGGTTTCAACGCTGTTGTGCGTAAAGACCCAGCTGTGATCGCTGCTCCCGCCGTTGTTGCCTCCCCCGCCATCGCTGCTGCCCCCGCTATCGCTGCCGCTCCCGCTGCTTGGGGATACGCCGCCCGCACCGTAGCTGCCGCGCCCGCCGTCGTTGCTGCTCCCGCCATCGCCGCCGCACCCGCCGCGTCTTGGGGATACGCTGGCCGCGCTGTAGCCGCCGCTCCCGCCGTCGTCGCCGCTCCCGTCTCTTCCTGGGGATACGCCGCCCGCGCCGCCCCCGTAGCTTACGGAGCTGCCGTCGCTCCCCTCGCTGGCGCTATCGGCTACGGTGCCCACGGTGCCTGGTAATTTATTAACTAGATCTACGTCGAAGTGCTGTGATTCTTATACGAGTATGAATAATTGCGAAATAAATTTTACCAAATAATATTTAATATATTTCTTTTACTTTATTTGAAGACGAATGAGTAGCTACTAACTAATATTTTTATTTAAAATCATCGTGTTATGCATATTAAGAATTTTAATGATAGGCTGATACCAAGTACCTTTGGTCTCCTAAGACATTCGTAATACTAATACTATAAAAGCTGAAAGTTTGTAAGCCTATAGGTACTTCTGCCATTTAGAGCTCATCTATACTTATAACTACACTGTAACTAATTCTGTGCCCTGAAGATATTTTGGATTTTTAAATGGAAGGCATTTTATAATCGACACTGAGCCTAAAATGTAATTATTTGAATTTTGTCTGTTTGTCTGTCCGGATTGTATTCGGGCGCGACGCACGCCGCAACTACTGAATGAATTGAAATAAAACCGGGCACAATTTTAGGTCGTATTATAAAGTATTACACAGTATACATTTTGTTGCGAAAATTTAATAGAATGGGGTGAAATATGGGTTAAAAGTTTGTATGGTAAGTCGTTGTATTTGTATTGTTGACGTTATGTTTATGAAAGTTGGTATAAAAAGTACTAAAAAAATTCATATATAACGTGATTCAAAGATTTTTAAAATTCTACCCCTAAAGGTATATGGAAAGTTCTTGATTTTTCAAAAAATCTTTATAAAAATTGGTACTAAAAACTGCTGGATAAAAATAAAATATAATTTGATTCAAGAATTTTTAAAAATTGTACCACTATAGGAGTGAAAGTTTATTAGAATATTGAATGTTCTCAATTGAAATATAAATAAAGATATCTTTATAAAAATTGCTATTAAACTACTGGATAAACCAATTTTTATAATATTTTGTCAATCAGTTTGTAAGAGCCAATTTCTGAAATGACTACCAATTTTGATGCGACTTTTAGACACTCATTTACTAACTTGGCTATTTTTACTTTAGTAATCTACCAAATAAATTTAGTTTAATATATTTTAGTACAAAGTAGGTGGCTACTTTAAATAAATTAAACTAAATATGATTTTTACAAACATGTTCATCCGTCAGTTTCGGTCGTCTTCTTTGATCCCTCCAAGGATCATTAAAGGTACGGGCCTCGAGTTAGAACCAGTTCCCCCAGTAAATATTCCAGCCCCTTTCGCGACTGAGGCTTTTCAGCCTAAGTGTTCAGTGGTTGTCAAGCCCGGGGGACCGACGAAATACCCGAGGTGTTCAAAAGTATTTACAAGAGGCTTTCGTCCAGCAGTGGACCATCAACTGCTGATAAATGATGATGATGAGGTATATGTAATTATTACTCATAATACTAAGTACACGTAGATAGGTACACGGTCTTTTTTCTAGTACACAATCATAAATAGCTCTGATTTATAAAATAAAAACATCAGAAGATAAATGGCATATACTCATAAGTATCGAAATACATGTAGCAGTATGAAAAGAAAATAACAGACAAATAGGAAAGACAAGGCATCAACAGCGACTCCCCAATATTTATTCGAAATGTAAATTGTTTTATTTTGACCTCGACAGTAGATATTATTGATACTACTGTATTAATAGCATTTTAAGCGGAACTAATGTCTCTAGAGAGGACTATCATTGAAAATACTGAGTATATCCATTTTCTTGTATATTTTTCCTCTGGAACTCAATTTTTTTAGCTAATGGAGTTTAAAATTGTAGATTTAGCACACACTTTAAATAACTAATCACTAATGACATCTTCCGAGTGTAAAAAAATAAATAGGTTCAGCTCTTTCTACATAATAATTATCGTATCACCAGTATTATGATAGTGTAAGACCACCGACTTCCCGACTCCTAAAAATTTCTTAAAAGAAAGAAAAAAATCAGAATTATTCCATAACCCGACCGAACTCAGGACCACGTGACCCAAAGCGACATTTTTATAGATGTATGCATCTCAAATCCAAAGCGACATAGGGTAACCATTAGACTTACGAGGCAGCAATAATTATTAGTTATACAAAAACAAGATTTTTTTTTTATCGACTACAAGTTGGCCCTTGACTGCTATCACACCTGATGTGAAGTGATGATGCAGTCTAAGATGGAAGCGGGACAACTTGTTAGGAGTGGGACGAAAATCCACACCCCTTTCGGTTTCTACACGACATCGTACCGGAACGCTAAATCGCTTGGCGATACGTCTTTGTCGGTAGGGTGGTAACTAGCCACGGCGAAAGCCTCCCACCAGCCAGACCAAGACAAATTAAGAAAAACCTCAATCTGCCCCGCCGGGAGTCGAACCCAGGACCTCCGTCTTATAAATCCACCGCGCATACCACTGCGCCAGGGAGGTCGTCAAAAAATTAAATTCAAAAGAATAAACATAATATCAAAAATTGCGGAACCGACGGGATAGTATTGTAACATGTTCAGTTCATACTGTAGACGGCATTACTGGCTGTATACGTGGATATCAAAAAATATAATAGCACTATAAAGTATTTAAAATTTTATATAGATATAGTGATCCTTGTTTTTCTCTTTTCAGCTCATAACTTCTATGCAGTCGGGTTTTTTGTTTTTATAATAATAATTTTATTTGAGACGTTTTTGTTTTAGTTTATGGTATAGAAATAATACGATACACTTTTTGCCATTTTTTGTTAAAACGGCAATATAAACATGATATGATATTTATATTTTTGAAATGGTCTTTTTGGACCTTTCATTTGATACCCACATTGCTAAGATAAGAGAAAGAAATACACACATCCCCCCTTTTTTCCCCCATTTACAGCCACTATTTTGAAAATTTATATAGCCTATGTCACTACCACAATTTTAACGAATTCAACGACACCTCACCTGTCAAAATCCGTTCAGTCGTTTAGACTGTAGCGCGTGCCGAAGAAATGGACATACAGACATACATACATACGCTCGAAAAACATAACCCTCCTTCTGACGCCGTCGGGTAAAAATAAACTGAAATAACTAATAAAGTTGACTAAGAAGATGATTTTTATCTTTTAGTCTAATTAATTTATTAGAAACAATAGTTTTACTGTTCAGGAGATTGCTGAAACATTACATCGTTGTAATTGCGCCTTTAACATAATACAGATACACCTTTCACTTATAATCTTAAAATAACAAAATTAATAATCTATTAATCCTTTACTGCGTCTTTGCGTTAGGGTATCCAGTGGTCGAGTACTGAATTCGAGCCCTGGGTTGGGCTTTGGAAAATTATGCTTTTCTTTCTTTCGATAACGTTATTTACTATTTGTAAAAATTCTTAGTACGATCCTGGTAATTGTCATTAAGATCTAATTAATACAAGACTGAACTATGTAACCTTAAGGTTGCCAACCCATATTGAAGCAGCGTGGTGGAATTAAGTCCAATAATATTATTACTCTGCTGTTAGAACTCTTGTTACGATGAGGACTAATTGTTGGATTTTCTATATTTATTGTAAGCACTCTGATGTAGCCTAATGTCATAGTTTGCATTAGCTTTCATGAGCTGATTAAGATTTTCTAATTTGGTCCAAGTCTGACTGGTTTTGGCTATGGGTAGTTATCACCTCACTGGCAAAGACGTGCCAACTCCTATGAATACCTACTACGCCAAGTGATAAAGCGTTCCGGTACGAGGTCATGTAGGAACCAAATAAGATTTTATCCTTCTATCCTAAACAAATTGAACGCTTTCATATTTGATTCCGTCATCACTTATCATCAGATGTGACGGCTAAAGTGTATTGAATAAATACAATGTCATTTTTATTTCAACATTTTTAATTGATTGATTCAGATACTAAAATTAAAGTTGCAATTTCTTCTCAAATATTTTAAACGTATTAACAAAAGCTAATGAATGACCTTTATTATTTCAATAGACTGAACCAATCATGGCAACTTACGAACTTGTACTGTATACATTCACTTTATTAAGATTTCATTTCGCATGTTCGAGCGAACCTAAATAAATACATAGTGTACATACTTCCTGACCTGTCCCCAAACTCACTGCTGATATAAATAGTGTTAATCTGAGTTCGATAATCAGTCACAGTCAGTACTCGACAGCAACACACTAACAATGGCAGCTAAGGTAATAAATAATAATAATTAATTATTAAATGGCTTAATGTTTACAGTTAGCAAATTCTGTAATTAATAATAAGTAATTAATTGTAAGTACTGTTGGTGTTTTAACAGTTGCAATATCTTTTCCAGTTCGTCGTCCTCGCTCTTTGCGTAGCAGTCGCTCACGCCGGCGGCTACAGCAGCAGCAGCTTTTCCTACGGAGTGTCAGACCCCCACACCGGCGATGTAAAGAGCCAGACCGAGAACCGCGTCGGAAACAGCGTGGTCGGACAATACTCGCTGCTGGAATCCGACGGCACCCGCCGCACCGTCGACTACGCCGCCGACGCACACAACGGTTTCAACGCTGTTGTGCGTAAAGACCCAGCTGTGATCGCTGCTCCCGCTGTTGTAGCCGCCCCCGCCATCGCTGCTGCCCCCGCTATCGCCGCTGCTCCCGCCGCTTGGGGATACGCTGCTCGCACCGTCGCCGCTGGTCCCGCCGTCGTGGCTGCTCCCGCTGTCGCTGCCGCTCCCGCCGCTTGGGGATACGCTGCCCGCACCGTAGCCGCCGCACCCGCCGTCGTTGCTGCTCCCACTATCGCCGCCGCTCCCGCCGCGTCTTGGGGATACGCTGCCCGCGCTGTAGCCGCCGCACCCGCCGTCGCCGCTGCTCCCGTCGCTTCCTGGGGATACGCTGCCCGCGCCGCTCCCGTAGCTTACGGAGCCGCCGTCGCTCCCCTCGCTGGCGCTATCGGTTACGGTGCCCACGGTGCATGGTAATTTATTAACTAGATCTACGTCGAAGTGCTGTGATTCTTGTAAATATGAGTATGAATAATTGCGAAATAAAATTTATCAAATAATATTTAATACATTTTGTTTTACTACAACATATTACATAACTAATATTTTTATTACAAATCATCGCATTATGCTTAGTAGGAATTTTAATGATAGGCTGATACGAAATAAAATAAAAAAGGCTCTAAGACCGCTGACATTCGTAATACTATAAAACCTGAAAGTTTGTCAGCCTGTAGTACTTCTATCATTTAGATCTACACGTTTACACTATAACAGGTCAAATTCTGTGCACTAAAAATATTTTTGAATTTTTTTAATGGAAGGCACTACTAGTATAATTGATATAGAACCCAAAATTTTAATTTTGTCTGCCTGTCTGTCTGGATTTTAGTCGGCCGCGATGCACGCCAAAACGTTGACTTGAAACTTACCAAGAGTTTAGGTCTTTAGGTATTATAAGGTATTACATATTATAGTTTCTGATGTTTTAGAAAATCCTTCATTATGTTTATGAAAATTGGTATTAAAACTACGGTATAAATATAAGAAGAAGAAGAAGAAACACTTTATTGCACATAAAATAAAGATAACAGATACATGAGAAAAATATAAACATGCAAAGGCGGCCTTATTGCTAAAAGCAATCACTTACAGGCAATTTATTGAAAGGACATGTGTATCTTAAGTGCATTTTTAAAAACTACTTAGGGGTTGAAATTTTGTATGAAAAGTTTTTAATTTTTCATGATATTATGTTTATAAAGTCTGTATAAAAAGTACTAAGCAAAATTAAAATATAACGTAATTCAAAGATTTTTAAAATTGTACTCCAAAAGGGATAGGGGTTATGGAAAGTTCTTGATTTTATAAGATATTTTTTTATAAAAATTTGTAGAAAAACTGCTAGATATATATAAAATACTAGCAGTAGCCCGCGACTTCGTCCGCGTGGAAACCTCATAGGTACCCGTCTAACTTTAAAGACAGATATAAAGTGTGCTCAGTCCCCGCTCTCCCTCTCAATTTAATTTTTTTATAGTTTCCTGTGAAGAAATATCCTCCGTCCCGTCTCGTGTACCAAGGATCTACATTTTTGTTAAAAATTGTACGACATTACAGTACATTAACATTAACAATATATATTTATGGCTGACTGATATGTATAGCTTGATATTAAATAGTCACACTCTTAAGTCTAGCTTTCAAAACAAACAAAAATAATTTTACAATCCGACACGCAAATCTTGAGATTAGCCTGTTTAAACAAACGAATAAACTCTTCCGCTTTATATTAACAGTATGGTCATCTATGGCAAATAAATTGAATTATCGAATTCTCAACCCCATTACCGTATTATCGTTTCTAACATGAAACAGGATACTTAGCAAAATGCTGACGCCTATTCAGTACATGCTCGTACGTAGAGTTCAACTTGATTTGGACTTAATACCGGCAGTGGCGCTTTTTAGAAATTGTGTATTATCTCCTAAACTTTGTAACTAATTAACATACTGTAAAAGGCAAATCTTAACTCTATAATATCCTTGTGATTATTAAATAATTTATTTTGCTAAGGATTTAAGTTTAGTTGTATAAATAATGACGTAAACGTAAGCGTATATACATTAAAAAAAATTTTAAAACACAAAAAGTTATATATCTGCCAAAATATAAAAGATAGATATATGCTATCGCGGACTTCTTTGTAGAACTTTTAAAGATACATAAAGTTTTCATACAATGTTTTCAATAATATCCAATAGCTAAGGCACGCGCATAAAGCCGATTTAATAAATTTCACGGTCCGAATCGCTCGACCAAAACTGTGATAACTCGGCTAATATATATAATATAAATATAAATATAGCCCATGACACTCCCCGATAGTGTAGCATTCTACTGGTGAAATAATTTTTTAAATCGGATCAGTAGTTCTGAAGATTAGCCCCAACAGATCTAATTACAAACTTACAAACTTTACCTCTTTATAATATTAGTATGAGTATGTATCCAAAAATTTTAAACCCTAAAAGGTCATATAGAGGTGAAAATTTATATTAAATGTTCTTAATTGAGATATTCAAATCAAGATATCTGGATAAACTACTTAGGTACATCAACAATCAATTATTTAATATTTTGTCTACACTCATTTATTAACTATTAATTATTAATTTTGACATTTTATACATTTTTCTCCCACACGGACAAATTTGCTGGCATCTGCTAGAACTAATATAATTTTAGACTAATTAAATTAGGTTAGGCTTTGGCAAGCGACCCATTAACGTTTCAATAGAACACTAAAAGCACCAATTACTAATAATATACAATTCAGCATTCGCCAATTATAAATCTTCATTTAATTTACATATTATATGGTCCATCAATTGAGCAGGTAATCAATCTATATATTATATTAATATTACAAATGCGGATAAGTAGATTTATTTTTTCTTTTATGTATATAAAACGCACAGCCTGAGTCGCTAAAATGATTTTCAGGAATTTTGGTGAAGGATAGATGGTTCTCGCATTTGGGACAAATCTTATTACTCATTAAATGTGAATTTAAAATATGCACGAACTACCTCTAAGCAATTTAATTATTTCTTCTCTTTTTAATTGAGCTTTAGTTTATATGGTTATATTGAAGATTGAGTCTGAAGTCCAACTGTACGTATCAACCTGCCACCATTAGTTAATTAACAGCCTGGTTAGTCAATCGAAGTTCTAATTTGTTTTTGTCTTATAGTAGAGTATACTAGAGGATTCCTGTATCCTGCAGTGTCGTTTTCAGTTCATATAATGTATGGTTATGTTGGTAATGTTAATAACATTATTTGAAATTGAATTCGTAACTTAGTTAAACTGCTCTGAATAAAAAATATCTACTAATTAATATTTTTGGCCTTGAACAAATTTCGTGTACTACTGATATTAGTTCTAAATACAAATATTAGTACTGGCGCTATACATGCAAATTGTTTCAATCTTTTGTTATTAATGTTTTGTTTATAAAATAAAATATCATACAAAATTTTTAGGTGCATCTATTCTGTGCGTAGTGCATTTAGTTTTTAGTCTAGTTCTAGTTAAAAAATTATCTAGAATATTCGAAATAATTGGACTTGGCATCGCCTAGACTTGTTACCACCACACTGGTATAAACGCTACGCCAAGTGACTCAGAGAGATCAAAGTGAATATCTTTCTTTTTTAACTCTATTATTCTCGGAGAAGCAGTCAAATTATTTTTTATTAAAATCTTATTTTGAGAAAACTCACTATCGCAAATTTAGAGTATACAGCTATTAAATATAATATAAGTTCGTAACTAGATATTATCAATGAATACAATTTATTTTCTTGTTGGCTGCTAATTAATATTAGTATCTGGTTGACTGAGCTTTGCTCGGTATTTATTTTTTGTCAATTATAAATTTTCTGTAAATGAAACTAGCTAGATTGATTATTCGCCCCCAAAACAAGTAATGAAATTAAGCGTCAAGTAATTTTGTGTGATGTGTTTATTTGTGAAATTTACATATCACGTATTCTTTGCAGGCTCTATATTCTAAACTATTTGACAGATTTCAATATAAGACATGTCATTATATTTGCATCAATTGTGTTTGGAATGTTTGAATGAATGAATTACCTATCTGAAATTCCAACGCCACTACTATGTACAGTGTACAACTGTACACAGTTAAATGTTGCCATTTGAATAAACTTTTGACAGCTTCCGTGGCGCGGTGGTTTTATAAGGCGTATGTCCTGGGTTCGGCCCGGCAGGGCCGATTGTGATGTCCTGTATTGGTCCGGGCCTGGCTGGTGGAAGGTTGTGGCTAGTTACCATTTTTGTCGGTACAAAAATGTATCGCAAAGAAATTTAGCCTTTGGTATGATGTCGTGTAGAAACCGAGAAACCAATGGAGTGTGGATATTATCCTACTCCTACTTAGTTATCCCATTTCCATCTTCGATTGCATAATGACTTATCATCAGATGTGTTTGCACTTAAAGAGTAGCTTGTAACGAATAATAATAATAAAAAACTAAATTGAGGTAAATACTCAAAAATTACGGAAACAAAATGAGAAAAAACTTGATTAAATTTTATTGCGCATTCCAGTTTTAATTTTACAAAGTTTGTCTCAAACTTTCAAGTTTTGGAAAAATCCTTAATAACAATTTAAATATAGTCGAATTCTGTCTCTATATAACTTGAATATACAGAAAAAATTCAATAATGTTTTAATTAATATAGAAGCAGAGTAATAGATATTTTAAAATAGAATTTATTAGCTTATGCAAATATTTAAACCTTACAAACTTGTACTGTATACATTCTCTTCATTAAGATATAATTTTGCATATGGTAGTGTACAGACCGTATGTTTACTTCCTACCTTGCTCCCAAACTATAGCCTTTGTGCCAATATAAATAGTGTTAGTCTGAAACCTATAATCAGTCACAGTTAGCACTCGACGAAAACACAACAAAAATGGCAGCTAAGGTATTATAACTTATTAATAATAATTAATATGTTTAGTATCATAATTTCGTTTAATTTAATATATTTCCGCGGATTACGTTACTATTAACGATTATGATTAATTCGTTTACTTTTGTTGTCTAAAACTAATACTAAATCCATCCAATATTTAATAAATTCTCTTCTACAGTTCGTAGTCCTCGCCCTCTGCGTAGCAGTCGCTCACGCCGGCGGTTACAGCAGCAGCAGCTTCTCCTACGGTGTGTCAGACCCCCACACCGGCGATGTCAAGAGCCAGACCGAGAACCGCGTCGGCAACAACGTGGTTGGACAATACTCCCTCCTGGAGTCCGACGGCACCCGCCGCACCGTCGACTACGCCGCCGACGCACACAACGGTTTCAACGCTGTTGTGCGTAAAGACCCAGCTGTGATCGCCGCCCCCGCCGTTGTTGCCGCCCCCGCTGTCGCTGCTGCTCCCGCTACTTGGGGATACGCCGCCCGCACCGTAGCCGCTGCTCCCGCCGTTGTTGCTGCTCCAGCCATCGCCGCCGCACCCGCCGCGTCTTGGGGATACGCCGCCCGCGCTGTAGCCGCCGCTCCCGCCACTTCCTGGGGATACGCTGCCCGCACCGTAGCTGCCGCTCCCGTCGTCGCCGCCGCTCCCGCTGCTTCCTGGGGATACGCTGCCCGCACCGTAGCTGCCGCTCCCGTTGTCGCCGCCTCTCCCGCCGCTTCCTGGGGATACGCTGCCCGCACCGTAGCCACCGCACCCGTCGTCGCCGCCGCTCCCGCCACATCTTGGGGATACGCCGCTCGCGCTGTAGCTGCCGCTCCCGCCGTCGTCGCCGCACCCGCCGTCGCTGCCGCTCCCGTTTCTTCCTGGGGATACGCTGCCCGCACCGCCCCCGTAGCTTATGGAGCCGCTGTCGGTTACGGTGCCCACGGTGCTGCCCGTCTTGGTTGGTAAATTATTTATTGAAATTGAAAAAAAACAGAGTGCTGTGATTTTTGTAAATACGAATATGAATAATGTTGTGAAATAAAAAATTATCGATATTTAATACAATTTGTTTCAATAAAAAACTGTATCCGATAAAAGTGTTTGAAAAGAAATTATTTTTATTTCTAAAAACTAGTCTATAAAAGATGATAATCGATCTTTTATAAGATAATCTTTCAATTACAAACCATTCCAAATAGGCAGAATAGGCAAATAGATCGAATATATAATAAAAACTATTTTTTCGACGTAAAGACCTTCGGATTGATTAGTAAGGGTTTTAATTACAAATATTCTGAGTCCCGCGTACTAGTTATTTTTTAAAACTACGAAATTGCAACAGGTTTTATAAAATTATTAAAAACATTGATCAACATTTTAATGAAAGCAATAAATATCTTAGTGAAAAGATGAAAGAAATGTGGTTGTGCTATCAACCTATCGCTGAGCAACTTATTTTAATTGTGTTCTTTTCTCAAGTTTCGTTTCAGACCGATCTGAAGTATGAAATCTTGTCTGTTTTCTGTAAGAAATTGAACCGATACTTTTAATAATCAAAAGATTATTAAACGTTCCGGTTTAACATCAAGTGACGATACTACGATCCGAGACCTACCACCAAATTAGCTTGATATTAACAACTTATGTCTGTAAGCCGAAACCTACCGTCACTCCTGAGCTTTTTTATCTATCTATACTAATATTATAATGAACCAATTTTCAAAATTATTTCACCAATAGAAAGCTACGTCTTTGTAGAGTGTCATAGGCTGTAAAAATTTCCAAAATTAACTACGCATTTATACTTAAATTTGAATTATATAAAAAAAAATGTTTTAATCGCGTACGCTGTGAAAACTATTGAGGATAGAGGAAAATAATGTACTACAATATTAAAGAACGTATTAAAATCTGTAAGAAATTCTCCTATATCTGTAAAACATATCCCTATCTTCTACAAATAGCTCACAATAACTGCTTTTTCTGTTTAAAGTGAGAATTAAAAATAATTAATTTTTGTAAAGCTTATTTAGCCCATATGATATAATAATATATATCTTTATTAATATGTTTGTTAGAACGGAAATTTAACTATAAACTTATTTTCTCTATAAAGTTAAAACAAATATCTTTAAAGATATAAGCAAAATAAATACGTGCGGTGCGCGCCGCCCCGGGCGTTACGTGGCGGTATAGGCAGTTATACATTTAATTCTTCGTTTTCACCACAACTTCGTTTTTTGTTCTACTGAATTTACTAATTTTTTCAATCTAGGTATTTCCTACTTAACTTTTTTATTAAAATTTCTAATAAGGACCACCGTTTGATTATTTAAAGCAATCGTATTGTTCTGATGAAATAGCGTCAGAATGTGAATGAATCTCAATTATCTAGACATACATTTCAAACAAATTTAAAAGCAGGCCAATGTACGCTGAATAAATTTGAAATTATGTTTTGAGAGAATTATTACAGTTTGAGCATACAATTTATTGTCATGAATTCGTCTTGTGAATTTAGAAAAGAAAATGACTGATTGCAAGCTTCTTCTAGAGAGTCTAGCACCGAACGGTCTCAGCGACTAACTAACCACAGACAGAATATGTCGGACATAGTAATTGGGAATCTAGCAGCGAACGGTCGCAGCCGAAGAGCTAATACCTCTGCAGGACGTGTGAGAGAGCCAAGCAATAAAAGGTCTCAGCCACTGTCAAACCACAGACTCAATAAGTCGAACATACGTAAAAAGGAATCTAGCACCTTACGTTCTCAGCGGCTTGCCAGCCGAAGAGCTATTACCTCTGCAGGAGGTATGAGACAATCTAGCACTGAAAGGTCTCAGCAACTGGCTAAACACAGACTGAATATGTTGAACATACGGAATAGGGAATGTATCACCGAACGTCCGCAGCGGCTTGCCAGCCAAAGAGCTATTACCTCTGTAGGACGTGTGAGAGAGTCTAGCACTGAAAGTTCTCAGCGACTGGCTAACCACATACATAATATGTATCTAGCACCGAACGTTCACAGTGGCTTGCCAGCAAAAGAGCAAGTACATCTACTAGACTTGCTAATCATAATAAAACGGAGTCCGCGGGCACTGCTAGTAAAATATAAAATCCTTAATTATCAACAGTAGTTCATCAAAATCTACAATAAAATGGATTTGGATACAAAATTGAATGAAATGTAATTAACATCAGATACCTTATTAATTAATTACATGTCAACGTGAGAACAGAAACATTTCTCCGAGTAACAAGGTCACGCAACAAGCATAACTTAAGCAGGATACTAGAGTTGTTATGGCTAAACTCGTTTTTAACCACGAGTTCGCTTATAATATAGTTCAATGATCTCGCTTAACAACTTGAATAAAATGGGATTATATCTATTTATAACTATTACATTTGGCTTACAGATTTCGAAATACAACTTATTTTTTTAGAGGGAAAAATTCAGTCGTAATTTTTTTTCTCTAAAAAGTAATTTGTAATTCGTAAGCCGTGCAATATGCAGTTCTAGAGTAGAGCTCTAGATGGAGCTAGCTATAATTTTTAAAAGCTTTTATTTAACTTGAATTGTAAGTATGTAAGTTCGGGTGGAATCTTTAAGCTCAATTTTGAAGTAGATACCTTTAACCGATTGAGCTGAACTTTTGTATACGTTTACTTTGGATGACAATGCATGACATAGTATGTGACGTCATTCTAAATCCAATATGGCGGACCATACAAGATGGCAGAATAGATATTTTTAATACATTTCGACAATCTAAAATGATAAAGAGGTAAGGTTTCTTAGTTTGTAACTTTGTATGTTTATAAATGAATCTGTTGGGGTTAATTGTTGAAACTACTCATCTGATTTAAAAAATTCTTTGGCTAGTAGAAAATTGCATTATTGGGAAGTGTTATAAGCTCCATTTTATATTTTTATTATATACATTGATTGAATTATAGAAGTTTGGTAAATGACGAAGTTCAACGGGTTTATCGCAGCGCTGCCGTAACTATTGCTGTGAAAACAATTACAAGGACTAAATATAGTCAAACAGTGGAACGAAGAATGCTACACATTATATTTTATGTTTCAGCAGATATAGACTTTTTGTGTTTTAGTACACAAAATGCAAGATAGCACTGTTGACTACGCCATTATTTACTTAGGCTCGAAGGTTTTTGGTGCTGGTCAAGCATATGTGGCTTTAAGTTCCTAAAAACATTAGAAGGTCTCCTTATTGAAGAGCTGGACTGTCCGAAATTAACCGGCAAAAAATCTTGAAACAATTATGCGTTGCATGAGATAACTATATACTGAGAAATGTAGCTAGCGATTCCTAAAAATTAAAAATTAAATTAAAAGCAAAAACCTTTTTTAAATGAAGCTTTTATTTAAACGCTCTAAAGAGAATAAATTTTGCTTAAAAATTTTAACTATCTCAATTAGATCATTATAATCAATTTATATGATAATAAAAGCTTTTCGCGAGCTTTAATTAGCTATCAGTATTCGAGCATATAAATATGCGTTTGGGGCATTGATTCTCTCGCCCATTCGTACAAAAGCTCGGGTGTGGTGATGGCTTTTTTTGATGTAGTTATAAAAAAAACATGCTGGACAAGCATATTTGGCCTTAAGTAGGGTAAAAACATTATAAGGTCTCCTTATTGAAGAGCTGGACTGTTCGAAATTAACCGGCAAATGACCTTACACCAATAATGCGTTGAGTGAGATGAACAGAGAACAACCTCATCATCATCATCATCATCATTATCAGCCAATAGACGTCCACTGCTGGACATAGGCCTTTTTTTAGGGACTTCCAAACACAACGATCCTGAGCCGCATGTGCCCAGCGGCTCCCTGCGACCCGTTTGATGTCATCAGTCCACCTGTGGGGGGGGTCGACCAACACTGCGCTTTCCGGTGCGGGGTCGCCATTCTAGCACCTTCGGCCCCCAACGTCCATCAGCTGTTCGAACCACGTGCCCCGCCCATTGCCACTTCAGTTCTGCGACTCGCTGAGCTATGTCGGTTCGTTCGTTCGGGAACCATCGGGGCTCAACCAGGTCCATTTCCTATGTGGTGGCTTCTTGAAGAAGGAGTTCATCATAAAGAGGCCCTCCTTCTCCATGAAGTCAGCCAACATTTGGCCCCTGTGGTTCCGTTGCCCATAGCCAAATTGCCCCACTCTCAACTCTGAACCACTCCTCTCGCCCAGCTTTGCATTGAAATCCCCCATAACAACATTGTAGTAGGAGTTCGAAGCATGCAGGGCTCTTGAAATATCCTCATACAATACCTCTACCTCCTCGTCGGGTTGTGCCGAGGTCGGTGCGTAAACCTGTATAACCTTCAACGAATACCGTTTGGTAATTCGGAGGACAAGGAACGCTACCCTGCTCGACACACTCTCGACTCGTACAACATTGTTAACGAGGGACTTGTGAACGATAAACCCAACACCACCTTGGGACAGATGTTCGCCCTCCCGGTAGTATAGTAAATTGCCGGAATTCAGGATTATCGAGTCCTCGCCCTCTCTTCGGACTTCAGACAATCCTATAATGCTCCAGCGCAACTTACTTAATACTTCTTCCAGTTCGATCACCTTTTCGTCAGTCCTCAAAGTGCGTGCGTTGAATGTTGCCAGGTCCAGTCGTCGGGGTTGGCAGCGGAATCTCTGCCGGAGATTCTTGACACCCCTTGCCCCGCCGTTACCATGACCGCTGCCAGAGCCAGGAATAGCGGGGCTGTGCCCTATAGTGACCACGCTGGGCAGGCGGGTTGGTCACCGCAGAGCTGGACTATTCGAACCAGTGTCACTGCTGCCTGACACTGGCCTCATTTTGTAGTCCAGCCTATTTGGAATGGTTATACCGCCATTCATCGGTCGCCAGAGCCTCGTCGGTCCATCTGCAGGGTGCACCGCGAGCAGGTGAGGTTGACATTTGGGGAGGCCGACTGGAACTATCATCCCCCTTACACCCCTACACCTAGCCAGCGATAACTAAAAAATAAAAAATAAATTAAAAGCAAAAAAACTTTTTTAAAAGAAGCTTTATTTAAACGTTCTAAAAAGAAGAAAATAAAATTTTCCTGAAAAATTTTAACTATCAGCTTATAACCTCATTATATACAATTTATATGATCATAAAAGCTTGTCGCGTTATTTGTAAGTAAACTAGTACTAATTTAATTATGTGAATTGATCCGCTAAGTTTATCAGGGTGCACGGCAGTGCTCCCGCTAAGTCGGACGCGAAGTAAGCGCTGTCTGTACGTATACCTTTACAGAACCATTTAGCCGCATTTTCAGGCCCTATTTTGAGAACCTTTGGAAAATACTAGAATGCTAAAATTTTCGTCATCCAGTAAGCTATAATCACATACTTAAAATCCAAAGTTTCAAGTCTGTAGGTCATTCAGTTCCGAAAGCAAAGTTTCGCATTTACGACACTCACTCATGATCATCAAAATAGAATTAGTACTTCCCATAAACTCAGAGAGCTGAAATTTGGTAGAGAGTCAGGATTTAATGACCAAATAAAGGAAATACTATAAAAACTAGGATAATCGAAGATCTGGAGTACCTGGTGAACCTGAACACACAAGAGCCCAACCAAACTATTAGAGATTAACATATACCGCCTTAACAAAAAATGTTCAACTTGGTGGACCGCTTCATTTAATCTTCAGGTCTGAAGTATCTGATGAAGAACCCTCAGCTGGTCTCAGCTGTGTTAGAGATCTGGTAATGCCTCCTTCTACTATTGGTACATAAAAAATCGACTAACATTGCAAAAATCCAGCATAGTCGGAGACACATCTCATCCTTGGCGCAGTGGTATGCGAGGTAGATTTATAAGACGGAGGTGCTGGCTCGATTTCTGGCGGGGCAGATTGAGATTTTTCTTAATTTGTCTTGGTGTGATTGGTGGGTGGGCTTTTGTCGTGGCTAGTTACCACCCTACTGACAAAGACGTACCGCCAAGCAATTTAGCGTTCCGGTACGATGTCATGTAGAAACTGAAAGAGGTGTGGATTTAATCCTACTCCTAACAAGTTAGTTAGGTTGCATCATCACCTACTATCAAGTGTGATACCAGTCAATGGCAAACTTGTGGTAAAATAAAAAAATCTTCTAATTTAATCTTGCCTACTGCGTCCCACTGCTTAGCGAATGCCTCCCTTTCTGCGCACCCATATAAATAAAATTAAAGGAAAACTCTGGAAAAGACTAGACTGGCTTTTATACTTAGTACTGTGTATAAAGTGTGTGAAGTATATAAAGTAACGTATAAAGAATTATCAACGGCCAAGTTACACAACATTAACTATAATAATAAAGAAATCGCAGTAAGGAACCTTAGACTTGGCACGACTTTGTCTAAATTTCATTACTTTTTAGAGATAAACAAGCATCTCCATCGAGACTTAGCTTTTTTACAAAATGTTTTTGGTGGGATTTTATTTTCAATTTAATTAAATACCTACTGATTGGTAATTAAACCTCGCGACAAGCTTTTATGCATGCAATAACAGCCTAAAACGTAGAAACATTCAACAACTTCTTGCCTTTTACTAAGCTTATGTCAGTTTTGATATAATGGTTCAACAAAATATCATTTTAACTCTATTAATGGTCACACTAGGAGGATAATTGGTGATGACCGATGACGCAGTCGAAATTACAGATTTTTGCAGCTCCGTTGCAGTGTCAACTAATTGTTATTTTTACCGGATATGATATTACCCAGTCCACCGTTGTGATTTTACTCCTATAAGAGATCAACAAGGCGCCGTGTACCTATCAAAGGTTGGCATTGAGAATAGTCATGTATTATGCAAGCCTGTCCCACCTTATCATTATTTTCCATCAATCATAATTTACCATACAAAAAATCATGTGTAAATTAGAAAAATGTAGGTTTTCTCAAATTTTAAGACCAAATAAAACTACGAGTACTTTAGCAGGATATGGTTCTTTTGTTTAATATAGAGACCTAGAATTCAGCTGGATATCTATCATACTCGCTATATCTATTTATCTTTGAATTAAATACAGAATTTAGTGCAATTTTGCTGACAAAATGGCAATAGCAAGCTGTATTATTTAAATGCAAATTCGCTTGAACAAGTAAAGTAATTTATAAAGTTACAATAAAATACGGTAAATACTGTACAATTTTTTTATTTGATCACAGCAAGTTCATCATTCATCATTCATAACCATCGTCATAATTATTAATTACATAGGTACATAAATAAATTCTTAATAGCGAGAGGTTGTTGTCTTAGTAGTGTCCGAGACCATGCGCTCCGTACGCAGCACCACGGCCCCAGGCTCCGGCGAGGGCACCAGCACCCAGAGCTAGGGGAGCGGCGGCAACGGCACCGTGACCGTAAGCCAGGGGAGCGGCGGCAACAGCTCCGTAGCCGAGACCCAGGGGAGCGGCGACGGCACCGTGAGCGACGGGGGCGGCGTAACCTCCATGAGCAACAGAGGAAGATGATGCGGAGTAAGACACGGAGGGACCGGCAGCGTAAGCTACGGCGGGGGCGGCGTGCACAACAGGAGCGACGCGAGCGGCGTACGCGACGGGAGCGGCGGCCACGACGGGGGCGGCGTGCGCGACGGGAGCGGCAACGACGGGGGCGACGTGTCCGATCACGGGGTCTTTGCGTACGATGGCGTTGAAACCGGTGTGGTCGTTAGCGGCGTAGTCCACAGTGCGGCGGGTTCCGTCAGACTCCAGGAGCGAGTATTGACCGACGACGTTGCCGCCGACGCGGGTTTCGTGCTGGCTCTTGACGTCACCGGTGTGGGGGTCAGCTACTCCGTACGAGAAGCTGGTGTAGTCACCGCCATGGATAGCGCTGCTGTGCGCAACGGCTACCAAGCAGGCAAGAACGACGAACTGTAAAAAAAAATATAACGTTAAAAATGTATTTAGGATTGAAACATTTATATAGGAATACAAAAAACCACAGGAGCACTTTATTTATCACTTATTCACGCTTGTTCTCTTAATATGAATATTTAACACTATATAGTTGATATTTACACAACACTAAACAAATTATCAATTTCAACGGTTTCCTCAGCAAAGGGCAGTGTCCCATTGAATAGTGGCCGAGTTAAATGTTAGGTACTATTATTACCTTAGCTGACATTTTGAAACGTTTGGTTTTGCTGCACAGTGGACTGTGAATGATAAGTCCTGGCGGCTATAGGGCTTTTATACAAGTCCTGTACAATCATTCGGCGCTATTAATAGGAAATAAATGACAGGCATGCCTTCTAGGTCACTCGAAGTGAATGCTTTTCAGAGTTCAATTTCGTTGGTCAACAATTACGCGCTATGCGGAACTCTGCCGGTCAGCTGCAGGCCGCGGACCACGCCAAAGGAACTTGTATCGAGACAATAGAATAGATTATGTTTAAAGGAAACTGTACCATATTCACTTTATTGGCAGTCGATATCCGTTTCTAAAGATGTGGCCTTCGTGTTTGTTTTATACTAACGAGTATTTCTCATAATTAATTATTGTAACACGTAGTTGCTGATTATATAATACGTCACATGGTATTAACTTGTCGTAAACTTACCTAAAAGATGTGGGCTACTATCAGCCGAGATTGTATGACAGTATATATTCCTTCTAAAATCTGTAATTACAGTAATTTATTGTCATTTAATTTTGTTATTATTTTGCGAGGACGTAAGATAAGAGGTAATTAAGTAAGAGTTCTTATACGAAGCACTCAGCATTTTTTATTATTACCCTTTCAAGAAATTGTTGTTACGAGGATGAAAGCGAGCGAAATCAAATTAGCTATTTTCAACTAAGAAATAATTTACAACTAAGAAATAAATAATAAATTATTAGAATTGTGAAAATATTCACAATTCTTGAAATATTTAGGACAAGTTAGTGGAATATTTTTATATGAAGGTTTTCTTTATAAGTTATAGGAATATCTTGAAACTACTTTTCGGCGTAGGCGTTTGTGTGGACTTCTACTTAGGTATATAAAAAATAAAAGTTTGTAAGTAAAAGAATAAAAACATTCGGGGAACAATGGTTTTATTATCTACATTATTTACATGGTCTTACACTAAGAATTAAGAGTGAAACCGATGTTATTGGTCCTGTGATTCTGATGGTTCGAGGTTTAGTAGATACGTCCGTAGGGGTAGCCGTAGCTGTAGGGGTAAGCTCCAAATCCGGTGTAGGCGTAAGGGGCAGCGTATCCGTAGGGGTAGGCAGCGGCAGCGTAAGAGAGGGGAGCAGCAGCGACCAGGGCAGGGTCTTTCCTCACGACAGCGTTGAAGCCTCCAGCGCCAGCAGCGTAGTCGACGGTACGGCGGGTGCCATCAGATTCTAGGAGAGAGTATTGTCCGAGGACGTTGTTGTTGGCACGGCTCTCCACTTGGCTCTTGAAATCGCCGGTGTAGGGGTCAGCCACGCCGTAAGAGAAGCTGGAGAAGTCAGCGCAGGAGGCGACGGCCATTAAGGCGAAAAGAACGACGAACTGTAAAAACAAAATAAAAGTCATATTAAGAAAATGATTATCAACTAAATGTATTTAATTTATGTTTTTAGAAACAGATCATTAACGGAGATTGACAATTTTTAGATAGAATTTTGTTGTGTAGTATACTTTAATTTAAGGAAATCCAGGCAAATTACTTGAAATTTCATTCTGACGATCCTGGAATTCCTTGTATAGAAGAATAAGATACTCAAATAAAGTGGATCCTACCTTCGCAACCATTTTGTAGGAGGATGTGTTGTGACTACGTCGATGATTTCTGATACTGATGCTTTTGTCCTCATTTCATCGGCTATATATACTCGTCGAAGGTTTGATCCAGTTCTACTTTAACTTGTTTTATCGATAAAAAAGAAATTCAGGAAACGTCTAAAAGTCAAGACCGTTCGGGCGATGCACTCGATGAATTGTCTCTGTATGTCTTCGGATCTTGTTTACGAGGAGCTTTCGCTTCTTAGTCTTGTGTGATTAATGTCGGCATGACCTTGAAAATGAGAACGCTGCGTAATATTATGCGCAAAACAGATTGTGTCCAAATCGTTTTATTGTTGTATTAATTAAAGGTCGGTAATTGCATCGTAATTATTATTGATTATTATGTAACGGCACTTGACTTTTATAACTGTAAACAGGTTTTTATTTTTCCTAAAACATTGACACGTATTTTGAAACAACAATTAAATTGAAATTTTTAAATTAAATTGTTTTTCAGAATGACAACTTTTATGTTTTTTTTTATTGTTCTGATAGTCAATTATTTTTATATTTATTTCAGTCAATGTTTTTTTTTATGAAAAACTTTGACCAACATTTTAAGAAGCTTTCGCTTGGCTGTTGGATCAAAGGTTTTATATAGAAGGCAGTATTGCTTAAAACTAACTTTTATGTTAAAATTAAATAGCAAAACGATCGTGTTCAAATAAACAAATATTAATTATTATTATTTTAGAAATTAATTACCTGAATACTTTATGATCCACAAAAATATAGACCCTTCGTATTAACCCTAAAGAGATAACGTTATTTTTTTGTACTGAAAAGATAAACTTACGCCTGAGAGGCGCCGCACAATAATATAGACTATTTATCTATAAACTGTAAGTGAATTCTTTTCATTAAGATTTCAATGAGTTCTTAGATTAATAATAAGTTAATTAAACACAAATTGTTATCCTTATTTTTAGTATTAAGAAAATTATATAGTGTTTTATAAACGCTCAACAAAAAGTAACAAAAATTAGAAGTGTCTATATTAAAGTACTATTTTTAAAAAAATAATTAACATTTGTAGTTTTTTCTCTTACTTACTAATAATGGACTATATATTCAGTCTAAAATTACAAATAATACTGAAAAAAAATTAAATTATAGACAGTAGGTGCAAACATCTTTTTTTGTTTACTACACGCTGTCTTTTTGCATATTATACATGTCATCTTAAACATTTTTTTCTTATTGGTTGTATATAGGCTACAGTGACGGCAAACTTTAGCAGGAAGTTCCTCTTCAGCTTCTTGAGAAGCTTTTTCGTTTTTTCGTGGCAGCATTATTCACAATATTTTCCCTCAAACACCTTGACAAAGTGGAGATTTCCAATTTTGGTGTCATATTTAGTTATTTCATATATTTTCTTCGGTTTAGTTGTATTTCTTGCTTAGACAAAACATTATATGTGTGAATTGTGTATTAATTGGCAATCTGTTAGTCTTTCCAGAACAAGACATCGAAGAACACATCTGGTCAAAGGTGTCAAAGCCGCCTTTATGTTTTGTTGTAGAACATAATGATTTCAGGTTTACCAGTTGTAGGATTTAGGTATATTAGCGCCTTTATTACAGGAGGACAACATATACACCATCTTTGACGGCTTCGGCTTATATGGTAGTAGAGTTAAAGGTCCATCAAAACAGAACATAGATGTACTGGTCAAAAATGAAATTATTTCTCTTTCGTTCAAAACTCTTCTTGCCATGATGTAAAGATATTTCCAAAAACAATAAACTAATTAATAACAATAATCTAATTGCATACATACTTTATTTTTGTGTAAATAAAGCAAAAGTATCAAAAACTAAATCACACACAAAAGCATAAAAGTTACACAGAAGATAAACATGCGCCTCTCGAGCGCAACGCGTTGTCATAGAAACGAAACTACGGTATTTATCGAACAGCATCGGTCGTCTCTCGGCAGTGTTGACCGACGGCTGAGTTGGCTTAAAAGCAAAAGCGCGTATACTCGTTCGATGAAAAGTTACAGCGATATATCTATTTCGCGGGCGCCTCTGGGGCGCACGTTATCTTTCTAGGGTTAAGATAATAAAAACAAGTTACAGTTGCTGACATTTATTCATAAAATACAAAATAAATAACAAACAATTTAATAAATACATTATTTACACATTAGATTGGCATGCATAAAATGAAAACGTCTACATTTACGATATAGCAAACTTAATAAAATCATCAAATCAACAAAGGGATATCAACAATAAGTGGTGACTGCGCATGTACAAGACTGTTCTATTATAAATTTGTAACACTAGACAGTCAAGGCAACTACAACCAATCTTCGGGGCTATGCTTCGTTAGATATTCCAATCCTAATAGAATATAAAGAGTTAGAACTATTAAGAAGAATATACAGCTAAAAATAGCAGCATATGGGCATTCCACCGCATTTCAACCATATGACGTGTAATATCACGATCAAAGGGAGATCACAAAAAAGCGATAAGGCGATGGCTCGTGCCAACGCTGACAAGCACTACTCGCTTCGATAAACACATTAAAACGTGTTCGATGGCAGTTCATAGAACGGTCTAGTATATCCGCAGCCGCTATACGTCGTGAATTGGGAAACTGGAATCGCTTAGAAAATAAATGCAAATTTAATTGTGAAATTAAAGCCGATCGGGTCCTGCCTAAAGTCGAGTACGCAGTTGTTGTCGGTGTAACTGGTTAGATCCAAGGATTGTGTCCGTTCGAGAAAGAGGGGTGAATGACCGACGACCTAGTAATGGTGACAGGGGCGGGAGTGACGCTTTGCGAGTTGTCGGGCCAACCCTGTGGAGTGCTGTAGGAAGCGGTGCTGGCGGTGTTGTATTGGACTTCTTGGCCTTTGTTGGAAGCGCGGGTGGTTTGTTCGGGCACATTGTAACGTCTGTTCGATTGCTCCTGGCTGGCTGGTCTGGCTTGGTTGTTGACGGTGGCAAGGAATCCTGTGTTATCATTGGCAGTATAATCTACGGTTCTCTTGATACCGTCGGGTTGCACCAAGGAATATTGTCCGATGACAATGTCGCCGCGTCTGCTCTCTTGCTGGCTCTTGACGTCGCCTGTGTGAGCATCGTTGACATCATACGCGAAGCTGTAATTCGGTTCGGGATACTGTGCCAGGAACAGCGGCAGTGGAGCTGGATGAAGAACCATGGATTGCGCTGCCATGATCAGGCCAGACAAAAGAACCAGCTGAAAACGAGATATAGACAAATGTCATTTATTATTTGTCACTGTGTTATTTATCAATGTGTTGGTGCGATATTTAATGAAGATTAAATTCGCTTCGATGTAGGGGGTAATTGGATATTCCGTGTGATCGCTTTGTAAATTTAAAATTCGTTCCATTGGAAATAATAAATGAAGTTTACTGTTATAAATTGGCAGATGTAGAGTTCACTTTATGTGCTTGCTGTACAGATGCAAATTGTTGTTGAAGTATTATAACGCTTATTTTAACTATCATAAGGGCTGTCGTAAATTCGTAATACTTTTCTGTATATTGCAGCAAAATAAGAGTGAAAATTGATTTTTTAGTACCGACTTTTGATGAGGTGGCGACGTATTTTATGTATAATTGTATGAGTAGATTATAATTTGCACGTAAAAACAAGCAATTTAAATATTATTATCTTCAATTTTATTTAAATCGTTAAATTACGGTTAACCATGAATTGTTATGGTTTAAGGGATTATTTATATAGGTATAAATATCAATTACATTTTTAATATTTATTAAAATGTATTTTTAAAATGATTTAAATATAAAATTTCAAATACCTGGTGGACCATCTTGTTGAAGTGTTTGATTGATGCTTATTGTTTCTTGTGCAGATGTCAAGTGTGAATTTGAAATGGATCGCCGTCAATTTATATATGAAGAAATGAAAATAATACCCTATTTCATAATGAGTATCAAATATCTGAGGGAAGTGGAGCGTTCGTTTAACCTATTCGGCGTCTAGATTCCACAGGTAATCCGATAATATCGGTATTATTGAGTTAGCAGTAAAAGTTCTTTTTGTTTTCTATTTTCATGACGTTTGGTTTATTGTTTAATATGAAATAGAAATTTATATTAAACCACTACTAATAAGATTTAAGTATCATTGAAGTACTAGATTCATGGCGAATGAAAGGTATAATATTTTTAAAGATTTGACACTACATAAATAAATAAATAATAACTATAGGATATAGCTATATAGCCTCAAAGTAAGCTTGTGCTATGGGTACATCACTATACAAAATTATGCATAAGTATTTATAATATATAGAAAAACACCCAAATACTGGAAAACATCCATGCTCATCACACTGACACATCACATTCTCCAAATGTGTGAATCGAACTCACAGCCTAGGACGCTGAAGCAGGGACACTAGCCACTGTGTCACCGTCAAGATTTTAAGTTAAGTTAAGAAGTTTACATTGTAGATGAGTAAAGTGAACTTAGAAGAGCGTTACAGATTTTTGCAGATATATCGTGAGATAACAAGTCGATTAATATGCATGAATGGTATGCATTTTTGTAAAAGATTGATTCAATTCTTTTGTCATGTCTACAGTTCTTCTGGTTAAATGAAAGTGATGCCGGAGCCTTCGAGTGGCAGAGAGAAAATACCCAGCAAATCGTGGAACTTGTGATACAGGTGTGAACGGCACATTTCTCTCACCTGTTCTGCTAGTGTTGTTCTCTCTATCCAAACAATTTTGATAGGATCCTACGAGAGCAGCTTTAAATAATTTGTTACAGATCTAGTTAGGCAAATGTCTTAATATTATTTTGTAATTTCACTGGCCTGGTAATAGCCTACCTATCCTCATAACTACTTCTACTGCATATGAAGTAACCACTTTGCCGTTTTTATGTTGTTCAAATTTAAGTTCGTTTAGTATAGAAAGAAAATAAATTAATTTAAGAGTAAGTTTTAGAATCTGCAATAATAGTGAAAAGTAGATTGCTAATAATCTATATCATATGCAATAATAGTGAAAAGTAGATTGCTAATAGTCCATATCATATGCAATAATAGTGAAAAGTAGATTGCTAATAATCCATATCATAAAGCAATAAGAACTATAGAGTAATAATTACTAAACAAAATTATTTTTAAACTTAGTAACAATTGATAACTGGCAATAAAGGTACATTTCATATATAACCCGAGCTATGATACTCTGCCCTCTACCCGGCATCATAAACCCTAGATGATAAGCTTCGATAAGATTAGAGAAGTATGGTGACTATAATTTCCATAATCCATAGTTCTACAATAGCCTACAAAAAACAGATCCATAATCTCGATCTCTCATCACGTAATCATATTCAGAGCATAAAATTTCGTGCGAAGCGTGATGTAAATAAAAGTTATGCAACGACGACGCAACCGTGAACCTGCGCTCAAAATTACCGACCATGGCAATGAACTCTGAAATATCTGTACGATGCCACACTTTTGAAGTGTACTCAAACATACGAGCGATTTGTCGCATGACTAAAAGTTACGACACCGATGGCCTTCATCATTCATCATCTAATCAGCCTATTAACGGCCCACTACAGGGCCAGGCCTCCCTCCTTATAGGAGAGGGGACATGGAACGTACACCCACTACGCTGCTCCAATGCGGGTTGGCGGGCTTGAGGTGATAGTTTCATTTATTAATGATCACTATCAGATGTTGATGATAGTGACCGGGCCGACGGTTTAACGTGCTCTCCGAGACACGGGGGTGTACACCACCACCAGACTCCGGGCTTGAAAATGGAAAGTTGACAAAATTTCATAGAAGAATGAAAAAGCTCAGAATTAGGTATTCCGACCCAGGAATCGAACCCAGGACCTCGTAATCGAAGCCACATAGGCTAACCATTAGACCAACGATGGCCTTACTCTAACCTTTTAGGGTATATCTGAGTGGCTATAAATAACTTCAAATAGGTATACCTAGTAATTGTTATGACTATACAGGCATAATTATAATAGGCAGGGTCACTATCCAGTGCATCAACGGACCGAATTAATAATAGGGCAGCTCAGTTACTTTAACCCAATAGATAGTTATAATATATGTAGAGACACGAGCGAAGTGAATTTGTATGAAATCTGTTATATTTGTTTATTTCCAAGATGGCTTATAACAATAATATATTTTAAAACTTTACCGGCTGTGAGTTCGGTAAAAATTACACTGCAACAAAATATAAGCATTTACGTAGATACATAATTATAATATAAAGTAGAATATAATGTCATTAAAACATTAAAGAAAAACCCCTGCGCCCCTGAATATTGAAAAAATTTGTTTGCAAATATTGGCGCTCATCCTTCCGACGCGGAAAACAAAACATAACTCAATAAGTTTCTTCATTGTAAAGTATAGTCTATGTCATTGAAAACACGGTTTTAAGTTGGTCGGTAAGAGAGTGATCCGGGACCGACCGCGCGGTCAGACGATGACGTAATCGTCGCCGCGATCACCCAGGGGTGATGGCGGGCCGATAGGACCCCTTATTAATTTCAAGCTTACTGATATTGTAGTACCACCAAGGCAAATATTACAGGGTATGCGACATGTGTATACGCATAGATGTTAGTTTAAATAATAAGTCGTTAGTGTGATTTTTAACTAAATCTCTGTATTGGGATGCCACGCGTTCATCAAAATCCGGTGACCTCTTTACAATTATTGACTCATCGTGGATATAGTTCATACAACAATGGACTTAAAGATAAGACGGTATTGTTTAATTTTGTATGTCGAAAATTATGTCTTTATTGAAGTGTAATTTATAGGCAGACGAGATTCATTTCATATTTATTTCATCATTATTTATGTTTATGAGAAATCACCTAATTTTATACATAACATCAACGGCATCATATCAACCTAAACTACAATCCGTCATGTCAAGGGTTCGATTTCCGCCCGTTAGAATACTGTCCTAGTTGGCTTTACTCAGTTGGTGGAAAAGAAAAATATTAGAAGATAATGTTTAAAAAGACATGGCTCAATATTCTTTGTTTAAAAAAATATTACACTACGTGGCAGGGCGTGCAAGGAACATTTCCTACAATGTTCTGTGCTCATCAACCCGAGGAGTAGTTATAAAGCCTAGTTGTCGGTAATTACACCGGCAACTTTGCTCTTTAGATTACACAGTAATGCTGCTTGACGGCATTTCCCCGGACATGCCCTATATCCAGACAACTAATTAATCTTTATTTTATTTCTTTACAAGTTAGCCCTTGACTCCAGACGATAATGAATTCTACACGGTAATAATGGTTTGTACACGACACTGTACCGAAATTCTATATTGCTTAGCTATACGTCTTTGTCGCTAGAGTAGTAATAAGCCACGGCAAAAGCCACCAGCCAGACCTGTACAAATTTTGGGAATCGAACTCAGGAACTCCTCTTTTAAATACCGTTGCGCCAAAAATTCTGTCAAACATTAACATTCTTTTAACTTGTACCAAACACGTATACATCGATATAAACTCGTATAGCATCGATATAATTAGATTTCACATGAGCAGGTCCACGTAAGATGAATGCCACAACATAAATAGATACAAATGATTCCGCTCCGTTACTACAGCCTCCGAGTGCATCTCTAATTATGATATCATCTCAAATTACATTCATCTGTCAAATTGTATGCGGTTGACTGGGCTTCGATGGAATGAGACATTGGCCTTTTACTATAGAAATAAACAAATCAGAAGTTAGTTGTTTTTTGTGTTTTCATTAATTCGTATAAACACATTTATTTTATACATGCTGTCTTAATTATGAGAGGAGGTATAAAGCGTAAACCCACCATGCTGCTCTAATATGGGCTTGCAGATTTAGGATGATATATTTATTTTTACAGCTATCACTATCAGCTGGTAGTTATGGACATGATCGAAAGCTCCCTTTTCTAAAGCTTTTCGAGAGCTTTGGAAATGTAAAGGATTTAACATCGAGACCTTCGATACGACTGAAATGAAATTTGGTACAAAGATAGTTTAGAGACCTGAGAAAGGGCTACATTTTTCTATCTTCTTCTTCTTTAGCTATTCTCAACCATTCTGGTGTAGGCCTCCTTCAACCTCTTCCATTTCTTTCTATTTTTGGCTGTCAAAATCCAATTACTGCCCGCTACATTAATGATGGCATCCTTCCACCTCATTTGTGGTCTTCCCACCGGCCATTTGCGGTCCCACGGTCGCCATTCTAAGACGGTCTAGCACCACGAATGAGTTTTTCGGGTTACATGTCCCGCCCACTGCCATTTTTGATTCGCCATTCGTGGCACGATATCAGAGACCTTGCTCTGTTTTCTAAGCCACTTATTTGTCTTCTTGTCCCTGAGACCACATACTCTAACCAACCAAAGAGGTAACTATGTTGTATGTAAAACCATTGAATATCAAAGAACTTCGGTTGCTTTCATTTTCTGAAACCGACTAATTTAGGGAATACAGTTCATGGTTAGCCATCAGCTTATTCCGTCCACTATAAAAACATCTTATTTGCTCTTAACTAAAAGCTTTTTCTTTCTTACTATTACAAGTGACGATAAAACATTATTTTATTGACCTTTATGGATCACATAAGTAATCATTTCCTTGACAACAAGACACAACAAGCGCAAATAAAAAATACAGTTCAATATTCATATTTCCTTTTAATTTAATTTTATAAAGTACTCGTACATTGCATCTTTGCATAATATTATTGCATGAAAACTGGATTCGCTAGTAACTTTTCGTTTTTATGTTAATATACATTATTCTTTTATTTAATGCTAGTTTGGTTTTAATAATTTTATATTAACTGGGTACTTTTATTATTGTGTTGTTTCTTATCCCCAAAATCTACCAAAAAGGTTTTGACTTTGAAGTAAAAACCTACATGCTAGTAAGAATTATGGCATGTTTTTTAATAAGTCAAAAATTGTGATAAAATTAATGCTTACAAAAGCTTGTCTATTGAATAGAATTGTCTATTGGGAATCCTCCGTGTTGGATTTAGAATGACGTCATTAAGCGTGCATTGTTGTCTGCTAAGCGAATATGCTCTAATTGTAGGGATTGTTATACAATTCAGTAAGTTTAACTTAAACAAACAAATATTCAAACTTAAATAATAAATAGCTCGTAGAAATACAGCAAAACTCAGTCACTATTTCCTTTTAAAATGAATTTTAAATATTTTTCTGTTCAAAAAAGTTTCAGTCTAGTCATAAAATGCGTGGAATTGCTGCTCAAAAAGTCGATTTCACGCCACTTAAAGGCGAAAAAAGTGAAGTAGTTTTGACACGCCTTTGTGTAAAAGTCATTGACACTAAAGTGTCTAATAATGTTCAAGTTAAAACGATATTTTTATACGACTTTATCTTAAAAAGTAAAAATAGAAATAAGCTTTTTGATGGAGCAAAACCTACACTTTTTGATCCTGTTTTGGATTAGGTACTTTGCCCATCAAATTATATTATATAATAATATTATGTTGATAGGTACATAATAAATGCTTAACTTCAACTGCATAAACTTCAACTCTAACATCTAAACTTATTTGACACACCATCGTCTATTTGCTATAAAAAAAAATTACAAACAACACTTTTCGAACCCGTTAGTAACATGATCTAAATTATGCGAATGCTACTCGTATATTTACTCATAATCTTTATAATCATAATAATATAATTTCTTATGGTCACTAGCACTTAATAAAGTTCATATGAAAAACAAGTATGGAAACTAGTTACCTACTAGAACCTACTTGATAGGTTCCCACGCGTAAGTGATTCAAAAAAGGGCAGTACAATTTATATTGTCGGACATTATATTTAACATAATATTATTATTACATCTTGAATAATATTATTATGTTACACTGTTGCTATGAATAATATTTGTATTGAATTCTACACTTGCGTAAAGGCAAAGTTACACAAGTAGAGTTACTTAAAAGCAAGATTTACGCGACATTTTCTTGGGAATAATAATATTATCTGTTTTATAAAATGAGGTTCACTACTCTTAAGCTGCGAAACTGTCAGAGCCATTAATCACTGACAGAATTGATATAAAAGTATTTGTATAAAAGCTGACTTGTAAATAAATGTTTAATTGGATAAATAAAGATTCTCTTCGATGACCAAGTGCGTTAATCACTTACTGTGAGATCCCCCATTAGATCTTATAGAGACTAATTCTTTCATGCAAACATTGCAGAGCGAATCTTGTATTCATGCTTGTGATTCTGGCGCAAACATGCTTACACAAATCGAGATATGAATCATTATATCAACTTGCGATTCTGTGGTCGCCAAATGCATATTTTAAAAATGAAATGAAATTTTTTTTTATCGACTACAAGTTGGCTCTTGACTGCTATCTCACCTGATGTTAAGTGATGATGCAGTCTAAGATGGAAGCGGGCTAACTTGTTAGGAGTGGGACGGAAATCCACACCCCTTTCGGTTTCACGACATCGTACCGGAACGCTAAATCGCTTGGCGATACGTCTTTGTCGGTAGGGTGGTAACTAGCCACGGTGAAAGCCTTACACCAGCCAGACCAAGACAAATTAAGAAAAATCTCAATCTGCCCCGCCGGGAATCGAACCCAGGACCTCCTTCTTAAAAATCCACCGCGCATACCACTGCGCCACGGAGGTCGTCAAATGTCTTTATTTATACATTATGCCACACATCACAATTGCTTTTAGTACAATACCCTGCGGTGTGTGGCATATCCTAGAAAAAGGACCCAGCTCAGCATTCATGCTACACAATCTAAGAGATCATGCAACGCTGATTTTCAGCTGGATCCATGTCTAGGTGCCGCCACGGACGCAGCATGAAACAAGTTTTAGGAAGTGAGTATCACATTCGATAATTGCTTGACTAATATTGTCATTATGTACCTTCTCGTTAACAACGGCTGACGAAAATTAAATACTGGTGTGTAGTCATGTGTTACATATGCAGTAATTGCATACGAATTCTTCGTATTCGGACACGTTCCTCGTGTAACTTAGCCCTAATCGATGATTGCGAGTGCGTACGTGTGATTTTATTTATGTTATACTCACTGCAAATTCATAGAGAGTAAGATACATCATTGATCTTGCACGGATAAGAGACCTTCTATTGCACTGCGGCAAGGTTGATCTCCGGGATGAGCGATAATTTTTTTTTAATTCATAGTGATTATATTGCTTTTTTATAAATTTTTAATTTAACTATATTTAAGAGTCGTTTATTATTTCAGCTAGGTAGATTCAGATACATACATGTCCCCCAAAACTGTTAACACTTTAATCAGATGAACAGTGTCCTTTCATTACTATTATTATGGGTATAACATTTCATTTAGCTATGCTCAATGAAAAAAATCTTTTTGTTTGTGTGAAAATGTTTGTTTATTTATATGTAGCATTTTCACGCCTAATCCGCTATTTTGTTTTTTTTTATTTTTTTTCCGGGAAACATGTTACATTTAAAAAAAACATACCACTTGTGACACACATAAAAATTTAACGAAAGCAAATAGGAAAAAAGTTCGAATAATAATTTTTCATTTTTCCAGTTATGTTCATGAAAATTGGTACATGGGAAAACTAATCTGCTGACAAAATATATATATTAAAGCGGCACAACCATCGGGAAAAAGTCGGGGTTCGAACCTGGGACTATTTATAATGGGCCCGCTACATTTGCAATCAGTTCAGTGTATGTTTGAATTCGCAGCGACAAAGACGTTTGACATAGACATGGACATACAAGAATATGTTTTGATCGTATGTCTTGACATCATTTATATCTACCAACAAATCGCTTTGAAGGCGTGGTACTGCAAAAAAGCCTTCAAATAACGAGCAGCCTTGAATTAGTTGCTCAGGAAATAATTGTAGCCGAGTACGTACTAACGTGGAGAGCGATTAGGATCTGAAATTGACCACAAATGCCAGAGGTAAGAAAAACTGGTATATTGTTAGCCAAACCCAGGAAAACATTAAAATAAGTAATTTAAATTTATTAACTATTTGTGTTGATTGTGCTAGGAAAATAATGAGAAAGCATTTTTGTACCTAGTCTAATAAAACTAATGAAAAATAAAAAATATCATCAAAAATTCATTTTTCTTTTTTTAACAAAGTAATGGTTTCTTTAACGTTTAAATGGTTTTTTAATAATTTTTAAAAGAAATAACTATTATAAATCTAACAAATAATAATTTCCTGGCAATTCGTCTTGTTGCTTGGTTAATTAATAATCTTAAAGCTGGTACTGCAATACCTTGTCTATTCCGGCTTCCTCTCAGCCGGCGAGTCCCATTTAAGCATCCCCCACGGAAATGGCGGTCAAGATTGCGCCCTTAACGTGGAAGATGCGTAAACGTATTTCTAGGAAATACAAGTTATTACGTTAATAAAATTTTTTAACAAAAAATAGAACCGACTCAAATCGCACTAAAAAGTAAAAAATAACTGTGTCATTTAGTTGCTTTAATTTACTTAAGCATATCTATGAAGTCGGTGCCAGCCAAGTTTAAGGAACCTTTATTTTACGTAGTAAAGCATTTTGTGGGTTCTAGGTAACGTTCTTAAAGTAGAAACCTTGGCTGGCACCGACTCCTAGATATGCTTAAGTAAATTAAAGCAACTAAATGACACAGTTTTTTTTTACTTATTAGTGCGTTTTGAGTCGGTTCTATTTTTATTTAAAAATTTTTATTTCTTACTTTTTAGTGATTTATCGCCACGTATCGTACTCGTACTATACTGTCATAGTATATTATATGCTACTAGTAGCCAAAAAGCTACCGATACCGAGACAAAAACCGAAATCGCTGTAAGCGTGCGTCCAAAATTTGAAGAGTTCCTTCAATTTCCCCAGGATATCCTCATCAGATCCTAACATGATGACAATGGGATCACTTTGGAAGTATGCCCTTTCTAATAAAAAAAGAATTATCAAAATCGGACAACTCTGTAAAAAGTTATGCGTGGTCATACATAAAAAAAAATATATATATACGTGTCGAATTGAGAACCTCCTCCGTTTTTTCTCGTCGGTTAAAAAGACAAGTTACTGCAATAGTCTAACAAGAACCTAAGGACTTTAAGGTTCAACCGCAGAGCTGTAAGCCTTAAACAATAGTCAGCACGTAGCGCTTAACGACAAGCTTAAACGGATGCATCTTGTAATTGGACGCAGGACTTGACGTCACTGCGGACGTAGACACACATGGACGCTGGACGCAAATTCACACGGACGCAGTTTTTAATCGTTATTATGACCTTCACTTATCTATAAATCAACATAAAAAATATGACATTTCCCCGCAAAGTAATCAATCAGTGATAAAGGTGCCTGGTACGGAGTAATGGCGTAGGTAGGTATAGGTGTTCGCAAGGACCGTACGATGTGATTCAAACAGTACTTTGAATGTTAGGCTATTATGATAATTGACATGGCATTAACGTTTTTGGCTTGAATGACTCTATCTACCTATATCAATCAGAGAACCGCCATTAGAACCTACTACCTAAGGATAATGAGAATAATTTATTATAATATACCTACATGTCTACTGTGTAATATTGTAAAGAAAAACCTATTCTATCCTTTCAAAAGATATTTTATAAAAGATGCGTTAATTAAACTGGATTCGGTAACCGTTAAAGTTCATTGTTCATGCAGCGTCGATTTTATTTGTTCTGTAAATTTTCTTTCTGATTCGACATGTACGCTCGGGGCATAATTTTTCTATAAGAGAGGAAAAAGAGGGATTTGTGTCTCACTGTTACTGCCGTTGTGTGATAATTTTGGATTTTCATTACATTGATAGGTGTCGACAACTCATTGAAGTTACGATGGAAGTACGAGGGTGTACACCGCCAATTTCTAAACTACAAACTGCTACTTAGGAGGATCACAAAAACCCAATATATCTAATGCTCGACTCAGAAATAAAACCCAAAACCTATAAATCCTTAGATAAATCATTGGACCAACTATCTAGTTCAAACAACAATATGATAGATTGAGTTCATTTTGATTATGATAACGATGATCAGATTTTAATGATAATGATTGGTAAAGACCGGCTTAACATTAATTTTTAAATGAATAATAATTATTGAATGAATCGCATCATCATTTAGGTTTATACCTAAATTCAAGAAATGATTTTAATTCATTGATTGCTTTCCGAGGCACTGGGTTATATTACCAACTTTATATAATTTTACATGTACCAACAAGGTATACTTTACTATCGAATGACTCATCGATGTCAAAGCCTAAACTGCGATGACGCGCGTCATTCACGATCTCGAGTCATCTCGTGTCAGTGACCTGATGCAACTGGTTCTACAATGATACCTTTTATGAATGACTTTATAATGTTATTTAAATAAACTCAAGCTGGTCAATGTGTTTATAATAAAATGGTAAACAAAATCACCGTAAGATTACGTCTTTATTGATACTACTGGCCTTTTTTATCTTTTTTAAAAAGATTGCGATTGCTGTAGAAGGTATAAAAGGGAATCCGTATAACTCCCTTTCAATTTATTTTTATATACAATAGATATGTTCGGTAGACTATGAGGTCTGACTATTCGTCAGCTCTATTTTCAAATTAGATTTTCGGATAAAGCTGGAGTAGTATAATTGCCTTATGATATAAGATTTTTTGACTTTGATGGCCTCGGATGGTTACTAGTTACCATCCTACCGATAAACACGTACCGCCAACCGATTTAGCGTTCCAGTACGATGTTGTGTAGAAACCAAAGGGGTGTGGATCTTATCCTACTCCTAACAAGTTGGCACGCTTCCATCTTAGATTGCATCATCACTTAACATCAGGTGTTATTGCAGTCAAGGGCTAACTTGTACTTTTACTATGTTTTTATATCAAACCCTTAAAATTCCTTTGCCACTACCTATATATACCTACTTATCCACTGTGGGATCGAAATGCTTGTTATGTGTCTGGACGGTACGGAATTCAGAGATGAAAAAATCGATAATGAGGTGCTTATTGTTCACACAAAAGGGTTTAATTAGTCATTTTCACTTGGAATATTCCACATTTAACTAATAACCTGTTTATCTCTAGCCTGCTTCTTTTTATCCTAAATTACCCCATAATTGTTGATAAGCAGTCAAAGTACATAATTTTTGTAATGTTGAACTGACTCGCCAATAAACTTGTTTCCATTTATTGAATTAAAATAATTGTTTTAGTGTGTAGGCAGTAAAGGATTTAATTGTTTTTATGATTATGCCAGTAATATCAAAGTTTAGTAAAGCTATGTCGGACAAGGCCGTGAAATATTATCTGTCTAAATTGATTCGTTTCCATGATAACGTTATTTTGTGCTGCGGCCTTACTTGTGACTTTGAACGGAATGCGGATCGAATTTAACTCTACTGTAGAGGTTTTTTTTTTACTGAGATTTCCGCCGTCTCGACATAACACAAGTTCAATTGAAATATAAACAAGTTTACTGGAAAATTGCTGTATGTTATTGTTTCAAAATATAACTTAATAATTATATTTTAAAAATACATAACTTTCTTATTCTCATATAAAGCATTAAAAACTGGTTTCTACTTGTCAGGTGGTTTTAAAATTTACAATTCATATAAAATGTTTAGCCCGACACTCGTTACGTGGGCTCGAACTTTTAGATTAATCTATAGTCAAGCCACCGAAACGACAGAAATAGTCGTCCGCTTTCGCTTTCTTTTTCCCATTCCTTTTTAACCGACGGCCTCAGAAAAAGGGTAATGTGTTTCGAGCATTCGTATGTACGTATGTATGTATGTATTTTAGAAACAAAATTTTTTGGTATTGAAAAATAAATTCGTTAGGATTTAAATAAATATGATATTACCGGAATATTACAAGGTAAAAAAATTAATTTATTAAATAGAACGGAAATAGTATATCTCGATTAGCCCAAATCGACTCCATTTATGTTGATTAAGAAGGTTAGGTTGTATAAAATTAAGTACTTAACTTGGAATTATATTGTAGTATAAAAATGGTATTACTGCTTATGAGCGGAAGGAAAATTATAGAGTATGGGTACTATTAGAAATAGGGTTGATAAAAGAAAACGGTAAAATAAAATTGAATTTTTGCAATTTTTACAACTACTTATAGCAATTAGAAAGCTTGAAGATCCGCGATGTATTAATATTTATTCAATAGGAATTGGCACACGATTTATGGTGAATTGAGTACGGTGACAAATACGACAAATCACTCATGAATAATATTATATGTGAACTAATAAATAAAAACTAACTAACTTCCGGCCTCATAAGAACGCTCAGAGTCACTCAGCGGGCGATGGAAAGAACAATGCTCGGAGTATCTCTGCGTGATTGAATCAGAAATGAGGAGATCCGCAGAAGAACCAAAGTAACCGACATAGCTCAGCGAGTCGCAGAACTGAAGTGATAATGGGCGCAATGTTGGTCGATACCCAGTAGTCGACCCTATTTGATTTTCCGCCAGTGGCGTGCTGCAGTGCATAGAAAATTTGCCCTTTCGCCAGTGAAGCTTTCGATTGTTTTGAAGTAACTCACACTAGGCACTCTGAAGAGTATCGCCAAGTCGATTTACCGTAGGTGAACTGACGACATTAAAAGTGTTGCAGGGAGCCACTGGGCCACAGGCGGCACAGGATCGTTGTGTTTTTGGAAGTTCCTAAAAAAGGCCCATGTCCAGCAGTGGACGTCGATCAATGATAATGACGGTGATGAATTAATAAAGAATAATATTATTGAATATGTTCCGCTGATTGCATAATATCTCATGAGGCAATAATTATTATTTTTTTTGGAACGAAGTTCCTTATCGCGCGTTGTGAAAGGGGACTAGACGGAAAAAATTCGTACGAAAAGTTGTCACGACACTTTTTGATCAAAGGATCTTGCCGCCGCCTTTGATGTGTGTGCGCGTGAGCGGCGGGGGCGCCCGCGCTGTATGCTGTCCTGGCCCCTCTGGTGTTTCGGTGTACAACAACAAATAAAATTTTATTACAATTCCTTCACTAATTAATCGAAAGGAACTTCGTTCCATTATATTTAAACATATAACCAATATTTTTTAATAAGTAATCATCAAATTGTAAACCCTATTTAGCTATCGAAGTTGCGATCTGCAATATCAAAGTCTTTGCAATAACAAAAAAAAAGCCTTTTATTATTACTTCGCCCAGCTATTGCTTGCTATTTGACATTTACGCTGAATTTAACCAATGGTGTACGTATAAATTAATATAATAGCTAAGAATAGTCCAAGAGACAACGATCAATAATTCGTTCTAATTTGTGCTGGTACTACAATCTTTATTTTAAAACTATCATTAATCACTTTTGCTATTTTAAATATTGCATGTACAGTTGACATTTGACAATCGGTGCAGCAAAAAGCATTAAAGTCTGAGAAACATATATTTCTTTGGTATTGGTATGCTAATGTTTTGTAATAAAACTACTTTTATGTGATATATTTTCCAAAAGTACCCCTTAGAAGAAATTCAGCTCAAGTCTTTGGAACAGGCGGTTGAATTCATGCTATGTAATTGTATATGCATGAGTTAACAGCTAAAAAATGCCTTACAATTTTTACCGCCTTACTCTTACACTATCATTACAATGTCCTTGGTGATAATATCGCTGTAGTTTTAATAACAGTCCTTATTCATAAAGCCTTCTTTACACATTGCGAGCAGTAATGAACTCTCGAGCACCGGACAGCTAGTCCGATTGTACAAATGTAGACTAGCCAATTGTTTAAACGTGTCATAAGCCATAATATAAGAAATAAGTTGTAATAAAAAAATATAAAATTATGACGTGGTTGAAAATATAAGATTTTGTTATTTCAATTTTAAGGAATTCGAATTTGATTTTGACTTACATTGAAAAAATCAATTTTTAAAATTTTCTTACAGTGAACAATTCAATCAATTATCGATCGATGAAATTCAGTTATAAACAAATTTTTACAATTAATTTTTATAATACCATCCTCATATTTAATTATTTTACTTATAAATATTTAAGGTCGATTAACGACTACCCGGCGTTCTAGAGTGAAGAAAATCCTCACAATATAATATGCGCCGTCTCAGGGATTACAGTATCCGACTTTTGATCCTACAGCCTAACGAAAGCGAAAGCGCCCGGTCTTCGTTAACTTGAATTTAGAATTTATTATCTAGGGGTGTAAAAAACGGGTGTCTAGATAATATTAGAAAATGTGATATATTTTCTATACGATTTTTATAGTACGTTTTCAAACCAGCTTAAAAATATCAAAGGATTTGAAGAGGTAGAAACAGAAAAGAAAATAATTAAATTAAAAATTTAAATAAAATTATTATTATAAAAACAAAAAACTCGACTGCTTAGAAGTTATGAACTGAAAAGAGAAAAACAAGGATCACTTTATCTGTATAAAATTCTAAATACTTTATGGTGCTGCAAACAGGGACAAAATACTTTAACCTGCGGGGAAAGAAAGATCTACCAAAACTATGTTTGTCCCCGCCTGCAGCACCATAAAGTATTTAGAATTTTGTACAGATATAGTGATCCTTGTTTTTCTCTTTTCAGTTCATAACCTCTAAGCAGTCAGGTTTTTTGTTTTTATAATAATAATTTTATTTGAGACTTTTTAGTTTTAGTTTATGGTGAAGAAATGAGACGGTACACTTAGTACACTTTTTGCCATTTTTTGTTAAAAAAGTAATATGAACATGATATGATATTTATAGTTTTGGAATGGTCTTTTTACGACCTTTCAATTGGTACCCATATTGCTAAGATAAGAGAAAAAAATACACACATCTCCCCTTTTTTCCCCCATTTACAGCCGCCATTTTGAAAATTTATATAGCCTATGTCACTACCACAATTTTGACAAATTCAACGACACCTCAGATGTCAAAATCCATTCAGCCGTTTAGGCTGTAGTGCGTGCCGAAGAAATGGACATATATACATACATACATACATACATACATACATACATACATACATACATACATACATACATACAAGTAGCGGCACGAAACTCTAGCGCTGACCGTTATTGCGCAGAAGTAAAAATTTAGGTATCATGGGGGAGCTTGAGGAATGAAGGGCGGGCGTGCGTAGCGGTGAGTGGCTCCCCAGTCGCATTCCGTCCCCCGCACCGAAACGATGCACCGCAGACTTCCAGTGTACAGTCTCGCTCTGAGTTGCATTGTTATTATTGTTAATTTTCAGCTCGTTTGTTAAATATAATTATATGTTTTGTTGTTTTTTTAATTTTGTTTATGAATTTAAAGGGAATAATATACCTAGAAGAAATACCGTTTTGCGACGCCAGGCTTGTTACCATTGCCTGATTCAGATTAGACTAGTCTTATATCTATAATAAAAATTGAGAATATAATAATGTTTTATTTCTTTACTCCCCGTAAGCTTTTCAAAATTTATTTATTCATTTATGGTAAATATCTATACTATATAATTATGTCTTAAGTAATACGAAATCTTTGGAAATTAGAACTATAAACTATAACATATATAAGCACAAACACGCACGTAACGTACACAAACACATGCACGCACACACACACACATATTAAAACGATGTCGTAACATGATTTGGCTATTAATTAGGTAATTATATTAAATATTGTATTGCGTACGCGACGGTACCGATGCGCAGCCATCCCTTCTACGTTTCGTTCAGCGCTAGACTTACATGCCGCTAGTTATACATACATACATACATGCATACATACGCTCGGGTAAAAACGAAGGATATTCATGTGCAACGCGGCTAAAACTCTTCAGTTTGCTTCACACCGCGTCACATGAACAAGTGAGCTCATGATTAAGGACATCATATCGGTTCGCAACTAGTCGAGCATACTCCGACAGTGACGTATGTTTCAGCCGTTTATATTTTTATAATATGTTAAGGGACTTCTTTAAGAATTATATCTACTGTAACAGTCACTGGCACTATGTAAGTAAGTAGTAAGGAAGCCAGTGGTTAAAAGTGAGAGGCAGTGCGCCTCTAGGTCGTGCGATTTGAATTAGAGCGTCGGCTACTTCGCCCGTACACTTGGCATTTCATTCAAATGACTCAGGGTGGTCGCTAGTTTTGTAATTATTTTATAACTAGGTATGTAAAGTTAATGACTCGTAATAACTCGAATGTTCCTTGTAGCTTTGTTTTTTTTATCATATTTTGTTTATTGTAATAGATGTTATTAGTGCAAAATGTATGTAATTACGTTTATATAGTTATTGTATTGTGGGTATTTTAAAATGTAATAATGATATATATTTTTATAGTTTGGCTAAATTGAATCAATTACGATTTAAAATAAATAAATTACAATAATCACGGAGTTTTATTTTTCGTTTTTATTTTGTTTTCATATTAGTTACGATAAACACTTGAATAGATTTATACTAACTACGATTAATCCAGACTGTTTCCAGAGAATAAATAAAAAGGATTTATAATAAAATAATTATTAAGGTACCCTTTGTGATGCACTATTCCTTGAATATATTACCATAAAGGTACATCAAACTTAAAATTAAAAAAACCTTTGATAAGTTAACAGTTATTAAAGTTGAAATTTTTCATTTAATTTTTTGTTAGATATATTAATTTAAAAACCAATTAATTCACATTTTACGTTAAATTAAAATAATGTTTTTTCAAAATAAGAAGTAATAACTAACATTAGCTCTTAAACTAGTATGGACATGTGGAACTTGTAGCAATATTATGTACTTATGTTGTAAATTTCATGTAACCAAATGTCACATCGGAGTTTATGTTAATATGGATGTAGAAACATGGTGATTTGACAACTGACTTCATACAAATAGCTGATTATTGTTATTATAATAACATTACAGAGTACAGAAATATTATTTTGTATTTGTACACTATCGAGTTGTACTTTTTTAGCAAGCAAAAGCGAGTGGCGGATATCGGTTTCCTCTATTTTTATGTCTGCTTCTTTTTTGTACGGGATAAACTGTTTATTAGTATTTTACGTTTAACTAAACTTCGCATTTATAATGATATGAATGATCAAGGTCCTATATTTTTTGATTTACCTCTCGACAAGGACGTACCGCCAAGTGATTTAGCGTTCTGATATCATGTCGTGTAAAAACCGAAAGGGGTGTGGATTTCATTCTACTCTTAACAAGTTAGCCTATTTTAATCTGAGATTGCATAATCACTTACTACCAGGTGAGATTGCAATCAAGGGCTAGCTTCTAGTGATTAAAAGTAGAGACGCTGAAGAGCTTATACTTTCTATGTTGCTCCAGTGTTAGTTGGTAAGCTTGGTAACGATCGATATTAGCTGATATTGATCGACTTAATATATCATGGAGGCACGCGGGTATAACTCCTCAAAATTCACTAGTACCCAGAGCTAGTAAAGATTTTCCAGGTCTCGAACTCAAGCCCAATAATGTGGATCAACTACACAGTTAGATATTGATATATTTGATGCCCTATGGCCTAAAACCCCCTACATACACAGGCAGTCTTTCCCGGGATCGTTTATTTATTACTTCGAGAGGGGGCTGTCATTTCAGGCGTCAACCATTCTTTGCCACCCGCATTCGCCCTGCTCTCGTCTCCCCATAATACTATGGAGCATCCCTGCACCAGCATGTATGCTACCAAGTCATATTTCTAGAGTGGTTCCACCAGGTCTGCAGGTACTGAAGCGTCTTCAAATACAGTTAGATATAAGTAGAGCAAAAATTTACTGTTTAGCAAAACACTGCAAAAAAGACAATAAATAGACCTTTTCTATTTACTAACTGTAACAAAGATTAATGACAAACATTAAAAGGTATTAAAATGTAACAAAATAAAGGTTACCGCAAGGCTTCGACGCATAATGTTATTATGATATTACAAAGTGACGTTGCGTAAAAATGGACTCCACAATAGGTTAATCTAGCGGGCAAATTGATTTGTTGAATAATTTAAAACTAGCGGACGCTCGTGATTTCGTCCGAGTGAAAACTCTGAGGCTCTAAGCTACAACATTCTTTACCAATCTACACATATACCTTTCTTTTCAATCAGTATATGTATTATTCTTTATTATTATCAGCCCATTAACGGCCCACTATGGGGCCAGGAGTCCTCTTCTCCTCCTTCTTATAGGAGTGAAGATATAAAATGTAGATCCACCGCGCTGCTCTAAGGAGGTTTGGCGGGCGGATGGTAATGTTTTATTCATAAACGATCACTATCAGATGTTGATGATAGTGTCCGGGACCGACGGCTTAACGTGCTCGTCTATGCATAAGGAAGAGTAGAAGAATGTAAAACTCAGAATTATTTCGGCAACCCAACCCGGGTTTCCAACCCAGGACCTCACAATTGAAGCTAACCACTAGAGTCTAGACCAACAACGCAAAGACATGTAGGCTATATAATAGTAGTAATTATTTAATTTCAAGTGCCTTACTTAATTAACCTCCATATCGACCTTGCTCGAGTAATTCCAATCACAATGACGTCACAATAGATATTCCAATATGGCGATTGTGTATGGCTATCTATGTCACATCGGATCCTATTGTGAGCGATAAGCGCAGCGGGGAGTAAACGGTTGCAAAGCTGAGCGAGCTCAGTCAATGCAATCACTCTAGTGCAATATTGAGTATCAACAATCAGAATCATCTTCCTATATATATAAACAGACATTTAGTCAACACATATTATAATAACAAAAAATAGGACCACCACCTCCCATGGCCCCACCAACCTCGCGGTTATTTGGGCCGAATCGTCAGGAGGGCAACCCGGAATCCGCACTTCTTCCGCGTTTCATCACCGGGCCGCCTTCTTGACTCCCGTACAAGTTTTTAATCTTTTCATCCTTGTCTCTTTGGTACACTCTCCCCCTTCTGGGGCATGCACATCACTCCGACGTGGAGACACCTTCTTCCCCCGAGGCTCCGTCACTGGTTCCATTGCGCTCCGAGCTACTCCGCCTCTTGTGCCACGCGTGCGCGAATTCCCGCAGCCAATGGAAGTTTACCTCCGACGAGACGAGGTCCGCGTAGTACACCGGTCCCGCCTCCGAACGAACGATTCCGTCCAACATCCGCAGCCGTAGGTCCTCGTACAGAGGACATTCCCACAAAGCGTGGTGTCTGTCCTCGTCACTCTGGCCACAGTCGCACACAGGACTCTCACATAACGTCATCCCATGCAGACGCGCCCGGAAACAACCGTGCCCGATGAGGATCTGCGAAGTCTCATAGTCCGGAGCGATCCAGGATGCCCTGAGTCTGCTCCGGACGTCCGGAAAGAAGCACCGCAACTCGTCGCCCCAGACCTCCGAGGACCACCGTTCCTGCCACATGTCAGTCACTCCTGCCCCAATCTCTCGCTTGCGTCTGCTCAACTCCAGTTTGGGCGCGGACTGGCGCGCCTCATCGATCCTTGCAGCGCGAATAACCTCAAGGTCCGCAGGCAGCACCCCGGCCAGCACCGCCAGGGCGGCGGAGCTCGCCGAGCGGTACGCCTTGGTCAAGAGGATGAGAGAAGACCTCTGCTTCCTAATGAGCGTCGACCGCACAACATGCAGCTCCGCCCTTCCCGCCCAACACGCCGCAGCGTACGTCAACGTGGCAACGAACGTACTGTAGTACAGTATTCGCAGCGCCGGGTAACGGATGCCCCAGGAAGACGTCGACACACGTGACATCTTCCCGAAACATCGCGCCGCGCGTTCCCCAATCGACGACGCGTGCTGCGCGAAGGAGAGACTTGAGTCGATCGTCACGCCAAGCACGACGGCCTCCGAAACAGATCTGATCGAGCTACCCCCGAGTTTGATGACCGGGGGCCGCTTCCCGAGCTTCCCCTTGAGCGTCATAGTTTGCGACTTGCTAGGGGCGAAACTGAGCCGGTTGCGGTGACCCCAGTCCTCAATCTGACGGATCGATTCGGCCGCTGCGACCTCGATCGCCCTACGAGAGTCAGCTTCAATCATCACCGTGACGTCGTCCGCGTACGCTATAACCCTGACACCCCCCGGTAGCGGCAACCGAAGCAAGTCGTCGAGAAGGACGTTCCATAATGTGGGACCCAGCACAGATCCTTGCGGGCACCCCATAGTGGAAGTTTTCCATCGAACGCGGTCCCCGACGTATAGACCTACACGCCGGTTCACAAAATAGTGCGCCAGCATGCGGTACACGTTGGGGGGGCAGCCTCCCCTCTTCGATTTGAGAAGGATCATTGGCCACCAGGCGTTATCGAAGGCGCCCGAAATGTCCAGGAATATCACCTGTAAATACTTCCGTTCGGTCGTTTTTGCGATGCTGAGTACCGCTTGCAGTGCCGTAACAGTCGACTTACCCCGAGAGAATCCGTGCTGCAAGTCCGAGATCCCACTTGTGATCTGGGGCGCGCACAATAGGAGTACACGCTCTAAGATTTTCCCAAACACTGGTAGGAGCGTAATCGGACGATAGGCCTTTGGGTCAGTGAGAGGCCTATCGTTCCCTTTCGGGAGAACGACAAGCCTGCCATCCTTCCATACATCGGGGAAGACCCCTTCCACAACACACGCGGCGAACACCCGATGAAATTCAACGGATGCCGCACTCCATACATGCTTCACTATCTTCGCCGTGATCCCGTCGATCCCGGGCGCGGTATTAGGCAGTGATTTGATGATACCTCCCAGTCCCTCGATAGGCGGAGGAGAAGCAGACGTTCCAGAAGGGATAAGCGAGGCTACAACCCGGACTTGCCTGTGGTACTCCGTGTCCAGAGACAGGTCGTCATCCGGACAAAGGGCACGGAGCAGGCTGTCCGCAGCCTCGTCTACCCCCCCCGGGAAACCTTCGGCGTATTGGACCCCATTGACGACGTTAGAAGGCGGCCGAAATCTGCCGCTGGCGACCCTGTAGGCTTGGCTGTACGGGTCGGCGTTGCCAGACTCCGCCGCACGTATGTGATACGCATTCTGCTCCTCCACCATCAGCTGCCGGTACTTGCGCCGTTCTGCAAGGAACTCCACATGTGCCCTCGTTAGACTATCACTCTCACCGTTCTTACGCATTCCCTGCCACTTCCTGCGAAACTTGGCGACTCGTCTCCTTTGCCTGTCTAGCCCCGATGACCACCATTCGTAGCCTGAGGACCCACGACTTCCCTTAACACCGAGACATTCGTGCGCAGTCCGCGACACGATGTCGGTGAAGGCGCTAGCTTGGACCGACGCTGGTTTGTTGGACGGAAGGTACCCCAAACGGGCACCCACCGTCGCTCGAAAACGGACCCAGTCAACCCCACTTACCCGAAACCTCGGCGGCTCGCTCACCACCGGCTCAACGCACTCTACAGCTCTTGAGCGCAATGGTTCCAGCGTATATGTGATAAGTCTGTGGTCGCTCGAGGAGATGCTGTCGTGAACGCGCCAGCCACTAATCAACGTACCCCTGCTGGAGAGGGTGATATCTATATTGGACTCTCCGTTTGGACCGCTAAACGTGAAGGGTTCCCCAGCAACGTTTTGAATAGTCAGATCGCGGGAAACTATGAACTCTTCCACGCTCTTCCTTCTGTGCTCAGCTTCGGCGCCCCTTCCGACGTAGTGCCTTCTCGCGCTGTGCCATAACGGCGAGTGGGCGTTCACGTCAGCACCTATGACCAGCCTGCGGCCGTCTCCTGTTGTGTTCAGACGATCCTGGACCATGTCCAAGTGCGCGAGATGCTGGTCAATCCGGTCTGAGTACTGGAAGTATGCGGAAACAACCACACACTCCCAGTCCCCGGTCCTGACGGCAGCAGTCACACAGTGACTGTTGGATAGATGGGGCAGTGCTGCGACTCCGGCGTCTCGACTAAAGATCGCTATCCCCGCCTTCGGGGAGCCGCCGAACTGGATGATGCTCATTCCCGGCCCTGGCTGCACCTGAGAGTATTGTTCTTGCACAAGAACAACGTCCAGGCGCAGCTCTCTGGCTAGGGCCGGAAGCTCCTGGGTGGCTAGTGCTGAGCCACCCAGATTTATTTGGCCTATCCTAATGTTACGGGCCATAGTTGGTCGAAGCAACGGCCCGTTCCTCCGCGTAGCGGCGCGCTGGGCATGAGCTGGACGCCGTCGGGTGTGATGCGGCGTCGGCGCGACCAAACTTAAAACAAGTGGCGCATCTCGCTCGTTCCTCCTGGCACTCCGTCTTCTTGTGGCCGGAGGCTCCGCACTTACCACAAGTCATGGTGGCTGCCCTGCAGTACCTTTCGGGGTGGCCGTATTGCTGGCACTTGGAGCAACAGGTCACTTGCACGTAGTCCAGTACCTCCAGCGACTGCCACCCGATGTATAGGTGCTTCTTCGTGATGAGGGCGTCCCTTAGCGCCGGAGAGCATTCTATTATAACTGTCACTGTGTCTGGTCTCCGACCGCGGCGCTTAAAAATGTTACCTTCTTTTAACACTCGCTCTTGGGTCCATGAGTTGCACGACCGCAGGTTTTGATCATAGATGGCCATTAGTATGTCCTTCGCCTCGGGGTCTCCGTCGACATTCCTTAGACATAGCCTCGGCGACCTTTTCTGTGGCTCAGCCACTCTGAGGGTCGGGGGGACAACGCTCCGCAGCTTCTCTGCCGCCGATGAGGATGTGGTCTGTACAACCACACCCGCGTTGCCAATCTTGCGAACTTTTTCAACCTGTATCTGGATGGTCCCTGGATTTATAGCCCGCTTTAGCTCCTTTTTTGTGTCCTCGGCAGTCTTGATGTTGCCAGCTTGATCCGGGGCTGGGTAAAAGGCCAGGACCGGACCACCCGACTGTATGGGTACCGGCTCACACCTCTTGCCTAGTCGGAGAGCCGACGAATACGTTGGCACCGTTGCTGCGGGTGCTGCAACAGCTTGCGCCGTTGCAGCAGCTTCCTCTTTGTATCTGGACTCGCGTATTTTTGCCTCCAGCAGTTGCGACTCCAAGTCTCCCATCCGTAGCGCAAGCGCCGCCACCACTGCGAGCACGTCCTGCGTGCACACAGCGATGGCATTAGTCGCTTCCTTGTTCAGACGCGATGTTTGGCTGGTCACAGCCGCCGTGACTCGTCCTAGCTGCCGATGCACGCGGTCCAGGAGCTCCTGCTTGCTGGCAGTCACCAGCGAGTCTGAGTCTTGGGGAGGCGCCGCAGCATTCGGAGACTTAGGTCGCGGATCCTGGGGAGCGTCCGGGCGCGCGGTCAGAATTCCCGACAGGGGCGGGGGCTGAGTCCTTAGGGTTGCTGGCGCCGTGGATGGGCGGGGGGGGGTGGTTGCACGCGCCGGACGGCACATGCGCACCGGCTCCGGGTCCCGCCCGCGCTCCTCCGGTGAGGTGAGGGGGCGCTTAACACCCCCCAGCCTTGCCGTTGTCGCTGCCGTAGTCGTCGTTAGTGGGCTCCGTCGTCTTGGCGGGACGGTAGGAGTTAGACCCTCCTCCGCCTCGCCGCTCCTCGCGGCAGCGAACCCCCCAGGGGGAGTCCTCGCCAGCGAGGCTCTGGGCGCAAAGGGGGAGGCGGCATCAGCCGCCTCCTCGGAGTCCATATTGTGGCCTGCCTACTGTTCACAATCACAAATACCACTTCGTGTTTTAAGAAAGTCTCTTCGTGTAATGGATTTGGTATGTTAGTTGGTACCAGACCAAAATTGGTCCGGCTCGGACCGAGTCGTTATGACTGGTCGGGGAGTGTACACGCACTATCAGTCTGTGGCACTGTGTCTCTGACGTTGACAGTGACAACTGTCAGCAGGTGACAGCTGACAGTGACAACTGTCACTATCAACGCACGTGGTTTATAGGTTAGGTAACCTATAAACCACGTGCTCGGTAAGAATTTTAAAAATAGTCTAAACTATATTATATATTTAATTGTTATCTTAACTTAGAACACAAATCACAAATAAATAAACGAACACAAATGAGTCCTGTCTCGGTTGAGTCCTCTCTCTTAGTAATTTAATTAAAATACATACGTTTTTGGAGTCCTGTCTCAAACCTTAATTAATGGAGTCCTGTCTCGCGTCCTGGGGATGGGATCCCGCAAAAACACACAAATTTCACGGGACGCACACAACACGCCACTGGCACAATAAGAAATACGAATGTATATAAATATAGAAACGGAGAATTAAAAATTTTCACACAAGAAATATGCGTAGCTCGCACGACACGTCCGCTCACCGCGGGGGACGGCGGGCATCTCCAAAAAAAATAGGACCGACTCAAAATGCACTAAAAAGTAAAAAATAATTGTGTCATTTAGTTGCTTTAATTTACTTAAGCATATCTATGAAGTCGGTGCCAGCCAAGTTTAAGGAACATTTACTTTACGTAGTAAAGCAGTTTATGGGTTCTAAGTAACGTCCTAAAAGTAGAAACCTTGGCTGGCACCGACTCCTAGATATGCTTAAGTAAATTAAAGCAACTAAATGACACAGTTATTTTTTACTTTTTAGTGCGTTTTGAGTCGGTTCTATTTTTTGTTAAAAAATTGTTATTTCTTACTTTTTAGTGATCTATCGCCTCGTAACGTACTCGTACTATACTGTCATAGTATATTATAAGGCACTAGTAGCCAAAAAGCTACCGATACCGAAACAAAAACCGAAATCGCTGTAAGCATGCCTCCGAAATTTGAAGTATTCCTTCAATTTTCCCAGGATATAAAAATATATACGTGTCGAATTGAGAACCTCCTCCTTTACGTTCATTGTTCTATAATACCCCAAATAGATAAAGTAACGTTTCCGATGAAAGCCCCTGCGGCTAAAATTTTTTTCAACTCACGCAACAAAAATTATTGTCGTATTTCAGCACATCACAATATCATAACGAATTTTATTTTATAATCTTCCTCAGAAACGACTCTATCTAGTAGTGAAGTATTTGAGTTTATCTAGACAGACAGAAGCGGCGACGGACTTAGTTTCAAAATATGTAAGAACAATATTAATGACTGTCTATACTAAAGCCAAACTTGATTGAGAATTCCTGTCAAGAAACAAATTTAAAATGAAAGTAGAAAATGCAACACATTTTTAGCCTAATAAATTTAAAATTATGTTTTGTTATTTTAAAAAAAATTATTTAAAAAATATTGAATATATTAATTAGTTTTAAGCTTACTAATCTAATTTATTGTTATGACACCATTAACTAGTTAATTAAAAAAGTGGGTGTTGTGTAATTTCTAGTGATTTCTACCTTTATTTTTAATTTGTTTGTTGACAAGCATTTTCAATAGAGTTTGGCTTTAGTATAGTTGGTCTAGTGTTTAGTCTGTATATGGCATCGTTCCTGGGTCCTGGGTTTGAATTCTGGATCGGGTAACGGAATAAATCTGACTTTTTCATTCTATGAAATTGTCAGTAGATTCCAAACCCGCAGTCGGGATGTTGCCTCACATCATCGTGTCTTGGAGAACACGTTAAGCCGTCGGTCCCGGTCACTATCATCTGATAGTGATTGTTAAGAAATAAAACATCATTACCCTAAGCCCGCAAACCTGCGATGAAACAGCGTGGGTCTACACTCTATATCCTCTCTCCTACAAGGACGAATACCTGGTCCTGTAGTTGGCCGTTAATAGACTGATAATGATGATCTCTCCCGTCGGTGCAGTAGTTAGCCTCTATGGCTTCTTATCACGGGGCTCTGGGTTCGAGTTTTAATTTTTTTGTGGTCCGAACTGGAAATCGAACCCTGGGCTTCTCTGTTGTAAGCTAAGGAATTACAAACTATGCCAGAGAAGGCAAAACATAACACAGAGTGCCGACAGCATGTATATTATTATAAATCAATTGGAATAATTTCCATAAAAATAATTCCAAAGCGATTAAAATGTTAAATGTCATTTACTACATTACGCCGCGTTACAACCTTGCACTTACTTCCTTATGGGGAAATGTATGACGTGTCATTTACCAATATAACTAGTGGCCGCCCGCAACTTTTTACGTTTTTTCCTTTATTTATTTATTTATTTATACACTATAACGAAGGAAAATATATTACATACACATAAAACGCAATAAGTAGAGCTGGTACAAAATCCGGCTTCATCGCTTAACAGCGATTCCTTTAGGCCGGTGTGCACTAAGATTTCGGTTATCATAACCAACGGTTAACATAAGCTAAACGTAAAATTTACTGTTCACGACAACCCGTACGCCGTTTAAGGACGTAAACCGGGCGGTTATCTTAACCGATCTTACGTTCTTAACCGGCGTACGGGTTGTCGTTAAGAGTAAATTTATAATAAAGTTATGTTAACCGCTGGTTATGATAACCGAAATCTTGGTGCGCACAGGCCTTAGACTTAGGAGAACATTAGGACACTAGAACGCATGAATGATTCTATTTCAACAACACCAAAAATGAAATTTTTTGTGGCTATTTTTTAGACGATAGAGTGCCAATAGTAATTCATAATTATAATTTTATTATAGGCATCTTGTAGTAAAGAGGAACAATCTTATCTTACGATATATCTCAAAGGAATAAGGCAGCGTTTCCGATGAAAGCTATCCTGATTTTGTACGACACTTTCAACAAGTTTATTATTTATCAAAAGTCTTGCCAATTACTAAATCTTTCCTCTCTCGACTCGACTTAGACTTTAGTTGACACATGTGGCCACGACAAACATTTTTAATATTTACTATTATCAGCCTTGTAGGAGAGGAGACATGGAACGTAAACCCGCCAAGCTGCTGAAATACGAGTTGGCGGGCTTTCATATAAGAATAAAAACTCGGAATTACGTGACCAGACCTAGGACTCGAACCTAGGACCTCATGATTGAGGCCATATGGGCAAACTAATAGACCAACGAGGCAGTATTTAATACTACTTCACACAAATATGACAAAAAAAGACGTGTGGCACTCGGAGACTGCCGCGGTAAAGCTATTGCATAGCATTTTTTATCAACTTATGTTTATCTACCGACGTCATCGGGACCGTGGCCTAGCGGTAAGGCGCTCTAAGTGCCCGGATTGCTAGAGCGACGCGGCTTGGAATATACTGAAAATTTCAAATATAAGAATAAAAATACTTTGGAATTCTTAAGAGACAATTGAACCAAGGATTCGAAACCGTGTCTCTCTGGCAATCCTAGGACCTCATGATTGAGGCCATATGGACAAACTAATAGACCAACGAGACAGTATTTAATACTACTTCACACAAATATACAGCTAAAATCCAAATCTAAAATTTAAAATACCTACCTACTAGTACTTCTTCAGTTTACTGAAGAAGTATACCGCCAATGTGAATGGGCTCTAATTGACACTTCGACGTTCACTTATCAAAGTAATCCATGTGGCTCAAAATTCAAACAACAACATATTTAAAAATTAATAATAGAATCTAATTAAAACTAGAACCTCATCCATTGTCAATTTAAAAATAAAAAATAAAAAACAAAAACAACAAAACTTTTAATAACATTAGAATTCCCTACAAGCGGCGTTCTATATTTAAAATCACGCGGTAAGCACTCCTGAAACATCTATTTCTGAACGCTCGTAGGAGGGTGTTCTATTTTCACGCCTGATTTTCGAAGAACTCTTATCCCGTTATGCGCTCCTGGTACATTTGTGCGCGAAGTGACGGCCGTGACGTAATGGACGTGAGCCCGTCACTGTCATTGTCAGAATTTCACGTCCAAACGTGTTTCATTCCGATGGAAAGTCATGGAAATTGGATCCAACATGGAAAAATAAGCAGAAACAATGGAGTTACGTTTTATCGAGACGGAATTTTTTTCACCATTCTGCCTATTAAAGATTCCATTGTTGTGTATTATTAATTTGATATTCGCTTTTTATTTAGCTTGCGAAAAATTAATTATGAAAATGTACTTTCAATACAATCAATGGTTTTGATTAATATTATAAAAAGGTTTATTCTATGTACTTGTTTATACTTGTGGGTAATGCTGTGGATAATATGATTTTTTTATAATCATTGCCCCTTGACTACAATCGCATTTGATGGTAATGTGATCATGCAATTTAAGATAGAAGCAGGCTAACTTGTTAGGAGTGGAATAATATCCATACCCCTCCGGAATCAGGACAACATCGTACCGCAACGCTAAATCGCTTGACAGTACGTCCTTGTCGGTAGGATGGTAACTAGCCACGGCCTCCAGCCAGATCTGGAACTCTTAATCGGCCCAACTGGGAATCGAATCCAGGACCTTCCGTCCTTTAATCCACTGCGCATAGTACTGCGTCACGGAGATTTTCAAAGATAAAGTAATATTAATTACTTTTGTCTCAAAAATCATTGTAAATGTTTCTACACATTGAAGAAAAATAATGTCAAATTAAGAAATTAATTTAGAAGCTATTTATTTAAGAATATTAAATATTAAAAATTCTATTTCAGTAGATACTTCTTGTAAAAGCAATTTGAAATAAAACAATAACATGAAAACGTCCTTAATAAATTTTCATTCAGGATAATTTTTGCACGTTATTTTCTTTTTAAAACCTTGTCCTGCTTTACTTTTAAGAAAGTTGTAATTTTTTTTAATTACTTACAAGCTACCTTTTGTTGTGGTTTATAATATAATAATTAGCTTAATGGTAAAATACAAAATGGTTTTACACACTATAGAACTACAGCAGAACTTGCCTTACCAGAGCTGATGGAAGAGTCAATACGAATAATCTGACTTTTCATAAATGCTCTTATTATATGAAATGGATTTGATCACGATCTCACGTAATGGTCACTATAGATGTGGTATAAGGTGGGACGCGGCTGCTTAGAAAATGACTCTTTTTTAGCTTTGTTTTTGCACATTTGAAATAAAGGATTTTGAATTTTTTCTATAATAACCTTCATTATTATCACGGACTCACTTCTCGATAATTTAGAAATTTAGGATTATGGGGCGACGAAAATTATGTTTAAATCATTCATGTAACTTACAAAATTAGTAAGTGGTTAAGTAATTGTTTAAAAAAGTAAGTGAAATTACACACGAGAGTAGATGAAATAGAATAGATGAAACTGTAAATAACTTGGCTCTTTTAGAAATATCACATGGTTCGTTTTATATAATGCACTCGTATCTTAATAAACCATAATGCATCCAGTTTACAATCTACTATTAAAATGCAATAAAAGATCAACTTAATTAAATACATAACACAACCCTGAAAGGGATTTCCTTGAATTTCAGTAATAAGGTTAGAAATACCAGGACAACATAAGGCATGGGGCGATTAGAACTGTATACAATTTACCCTTGATACTTGTACATCCGTGTTCATTTGTGTTCTGGGAAACACCTGTGGATATACAGATGCGAGCAATACTGGGCAATGTCTCGATAGTCGTATTATATAGAGATAGTAGATAACTAGTGCTGATAATGAAATAGAATGTAGGAAGTCACGCAATTTGTTATCTTTATGGAGTGGTTTGTATGGAAACATTTGGTTTTGTATTATTTGATATATACAGATGGCTAATAGTATATCTTTAGCTGTCTTGTTGAACTAATGGTTAGCACACGTGCCTTCAGATATCACATGATCCTGGATTCGAATACTTGGTTGGACTATGGGTTGAAACTGAGATTTTCTTTCTTTTAAAAAATTTCAGTAAAATTCTAAGTCATAAAGTTGGTATTGTGATACCCCTCGTGCATCGGAGAACGCGTTAATCCATTGTGTCCGGTGACAATCATCAACGATCGTTAAATAATAAAAAAAAAATTGGTTGTCTGTAAAGTCGGTTTACTGACGATAGTTGAACGTGACAACTTAAGAAAATACTGATGCATAACATCAGTATTTTTTATTGGTAGCATTTAATTGGTTATTAAAATTTTTAATTTAAGTATATTTTTATAAATATTAATTTAAATTACTAAAATAATTGATTATGATTTTATAAATTTATAATAAATATATTAATTTTTAATTTAAAATTAATATATTTAATAATTTTATTTAATAGGATGTCGAACGCTGCCGAACGCAAAGGCCGATTGTGCTTTCTTTGTCGCTCGCTCCGCGCTCTCGCTTGCACTTCAAGCCTTACATGGAACGCTTCAAAGCGAGGTAACACCGCATGAGTCATGTTTTTTCGTGCGTGCAGCCGGCTCTATCGAATTATAAGACGTTGTCACGTCAAAAATCTAAGCCCACCAACCCGCATTGGAGCAGAGTGGTAGATATAAGCTCTCCTATCTAAAGAGGAAGGCCTGGCCCTGAAGTACCGCCTATAATGAATGATGGTAAAATTAAAGTTAATACTACATCCTAGAAAATAAGTTTTGCGTAACTGGCGGTGTTACACCACTCTGCGTTGGATAACACTATAAGCCTTTAATTTTCATTTTCAGTAACAAGTTAGCCCGCTTCGTTCTTAGATTGCATCATCACTTAACATCAGATGTGATTGCAGTCAAGGGATAACTTAAAATTAAACATTAATCGTTAAAAAAGAAAGCAATCGTTACAAAAGCAAACATTGTCACCGGTGTGCATTGAAGTAGCGTGGTGGGTGTAAGCCATATCCTCTTTTCTACAAGGGCGTAGACATAGTCCCTGCATTGTGCTAAATGATCATCCAAATCGGTTTAACTGCTCAGGCTTAGTAACAAACATCCTCGCATACATCCATCCACATTTTGTTTTAATAATAATATTTGGTTACGTCAGAAGTATTTTGAAAGCGGTTTAAGAACTGTATGTATATAGATTTGCACTGATCCAAAGAGCTTATGCCCAACTGGTTAGAAGAGGATTACGCCGTAAGCTCCTAATTGGAAAGTAAGCAGGTTCGTCCTAACGTAATTTCGCTCAATCTGCTTACACGCGAATATGTTATATAAGCTGTGCGTAATGGCGTTTTTACACTGTTCAACTTTATGGAACAAAATATTTAATAAATTTTATCATAATTTATAATTTCATCATTATTAGCATATGCCGTTAATAGTAACGGCCCACTACAAGGCCAAGTCTCCCTCCTTATAGGAGGAGGGATATGGAGCGTAGACCCACCACGCTGCTCCAATGCAAGTTGACGGGCTTAGGGTTATTATGTTTCATTCATTAACGATCATTATCGGATTTTGATGATACTGATCGGAATAGACTCCTCAACGTGTTCTCCAAGGCAGTGAGCATGAACTTCTCGACTCCGAGCTTGGAGTGTACTGAAAATTTTACTGAAGATTGAAAAGTCAGAATTATTTCGTCCGACCAAAGAGGCAGTCATTGAGTTGATTCCTTTTAATGTATTTTACAATCGCGCCTTCTCTGTAAAATGTTATTATAACATAAGTGTAAGGAGGAACAAATTACTCTAGTGCTTTACAGATTTCGACAATTTAGGTTAGGCGGAGCATTCATTCAGCCTGAAAATGGGATGGTTCGAAAATATTAATTTTAATGTGTAAGTATTTTGGTTCTAAAAATCGTAAACAAAGCTAAGTTAGTGGTAGTAAGTAATAAGCAGTCATTAAAATATACCAAAGTAACCACGGGTGGAATTTTAATTTCACCGTAAAAGTTCACTCAGTTTGAGTAGCATCCTTGAAGTTTCGCAAATTGTATAACCAAGTTACGAACTATATGGCTCCACTCTGAAGCGTGGCCGAAACTAAAAGCTAAATCAGAATTAACTTTTCAGACTGCTTGGCGCTTCCCGATTTAGATTTCTCCGCGTCGCTCGCACCCCTTATTTATAGAGTATCGGCGTCTCGCTCGGGCCGCTTTCCCCCTGCTTTCCATATTTCGGGCATGCGCAGTAGGAGTAAGTACACGTGCTCGGCGAACTCCTAGTGTGTTCTGCTCGCCTGGTATCGGGCGCGCCTAGGGCGGCCGTCGCGCCGCCGCCCAGCGCCGAAAGCCGCCCTAGGGAAGGCTTCCCTCCCCAGAAGCTCACAGAACGCCGCCGTTACGGTCCGTTTCGACCGACAGTCGAGCGGATTTTACACGTGCACAAATTTACGCGCCCGATGCCTTTTCCTTATTTATTAAATTAGCAATCGATCCTTATTCACACAGTGATTTTCACATTAATTAAGCTTTTGCATTTAATATATTTTTGTTTTTAAGCGCATTTGTTTTACAGAAAGTTATTTAATTGCAAAGTTGTGTTAAGTTTAGTTTAAGTGCTGAGTGTTTCTCTCAGGTGTTGCTGAGTGGATGACCTCACGCTGACTCCGGCTCCAGAGCAGATCTTCAAAATGAGAAGGCAGATCTCTATGCCAGGTTAGTGGTACCTTAAATACTAATTAATAAGCATTAAAAATATATATTAATTAATTAAAATGTACATTTAGGAAGATAGCTTATACGATAATCTTTCTGTGAGAGCCAAACATTAGTTCATGCATTTGATACTTTTATTACCTAATTAAAAACAATACATAATATAGTAAATAAGTTGCCAAATAATAATATGTTACCGTTTTCTTATTTTCTAAGAATATTTTATTATTCATTCATAAATCCGGTGAAAGAATTGCATTTCAAAACTCCTAGGCGCAGCTGTATTTTTCAAGACTACTCGAGTATTCTTGTCTGGGAAATCTAGAAAAATTATTATTCGATTCTAGGTCAACCATCTTATAAATAGAATAGTATACTTCAATAAAGATTATGTCATTTCGAAATCAATCGAATGCAAGCTACATTTTTTTATATTTAAGTAATAATGTACCTAAAGAAAAATAAATTGAGCATTTTTGATAGTTTGCAAATTATTATTATAGATAATCAAAAGCTTTTATTTTATAATGATAATATTTATCCTATCTCTGCCTGGAAATTCTTTGAATTAATTTCAATTCAGTTTTCTGTTATATTAGATACTTCATGGTTTTTTAATTATACGTCTTTCTCGTCTTCGCCTAAGGGATTAACTTCGAGATCCGTCTAATATTTATTTATTTTTATTACCTTACATTTCAAGCATACCATGTGAATCATACAATCATATATAAAAACCTTGATTATAGTATTGGTACTACTACTCACTAATTAGTTCGTAAGCTTCTTAAGTTTACAGTTTGGTACATACATATAATACTCTCATTGATCCTTTAAAATTCAAAATCCAAAATCATTTATTTCAAGTAGGTAGGTTGTTTTACAAACACTTTTGAAACGATAACTCTGTCAGTACGTAGTGACTCTACCACCGGTTCGGAAGGCAGATTCTGCGGAGAAGAGCCAGTAAGAAATTCAGCAATTGCCCTTTTTTTAAAAAAATCATAGTTACAATTTGTACTCCATAAATTACAATTTTCGTTATCCTGTCTTGTGTGTAGAAAGAAAAGCTGCTATTTTCCAAGAATATTTGTTGTTTAATTTTTCATACAAGTTCTTTGGAATAGTATATTTATATTTCATAGGGTACACTTGACCTGGCCATATTTTAAAATGTCCTGAATTTTCATTCACCTTGGTCACAGTAAAATAGAAGCTAAACAAACTCTTGATAAGAATAAATCCATATGGTAGATATTTAGAATGACTGTAAGTAGGTGTGGGGTAAGATAACAAAGTAAAATACTGGAATTAGCCGACGTTAAAACGTCCTACGTATCGGCTCATTTCCAAGTTTATGTAGGAACATTTTAATCGCAGTTCAAAAACAAAGTTGGAGGTAAGTTAAACATCGCCTATTTTATTCATCAACCACTTCGCTTGTACATGATGGCTTGTCTAAATATTCGATAAGGTAATTTTTGTTTTAACTTCTAATAAGAACTTTGAACTTGTATCGTTAAGTTCATAAACTTTGAAGTTGCCTTACTAATTAATTGTCTCTATCTACTCGTGTGTTTTGTTCAATGTGTACTTGAGAATACTTAATGTGTGTTATATTTATGAGTGTTTTGTGTAATATGCTCTTGGGAATGGATGTTTTATATCCAAGGGTTAAAAAGGCCCTTTTCTGCTTGGATCAGGAGTTGATAGACTTGGTTTTTTATAGGAATTCTATAATAACAGTGGAGTTATCAAGGTGTTAACAATTTTGATAACCTCCATGGTGCAGTGGGTTCATAAGACGAAGGTCATGGGTTCGATTCCCGGTTGGGACGATTAAGATTTTCTAAATTGGTCCAAGTTTGGCAGGTGGAAGTTTCGGCCGTGGCTAGTTATCACCCTACCGCTAATCTGTTTTTAAACATTAATAAGAAATGTCAGAAATACTAAAAAAGTTAAAAGGGCTCCCAGAGGTATACTAACATTATATCAAACCGTTAATTTTATTGCAAACAAGTACATTTTCCAGAGAACCTTTTCCTAAACACACTCAAGTCAAACGTTGGCAAATGAAATCTTTGGAGTTAATGTAGTATTTAACAGTCAGCTTTATTTGATTTATTATATAGAGCGGTTTGAAGCCACGCATAGGCATATAGACATAATTTTTACCCTTAAACCCATTACCTTTTACCCTTAATAAAAATTTCATTTCAAAATGATATTGCGAATAAATAAGCGCCTATAGTTGTCTGCTGAAAGTCAGCCCAGGTGAGTAGTGACAAACTTTACTTTTATTATTTAGCTTATTACGACAATAGAGTAGAATAAACATACTTTAAAATCGAATCTAAAACTGTCACGTTTAATAGTTCTGTCATAGGGATCATCAACAAAAATAAATTCGTTTAAGACGCCTTACACGTATTTAATAGCAATGTCAACGGACAGTTATTTGTCTATTCGAAAGAGACAGGCTAAGTCGCGGATAAATGGAGAAAACCTCAAGTCCTGCGATATGTGGATTCCAAATCCATTAGTGAAATTCGGATCTTAAGTGGGATTACTTTCAGAATCTTTCGTTCTTCACTCATCAGATTTGAGATTAATTGCTTCTACAAAAACAGAAGTCGTTAGGTACTTATAATGATGAATGAGTATAAGACGAGACTCGTATAATGATATTGACTGTAATATTGTAGTGTTCATAAAAGGATGGTGCGGGTGGCTGGTGTCAGTTTGACGTAACTAAAGTTTGCAACGTGTAATCGATTTTGTAAATATCGAGTATCGATCATCAGGTTTATTACATATCGATTAAAACATGTTCGTAAATTGACAAAGAAAATATTATCTATACAGTTTTCCATACACTAACTTGTAATATTTTTATGTTACATTACCTAAGTGTCTGAATATTTAAAAATAAAAAATCATGTAAAGTATAGTAAGTAAGTTAGTAGGTATAAAAAAGCTCTCGCAGCACTTACATTAAGTATGTTAAACTTCCTCTAGTTTAACATACTTAATACTTACTTACTCCCGCGGTTTTACCCGCACATTTCTAGTTCCCGTGAGAATTAAGGATAAAATTTGGCCTATATGTTATTCGGAAATATAAGCTATATTATTGCGAAGTTTCATTAAAATCCTTTCAGCAGTTTTTGCGTGAAAAAGTAACAAACATCTATCCAGCGATGCCAGTTTATCTTGATCCGTGTTTAGGGCACGAAGCCTAGGTCAAGTAAAAAATAAAATAAATTTTCAAGAAAAAGGAAAAAAGCTCTCCAAGAAATTCAAATTACATAAAGTCATTATGTAAGGTCTATGTGTTTACAGAGAGCTTCCTAAAAATACTTAAACCATCATTGGAAATTATAAATACACATTTTGTATTCAATCTATATAATTTGTGAAATTTAAAGTGCTTTCTCAGCCTGCGGGTGAATAGTCTCGTAACATCCCATTCCTTGCCTTGAATTCAAAATCCATTAATTTAATCCGAGCTGAAAGAGGGACTCATCTAAGAATTCACTCTCTTCCTTAGCTTCGGGCGTCCTAATTACGTTTGATGAAACAAAACAAGTGCTCGTATAAATATAAATAGAATATTTGAATGTCTTGGTTGGTTATTGGTGTTAATTGTTTGTGTTTCCAATGTCTGTAATATGCAGTTTCATTTACACTTAGATAGCTGGATACAGGAGTTTAAGTCGCGTTTCACAAGGCTCTCTTGGCATCCTGAAATAACATAATTATTTTCAAGAATAATATCTACGTGCCCCTATAAGTCTTCATGCCCACTTTAATTTTTATTATGTCTTGCAACATTAATAATACAGTCAGGTTTGTGCTATTGCTACTACTCGACCGATGATTGCTAAAGGTTGCTTTCGGCAAGTACCGGTGAGTTAATGAGCTGTAATAAAATGCAATATGTAAGTATTTTAGGGGTATGGATAAAATAAAACTGTAAACTAATTTATGAATTATTTATTCTTTAACAGCACAAAAGATTTTAGTGACGCCTACGATCAGAGATGTGATTTATTTGAAATACTTCTTAATTAAGTTTAGCCAACATTACCAGTCAATGGAAATGAAATGAACAAATGACGCTTATATTGCCGAATTTGACCGATAGTGGATTTTTGTGGGCCGCGATTCACGCTAAAACACTGAATGTATTAAAATTAAACTTGGCATGTTTGTAGTTCATAATTTGAGGTAGGTATTGCATTGGATAGTTTTTGTCGCGAAAATTAAAGTATGGAATGTCTTTAATTTTTGCAGTAATGTTAATGAAAATTTGTATACGAATTACTGAATAAATATGTTATTTCAAAATTTCATCCCTATTGGGGTAGGAACTACTGATTATACTACACCAACAATCAATTTTTTTGTCAATTTGTTTGTTGAATCTCTGAAACAGCTGGACCTATTTAGATGAGTCTTTCGACACTTATTTACTAATGTTATAAGTAACTTAGGGTAATCTTATTTTAGTAATGTTATAAGTGACTATTCTAAAATAAATAAAAATATCATACGATTTGGTCAAAAGATATTTTATTTTGAAAAATCATTTTGAAAATACCTATTTTGCATTTTGCATTTGAAATAGTAAATCTGAAAGTATTTTGCATTTTGTATTTAAATGCTTTTATGGAACCATTTTGTACATCTCTGCCTACGATGCAGTAGAATAATCTAGTGCTCTAAGTATGTACGAGAAAATATAGAATAGAGTAATTAATTTGCAGTAAAAGATACTATGCCAAACTGTATACGGTACGGTACAGTAGGTAGATGCAACCTTTACCTTTTAAAGATATATTCAAAAACTAGAAGACGCTCGCGACTTCGCTCGCGAGATAAAAGTGTATGCTATCTTCTAAAATCATCAAAACAAAAAATCCTTAACTTAAAAAACATGGCAAATTGGATTTTATTGTAGTCCAAATGAAGAGGAACAATTCGTCGATACAGTATTTTGTTATATCTTAAAAGCATTAGGCAGCGATTTTAATTAGAAGTCCTAGTCGTGCGACCCACTATTACTGTCATATTTGAGTGAATTTAAACAAAACCTTAACGAATTGTACACTAAGATCTTCCACAGGATTACTCTATCCATTAGTGAAAACCGAAAATGTCTTTGAGTTTATGGCGACCAGACACACAGGCAGTCAAAGTAATTGTCCGTTTACCCGAGAACATTTATTTACATTTGATTATTCATTTCCGTGTCGATCTACGAGTGCTAGGAGTTACGGGGCAATAAAACGATTCCGCTGCGTAATGCGATTTCTAACTAAAAGGATTACCTTTTAATACATATTAGAATAGATCATTCATGCCATTTACTTAGTCTTTGACCAACATCGCTATAAATCAATACCGAGTTTCAATGTCATTCTATCAATAGATAGAGATTTTAGATTGAACAAGTACGTTGATGACCTTACTTTAGAAATTTTTAAACCATACAAGTATGTTTTGATTTTAAGATCGAATTGTTTGATTAAAATTTATTTGTTTTTTTAGTTTGTACTAATTTTGAACGTTTTTGACGGCTTCCGTAGTGTAAGTAAGTGCAGTGGTAGGTATGTGCAGTGGATTTATAAGACAGAAGTCCTGGGTTCGATTCCCGGCTAGACCGATTAAGATTTTCTAAATTGGTCCAGATCTGGCTGGTGGGAGGCTTCGGCCGTGTTACGTTAAGTTACCACCCTACCACAAAGATGTACCGCCAAGCGATTGAGCGTTACCGTACGTACGCAATTCATTCTACTCCTAACAAGTTAGCCCGCTTCCATCTTATATTTCATCATCACTTACCAACTGGTGTAAATGCAAACAAGAGCTAAATTATAAACAATAAAACACGTCTCGTTTGGTTCACGGTATCATGCAAGTGTTCTTCGACTATATTACCTAAGATATTATGCCTATAGGCTGCAAAGATATGGGTAGGAGGAAAGAACGGTAAATATTTTCATACGAAATATCATATCATATACGTATAACTAGATGTTGCCCGCGGTTTCACTTGCTTAATTCCCGTTTCCGTTAAAAATTCTTTGTTGTATTATGTAAAGTTGTATTATTAAAAAGTTTCATAAAAATGGATATTTTTTCGTGAAAAAATAAATAATAAACATCCATTTATACTTACAAATTTTCGCGTTTATAATATTGATAGGACACAGATTTTACGTAAGTATCATTTATTTCTGTTATACACAAATATCCCCTGCAGTTAAGTTGTAAAGTACTACGCCAAGTTTAATTCTATCACCATGTTAGTGTTGCAATGTTTAACATGAGGCTTAGTTTGTATCTATGCCGCAGGGTGACGATACACATTAGCGTAAGAAGTGTCAGTTGCATGCGCTGTGTGCTTACTTCTAAGCAATCGCTTTTCACTTAACATCGGGCCGCCTATTTGCCGTCTCATAAATTACTACCATACGTATAGACATATTATGAAACAAAGCCTCTCACCGCGTATGTCTGTCGGTCTGTTGCCGATAAACTCAAAGATTACTAGACGGATTTTCGTCCAGTTTTCATCAATAGATAGGGGATACCTGAAGAAGATACACATATAATTCTTGTGGTGTTCTTAGAACTTTCTAATACAGTATTTTCCTCACGGGCGAATGCGAGGGCGTTTGCTAGTGTAACTATAAAAAAGAATCCTATCGGTAAGGCACTATTTTGCGATAGTCATAGAGACGCGGGTTCATATCCAGTCGGTTCTGCTTTTTTAAACTATGTTTATTAAAAAAAAACAATTAATAAGAAAGAAAATTATAATTAAAATTCAAAATATAGCTAAACAACAAGCCCCAAACGTAATATCACGCTTAATATACAAGTGAAGTTGTTTCTAACAAATTATTTTGTTGTCGTAGAAATGAACAAATTTCTGTGAAATTCTCGGGAATTTTGCGTCGTTCCTCTTATTAACCTTTCATTACGTCCAGTCAGTTCACGGAGTGTCCCCGAAGATTTAGGTACAATCTTACCTAATTAAAGCTTACCTTGTATAATCTTAACTAGAATACCGGAAAGTGTGGCAATTTATTTACAGGCATATATCTTTCTAAATAGCATAAGACACACCAGCTTTTGAGGCCCGTCTGATTAAGTGGTTATTTTTCTAATGATTTTTATTTTAGCAAATTTTTAACAAAAGCTAAGTACTGGTAGAGGTACAAATCTTTATCTACCTGGATAAAAGGCGGATATGTTAATGATGCCTAAATAGGTAGGTACTTCAAAAATAGTTTTCTTAAACAACTTAATCATAAAAACAGGGCTATGTTCTGTGCGCATACCAAATATAGAAAACGCCCGCTAAGTTTTACCAAATGACCAAACTAGTAAAACAATATTGTATCTATCCTTACCAGGCGAAACATTGTACGTATGGTTGGATGAATATTTACTCTTTCACGTAAAAACTACTTAATGAATTTTGATGACACTTCACCATAATATAGTTTACATATCAGATTAACGCATGTCCACATTTTACCCCGAAATTTCCACGGAAATGAGAACACGTGTGAAACCACGGGCGTTCTCTAGTTAATTATATTTTACTTCAAACAATTGTTAAACTCATGTTTAATATAATATTATGTGTTTTGAGTTTCGGATTAACACATTTACACTCGGAACGAGGCTTTACTGGTCTTATGAAAAAATCAAAAAATAAGATTTTTCTCATGAAAATTCTCAGTGGATTTAGGAAAATGGTTGTGTTACACGCCTGAGCTTCGGAGAGTGCTTTGGGTTGTCAATTTTACCCTTGATCCCTATCCGTCCGGGTCGGATTACGTTCCGTCGGCTATGAAAATTGACATAATACATAGAGCACGTTGTCCAACTTGTATATATCTTACTCATATGAATATGGAACTATGGATCGATATTTAGGTGGATGGTTTATTCTGAAACCCGCAAATACGAGTACTATTGGACGGATGAAGTTTGGTATGGAGACAGTTTATAGTCTGGATGAGGACAGAGATTTTTTTATACCGAAAAACCAGTCTAATTTTGACTAAGATCGTAAATTGTGATTGTTTTAAGGGAAAGTCTACTATAATTTTGTGTTAGATTATAATTGTGTAGTTTTGTATAAGAATACATCAATTAATAGAGTGATTATTTATAGGATAGATGTTAATAGGTGACTACTTATACTGTAACGTTGGACAATAATTTTTAATAAGTTTCCAAAAGGTAGTTGATTACATTGAAAATGATACTATATGAGAAGGTAAGCCTCGTCTAATATAGATAGATTTTTGATTGATTTTTCAGTTAGTGGCTTCTCAACATCAATAATTTCTATTTTAGTGATCCAAATTCATGCTAAAAAATCTTTGGAGGGTTTTTAATTGTTGAAATGATTCTCTCCCTAAAATATTGTTTAGCTTGAATCAATATTTTAATCTGGATAAAATGATTACCAAATAAAATAAATCGTGCGATCTAGGCATCGACAGAATAAACATAAACAAAAAAAGACGTGTGGCACTCGGAGACTGCCGCGGTAAAGCTATTGCATAGCATTTTTTATCAACTGTGTTTACCTACCGATGTCATCGGGACCGTGGCCTAGCGGTAAGGCGCTCTAAAAATAAAAATAAAAATTGCGGAACCGACGGGATCCGAACCCGTGTCTCACTGGCAATCCAGGCATTTAGAGCGCCTTACCGCTAAGCCACGTTCCCCGATGACATCGTTGCCGAAATTGTGCTTTTTACACGCTTTTTATTAGCTTCACTTGTATGTCAGTTTGTCAGTATATCAGTATGTAACTCTCCGTGGGTAATCTGCGCGCCTGCGGCCTTCCTTGGTTCTGGTAGCCGTTTCTCAGGCTCCCTCTCCGAAATTGAACTCTGATTTCCCGTATTTATAATATTTATAAATAATTATGATATTATGTTTTGATACTCAGGGGGTGTTAGGTTTTTTCGTTACGGAATTTCTGTATTCGGTCTCCACGCTCAAGGCCTGCGATAAAAGCTATACAATAGCTTAAAAACCCATACGTGAAAGCAGACTGTTATGTATGTCCTTTTCTCTCAAAAACAAAAATGTAGTCAGATTTTCAAGAATTTAATTTAATTTGTTTACTTTAATTTTAATTGCTCAATACGATTGAACAGGCGCAGGCGCCCGGTAGTCTAAGAATGAGGCCACAAACACAACCGGGTATTCTTTGTGTTATCACCATCGTACAGTGTTATGTTTACCATCGTCGTTTCGTTATTTATTAGCAAAGTAAACATTCATTTTATCGCCTCCACTGATGGCCCTAGATTAATTGCTGGTGATATTGCGTCACCGCGCCGTTTGAGTAATTACTGATATATATGACAATAGTTATTGGTCGACTTTATGTGGTAAGACAATGTTAATGTTTTTATAAGAGCCATTTTTTTACGTGAATCCGTCTTTAACCTTTTAGCACCTCTAGCATCTGCTATCGGTCCTTGGAGGGTACCGGCCTCCCCTCCAAGTTCTTCCCGTGTAAGAGATATCTTAAAGCCTGTAAGACGTCGCTAACAAGACGAGAACTTTGAGCTTTATACCCAAAGCCGCTTCCGTGTGTTTTGGTTTTATGATGATAATTTATGTTTCTATGGTGATCAGTCTCTATCTAATACCTTTAAAGGAGCAATATAGCACCATCAATTTTCATAAAATTTTGAAATTTTGTAAGCAGGGTTTATTAGTGTTTACAGTTTGCACTAAAGTTAACAATAGATGGCCTGTGTTGTAGTTTATAACTAAATCATAATTATCAGTCTCTTAATGGCCTAGTACAGGGCTAGGCTTCCCTCCTTATGGCAGAGGGGGGAATATGGAACATAGACCCACCATGCTGCCCCGATGTGGGTTGACGGGCTTGCATTTAAATATAATTTCCAAAATAAATAACGAGCCAAGCTTGGTCAATCAGGTACTTGTAAATGAGAGTGATCAGGACCGATGGTTCAAGAACGCGATATATTTTCCAAAGCACATGGATAGAAAACTTATTCCGAACGGCTGTACCAATTTTATTAAAAGAGATAAACTCATTAACGTGTAGAAATAGCACGTATTTACGTAAAAGACACGATATTATCTGCGACACAGTTATAATTCCTCTTTTTCGTTATCAACTAACGCGGCAACCATTACAAATGGCATCGATTTAAGCGCCGCAAGAAAATGCAATCTCAGCTCATTTTGTTGAAAAATTTGTGCTGCTGCTGAAAAATTGGAACCTATTCTTTAATTTTATTTTAGAAGTCTATGTCAGTTAACATTAGATATGCAACTAAGATTAAAATTAGATGACCTCTTATTAATAAAACGTGAGTTAAAACGTAGATGTATGGAATATTATTTATTTATTTATTATTATTATAGCTAGAGAAATTGGACACTTAATAAAATTATATTCAAAATTATTATTTTGTTACAGTAGTCAGGCAAAGTAACGGGAAATTTTATAATTAAACGAATCCGTAAGTAAATATATTGTAGAGCCGCTTGCCTTACCACAGGGCAAGCCGTGTTTAATTTTAAGGGCACTGTTGTTTCTAATAGCGTTTTATCAATAGGTACTTAGGGTTTTTAAATGCTCGAGTGTTTTCATCGTCCATTGATTAGAGTATATCTGGCTTCGGATCACGAGATCCTGATTTTGACTCCTGGGTCGGGCTATGGAGTTTTTTTTAAGTTTTTTTTTAAGTTTTCCTTTCTTCCAAGAAATTCTAAGTAAAAATTCTTAGTCCGATGTTGGCAAGTTAGTGGTGTTACATCCTCGTCCATCGGAGAACACGTAAAGCCGTTGGCTCGGTAGGTTCAGGTATCAGAGCATTCTGATAGTAATAGTTACAAAATCAAACATTATACAAGCAGCCCGCGTTGTAGCAGCGTGGTGGGCTTAACCTCCATGTCTTGATAATGATAAGGAAGATGAGGAGAAGAAAGAAGAACTTTAATCAAAATGAAGTAGTATCGTTCCCGTAGCATAAAGAAATCTTCTTATTTAATAACATTAGTAACGTTACTGCTTTAACGCGAGTGAAGCCACAGTAAGTTAAAGTTAAGTAATTACTAGCTATATTAAATTATTTTTATAGCCACGTTTAATATAGGCATATAAAATAAAGGCTCACCCTAAGCGAATATAACGACGTAATAATAATATACTAAGATAATATTATTGTAGCTATGATTGAAATATGCCCAGTGAACAAGGTTTAGTCCCGTAGCAATTTGGGAAGTTTAGGGAAAGTTCTGAAGATCATTTTGAGGTCGAGGGCCGGAGCCTATGAATTTCTTAAGGGCCTTCATAGGTACTCATGAACCCTCAAGAATTCATTTCGGTATGATTGCGAATAACGTAGCAAGGGAATAAATTTAAAATCAAAGACATGCCCAACTTCTCTTGCAAATGAAGTTCTTTTGAGATCGCGTCTTTAAAACTTTGATGCGGTGTGGTTAATATAAACTTCTGATCTTGCGTAATATCGTAATAATGAAAATGGAGGGAAGTACTTTTAGAAAGCAATATTAATAAGTACAAGTCTGTTTATTGTATACTTAGGTACCTACTTGCACCTTTTTACTTTATAAAATATCGTAATTTCTATACGGTGCTTTTTAGGTTTTATGGTTTTTATCTAAACATCAAAAATATCTTGCTGTTGTTACGTTGGTTATTTGATGAAAATGAAAACAAGAACAATAATAAAAACTATATCAATTATAATTAAATAAAACTACTCTACATATTATACTTTTTTATAATATATATATAGTTTTTTTACTGTATATAGTTTTTTTTTATAATATACTAGCAGTCGCAAGCGACTTCGTCCGCAAGAAAACCTCCTAGGTACCCTTTTAATTTTAACCTTCCTATACCCGCGTCAAATACAATAACACATACCCGCGTCGGTCTCTCGGACCGATAGTTCTAACGTTTACTAATTAAATAACTATTATTATAACCACACTAAAATGTAATTCACAATTAAAAGGGACTTTTGCTCAATCAATATAAACGAAATTTCTGGCAATATTAATGTTTATTACTGACTAACAGTCCTTTTATAACAGCCTTTGAAATACTGTACTTATTCTTATAAACTACATAAATTTCAACAAAAAATATCTCTTCTGTAATCAAACCAAAAAAATCTCTTAAATCTTGAAAATAACTAAATAAACAATCATAGGCTATAGATTAAATTTCCTCTGATGGTCCACCATAGCAGTCAGAGCACACCATAATTGCATGTTCCATACAAAAATATTTCTTGCAACTAGTGCAGTTATATCGTGACTTGCAATTTTTTTGGAGCTGCAATAATAGCAACGACCCGTTTTATTATTACTTGTAGTAGTTGTGGATTCAGGATTATCTAATTTACAAATTTCAGCAAGACTTTGTCTTATGAGTCTTGGTAAATGTGTGTTTGTACTACGTCGCCTCAGATGTGGACTTATGAGATCATGATAGAGCTTCCAAAAATGATCTGCGAATGATTTTTTGATGGGATTATTGTGGACATCTATGACGTACGAATTTATTCCTGCCACATTCATTAGACTATAAAAAAACAATGTTTCTAGCACGTCTTCTTACTGTCATTGACGGAGCAGTTTTATTCCATTTTGTTTGATTATCTTTGCCGAGATAGTAGTCACTAATAGTTCTTCGATCCTCTACTTCGCTGTCAAAATCTCCCTCTTATTCAGTATCACTATTTAAGCCTCTATTGATACATGATCCTCGAAATCACTATCGTTTTCGTCATCGTAGTTAGAATCTGAATCATTCTCCTCTAAAATCAATCTTATTCGCTCTTCGTCCATTTTGAGATGAAAATTTAACCTAAAAGTAGTTTAAAAGTATATTATAAAATAATAATCTAATAATAATATAAGAAATCATTAAAATTATAGGACTAATTAAACTCAGCGCTTACCTAAAATTGTAACGGCTATACCCGCATCGGTCTCCTGGACCAACCAGTGTCGTGTACTGGCACACGTGTTATCCGTGCAAGTGCTTGCACCACACAAAATAGACGCCGGCGACGATTCGCGCAGCTAGCAGTGAGCCCAATGTGCTAACATTTTCCGTTAAGAAGACAAAGACGCAAACTGAAAATGTCGGTCTGACAGACCAATACGCGGGTATAGGAAGGTTAAAGACAGACTTTCTTATAAAATTTGCTCTTTTCCCGCTCTTTTTAATTTTTTTATAGTTTCCCGTGAAGCAATATCCTCCATCCCGTCCCGTGTACTAAAGATCTACATTTTTGTAAAATATTGTACGATATTGCAGTACATTAACATTAAAAATATATATTTATGGCAAGCTTTTGAGTCTAGCTTTTCTAACTAGTGGCGCAGTGGGTAGTAACCCTGCTTCTGCGTCCTAGGCTGTGGGTTCGATTCCCACATCTGGAGAAATGTTTGTGTGATGAGCATGGATGTTTTCCAGTGTCTGGATATTTATCTATATATTATAAGTATTTATGTATAATATATATAAAAATATTCATCAGTTATCATAGTACCCATAACACAGGCTACCTACGCTTACTTGGGGACTATATAGCGATGTGTGTAATTGCCCTATAATATTTATTTATTCAATATTTAGCTTTCGTAATAAACAAAATAATTTACAATCCGACATGCAGATCTAAAGATAAACCAACTTTTTCGTATGTTATATAAATATGGTCTGCCATGGAAAAGATCAAAGTACTGTAAAAGGCAAATCTTATCTCTATAATATCCTTGTGATTATTAAGCAATTTAATTTGATAAGGATTTAAGTTTAGTTGTATAAATAATGGCGTAAACTTAAGCATATGAATTAAATGATTTATTACAGAGTCGCACTTTTTAGAAATTTTGTAATATCTCCGAAACTATATGACTTATTAACATACTGTAAAAAGCAAATCTTATCTCTATAATATCCTTGCGATTATAAAATAATTTATTTTGATAAGGATTTAAGTTTAGTTGTATAAATAATGACGTAAAGGTAAGCATATGAATAAAATGATTTTTTAAAACACAAAAAGTTATATATCTGCCAAAATATAAAAGATAGATATATGCTATCGCAGACTTTTTTGTAGAACTTTTAAAGATACATAAAGTTTTCCTACAATGTTAAATTAAATAAATAAAGCTAAATTAAATAAATTTCACGGTCCGACTCGTGCGACAAAAACTGTGATAATTCGGGTAATATATATAATAAAAATATAAAATAAAACCTATAACACTCACCGATAACGTGGCATTCTACTGGCGAAAGAATTTTTAAAATCGGATCAGTAGTTCCGAAGATTAGCCCCGACAGAACTTTATTTACAAACTTACAAACATACAAATTTACAAACTAAACCTATTTACAATATTAGTATAGATATACTCGTAGATAGGCCAGCGCCTCGACAACGATCACGCCTGATGGTAAGCGAAGATGCAGCCTACGGTGAAAGTTGTCTAGAAGGTGCCTATTCACTCTTGACTTGAAGATACCCACATTGTAGGTGGTAGGGAAAACGTGAGCTGGAAGGGCATTCCATATTTTCGCAGTTCGAATCAGGAACGAGGAACCAAAACGTTTTGTATGCGTCCATGGAATATCGACTACATATGGATGCAGACTACTAAGATGCCTAGCAGTTCTATGGTAAAAGAGCGAGGGGGGAACTAGATCAAAAAGTTCCTGTGCACACTCTTCAAAATATATTCTGTAGAAAACCGACAGACAGGCAACTTTTCGGTGATGATCAAGTGTTTGCAGTTTTGCATTGCATATAGTATTAAGTATCTCCAATTTTTGACTTTATGTTAATTAAGTTCAATATAATACGATTATTATTTTTTAGTAGAGGATATCCGTGGTATTACCTGCTTAGTTCTAGTTCTCGTGGGGATTCCGGGATATGGAAGCTATATTTTTGTGAAAATGCATCAGGTGTTTTTGAGTGAAAGAGTAACAACCATCAATCCATACATAAAAACTTTCGTCTTTTTAATATTAGTAAGTAATTATTATCATTTATTTTATCACTGCAGCAAAAGAAATGCAGTTGTTAGGTCAGGAAGGTATTTTTTTCGTTCATCTGCGGTTTGCACCCAGAGATTAAATTTTAATTAAATACCCACTGTAAAGAATTCTAATGCTAGGTTAGGTTGAAGTTATTTTTTTGGTTTGCAGTTTGAACACACTAGCAATGCACTACAAAGATTTTTCTGCTGTTCTGTTAGGTTGCAGTTATTCTTTTACTTTGGACCCAGAAACGCTTTACTGGCAATGTTCTTTTTTCAAAGTGCATACCTACTTCCTCAGTGCAACATTTCCGTCTCGTTCCGAGCGACTTTGATCGAGTGCTCTATTTAGGTGGCACTAAAATGCTTCGACCGTCGGATACTTAGCCCCCTCTTTGTTTCCATATCGTATAACAGCCTCTGCGGAGATATGCCTTGATAGAGCTTTTAAACGGAGAAAACACTTCTTACATAATATAAATCCTCCTACCTTCCTTAATATTATTAGGTACGTTAGGACAATTAAAATATGACTTTTTGTTTAAGACTAACGACTTTTATGTCATAATTCTTGCCCTTCATTACAAATAGACTAATCTATAATTAATTATAAAAAGGGGATCTTTATAATTTATTGAAACTTTATCATATAAGAACCAGCAAAAAATCTGCAGTGGTGTATAAGTTTAGAAGAGTTTTCAGATTTTGCCACTGACATGCTCCCTTTGTGAGCTTATCTTAATTAATTAAGAAGTTCCTTTGACCAACTTCCGGATTACCTAGGTACCTATATCAGTTTAATCGAGCATCTAGAAGTATATAGGAGGTAAGCAGCATAACAGTTGAAATAATAATAATATTATTATATAATAATACTAGCTTTAGCCCGCGACTTCGTCCGCGTGGAATTATTTATTACGGCAGCCTAATTTTTCTAAGCTTTCAATGTCATATTTATTAATATCTAATCAACTGCCTAAGAAATAGGGCTTAAGCTTTCAAAATGACGATATTTTCATACAACATTTCATCCCCCCTTTAACCCCTTACAACCCTTTTTTCGCAATTAAAAGTAGCCTATGTCCTTTTTCAGGCTCTAGACTTACTGTGTACCAAATTTCATTTCAATCGGTTCAGTAGTTGTAGAGTGAAAGCAAGACAGACAGACATAGTTACTTTCGCATTTATAATATTAGTTAGGATTATTATATTATTTAGAAGCCAGTACACATTCTTAACCTTTGATCTTATAATACTTATTTATTTATCTCTTCGATTTCCCATCTTGAACAAATATAATTGCGACATAGTCTGGTATTATTGCTATTTGCTTAAAGCTATTTCCATAACGTATGATAGGAATGCTTGTGTAAATCATCAATGTGCCCTGACCACAAACGAGGCACGCCTGACCGCAGTGTGAATTATTTTATAACCTTAGCAATCCAATGTATAACCATTTCATTGTTGAAACCTTTGTATCCACGTTGATTTAATCTCATCTCGTAAATACAATCGAACGAGGCCATTTGCAGTTGAACCTCAAACATCTGTCAGAGAAGAGTAAATATTTACGTCGAGCCGTTTGATCGATCTGAGTGATGTCTCTTGTTACGCGAAAGTGTTTGTTCATTACATTTCGTTGAAAGAAGGAAAAACTAAGCATCGTTACGCCATATTGTATTCCAGGCCTTAGTTTATTAGTCGTTTGTAAGTACTAGATACTATTAGTTAGTGATAAGTAGATGGGGCCATATTTGTTTTGAGATTTTGATTTTTTTTCACGTCAAATTAGCCCTTGACTGACAATACCTGTTGGTAAATGATGACGCAATCTAAAAAAGAAGCAGGATGACTTGTTAGAAGTAGGATAATATGTACGTCTCTTCGGTTTCTACACAACATCGTACCGGAACGCGAAATCGCTTAGCGTTACATCTTTGTCGGTAAGGTGTAACCACCGAGTCACGGCCGAGGCGTCCCACCAGCTAAATAGTGAAATAAATTTAAGCTAAAAAGTTTGCTAATTAATAAATATCTACCTGAAGAGATACCTACCTGAAGAGATATCTACCTGAAGAGATACAATGATCATCTTTCGTTATTATTTCACTCGATGAACGACCGATTATTGTAGGAATTTCCAAACAGCATAATTATTCTGTTTCTCTGAAAACTTTGTATTTGAATACAAAAATAACATAATTATTATGTCTTATGTTCGTTCATCGATCTTTCATGTGTCCAAATTACAATATAAAAATAACAAAAAGCAAGCTTTAGCCAAAAACATCTTTTTGAACTTTTCTACTTTTAGAATTTTTTTTAATTCATTCATCCATCAAATCTGATTCATAAACAAATAGAAAGTTAAATCTTAGTTTGCTGTGATAACGTACGTTGAAATAGGAAAACCAACTGGGAAATCCGAGCCAAGGATCGTTATACCGTTAAATAAATACCAGGTGCGCGCTCCCGACCGAGGAGAACCCTGCAAATAGGAGCAAAAACATAGAACAGGGATTGAAGGGTTCGTTATAGAATGCGCGGGAAAGTGGGGCATGTTTCTTTTATCTATGACAAGTTTGTTTGAGCTCATTATGCTGCAAAATCGTGTAACAAGCTCATGGTTGCCCGTATACACTCGAGAATTGTTTTTCTTATCTTAATGTAAAGATTATATCTATGTGAACGATCTTTGAAGAGCATTTTCCATTTTTAGAGTTCCACACCGGTTTACCCTTCGGGACGGAACGTGACCACTATTATTTATTATTAAGACTCCACTGTATTTTTGTCACCAGGCAAACCTTCATGAACCGTGTTAGGTTGGGAGTTGAAATTTTCAAAGATTATAATATTTTTCTGTTGCTGCTGTATTAACCCATATCTATCTACTAAAAAGAGAATAAAAAAAATATTTAAATAGAATTCCAATACAACAGACGTGATTTTTTTGCTATTTTTTACGGAACCCTTCGTGCACGAGACTGAATCGCATGTTTAGAAGATTACAACCTCATCTCTTTACGTTTTGATTGGTATTTTATCAGATATGGACAAGACTTAGGTTCACAGACCTTATTCAGGGCCTTCTAAATAAAAGACAGACTAAAAATCAAATCGTGTGAAATAATTATTCTACATTGGAAGAAGCAACGGAAATATGCAAGTAACGTAGCAAATGGAAAGACGTGGTGTTTATTCGTATGAGAATAAAGCGAGATAGTAGGTACGCATACATTGTTTTGTGTTTTTGTGTAAAATCAAATTTGTTCAGGAGAGACAGTTCTGTTATAACTGAAATCATATTACTTTAGTAAATGTTTGCAAGTGGTTCGCAATAATTAAATTCGTAACCGCCACTTCCACTTTCATTATCTAAGCAAGGAATGTATAAATTTCACTTAGTCTGCAGCCTTGATTACATCAAATTTTTAAATAAAGAATAGATTAAATAACTGATTACTTTTATCCAATGTTATTCAATTTGGAACTAAGGCTGCGTTAAATCTGGTTAAAGCCTCCGCAAGGATTTCCCCAAATGCCTCTTTAAACAATCGCATAGATTACTGTTGATATCCGCAGCTTTCAATTCCCTTAGTGTGATGAAAGTAAAGTGAACCAGCTATTTCGTTTATATTATACTGTTTACTTGATGAGGCCGTATAACTTTATCTTAAAATAATTCCCTAATTGGTTTTAATTCAAAATCAAAGTTATCGACATAGCTTATTTCAAAGCTTATTTCGACGACCTCCGTGGCGCAGTGGTATGCGCGGTGGATTTATAAGACGGAGGTCCTGGGTTCGATTCCCGGCGGGGCAGATTGAGATTTTCCTTAATTTGTCTTGGTCTGGCTGGTGGGAGGCTTTCGCCGTGGCTAGTTACCACCCTACCGACAAAGACGTATCGCCAAGCGATTTAGTGTTCCGGTACGATGTCGTGTAGAAACCGAAATTTCGAAAACGGATTTTCGTCCCATTCCTAACAAGTTAGCCCGCTTCCATCTTAGACTGCATCATCACTTAACATCAGCTGTGATAGCAGTCAAGGGCCAACTTGTAGTCGATAAAAAAAAAAAGCTTAATCATCCGCAAAGCTGAAATAGTTTGTAGAGTCGATAGACGTTATTTTCCCAAGGTGTTTAAATGGCGAACTTATACAGTAAGGTATAGTATTGGTCTATCTACTAAGTGCACTGACGACTGTAAATGCGGCTCAGTATGGTGATTCTTAAATAAACGTTAGTATTGAAGCTGATTGCAGATGACACAATTCTAATAGCAGATAGCTTAAAAGGCTTGCAATCATTGGTTAATGCAGTTTCTTTCGCCAGTAAGTCATACGGCATTAATGTTAACTGCAAAAAGACTAAGTTTATGACTATTAGCAGGAAACCAATACAGTGCACCTCTTTGTGTCTTAATGACAAAAATTTAGAAAGGGTTCAACGATATCGGTACTTAGGATGTATGATTGACGAAACCGGGGATCACAGTCTGGAAGTGCGATGTCGAATTGAACAAGCCAGAAACGCTTTCACTAAGTTAAAAAAAGTCAATGTTGAAGCATGGACACTTACGCAAGAGATGTGTAATAAGCTTGAAGCCAGCTATGTCGGTATATGGGATGCTGTGTATTTCATGAACGCACGCATACCATTGTGCTGAAAAATAAGCCCAAAGAGATTAGGATTCAAAAAAGAAAGCTTGAATAATTGGGTATAATGCGATATGATATGTCCAGCTTATTATCCAAGGTGATTAATGGGAAACGAAGACCGTAAGGTATATCCTGGTCAAGAACTTACGCAGTGGTTTCATTGAGCTCTAAATATGTTTCGGCACAGTATGAGAAGCCATAATGATTGCTAAGATAAACGTCGGAATTGAAGCTGATTGCAAAGCGAATGTAAGTAACATACTTAAAGTGGGATGATCGATAAGATGTTCTACAGGTGTTCCTATGCGTTTTTCCAAGAATCGACGAATGGCTTTGTTTGGATAGACGCATAAATGACATTTAACACGGTACAGCGAGCAGCGGCATGTAAGCGGCTTAAGGCTTAAGGGATTTTTAATTGATCTAGGTCCGGCTGGTAAACGATTCTGCCGTGTCTTGTTACTACCTTGTCGGTAAAAGACGTTCTACCTAGCAATTTAGCGTTCCGGTACTATTTCTTGTAGAAACCGATAAGGGTGTGGATTTGTCCCTATTCCTCAGTAAAAAGCCCACTTCCACCTTGATTACATCATCACTTACCTTAAGATGTGGTTACAGTTAAAGAGTAACTGGTAGTGAAAAGAAAATCTATATTTCATAGATTTTCGACCAAGGATTTGATATCAGAAATCCGCATAGATTGCCACCACTGAGCCAACGAGGTACTTACCCTGCCCTCTGTATTAAGGTTTGTATTTACCTGTATGCTATATACAATAGTGACAACCTTAGCAATATTTACTCAAGGGTAAACTATTCTATTCTGCACAGTTCAAGGGATCTCTATAGTAAAGGAATTTAATATTTCGGGGTAATAAGCAACTATTTTGGGGGCAGAATGAAATCATCTGCTCTATGATTTTGGGTTGGAACCCTTATTGTATAGAAATGTATACTTGGATTGATAGATGTGATGAGAGGATATTGATCTACCTTTATCTTCAGAGTTTTACTAAGATTTGAAGAATAAGAACTAATACCTACTGTATTAATATTTTTTTTTAGTTTCTCCTTTTTTTGAAAATTTCATGGAAGTTGGGGGCCTAAGGTGCTAGAATGCTGGTCCTGCAGCGGAAAGGTCTGTGTTGGTCGACCCCCAGTAGGTGAACTGACGACATCAAACTTGCTGCTTCCCACAGACGGCTCCCTGCGACAAGTGCGACAAGATCGTTGTGTTTGCAAGTCCTTACAAAAGTCCAGCATTGGACTCCATCAGCTGTTAATAATGATTAAATTTACTTATTTTTTTCTTTGAGATTTTGCTGTCTTTTAAGACTAGCTAATAAGCTGGCATTGTACCACATAAACTGATTAATTTTGCTATAATAGAGACTTTTTATTTTTTTTACTATTCCTTTGAATTTTCGATTTTAATATATTTTTATAAATATAATTTCAAAGCTTATTTCGTTTATGGGGCATTAGAGTAAATTTCTTCTTCATCTTCCTTTATTTTATTTTTCATACCTCTTTTATATTAAAGCAAAAATATAAAAAAATAATCAAATGAGGTAAAGTTTTTATCCTAGAATAGTTCTCATTAAAAATACAGAAGTTAGGAAGAAGAAAAAGAAGAGAATTTAATGTTAAAATCTTTTAACTCCTATCAAAACAACGTGCAACAAAGTCAGTCTTCATTAAACCTTCTTAAATATAAATAAAAGAACAAGCAAAGTGCGGCAAAACTTGTCTCTTTCAAAAAGCCACTGACACGACATAATTAAAGTTCTACTTCGTTTGAGTTTTTAAGTTACAACTTTAAAAATGCAATAATAATAAAAACCTACGGCCAATAAACAAAATGTAACTTTTTTTATTAATTAGAAGTTAGTCCTTGACTTCAATCACACTTTATGTTGATTGACGATGCAATGGCAGCGGCCTAATTTGTTAGGAGTTAGATGAAATCCACAACCCTATCTGTTCCTACACGACATCGTACCGGAACGCTTAATCGCTTAGCGGTACGCCTTTGTCGGTAGGGTAGTAACTAGCCACGGCCGAGGCCTCCCACCAGCCAGACCGAGACCAATTCAGAACATCTCAATCTGCCCGGCCGGGAATCGAATCCAGGACCTACGTCTTATCAATCCACCGCGCATACCACTGCGCCACGGAGGCCGTCTTAAACTTAATTGAATAAACATAAACGGTTCATAAATTTAGTTCCTACTAGGAGCCGGATTAAAAATGAGAAGTCTGGAGTTCAATCGTCGTTCGTTGGATTTGACCAGATACGCTATTTCAATGCGAATTGGCAGACTTAGATGGGCTGGGGGTGTTTGACTTCGATCTGACAAATATATGTGTAATATGGTGATTTTCATTTTAAGTTGGCCCTCTTTTGTATTCACTTTGCCAGTAATACTGGTTCAACTCAAAATGTTTCATTAATTAACTCAGCACTAACTATCAAAATGGTGACAACTCGAAATAATGCTCCATCAAATTTCAACAATATGGGTGTAACCCAAAATAACTCTAATTTGTTTAAGCCCGGTACGTGCATTCCACTTGTAAATTTGGTCCCAACTGGCGTTGTCGCTGTTTTGGTTGCGAGGGGGGATTGGTTTCGCTCGTTCAACAATATAGGTATACAGCGATCTAGACATCTAGCGGCGAATATTGGTAATAGTTTTGAATCTGATTTATTGGTCGATAGGTATTGAAATGACAAATTCAAAGGTGTTCATAACTCAAAAATCAAGAATTTTGAGTTAGTTCCCTTTAGATCTAGGGGTGCAATATGTATATAATACATCGTTACAGGTAAATGTAAATAACATCTAGAAACGTACCGATGTATTTCGATCCCGTTTACAAAATAGGTACTGTGCATAAAATAATTTTCTAAATTAAAAATCCTTACTAAATATTAAAATTATTATTGTAAGCATGCATGACCCTAAATGCATACTGCATGCATACAAACATAACTACGAGGGCGTTAGCCAGGTAAGTAACTTTCTTGAAGTCCTCATATCTTCTTCAGGATTCTACCTAAGCTTATTTTTTTAGGCATGTATTCTCTCTCCGTATCTCTCTGGTTGAGGGCTTGAAATGAGGGTAGTTAACTTACACGTTGTATAAGCAGGTAGCACTGATTGACTTATGACTTATCACGAGATCACCGCGATAAACCACACAAACAGGGCATAGCTTGTACCATATATATAAACAAACAACGAAGTAATTTTTAAAAGTTTCTTATTCTGTGTAATAAAGTCAGACACGCCGTTGGAGTTTTATTTTGGAATATAAACTTACAACTAAGTAAATTCTCTCTTTAATAATTTATAAAACCGTAGGTATTGCATAAGTTAAATCAAGATTTCAGCTGCACGCTGAGTCACTAAGTGGATTATTTCCACGAAAATCCTACTTAAGCTGCCTTTGGAACTAATTAGTAACTTTATCTAAAGTACCTATTACTTTATAGTCAAAACGGTTAGCAGTTGCAGTCTGATTTGTAGCTATCTTCAAAGCGCAAGCAATCATAAAATTGGTGACTTTATTTTTGAAATTTCGGGCACGTGCATATCGAAATCCCACATATGTACCTAACGTAAAAATTCAACAGTTTTGAAATTCATACAATACAGGTAGCATCGAATGTTGTTTTACATTAAATCAAATCAAATTATATTATGTAATGTAAAGTATTTTAAGCAACCTTCTGGTTAAAAAGACAAGCTAAAAACTGTAATGTAGCATTGTATATGACGGCGCCTGCGTCATCGTACGCGACTAGAAAGAAGTCTGTGAACTGCACGTGCACCAGCTACGCGCTCTTGCGGCGACGCATCGTTCGATACCCCCACTCACCCCACTACTTGAGTTATTCTAACTTGTATAAAAGGAGCGGGTCTACAACTGGTGGACAGTCTAGGCTCTGGCGTGGCGCGGTGCAGACGTTGTACTTTGCTTATCGCTTAACCTAGACAACTCGGATAATTAATTTGTGCAAACGAATTAATTATTACTCTTAGCTTGAGTCGCGGTGTCTTAGGGTTGCATTAATTAATACGAGACGTTACGCATCATTGTAATACCATAATTTGCCAGTAGTAATTCACTGTTAATTAAGTTGCTGTTAATTATTCCTTCAGTTATCTATTTGTGGTTTAGTTATAATTACACTAAATACAAAGGCTTACCCTATTATTTTATTCACTATGTCTGACCCTCTTTCGACATATATATAAACCTTGGTTAGTTCCGAACTGGGACTAAGTTTTTGAAATGTAATTGCTGCAGTCCCCTTAATGTTTGAACTACAGTAGACTGCTGATTTATCTAATGCAAATGAATGTACATCATACTTAACACTAGAATAATGCCCGTGCTAGTCAAAGCTTCAAATATTTGAACACTTGAATGAAGTTGTCCGGCATGGGAATCTTTGTAAAAATATTTTTTTTTTATCGACTACATGTTGGCCCTTGACTACTATCACACCTGATAAGTTAAGTGAAGATTCAGTCTAAGACGGAAGCGGACTAATTTGTTAGGAGTAGAATGAAAATCCCCTTTCAGTTTCTACACGACATCGTACCGGAACGCTAAATCGCTTGACGGTACGTCTTTGTCGGTAGGGTGTTAACTAGCCACGGCGAAAGCCTCCCACCAGCCAGACCAAGACAAATTAAGAAATATCTCAATCTGCTCCGCCAGGAATCGAACCCAGGACCTCCGTCATATAAATTCACCGCGCATACCACTGCGCCACGGAGGCCGTCGAACTATACAAAGAAATGCACTTTGCCATCATGACATCTGGAATATTGCTTCAATAACTGTTAAAACAAGTGTACCAACTTCGTCACTTAACAATGTTCAATTGTTTGAAGTCATGTGAGGTACGGGCAAAAGAGTCGTACCCTTCTCCAACCATTATTTCACCTGACAGTAAATATAGCTCTGGTCTGAACATGCTTGCTTGGAAAATACCAATCTTCTCTTGTCTAATTGTACAAACCATCCCACTCGAAAATCTGATAAAATCTAAGACGTAGGTATACTACGACCCCGAGACCATCTTTCTCAATAGGTACATGCGGTTCATCGGGAGTGCTCTTAACAAATCCGTTTTCCAAATAGGTCGGTGCGGTGGGAGTACGTAGTTGTAATAAATTGTGTTACTTCGTGCCGGCTGCGGCGCATTGATTTCGGATCTCCCGGTGACGGTGGGTACATACTAACAAAACGTTGAACAAGATTCCAGAAACACCACTTCACTTTATTTCTAACGGTTAAGATTTAAGGCCTTAAGGTTGACAAAAATCGCAGACATATTCTCTGAACGAATTTTCCTTAAAACTTTTAAATTCATGCTAGAAAATTAAAAGAAATTCAACCATTCCAGAAAACATTTAGACTAAACAAAGACCACTAAGTTGATTCTGCTAATTGTTGTTAATTCTTACAATCTGCTTTCCTAACTTGTGATGCAGCAATTGCGATAAATAAGTTTGAATTTAATTTATATAATAAGTAGTGTTGCGATTTATTTGTACAAAAAGTAGTTTTATCTAGTTATCTTAGAGGAAGTCTCGTTTAGTTCAAATCCAAGATTTCCATTTTGATTTTCCCAAAAATGTGAAGAATTGTTTTATTCAATAAACTAATGATAATAATAAATATTCATGTGGTGACGATAAACTGATGAAAGCCGAAAAGGAAAATGTATCAAAATACTTGGACCTTGCTCATGAGATTACCGCCATTTGGAATGTTGAGTCGACGATTATTGTTCCTATACTCGTTTCAGTTTATGGTCTTATTGCGTAAAGTTTCGACCAACATCTTAAGAAGCTTACAGTTGGATCAAGGGTCGGATACAGAAGGCGGTGATTCTTGAGACGGTGCTTATTGTGAGTAGGTTCCTCACTCTGGAGTCCTGACCGCCAGTTGCTTGGGTCCTCAAAGGCCCCGCAAGTGGAGGAGCAAATTTTTTTTTAATAGTGTTTTATATGTTTTTGTATGACATTGTTAAAAATTTAATAAAAATTGTAAATGAATATATGATAGTTTAAATTAGTGTGTTATATTCATATGGGACCCAACTAGAAATACTATACTAACAATCAATTAATTCATCGCCCGCGTCGCATAATGTTAGTATGGCGCTGTCTTAAGTTGTATTCTGTATAAGTCTTACACGATGTTTTCAAGATGGAGTTTTATTATTATTTTATTCTTCTACTAAACAGAGAGTAAGTAGATTGAAGTGAAACATTTCAAGAATTAGAGTTGAAAAATTATAAGTTTTTAAATATACTAACAATGCTGTTTCCAGTATGACGAAAAATAACAAGATCTAAATAAATTGTCGAATCATTTGTCTAATGATAAAAAATCAAATAGGTATTCCAAAACTATCCTGTGAAATAGCAATAAGGATCGTAAGCATTTTGTACGCATCTAAGTTTCAGTTTGTTAATGAATCAAACAAAAATCTTTTCAGTTTTTTACACCTGTTTTAGAACACGCCCAAGAGCTTACAGCTAGTACTATTATGTATTTTTTGGACTCATAAAGTATAGGACAAAGCCCTAATTTTGTCCCAGCTTTATGTTAAACCATTCGTTCGGTACGTCTCATTTGCTCGTACATGTGTACGTAATTTGATATTTGTAAGTGAACCTAATCCTGTTTAGATAACAAGGAATAAATAAAATAATTCTCGTATTGATATTATATTTGTTATTATGTTACATACCTACATTGTCATTAATTTATAGTTACTATTACGATTCTTACAAGGTAGGCATCTATGCTGTTGTGCTATGACAAATTTCCAAATTTCCAAGAATTTTTTTGTAATACAAAGAATTTCTTTAATTATAAGACCTCATTTATTCGTAAATATATTCTCTCAATAATAACATTAAATCCTTATAATAAAATAATACATGAAGCTAACCGTGGATCAGACTTCAGGCTTTATTTTAATTTTACCGAAGGATGAAGTGCTTCGCTAGAAATGCAATAAAACCTTGATCTTATATATTAAACAAAATAGTGATCTAATAATGAAATAAAGACGTAAGTTAACATACTTCGTTATATAACCCTACATGCAGTCATCACATATTCTCGTTGAAAGCCGACGGAGGCTATACTTCATTTATTTGTGAAAAAAGCGTTCCATAAATTCGCGTCCGCGTTCAAGTGAAAATTGCAAGCAATTGATCAGCGATGCACAGCTGCATTGCTTTTAGCAAATTGCTTTGTCCAATGCGGCTCCGAGGTAAATGGATCTATTTATTGCATGACGATTCTTGAACTTATAGTGAACAGTTTCTTACAGTGCTTATATTCTCATTAACTCGTTTCTTTGGATGACTGTTATCTCACTCTATTCTTATATACATAAACTTAGACACAGAAATCTATATTATAAGCTGTAGGGCGTTGAGTGTGGACCATACCACCTTAGAGCCGAAATCGGCAATGCTAGTCTCGACTTCGTTTCTATTGGTCTCTATCTATAGTATTGTATTAGATAGAGTGAGATAGAGATGGAATCGAAACTTGCATATTTTAATTTATTTTCTGAATTGATTTGCTAAACTCTAGCTCGAGAGTGCGAGACCTCGTCTCTATATTATCTAACTATACTAAAGCCAAACTCGATTGAGAATGCTTGTCAACAAACAAATTTAAAATTAAGGTAGAAAATGCAACACATTTAATGCCTAATAAATTTAAAATTATGTTTTGTTGTTTTAAAAAATGTTATTTAGAAGAGATTTAGAATAAGATATTGAGTACATTAATTAATTTTAAGCTTAATAGTCTAAGTTATTGTCATGAAATCGTCATTAATTCGTCGCTAATTAAAAAAATAGGTGTAAAATGGCTAGTGATTTCTACCTTCATTTACATTAGTTTGTTGACATGCATTCTCAATCGAGTTTGACTTTAGTATAGCATCTAATTATCTATCTATATAGCATATAATTATATACAGAGATAGAGTCGTCTCTATCACGTCGGGACTCGCTTTGTTGAATTTAGTTACAGAATCTTTCTAACTATATGCTATATAATATCTAATTATCTATCTATAAAGCATATAGTTAGATAAATACAGAGATAAAGTCGTCTATATCTCGTCAAGACTCGCACTGTCAAATTTAGTCACAGTCACGGTATGGTGGATTTTACAATATAAATAAGCGTAGAAAGTATTTTGATAGTTTCCCGGAAAAACAAATTTTGATGTTCTGATTGGATTAATATATGGCTAAATATTGGGAGCGGGTAGATAGTTCCTGTTTAGCTGGCATAAGCGAAACTTACTAGTATATAGTACTATAGTGTTAGCCAGTTAGTACTACAGTGTTACTTTCTGTTAGTTTCCTTAGCTTCATTAAGGGAGTATCAAAGAAATTTATAGATGCCACGGTGGCAGTATGAGAGAAGTTGGCTCGTAATGTGTAGGAAGTAAATCATAGGGTGTTAGTCGAATTGAGCGCGCTGAGTTATTGCGCTGCTCGACAAATTGATATTATTATGATATAATGGTGAATCTATCTTTAGGGCGATAAATTTTATGGAGAGAGAAATGTTTTTTTTTAATTATTTTATTCCTGCGATTTAATCCACGTTGTTCCCGTTCCATAAGAAATATCGGGATCAAAAGTAGCTTATGCTTAATATAGGGTATAATCTATCTCCATTCCAAAATTTCAACCATATTAAGTCAACAGTTTAAGCGTAAAAAAATTTCAAACATATGTACACGTACTCACAGAAACTGTCACTTTCATTATATTTTGACGTGACATTATAGTCTAAGCTAACACGCTAATTTAGAAGGTACATTGATTGATATTTATATATATCGTTGTACCGAAATGCTAAATCTCTTGGCGGTGGCAACTTGCCACGACCGTCGTGATATTTTTTGTATGGTAAATTATTTTGTAGGTTAACACTGAACTAGACTCCTCCCAAATAATTACTATCTCCCAAATAATAACTTCGTCTCAAATGCGGAAGTTCTTGTACGAGCCAAATGCAAACGCCAGCTGATGACAGCTATAATGAAAAGAAAAGTTGTGTTTTTCGGGCATTTACAAAGAGGATCCCTCTACGAATTTCCAAGCTTGATTCTAGAAGGCAAGATACCCGGAAAACGTGCTCCTGGAAGACTGCGAAGAAAGTGGTTTGATGATGAGTGGACCAAGCTTAGCTACACGAAGCTTAAAGCTGTTTCGCAGGACCGGAAGAATTTTCTCCACCTGACTGCCCAACTTCACTTTGAAGAAGGCACCTGATGATGATGAAATAATACTCTTCAATCTAAGATTACCTACATATTTCCTTAAAACGAAATTACAGTAACAATTGATGATAAAAATAAATTTTATTATCATTTGGCGCCATCCTCGGAAATAAAACAAATGTAAATTACTATTTAAAGGGTAGGTCCTAACCAATGTATATTATAATAGATCTGTCGTAGCTTTTACATAAGCTTTTTGTTATACAAGGACGTAGCATGATATATGGCAATGTCCCAAGCCGCTGCGTGTAGTTTTATCTATTTACTTGGACTATTATCTATTAGGTGGTAGCGTGATGGCTCCTAATAAACATAAGGAACCAAGGCTGCCCTTTGCATATTTCTCGTACCCTTCTCCTTTCTACCATATAGTAAAAGCCTGTTTATTATTAAACGACTTGTTTTCCCTGTCGTTCTAAATAAGCATAAAATATAAAAAAAAATTAAATAAAAACTTGATAGATATGGTTAAGTAAATTAAAGTAATAAATGACTCACTTATTTTTTACTTTTTAGTGCGTTTTGAAGTTGATTTAATTTTTTTTATTTCATACTTTTTAGTGAGTTATCGACAGAAACATACAGAACATACGTAAAACCTACTCGTTCTAAACCATAAGTACCAATATTTTCCACCCTTAATGACAGTCACAGCCCATCTAAATGTAAAGTTCCTATCGAGACAAATTAATCAAGCCCACCAAAAGGTAACTGCAGGCCAACGTTGAGGAGTTCCCTCATCTGTATTTTAGCTTCATCATCAGATCGACTCCAGACCTTTATTAAATTGTTGTAGTTAACAAACTTACAAGTTGTCCCTACAATTTCTGAAATTTTCCCTCAATTTCTCATAGATCCCATCATCAGATCCTGTCATAATGAATATGGGTTCGCCTTGAACACAAAAAGACCCTTTCGAACACAAAATAATTTTCCAAATCGGTCCCGCCGTCTTCCAGTAATCGCGTATCATACAAACAAACATACAGACGAACTGAGAACCTCCTCCTTTTATGAAGTCTGTTAATTAATTTCAATGCAATAAAGCATTAGCTAGATAGTTTAACATCCAACCAATTTAAAAAAATTAGTACTTTTTGAATATTTTGTTTTAATAAAGTAGGCGTCTATGGCATAGCCTAAATTTCGCTAAAACATCAATCTTGGAGAAGATTGTGTCAAAATCTGTTCTGTGATTTTTTTTAATGTGTCGCTTTTAGACAGCAAGGCAAGAGGCTTTCGTTTATAATATGTAGTGACATATAGCCATGTACATGTGATTGTAGATATATCTAAGTCCTTAAATCTCAAGTGTTGCGTACATGTCATCCACAGATCTGCGGACATGAAAAAGTCTTGACGTTTTATGTTGAGTCCAAAAGGACGAGAGTTCTTCATGTGTGTGTCCTTTTTGATACACACACACACACACGCACATTTCAATCTGTAAAGAAGAAAACTTGTAAAATAAATATAGGGCCTAACGGTTTGAAAAACTCCTTTTACGTTTAAATTATTTTTCTTGCTACAAAACAATCACACAAGTTGCACTCTCTTTTAGTGCAAATAACTAAATGTACAAATAAATAAATAAATAAGAATAGTCTGCTCGTTTATTAAGAGATGACCAAGGAGATGGAACAGCTAATAATAAATGGAAGACCATATATACCTAAATAACCACTGCGACATTTTGCAGGGCAGGTACGAACTGTGCTGTCCATCAACCTGAGGTATAGGTGTTAAGCCACATGTACCCGTAATCACACCGATAGCCATCCCCTTTACACTGCATTAAAGTAACGCCTGCAAAGCATGGCGTTATCAGATACTTTCCCACTGTGACGATCATAATCGTACATACTAACATATATAATAACACTAAAAATTAATTAAAATATATATAAATATATATATACATGTAAAATATATAAAAGTGTTTTATTAAAGAATAGTAAAACGATAAACAACAGTGTTTTATATAAAACACGTAATTAGAAGTATTTTCTAATTGAACACAAAATCGTGAAGCGCTCCTCATTCTATACATATTGTATGTCAAATACGCCCCGACGGCTGCCGGAGACGAAAAGTGACTCAGTGTTTGAGCGATGCGCGATGTGCGATGAGCGATGCGCGATGCGCGGGGCGCCGCTCCGTCTGTTTCTATGTGCTCCGCGTCTGTGTCGTCCTCTGTATTTTCATCGAGCGATGTATATAATACATAGAGGTCGGTTATAAATAGTGTGCGAAGGCATATATGGAAAGAGATTTATAAGCAATAATCCATCAAGTAAGGTTATGCACCCTTACTAAGAAATATAGAATTTAATAAAATAAATTATTGAATTATGTGATAGCAAGACACATAATAATATAAATATATTAACATCTTCATATAAATATGCCTTGACAGCTTGGGCATTTACACAATAAAATACGACTGTTGTATTTATATCTATGTTAAAGCTTTTTGAACGCATAACACCTCGTAACGAGGTATACTCATCTGATTGGTTGAGGAGTGAGATACTAGCCACTTACATTTGGTTCAGCTCTGAATCTGCATCTGACGAGATGTTTGAAACGGATGCCTGAGCTCTATGTTGACTTACTGAGTGCCTTATTCTCATTTAACTTCTCACAATTAGAATCCAATATAAAGAGGAACACACCTCTATAAAATGTGTTGTTTTCGAACGCCTTACACCTCGGTATCGAGGTATGAAATTAAAGAGGAACACACCTCTATAACTTGTGCCGTATACATTTCTCTCACAAAGAAATGATTTGGGGGGGGGGGGGCTCCGGTTTCTCTAATAAGAGATTCGATTATTAGATTCTTTCCACAGAATCGTGCCGGTTCTTTGAACGGTTCGTTGAGCTGTGCGATGTGGTCGGCGCAGAATGTTCTGGCAACTAGCGAAGTTCATAGAGACATTAACGGAGGCTGCATTCACGAAGTGTGGCTATCATATTATAATTATTAAGTTAGACGTTTTGCGGTAACCCTCACTCGGCCCGGGCATCATAGAACTAGCATTTCTGGTAGCGGGGCACCGTCATATTGCGGGTTGGAGCATATGACCATCTTTCAATAGAAAGATGCCATTGAACAGAATTGACCATCTTTCAATAGAAAGATGCCATTGAACAGAATTGACCATCTTTCAATAGAAAGATGCCATTGAACAGAATTGACCATCTTTCAATAGAAAGATGCCATCGATCTAAAGTTTGTCTGAGGACTTACTCGGATTGCTCCGCGTACGTATCTGTGTCACCACAATGTGGAGCAATAGTCTGTCCATCTTTCAATAGAAAGATGCCAACGATCAAAGGTTTGTCTGAGGACTTACTCGGATCGTTCTGTGTGCGTATCAGTGATACCACTCTGATATTGATTGGAATTTTAAGTTCTTAAGAGAATTTGATTCTAATCACATTTTTGGAACTATATAATACACGAAGAGGTCCCATAAATGGGAATCACTTCGTGTATTGAAAAATATAAAGCAATTAATTTATAAAACATGAAAGGGGCCACATATATGAGAATCAGTTCATGTAATAAATACAGTGAGAAAGTGTGAGTTTAGGGATAGTCAAGATTTGTTTATGGTTGCATGAATTTTATCTTCCGAAACTCTAAAAGTACTTGAGTTATTTATGGACATAACATTGATAATAGGGTCCTAATCGAAAGACAATCACGTGCCAATCTAATACTTTTAAATTAAAAGTATAATAACCTTTAGAAAGATCTAAAACATGATGTAAATTGTGTTTGTATTTTTATGTGACGAATGTTTACCTTTGTATGGGACTTCGAAACAGTTACACCACACAAAAAACATTTTATTTTAAAAAAGTTTTGTCACAAAAAGCTCTACTATACTAAAGCCAAACTCGATTGAGAATGCTTGTCAACAAACAAAATAAAAATGAAGTTAGAAATCACTAGTCATTTTACACCTATTTTTTTAATAAATTAGTTAATGACGCATTCATGATAATAAATTGTATGAGTAAGCTTATTAATATATTCAATATCTTTTAACTAAGATTTTTTAAAATAGCAAAACAGAATTTTAAATTTATTACGCATAAAATGTGCATTTTCTACCTTTACTTTAAATTTGTTTGTTGACAAGCATTCTCAATCGAGTTTGGCTTTAGTATAGATAAGGTACTTGATATACTTGTAACAAATGAAGTAGTGTTATAATCATTCATCTCTGAGCTTATTTTTTTAACTCTTTGAGTGCCTCTATCAGAGAAACTACGTCGCTGGATCGTAGGTAACACAGCACTTGACATTTTTATTCATTCATTTCCCCGAGTCTGTATGACTCTTTCATAATGCATGATCCACTGCTCACAAAGAAACCACAGAGGCTTTATTTTAGCCATGCAAGAGTTACCGTGATGAATTATTAATTAAGTTAATGCTAGGGCTAAATATAAAAAATGTAACAATGTCGTCAAAGGGAAACTATAAAATCTGGCGAACAGGTATTTTTACACTTAGATGTAGTTTCATGATTAACTGGAGAACAAATTGCATCCTAAAGATTTTCCTGATTGTGTTGATTATGAAAACTTATATCTATTGAATAAGGACACAATAATAAAATACTATATATAAAATAAAAATACTATATTTTTTATTAAAAAATGATTAAAACTTTCCAATAAAAATATACAAGGAACACAAGAAATACATTCATTAATTCAATAAAATATCTATTTATTTAAAATAGCTATTTCTTACTAATTTATGAACTAATAGTTAGCTTATGTAGGGTACAGATACCAAGTTCTTTTTTCAAAAACTCTATAACAACTATAAAATATTGAAATACTTTCTTTCTTTCTCCTGTGGCGTTTAAATTTTCAAACAACCGCGGTTAGCACTCCAGAGCAAGGAAGTTCTTCATAACACGTGCCATTTCAAAAGCTACCGATAGTATCAGGCTCTTTTAACGTGCTGAATACGATCATAGTGCCACGTACAAAGTTATCTGTCCAAATTGTTTGATAGGTAAGTATTATGAGCCCACATTGGGCTCATGGACTTCAGAGGAAAAACTGGTGTGAATCCACGTTGGGACTGTAAGCGTGTTAACACGGCGTCATGGGGGTTGGGTCTGTGACCCATCACATTTTATTTCGCTTGTAGTTCGGTTGCTTTGCGTGCGACTTTGCTGTTCTTTTCGATAGCTGGAGCTATTGGGTTGTTTTATGCGTCGCAATTAACACGTTTATCGTGGCTCAGCTGCAGATGGAGTTATAGGTGCAGAAACTTGAAAAGGGTCTCTGAGACCCATCTCCACAGGCAGTGTAACAATTTTGCGCCATTTTACATAGATATTGTTTTAATTATTATTTATGTTTTTATTCTTTAACCAATGATGGTGTAACACTTGACGCCGTGTTAAATTCTCACTTCAGTCGAGGCTTGAGGCGGCAGCCGGATGTCGCTTTCAGGTACATTTCATTTCAGTCACGCCTGCGGATTGAGTTGATCAATCCAACAGCCAAGCGAGAGAATCATAAGGTGTTGCTTGAAGTTTTTCGCTTCGACTAATAAAGAATAAAAATAATAGTTATCCAGTATTAACTCAACGTTATTATTATAAAAGAAATATTCGTTAATAGATAAAAGATACGTTTTATATATTATTATTTCGTCCCATATAATTGTCATGATAAAGTTGTAACTTGAATCAAGGCACGCCCCCAGGCTTAGGGCGAGACCCCTTGGATAACAAGGCCGACCTTGTGATTGTTTTAAAAAGGAAACATGACGTAATAATATTATCTTTTACTTAAAAATCTTTGTCTTCGTCATTGAGATACAGTCCAGCCCCAAAGTTTAATTAAAAATATAATTTTTGAAAAATAATAAAGACTGTTTCAGAAATGCATTCGTATAAATAAATAGGTTTTTAACTTAATAATTTAAAATATTCGACAGAAGCAGGTATTTATTAGTAATGAATACTTGATTCATTTCTAATAAATAAAAAAATTCTTTGTTTTGCTACTTTCAGCAAAAAACCGACGGAATCAATAAGTATGCCACTTTGCAATTTGAATTTGAATATCGAAGTAGCAGTATTGCTCATATCTGTAGTATTTATATACCATATAAAAACAGTATTAAATACTTATAAAAAAACCCAGTCCGCCTGTTGCGGGGCTCGGGAGCCCAAGCAAACGGTCAGGGCTCCAGAGGGACACGCTGTCTCAATCACCCCCTTCTGTATCCGACCCTTGATCCAACAGTTAAACTATGAGCCAGTGTTTACTGACTAAAAATTTTTGTCCATTAACATTATGATGCTGTCAAAAAAAAACAGTTTACTCATGTAGATTAATTTTAGGTTTCTGTTAAAAAAAAACGGCAGCACTTATTCCAATCTCTGTAAACCTCATTCAAAATTTAGTGCGGACAAAAAGCGGGCGTCCGCTTGTTTGAGAATAAATATCTTAATAATTATGAACAAATTTCCTACTATTTCATTAATTATACAAACTCCATGTGCAGATCGCCTACGTGTAAGTACATTTCGTAGTATAGCTAATCCATTTCATTTGGAGAAGTGCAACGTAATCCACATTTCCAGTAATATTAATGGTGCTTCAGTTAATTACTAACTGTGTCAGAACTAGATCTCGATCCCGGTTTGATCACGTAACATTGTGATTACTGTTACGTGAGTGCTCGTAAAGCATAGTTTGGCGTTTGAGTATTTTCTACGTGATTGTAAGGCTATAACTTTGTTATACTTGGTTTCTGTCTTTTTTTTTAAGAGGACTAAATCCATACCATTGAGAGATCCTTCTCAACAATTAATCTCTCATAACTCCACGGTCAACATCGGTACCGTCTTGCTGTACAGACGTAGCTGGTGTCAGTTCTCCCGTGCATTTTTCTTCACTTTCCTGTCTTCTATCCGGACCATTATGATGCGAATCATGTTTGCGTACGTCTTCATTCTTTAATATGTGAGCCTCAAGATATTGCTTCTCCGATTTCTGAGCTACAGCTCTGATATCTACACACCGGAACATTCAAAGAAAGCCAAAACATGATTTCTCTACATAAGTAGCATCTTTCATATGGTGTCTTTCTAATAGAAAAAAGGTGTCTTTGAAATGATCATAAATATTTTTTTTCTGCGGATTGGCAGGCGGTGATAATTTTTGATTCAGTATGACATTATCAGTTGTTAATCATAATGACCTGGATCGTCAGAATAACGTACTCTCCAAGAAACGGAGTACTGCTAAGTCTGTACTGCTAAAATCAGATTTTTATAAGCGGTTTTCGAAGTCATGTACTTCTTTCTCCGTATACCACTCTACATTATTTAACAACGTGTTTTGTTGTTCTGACGTTCTTTTCAATTATAAGAACAAACGCGCTTTTCCTATAACGTGCAACTGCAACCAAAGCAATAGCAACATGATAAAATAGAACATCATTATAAGCTCCTACTACAGTGATAGGCCATCATCTCTATGGTAAACGGGATACCGATCTTAGTCCTAGGTGTCTTGATGGGCTTAGGGTGATAATGTTTAATTCACTAACACTCACAATCAGACATTGATAATAGTGACTGAGATCGACTTGACGTACTCTACGAGGCACGAAGGTGTAACACCACAAACTTTCCGACTTGGGGATTAGAATTTACCCAAGATCTTGTGATCAAAATCACATAGGCTGGAAATAGATCGAGGAGTCAGTCCAAAGAGACACCAAAATGTGTATGTTTGGACTGAACTAAGTTTGTAGTGAACCTCGTTTTTTTAAAGGAGTGCGAGGCCTTAAGGTACATTTCGGTAAAGTACATAAAAACCAAAATGTACTTTCAAGCCCCGTACCTAACGCCGTTGACAATAGTTTAAACAAAATTCCCTTTTGGCAAACATTATCAAGATTTAAAAATTCCATTCCGGTTGTAAAAAGAATTCCACGAGGCGCGAGACCCTCCGTGGCACGAAGCTTGGCTCATAGTATAGGTCTCGTGACTCGCGAGAATTCCCAAGAAGCTTGGGAGCAACTTCTCACCTTCTCTTATAGGATTCTACATGTTTCTGTTAAAGATCATTCATCCCATAAAACTTTAACGGCCAAAATTAAGCAAAATTGCTATGCTTCTTCATTTTTGGATAATCACATTTCTGACCCCAAATTTATGCCACGCCGCAAGAATTCGTTTTCTAATTATGTAGAGTCCAAACTAAGAGAAGGTTACATAAGAGGTGCATCTAGACTCCTCTTCAGCAATGATGTGGTGGCGTCTTGCTCTTCAGATACACTTGCGGGTCTGAAGAGTAAGCATCCTGAGCCAAAGGATAACCTTATCTTCCCGATACTGACATGGAATATCTCAGTATCACAGCCAAGGACGTTTTCGCAGCCGTTTCTTCCTTCCAAAGTGGTTCAGCTGGCGGCCTTGATGGCCTTTCTCCGCAGCATTTAAAGGACCTATTAGGTCCAAGTGCCGGTGAGGCCGGTGAGACACTTTTGAAGGAATTAACGGCCTTAGCGAACCTTATGCTCGCCGGCAATGTGAACGAATCCATCATCGATATTTTGTATGGTGCTAATCTGTGCGCTTTGCAAAAGAAAGATGGTGGTATTCGTCCCATTGCCGTCGGCTGTACTTTTAGGCGTATGGTAGCGAAAATGTGCTGCAAAAAATACAGTGATATTTTAAAAGATAAATTTCAACCAACACAACTGGGTTTCGGCTCCAAAGGAGGCTGTGAAGCTGCTATACACGCCTTATCTACGTATCTTGGCTGTGGCGAAGGTGATGTGATCCTAAAGGTTGACCTCAGGAATGCTTTTAATTCAGTCAACAGGGACACCTTGCTAACGCAGGCTAAATTAGAAACACCCAAAATTTTTAAATTTATTTGGCAATGTTACAGGTACCCTACCAAATTACTTTACAAGGACAATCTTTTGGCTTCTGCAGTTGGATGTCAGCAAGGTGACCCCCTTGGACCAGTTATTTTCAGCCTGGCAATTCATCCTATTATTCGAAAATTAAATTCGAAATTAAATATGTGGTATTTAGACGACGGAACCTTAGGAGGCGATTTAGAGACGATTCTTCAAGATTTAAATTTCTTAAAAACTGAATTTAAATCAATTGGCCTAGAACTAAATTCTGATAAATGTGAAGTATTTTTTACTGACAAGATTGATCAACTTTCGGCTATATCAAAATTCAACATCCTGGCACCCAATATTACAATATTAAACAAATCGTCTCTGCGCCTCCTTGGTTCACCAATTTTTGAAAACAGTTTTGTTTCCTTTATAGAAGAAAAGATTCAAAATTTCTGTGAAGTTTCAGACAGATTACTTGAAATTACGATACAATCAGCTGTCACTATTATTCGGCACTGCCTTTTCGTACCCAAATTTACTCATTGTCTTAGATCATCACATTTTTGGAAAAACCTATCTGTTTTTGAACCAATGGACAAAATTATGCAAAATTCTCTTTGTAAAATCTTAAATGTGGCTTTGAATGATCGAGTGTGGCTACAGGCGACCCTACCAGTTCGCCTGGGTGGACTCGGCATTCGCAAAATTTCTAACATTAGTTTACCAGCGTTCTTGTCCTCGGTCCACGCCACGGAGGAATTAACCTTCCTATACCCGCGTATTGGTCTGTCAGACCGACATTTTCAGTTTGCGTCTTTTTCTTCTAAACGGAAAATGTTAGCACATTGGGCTCACTGCTAGCTGCGTGAATCGTCGCCGGCGTCTATTTGGTGTGGTGCAAGCACTTGCACGTGTAACACGTGTTTAATTAGTCCTATAATTTCAATGATTTCTTATATTATTATTGGTTTATTATTTTATAATATACTTTTTAACTACTTTTAGGTTAAATTATCATCTCAAAATGGACGAAGAGCGAATAAGATTGATTTTAGAGGAGAATGATTCAGATTCTAACTACGATGACGAAAACGATAGTGATTTCGAGGATCATGTGGCAATAGAGGCTTAAATAGCGATACTGAATAAGAGGGAGATTCTGACAGCGAAGTAGAGGATCGAAGAACATTTAGTGACTACTATCTCGAGATAATCAAACAAAATGGAATAAAACTGCTCCGTCAATGACAGTAAGAAGACGTGCTAGAAACATTGTTTTTAAATTCGTACGTCATAGATGTCCACAATAATCCCATCAAAAAATCATTCGCAGATCATTTTTGGAAGCTCTATCATATGATCTCATAAATCCACATCTGAGGCGACGTAGTACAAACACACATTTACCATGACTCATAACACAAAGATTTGCTGAAATTTGTAAATTAGATGATCCAGAGTCCAAAACTACAACAAATAATAATAAAACGGGTCGTTGCTATTATTGCAGCTCCAAAACAAATCGCAAGTCACGATATAACTGCACTACTTGCAAGAAATATTTTTGTATGGAACATGCAATTATGGTGTGCTCTGACAGCTATGGTGGAATACCACCATAGCTGTCAGAGGAAATTTAATCTATAGCCTATGATTGTTTATTTAGTTATTTTCAAGATTTAAGAGATTTTTTTTGGTTTCATTACAGAAGACATATTTTTTGTTGAAATTTGTGTAGTTTATAAGAATAAGTACAGTATTTCAAAGGCTGTAATAAAAGGACTGTTAGTCAGTAATAAACATTAATATTGCCAGAAATTTCGTTTATATTGATTGAGCAAAAGTCCCTTTTAATCTTGAATTACATTTTAGTGTGGTTATAATGATAGTTATTTAATTAGTAAACGTTAGAACTATCGGTCCGAGAGACCGACGCGGGTATATGTGTTATTGTATTTGACGCGGGTATAGGAAGGTTAACCAGGAAAATTTTATCTGCTACACTGGTTAATTTTGAAGTGGCGTATAAGACCGAGGCCATAAATGCTTGGAAAATTGCTTGTCCAAGTGCTAACATACCAAAAGTATCATTTTCCCAGAGACAGTGGGATGAGCCCCTCTGCGAACTGGTTAGAGAGAAACTAATTAGTTCCTCCGCCGATGCCGCAGAGCGTGCCCGTTTGCTGGCTGTGGGAGAGTGGGAATCAGGTCTTTGGTTACAAGCCATTCCTTCGCCCAGCATTGGTACCTTGCTGGACGACACCACCTTCCGTATTGCCACCTGTCTTCGCTTAGGTGCTCCTAGTGTTTCTCCGCATCGGTGTGTCTGTGGAGGGGCAGTCGATAAACTCGGACACCACGGTCTATCTTGCAGTAGGAGCGCTGGTCGCATAGCCCGCCACGCTAGCCTCAATGACATCATACGTCGTGCTCTTGTCAACGCCGGTGTGCCAGCTGTTTTAGAACCAAACGGCTTGGCGCGCGACGATGGCAATAGACCAGACGGCATGTCATTGATGCCATGGAAGATGGGAAGGCCTTTGGTGTGGGACGCAACTTGCGTGGACACCCTTGCGCCTTCACATCTTCCTAGCACAATGGGCTGTGCGGTCGCTGCTGCTGCATCAGCGGAGACTCTCAAACGGCGCAAGTACAGTAACCTCGTCGGTGATTATGTATTTGAGCCGTTTGGAGTTGAAACGCTGGGACCGTGGGGTCCGAGTACTCGCTTTTTTTATAGAGAAATCTCAAAGCGTTTAATCGACGCCTCCCGTGACCAGAAGACTGGTCTCTTTTTAGGACAGAGGATCAGCATTGCCATTCAACGTGGCAATGCTGCCAGCCTTCTGGGCACTTAACCGCTCGACACCGATTCGGAGGAATATTATGACGCCTAAGTTTAGGATATTGTAGTGTTTAAGCTTTTACTTTTTTATTTATTTAATTGTAAATATTTAATTCAATGTACATGTTTAACTGTAAATAAAGTAAATGTGTATGTTACTTGTTTGCAAAGCTGGTGTACCAAAGGCCATCAAGCGGTGTACGATATTGTCATCAGGAACCGCCTTGTCATACCCTGCCTGGTAACGCAGGCTCGTAATGACACAAATAATATCACACCACCTTTGCACCGTCACGGCCAACGTGATTAATCTGCGTAAAGAATGATTTACGACCCGTAACACGTCGCTCTCGTAGGTACGCCTATAATTAGGTTAACAAATTAAATGGTCTACGGAACATTGGGTAATTACCTGTTTTGTTAATTGATGAGTGAGTTATATAATTTAGATTGCTTAATGAACCCGATTGAATTTTTTTGCATAAAGATGTTATGAAATTAGTATCTTCTAGAAGTAGTTTTGTGAAATATACCGCCAAATAGAAGTGCCGCTAATAGTAGACCTGTATTTGGGCCTGAAGAGCATTAGACAGTGTTTTGTATGTTTAATTACAGATTAAGACATTAAGATTACAGTAATTAAGATAACACTTAACACTAACAACAACAGAAACTCAAGTTGAAAGATGAAAATTGTAATATTAAAAGACTAGTTTTGGATTCGAATATTAGATCGGCTCATATTACATTATTACTAGCTGTCCTGGCAAACGTTGTTTTGCATTAAAAATTAAAAAAAAAATTAGATGCTATTTAGATGAAAATTAGATAGTAGTAGATTCTCAGACCTGCTGAATACGCATACAAAATTTGGTAAAAATCGGTAAAGCCGTTTCGGAGGAGTACGGTAACTAACATTGTGACAGGGAAATTTTATATATTAGATAGAATAATTATCAGTAAAGTCTAAACTAAGCCCGGAATTGTTATTGTAAAAAGTTAGTGGTGTTACACTCCCGTGCCTCGGAAAGCACGTTAAGCTATTGTCCCGCTCATTATTATTAAAATCTGATAGTGATCGTTAATGAATTATCACTCTCAGCCAGCAAACCTGCATTGGAGCGGCGTGACGGGTTACTTTCATATACTGTTTTCTACAAAGAAGAAGGCCCTGGTCCTGTAGTAGGCTGTTTATCTCTTCTACAAGTGCCGTCTCCTTTACGGAGACTGGCGATCATTACGGCTATCTTAACTCTCGAGGCGGCATCTCGGAACAACGATCTTGTGCTCATTCCATGCTAGTCGCGAAGATTTTTAAGCTAGGAGGTGCGGCGTCGGCCAGGTCTTCGGCTTCCTTGGATCTTGCCTTGAATTATAAGCTGCAAGATCCTATACTTATAATGACGCATTTAACTGGCATACTTATGATGAGGCTGTATAGGTTGATAATAATGAAACATTTTCATAGCAAAGCTATATGGGGACACTACCGCTCATAAATATTACACCCAGTAAATAACCAAGCTACATACATTCTGTTTGGGTTAAAACGTTAACCGTTCTCTACCCCGAGTGTGAATTATCCTAATGCATATTGAACACGCTCAAAACCCTCGATATCTGCAGGGCCCTCGATTTAATATTCCATGGGATGTATGTGACGGTGAATTTTGAATGATCCAGCACTTTAACACACGACCGGTCCATTTTTAAAATATTTTTGTGACGTCATTGCGCTAATAATAATTGTAGTAAAAAGGAGACCGACCATTTTGGGCCCAACACGTTACAACAATAAAATGTATCTTCAAAAATTCTTTATTTTTTTATAAATCAAAATCACTAAATATAATTAGAATTCACAATTTCCAACACATTTAAAAATATTTTGTAGATTTTTGTTTTGACATAATGGTAAAAATAATGACATAATGATGGGCCCGGCATAATTGAAACTGGCAACACAGGTAATCGTTCCATTTCCATTACTTAATGTCAATATCACGTCATCAATTTAGCTTATGGCCTTCAATTCAATTGAATTGAATCAATTTAATTTGACTAATAAATTATGTTTAAATCTCTATTCTGAGATTATAATATAATGAAAACGTATTAAAATTCAATTATTCGACAGATTTTGACTATAAAAATAGGTTGATAATTGCAAAGTCGTACATATAATGTCAAATAACCCACATAACCTAACTCGTGTATCTGTGCTCATATCTTGATTATGCAATTGTCTATTAAACTTAAAATTAAACATGTTTAAAATCTATTTGGGCCCGGCGATGTACGAAAAATGGTCAGTGTCCTTTGTGGTGTCAAGTTAAAAATAAGACTTTTCTAACCTACCTTACGTTACGTTGGTCTAGTGATTAGCCTATGTAGCATCCATCACGACCCTGGGTTCGAACCAGAATCCAGTTGTGAAATTATTCTGAGATTTAAATCCTTTTAAGAAATTTCAATAAATTCTTAGACTGGAGTCAGAAAGTTGGTGGTGGTTACACCCCCGTACCACTGAGAGCACGTAAAGCTGTCGGTTTCGGTCACTATCAGGTCGCTTATGAATAAAACAATACAAAAAACAATGACAATTTCTGTTACTTCCTGTGTTGACGTAAAAGCTTATTTAATGAAAACATATTATCATATTGGTCGTTTAAGGATTTATTAATAGTAAATATATAATTATGTAAGTAGAATTCATTTAACTATAGTACGTAATTTGGTCCTGAGTACAGTCAGAGTTATGAGTGTTTTATTGCAGCAGTAAAATCGTAAGTGTCGGCTAAATTAATAGCACGAAGCTTACCGGGACATTTCGGGAGCTCGGAAGCATCGTAAGTGGAAAACGGTAACCCCTCAACGAACTTTTAACACCCCCTTAAGGTGTCGGTTCGTAGTCCGACTCTACTGATTTTTACGTATTTGTATGCGAACGACGTGTCGTAGTGTCGCTGCTACACGTCGCCTGTAGTTGTTGTCTGTCTGACAGTCTGGCTGGTGGGAGGCTTCGGGCGTGACTACCACCCTACCGGCAAAGACGTACCGCCAAGCGATTTAGCATTTCGGTAGGATGTCGCGTAGAAACCGAAGGAGTGTGGATATTATCAAACTCCTAATAAATTTGCCCGCTTTCATCTTAGATTGCATCATCACTTATCAGCAGGTATGATTGCAGTCAAATATGAAAATATCTAATTTGTTAGAAGTTTAATAATAATTATGATAACTTGTAATGAATAAAAAAAGTTACAAACATAAATACTTTTTTCACATAACCTCAAAATTTGTGTGAAAAATTCAAAAACCAAGTTATTCGTTTTTTATTTTTATCTTTTACAAATAAAACTTTATTTTTATACAATTTGGTGAAAGCTTGCCTTCTTATGTCCCAAGCACGCTTTAATTTATTTGATTTGAAGTATTTATTTTTTCACCTTATTTTTCATTCAAAATATCGAAAAAATATATCAAAGATAAAAATAAAAAACGAAAAACTTGGTGTTTGAATTTTTCATATAAATTTTGGGGTTATGTGAAAAAAGTGTAGAAACAAATGTTTTAGATCTTTTAATTACCTACAACTTTGCCATTCAACTCTTTTCCGTAGGATTTTTAGTTTTGCCGAAGGAAGTTGGAAGTCGAGAAAAACTGTTTTTTACCCCTAAACCCTCACCCTCTACCCCTTCCCGACCTCAGATCGCCCGTAATTTATTTTTCCTTTCTTCTTTTCCAAAGGGTTTCATCCTAATGCGATTTTATTTGGTTTCAAAAATTAAATGCACTGGTCTATAATCAAATACATTGTTTAAATCCCATAATGTGGGCTCATTTTCACTTCCGTTAACTCGGTCGATATACAGCATCGGAGACCCACCACCTGTGGGTTAACAACGAAAATTATAGTCAACAAGTTATTATACCGCGGTATACGCGGTTATTCCCCGATTCTTGCCTTTGCCGCCGTAAACAACCAATGACATTCATCAGACGGTATAAAGAATGCGGGAACACATGTCAGTCTCGAGTACATCTTAGGACGATATTGACGCTATGTAAACGACTACTGAAACGAACGACTAATGAAAATAGTTTTGAAGCACGGGCCCTGTGGCATGCTTAAAAGAAATCTCCAGCACTCCACGTGTAGGCCCTATCAACCAATGATAATACGCGCTATGCAGTGATAGAACAGGGCCTTATTCAAGACTATAAATTTCTAATCTTTGCAAAACAGAAGGCACTTCATCTAAAGTATGGAAATCTGCGGTTAGGGTACAACGTAGGTAATTGGAAATTCAGCCACGTTTTACACCTCTCATTTAGAATTTCAAATAGATTGGGTACTAAACCGATTAGGTACGATATAGTGTCTATTTTGCTTTTCTAAAGCCATTGCCCTAGATCGCCAAATCGATTTGAAAAGTTATCGCTTATTGCTATAAAAGACAATTAGTTGAATAGCTATTTCTGCATTCTCTTGTCTGCAATATCATTGGTAGGTACAGTCGACGCTTTTAAACTGGTTAGGGGAATAAATGTCACGGGTAATAAATGTATAGTTAATAAACGCTGTATGCAGTTTTGGATATTCTATTTAACGAAATTATAACTCCTGGTGGTAACTTTTGAATACGATCGACTGTAAATCCTCGATAGGTTGTTAAGCAACGTTATTTATCACTACGACGGATCGACCAGCCGACTCAGTTTAAAATGCGTCAACTATAGTTACGAAATATTACGCCTACGTCCGACAGTCGGTGCGCGATTACTTATAGAAAATAAATTAGAACATACCTACTGATTGTAATAGAGTAACGCATACATAAAATGACTACCACAATCTAGACCGAAACTTTCAATATAAATTATTGTGGTGACTACAACTCAACAGAGTTCCATCTTATATTTCACCAGTTTAGATGCGCTTGGGGGATAAACATACGACATTAGTTCTGATTTATACATACCCTAGTTAAACTAGATTACAATAACTCTACTATGTCGATGTCGGGATTATTAAGCCGTCAGGTCATTAATAAAATATTATTTATATCTGCCAATTGGAGTAGATAAAATATAATAAGCATTGTCTCTTTTTAACCGACGAAAAAAAACGGAGGAGGTTCTCAATTCGAGACGTATATTTTTTTTTACTTATTATTTTTTTTTGTATGACCACGCATAACTTTTTACAGAGTTGTCCGATTTTGATCATTATTTTTTTAATTAGAAAGGGCATACTTCCAAGGTGGTCCCATTGTCATCATGTTAGGATCTGATGATGATATCCTGGGGAAATTGAAGGAACTCTTCAAATTTTATAGGCACACTTGCAGCTATTTCAGTTTTAGTGTAAGTATCGGTAGCTTTTTGGCTAGTAGTGCCATATACTATGACAGGATAGTACGAGTACATTACGTGGCGATAAATCACTAAAAAGTAAGAAATAAAAATTTTGAAATAAAAATAGAACCGACTCAAAACGCACTAAAAAGTAAAAAATTACTGTGTCATTTAGTTGCTTTAAATAACTTAAGCATATCTAGGAGTCGGTGCCAGCCAAGGTTTCTACTTTAAGGACGTTAACTAGAACCCACAAACTGCTTTACTACGTAAATTAAAGGTTCCTTAAACTTTGCTGGCACCAACTTCAATTTTTTACTTTTTAGTGCGTTTTGAGTCGGTTCTATTTTTATTTAAAACATTTTATTATATGTCGCGATTGAGGGAGAGACACAGAGAATCTGATAGTCACATTTCAACTAATAAAAACATAGTTACAAAATAGAGGGGCTAGTCATCAAGTGGACCATTCAAATAATGGTAACCAATATGAGTCTAAAACAATATTTGTTCTTGTTTTTCAAACCAGCGATTGTGTGGAGCTATTCCAAATATTGCAAAAAGTATGATAAGGAGCACGTATAATTCACAAAAGTTCGTGACACTTTTAATACAGATCTCTGCCTTTAACAAAAGAAGAAAACAATTTCACGTACCATTTTATCGGACGCCCGAGTACAATATAACTCAAATGGGACGGAGAATATCAATACAATATTCGGATCGATTGTTTGCGAATAGGTATGTGTATTTGACCCCACTTATTCCAATTACCAGATAAAAGAGTCTTATCAAATACAAAAAAAATTACGTTAATACGTAAGGTGAAAACTTTTTGCTTTATAAAAGTAACAAATGAGTTTAAAAGGCATTAAAACCGACTGATGAGGACATTAAACATAAATTGTATACACTGTAATGTTAGTTAACCATTTACTCGTCTCGATAAATCGCTATGATTTAATAATAATTTATGATGTAAGCATAAATTATTATTAATTATTATATTATTTACGTTTGAAACAGTAGTCGTAAATATCATAAAACAACAATTTATTCGTTGGCACGCTCTAAAGCTTACACCGATTGCTGAATTTTAAAATACCTACAACGAATTTAACACAATTGTTTCCTTTTTTGGATCACTTTTTATTAAAATAATAGTTTTTATAGTTAGATTATATATGATATTGTTATTCGAAACAATTTTGTTAAAATGATTCATAATTATACTTGTTCTAAGTACTCGAAAATAGTGGGTACAAATCACTTAAAATATTTTATTTACTTAAATAAAATTCATACATTTTTCAACTTATCGCTATGTTGATATGAAAATTATAACAAAACTTATCCTTTCACTTGCTTTTGAGCAAGGTTCCATTTGAAGGGAACCTATGTACCTTTGATCCAACAGCCAAGCGAAAGCTTCTTAATGTGTCGGTCAAAGCTTTAGCTGTAAGACCTTCGAAAGGGACGAATATCGGAACAGTAACCAACTCAAGTCAAAATTCATAATTACTCGTATTGTGAAGGTAATGTAAATTGCAAACGTGCGTAACCTAAAAATATCCGGTTAACCTTACACAAATCCTCTCGACCACAAAGTGCTATAATATTAAAGTGGGGCCCTGCTGCCGCAAAGGTTTCAACAAGTATGAAATGAATGTTTAATAAGCAGTCTGGTAACGGGTTTGTCATACTTGCCACAGTCCACACAGACAATAAGGTATGTTTGCTTTAATGAACACTAAAATTAGTCAAATAATTTTTACTTTCCTGATGTAGGCCTACAAGTGCGCGAGAAAGATATGTTGCCTAGAGAAAATTAAAATCGTCGTCCAATAGCATCGAGTTAAAAAGCAATGTTATTATTAATCGTGTCAGGCCGAAAGAGAGAGCTATATTTTCGTTCACCATCTAAACAGATTAAGGTTACGGAATTACCGCACTTGGATATTAAACTCACTTGATGCTAAGTGATTACCACCGTCGTTATATATTGGCAACAATAGGGACATATAGTATGTTTCTAACCTTTGAGATCCACCATTTATTTTTCTATAATCATTTGTATAAAAAATTTATGTGTCAGAGTTTTTATGGAAGGCTTCCGAAACGGCTTAACCAATATAAAAAAAAAATCATCTAGTGTCACGGTCAAGTTGACGACCTCCGTGGCGCAGTGGTATGCGCGGTGGATTTATAAGACGGAGGTCCTGGGTTCGATTCGTGGGAGGCTTTCGCCGTGGCTAGTTACCACCCTACTGACAAAGACGTATCGCCAAGCGATTTAGCGTTCCGGTACGATGTTGTGTAGAAACTGAAAGGGGTGTGGAATTTCGTCCCACTCCTAACAAGTTAGCCCGCTTCCATCTTAGACTGCATCATCACTTAACATCAGGTGTGATAGCAGTCAAGGGCCAACTTGTAGTCGATAAAAATAAAAAAAAACGGTATTTTTAGTCTAATTCCTCCGAAACGACTTGACTTCGACAATACTTTATCGCTTGCTTTGCTCGTTACCCGACGTCACTGATAAGTTTCTTACCTCAAATTAAATCTAATAAAATTTGCATGTAAGCAATATTAGAATATTTTTCTTTACATAAATGCCCTAGGCCTGACCTTGTTATGTTTGGTCAGACCTTTGAAATACCTCTGCGGCTGGGTGAGGTTTTGTGCTAACTTTACGTTTAGTCAAAACCTTTTGTATTTTTAGGACGTTCTCTTGGTGCCGTATGTTAGTAAGGGGTCACAGAACAAGTAATTAGAAATAGATTTGTTAATATTTTTTTAATTAGAGCAACATACAGATACAAGAATTTAATCAGAGATAATAATAAAATATACCTACCTACTATTAACAAAATCTAATTGGCAATTATTATTTCCAAAGTATGAAAAAGTAAGCGCGAATGAAAGCCAAGTGTTCACTTTTTTTTTTCATTATTGTATTCATGTTTATATAAAGATTATTTCATAACATTTATTCCTCTACAGCTTATTATATTTATGAGATCCTAAACGTCATTGATGACATCAGAAGAAAACCGTTAAAATAAAAGTAGGAAAAGAAGAAGAAGAAGAGAAAAAGCAAGATTTTAGCAAGATTGATTTTCTGATTGTGATCTGATGTAGAAGTTTTAATGAGATCCCAACAACATATGAGCTCTACAGAGGCAAAGATCTATCTTACAACGATCAATAACATTGTAAATTATACAAAGGAAAGATATAGAAGAATAAAGAATCGTTGGAATTTCGTGTATCAACTAACCAAACAACATTATTTTGAAGACATCGCTTGTATCACTCTGGAAATGTCTGCCACTCATACCATTTAATTAGGTGTAATGCCGGGAGTAATTCGGAAGGAATTTTGTTCACATGACCGTAATTGCTAAGTGGAATGCATCTACCCTGATGTAGGATGTATACAGTATATACGTAAAACAAACCTTGTAACAGCTATATATACTTAATATGTATGGTTTTACGACGCCAGTGGTTTTCTATTCTCTTTAGGTTGATTGATTTTTAATATGCTCAGACAAGGATTATTTGATTAAAATTGGCTAATTTTCACGAGATTCTTCTAAGCGTTTGTTATGGTTTACTAAAATGGATGTAATAAAAAACAATTGGTATTGTAGGTTTCCGATAGTTAATAGTTAATTAAAATTTAAAAAACTCCGATACTTAATGCGCCAATTTTTCATGGCGACCATCTTGCATTTGAAATTTTTCATATTGTTTTTCACATAGTATTTTACTCCTCAATCTCTTTCATTTGATACCCATATTGAAGGAGATAAATAACAGTAAATCACATCAGAGCAACGTAGTGCGCCTATGCTCCATACATTCTCTCGTATAAGGAAGGAATCCTAGCTTAAAATATGTCATAATAATTATGAACATCTAATTTATTTTATTTTTCTTTATAACATGTATAGTATTATAGAATGTCCCGTCTCTTTGTAGATTTTTTACTCAAGCGCGTTTGATGGGATTCTTTCATCCCGGAATTCCAATTGTAATAAGACGGGTCAAGAACACATTCGCACGTACTGGGTCCGGGTCGGAATATTGTATTGACAGCCATTCCGTCCCATCTCAGCTGGGCTATATAATATTCTCGAGACAAATAAAATTGTAAGAGACGTGCAGTCGTCCCTCTCATAATTTGTTTAGTTTGGATGAATTCATCTGCAGACTGCCTCGTCGTTCCAATTAACCTATGCTTTTCGAACCTCGCTGAGCAAATTAAGCTGTCGTTTACAGTAATTTTCATCATTTGATAATTATTGTCAATGAATAAAATATTATCACGCTAACAGCAGTGTGGTCAGTCTATACTCTGGTTTTGTTTTTACCACCGCTTTTCTATAAGTCAAATTTGAAATCGCATCTTCAATGCAATCGTTTTCCAGTGCATTCTACATCATTGATGTGCTCAATGTAGAAGTAAATTTGAAGGTGTTGACATTTATATAGTGTGTTAAATTTGACAAGGAGGCAAATAACAAGTATAATATGCACTATATATTAGTTACTAAATAATCTAAGCAGTGTAAATAGACCACAATAAATAATAACCGTTTGATGTTCGAGTAAAAACAGGTCACTTTAATATATAATAACAGTGAGAGCATAAAGTGATCCCGTAGAGGATATTGCAGTCCAATTGGTGTGCAAATAGCTCCGGATGGAGCGAAGCGGTGTGTGAATAGGTAAATCAGACCTGCCGTAACAAAGAGGAAACTCCATCGTGTAACGGAAGTTTCATAGTAGAATATCAAAGACGTTTCATAATCATATGATGCTGAATGGGGAATTGCAAACTATTGTAGCTATTTTGAGAGGCCGCCAAGTTATAGCATGGCGAAGTAATACTACTTTACTTAATAAACAAACACAACGTATATTTCCAACTACTCTGGCTATTTTATCTAGGAAGTTTCCAAATATTAGTTAGTAAAATGAAGCTGAGTCTAAAGAGCTAAAGAGCTCAATAATTAAGCTAAACATGACTTGCAAACTACTGTCTACTGAGGCTATTTTAAGTAGTCGCCAAGTTACTGGACAGTAAAGTGCAGTTAGCTCTGAGTCTAAGAAGCTAAAGGGCTCAATTATTAAGCTAAACATGACTTGCAAACGACTGACTACTAAGGCTATTTTAGGTAGTCGCCAAGTTACTAGACAGTAAAGTGCAGCTAGCTCTGAGTCTAAGAAGCTAAAGAGCTCAATTATTAAGCTAAACATGACTTGCAAACGACTGACTACTGATGCTGTTTTAGGTAGACTCCAAGTTATTAGACAGTAAAGTGCAGTTAGCTCTGAGTCTAAGAAGCTAAAGAGCTCAATTATTAAGCTAAACATGACTTGCAAACGACTGACTACTGATGCTGTTTTAGGTAGTCGCCAAGTTATTAGACAGTAAAGTGCAGCTAGCTCTGAGTCTAAGAAGCTAAAGAGCTCAATTATTAAGCTAAACATGACTTGCAAACTACTGTCTACTGAGGCTATTTTAAGTAGTCGCCAAGTTACTAGACAGTAAAGTGCAGCTAGCTCTGAGTCTAAGAAGCTAAAGAGCTCAATTATTAAGTTAAATGTTATTGATTAATGAAGTGAGTGCCTAATAATAAGGGAAACGTGAAATGAAAACTATTGTGGCTAATTTTGACAAGGTACAATATTATGTAAACGAGCAAGGTGAGGTTTCCTAATAATAAACATGTCGTGAAATATAGTGTCTATTTTAAGAGTTATTAGCCAGTGAAGTGAGTGCCTAATAATAAGTGAAACGTGAAATGGATTTTCTCAGAAGTGATAACGTGTTAAGAGGATATGCGATTTAATAGTCAAACTGGTTTACTTCAAATGACGTGATCTTTCATCAATTTGATTGATTTATTCTAGCTTGTTTTTGGTCTAGTTACTTAATTTAAAATTATTTAATAATTAGAAATTAATACTACAATACAATAGACTATTGTAGTATTAATTTTTATACTCCCTACCTTAGAAATAAGTAAAGACAAATGCTCTCGTATCTACGATTTCACTGGCCTGGACGATTTCACTGGATAATCGCCAGGCAAATTGTTGATGGCTATTTTATACTTAATAGTATAACTAACGTTTTAAAACTGTAATCCGACTAAACTTAAATTAAGTCGTTCGAAACAAATCTTCTGGTAGTTTAACGCTGTATGTCGCGTGTATCTTATAAAAGTTGTAGTTTTTAAATAAATAAGTAAAACGCATTTCACTTTATAAATCACCTTCACAAGAAAACAAATATCAACAAATTAGTAAACTACTAAATTCAAATTAGGATAAATAGACCAAACTGAAGGGCGCAGTGTTGGAATAGATCAATCAGTCTATTGAAAGAAGACGTGGTAACATTATCGACAGGGAGCGATCAAATTGTGATCATTCCGGAAAACTGTCCTCCCTCTTTCATTTTACCTTGTTCGAGTTCCATCGTTGAGTCATCATTAATCAATTAGATAACTTAGTCAGTGACTTTTTGCGCAGATCCGGCACAGGCAAATAGAAGAGTTATAAATTAATGTGTTTTGCAGTAGCGTCGGTACGGATTTTGATAAGTTAAATCAATCGATTCTTAAATATGCTTTGGGTCGTAGCCATACATAACAATAACAATAACAGCTTTTATGATGAAAAAAACTTATTTTAATTCATAAGTACGTGGTTGGTTGTATTTTTTAAATAAAATTTAATACAAATTACATAACAATTCCATCTATTGTTAAGCAGTAAAGCTACTTAACAATAGACGTCGTGTTACTATGTAGGTACAGGTTTTCATTGCCTAAAACAACAATAAAACGACATTTTCTAAAAATGAAACCTAGCTAGATCGATTGTAACCTAATGTAATAATGCTTTCAATTTCGTAATACAATTTTTACCTATATTTTGAAAACAACACTACATTTAATACATTACATTTAATAAGTCAATTCAGTTCAAAAGTGCCCTTCATATGGCCAAGGACCGTACAAGATAGAGAAACATACATAGTTTATGGAGAATTACTTGCTATGGAGATGATCACGATTCTCAATCATAAGTAAATGACTGGAGAAAGAGAGAGATAGAGTAAAAGTACTATTGAATTAGCACCATTGCCTGCCAAAAGCAAAAACAACCGATTATATCCATACAATATACATAGAACAATATGATCCGTCGTTTAAAGGCAATGTTTCGCACATGCTTACGTCGGAATTTAATAGAGTTTGGTACACAGCGGGGAATACGTTCTGAGAGTGGCATTAACATTTAAATGACATGATTTTCATAACATGAGTAGGTACGTTGTATTGCATACAGTCGCTACCGGTAAATTAAGCCACGAAGGTATTCATTAGTATACATCCATTCATCCGTCGGAAAATATATTAACTTCAATAGCTACATGGTATGGAGCAGAATTTAAGTCCGAAACTTTTTGATTTCGTAGCATATTCGTATCGTTCGTTTTCGTAGCATGGTTTTTACGACTAATAGGAGATAGGAGATTAATATTTTTATTTAAATTTTTTTTTAATTCTAACAGTGTATAAAAGCACTATTAAAAATTTGTTAAAAAAAAAATTTGCTCCACTTGCGGGTCCTTTGAGGGCCCAAGCAACCGGTGATCAGGGCTTCAGAATGAGGAACTTTCTCACAATACACGCCGTCTCAAGAATCATCGCCTTCTGTATCCAACTCTTGATCCAACAGCCCAGTGAAAGCTTCTTAAGATGTTGGTCTAAGCTTTTTGCAATAAGACTTTCGACTGAAACGACTATAGGAACAATAATCGTTGAGTTAACATTACACATGGCGGTAATCTCATGAGCAAGTGGACCTTGCTCATGAGATTAGTATTTTGATACTTTTTCTTTTTCGGCTTTTATCTGATTATCGTCATGTGGAACAGTAATATCAACAATTATTGCACGGCGCATTGATCGATCAACGATCACTATATTAGGTCTATTGGCTGCAATATACCTATCAGTGATGATCGTTCGATCCCAGTAGTACAACGCACTGCTATTTTCAAGAACTGACACTGGGTCGTACCTATAGTAAGGTATTTCAAAATCGACAAGGCCATACTGAAGAGCAAGCTGTTGGTGGATTATCCTGGCTACTTGATTATGTCTGTGCTAGCTATATGCCTAAGGGACTGCCCAGGACAATGAGACACTTGCTATGTCTAGAGTGCCATCTTTCATAATATGTTTCGGGTAGTTTCTCGTTTTGATAACTTCGTCCGTAAGTGAATTAAATGAAATGAAAATTCCCACGATTTTAGGCCATATCGCGAAAATCAATACAGAGGTATCAACTTTAACTTACGTATATTATATTGTTTTTATTATTATTTTTCAGTATATTGCAAACAAAAATGACAAACTACATGATAAACAATAGGTATTTCAGGCCTAATCACCAGAAAGGGTTTTTGCCTGGGATTTCTGGTTGCCTGGAACACAATTCACTTCTAGGCGAAAGTCTCAAGGACGCTAGAAAATATGAGAGGCAAATCACGATCTGCTGGATAGACCTAGAAAATGCGTTTGGTTCTGTGCAGCATGATCTATTGACTTTCACCTTGAGGTGGTACAATTTTCCTGATTTAGTTATTGATTTAATCACTTCTTACTATTCAAAATTGAAATTCACCATAGCAGTAAACAATGAGTACTCAAAACCCCTACAATACAATGTGGGGTTGTTTCAAGGTTGCTGCTTATCTCCAATAGCTTATAATGTTGTTATCAATATTTTAATAGATAAATTAATTGTTCAAGAAAAGAAATGGGGCTATCGGTTTATAATTAACAATAAATATACGGAGTCCATCTTAGCTTTTGCAGATGACCTTGCTTTACTGACACGAAACCCAAAACATTGTCAGGAGCTATTGAATGTAGTGGATGAGTTCTGTTCATGGACTGGTGGGCTGAGGATAAAGCCAAGCAAATGTCACTGTCTATGTCTGGGGAGACGAAATACTATATTTACATCCTATGATCCGGGTCTCTCTATTAGTGGCCAAAGTGTAACCACCATTGCTGAAGCATTGCCTTTTAAGTTCCTCGGTAGAAAGATTGATTACAAAGGACGTACTCCATCCCTTGAGGTAGTCGTCGATAACTTCATAAATTACCTTAATAAGGTAGACCAACAGCCCATTAACAATATAAAAAAAGCGTGGGTCTATGACAACTATCTCACTTCACGTCTGACTTGGCCATTCCTCGTTTATGATATTGGCAGAACTCATCTGGCAAAACTAGATGCAAATGTCATAAAAACATTGAAGTCTTGGTTTGGTCTAGCACTCTCGGCTGACCCTTCAACTCTGTTCAGAGATTACAATTATTTTGGGTTAAAACTAAAAAGGCCATCGGAACTCTATAAACACCTCAGGGTTACCAGAACGCACATTCTAGTTAAGTCCCAGGACGAACTAGTTGCATCACTTCCTAAAGACGAGGGTGCCGGAAAACTTGACTCTAGGCTTCAATTTTACAAACAATTTATGGCAGGGGCTCAGGTAAATAGAACCGGGTTGGGTGCAAGACGTAAAAAGGAAGACCAAGACATAATAAAATCTTTTCTTAAACAAGATGAGGACGACAACTACAAAGTGCATGCCATGAACCTAGAAATGCAAAACGAGTGGTTAAACTTAGGCGAGTTCTGCATCCCTCTGGCTCTGAAGTGGCGCGCCTTGCTGTACGATTGGTCTCCTGCCTTATTGAAATTTTATCTTAATGCCTTTCAACTGACTCTCCCAGATCAGAGTAACCTAGTAAGATGGGGAAAAGCCTCGGAAAAATCTTGCTATACCTGTGGTGAGGCAGTGGGCACTGCAAGGCACTTATTGGTAGGATGCAAGGTGCTCCTGGACAGGGGTCTCTACTCACGCCGCCACGACAGAGTACTAGAAATCATACGTGAAGCTATAAGCCTTTCAGTAGCTAGGGCTCAAAAAGGGTTGACGACGAATAAAAGACAAACTAACTTCGTTAAAGCAGGCTCAAGTACAAATTCCACCAGCAAGCCTTATTCAATTCTGGGCTCTGCTCCTGATTGGACTATATTAAAGTTTCACAGCCCCGAGGGGTCCCCTGGCAACCGTCAGGCAAATAATGACAGCTGTCATTATAGCTCCGTCGCTACCCGGGTAGCCGCGGGCCTCAAAGAAGGTTTGAATGTCAGGCCCACAGGGGTTAATGGACACGTATGAAAAGCACTATAAAATCCCGGAAGACTTAGCTATTACGACATCTAGACCGGACATATTTCTTTTTTCCAAACAAATCAATAGTACTTGTTGAGCTTACAGTGCCGTGGGAAACAAACATCCCTAAAGACCATGTACTCAAAGTGAATAAATATTATGACCTTACTAATGAACTAACCAAAAATGGCTATGTGGTTAGTTTATACGCGGTAGAAGTGGGTGCGAGGGGTATACCAGCGAAGTCTCTCTACAACCTGCTAAAAGACCTTGGCCTTACTAGAAGTGCAGTAAGCTCCATATTGGAACGAGTGTCCAAAGCTGCTCTAGTAGGGTCCTTCCGAATTTGGTTGGGCAGGGAGAATAACTTGTACAGAGGAGGTGAGTGTTGACGCGCGTCACTAAGGGTACCCTTAAACCTACACCCGTGTCACAAGTCTCGGGCTCTGTTCGGAGTTTTTCTCTCAGCCACGCGATGGACCCGGTACCCGCACGGTGAATCCATGGAATGCTAAGATATTCGTCTCAACTTTAGGATCTTAGGAAAATGTATAAAAAAGGTTTCTTTTTTCATGTAATATATGCTATTTGTAACCAATAAAATATAAAGTGAATCTAAAAAATCTCTGGTTCGCTCCAAAAAGCATTGTGATCTGAGAATTAATGGTCCGTTCCCAATGTCCCAAAAGAGGTGTCGATAACACAAACAACTGATATTTTTCTAACAAATTACTCGTACCAAAGAATAGGGACCCGAGGAAAAATTGGATATGGTTGACGTCAAAAGAATAAAGCTTCTGAAAACACAAAATGTTGATATAATAATGTCAACAGATTGCGTTGATTTAAGAAAATATTTAAAATTTACCAAAAACTTGGGGTAATATATAGTATTTGGGACATCAAAAAATATACAATCATACCATGTTTAAAATATTGTGTTACAATTATCATTTTTGTATTAAAACGCGTATTATATTTGGCAAATTATAATGAAAAAATACAGAAAAATGAAAAACAGACACATTATTTTCTATGACATTTACACCATGTCTAGGTATGGTCTAGGTGCTGTGGGCGGCAAATACGTACGGTAAGTGATTTAGCGTTCCAGAACGATTTGTAGAAACCGAAAGGGGTGTAAAGTGTAGGGATTTTTATCCTACTCATAAAAAGTTAACTTCCATCTTAAATTGAATCATCACTTACCATCAGGTGTGAGTCAAGAACTAATTAATGAATTAATAAAATAATGTATAAAATAAGTAATGAATAAAATAAAATACTTTCTTTTATAACGGAGTTAATTTTCAATTTGCTCATTTTAACTTAAACATTGGAAGTCCATGATGTCAGATTGTAATAGGAGTTGCGTTTTTAACGAAATGAAGTCCATTAATAACATTAAATAAACAACGAACTAACTTAAAATGTTTTTATTGTTGTTAATTCTTAAATGTAGGGAGTGAAATAAAAGTTTCCCGAATCTATACAAAACAAGGGTGAACTTTTTTATTGCTTGCCTCAATTTATTTTCACTTACGAGATTTTCCAGATTGCTTCCGTCGCAAAGACATACGAAACTTGGCTGTTCTTTTCATGAATTCATGGATTAGTTTGAGACTATATAGTAAAGCTTACTCCTTATGGCTTTCGGTTAAGGATCAAGGCTCCAAGTTTTGGGTTAGGCAATAAAATAATTGGAGCCTTCCGTAATTATTCCTAAATAGCCATCTCAGGACTATTGCGACAAACAAAAATTAATTTATTTTAAGTAGGATTTTTATACAAGCACATCTGAAAACTCAAACTACTAGTTGAGATAAACACGACAAACTTAAGAAGAAAGAACGTTTATTTGGGAAAAATATTTATAAAAACAAAATAAAATTAAAATTGCTTAATAATTAAAATTAAGTTTTAAACGTAATCGTCTAAGGGCTTTATATAATAATCTGGCCATTAAAAGGTCTCGTTCTATAACAGAACAAAAACAACCTTTGTGATATAATATAATATTTATAGCTTAAATTTGTTTTAAGCATAAAGCTTGAACATTTTTATTTCTGCTGATTGCGAAGTACGCAGAAGCAGACTATCCTGCATAAAATGTGTTTGCTCACAGAAATCCTTTAGCAAATTGCACTGAGCTAAGCGAAACTAAGAATAGTCCTTTCTCATTTTATTATGCAAATGTGTGCACAACCTGAGCTTTCTTTATTGTGTTATTTCGTAACAAATATTTATACGTCATCTTATTAGAATATAACAGCTAGTTATATTCTATAGGAAGTATTTCAATTTTAAATTTAATACAATAAAGTATATGTAACATTTAAGAAGTGGATTTACGAAGTAGAAAACAAGTAATTTGGAAATTATTCTTATTTGTTATACGATGGAATGGTGAAAATTAGCCTAATTTCTTTTTGATATATTGAGCTCTAAAAATGGAATACAAAATTAAAATGGACGAGAAAGTGTTAAAAATCCAGTCACATTCACGAATATTTATCTGGGTTTGAATAAAACTAACAGTACGATACAAAAGTCTGATGTTTCAAATGGGACGTAAATTAAACGTGATACTATTCTCAATTGAAGTGAGTTTGGCAGACCTTTGTAAACCGAATGATATTTTTTTTAAAAAAAAAGGGTGCAATAAAAAAATTAAAAATAGAATGAATGAACATTTGTTAAGCTTACAGTCACGTTTCAAAATGCACAATTATCCAACTGAGTTTGAATAAAGTGATCAGTACGACACAATAGCCTGAGGTTTTGAATGGGACGTAGATTAAACGTGATCCAATTCCCAATTGAAGTGAGTTTGCGACCGATTTCTGGCTCGAAAACTTTCGATGGAAAACCACTGTTTTAAATTCCGTTTAAAACTATGTTTAATAATGAATCGGATTCACTCTGTTTTCAAACTGTTTTCGATAAACTTTTCTGGATCCGTGATAATAAAATATACATCGTCGTTTTCGATAAAATATCCTTCAACTAGATGTGTTGTACGTGTTGTTTAAAACAATTTCCAAAGTACTGGAGATGTCTATTAATTACTCCTGCTTTGTACCTACCGTTACTTTACCTCTGTATCTTTTGTTAAAGTTGTTGTAAATATATTAAAATTTTGTGTCTTTATGTATTCGTTCTGTCTATACGTGGTATCTTCAAAAGACATAATCCAGGTTTGTTGTCAAGATTTTGAAAGCTTACTTTTTTTTTTATTCATCACAAATTAGCCCTTGGCTGCAATCACACCTGATGTTAAGTGATGATACAATCTAAGATGAAAGTGGGCTAAACTGTTAGGAGCATGATAAAATCCACACCCCTTTTGGTTTCTACACAACGTACCGGAACGCTAAATCGCTTGGCGGTACGTCTTTGTCAGTAGGATAGTAACTGACCACGGCAAAAGCCTCACACCAGCTAGAGCACGACAAATTAAGAAATATTTATAAATTCATCGCGCATACCACTGTGCCACGGAGGCCTTCGAAAATGTATAGCATGACTGCATGAAAACACTGTAACTGCAGCAGTAATATGTGTAGCATGAAATCACTAATTAATTATACCTAATTAACATCACGTCGAACAATAAAACAATCTTCGTTGACCGATCTATAGAGTTAGTTAGCTGAGTTTTATTGTCAGCAATGAAAGTTTGAGTGTCTATTTAATTAACGACGCTGCGCACTAACCGGCAAGTGGTTAATTAAGTAAGCCTACTCGCATATTCTATGGGGGTTTTAATGTGTATTTAGATGGCGAATAAATAAAATGAGACATTTATACAAGGTGTCCTATAAATATTGATAAAATTAAAGTGGAAAAGATATTCATACCTAAATATCTAACACTAATTTAATTACTTTTGAAAGACCGTAGTATCAGAAATAATTATCGAATTTTTTTAAATTGTACTTTATATTTCCTATACCAGTTTTTTCAACGCTGTACCTATTGTAATTAAGATCGAGATCTCTAAAAGAAGTTTACCAAATTTAAAAAAAATCGTCATTCTACTGGTTTTTTTAATCTTTCTCATCACGTAAGTAAACCAGAACTCCTGTATATATTTTAATCTTTTAAGCTTTCATTAAGAAATATAAATTTGGTAAAAGTTTTCAGCATTTATTTTATTTTTATGACAGGCTGACAGTCAGCCAGGACTTTCAAGTTATTTTATTAGATCAATTAATTAATAACAATAATGAAAATAAAGAAAATTACTAATGAGCCCAATATTATACAAGTTAAGACGTTAAAAGGTATGTAATAAAATATAAGCACTATACCAAAAAGTTCGTTCGTCATACATACGCCATAATTCAACCACTGGGCGGGATAGGCGGGATGCAGCCGCGTCTTTTTTTTAATTATTCACATGAGAAGTTACAAGTGATATTGTTGTCTGTTTATGACTGAGTTTGACGTGCGTCTTTCATTTTTTAGGTGGCGATTAATAATGCACAACTTTCATGGCTATCTGAAAAATGAAACTACTGAGAACTCAAAATTGAACTTACGTAAAAAATTTAATTATGTAGTCAGTTCCCGTTATTACTTTTTTGATGAACGAATGATTTTCAAGATTTTATTGTTATAGCGAAAATGAAATAGTTTATGTTTCTACTTTAATTCTGTACTTTTTTGTTTTCAATTGTAAAACTACCCGATTAATATTGTCGACAGACAAAGAGTAAATATATCTTAGAACCTGGAAAACGACCCTCGGTCAACAGTTATTGGGTTAAATAAAATATCAACATTTCACAAATGAGGCAGAATTCAGTAATAAGGGAAAGGGGTCTATTGGCCAACTTTTCCTTTTATCAAACATATTTTTGATTATCCTTTGTACCAAGAGCAAATAAAACTTATGCGAATGAATTTGTAACATGTAATTAATAGTAGAATAGGTATTATTACTTTTTCAGCTGGTACATTTATAGTGACCATGAGGTTATATTGTGACTTAAGCCAATCTATACTAATATTATAAAGAGGTAAAGTTTGTATGTTTGTAAGTTTGTAAATAAAGATCTGTCGGGGCTAATCTTCGGAACTACTGATCCGATTAAAAAAATTCTTTCACCAGTAGAATGCTACGTCATCGGTGAGTGTCATAGACTATATTTTATATTTGTATTGTATGTATTAACCGAGTTATCACAGTTTTTGTCGCGCAAGTCAGATCGCAGAACTGCCTTAACTATTAAGAATAAGAATGTATCTTAAAAAATTCGACAAAAAAGTCCACGACAGTATATATTTATCTTTTATATTTTAACAGATATATATCTTTTTGTGTTTTAAAAAATCATTTAATGCATATGCTTTCGTTTACGTCAACATTTATACAACTAAAATTATATCCTTATCAAAACAAATTATTTAGTAATCACAAGGATATTATAGAGATAAGAATTGCATTTATTACAATACGTTAATTAGTTATGTAGTTTCGGAGATATTATAAAATTTCTAAAAAGCGCGAATATGCCGCTATGGCGTCTAAATTTAGTTGACCTCCTCCGTGTTATATTATACGTAATGAATAGAGGTCAGCATTTTGGTACTGATATGCTTTCATTATCGAAACGTTAATACGGTAATGGGTTCAGAATTCGATCTCTGTTCAAATATGTATATAGTACACGGAAGAGTTTGTTCGTTTGTTTAAACGGGGTAATCTCTAGATCGGATTGTAAAATTAATCACCTTCTCCCACCAGACAGAACCGGATTAATAAAAAAAATTCAAGTGGCCCTTCCGGAAATCGAGCCCAAGACCTTCGTTTTATAAGTCCGCCGCGCATAAAAAAATTCGCAGTATCTACATTCTACAACCGAGGATTAAGTCTCAGATTAAGAAAAAAAATTTAACAAAAAATAGAACCGACTCAAAACGCACTAAAAAGTAAAACATAACTGTGTCATTTAGTTGCTTTAATTTACTTAAGCATATCTATGAAGTCGGTGCCAGCAAGTTTAAGGAAAATTTACTTAACGTAGTAAAGTAGTTTGTGGGTTCTAGGTAATGTCTTTAAAGTAGAAACCTTGGCTGGCACCGACTTTTTCTTTTTATTTTCTTCAATTTTAAGAGTTTCTTCAATTTTCCCAGGATATCATCATCAGATCCTAACATGATGACAATAGGACCACCTTGGAAATGTGCCCTTTCTAATAAAAAAAAGAATTATCAAAATCGGACAATACTGTAAAAAGTTATGCGTGGTCATACATAAAAAAAAATATATACGTGTCGAATTGAGAACCTCCTCCGTTTTTATTTCGTCGGTTAAAAAGAGAGGTTGGAACTAAATATGGGATAATCTCGCGACCTTATAACATGAAAATCATGTGAATTGATCGTAAGTATCTTGAATGAATCGCTGTAGCTACATTCACAAAAATACATACGATAAATATTCATAGCATTTTTTTAGAAACTGAAAATACATACAATCTTTTATGAACTACTATAACATGAAAATATTTACGATGCCTTCCGAAGTTTGTACTGTGCGTCGCTCGATCTATAACATTTATTCATGCGGGGAAACCAAACAGTATTGAAATATAGATTTCAAAAATCTTTCAACGGAAATGTTTTGTTTACGATGTTCGACGTGTTTTAAAATATTTTCATACGAAAATCCAAATATACAATGAAACTTTTACAGAAATTTAGTCCTAGATCCCGACCAGTGGCGGGGCAAGACCTAAATTTGATGTGGGCAAGACAGATTTCGCGAGGCCCTGTCCTAACACTGCCAAGTATTCGAAAAATACAAATAAGATTAATATTAATGTAAAAATTATATATCGTAAATATAAAGGTTGAAATAACAATACCAATAAATTAAATATCAGCTTTCATAGGATGCTCTAGTCCAGTGATTTAATTTTTGAAACCAAATAAAATCTACTGCATTTTCTGAGAAGGTTTACTATAGTAACATATATATATATTATCACCATCGGAAAGTAGAGATTTCAACGAACAGAAAGCACACCAATAAAAAAAAATTGATATTTTGACGGCCAATTTTTGTGTTTGGGGCAAAACAAGGCAAGTTTTCAAATTTTATGAAAATAAAATTTTTCTTTGTAAAAGATAAACATAAAAAACGAAAAACTTGGTTTTTGAATTTTTCACACAAATTTTGAGGTTATCTGAAAAAAGTGTAGAAACAAAAGTTTTAGATCTTTTTATTAGCTACAACTTTGCCATTCAACTCTTTTCCATAGGACTTTTAGTTTTGCCAGAAATCGAGAAAATCCGTTTTTATAACCCTCAACCCCAACCCCTTTCCGACCTCAGATCGCCCGTAATTTATTTTTCCTTTCATTTTTTTGATATTCTCCTCATTTTCTGATGGGTTTAATTCTACTGCGATTTTCTTGTACTTTTTGTTAATTTTAAGGCTAATTGCGCTGGAGTAATGGCAAAATATCATGTTAACATATTTTAAAATATTGACAGTTTCTGAATTTTTTTTTGATTCATTGATTATTTTTAAAGGGATTGCGAAATTACGCCAAAAAATAATGTTGTCACTTAAAACCGTGTTGTTGCTGAATTTTGTATCTGATTATGGCTGAATTTCTTTTGAAAAAAAAATGTATTTTTATTTATAAGTACATTTTTAGCTTTAAAAAACTTATTATTTATTTAACAGTGCAGTCAATGTTTGCTTTTATTGACGTATTGTCATCTCCACATTTCTTAAAGTGTATATTTAAAAATAATTTGGTTTTTTTTTAAAGGAACAGAAATTTCCTGCTTTTAACTTAACTAAATTCCTTAATTATTGTATCGTAATTCAGTCTAGAAGCCACATCTGATTCAATTGGTAAAACAGCCAAAGCTGAAAGTCTTTCCTGACTTATTGTGTTTCTCAATTAATTTTAATTTTGAAAAACTCCTTTTAGCAGAAGCTGTTCTTACCGGATTTGTCAATAAAATTCGGATGACAATGTAAATATTTGGGTAAATTTCTTTCAGGCTATTTTCTGTTATATTAGGGGTTAAAGTACGAAATTGCACTTCGTACTGATATACTTCGTATTTAATAGGTACTTCGAATTGACATAGAACCTTCATGGTTTAAGATTTTAAAGTGAAACTTTTTCTATACGGTGTGTAATTCTTCTTTTAAAAAAATGTGCAACATTCGATTATCAACTTTCAGTTGTTTTTTTTTATTCAGCTTAGACAATAAAGATGGATACTTAGAAAATTCGTGTGATTTTTGAATACGAGTTCTGACGCGGAACTAACGCGGCAGAAACAGCTCGCAATATTAATGTTGCGTTTGGAAAGGGGACTGCTAATGAACGCACTGTGTGATTTTGGTTTCGTGATGGAAACTTCGATTTGAAGAACGAACCACGTGGAAGACGCCCACACAGGCGAATAACAGTGATTTGAAAGTGATGGTGGAAGCCGATCCGAGGAAAACTACCCAGGAATTAGCGGCATGGTTTAACGTTACTTTTCCAACAATATTGACTCATTTGCGTCAAATCAATAAAATAAAAAAATATGAAAAATAGGTGCCTCATGACTTGACTGATCTGCAGAAAGAAATGCGTGTTGAAACCTGTGTTGCCTTGTTGAATCGATACAGAAATCAAGGAGTATTAGGTCGAATTGTGACATGTGATGAAAAATGGATTCTTTACGATAATCATAAGCGGAAAATGCAATGGCTGACCCTAAGTAAAACGCCGCAACAGTGTCCTAAAGCAAAGCTTACCAATAAAAAGGTAATGGTAACTGTTTGGTGGTCTCAGCGTGGAGTTATTCACTATAGCTTTCTCCGATCTGTCAATAACGGCAGATGTCTACTGCGCCGAACTCCGAACAATGATAGCGAAACTAGCAGTGAAACAGCCCCGACTTATGAATCGATCACCATTATTGCTCCATAATATTGCGAGACCTCATACAGCACGAGAAAACTCTACAGGAACTGCAAATAGAAACCATTCGTCACCCTCCATATTCGCCAGACCTTGCTCCAACGGAATACCATTTTTTTCGTGATTTGAAATGCTTCCTAGTAAAGTAAACAAATAAAACAAGGGATTCCCCGCACTGGTCGGCGGCAAATGTTGCCAGACTAAGATAATTAAAATAAATAACTAACATATTTCACAACGAAATTAATTTATATCTTTTTTTATTTTATTCTCGCTTTAAAGCAATGCTTAAAATTTTTTGAGGCGCGAGGCCCCTTGTAGCGCGAGGCCGTAGGCGGTGGCCCACGTCGCCCACGCCTAACGCCGCCTCTGATCCCGACTTACAATGTTCTTACCTTGTCGTTTTATTTCAAAGTTCTAATATATTATTTTATTATCAATATATGATGTGTGTATTGTTCTATAATATTTATTTATTTTATTTATTATATCATAATAATTATAAACAAATTCAGTTATAATTTCCACCACATAGGTAATCTTGAATAGCCAAAAAAACTTTACATTGAAAAAACCCATGCTTTTATCTCTCGTAAACTGAAAAATGACTCAAAATATTTTTTAAAATTTTTGTTGGTTGTCTGATAGCTGTTGAGGTTCAGAAAAAAATGTTAGACATTATCAAATTTTGGCATATTAGATATAAAACTATGAATCTCTCTTTTTAATCGACGAAAAAATTAAGGCAGTACTCAATTCTACGCGTATATATTTTTTTCTTACAGTCATTTTAGTTAGCGTTTTACCGTAAACACGAGTTTCACGAGTTGGCAGTTAATTAAGCTACGTTTTATATTATTTCGTTTCAATAGTTTTGACAAGCCGTCTCAAATTTCAAAGTTAACCTGAAAACTTTTAGTTCGCTGACTGAATGTTAAGTTTTCAGATGAAAGCATGAAATCTTAGTCCTTACACCTTACCTTTACACCTTCGATTTTTATTGTAACTAACGTTACAACGTTACTAATATTATCAATATTTTGAAAATACTTATTGAGAATATTCAATTCTAAATGTCTCTAGACTGTAGTGCTTACAAAACTATATGATTTAAAAATAACGTACAAGTATTTCATATTGAAGGGCAAACGGGATTTCACAGTGCATTCATTCATCGCTTCAGATATAGGTTTTAGAAAGGTTTTCCATACGGTTTGTATGGATTTACAGTGCTGTATTTCCGCGATGGATTTCAATCTCTTTAGATTCAGACAAACTAGAAAATACGAGGGAGCTTTTAAGCCGGTCTCTTAGAGCACGAGTCCCGGCTTACGTGAAATATTGCTGTGAATATAAAACGACATTTTTAGTAATATTCCTTAGATATGACCAACCAGTTTTGCTTTTACATTCATTGATTTAAGTGTAGGTACATGGAAAAAATGCAGTCGTATGAAAAAAATACGGTACTATAGGAAATATTTAAACATAAATAACTAGCAGTCGCCCGCGACTTCGTCCGCGTGAAAACCTCTTAGGTACCCTTCTAATTTTAAAGACAGACTTACATACAAAGTGTGCTCATTCCCCGCTCCCCCTCTTAAATTAATTTTTTTATAGTTTCCCGTGACGCAATATCCTCCGACCTGTCCGGTGTACTAAATATAGTATATTTCACTCTTTAGTCTAGCCTTCAGAATAAACAAAAATAATTTAACAATCCGACACGCAGATCTAGAGATTAGCCCGTTTAAACAAACGAACAAACTCTTCCGTGTACTATATAGATATTTGAACAAAGATCGAATTCTAAATCCATCACCGTATTAACGTTTCGATCATGAAAGCATATCAGTACCAAAATGCTGACCTCTATTCAGTACGTATAATATAACACGAAGGAGGTCAACTAAATTTAGATGCCATAGCGGCATTTTCGCGCTTTTTAGAAATGTTGTAATATCTCATATATATAAAAGACAAATCTTATCTCAAAAATATCCTTAAGATTATTAAACAATTTTTTTTTGATAAGGATTTAATTTACTTGTATAAACGATGACGTGAACGTAAGCATATGAATTAAATGATTTTTTAAAACACAAAAAGTTATATATCTGTTAAAATATAAAAGATAGATATATGTTGTCACGGATTTTTGTAGAACTTTTTAATATATATACATTGCTTTCAATTATTCTCAATAGTTAAGACAGCGTACGCGCATAAAGCCGATTTAACAGATTTTTGCGATCCCACTTGCGCCACAAAAACTGTGATAACCCGGTTAATATATACAAAAAAAATAAATTAGCCTATGACACTTACCGATAACGTAGCATTCTACTGGTGAAGAATTTTTTAAATCGGATTAGCAGTTCCGAAGATTGGCACCAACAGATCTTTATTTACAAACACACAAACTTCCAAACTTTACCTCTTTATAATATTAGTTTAGATTAAATAATCAACTTGGACTGAGTTGCTAACTGATTTGAAGTTCAACATATGATTCTTAGATAATTTTTTAATCATTTTTTATTTCATCAATTTGAAGAAATAAAAAATATGATGAAAAAAACTCTATTTTAATGATCAACTCTGAATTTTTATATAGTAAATAAACCCTCACAAGTGTCGATTTAAGCTCCTTTATATAGGTCTTATTTACACTCTGATAATCTATATTTTGTGACATTTGTTTCTTAAGCTATGGGACACTAGAACTATAAAAGGCTCGCCAAGCACAAGAGTCCACGTTCACAACTCCACCACTAAGTAAACACTTGACATCATTCCGTTTCGTCCACGGAAATTTATTCTGCTCTCTCATTATTCATAGCCCCTATTTGTTGACAGAGATTAGCCTTCTGTCTAAAGTGCCGCGACATTAACTTGACGAGATAATTAAGCTGAATCGTTTGTTCTGCGTAAACATTTACAGGCAGCTTATGCAGATTGTCTGGGTAGTTTGTCGAGTAAACTCAGAATATAAGGCTTGTCTTCTTGAAATTATACTCTTTGTATGATTAAAGTTGTCTGAGTTTGATTGTTTAAGTTAGAGTTTCCTTTGCGAGTTTTTTCTCTTATTAATTCTATACATTGTAACTGTTTCGAAGTCCCACTCAAAGCTAAACATTCGTCACATATAAATATAAACACAATTTACATCATGTTTTATATCTTTCTGAGGGTTATTATACTTTTAGTTTAAAAGTATTACATTGGCACGTGATCGTCTTTCGGTTAGAACCTTATTATAAATGTTATGTCCATAAATAACTCAAGTACTTATATAATTTCAAAAAATGTGATTAGAATCAAATTCTCTTAAGAACTTAAAATTCCAATCAATATTGGGTGGTGGTGATACAAATTTGAATGTGGAACGCTTCACGATTTTGCGTTCAATTAGAAGATACTACTAATAACTCGTTTATTTATAAAACGCTGTTGTTTACCTTTTTACTATTCTTTAATAAAACACATTTACATATTTTACATGTATATATATTTATGTATAATTTATTTATTTTTAGTGTCATTATATATATTAGTATGTACCATTATGATCGTCACAATATTATTATTATATATTATTATTAAGTTTTATTAAAAAAACGCTTAATGTTATTCAACGTGAAATTTAATGAGTAGTTAAACATGATAAACAATCGACTATAAGAACATTCTCAGTCTATATTTTTGATGTATTTATCAATGGCGTACGACAAGGTTGTTTTCTCTCGCCAATGCTATTCAATGTATATGGGGAATATATCATACGCAAAGTAGTAGAAAACTGGGAGGGAGGCTTTCCACTAAGTGGGAAGCGTATAAATAACCTTAGGTACGCCGACGATACAGTCCTCACTACCACATCAGTGGAGGACATGAAAGGGCTCTTACAAAAGATGGAAGCAGAGTCGGAAATTCTAAACAGAAGCAAGACTAGACTAATGATAGTTAATCGGGCAGGGAAATTACTCAACACCAACATCATCTTTTAATAACGTACAGGAATATGTCAATCTCGGATCCCAGATTTGCAGTGACGGTAGCTGTGCGCCAGAAATAAAGTGACGCATAGCAATGGCCAAGAGCGCTATGTCACGTCTGAATAAGATCTAAAGGAATTGAGGCACATCAATCAATACAAAGAGTCGCCTTGTCCGAGCCTTAATTTTCTCTATCTTTATGTACGGAGTTGAAACTCGGAGCATAAAGACAAGAGAAAGGCAAAGAATAGATGCGTCCGAGATGTGGTGCTGGAGGCGCATGCTAAGAATTCCTTGGACCGCTAAGCGCACAAACGCATCTATTTTGTCGCAGAATTAAGGTTAGGCTCTCATCCATCTGCTATCAACGGATTCTAGTTTATTTAGAACACATCATGAGGTGAGAGGACAGTAATTTAGAAAAGCTTACAATAACGGGCAGCACGGACGGAAAAAGAGCTACATGCCGTTCCCCACCACGATTGGCTGATCAGCTGAGCGAGTCCAAGCAGTCATTCTATTCACTAGCACAGATGGCCACCAACAGAAGCAGATGGAAGGCGTGGACCCGTTCGAGATTTGGATCATACCAGGACCACGATCTTCAGTCATGAGGGAACTACTACAGAGAGAGATCATTCTTCCGTACAAGCGCGAAAACAACTATTTCTGTTATGAGAGACATTTCATTCATCAGACATGTTAAATCACAAGAAATCAAAACGAACATTAAAATATTGATATCAAAAGTATTTGAAGTTTATAAAGTTGCCCATTTTTAATTTGTGGGGTATGCAGCATGATCTCAAAAGAAGAAGGTAATATGGGAGTTGCGATGGATCAAGTAGAAAAATACAAACAGCAAAACATTTAGAGTCCTTACTTTGGATTTATTTTCATTATTGTGTAAAAGAAACTATTTCTATAACCGGAAGCATTTCAGTACAACACAATAAGAAATCCCATAGGAAAGTATCTCAATAATTCAGTTCACTTCACAATGGCGGCACGGTAAGCGATGATTAATTTAGTTGAAGGAATCACAAAATGTTACACAAAGAGTGTTGTAACAAATGGCACAAGGGGAATCCCTGATGGCCCTTATTAAATGTTGAAAGAAACAATAGGGCCCTGGTCCATTGTTGTGGTGCGGCAGATAAATATTTTATCTTTGTTCCACATTGTCCTGGAATTATTATGAAAATTCCCGTACGTTACATATTGTTGTGTGCGGTTGATGACGTCATTTCACTCCTGCGGGAGAACTAAACTGTGAATAAAATTTGACAGAATATTTTGTACTTGCAAACCTTTAGGAATATTTTGGATATTTAAGTTTGAATTGTGGCTCCTCGTTGGTTCTATGATTAACTTATGGATGGATGGATTTTAATTTTGATCCATACATACTATAATATAAGTGGGACAAAAAATAAAATTAGCAAGTCAAAATAAAATAAAATATAAAACCGATTAACTTTTAACAACACTCTATCTTCTACCTACTATGTAAACACATAAACAACATGAGAAGCAACTGTTTAAAACGTTGTAAGAAGTGTACAGTTTGACAGACTCTCTATCAATTCAACGAGTTAATTACAAATTGCAGGCCTATTATCGTTGAAATGGAGCACTTCTGAGCACTTCTCCCAGTAATTACGGCACCAATGACGGACAAAGTCGATGACCTTCGCTTAATTGCTACAAAGTACAAATGGAATTTTCAAAGGGCGCAGTTTTAAATGTAATTTGGAAACATAATTGATTATGAACTACGAGTGACAGTCCATTATTCTGCTGTCACAGAATGTCAACTTCTTTGCTTCAGTAGCAACGATGCAATAGTAAAAGGTCAAATTTAAAAACAAAAGGTCCTGGGATTGATCACAGCTCGTAGGATATAGCTCTACTATAGCTACCTACTGCTGCTATATTTCTTCTCGAGTCACTTCCTCAGTTTTGAGGATCGAGGAGCACTTTAACGGAAAAGCTTTCTTTATGGTGATATGCGATTTTTTCCCATTTACAGCCTCGCAAATGGCATTTGAGATTAGCGCGTCTATTGCTTTCTTTACTTGGTCCATCCATCGTGCTATACTAAACTTACTTCTAACACGGTCTTTAGGAATAACTTCTAAGTGAAGTGAGATGTTGGTCATACTTTAAAGTTATGGCTAATATTCCTAAATAAATAAATAACTGGAAGCCAAGGAAAAGTTTTTATGCCTTGTTACTTGACATAGTTATGCGATCATGTTTTAATTACGGACTTTAAACATAATACCAGGATCTACCTATCGTTAATATGAAGTCATTACGATGGATATCCACTGCTGGACATTTGTGGGATAGGGATATTCAAATACAACGATACCGCCTTTGGACAGAAGCTTTAGACAACACATTTATAAGACGTAAATAGAGACGAATATCTTAGCATCTTAATATGGATTCACCGTGCGGGTGCCGGGTCCATCGCGTGGCTGAGAGAAAAACTCCGAACAGAACCCGAGACTTGTGACACGGGTGTAGGTTTAAGGGTACCCTTAGTGACGCGCGTCAACACTCACCTCCTCTGTTCAAGTTGTTCTCCCTGCCTAGCCAAATTCGGAAGGACCCTACTAGAGCAGCTTTGGACACTCGTTCCAATATGGAGCTTACTGCACTTCTAATAAGGTCTTTTAGCAGGTTGTAGAAACACTTCGCTGGTATACCCCTCGCACCCACTTATACCGCGTATTAACTAACCACATAGCCATTTTTGGTTAGTTCATTAGTAAGGTCATAATATTTATTCACTTTGAATAAATAATAATAAATAATCCGTATTTACATACATAGATATCAATATAATATTATAGACAAGAGTACGAATCCACGGAGGATATTATAAGTTTATATTGTCAATACATTTTATATTTCTGAACATTTTTACATTGAAAAATAGCTGATAATAATTTTCTTTTATTGTTTGTCGTGTCTATTCACTTTGAAGAGTATGGGCCCTTGGGAAATAAGATATCGCAGCGGAGTCCCTTGAATAGCTGATTTTATATGAGCTTGTTCCTTTTTGTTGACATTGCGTTAAAAATATACACACATGGCAGTATTTTGAGGAATGCTTTTGGGATTTTTTTCTATTATTCAGTATTGTTACGGACTGCCTTGTATGAAAATAAACTTGCTTTGGGAATCGACAGATCGAGCAATGTTAGTGTGCAATTTTATTGAGAGTGTTTATTTATGAATTATCATACAGCGTTCGTGGCTGCATGTCTGTGAAATGTGCTATATTTTATTCATTTCATTAAAATAATAAAAGCAAACAATGGACCAGTATGCGAAAGCGTATGTGTATTATCTTTGTCCTTATCTCTCGTAACCAACAATGTTACCAGATTTTCAAAAATGTTTCGTTTGTTTTATGTCGTTATGATGGCTCAATTTTAGTTACTAATAGAGAGCTTTGTGTGAATTTCCTACCGAGTTATCACGCAGTTTTTGTCTGTTCGGCTCGTTATTATTTAATAGATAAAATTTGGTATTACATAATATTCCCAGCTTGAAATGAAGTCTAAAGCTATGCGTTGGCAATTATAAAAATATCATCAAAGGACCTTGTCTTTTGTATAAAGATTCGTCGTAAATACAAACGAAATAAAATCTATTAAACTCCAAATTGGCCTCGTATAAATATAACATTAGAAAGAAAGGGAAGTTTTATTGGGCCATTATCATAGGAGTATTTGTATAATGAGGGTCAAGGGTCCAGAGGGCCTTCTGCTTTTACTGATTTCATATTAAAGCCATGAATAAAGTTATGGTTCAATAAAATTAAATTATACGAAGGGTTATAAAAACGTACCTCTATGATTATGACGGCCGAGTGGCGCAGTGGGTAGTGACCCTGCTTCTGCATCTTAGGCCGTGGGTTCGATTCCCACTACTGGAAAATATTTGTGTGATGAGCATGGATGTTTTTCAGTGTCTGGGTGTTTATATATATATTATAAGTATTTATGTATAATATATATAAAAATATTCATCAGTTATCATAGTACCGATAATAAAAGCTACCTAAACTTACTTTGGGGCTATATATATAACGATGTGTATAATTGTCCTATAATATTTATTTATTTATATTATATACTAACTGGTTACTGGCTAACTAAAATTGTATTATATATATATATATATATATACACTTCCAAGGTGGTCCCATTGTTAACAACTAAATGACACAGTTATTTTTTTACTTTTTAGTGCGTTTTGAGTTGGTTCTATTTTTTGTTAAAAATTTTACATTATTGATACGTAATTACCGAACTAGCGTGCTAATACTATACTCGTACCCAAGTCCTCGTTAGTCTAATGGTTAGAGTTTTGCCTCGGATCACGAGATTTTGAGGTCAAGTCCTAGGTCGGGCTTTCTTGGCTTTTCTTTCTTCCAAGAAATTCTCAGCCAGTGGATGAGAAGTTCATCATCATCATTATCAGCCAATAGACGTCCACTGCTGGACATAGGCCTTTTTTAGGGACTTCCAAACACAACGATCCTGAGCCGCATGAGCCCAGCGGCTCCCTGCGACACGTTTGATGTCATCAGTCCACCTGGTGGGGGGTCGACCAACACTGCGCTTTCCGGTGCGGGGTCGCCATTCTAGCACCTTCGGCCCCCAACGTCCATCAGCTGTTCGAACCACGTGCCCCGCCCATTGCCACTTCAGTTCTGCGACTCGCTGAGCTATGTCGGTTATTTTGGTTCTTCTGCGGATCTCCTCATTTCTGATTCGATCACGCAGAGATACTCCGAGCATTGCTCTTTCCATCGCCCGCTGAGTGACTCTGAGCCTTCTTATGAAGCCCGCAGTTAGCGACCAAGTCTCGGATCCGTATGTCATCACTGGCAACACGCATTGTTCGAAGACCTTCGTCTTCAGGCACTGAGGAATTTTGGACGAAAAGATGTCACGCAGTTTCCCGAACGCTGCCCAACCGAGTTGGATTCGGCGGTTCACCTCTTTCTCGAAATTGGACCTACCTAACTGGACCATATGCCCTAGGTATATATACTCGTCGACAATTTCGAGTGCAGAATTTTCAACAATAACAGGGTGGAGCGAAACATGAGCATTACACATGATCTTTGTCTTGCTCATGTTCATTTTAAGGCCCACCTGTTGAGAAACTCTGCTGAGGTCATTGAGAAGTTGGTGGTGACCTATTCCCGTGCCTCTTGAGAGCACGTTAAGGCATCAGTCCCGCAATGGATTAGCGTGGTGGGTCTTAGTTTTGAACTACCTCTTCTATGGGGAGACCCAAGAAATTTAATTTCAATATAGAGTTGTTTATGGGAGGAACAAACAAATCTCTTGAAAAAACCGGCAACGCACACAGAATTCTAGTATAGCATGTTTACGAGTATAACATCACCAATGTTAAACACTTACCTTCAGGAAACCTGTAAGGTTATTTTCTCGCTATTATAGCGATAAAAACGCAAAAGCTACCATACCGCGATTAGTCAGATGAGTGCCAGCCCTTAGCGTACGTAATACATCACGTGTCTGTGGTGAAATACTTTTTATCTAAGAAAGAGAAATAGCCCACACAATAAGGCAGCAGTGAATAGCTTCGCACTTACTTATCGGCATTCCAAACGTGATGAATATTAAAATAACGCTCATGAATATACCCACCCAACTCAGTCATAATAATTAAATACATTGAGATAATAGTAAACATATATTTTTTTATTCTTTAAGTAGGTAGTAGGCACTGTTATAACGCGAAACTATACCTTAAATGAGTATTTATTTATTAATAAGTAGTATTATTGGTTTTCATACAGTATTGTACCGATTAGAAAGATAGATGCCTAGTAGTAGGCATGACAACTGGGCACTGTTTGCTCAATAGGCATCTAAAGATAATGGGAATGTATATAATAAATGGATGATCCTTCGTGTCCAGAGTGTGGCGAAGAAGAGACCAGTTATCACTTCATAGCTGAGTGTCCCATGTACGCGCTGGTAAGACGGGAGATTCTAGGTAAGGATAGAATCAGTGAAGCAGACCTGATGAACCTCACCATAGGGGGAATTGTTAGGTTCACGAAGGCTACATGTAGGCTTGAGGGGGGGGGGGGCACTGTCGGGACACCAGTGTGCCTGTGTCTCAATCACGGGAATTGAGTGGAATGGTTCTAATGAGGACTGACCACCCGTCTGGCCTTGACAGACGTCCCCTCTAGAAATAATAATAATTGTACCGATTGCATCTGATACTTAACAATTGTTAACACAACACTTAACAACTCTAACTCTATCTAGGCCAATTTAAAAACTTTGAATTTCCATCGGAATTTAAAAAAGAACAACCTTTCTTATCAGCGCATTTTAATGGGCCACTCCAATGCCAATTTCCTAACAAAGAACTTTTGGAGTTTAAATCCACTATGCACCAATACGACTTGGCAGGCTTAGTTTGTGAATGTTTATCTCAATGACGATCACTATTGTATGCTATTTTGTAACTGTGATCGTTATAGATATCAGAACCGACGGTTTAAAGTGCTTTCCAATTCATGGAGGTATAACATGACCCTTACTGTGGGCTGCTACTATGCTGAAAGAGAGAAAACTTAAATAAATGAATAAGATCCATGCATACATATTGTAAGCATGGCTCTTGAGTTGAGCGTTTCACAAAGGCTTTTAAAAAGTAGCTAAAAATGTGACACAGAAGTTCCTTTGTGAAGAGGTGCAAGTTTAGAGCGAGCAATTAGTGAAATTGTAACGGGTATGTTAATGATGTGCTTGTATGGCGAGAGACAATCAGTTCCTACGACAAATATCACAAGTGGGGCAAGTCTTAGCAGTTTTGCTTTTCTTTGTACTTAGTGGACGGCTAATGATACCAAATTAATATATTATTAAATACCTACGAATATAAAGCAAAAAGTAGATGAAATGGATGGACAAAAGGTTGCTTCTCAAATTTTTTGGTTGTTGTTGCATCTCAGATTGAATTTACAATGGAATATGTTTCAAGAATTTTGGAAATTCCATCTTGTTGTAAAAAGTGAATTAAAGATTATTTTAGGATAATACTGATCCCGACACCGATGGAAGTCCACATATAGATGGAGCACCTTTTGTTATTTTATTTATTTATTTATTTATCATAACACATACAATCTTTATATAAACAGCTTGGTGCTCGTAAGCTCTTGTCGACTTTTCTGAGCTCTGCACTTTCCTCTCTTAATCGAACTTATGTCTAATTTACATAAAGATATTAGCTTAAAACACGAAGAAAACAATTCAATGAGTAAATATTATTATAAACGAAAAAGTTATATTGGGAATAAAAAAAAATAAGAAAAAACCTAATCTATAAAAAATAATATGTTGGTAAAGTAATAATAAAATCGCGCAAGGACATACTAGCCATTGGGCCCGAGAAAACGTTTTTATAAAACTTGTATACAGGTTGTTCCACTATTAAAAAATGTTTGAGTTGCTAATAATAAAGTCTTTTAATTTATTAGGATTAATTTGTTAGGACTTAAATAACGTCGACTTTGGGCTGCCAACATCCAGCGACTCCCTGTAATCTGCTCGACATTTTCGGTCTACTTCGTAGATTCGACCAGCACTACGCTTCACGGGGTCACGATTCCAGCACCTTGAAATTCACGTTCATCAGCTCATGTTATTATGTACCCCGCCCACGTACTCAATGCACTACGCCAGTAAAAGAAAAACGACATAGTACAGGTTGCTTACGTAGTGTAATAAACCATTCTTGTTCTAGATAAGTTTTTCCGACTCGCAACGAGTGTGTGTGGACATAATGAAAGTCATTGACGAAAGTGACTCGACAGGTCACACAAAATGCTTCCCTATAGATGTATACCTTTATGTTTATTTTTTTACATCAGCAAATTCTAAACAGTGTAAACTGACAGATAAAGTAGGTATCATAAAAGACTATGATATTGAGGACATTATTTTTTTTTTATAATACGCTGCTCTGTAGTCTAGGTATATTAAATTCTATGTACATCCAAGCTGTATTAATTACACTAGCTATAATGGACTCTGCAATCTCAATAAAAGATTAAATGTTGTTTGACGGCAGAATTAACTCATATTTATAATATTCTTTAGCTTTTATTATTATATTATATTAAACTTTTATTATATATAGCAGTCGCCCGCGACTTCGTCCGCGTGAAAACCTCTTAGGTACCCTTCTAATTTTAAAGACAGACTTTCATACAAAATGTGTAAAGGTACATATAGTATGCTCATTCCCCGCTCCCCCTCTCAATTTAATTTTTTTATAGTTTCCCGTGAAGCAATTATTCTCCCGTGTACTAAAGGTCTACATTTTTGTTAAACATTGTATGACATTTCAGTACATTAACATTAAAAATATATATTTATGGCAGGCTGATGGGTATAAATTGATATTAAATAGTATATTTCACTCTTGAGTCTAGCCTTCAGAATAAACAAAAATAATTTTACAATCCGACACGCAGATAGAGATTAGCCCGTTTAAACAAACGAACAAACTCTTCCGTGTACTAAATAGATATTTGACAAAGATCGAATTCTTAATTCATCATCGTATATATAACATAGATTAAACTCCCCTCCCGCACGCGCACCCCCGCCTTGGTGACGCTCACTTCGCAACGCAGAAATAGTAATATTTTAATTTCGCCATAACTTCTAAACCAAACGTCCAATTTTAATCTTTTAAATACTAAATATTATCTACATAAACTGTACTTAGTGATGAAATAATTTATTTTGATAAGGATTAATAGCATGAGTAAAATAAATGCGTTTAAATGTAGTCCAAAAAAATTCAAGATTTTTAAATAAAAAAATGGTTGTTGTGCCTCACTCGACATAGATAGGTATAGTGTGTCGCGGACTTTTTTGTAGATATTTATAAGATCTCCAATTAATTAGAACATTTTATGGTTCTATCTTTTATAGTTTAGGCAGCGTACGCAAAATAAGTAACTTTTCTGGTTGATTTTTACACCTTGTGTCCGAAAAACCCAAATATTTTACGGAACCCTATTTTTTTCCTAAATAAAATTTAGCCTATGTTACTCGTGAATAATGTAGCTTTCGAATGGTGAAAGAATTTTTAAAAACGGTCCAGTAGTTTTTGAGCCTATTCATTACAAACAAACAAAGTTTTCCTCTTTATAATATTAGTATAGATTATTTTTGTATTAATTATATTCGTAGTAAGTAAATAAGGTCGATGTTTAATATTGTTAGTTCTGTTTAAGTCATTAAGCAGGAAGTTATTAGCGCCAGTTAATTTACCGGGTCTGGAACAGGTTTGCCCTGGAACTCATTAATGGTAGTGACTCGACAAGTTAAACAATAAGTTCCAAATTCAGCCGCAATGTTGCCAATCAACTTGGTGAGAATTATTCTACTTTACCCGGGATAATTAATTGCTGTTTTATTATTTGCTAGCTATCCGAGTATTCAATACTTTGATCTTGAAAACTCATCACGCAATACAAATGAAACCAATGTTCTTTTGTTGTTAGAAGAAGTGTAGGATTCTTACCGACTCTTTCTTAAAAACATTAACACCACGCTTTACTTAAAAAATAGTTAGCTGGTTATAAAATACGGCAGGCAATTGAAAAATTATAATCTCCATTTTATTTTTATTGCGTTGAACTATCAATTACAAAGCTAAATTTTTTTAACAGTTATACAATACAACAAACGGTACATAATGTATTAGTTTTATTTTTTATTGATTAGGCAGCTTTGTTTACCTTTCGTGCAACACATTTTTACGCTCAGAATTTTTTGAAGAACCCCTGGAAGAAGAATAATATTTAAAACGTGCACCCGCAGCAATAATCAATACATAACAGGACAAAATAATCTACTACTACTACATCACACGTTTGAAAAGTGTTTCAGTGGCATTTATATCCGACGAAAAAAAACGGAGGAGGTTCTCAATTCGACACGTATATATATTTTTTTTATGTAAGACCACGCATTACTTTTTACAGAGTTGTCCGATTTCGATAATTCATTTTTATTAGAAAGGGCACACTTCCAAGGTGGTCCCATTGTCATCATGTTAGGATCTGATGATAATATCCTGGGAAAATTGAAGGAACTCTTCAAATTTTATAGGCACACTTGCAGCTATTTCAGTTTTAGTGTAAGTCGGTAGCTTTTTGGCTACTAGTGCCATATAATATACTATGCTCTCGTGGCGCCCTCTGGTGTTTCGGTGTAAAACAACAAACAGTGTGTGATACGCGTTTAAGTTTATATAACATTATATTTGTTAATAATAAAAAAAATATTATTATTACTTAAAAAAAATAAAATTTTATTACAATTCCTTCACTAATTAATCGAAAGGAACTTCGTTCCATCTGGGTGTCCCTTGACACCTCTCAACTTTTTTTATTTTTTACTTTTTAGTGCGTTTTGAGTCGGTTCTATTTTTTCTTTTAATTTTTATTAGAGTTAATACTTAATTTAATACTTTATTAGGTTATATACATAGGTATACGTTAATATTAATTTCAAACACATACTGAAAAGTTGTCCGATTTCCTGTTTTGCTGCCTTGCATAGCAAATAGCAGTTGTCTAATTATTTCTACTTTAATTGCATAAAAGACTGACAAAATGACTTTTCGAGACTAAAAACATCCCCTGATTCAGCAAAGATTATAAGTAATACTATGTTGTAGTTCCTTACATTGTACTTACAATGTATGATACTTTAAGTGTACAAAGTTAACTAAAGTAGAGCGAGAGTCATAAAGCCTCAGTTAGTAATTCACAAAGTAAGTTCATACAATGTCGCACAACTTCATCATATATTCAGAAACCGTCTGTGTAGAATTAACGTTATTATCTTCTTATTTCTTCGCTCCTAGTAATTTTAGCCTTTATTTAATTATGCATTTTCAATTGCTACGTAATTTAAATTTTCCCACACGTGAAAACAATATTTTTTTACTTCTCTAGCTCAAAAATAGCGTTTTTGTTACAGCAATGCAATATTTATTTCATAGTGCATTAATTATGGTAATTAATTAATTAATGGAATAATAACTAATTATAGGTACTGTCTGGTCGTGTCTCATATGGTAGAGAATTCTTATCTTTACTAATTTTTTAATCGAAGTTAAAAAAATTAAATTAAGCATGACGTTTCTGTTATCCTTAAAATTTGAAGATCTATAGTTGAGCCATTGAATCGACAGAAAACAAATGAACTATCCTTGTCAAGGATATTTATGCTTACAAGAGATATGGACAGAGATAATAATCGTCCGCTTTCACATTGTCCTTTGTTTTGTTTCTGTCGTCTCGATAGCTCAATTTTTAACTTTTTAGATTTATTTCTCTTATTGTACTAGTTAGGTTGTGTGATTATTACTACTTTTTCAGGATTATTTGCTCACTGCCTACTGTCGTGGCTTTCAGCCAAACTAATTATTTTTTACATTTGCATTCTTGCACCAGTGCCAAAATACGTTGTTTGACCTTTCATAACACAATCCTACTTGATATACTAATACGCTTATGATCGAAATTATATTCAACATATTATCATTCAAATATTATGGTGATATTCATATTATATTTTTAACCGACGAAAAAAAACGGAGGATGTTCTCAATTCGACACGTAAATTTTTTTTTATATGTATGACCACGCATAACTTTTTACAGAGTTGTCCGATTTTGATTATTCTTTTTTTATTAGAAAGGGCACACTTCCAAGGTGGTCCCATTTTCATCATGTTAGGATCTGATGATGATATCCTGGGGAAATTGAAGGAACTCTTTAAATTGTATAAGCACACTTGCAGCGATTTCGGTTTTTATGTTAGTATCGGTAGCTTTTTGGCTACAAGTGCCATATAATACACCACGTAACATACTCGTACTATACTGTCATAACAGTATAGTACGAGTACGTTACGTGGCGATAAATCACTAAAACGCAAGAAATAAAATTTTTTAACCAAAAAATAGAACTGACACATAACGCACTAAAAAGTAAAAAATAACTGTGTCATTTAGTTGCTTTAATTTACTTAAGCATATCTATGAAGTTGGTGCCAGCCAGGTTTAAGGAACATTTGTTTTACGTAGTAAAGCAGTTTGTAGGTTCTAGGTAACGTCCTTTAAGTAGAAACCTTGGCCAGTCATTTTCTACTTTTTAGTGCGTTTTGAGTCGGTTCTATTTTTTGTTAATTACTGAATCCTATTAAACTCATCATCATTATCAGGCTCTTTACTTATCAGGCTATCACTACAGGGCTAGGCTACTCTTCCTACAGGAGAAGGGATATGGATCTTATATCCACCACTGTTCCCCATAGCGGGTTGGCGTTGTATGTATTGAATTATTTTATCTGTAAAAAAAAGGAATCACTGAAAAAGAAATACAGAAAATAACAGACCCTGTGAAAACGGCAAGTAAATCTGTTTAGAGATCAGAATGAAAAAGATAGAAACATACTGGGACAATTATCATATCCGAGTCAATTTGATTGCTTATATTCTCCATGGAGCTTTGTTCATTTAGATCATCGTTATATCAACACCTAACGAACGCACGCGACTTTGTCCGCAAGGAAAAGCTTATTAAACTACACCTTTTTCTTGAATTCGTATCTATTGATGGAAACGTTATATTCTGTTGCATTTACATTTAAGTGTGGGAACAAACGGTGGGAATCGACTTCGTTTTTACTGTTTTAAGAACCGTGGCTGTAATTCCAGAAGAAATGACAAGACCTGGATAAATTTTACCACTATAGTAAATATTTATAGTTTATAGTTTTATTTGATATTTGCTTCAATGCTCCTTTTTAAAGCTGATATTATAGTCTAAACAGAACTATAAAAATCTTAGATCGAGGGCGCCACAAGTACTTTTTAAGAGTCTGTACATGGGATACATACGATCCGTATCATGCCGAAATTTATTATTTTTCTGGTCAATAAAATACCACGGATCTATCTGTGTAATACCACGGGGCGTAGTCAGTAGTAAATAAAGTGCTGCTCGTATATCATGCGATGAGATCATGTCAAGCGATGAAATCTTGTAGCGGATTTTTCATGCTACATTACCAGAGCAACCTAATTATCATATTTTATTAAAGCTCAACAAGAATTTACCACATTTTTATTCGATTTAGTGGAGTAGTCTCAACCGCGCTTCGAAAAATTTGTTTGTAACGTGTTTAGTGAGATTTACATTTTATTAACCAATTTAAAAATTCTTTGTCCGATCTGTTTCTACAACTAGGTATTATGTATATTTTGATTCAAAATTTTATCAAAACTGAAGATACAATTTTAATGCATCCGTTGATCTTAATAATTATCATAAAAAAATATTTGTATAAACTAAAAAAATAAAATATAATTGTTGACATGATGAAACAAAAAAAAAGTAAACGATCGTGTTTCTAGCAATGTAGGTACATAACAAAGGGTGAAAGTTCTTATTTGACTGCAAACGACAACTGCAGGCAACTTGTTGCAGTGACACTATTGGTTTGTATGAAATGAAAGCGACACATTGTTTGCTGCTGTCGCCTGTTGTCGCCTATGAACTGGCGCCCTTAGTGTTGTAAGAGCATGGGTTAATAAACTTTCAACTTTTATGAGATGAAGGTCTGGTCATCAGTCCTTGCTTTATAATAATCTAAATTTAAACAATTCGTTGAAATACTTACGTTTTTTTTGTTTTTGTTCGATACATTCTGTTTAACTTTAACCCAAATATACGGATACAAATTGCCTAAGGCATAACATTTCAACATGTATTCCAAATTACAATATAGACAACTTCACGTTTTTATCTACAATATCTGCTAACATTTCTATAAAGTTTTGTAGCCAGAGAGCTTACAAGATTTTTGTTTAAAGTGCTTGATAATTGACCAATTGAGCGAATTTTAATATAAATTACTATTTACCTCTAATATGTAATGAGATGCAAATAATTTTTGACTAAAAACTTTTAATTTTTTTTACAGAAAATCTGTTACAATATTTTTTTATTAAGATGAGCCATATTTTGAAAATTTCGATTTCAATATTATAAATGCAAAAACTAAAATAATAACTTTTAAGACCTCTTTAGCGCAGTAGTATACACGGTGCATAAGACGTAGGTACTGGTTTCGATGCCCGACTAGGCCCATTGAGGTTTGGTTTGATTTTACGTATGCAGTATGATACAAAGTTAATACGGCAAACTACTTTGGTTTGACACACCAATGCAAATATCAATCACACTGAACATCGTACATTTAAAGCCAACAAACTTCCTAGTATAGATTGACTAAAAAAAACAAAGTACTGCAAAAGTACTTTGACAAAATAAGCCACCAGCTCACACTGTATTCGTTTATACCGTTTCCTAAAACCACACAGTTCATAGCATCGAATAACATGAGCCATTAATTTTATCTGGTCACGTAGCTTTGAAGGGAATGGCTTTCCATTATGCCACGTTCATCGCTTTGTAATAAGTTTCCACATTGCTTTCGGGTAGAGTATTAAATGGTCATTATATAGTTTCTAACAACATAAAGGTGTTCGTAGATTTGTATGTGACTCGACAACTCAACAAATTATATACAAAATAAAAAAATTATCACTATCAGCCTACTTTCAAGGAACACTACAGAGCAGGCTTCCTTTATATAGGAGAGATGCCATGCCGTTCCAATGGAGGTTGGCGGGTTTTATTTCCAACTCCTGGCTGAGGATATTTAGTGAGATTTCGTTAGAAGAAAAGCTCTGTATTTCATAGGACTAGTACTCAAACCTAGGACCTCGTGATCATAAAATGTACAGTTCAATGACTGGATCATCGAGGCCGTCAAATAAAACTATATTTATTGTCTAATTTCATTATCGGTTAGTCAATCAAGTCAATCAAGTCATCTGATCTATCAAGAGCTAAATGACATGAATAATTTATGAGCATTGCATATCATAATTAAGCTTAGTTATCCTCTACCTACGAGTATGTCCTATATGTTGTTTACGATATGACCTTTAATAACCATGATCTAGAACCATCATTTATCATTAGTTTTTTTTCGTCCGCGTGAGAAGCCTGAGCTAAGCCACGACTTTCTACAACTGGTCAAAAACAAACTTATTATTACTTATCTTCACGTTATTATCTTTTTAGTTAAAATAGTTTTGGGGCACATGAGTTGGATGATTTTAAATTTGAACTTCAATGAATTTGATTTTTTGTGATTTACGTATACAGATGACAAAAGATGACTAGGTGTCATCGTAACACACGTGCGGGTGAACATGTTTTGATTTTTTTAGCTAACTGTTAATTATTTCATGGATCATTTGCGTGAAGTAATTAAGCAGCCAGAATTTATTTTTTGTTTAGTTATTGTATTATATGGGAGTAAACCAATGTGAACTTTCTTGAACGAAATCTAAGACTTTCTAGTAAAAGGCTAGATGAGGAGTACCCTAAACTGATGAATTTGTGTGAAAGAAATGAAATAGGAAGTAGTGAGAGATATTTATATGGATCGTGGCAATCTGAAGGACGTCGTCTAACCCTATGGGAACGAGACTTGATGTATTGCAAAACCATTTACCATTAGGCGTGATTGTAGCCAAAGACCATCAAAATAAGAAAAGCGTAGTAGTACCGACGCGTAAACACAAGACATTCAGCAAGAACGTCACGTGCACGTTACAATATAAACGATCACCTTTGAACGCCTTTGTCGTTGAAAAGACATTTCGTTTCGTTACTTCAACGAGTAGAGTTTTGTCGGGGTCAAGCGGAATTGAAAATAAGGATACGACACCGTAAAGACACATAACGATGATTGGCTGACTTACAATGCTCGTTCGTTTCTGCAGAAAATGCCGACTTTACTGGCTTTAAACCTTCGACGCGAATTGAACTGTGTTAAGATTTTTTACAGTAGGAACATTGTTTGGCTTTAATTGTATTAGTAAGACATGTGTTAAACTGGTGCGTTTGTGTGTTAAACTGAAGAAGTAAGTGTTGCCAAAAATACATGTTTACATAAATTATTTTTATCAGGATTCCTGTGCGTCTAGAGTCGAGTCTAGAGTCGTTGTTGATCTAGAGTATTTCTAATAAAGGAATTTTGATGTCATATCCGATGTATCCCTCTACATAATAAAAAAGAAAATAAATTTATGTGACACAAACACACACGAAATAGACATATTAAAGCAAGATAAGGAAAAAGAAGATAAGATGTGGGGTCTCAAAATGGACTCCAGTCAACATATGCTACGTCTGCAATGCAAGATCTGCCGGCGCAACGCTGTTCTTGCGTGGGGCCAAGTGAACGTGGAAGGAATGAATATAAAGAATTATTTATGAGATTTCATGTTTACTGACAGACTTTTGTTTACATACATACACAAAAACGCGATTCTCCAGTCCATTTTCATCATAAAAATCAACATTGGTAATAAAAATAGGCTTAACAAAATTTATTTTTTACTAAAAATGGTATTAGCAAAGATTAATAAAGTCCTTATTAATTTAAGCCCTAAGACTGCTCGTAAAAAAAATAACCTAAAGTTATAAGAAAAGAGACTTTTTTACGACATTTTCTTTACTCTTTACTCATAATTTCATGGAACCCAAATATTTTATCCTTTAGATATCTATCGTAATAGAATTATTTAAGGGTACGTTTGGGATATGTATACTGGGTGATATTATAGTGTATACAGTTTATTGAGTTGGGTTCATATGTCACGGGTATTTATATTACCCTACCTCCGGGATACGAGGGTATCGATAAAATGTATGACGAACTTATCCGAAGCGAAGAAATACGAAAGTTTTCGCGATGCGGATGGCGAAGAGTCTTGCGAATAAACAAATGTATTGAAAATCTGCCTTGCATAGGTATTGTTCTACTAAATGTACAGAATACGAGGGTATCGATAAAAATAAAGATGCATGCGGATTGCATGTGAGGAAATTCGGTGCTGAAAGTTTCTGCGGTGCGGACGGCGTTGTGTCGAGTAAATAAATGTACCAAAGAGTGCTGATCCGAGGCCGATACGGCAAGCCACATTTTATGGGTAAAGTAAAGACAAAGTAAACAAGGATTCACGTTAAACATTATACGCTTTGATAGAGTTGCAGAGAGTTCGCAAAGGACATGTAGAATTAAGAGCTTTGATCCCCATAAAATTAGCAGTGCTATCCTGTGATAAGAGACTGTCAAGTTTCCTTCACATTATCTTAAAAACTAAAGTAAATATTTTTTTAGTTTTATGGGCTGTGGAGGTTTTCATGTTATAACGTCATGTTGCCTAGCTTCAGCAGCAAAGAAGTATGGTGATATTTTGAAACAAAGTATTCGTAAGTTATTTTGGTTAAAGTTGTATTGAACAAAAACTCAATCAAGTTTTGATTTTATCTTGGGTTTAGAACGGGGAGGTTCTCGATTCGTTTCCAGACTCGGATGAATTTAAAAAGTTGAGAGGTGTCAAGGGACACCCGGATGGAACGAAGTTCCTTTCGATTAATTAGTGAAGGAATTGTAATAAATTTTTTTTTTTAAGTAATAATAATATTTGTTGTTGTACACCGAAACACCAGAGGGCGCCACGAGAGCGCGAGACAGCATACAGCGCGGGCGCACCCCGCCGCTCACGCGCACACACATCAAAGGCGGCGGCAAGATCCTTTGATCAAAAAGTGTCGTGACAACTTTTCGTACGATTTTTTTCCGTCTAGCCCCCTTTCACAACGCGCGATAAGGAACTTCGTTCCAAAATTTTATGTTTTCGAAATTTACTCCGGTCTGGTCTAGTGGTACGCTTAAGTCATGTCTATATCAATACTTTAATCTGTCAATCTGCATAGCTACTAAACGCCAAGTGAGATGTGTAATGTATTCATCAATCATTTTGAACATTATCATCCACAACACACCGCTAGCAAGTAATTTGGAAAAACAACAAAGGATGCACTTGTGGAATAGACTTAACTTATCAGGGTACTTTTGCAATAACGAACTGAATATTTTATTTTAGTCCCACAATTTTATTCAGTTTGTTGGATATTTTCTAATCTAGACTTTAATCCTCATAAAGTCGACGGTTTTTCTTATATACTAAGGTATTTGGATATGAAAAACTCTATTACTTTTATATCTACAACTTATTCAATAGTAAGAAACTCAAGAACGATAATATCTTTATTTCTTACAGGAAAATACGAGTAGGTACTCTCTTGAAAGTGGCCAGTCATCAGAAACAATAATAAAAACTTTTACAAAAACGGGAACAGGTGGATTTCATTTCTGTTCATTTATCTTTACCTTTTTTAGGGTACCGTTTTTATTACTGATAGCCACAATATGGCACTTGTTCCCTTCTTAATAGTTATACGGTTAAACACTGACTCAACATCGAAAGGTCATGTGTTGGATTACGGACTTGACTATAGTCTTAACGCAGTATCTTAAATACTTTAATATGATTTGAAGGCGAAGTTCCACATCGACTAAGCTTAACGTGTGTATGTTTAATATTGTGCGATAATTATGAATAAGTAAGGCGTAATTTCTGTTCGGCCTTTTATAATTTTAAAAAGTTAATATTTTAATATGTATACCTGAATTTCATAAGAAAGGTGTCAGGGGAACGAAGGAAGGTTTGCTTAGACTTAGAGACTGAAAACTATACATTCCAATTTAACTAAATATAGTCCACTTCGCCTTGATGATTTAAAATCCACTATCAAGTACGGGTGGACCCTTTAAGTTGGAGAAAGATTAAAATTGGACTCGATATAGCTCTAACAAAGTTGGTTTTATCTGAAAATACTCGTAACTTAGATAACTTCTCGGATGTATAAGAAGGGTGTAAAAGTTTTGCAATAATGCGCAAGCTTTAGAAATGTCAAGTCTGCTGTGCGATATCCTTTTTCCTTTGAGCTGGATTATGAGTGGTATATTACTTCCCGACACTGCATTTTCTTACCTGCCGCTAGTTAAAATTTGGAAAATAAATTATGTTAGAAAAGACAGAATTGTTTCGCGATGTGAAAATAAATTTTTATAAATTATCAAATCTCGCTTAGATACTCGTGACATCTTCCGCGTGCTATATATTTTTTTAATCGACTAAGTATTAATAAAATGTGTTTTAATTAAATAAAATTTTCAAAAGATAATTAGATAAAAATAGAAGGGGGTGATAAAATAAGAACACAAAAATCGATTTTAAAACTTTTTCTCCAGTCATTGTATTCACGCTAATACTAACGTCAGAATTGTCGAACACTACCTGATAATCGTATACAGAATTTGTTTTCCAAAAATATGCATTTAGATGATAAACTTGGGCATAATGTATATACACATACAACCATATCTCTTTTACAACTCGGTCGTCATAAAAAATATACTATACGGAACATATATCCCTATACTTCCGCTCTAATTTACTGTAGGTATATTTATATTACATATCCACCGCGGACGTCAGAACAACGTTGAAACGAGAGTTACTAATTCAATTGCCAGGGGACTCCAAATTGAAAACGGCACGAAAGAAAAATAAAAATTATTTTTATTTTATAATTGTTTTTAAAACAGCATTTTGGACAACATCGCTGATGGAGTTGTATATACCTTGGTTTGTATAATAGAGGTCCTGTTATTTTATAGTCCTTAGAGAAGAACAATCTATCCAAACTTTATTTTGTTGTAATATTTTGAAGGGCTTAGGCTTCCAAGTGCGGGACAATGCCAATATTTATCGCCATTTTACACGAACCCGGTTCATATTAGGTATACCTTTCTTAGGATTTATCCTGTATGTGCGTAAATTGCATGTTACTGTAATCTTTAACTTTAATCACGCATACACAGACAGAAAGACGTTAGTCAGTTTTATTTAATAAATAATAGTGTAATATTATGTAGCGATAGCTACTCCACATCATTTGTAAAGGACTTAAGTGAATTTCGTGATGCTCGGCCTGCTATCTCGCGAGGGTAAAGTCTTTTTATGCGGAAGCTATCTATCATTTGGACGTATCAGACTCACGGACGATCCTGTTTAGAATAACCGTCTTTCTTAATGTAGATAACATGAAAATATTATGCTGTTAGGATGTGATTTATTTACATTATGCAAACTAATACATTTCTTTAGAAATGATTCTATTTTTCTATTTTTGATATTCTTTCATAATTTTTTTAATACTGTCATTATCAAGTACCATGCTGTCCCAAACAAGTTGTTAAAGTGCCTCAGTCCTGATGTTCTTTTTGATAGAAAAGTTGACAAAAATTAAAGGTTATTTAAAAATAGTCCAAAATAATTCTAGTTTGTTTATTGCATTTCTGCGGAATGATATAAATTCTTGTTTGTTACTGGTCTATAGTTGAGCCATCGAAACAACAGAAAAAAATGGATAAGGACAGAGATAATACTCCTTCTCTTTCACATACCGGCAATTTGTTGACAATTATTCTTTTTATAAAATGAATTGACTATAGTTTACGTTGAAATGTCAACTTTGTCTGTAGGTGGTTATAATTATTATATCAGTCAGAAGATAATTTATAAAATTACATTGAAACCTTCGGATGGATTAAAAAAAGTGATAAGATATTATTCCGAAAAAACTAAATATTTATATTCGTAATAACGTCTTATTAGCTTAGAATCTATTTAAGGTTACAGTCGTTTCAGCTGGAATTACATGAATATTATTCATAATATTTAATTAAATAACATTTGTTGCAATTATATGAAGGAGAATTGGCTAATACTATTTCATGTTTATTAATAAATTTATGTAACGTTACAGAAATTTAATTTCATTCTTTGTTATGTAAATTCATTGGTTTTCAATTAACCGTTTCAAGTCGTTAGCAACATCGTGACCGCAATTATGAAGATCAACGCTTTGGCCCTACAACAAAAGGTCCAATAATACAATTACGAACATCTACGTCAAGTTATTTTATTTTACAATTTTTTAATAAATAATAACTTATTAATAGTATTTTCATACAATTTTAGCAAGGATAAATATCAAAAATTTTATTTTTAGAATTTGAATATTTAAGAAATATAATTGTATTTCAAAAATGAAAAAGTAAAATATAATGTCAATTTATTTATTTAGTAAAATAAAAACCAACCACCAAAGTAAAAAACCAGATACAAATAAAATAAAATCCACAATTTTTATATAATAATTGAAGAAGATAACCACAAAATTATGTGTTCAATTTATTGTTCCAATATGATTGATAACATAACTTTTGATAGCTTTGATAAAACATTCCCAATATAATGTGAAAATTTCGTTCCACATACGATGTAGTTATGGTATACTGGAGAGTTCAGATACCATTATGGAATTTACTGGCTCGTAAAGTATTTAGGCATGCGTGAAATGTGATAAAAGTTTCCGCCCGGGAGATCGGTGCGATCTAGAAAATAGAAATACTTGTAATATTGAACGACGAGGGTAGAATGCTCTTTTAGATGTCTCGTATTGACATTTAGTTTTCAGTTTTCATGCTGTTATAAGCGAGCATACTGTGTGGCAAACTTTCGTAATTTTATAAATGTTAAAAGAGCTTCAACCATTGGTTAATAAAGAACTGTTGAAAGAAATGGAGTTAGAACTATGTTACTATTGCTGCAGCTAAAATCAAAATCATAGCGTAATTATTTCAGTTCCTTCCTTGGTTTAATTGACACGTGACAGAAATTCAGCTTAATGGCGACCGTTCGTAAATCCCATAATGATGGTAGATCGATTCGTCTAGGTGTTTTAACCGACAAAAAAAATGGAGGAGGTTCTCAATTTGACACGTATATTTTTTTTTTAACTTTTTTTTTAAGTATGACCACACATAACTTTTTACAGAGTTGCCCGATTTTGATAATTCTTTATTTATTACAAAGGGCGTACTTCCAAGGCGGTCCCATTGTCATCATGTTAGGATCTGATGATGATATCTTGGGGAACTCTTCAAATTTTGGAGGCACGCTTACAGCGATTTCGGTCTCTGTCTCAGTATCGTTAGCTTTTTGGCTACTAGTGCCGTATAATATACTATGACAGTATAGTACGAGTACGTTACGTGGGGATAAATCACTAAAAAGTAAGAAATAAATTTTTTTAACAAAAAATAGAACCGACGAATATGAAGTCGGTGCCCGCCAAGTTTAAGGAACATTTATTTTACGTAGTAAAGCAGTTTGTGGATTCTAGGTAACGTTCTTAAAGTAGAAATCTTGGCTGGCCCGCTTAAGTAAATTAAAGCAACTAAATGACACAGAAGTCGGTTCTATTTTTTGTTAAAATTTTTTATTATGTGATAAGATCGGGAGTAATCTGCTCTCCAAAATTATAAGTGATTTAAGTTCTCTATTTTGTGAACGTGCCTGCCATAGTAAGTATTCCACCTTCCAGGTGCGGTGTTTCCACACACAAAGTTAAAATATGTGATTATGTAAGGGTAGGATAGCAGTGTGGTGCTAATGACTATGGGTGAAGGTAATCACTTAACATCAGGTGTCACGTGCTCGTTTATGCGCTATTAAAAAACTAGAAAAAGGGATAAAGAGAAGAACCTTAAAAGAATACAAATTGCTGCCCTGTGTCACTCAACCTAAAACACAGATTTTAAGTCTCAGACCTCAGTACCTCAGTGGAACCTCAGTATGAAGGTTAGACTGATTAACTACCTAGCTAACAGAGGAAAGCTGATTGGAGGTGAAATAAGCTTTGCGGTAGAATTGTCCTGGAAGAGGTCGCAAACAGCTCCACTAACGGATTACGTCTTAAAAAAATAATTTCAGAAAATAAAATCCACACTATAAAATCTGAGAAGAATCTACAAAGATTTTAAATGCGCTGCAGTACCAGCTACAATTTTTTAATATTGAAAGCAAACTTTGGCTAAGTAGCAGAATTTATAAAACATAAAGAACCTAGACACAACCCAACGGTAGGTAAACGTAGTCAATAAATTAAAAACCTGAAGAAAAGCTTCTTGAAGAATACTTGTAGTTCAGCAACTAGCAAAGTTTCTCAAACGGGTCAAATTGTTTATCAACACAAAGGCCAGGTGCTCGTATAAAACTTGCGTCAAGAAAACATCGATGACCTTTCTAAAATATATAAAGGATAAAAATAAAACTTTTTAGGCTTCGTTGTTCATACTTGACCATCGTCATTTTTAACCGACTTCAAAAAGATTCTCAATTCGTCAGCTATAAGTAGTTGATGGCTTTGGGGGCTAAGATGTATGAGATCCAGACACTCAGTTGTCCTAGTATAAAGCGGATATTTTAATATGTTTGAGGAAGTTATGAGAACCATGTCTTCAGTTGCTTTAAACATTATCTGTAGTGAGTGAAGAGTCTCCACAAAGTGAAGCGTGAACATAATTTCACGAATATCCTGACATACTATCCCGTAAGAAACATAAAAAATAGTCCTTTGGGCTACTGTGGGGCTGAACCATCTGAAATCCGTTCAATGATATAGGTCGAATAAAGACACGTCTTATACTTACGTACAAACATCATACGTTCGTAAATCACAACCCTACATCGTCAAGCAATGTTTATTGTCAACATCATCGCTGCATGGGGGTTGTTATTTCTTTTTCTCTTTTCAATAGCTAAGCTTCAGTAAATGGCGTCCCATTCGCGTTGCGGTTACTCGACACAATTCTTAGGGGACAGTGAGCGAGAACTAATTGGGTGTTGCGGTCACCACTCGGTAAACACTCTAGTTCTACGCCACTGTGCACAAACTAAAGGATGGATTGACAAAGCTTTTACGTGAACAAACGTGTTCATATGTTATGCCAGTAATATATTTATCATCGCTAAATTTTTCTGGTAAACAGGGACAATACTTCCGTAGGTACATTGTTTTGTTATAATTCAAATAGATAAAGCAGCGTGTTTTGATGAAATCTCCCAGGCGGCTGAAATTTTTCCGACTCTTTCGACAATTATCGCCATATTCTAGCTTATTTACACAAAATCTTCCTTAGGAATTACTATTATTATTGTTCATTATTTATTTCTACACTAAAACGAAGAAAAACAGTATAAAGATAACATGCATTTAGTAGAATTGGTATAAAAGGCGTCCTTCTTTTTTAACAACGGTTTATTCCAGGCAACCTACAATATATTTATTTATTAAAGATACATATAATATTTATTATAAATACTTAATTATTTTGTCCTGTTTGACGCTGATAGAGTTTCAGTACCGTTAATAATTACCGCATTCAAGGTAAATAAAATTTACTAAGTAAAATATATGCCTACACGTGGTAAAGCAAAAACCATGCATTCGTAAAATGTAATCCCATAGGTGCGTGCAAGACATTTGCGTGACACGCATGACGCGTGGGTTATTTACACCGACGTACAACTTGTGTTATTTTAACTTGTTTGCGACTTTAGTTAGGTTGCAGTCTCTCGGGAAAGTTAAAAATAGCTCAGTATATATCAAATGTTACGACGTAGTAAAAATCGGAGCTGAAGTTTATATATGTTTGTGGGTGGTTAGATCGTAATGAAGATTCAGAATGTGAAGTTTGTTGAACTAGAGCTATTTCTAACAGAATACAAAAAATGTAATTATCAATACTGACTTTGTAACGGAACGCTAAATCGCTTGGTGGTGTCTTTATCAGTAGGATGGTAACTGGTCTGGTGGAGAAAGCTTTCAATCAGCCAGATCTGGAAAAATTAGAAAATCTCAATCGGCACTGGTTAGGCTGGGATTTTCGAATCGAATCCAGGACCTTCGTCTTGTAAATCAACCGCGCATACCGCTGCGCCGCGCTGGTAAAAATACTAGCGATACTGATTGGTAGCAGCAATACAACAAGCTCTATCGCATAGAGTTCTATTGGAGCTGTTTATGAAATAACAGACGTAAGAGGTTTAACATCTATATCGCAGATTGTATTCTAGGCATTGTAGGACGAGTTCATTGCATTCTCTGCCAAGTGTACTCTATTATAAATGAGAAACATTTTTTTGAGCTAACTTGTTAGAAGTAAATAAATCAACACCCCTTCGGTTTCTACACAAAATCGTACCAGAAAGCTTAATCGCTCGCAGGTACGTTGTTGACAGTAGTATGGCCACTAGCCGCAGCCGAGACCTCCCATCAGCCAAAAAAGTATATTTAAAGTTTTATTTATACATTTTATAAATATGCATGGCCTGTATAATATTTGTAAAGCAAGCACTTTTTCATCATCACCATCATTATCAGCCTATTAGCGACCCACTACAGGACCAGGCCTCCCTCCTTATAGGAGAGGGGATATGGAGCGTAGACCCACCACGCTGCTCCAATGCGGGTTAGCGGGCTTAGGGTGATAATGTTTCATTTATTAACGATCACTATCAGATGTTGATGACAGTGACCGGGACCGACGGCTTAACGTGCTTCCCGACACCGGGCTTAGAATTTACTGAGAATTTCGTAGAAGAATAAAAACCTCAGAATTATTCCGTGACCCGACCCAAGATTCGAACCCAGGACCTCACGATCGAAGCCGGGTAGGCTAACCACTAGACCAACGAGTCAGTCAGTCCAACGAGCAGCACTTTTTATTTATAGTTAAATATGTACATTAAATTAAAACAAGCACTTATTTTCTACTTATTCTTATATAAAAGTAGTATGAGGCAATAATGCCCGGCACGTGTGCTAGGGAAACTTGATAAAACCTTGTTTGCTGACTTCGAGAGCTGGATATTGGACATTTCCCATAGTAGGTATTCCAAGAGCCAAGTATATTACTGCATTGTTACTTAACTGTTTGTAATATATCAATACAAACTGTAGGTAAGTAAATTGTTAGTTGTCTATTAGATGTTGCTAGATGTTAATCGTAATTTTCTGTTTGTGCTATTTCCGTAGGCTCCATAACGGGATCACAGCGGTGTATCCGGGATAAAAAACTAAAATACGATTACTGATGCCTCCTGTGAGGATTGAACTCACGACCCCTGGTTTACAAGACCAGTGCTCTGCCACTGAGCTAAAGAGGCGATGTAATTGTAAGTGAATAATCATAATCTTCTTCACATTGTATGAAAATGTCCTTCCGCTGGATGTACGCTTACAGTGTGTCCTGTGTAAGCGACAAATGCGACACGATGCTACGCGACACGACTCAGTTATATCGCGTCCTTTCGCAGACTGCTATATTATTAGGAAATTATTTTTATCACGTTTGTCGCCCTGGCAGCTACGCGTCGCGTCGCGTACATCGCTTACGGGATGTCATGCGTAAGCGACAAACGCGACGCTACGTGACAAGACACAGGTAAATAGCGTCCTTCCGCAGACTGCTACATAGGACGCAAGTAGGAAATTATTTTTATCACGTTCGTCCCCCTAGCAGCATGGCGTCGCGTCGAGTACGTCGCTTACGGGATGTCATGCGTAAGCGACAAACACGACGCTACGCGACACGACACAGGTAAATAGCGTCCTTCAGCAGACTGCTTCATAGGACGCAAGTAGGAAATTATTTTTAACACGTTCGTCGCCCTGGCAGCATCGCGTCGCTTCGCGTACGTCGCTTACAGGATGTCCTGCGTAAACGACAAACGCGACGATACGCGACACGACACAGCTAAATAGCGTCCTTCCGTAGACTGTTACATAGGACGCAAGTAGGAAATTATTTTTATCACGTTCGTCGCCATGGCAGCATCGCGTCGCGTCGCGTACGTTGCTTACGGGATGTCCTGCGTAAGCGACAAACGCGACGCAATACAACACGGTGCTACGCGACACGACACATTTGCCCATTATGTAGCGGCCTGCTGCAGAATGATAGATAGGACGCTTGCCGGCTTTTCTCAACAGGGTCTGCCTTCCGAGCCGGTGGTAGAGTTACTACAAATAGTCCAATTTGACGTTTCAAAAGTGCTTGTAATAAACCTCCTTGAAATAAACAAAAATTTGAATTTGAAAATTTGAATTTGAATTTGAATTTGAATTTACAAGTAGGGAATGCCTTTGTTTGGATCGCGTTCGTCGATTTAACAGCTTTGCGACGCATCGTGTTCGTCGCTTACACAGGACACCCCGTTAGATCTTTTAAGCTATTCAATGTAATGGGAACGATATAATTATGATACTGACTGATGAGAAAGCTTTATAAATACAAGTTAATAGAGAATATCGTGGTTGAATATATTTGAATGCTCCCCGTCGAAATGTCTTGACCATTAACAGGTATGGTGGGCTTCTAAGTCGCGTCGCGTCGCGTATACATATATTATTATAATTAGATTCACCTTTTTTTTGTAAAAAAAAAGAATTATAACAGCCTTGCACAGCCTAGTGTTATATAAAAAAAATTAGAGATTTAGGGCCAGCGCACAACTAACTTAGTGCTGTACAAAGTTTGTACAAGGAAGCATAAATAATAATCACTCGCTCGCGCATGAGTCTGTATTATTTAGCGGTTTGGAATTTAGTCATGGCCTAAATTCCAAAACATCATTTATTTTTAAAGTGAAAAGGGATGAAGGCTGAGCCCTCTCTTTTGTGAAGGTATGTCAAAGTATGTACTGTCCTCATAAAAAAATACTTATTTATTTATTTTTACCATATACTTATTAAATTTTTTGAATTTTGAGTGAACTCATAGGTATTCATTTAATAAACGTTTTAGTAAATGATCATAATAAAATAAAAAATTATCCTAATTAATTAATTATTATTAACAGCTTTTCCCCTCATTTATCATATTTACACATATTTCCAAAAACAATACCCCATCCTTAACGAATGATCACAACGGTGCGGCAAGGACAGTCCGAGTATGTAGGCGGTTTTAGTCTATAGGGCATCGACGTAGTTGAACATCGTCAGCGGGTTACCCGGAGGACCCATAAGTATATTCTCCTACAATAAATAAAAAAATTAAACAGGTGTGTGCTGACCCTTACAAGACGTTAAGCGCAGTGCGGTAGTTGGCCCGTCTCGTAATATACTGTAATATTTTATACACTATTTTAATGTAATACTACAGCAAAATAAACTGTTATAAGCTGTCATTGCCAGCTTTGTTGTTAATACTTGTAGAACAAACTAGCAGAGTATCCATAGAGAAGTTGCAATTTTTCTTACAAAAAGTCATTTTACAGCCTCTCCATAAAGAGTTAAGTGTGTATTCAGTGAAATAATAAAGCAGGCAAAACTTCAAGGTTTTGGTATGGCTGCCTCAGAAATTTGGGTTAGGATTTTTATTAAAAACTTGACAATGACGTCAATAAAACCTTAAAAAAAACAGTTACCATGGGAGGGGAATTTCTATGTGTCCATTTACAGTGTTTAAACATAATAATTCAAATTACAAGTCACGTTTTTGGACGTTTCCGTTTTATGAGTGTGTAAATTTTAGGTTATTAAGTATATCGTGTTTATCATATTAATTTAATAGGTTAAAAATTAGAAAAAGATAATAAGCTTAGCTATAATGTAAACTCATATGGCAAAGATGGCTTTGGTAATAGCTGTACAAGTACATTTGAATAGCAATAGCCTGCCAAGAAGCAAATTATTTAGTGGGAACGTAGCCAAGTTCCAGAGCATTAGACGCCTCGCAAGATAATGGTTTTGGTAAGAGGTCAAATTGTATCGGCAATGTGTGTATATCATCATAATCAGCCTATGAACAGCTCACTAAAGTGCTAGCCTCCCATTTTACAGGAGAGGGGATGTGGAGTTTAATCCCGCCATGCTGCTGCAATACGGTTTCACAGTACGGTACAATCACTATCAGGTTTAATGATAATAAACGAGACCGCCGGTTTAACTTGCAGTCCCTGTCCAGAGGGTACTGCATCGAAGTCTTGCTAATTCCGGAATGACGACCTCCGTGGCGCAGTGGTATGCGCGGTGGATTTATAAGACGGAGGTCCTGGGTTCGATTCCCGGCGGGGCAGGTTGAGATTTTTCTTAATTTGTCTTGGTCTGGCTGGTGGGAGGCTTTCGCCGTGGCTAGTTACCACCCTACCGACAAAGACGTACCGCCAAGCGATTTCGCGTTCCGGTACGATATCGTGTAGAAACCGAAAGGGGTGTGGATTTTCGTCCCACTCCTAACAAGTTAGCCCGCTTCCATCTTAGACTGCATCATCACTTAACATCAGGTGTGATAGCAGTCAAGGGCCAACTTGTAGTCGATAAAAAAAAATGCCGGTAAGATATCATTAAATAAAAAAATAATTTTCAATGCCTTGTCCACGATATGAATACAAGATCTCATAATCCATTTTTAAACATGTAAACCACTGAACCAAAGAGCCAGATTAACAACGCAGTAGTTGATTAAGTTATCTAAAGTATACTCGCAGTAGGTATAGGACTAGCGTTATAAATTTCAACTTAATTAAATTGATGGTACGTCTTAATACCTTGGCAGGATAAACTTGCGTTAAGATTCTTCGGGCGGTCAGCCTGCAATCTAATTTGTTGTAGATTAATAACGCTATTCAGGATTAAAGTTAAAATCGATTTTATAATTAGCTGTCATGAGTTAGTAGTTTGTTACAAAGCAGTTTCCTTTGTTTATAGTTTAGTAGTGGACGTCCATGGTTTCACCCGTGTGGCGTTCCCGTGGTAATATCATAATACAAAATTAACCTTTGACACTGGCTATTTTTGAGTGCAAGGTTTTGGCTATGGTATGACAAAATTATTCTTACAATCTGATTGGTAGTTTCATAGATTAACCGGAACAGACAGAGAGACAGTCATTTAATTTTTTTATGTATGTAACATTTATTGTAATTACAAACAGACATATTTTTGGCACTGGTTTTTCTCTTAGCCTTTGATTATTTCAAACTTATACTTAAATTAGCCCATGCAAATAATTATATTGATGCGTTTGTTTCAGATTAACAATTTTTCGCTAAAAACTTATAAGAGTCATAAAATACAACATACGGTCATAAAAAAAAAACTAAAAATTTCGTCTGTTTGTTCCGACTAATTTCTGAAACAGCTGAACTTTTGAAGGGCCTTTCACTTGCAGATAGCTTACGACTATGTTATATATAGTAACTTGGTTTACTTTTATTTTATTTCACACGGACGAAGATACGGTCGTCTATTAGTCTGAACTATATTTAGTTTAAACACTTAGGCCATATTAGTACAACGCATCCATGAGAACCCGGGGTGAGTCTTTAGTATGTATAAAAAATTTAAGATGGCCGTAAAGGGCACGGTATACTGTGATCGCTGGTATTCCGCTCGCCCAAGCTCGGCGGCGCGGCGTTAATTAAAAGAGGAAAATTATCGACCGTGAACTTTGTCTCAGCTGATGAGAGGAGAGGGTGTAAATGACTATAAATATAACTGTGTTCACTGATCCGTATACAACTTATAATAACGTGTTAGAGAAAATGGAATATATTTCTTTTTTATTAAAATATTATAATACTATGTATTATGTATAGTATATACTATGTATTATAATAGTATGTACGGTAGTGAAAGTTGGGTATGGCAGAGGAAGCATAAAAGTAAAATAAATGTAGTAAAAATGAGAGTGAGTAAAAGAGAGAAATGAAAGTGAGTGACAGAATTAAGAATAGTGTGATAAGAGAGCAGTGTGTTTCAAAAGAAGATGTATCGACTAATCGAGAAAGGTATGCTGAGGTGGTTTGGTCATGTAGAGAGAATGAATGAAAAGAGACTTACAAAAGAGTGAGATAAGGCGAGAATGAATGAGAATATTGTAAGAAGAAGACCTAGGCGAACATTCTTGGACCAAATGTGACATGAGGACATTCTGAAGGCCAGGTCAAAAGTACGCTAAACCGACATACTTGTATGAAAGATTTAATGAAATTGGAAGAAGCGAGAGATATGCAAGGATCGTGGTGAGTGGAAGGACGTGGTCTCTGACTATCCCTATGGGAATGAGAGGTGATGGTATGTGTGTATACTACTATACATACGTACTTCATGTACCTGGGGTTTTAACACCATTGATTTAACTTCACCTTAAAACTCTATCAAAGTACTGCAACTTTTTGTTTTGATATGTATTTTATTTATGTATCGCATTTTACGAGTATTTATGTATTTTGTGTCCATGATCTTATGATTTAACAAATATTTGATTTGTTAATTAACAAGTTTGGATATTTTGGCTACTGGCAAAAGTCAAAAGCACAATAAATACTCCAGTAAAATTAGATTTTTTTGATGTAAATAATTTTTTTTTATATAATGTTGTTATAAAGAAACTAGAACACTTTGTAAAGCCACAGAAACGGGATCTACGACGTCGTAACCGCTGGGCATAGATTATTTGATTTCTAAAAATTAAATTAAAGTTCATTCCATTCTGTGCAAACAGCTCAAATTATTTTTGGGACAAAGTGCAGACATCTTTAAAAATATATTTTGAAATCCCTCTTCAAACCATAATTATTATGAACTCTTGTTTCAATGTTAACACGAAAATCTTTTCCCTCTAACTAAATTAAAAAATACTTGAGTAGAACTTAGAAAAATAAGATGGGTGCAAAATGTTCCAAGGACTAACAAATTTGAACCAAGCTCTTAAATCGTTGAGCTATTGAAGCCAAATCTTCAGTACAGGAAATTTTTGTGCCATAAAGAGCTCTCGTAAAAGAGGAAAATCAAAAAGAATTTCCTCTAACGTTCGCGCGAATTTATGCGGAATTTAATTAGGACATTTCATGACTCTCATCACAGAGAAATAGCAGACCGCGTAAGAGAAAAGCGAACAATTATTTCTTTATTACTAGTAGATACCGTTTCTTGCGCTTGCTACTAAAAATAATTAAAAAAACTTACTGCCTTATAGCCTTCTGATGAATTCTGTTCGGAGCATAAATCTACTGACTGTTTTCATAATCAACGGCAAAGGTAATAAACTTTTTGTTTTCACCTAATGTGACGTCATTCTTTCGGAATTTGTCAAAATAAATAAAATATTGATACTTTAAGGCCTTACCCAACCCCAACCCAAAACCATAGTATCAAAAGCACCAACAAAAAGACATTGCTTTATATAGAATTCTCTTAGAACCTTAAAATAACCGTTCAAGGAGTAAGTTTAAGAAAGTTATACATTTGTTAAACAGAAAAAGTTGTAAGAAAAAAGAAATAAAAAGACATCTAACAATAGAATATTTAATATTAAAATCAAGTTTTATTCTAATAACTTTATGTGGCTGTTCGGTGGCCATCTTGAATTTCTCGAAAGAAAAACTGTGTAAGTTAATAACTTTCATAATAAATTTTACTTCGACAAAAGTTCGGCAATCGTCAATTAACGTTCGTACAGAGTTGGAATAATAATCGCTACCTCGTTCTTACTGAAAGAGAGAGTACTTATTACATTTTATATTTATAGGTCTTTGGCACGAACAAGATAAACTTAGTTAGGAAAATATGCTTAACTCGATCAACTACTAGCTTTGCTCCGTAGTTTTGCCTGTGTAAGTAAGGCTACGACGGGAATATCTGAACCAAAACTATCGAATTTCCTATTAAAGATAAAACACCAAACGTTTTTTTCTTGCCTATTGTATTAAATGTAAAAGTCATAGTCTACTTTAACGCAATACAATATTATGCTCTTATTTAATATTAAAAGAAAGTACGAGTAAAACTAACCGAGGGTAGTTATCAATTATAACAAAGCCTGTACATGATGGGTGACGTGTAGTCATTGATTGGTATGTGTCACGTGGTTCCACGATACAAATGAAACAGCAGAACAATGTTTCAAATATTTGTATAAACTGTTCAATTGTTCACTAAGCGGCTGCGACTTTAGTTATATTAGAAAATCACGTCTTGATTGTTTGTTTGTTTACTCGTACTATACTGTCATAATATATTGTACGGCACTAGTAACCAAAAAGCTACCGATACTTACACAAAAACCGAAATCGCTGCAAGTGTGCCTATAAAATTTGAAGAGTTCCTTCAATTTTTCCAGGATATCATCATCAGATCCTAACATGATGACAATGGAACCATCTTGGAAGTGTGCCCTTTCTAATAACAATTATCAAATTCGGACGACTCTGTAAAAAGTTATGCGTGGTCATACATAAAAAAAAATATACGTGTCGAATTAAGAACCTCCTCCGTCTTTTTTGATCGGTTAAAAAGAAATGTACAACTATAAAAATTGTAATATAATTATAAAAGTTACATAAATTATTGAAGAAGTAGTATATAAACTATAGCAATCTAGAAACAAGATGCGTTACTTCCCGAGGATTTCTGAATCTGCTGATTTTCATTCAGATCAAAGCAGGATAAATGGTAAATAATCCAAACTCCAAAACCCAAACTTTACATGTTTACATTATAATACTGCATATTAGCGGTTGCCTGAAACATTGTACGTTGGGAGCCCTGACACACGATATTCTGTATGCCTTTAAACTTTCCACTTGAATTTCTATCAATTGATTAAAACTGCAGTAGGTATATGTAGAGTAGTTTATCGTAAAGACAAAGATTTGAATATCGTCAAATGAAAAAAATAGATTCAACTGTATCCATCACGATCGAATAGCGTGAAACTCTCATTCAGATCAGAATTCTTATCGGTAGTCGACACTGCTTCTATTCATGGTGAATAGTGCAGTGAGTTCACTGTGCTTAAAAGAGGATTGATTTACGAAGTATCAAAGAAAAGTCGGGCCAACTTTACCAGAAGTTTTTTTTTAATTACCTTAAAAAAAGGTCTCTAATCCGTGCTTTATATTATATATGTGTATAAATCAGCACAGAACATCGCTTGACTTGAAATTTAGCATAGTTACGTATTTTGCAATGTAGAATTATTTCACTAAAAATGTATTTCACGATACTCCCACGTGAAATAGTGGAAACGGCGGATACTGATTTTTTCTTTGACAGCTTACTCGGCAGTGTATGCAAAGAAAAAATGCAAGCCATTAATGTTACCAAATACGAATTTCACTATTTTTGAACTGTGTGAAAATGTGATATTCAAATGGAGTGGACAAAATTTCGACTACATTCACTACCTGAAAATCGTAAAAACTGCATTCAAGTTGAAATCAAACTGAATCCATTTGCATTTTTTAGATGCATTGGATTTGGCACCGCTGCCATTTTTTAAATGTCCTCGCCATTCACAAGAAATTCACTATCATATTTGTATTACGCTCCTATTAGTTACATGTACTTATTTTCTGTGCCATATTTTATAAGCGCCCCTGGGGTAATAATTGATCTCTCTCCGGTGATGGGTGGTGGTGGTGGTGAAGGAATTATAGATATTTCTAAGATTTTATATTAATTTTACAATGGCAAAGATTCTTAGAAGCATTAGGAACTGTTTACCTCTGCACACAAGACTTATCCTGTCTTATGTGCATAGTAAACTGTATTATACTACAAATTGTTACAATTTATTTTAATTGACGAGTCTTCTTTGTACTTTCCAAATTGGTGATCGTTCTCTCCGTACGTAGACTTAACATTTGAAAACTATTTATATATAAAATGCTTATTAAAATAAATGAATATGACTTTCTAAAGTATATTTGCGGGCATAATAGTAACCGCCTATAGTCGAAGTTAACCACAAGAGGACCTCGCCAAATAATGAAATATAAAATCTTCATCCTCAATTTATTCTAACTGGGAATCGAAGCCTCGTTCCAACACCCTCTAAGTACAATTGTTTACTAAAACGCCTTGCATTGTTTAAAATAACGCCTGAAAGAGGAAGCTTGTGCCCAATATTGGTTTAATTTAATTATGTTGCAGTATGAAACCAAATGTTTTAGTGAGTAAGAAAGGCTTTAAAGAAACTCACAATGTAATACCTCTACATAAAATAAATTACTTGCCATAAACCCACTGTCTTATTTTGCCTTACACAGGATTTGAACCAGGGACCTCATAAGCGCCAGTTGAAAAAGCAAACAGATGAATCAGAAAGTACAACGAAACATTGTTAGCTTTAAAACTGCCCTAAACACAGAATAAAGCCACTTATTCAAAAGTCATTATTTAAAACTGCCTAACATTTATCTTTAACATAGTGTACGAAACTTCGTTAATAAATTTCCCTTTTTACCCACTAAAGCTCGTAGCTTATTTGACCTGCACCGCAAACAGCACCACACTTCTGAAGTGTCCGCTCGTTGTTCATACGTTGAAGATTTTTCGCTTTGCTACATTAGTTGCTCGTTTAGGACGTGTTGTAAGCTACATGTTAAGAAAAGGCTGGAAAATCCAGCAAAGTGAAGTTCTTAAATCCAACAAAGTAATTGAAAAATACCCTAAAATGACATGCCAAAATATGTTTTCCAATATTTAGGTATTATGCAAGACGAAAGCCCTCACGTGCATTAATAGAGAACTCAGTCACTACTGTCAAACGCAGCAAGGAAATGATAAATGATGCTACGAGATATAGGTCATCCGTCAGCGGCTCTGTTTGCTATAGTCTGTTTTCAGGGTAAAGTGTAGGTAACATTAAAGCACATAATTTAATAGTATTGACGCGTTCACGATAGCTTTATTGCTCTTGCCGGATATCAGACCCGGATTTAAATCAGATGTTCCAGCGACAAAACATCTTATATAAAAATATTCATAGTAATTGGATGTCGGCGCTGACAAAAATTCATACAAATTCAACAACCGATTTAAATGAATACCTACAAAATAAAATACACACCATTCCCAAAGAAAATTTTGACTTCAAAAATAATTATCTTATCTTTTGGGAGCGGTGTCGTCAAAGTGAGCGACAGCTCTTAACACCCCGCGGTCGTTTCCCGAACAAGCCAAGAGTAAACTTGTCATTGTTAGAGGCCGGAAAAGTCGGCATTGTGAACAAGATTACGCTTCTGTACTTATTGCCAACTGGAGTACAATGTGATACTCAAATATGGGACTTATTAAATCTTTATGTAAAAATTTTCTTGGAAAAGTAACTTAAATATTAAAGGAATGGATAAGTAATGCCTACTTCGATGTAAAATTGTTTTAGTACCAAATGTCCTATTAACGACAAGCCGGAAAATAGAGTTCCTTAGAAATAGACTCTATTACGTCAGATTAAAGGTTGCAGCATATAGAGCGAAACCAGACCTTTGTCTTTTTATAAAAGCTTAATCTAGTCATCTCACACTAAGATAGCAAGTACGGTAGGCAACTGTGGAGTTGGTACTATAATTACCTTATAGAAGTATTAGGTTATGTCTTCAGACAACATACAGTTAGTATTCTAAAGAACTTATGATGGAAGTATATTATGATATGATATTCTTTTAACTTAAATAAAATGACCAATGTCTGACCATCACTAGCTCTTAGAACAAGATAGGTATATTCAACAATATATTTCTAATTGCATATCTAGTCTCATCATTATTTTTGTAGGAAAGGGGATACGGAGCATAGACCCACTATGCTTACGTGCCAAACGTTCTCTTCGAAGCATGGGATTGAAACACCACTATCATTCCGACTGCGCGATAAGAATTGATTGAAAATTTCAAGGAATAAACGGTCCACAACTTGAACTACAAATCTAACGAGGCAGTCTATTCTATAAATAAAAATAGTCTTCTCTACTTTATTTTAATCTATGTTATTATCTCAATAATAAAGTTCAAAACTTTGAAGATGGTACAAGTAATATGGTTGAGCGATACGTTTTAAACTTATGCTAAACTTATTATGCTGGAAATACCGTTTCCGAACTTATAAACTAATAATATTTTGAACTGTTATAAAGTTTAAGACCAAAGTGATAAACTTTTCTTCTTATAATATAGTAATAAGTAGGTACCTATTTCTAGCATGATTATTAATTTAATAATTAATACAATAATATTGATGATGATGATGAAACAATTAAAAAAACTTCAATAACTTTTATGTTTCTAAACTCTTAATGCTTCAAAAACCACACAAAAAAAATTCACAAAATCATTTCGCATTCAGCCAACCGTTTGCTCGAGCCCCGCGCGCACCTGCGTTGGAATTTAATATTGTGTGCCGACGGGACGAAACGACACGTAAAGTATTAAAAACTTCTACGAATACACACGTACAGAGAGTAGACGTACCCACCGTGGCGTCACTTTTATAGCCTGCGATTACGCGCGCGGGAATAAGCAATGCGGTATAACGTTCACGCTAAGCGAAACAGAATGAATAATACTAATAAACACAAAAATGAAAGCCGAAAAGGAAAAGTATCAAAATACTCGTAAGTACCTTGCTCACGAGATTACCCCCATGTGGAGGAATCTTGAGTCTACAATTATTGTGACTATAGTCGCTTTAGTCAATGGTTTTATAGCGAAAAGGTTTGACCAACATCTTAAGAAGCTTTGACTTGGCTGTTTAATCAAGAGTCTGATACAGAAAGCGGTAATTCTTTAGGCGGCGCGTATTGTGAGGAGACTCCTTCCTCTGGAGCCCTGACCACTTGTTGTTTGGGCCCTCTAGCCTCGCAACAGGAAGATTGAACTTTTTATAATTCTTTCGTTTCTTACATTTTTCTTTGAGTGAGTATTGTTTAGAAAAAGTGTGAATAAATAAATGAGAGAAAAATAAACACACAACTACAAACTATATAAGATATTCTTGGTCGGTGACTATGTTTATGTGATTAATAATAAATAATTCTAAAACTACTAAAACTACTAAGCTAATTCTGAAACTACTTAATGAATTTTCATGGGAAATGTTTATGTTTTTTTATGTTATTGTTCCTATTTAAAATATAATTATTGGTACAATTATAAATTATTACATGTAAGTTTGAGAGCGATAAAGATTGACAGAGCTTAGATTGGTTTAGGTACAATTTATTAGAAGCAAATTTACGAAAGACATACGAGTGCTATAATAAATAAGGTGGATTTATTATATGTTCATATAGCAGTCTGATTTCAATTTTATATTTATCTTGAACACATTCATGTTTAACTGGCTTTATTTTCCCTAAAATGTAGCAAATATCTCTGAGTTTGGCTTTACAAACAAAAGCTCGAGTTCATTCTCCTGAAGGTGATAGCGGAGCTTCTTCAGTTCATTGGCCATAAACCAGAGAGCGAATGAAAGGATTCCCCCGGGAAAAGTACTGATGTTTCGGTGGTTGCATGGTAAAATTTTGTGGTATATTTCCATTTATAGCTCAAATATTATGATTGGCCCATAACACGTTTTTTTATTTATCTATTCAATCATTTATTTTTATCTTTATCGATATTTTTTTTCATGAAGTTAATTATAAATGTGGACATAAAATATACAGTTAATAAAAATTTCAACTTACTGAGCTTTTAAATCAGAAATTTCCAAATGCATGCGAATATTTAATTTTAAATTCTATCATCTAAATGAAGTTTTCATTAAATAGTTTCCAGATGTAAATTAATCTTGTAGGAACCGCCAAAGAGGTGTTAATTTACGAGCAAAGGTAATTGAAAATAAATAGAATTAAAGCTGTAGAAATGGTTTTATTTTTGAGAAATCTATCTTGTGAATTATGTTAAAAGAATTGTACGTAATTTATAAATCAGATTAGGCACTTCACGTATATGTTAATTATTCATTACCAATATAATAGTAATTTTATTTACTTTTAATTTATGTATTACATATTTCTTAGACTAGCCTTTGCAGTGTGTCCCTTGGTGTCACCTGCGTAGTTCTTGTTTCCGAGGAAATTTTCTCAAGCTAAATAAACCTACGTTTTTATCCAGGGTATTATCCATTGGCATTCCAATTTCAGCCAAATCAGTTTAATGAACCACGCTGTTTTAATGCACATTAGGCGGCTAATTATTACAATCAGATGTTATTGGTAATGATCGGTACCGACTAGCTATTGTAATCTCTGAGGCTTGAATGTCCCAGGTCCAGACTGAATATTTTTACTGAGAATTGCATAAAAGTAATTTACTACGTCATAGCCAGTACTCAGATCAAAAACCTTTTTTATCGGAAGCCACATTGGCAACCACTAATGTGACATTTTAAATGATAATACATGTTTTCGTATAACAAACACGCTTGCCTAATATCTTAATTCGCGACCCACACACGATTTAATACTTCTAATTGCTTTTGTATGAAAATACTAACGAGGGGTAAGAGCAAAAATGAGGGGAACGCATAAAATAAATACTTTCTCTGTTTGATAAATAATTTATTCGGACGCCTAATCTTAATTTAATTAGAACAATGTTTATTTAATAGAATTGATTTGAATAGTCTGTTTTTAAAGTCTCGTCATCCAAAAATAAAATAGAAGACGTGAGTTAGTCCATGTATTATACTTAATCTTCAATTGAATAAATTATTTTTAGCTATTGGATACCTACAGCACAGGATATTTTTGTAAATCGCTCTGACTAAATGTATTGCTTCTAGGTGAAATCGGCAAAATACTGCAAGTTTCAAAGCAAAATTCTATTTCTGCGATGACTGCCTGGCTCAATCAACTATTTCGACAGACCCCTTTGAAACCTCCCAGTTGCAACGTCATGTGTTGAAATTCAGATTTTTTGAATCCATTCAGAGATATTTTTCAGACAGAGTTAGAAAAACATAGTTCTGGTTCTGACTAGTGTTCATGTTTTTCAGATAGGATTTGGAAGTACTTTTCAAAGTTGAAATTGTCTGTTGATAGTGACTCTACCAAGGAACGCCATTTCCATATAGTTGTCAAGATATTAATTATAAATTAAATAAAAATCAATGAGTCGTCATAACCATTTTGATACCTACTGAATCATCATTTCTGATTAGATACCTAGGTAGGTTTGTAAGTATAAAAGATTAGTAACTGTTTGACAGAGCTTTTTTCGATATTTTTTGTGGAAATTATACATTTTTTACAATGAAACCGGCTTACTAATTTTCATGAAAATCGTTGGAGCAGTTTCCGAGACTAAGATTCTATTTATACAATAATTACTCGTTTGAAGTTACTAAATGAACCAATTGCATAATCCTTGCAAATATTATAATGGCGAAAGTGTGTATGTATATTTGTTACTTTTTCACGCAAAAACTACTAAATGTATTATGATGAAACTTCACAATAAAATAGCTTACACATTATATCCCCAAGAGGACTTCATGGGTAAAACCGCGGGCTGTAGCTGGGTTTATAAAGCTTGATTTCATATGAGCATGATCTATAAGAGTAGAGAATATACTCCAAACTTTTTAAAATTTACCATACTCGCTTTATTGAGTGAACTCTAGAAATGTCTTCATTCTTACTTAAAATGTGTGCCATTAAAACGGGAATTTATTACTTACTTCACGTAAAATTTCTAACGAGGGCAGCAATGAAGGTCTCGAGCGCTTAAAATTCCGTTATCACCTTGTTAAGAAAATAATAAATTTGTTTTGTCTCTTAATTGAATCTACCTTCCAAAATGATTATGCTAAGGTTTGACCTTTTTCAAATGTATCATTTTTCTTTTTTTCTAAAGTGTCATTTACATTACGTAAATATTTTTTTTTGTTGAAATACATTCTTTTAATTGAATATACCTTGTAAAATGAATGTTAAGTTTATAAAAATATATTTTTTTATAAGTAGATATCATGGCCAAAAGTTATCTTACAAAAAAAAATAAAAAACTATCTTTTGAAACCAAACTAAACCGTTTTTATTATTTTAAGGGACCAATCTGAAAGCATACATTTTCAAATAATAACAACTTCCAAAATCGGTTAAGAAATGAAGAAGTTATGAGGTAACAAAGCAACGCGTTGAATTAATAACCTCCTCAGTTAAATGCAGAGCAATTATTTCTCAAGCTTAATATTGTTTATAATCCTTTACAATATAATAACTACTGTATCCATTTCATCAAGATGCGAGTAAATCTTGCGAAAAAAGTTATCAAAAAAAAAAGATTTAGCGCGGTTGAAATCACAGCCGTTCACAAGTCCTTGGTAAAATATCGTTGTTGGATTCTCGTTATGATTATCTATACGGAAATTAATTTTGTCCGTATTTCCTATATCGCGGAAATTACAAGTAGCTATTTCGATTTTGTAGAAGCTCATCATTATCAGCCTATTTACATACTCATAACAGGGGCCCAGGCTCCAGTCTCCTATAAGGAATGAAGAGAATGTGGGAGCTTACGCCCGAATACTCGAATGCATATCAACTTTAAGTACGTCTTGTATCAACTTTTTTGTCAGATGTGTATTGCCAACTGTCAAAGGCGACTCAAGACGTACTTAAATTTGATTTCCCTTTGAGTATTCGGGCGTCAGACCCATTCGTTTCTCCAGTGTGGTTTGGTGTGTTTGCGGTGATAATGATTTACACTTGCAAAGATTACTATCAGATGCTTAGGATAATAAGTTAGTAACTCTAACAGCTTAACTCTGAGGTACGGTAGGGTGTAACATCAACCAACCAGCCAACTTCTCTAGAGTAAGAGCATTTAATGAAAATTTCTTAGAAGAAAGATAAATTCTACCTTTTTATAGACCAACCCATTTGAACCCAATGATCTTGTGAGCCAAAGCTACGCACTCAACTAATAAACCACCAGTGAAGCAGTTTTTAAAAGAAAAAAAAAAGTTAAAAATAAACAATCATTACGATTATTTACGAGTAGAGGCTTTAAAGCAATACAACATTTTAACATGATTAAATCTGAATTTCAACAAACAAATCTAACACCTTGTATGATTTGTTTCACTCAGTGTTAGAAGTAGAGTAGTAGTAAGTAAGTAGAGTATATTACTGCGCAGTAGGATTTTGATTTTTATTTAATTTAATTTTTCATGTAGCCATTTTTATTCGTAGGTACTTTGTATATTCGGGAGAACGAGACCAAAAGTGCCTCACCGGTTTAATAAATAATTTAATTAGTCGCGAAGTGGAAAGGCCGGACTCCAACATGTTATATTTTTTTAATTAAGTTCGAGTGTACTTTAAAATTTACTGGCGTGTTAGTTATAAGCAAATGTATTATTTTGTGATAAAACTTGTGACTTTGTTTCAATTTACTTTTTTTATAATGTATCCCAAGGTTTACTGCGATCTTGTTCGATGGTAAACAACAACATAGTACCTTATACTGCACTTTCCATTGCGGAATTAATAAAAGTGATTTAAACCCTGCAACGGAAAACATAGTATTCGTAAACCCATTAACTACTTGGTTGTCGTCTGTGACCGTGGTGGGAGTCCAAGACACCTATGTCCAGCAGTTGACTCCGTCAGCTGATAATTTTATGTGGTGATAAGTAAAATTAATAAAGTGAATATTTAAATCGTATTATAAAACCTAAATACTTTGACGGCCTCCGTGGCGCAGTGGTATGCGCGGCGGATTTATAAGACTTAGGTCCTGGGTTCGATTTCCGGCGGGGCAAATTGAAATTTTCTTGCCAGTTACCACCCTACCGACAAACACGTACTGCTAAGGGATTTAGCGTTCGGGTACGCTTTCATATAGAAACCGAAAGGGGTGTGGATTTCATCCTACTCCTAACAAGTTATCCCGTTTCCATCTTAGATTGCGTCATCACTTAACAGCAGTCAAGGGCCAACTTCTAGTAGATAAAAAATCATTAGATCTATTATAAGTGAGAATATTTGATTTGATGCTGAGAGCTACGTTTTATGTACGGTTTATGCTGTGCGCAGCTGTTTCGTCCACGTAGATCCCATTACCGTGGAAGTATCAAGACAGACGTTCTTAGTGAGCTGATTATTTTTAAAAATCTCGTAATGAGTTAGTCAGTCAGTCGTATTTCGCTTATACAGATATACTACAAGAACTAAATTGACGATAAGCGTTGATTTTTGCGACGTATTGCCCACCTTACCCTTGCTTTATTTAGTCAAATAACAAAACGCCCGTTTCAAATAATTTTAACATTGCAAAACCGCTGACAAAAAAGTTTTATTAAAACTTGTACTAAAACTCGCTCCTCAACAAATTGATTTCGATTCCACTAATAGGAAATGTTTGCTTTGCTACTTTTTCGTCGGAATAAGAGAATGATGATACATGATGAAATGAACAAATAAATAATACAAGTGGCCGAGTGAAACTGTTGTCTGAAATTAGAAAAACATCTTTCACTCTCAAAAGCAGTGTCTTTAAATCGGAAAAAGTAGTTCTTACTCGCTTAAAATATCTTGAATCCTGAAGAACACTGTGTTTACAAATGTCAACCTTTCATGAAACGTTCAAATCATGAGATCTTAAGTTCTAATCTCGAGTAAAGATGTTTATGTGCTCTCTTTCTATTTTCAGTTCAGTTCTGGAGTAGGTTTGTAGGTGGTGGGTACTCCTCAGTGCCTCGAGGTTTCGGTCATTATAGTTAATATCTCATAGTGATAGTTACAAGGTAAAAGAATAGTGCGGTTAAAATACGCCGATAATAATAACGATGACGAGTGCAAATGAAACAAAATCCTGTAAAAATAAAATACGGATGTCGATTCATTTCCGCTTGAGTCAAGCAGGTTCCGCTATCCTGCATTAAAGTCGAGAAAGTAAGAAAGGGTGCGCTCACTGAAATATGAGTGTATCATTAGCGAGGATGGCAAGACTTCGCTAATTGGGCGAGCCTTTTACAACGGACGTGCGCTGGTGTGACGTACCTTTGTAAACGCCTGAACTTCCGTTTGTACTGTATTTTGGTTTATGAACCATGCATGAAATAAATGTTGACCAAATTTTATTCTGTTTTAAAGAATATAATATAATTTAGCTACATTTTTAAATAAATGACCAAATTTATATCTTTTCCCTTTAGTTAGTCGTCAAGACTATGTTAGATTGGTTTCACAATAGCACACCGCCCGGGGCCCAAATCTGACTTATAATTTTACGTCACAATAATATATTTTCCATTGCCTTGTTGGGTCTTCATTGTATATAACTAAGGACCATTTTATTTTAATCAGCTACTTACGTTAAGGGGGCAGCTAGGGGCTCGGAAAGAAATGCAACGATAAGTAATAATTATTTAATTAATAATTAAATACAATATAATTAAACTACATGGCTAAAGATCAACGATTGATCTTCTACATACTAAAGATCACGATTGATCTTCTACATCCTAGCTAAGCCTAAGGTGACTACCGATCGGCGATCGATCAAGAAGCGATTCTCGTAGGCTCATAACTTTAGAGGTAGCAGTGGTTCACGTGAGACTTCCATGTAGATCTTGCTGTGTAAGCGCCTCGTGCGACTGGTTCAGTGTGCAGGTTTTTAGGCCTTCGCTTACACGGCAGCGTCCTTGACTTGGCTGCACATAACAAGCTTTCAATTAAACTTAGTCAGTTTGTTTTGAAACTACGTTGCCAATGATAATAAACACACAAGTATGTCAAAAGTTTATGATAATGTCTTGTAGATATGGTCTATGATGAGACACGCTTTCCTAAAAGATGCATGCTTTTGTTTTAAAGATACTAAAGTTGTAAGAGTCAGGAAACACAGATTTGGGAAGTGTATTCCATACCCCAGGCGTCCGTATCAGAAAAGAAGAAGCAAAACGTTATAAACTCATCTAACAAATTTGGAATCCTACCCGGTGTCGTGCAATGTGGTGGTAGAAAGGGGAAAGAGGTACAACATCAAATACTGATTATAGTTCAGGGTTAAAAATGATTGACAAAAATATTAAGGACAACATCGCGGGCAAAACATAGTTTAATGTACGGTAAGAGAAGGTAACCAAGTAAAAACGAATAATCTTTAACATAATTTTCAATCACAACGAAACATATTTCTTAAACTCTTAATTAATTTTGCATAAAAGCCTTAACGAGGGTGAGGGTTTTGGTTCCCGCGAATTCCGTTATCGGTTCGATGGGAATTCATTAATCTGTTTTGTCACTCAATTTAATTACATTTCGGAAATATTAGAGTAAAATAGAAATTTAATTGAACTGTATAAGAGCTTAAGGAAATTTCAATGTTAAAGTCTTCAAAGTTGTTTATTTATTAAGAATTGGAGTTTATTGTATTAATACATTTGACAATGGTGTTTAACATTTTTTAATCATTACATTACAAAACATAGACAATGGGGAATAGTAAAGTTTAAAAGACTTTGAAAAAGGTCCGAGAAAATATAACAATAAATTACACTGAATTTTTTTTATAATTACTATTCCATAACCTTCTTTAAGTACCCTTTCAATTAAGATAATTAAGTAATTCCCATGTATACTTACATTTTAATTAAAATTCAGAATTTTTTATTTACTATTTTTTCATTAACAGTATAATTATATATAATACATACATACATTACATCACGCCTCATTTCCATAGAGAAAGGCAGAGATAACATTCTTCCATCTGCCACGTTTCTAGCATAGTTCCTTCCACTCTCATTTATCCTTCCATACAATTTCGTTACTTTAGGGTACTATTGACCTACCCACACTATAAACTGTCCTGAATTTGGTCCAGAAACATTCGCCTAGGCGGTTTTAGCCTCGCTTCATAAATTTATTTTCTTAATCTTCTTCCACCCATTCTCTCTACAAGCCCAAACCATTTATGCATTCTTTTCTCAATAATAATAGGTTGTATTCTAAATGAGCGCACGCCAAAAATGCGCTTGACACAAATAATCGGATAGGCTTAAACATATATTACATGCGGCATCTAGCTAAATTTACGTCCGTGGTTAAACCACTGATCATTAATTTTATGTGTTCCCTTCGCAGCGTTTTTCCGCCCATCGCTTACGCCTGCACTGCCTTAATGTCATTAGGGTGTCTTTATACCATAGATATTATGTTAGATTGAGATAGTAAAATGTATTATCTCAATATAATTTATTTTTAACCGACGAAAAAACGGAGAAGGTTCTCAATTCGTCGCTTTTTTTTATTTATTTATGACCCCGCATAACTTTTTACAGAGTAGGCTGATTAAGATAATTTATCTTTCTTATATAAATAAAAAGGTAATACTTTCAATGTGGTCCCATAGTCATCATGTTAGAATTTGATGATAAGATCTGGTTAAAATCGATACTTGCATTATTTTTTAAAATGTCCGTAGATTTTTGGCTATAAGAGCTGCATAATAGTACTCTTATAGTTTAGTATGAGTAGATTTTCCTGTGTTCATGTCTATAAATCACTAAAAAATGTGCAAAAATTTAATAAAAAAATTGAACCGACTTCAAAACGCACTAAAATGTAAAAAAAATAAAATTGAAATATACTTTAATTTCATTTATATATTTATTAATCTTTGGAAGACAAACATGTCCTTATTTCATCTATAAAACGATACTAAGTGCATTGAATAATGATAGTAGACGCAAACTTTCTTCAAAGTATAAAATAAATCCAAAGCAACTAGATCTCCTTAGCATAATCTGCTTCGAAGTGTAATTTAATACAAATTCAAGGCATTACACCAATGCGAAGTTCGCGAGCGCTAGAAATTGCGGGGTTTCAATTACTCGAGTGCTTTATAAATCTGAATTTACTAGACAGCAAGAGTGGATACTTTAAAGTTGCTGGCACCCACGCAATAATTATTGTCGAAAAATAGTTTATTATTGTTTACCTTTTTTTTTACTACAAGTTAGTTCTTTACTGCAATCACACCTAGTGGTAAGTGGTGATGCAGTCTAAGATGAAAGAGGGCTAGCTTGTCAGGTGTAGGTCAAAATCCGCTTTAACAAGCTCTCCGAAGTACGGGATTCAAACATCACCCAGTTCCCTATTCCATCCTGAGATGTTTCTCTGAAAATTTCATGAAAAGGTGAAAAACTGGACCTCGAAATCCGCAGCAACATAAACAAACAAGGCAAGCCACTAAATCAAAAAGGTAGTCAAAACAAAAAGCTCTACTATTACTTTACTTGTTATTCACGTAGGTACTTGTTTCATTTACTAACACAAGTATTGCTGTAATAGGTCTTATGGAATAAAATTTCAATTGCTGAAATGTTTTTTTTTAATATAAAACAACTAGATCCTTGAGATTCGAAACCACATAGGTTAATTACAGACCAATGAGGAGTTTAAATCAAAAGCTCTACTAGGTAATAATTCGAACATTTATATATTTTTTAATGTTTGTACAAATTTGATTTATTAAAGCATCGCTGTAATAGGTCATAAGGGGCCAAGTTTCAATTGCCCGTGTATTTTACAAAATGTAAAGCAACTAGACATTTGAGTGGCGTATAATCTCCAGGGAGCTATTCGCTATGAGCTACACAGCTGTAGTAAAGCCGACAGAGAGAAGTTGAGTGACTAATGAGTGAGTTATTAATATAGTTTTACAACAAACGATTCTGGATCTACTTACTGAGTTCAGAAAATGTATTTAGTTAGTTTGCGTTGGCTTACTTGTTCATGAAGTTATGAATTTTCATTTACAAAAATCTTGTGATTACGCTACAATACTGAGAACAAACTAGTTAAAATACAACAACAGAAATCCAATTTTTTACAATCTTCGACATTTTTATGGCATTTGGTTTTATGGCAAATTAAACGAATTTCAAAGTTAGTTCTTAATGAAGTGAATCAAAAAGCATCCATAATAGAAAATCAATTTAAAATATAACATCGTTTAAATTGATTTATCGGCTTTTCATCTTGTAGGTAACTAAGATTCATAATTTAATTTTTTTTTTCAAAAAAGTTGCATTTGCTTTGAAGCTAAGATATACTTGTAGGTAATACTTGTAGGTAACTAAGATTCATAATATAATTTTTTTTTTCAAAAAAGTTGCATTTGCTTTGAAGCTAAGATCCCACAGATAGACACACATACACGTTACATACATTGTTATACACACATATACTTCATACTTTTATGCTATACTGTTACTTTTATAAGTTTTACATCGAGTTCTAAAAATAAAGTTGCAACAGCAAATCGCAAGTGATGAGAGCAAAGTTTTGAACTCATTTGTTATAAATCTATATTGTGACTGAAGTGCGAATGATGTACTGTCTCCAGGGTGCAGTCGGGGCTGCAAGACGATCATCATTATAGGCCTATTTACGGACCACTACAGAGCCAGTCTTCACTCCTTGTAGGAGAGGGGATATGGAAAGTAGGCCCACTGCTCCAATGCCGAATGGAGGGCTTAGGGTGATAATGTGTAAATCATTAACGATCACTACTAGATGTTGATAACAGTGAGTGATGGCTTAAAATACTCTCCAAGGTACGGAAGTTTAATACAACCAACTTTTTGTTTCTGGGCTTGGGATTTGCTCGACAACTTCTTAGAAGAAAGAAAAACTTAGAATCATTCCACGACCCGACGTGATCGAAGCCACAGGCTAACCCTTAAACTAGCGAGACAAATACGTCACAATATACTTTAGTACTGTCCTGGTACTTTTACAAGTTCGGGGTTAAAAATAGAGTTGCAATTGGAAATAACAATTGATGAGTTCAAAGTTTTGAAACGTACATTCACCTGTAATAAATCTATGTCGAGTCTAAAGTCCGAATGATGTACTGTCTCCAGGGTGTAGTTGGAGCTGAGAGACGGTCAGTCCATGTAAAATATAGCCTGGCTTTGTAGATTTGAAATAACAAATGACTCCATTTGTTAGCAGATGTGGTTAGACGACCATAGAATTTGTTGTAACGCTTTTAAATTGTTCTCACTTAGTTTATTTAACTAACTTCTCTATGGATTCCTAGTCTTCGCCTGTTAAGAATAAATTGTGATAGTTTTGCAAGTTACAATTTAAAGCACTATGAAATGATGTTAAAACAGATAAAAAAAATTAAAATCGGATTAATAGACCAAAAATTACACCATATAAGAAAATATACAAATATAATATTACCATTTAGATCGGTACTTAACAATCCTGGTTGTCTGCAGAAACAAGCATAGTACTTTTCCGGTCGAGTTCTGTTTATAAAATTTCTACTACCTAAAATTAAAGAGAAATTCCAATTTATTTAAATGTCTTTGGTGAAGGGATTAAACGTTTACAAACTCGTCGATTTATTATGCAAGCCCCAATTAATATTTCGCCCGTTCCCACCCAATATTACAGAGCTATGGTCGAGCGGGGGTATTTCAACAAAATAACTGGCAATACTATTTAATTATGATCTCATTAGTTTAGTGGTTAACATCTAATCATCACGAATTATGATCCTGGTATCAAGTTCTAGGTCAATTTAGATAGATCAAAGTCAATATAGAATAATCGTAGCTCGAAAGCAAGTTTTTGCCAGTACAGGGGTAAATAAGTTAATTGCACAAACTCAAATTAACCTGTACAGGAATTCCACTGAAACCTTTCTATTGATAATTAAAATCATATTACGCTAGTTACAGAGCATCTGAGTGCTCAGGCAACCGGTGGTCAGGGCTCCAGAGCGAGGAACCTCCACACAATGTCCTTTTGAAGGATTACTGCCTTCTGTATTCAACGCTTGATCCAACAGCAAAGTGAAAGCTTAAGACGTTGGTCGAAACTACTAACAACGATAATTTATCATTCCACATAGCGATTTTCTCGTGAGCTAGGTCCAAATATACTTTAGCATAATAAGTATTATTCTTATAACCGTGATAATAATCAGTGTCTGTCATTAAGTCAGCTATGAACGCTCCAGAAGTCTAAATTAATACACGTAATGGCGTTAACGTGAAATAGCTTTAAATAAGAAGTCGTCAGTCTCGCCACGGATGATAAAATTCAGTTATTCGCCTCATTGTCATTCAGAATGAGGTCGTAAGCTCCATAGTAAAAGAAATTCCAGTTTGAGTGCCTATATTACTTACCAGCGACTCGAGGCACTGTGAGAATATTCAGATTCTTCTTGTACATATATAATTATGCAAGGGTTTTTTTTTATTAAATTAAAGTTGACTGTATCATTTTCGTCGACAAGTGTTCGTCCTAAGCGTCTTCTTTTAAATTTATGTAACGATAAAAAGCTTAGAAATTAATTATAGATATAATTGTTCAACAGTATTGTAAAATGAAGTACAAATAAAGAACCCTGCTGGTGTATTCTTATTTGATTAAGACAAGCCCTCCACAGCTTAGAATTTGATGCGAAATGAGTTTACAAAATAAAAAAACCTTTTCATCATCATTTGGAAGAAATTACTACTGAGCTAAGATCACAAACAATGATGCATTCTTTAAGCAACATCGCGGTTTCGCAAAATTACACCAAACGTAGCTCGATCACTCAGATATTGAAAAAAATTACGCAGAGCTCCAAGTTTAATCTAAAAAATACAAAGTAGATTTACCCAGACTTCTTATTCAGTTTTATGTTACAATAACTACTCGACATATTCGTTCATCACCGACCGTGTATGCAATATCCGGTAGCTTGATCGAACCATGATTCAGTTAAAATCCATTTTTCACGAGTTAATCACTGAACCGAAATAGATAATATTTTGAGTAGACATGTATGTCTACTATAACAAGTCTTGGTGAAGAATAGGCTACTGTTTGCGAAAATAAAGAAAAGGGGCTAATTAATGTAATAACTACATCTAATACTAGCACGAGTAAAAAGATAATCCTCTTCACAACGAAGTTACTTACTTATAAATTTTATTTGACATAATGATTCGTTATAACATTATTTTAATGTTATACATTGGTCTCATCTAACACAGCAAGATTTGTCATTAACTCATGTGTACCCAGTGCGATAGCAAATACAGGCAGATATTTAAATTATTTTATTATTTTTATGTATGTACTAACACTAACATAGATTTTAAGTTTCGTTGATTTTTTACTAACATAATACATGGGTCACGGCCTAAAATTAACTAATTTTGTTTTCATTAATCTAAAACTATCACTGAATTTTTAAAAGTATTACTTACTCTATTACTTAATTTTAGTCAATAACATTAAGTTAATTAGGTTTTAAGGACTAAGGTTGAATAATCTAGTAAAACTTGCATGACATATAATTTTGAGCACTTAATTTAATGATATTAGCACATTTTTTGTTTCGTAACAAGACAGTAAACATTACATAACGTATAATGGCGTCCTCTTAGTACCGTTTAGTCCCAAAAATGCCCCGACGTGACCGGATAGAATTAATGGATCACGTTTGCACTAAGCGTTTGCGGTTTCAGAGGAAAATTTTGGAAAAACATTTAGCAGGTACTGTTTTCAAATATGAAAGAAAAAGAAAATAATCCACTACCTAATTCAATTATTTGACACACTTCACACATATTATTGGGAATATTTTAGATAATTGAGTACAATTAGTTACAATACTTTTCTTCACTGATGAAGATTCTTCATCTTCGGGTCGGACTTTTATTTAAATTTAGAATAAGACTATCTAGTTGCTTGCAGCAACTAGATAGTTTTATCCATCCTTGTGAAGTCGTCACACTACCTCGTGGGGGTCAATTCAAATGGATCAAAATGGAGTCAAATGGGGGTAATTCTGCACTTTTAGGTATGGAGTCGTCATTTCAGCACCATTCAGGGTCCAAACGCCCTTCGCGAAAAAAATATACAAAAAGAGAATAATTCCTAAATGTTCTTACCCATACAGAACATACAACATTCATACAAGTCTTTCGATACTCTTGACCTGGCCATAGTCTAAAATGTCCTTTATTTAGTCTAGGAACATTCACCTAGGCCTTCCTCTTCCAACATTTCTATTCACCTTCGCCTCATAAACTTTTGTTAATCTTCTTTCATCCAATACCACAATTTTAGTCTCTACATTTTCTTTTAAACCACACCGTTCTCTTATCATACTATTTTTAACTCTGTCACAATGTTCGTAACTAATGTATATTTGTCAACATCTGTTTACTTAATTCACTCGCCGACACAATTGTGATACAGGTAGGTTAAGCAGAGAATTTCCTGATAAATGAGGTATTTGGCATTCCCGCTATCAAATTAATTGCTATTGCCTTTATTTGTGTACAAATAAAGCGGAATATAGAAGACGGTTTGCTTATTTCTCAGCGGTCCAATATTGGGTACTTCAGTTTATTGGACCACTCGAACCACCAATGATCGGCGATGTTAAAGAAAATATTCGCATTATAAAATTAGTTTTGTATCGATGAAGTATTCCACTGGGGAATTGAATGAACATGCCTTTGCAGTAGAGAAATGTTATTATATAATGTTAATATTTTATAACCAGTATTTACTATACTTATTGACATATTAATACTACGGATTTCGGGTCAGCGCTAAAGTGTCCGAACCAAAAGAATGAACGCGAAAAAGATTTCTAATCGCATTCAGTCTTATATTAGCTGACTGACAGAATACTCGTCAATAATGCCGCAATGTGTTATAAAAAACTTGTACACAGTTATTTTTTACTTTTTAGTGCGTTTTGAGTTGGTTCTATTTTTTGTTAAAATTTTTTATTGTATTACTAGTGACAAAAGTAAAAAGTAAAAAGTAGTTGAGTTAGTTGACAGTCCTAAGCAAGTTGGAGAATTTGGGATGATGTTTTTACTCTTATAGTACCAATATATGAATGTTAATGATAATGACCGAGGTGGCCTCAATAAGCTCTCCGAGGCCAAGTCCAAAATACTAGTACATATCACAACAAAATCCGGTGTGAGATTATTTACTGAGGATTTATTGGAAGATAGTTAAACTAATTATTTCATAGCTCGACTCAGAGCCTGAACCCAGAATCTCATGACCACATAGGCTAAACATTGAACTCAACAGGCGGCAGTTGTGTTTATATTGCTAACCTAAATTATACAGTAGCCGTGACTAGCGAAAATAACTTAATCAGTCATGCGGATTCTAATAAATTCACCAGACTAGACAGATTCAGAAATTAGAAATTCCTAAAGTTACTTCTGTACAAAATAACTTAGGTATGAAATTGGACTTTAGAATCACTTACTTACCCAACTTTTTCGGAGAATGAAATTACAGAAGAGATATTATCAGTTGATTGATGGACCAAATTAAAAAGTGTCATAAAAAATGAGAGGTAGGTATCTAAAGTTTTAATCGTCATAAAATAAGGGCTGGTAGGTAGAAATATCTCTCAAGCCGGGGGAATAAAGTTTGCGTTATCAGAAAATAACAAATTGTGATAAATTGCGGCCAGGAATTGTGGCCGCCATTTTTTGTTTTTGCACGTTAATTGCATAACCGCGACTATCCGATGAAACGAGTTAAATATTCAAATGACCGCAACTGAGCAAATTTACCTGGTTTAATTTTAAATATAAATAGTGTTATGCATTTTTTGTTATTACTAGCGGTTTGCCTTTTCATTTGCGTATAGATTTAACTAACTCTTGGAAACAGTTGTCTGCTCTGAGCCATCATGTACAGTATATTTCATGACTGATTGAATGTTAAGAGTGAAAAAGAATAAACTACAAACAAACAAACACACTTTTGTATTTACAAGTATTATAAGGATGATTGACTGATAGAACTATCAAATTGTGGTTATTTATACAAGGATACCTAAATGATGTAAATTTAATTGACTTCCTCCAGTGGTTAGCCTAGGTATTTGTTTTGGATCACCAAGTTCTGGGTTCGAGTCCTGGGCAGGCAATTATAACTTTGTTCCCATACATCAGTTTTCACAGAGACATTAGTACGGTAGTCTAGTGGGCAGGGATCGGACCCATGGTCTTTCCGTTTTGAAGCTGGTCCTTAATTTAAGAGTATGGACCTATAAAGGCTTCAAGCTTTAACGACCTCCGTGGCGCAGTGGTATGCGCGGTGGATTTATACTACGGAGGTCCTGGATTCGATTCCCGGCGTGGCAGATTGAGATTTTTCTTAATTTGTCTAGGTCTGGCTGGTGGGAGGCTTTCGCCGTGGCTAGTTACCACCCTACCGACAAAGACGTACCGCCAAGCGATTTAGCGTTCCGGTACGATGTCGCGTAGAAACCGAAAGGGGTGTGGATTTCATCCTACTCTTAACAAGTTAGCCCGCTTCCATCTCAGACTGCATCATCACTTAACATCAGGTGTGATAGCAGTCAAGGGCCAACTTGTAGTCGATAAAAAAAAAAGCATGAACATACCGCTAATAATAGGCCAGCAGTGGAATCTCAATACCTAACATAATAATACGACTAGTCTATGTGGCTTCGATCACGAAGTTCTAGGTTCGGTTCGGGATCGGAGAGCTTGTCGTTGTGCCGTCAGTCCCGGTCACTAGTATTAACATCTGAAATTGTTCGGTAATGAATTATACTTTATCACCATAAGCCAGCTTGAAGTTATCACATTGGAATGGTGCGGTGGGTCCAAGCTCCATATTATATAAAAAAGGCCTGGCCCTGAAGAAAGTTAATGGGCTGATAATGTAGAACATATTGATAACAATTAATTTAATTGTCACGAAATTAAACACAATTACTGTCGCTCCTTAACTATAGGTACGCGACACAAACCTATTAACCTTAGTTAAACTTTGAACCCAGCTGTGTATTCAGATTAAACTATCACAAACTAAATTGGTTAGTTCGGACAATCGATCACTGGTGTTTGAACAGGTGGACGGCTGGATTTCAGGGAATTGGATCATTAGGCGAAGGTGTATAGTGTTATTTCTTCAATGTTTGTATTATATTAAGCTAGCGGTGGCTCGAGGATTCGCCCGCGTAGTTTCAGTTACCGTGGGAACATCAGGTTATAAATTAAAATAAGTTACACTTCATGAGTCTGGCTACCACATACAAAGAGTTTTTTTGACGTGACAACGTCTTATTATTCGATAGAGCCGGCTGCACGCACGAAAAAACATGACTCATGCGGCGTTACCTCGCTTTAAGGCGTTCCATGTAAGGCTTGAAGTGCAAGCGAGAGCGCGGAACGAGCGACAAAGAAGCACAATCGGCCTTTGCGTTCGGCAGCGTTCGACATCCGTCTATTAAATATAATTATTAAATATATTAATTTTAAATTAAAAATTAATATATTTATTATAAATTTATAAAATCAAAATCAATTATTTTATTAATTTAAATTAATATTCATAAAAATATACTTAAATTAAAAATTTTAATAACCAAGTAAATGCTACGTTGTCACGTTCAACTATCGTCAGTAAACCGACTTTACAGACAACCAATTTTTTTTTTAAACTGATAGTTTCACTAGCCGGAACAAATAGAAAGACAGAAATTTAAAAATTGTTTTTTGATGTACGTGCTGTATTCATATCTATTAATTTGAAATTACGCTTTAATTTTATTTATTCGTATAGATTATATGATCTTTTGGTTAGCTTAAGTAGCTCCGGAACAAGACTTGGTTCGATCATGGGTCAAGCTGTATTTATTTGAAGTTTCTTGCCTCATGTGTCTTAATTTTCTTTAATAACCAAACTTTAAACCGAATTTTTATACTGTAAACCGATTTCAAATGTATAAGTTGCTCATATTTTTATATGCATGTTGGTATTACTTACCAGCATAAACTTCATAATTATATTAGATAAAGAACATCACTGTTATTTTTCGTACTTTCCCTTAAAACTTGTTTCTATATACTTGCCGAATGTGAGATAAACTTTATGAACCATTCCAGGCAAGTAGTGTGTTACGGTCATGGTCGCACGCCGTTACTAAGCAATAGTTGCTATAGGATTAACAAAGATAACAGAGACAAACAACTTTTACGGGGATCTTACCAAGTAATAGCAAGTAAATTAACTTAAATAGTTTATACGCGAACGGAAATGTTAGGGGCGTTCAGTGGTATCGGAACCTTATTTAGGCAAATGATGTGCAAAGGTGAGCACTTAATTTAATTTACTAGAAAGTGGATATGGATATGAATAAAATAATTATCATTATCAGGCTGATTTTTTGTGGTCAAGTATATTGACTGAGAACCGGCAATACTGTGATAATAACACCTGTGTCATATTAAAATAGGACATATTGGCGGATTATAGTCGATGCCTCCGGTCTATACATAATATATAAGGAAAATGCGATTGACTTGAAATTTAGCATATTTACACATTTCGCGATGTATATAGTCGCGGATATACAAGGTTACACGAGAAACAAGACGGGTAACAATTAAGACAGGAAAAATCCGTTTAAGATCTGTGTGCACCAAGAATTCGGCTATCATAACCAACGGTTAACATAACTTTACTATAAATTTACTATTTATAATAAACCCGTACGCCGGTTAAGGACGTAAACCGGGCGTTATCTTAACCGAGCTTACGTCCTTAACCGGTGTACGGGTTGTTGTGAATAGTAAATTTTACGTTTAGCTTATGTTAACCGTTGTTTATGATAACCGAAATCTTGGTGCACACAGGTCTAAGTCTAGACTAGTCTTCTATAGACAAGAAAAGAAAGTCGAAACGGGTGATATTAACGTGTACGTACTTAAAATGTTTTAACAAGTGTTATTCTTATTTTTTTCAGGTAAGAATTCAGAACAGTAAAAATGATTTCATCATCATTGGTAAGCAACGTATAATTATTTACAGTTTTGGCAATACACATTTTTTTGTAAGAGTTTTTTTCCCAGTAGTGCACTCTTCAGGTCGTAGCTGCTACGATGTTTCTCCACTTTTGGCGGTTGGTAGCGTTGCGTGAATATTCGGCTATGGTTTGTTGAGTGGCCACCTTGTCTGTCCATCGAGTTGGAGACCTCCTTTTGTCCTTTTTTCCTTCCATCTGGCCCTGCACTACCAAACGCTCTATTAACTCCTCATTTCTTAAGATGTGGTAAAAGAACTTCAAAATTCGTGACAGCACTGTTGACGAAAGTCTTGTATGTATCTGCAGTTCATTTAGAATGGAATTTTTTGTTCTGAAGATATTCCTTAATAGACGCCTCCAACACCACATCTCTAGAGCGTCGATTTTGCGACAATCTTGCTATCGCAGAGACCAGGTTGTAAGAATACTTTACAAACTAAAATGTGATGTAGCGACATCTATTATAATTCCATCAAACTCGCAAGAGAACTGTATTCAGAGGTTTGAGTTTCGAACTCGTTACATTACATACACTTCGTTATGAACCATGACTTAGCAATTATACTTTTAGGCAAATTAATTTGATTTCCGTATTAAATAAATTCAGAAGAACCTTAACAAATTATTATTACGCAGGTTTAATTTGGTTTAAAATAAAGATATGGTTTGGTTTTATGATTTACGTCGTAGTTCACCATGTGTAGGCTAGATGGCGTGCTAAAAGGTTTCTTTTAAAATTCAAATTTCAGAAAAATAACATATAATGGAACAGGTAGGTAAAAAATTTAAATAAGCACATAAAATAGTATTTTTTAAATTTCCTACTAATATGTATAATGTGAAAAAAATATGATTTCCAGCATTACATTATTAACTTTAGAAGTGACCGGTAGAGGGCTAAGTAAAAACGAAGTAACATGTTTTATTTTTACCTAATATAATATTTATTTACAACCGTAATAAATGTACCGTATTAAATATTTTAATTATGTATTTAAAAATAATATGGCTTAAATCGAGAAACAGTTTAATGCTCTATCTACATTTCATTTTCTGAACTTCGTAGAGAGCTCGTAGCACTACGGTCTCTTGTGCGCTTGCGTGAAGTTTATCTCACCAGTAGGCCCACCCCCTAAGCACTTTCTATCTTATTCTAATGCCAACAGATTCTTCACACTTATGGACTCCTGGTAACAAGTAGATATTTTCCGCTCTAATCGGGATTTTCAGATATCTCTTATCCCATAAGCTTGAATTAGATTTTCCTTTATCCAGCAACCCACCCTCTCTCCCTTTCGCAGGTTTTCCGAACAAGTTTCCATGGTTCGCGCGTTAAAGTTCTTATAGTTTATGTTGCCCTAGTACTTTTTCCCGTAAATTCGAAGCCTTCTACGACTTGGCTACAAGGTGCTACGGCGATCGCGTAGCTGGTTTTGTTAAGGTTACGACTGCGAGTGCTGTAAGTTAATTTTATTGTTTGTTAGGAAAATGTTAAATATTAAATAAATATTAAACAAAAAAGAGATTAATCTAGATTTTTAAGCAATATTACGGTCTAATAAATAACCAAGTATTTTCGTCCGGATATTAATTATTATTTATTTGTGTTATATAATATGCGTTATATATATAGCGTTCGTAATATGAAATCATGCATAATAGGCTTTATAAAGTAAGCGACCGTAAAATTTTAGTACCAGTTTAAATAGTAGCAAAAATATCCTGCATACTATAGTGCTATTGGTTTTTAAAAATGTATTGAGTTTCAGTAAAATGATTCTTGTTTATTGCAGATATAAAAATATTTTCTCATTTTTTCCAACAAGTTTGCCGTTTATGTAGGCCATAATCAATGATTTTTGATAACATTTAAATAACAAAAATCTCGTTATCGGAGAAAAAGTATTTTATTCAGATTGCTACCTCTGAAGACGGAATTATTGGAATCATCCAAAACTGACTTTAGAAATCTTTTGTGAATACAATACTTACATTATAAAATATTTATCAACTATTTGAATAGTCTATAGACGTTGATTTGGAGTTTACACACACCACGCTGCTCTAATGGTGATTGGCGGGCTTAGGATATTTTGACTGTACCAATAAATTATTCTGCTCGAATTTAGAAAGGTACAAAACGTTTTTGATCTTCTTCTAATTTGATATATATCTTTACAACTTCTAACTAAATCTGGTTCAATCCAGTTGAAACTGGCTTGTAACCCCAATTGGTTGGACAAATTAAACAGGCTGTCAACGAAAATGTTCTCGTAAAATTAAATAACATCCTAACAGAAACTGGGATAACACAAAGATAAATAAACGGAATTCGGGACTTCATCCCGAAATATAAGCCCGCGGGATTTCGGCCAAGTCCCGATGTTTTCTTTTCTTGTAAGCCTAAAGTTAAAAGCTTTGCGTCGTGTTCCGCCTCTATTGTTTGGGGAGGCCATATTTGCTATCTTCCGTTCTTGCCTAGCTTTTTGATTTGTTTGTTTCTAAATATTTACACGTAAGCAAAAGTTTGTCGGGAAAATACATAAAGCCCATGTCTACTAGATTTTGGATATAAGCAAGCATCCTTCACACCACATCGATGTATTTTTTTCGAGCATTAGCGTACGGTTCTGATTTCGTAATGAACTATACCTAATACTGATTGGTTCATACTATAGACATTCTTTTTTGACGTGAAAACGACTTATAATTCGATAGAGCCGGCTGCACGCACGAAAAAACATGACTCATGCGGCGTTACCTCGCTTTGAGGCGTTCCATGTAAGGCTTGAAGTGCAAGCGAGAGCGCAGAACGAGCGACAAAGAAGCACAATCGGCCTTTGCGTTCGGCAGCGTTCGACATCCGTCTATTAAATATAATTATTAAATATATTAATTTTAAATTAAAAATTAATATATTTATAAATTAATATATTTATTATTAATTTAATTTAAATTAATATTTATAAAAATATACTTAAATTAAAAATTTTAATAACCAATTAAATGCTACCATTCCATCAGTATTTTCTTGAGACTTTGTCACGTTCAACTATCGTCAGTAAACCGGCTTTACACACAACCAATTTTTTTCGAAACACCTCTTTTGCGTATAGATTAGCGTATTTCCATTTCAGGGCTGAGTTTAGGTTCTGTCTAATATTTTCTTGTCCGTAGCATTTTACTGTTAGATTCCATACATTGAACGGTTGCCAACTTGGCTGGAAACAAAGGCTCTGTGAATTTTTATACGGCAGCTTTATGAAATTTATTCTTTTGTTCCGAAATTATAAAGAAAAGCGAGTTTAACAACGAATAATGTAAAAATCTATTATTTCAAAATATTTGAAAAAAAAAATTTCTTCCAACATTTTGAATATATTAACTTTGTTGAAGATATCTTGACAGGTATTTATTGAATAAGGGAACGACGTGCACGGACGTGAATAATTAGTGTTTAAACTTTCCTACATAGCGGGAGTAAAATCTCCGTAATAAAAGTTGTTACTAATTATTATGCCCGAAAGGTGTCAAAAATTGGACATGAATAATGTAGTAGCACAGTGTGTCATGTTATAAGATGTTATCTATTTATTATACAGCAAATAGGCCATGAAACGCGTTACACTGGGGTTCATATAAATACCATCTCATCGCTTCGCCGCAAAAAATGTGATGAACTAATATGTGATCCGGGGGGTGCCACATTACATTTATGTGTTTGTATATGGTACCTCTCGATCTCGGTTTATAATGTGGTGATGAAATTGTGTATAGGAAAACAGAAAACTGACATATATAATAGTGAAGGTTTCGGAGGTAGTTGAGTATGCAAAATGTGAAGATCGAATCCTACCTATGGATTGAAAAGATTTATTATCATCATTATTAGCCTATTTATGGAGCTGATGCCCACCACGCTGCATATGCTAACCACTGGACTAATAAAGCAAGCAAAGATTAATATTGTTGCGATATGTCCAATTTTTAGTTTATTTTATTACCTTAGTCATTTTAACCACGAAGGTCTGGCACTTAGACCAGTAGGTACCTTATTTTGTTACCTTCCTATTGAACGACGAAGGACTGACTATACCAGACGCTAAAACGTACTAAGTATTTGTTCTGTAACAGCCATTAACAGCATTTTAAAATATAATTATTTCTTACAAACACAATACGATTAAAATTAAAAAATCAATACTAGTTAGAATTTGTGAGATTCTTATAACCGCTTAAAATCCTTTAAATCGCATTAAAATAGATAACCTTTTTATTCAAGATATTTTTTAACAATAAATAAATAAGTCTTCTCTCCTCAACATATTTCTCAAGAGTTACCTATTACTTCCATTTAGTCAGTGATAAAACACTGTCAGGCTGTGAATAATGAATATCTTACCATAATAACATAGCTGCATCTCTGAAGATCCGAGCGTTTAAGATCTTTAGCGCTTACCCGACTACATAAACTAAAAAACAAAGGTCTAGAAGATGCAAATTTCTCGGGAGCTATATTTGCATAATATGTACAAGAATGTTGCAGTTAAATCCTAAATTTCTTCCACTTTTTTAACCGACGAAAAAAAACGGAGGAGGTTCTCATTTCGACACGTATTTTTTTTTATGTATACCACGCATAACTTTTTACAGAGTTGTTCGATTTTGATAATTCTTTTTATATTAGAAAGGGCACACTTTCAAGGTGGTCTCATTGTCATCATGTTAGGATCTGATGATGTCCTGGGAAAATTGAAGGAACTCTTCAAATTTTGGAGGCACGCTTACAGCGATTTCGGTTTTTCTCGGTATCGGTAGCTTTTTGGCTACTAGTGTCGTATAATATACTATGAAAGTATAGTACGCGTACGTTACGTGGCGATAAAAACACTAACAAGTAAGAAATAAAAATTTTTAACAAAAAATGGAAGCGACTCAAAACGCACTAAAAAGTAAAAAATAACTGTGTCATTTAGTTGTTTTAATTTACTTAAGCATATCTAGGAGTCGGTGCCAGCCAAGGTTTCTACTTAAAGGACGTTACCTAGAACCCACAAACTGCTTTACTACGTAAAATAAATGTTCCTTAAACTTGGCTGTGCACCGACTTCATAGATATGCTTAAGTAAATTAAAGCAAATAAATGACACAGTTTTTTTTTTACTTTTTAGTGCGTTTTGAGTCGGTTCCATTTTTTGTTAAAAATTTTTATACATTTACCAAGTCACTTTTCAGGTCTTATATAAGTTATCATTGTCATGATCTTAAACATTAATTATTGACGTGCCTTGGCAGTAAAATCGACTCAAATGGCAACGGAAATAGCTTTACAATTTTTATTTCATCATCTGCGTGTACAAAATACAAAACAGTACAATGTAATGTGGTGAGCATTTAGAGTTTTAACTCTGTTCCTAATTATAATGGCAGCAATATGCAAAATATTCTTTAAGAATTTTAACACAAGGGACAAAAAAGCGTGATATTTTTATGTTTTAAAATAATGTATAATTAAGTTACGACAGTGATACTTTCATTATAAACCGTTATTTGTACAGGATATATTTGCCAAGTACGATTAAATGCGGGTAAGGATCGAATCTTTTGGATAAGATAGCCTAGATAGATAGGATCCCTCGAATTTGCGATTGCTCCCTTAGTTGTGGCTATTTGATGCTTTTATGCATCTATTTTATAAAGGCTTCTTTTTATTATTTGGTTCACTTAGTCATTTTGACCAGGTAAACTTAGACTTGACGTAACTTCGTACATTGACTATCACAAAAAGTAAAATAACTATTGCTCGTTACATTTACATGAGATCTTTATATCTGGTGTACATTTTTGTATACTTATTCTAGTCCCTCGTAATGGTCGCCAATCCACATTCCACATTGGTGCTGTGTGATAAACATATATATATATATCTCCTCTTTTAAAAAGGAGGAAATCCTCTTCTTGTAGTGACGGGTGTAAGCTCTATATTTTTTCTTTCGAAGAAGTGGAGGTCCTTGTCTTATAAAATAAGGTAATATTGATGATGTATTAAAATATTATTTACAACTAGCAGACGCCCACGTTTTCACCTGTCTAGATTCCGTTCTCGTGAGAATATCAGGATAAAAGAAACTTATGATGCGCCTCATGTGTCTATCAAAAATTATTGTTGGCTATCATACTACACAGAAATTTTTGAATCCAACTGGTTTAAGAGATTAGCTGGAAAAAAAAGATAGACAGACAGATATCCGAAAATTTTAAAAATGCGCTATTTACATTATTAGCTATGACCGTCCATAAAAAAATTATGCAGGTCAATAAATTCTCCATCCCATTGTGTGCTAACCCTAAAATAAGACCCTAACCCTTAAGATACCCTTCCACGCGATGACAGCGAGCCGTTATCATCAAAGCGGTTTCTCCTAAAGCGAAGATAAATGTCAACACGTCAGCCGGAGTTTTATGGGGCAATGATTCGGGGTCGTAAATAATTTATTTGTACCTACGTGCTCTTTCTAGGGAGCTCGTAAGATTTTATATCCCCATCGGATTCGTGTGAAACAAGCGTGCGTAATATATTATGCGTGAGTTCTGTGTAACACTTCTGTCTTTGACTAGCCGTGCCACGGGGTTTCACTATCAAAACTTTTTGAGCGTGTGTGTGACAAGTGTATTTCACACAACTTTAGGGTTAAGGTATTGAATAAAAATATAACTAAAAAAAAACATGTATGCTTTATGTACATGACATAGGCCTCTTGTAAGGACTTTCACTTTCCATCCAGTAGATCCCTACAACTTAAATGGGTTGCGGACTCGCCAATTTATTACAAATAAGCCCTTGACTGTAATCACACTTGATGTTTAGTGATGATCCAATCATCTTATATGGAAGCAAGCAAACTTGTTGCCAGTAGGAACAAATCCACACCCCTTTCGGTCTTTACACGGCTTTGTACCGGAACTCTAAATCACTTGGCGATACGTCTTTGTCAGCATGGTGGTAACTAGCCACGGCCGAAACAGCACCAATTAAGAAAAATCTTAAGCGGCTCAGCCAGGAGTCGATCCCAGGAACTATGTATTATAAATTCACTATGCATAGCACTGCACCACAGGGTTCTTTCGTTCATTGTTCACTGCCCACACTGAAAGTCATGTTTATTTTATCATTTAAGTAATAGTTCATATGTAGTATACTGTAGTTGAAATTGGTAGTAAAAATATAAAATTTACTTGGCCATGACAGAATTATGATAAAAGAGCTGAGGGCTATCTCTTCTACCGCATAAAAAAATGATAAATCTGTAATCTGGGGAGAAATCGATATATTATGTCTCTTTTGAATAATGTGAAAATTTTTGACCTCACCTTAGATAAAATGCGCATAAAACGCGCAGTTAATAGAGTTAAAAGAAAAAAAAACTATTAGCCAGGCAATTTTCATACGGTGTAACGATGCGAGGGAACCATTCGTTTTTACTGTCAAACGATAAAAAATCCATAAAAGGCATTGCCATGAAGCCCATATGAATACCGCTGCGTCAAGTGCCAGTCTAACCTATCCTAAGCTGTATTAATATTCAAACGGTCAGGATATATACATGACATAGTATTAATTAACATTCCTATAATTTCAGCCTATTTAAATAGGTCCCCTGGCACCACCTCTCTCCGTGTAAGACAGAGAGCTTTAATTTATGCTACTCCAATACAGAAAGACAGGCATTTAAAACAACACCAACACCGTAGGAATATATTGAAAAATTACTTAAAAGAAAGTATAGCTGAAAATTATCATTATCACTCTACTTTCTTGTCTCACTGCAGGGCCAGGACTGCCTTCATAGGAATTTGGTTTTGAGGTTCATACCCACGACACTAGTCCAATACGGAATGACGAGTACCTAAAAATGTTAGGCTATCACGTATTAATTTACAAGTACAATAATACGACGCTGTCCAGAACAGGGGACTGTGACGTCATCAATTTCCGAACTCCAAGTTAAAAAAAACTTATCGTAACCGTTTCATTCGTTAAAGTTACATCGCTACAAAGAGACGTCAAACTAATAATGCACCTCTTTTTGAAGTATTAAAAAAAAGGAAAAAGAAAATCAAGATGCCAAAACAGAAAATACTTAATCCAAAAAAAAAGGTTTGCCAGAATTCTCGTAGACACGAGTAGCGAATGAAACATTGTCGGTTAGAATGTATAGAAAGTAATTAGTGAATGTACCCTCAAACTGATGGCCTCGTTTACGCTGTGCCTGGAAAATGTTACTCGAAATTGGGAACTGGAAATACTCTTACCAAATTTCACTTTGTCGTTATCAGCCTAATTAATCTATGCGTATGTTTTCTTTTAACGACATTTCAGCCCTTGGTTGCGATATTAACTAATGATGAATGACGACACCGAGCTCGGTAGGGTATTTTTTTAATTATGTTTAGATACAAATTACATAAAAACACCATCTATTGTTAAGTAGCTTTAGTGTTGCAGTATTGGTACAGTATATCATTGCCTGAAACACTAATAAAACAACATTTTCTAGAAATAACACCTAACTAAATCGAGATACAAATTCCAGAATTGTTCCTTTAGAGATATTATATACATAATATACATGGCTTATTGCACGACAAAAAAATTACACAGAAAGTAAACAAAAAGTAGGTATTTTCTGTCACCTTTTTAGTAGCGCTGCTAAGTATTTGCTTCGCTCCTCTGTCAAAATCTTGAATACCACAGGAAGGTTGCGAAGGTGCGCCATATGATACCCTCGTACAAAGAGTGGTACTTCTTTCGCATAGGTATAGCTAGAGAACATTTCTCAAAGTCTGTTTTCTGATTCTTACAACCTCAACATTTTAAAAATAATAAAATATTTAAAAAATTTAATAGGGATATTCTAAACAGCCGCTTTTAGAACCACCGCCTAGATGGCGTATACTTTTTTTTTATCGACTACAAGTTGGCCCTTGACTGCTATCACACCTGATGTTAAGTGATGATGCAGTCTAAGATGTAAGCGGACTAACTTGTTAGGAGTGGGACGAAAATCCACACCCCTTTCGGTTTTTACACGACATCGTACCGGAACGCTAAATCGCTTGGTGATACGACTTTCTCGGTAAGGTGGTAACTAGCCATGGCGAAAGCCTCCCACCAGCCAGATGAAGACAAATTAGGAAAAATCTCAATCTGCCCCGCCGGGAATCGAACCCAGGACCTCCGTCTTATAAATCCACCGCGCATATCACTGCGCCACGGAGGTCGTCAAAACTTACATACCCATATAGACCTTTAGGTGAGATTATAGACAAGCCTATTACAGAAATAACATACTAATACATATTATTATAACTTTCTCTTTAGCTCCATATTGTTTCGACGTTGTATTTGTGTCTTCACTAAGTTAATCCATTCAGTAGCTTTTGAGTTAATCGCTTTTAAACAGGTAGTTGCAACAGAGGACTTTATTTTACTCGTATAAAATAAAGTGATAGTGATAGTTTTAGTTATTCAAATGTATAGTTTAATAGCGTCTAAACAGACTTACAGCAGTAGGTAGTTAGGCACTAACTGGAATCTGTATTGACAGTTGTAGGCATCTGGAAATTGCTTTGCTCTAAGCGAATGGATCTGAATGACAATTTAGCGTTTGCAGTTTGAATTCGTGAAAGCTTTATGCTATGCAATTGTAGGCTGCAGTGTCGGTGTGATGTTACTTTGTCACACCAAAGTAACAATACCGATTGAGATAGCTTTTAACTAACTTTTAACTTTTTTTAAGTTATGTTATAACTTAAACGTGACTGTATGTACATTATAGTTTCTGTGTTATTATAGCTTCTATACAGAAGGACCGATCAACGTTGGAGGGATGTGCATGCCCTAGGGTATACAATAAATACAAGGAAAGAGATAAATAAGATGTAGGGATTCAAGAAGGTGACCGGGTGATGAAACGGAGAATGAGAAGAGCGGATTCCGGATTGCCATCCTGATAATTCTGCTTGCATGATCAGAAGGTCGGTAAGGCTAACGACACGGTAACGGTAACGGTAAACGCACGATTATAGTGCGATTTTTACTTTTTGCGCTAGGTTGCTACTGAAAAATAAAAACCCAATTATCTTGTTTTCGTTCCTAAATTTAGGACTTAAATCTTAATTTACATTATACGGAACTGAACTTAAACACTGTACCACACAGACAATTAATGTACCAGATATTTAATATTATTAGCGAAACTCTTCCAAGTACATTTTCATAGTCGACCCTTTCGTTCTTAAAGTACCTTTTTGTAGTCGAGAGTACGTCAGAAGTAGTAGTATTTCATGCAATAGAACGTATTAAGCATTCAATTTGGCACGCTCCGACCGCACAATATCCCGGCCGCATACGACCGCCAATCATTCTACATTCGCCGCAGACTATAACGAGCATGTCGGGAATTCGTTTCATCATACGGCCTCAATGAAAACTAGCTTAGATGAAGCCTTGCCTAGGGGGCGGCTTAGACAGTAATGTCAATAACTTTGAACTGATAGTAGATAGTGCATTGCAATCCCTATACTGTAGAGTTGTGAGTATGAAGTAGTAGTGAGTATACAATTTCATAAACTTATTCCAAAGGAAATTCTCCCTTTACAAAAGTTTAAAAAATGTGTTAAAAACCAATAACTAAGTCAACGTTACTAAGAAATTGATGACTATGTTAACGACTGATTTCTGGAAACAATCGGCTTTTCTTTCTACACGGGAATACCAAAATTATAAATTGTGAAATACAAATTATAACCTTGATTTGATAAAAGAATAACTTCTGGTTTTTTGGTGGGCATTATATAATCGGTACTGTATTTTTGTCGGCCGCGATTTACGCAGAAATATTGAACGATTTCAAATATTACGAACTATTTTAATATTAAGTAAGGATTAATAAAACAAACATTATCAATCCTAAGCCAACCAATTCGCAATGGAGCAGCCTGGTGGGTCTGCGCTGCATATCACCTCTGCTATATAACAAAAAATATGTAGTTGAGATTGGTGGAAGATGTTTCTTTTCGAATGTCTAGAGAATTTACCGCAAGTGCGAACGAGCTGAGAGTCATATCCAAAATACATTGAGTTTAATCACATGCTCATAACATACGATATGGCAGGATCAAACGCGTTCCCAATTATTAATAATATACCCTCATTTCGCACAAATACTACACATATTACATACATACGATCTCGTTAACTTGATCTAAAAACAGTATCACACACACTAAAGCATTTAAATCACATATACAGTAATATACTCACACAGTTGCACGCTTGCGTTGGCAGTATTTTTTCTTCGCGGATTTCATAGTCTTAGATAGTATTTTATCAGACCCAAGGCTAGAGAGAATTACCCTGGAGCATTTAGGTGATTTATCAATGTCGCAATGCTTTGCAAATTTAATGTTGAACTCAGACCGACAAACTTATTTGTTTTAAAAAAAATCATTTAATGTGCTAAAATTTTCACAACGATTTTTTGGTCGAACATTTGATCTCGCAATAAATCCCTGCCTTGTTGGTCGAATAGCAAGCTTACATGGTCTTGGATTCGAGTCCTAGATCGAGCTTTGAAATATAGTTGTGAAATTGGTGATGTTACACCCTATTGTAGAGCACGTTATGGCGACATTAACATTGCCGTTGGTATTGTTATTATCCCCTGACAGTTCGTCTTAGATTGCATTATCACTTACCACTAGGTGTGATTGCAATCAAGAGCTAACTTGTAGTAAAAAAAAAATTGGTTGTCTGTATAGTCGGTTTACTGACGATAGTTGGACGTGACAACTTCTTAAGAAAATACTGATGGAATGGTAGCATTTAATTGGTTATTAAAATTTTTAATTTAAGTATATTTTTATAAATATTAATTTAAATTAATAGAATAATTGATTTTGATTTTATAAATTTATATTTTAAATTTATAATAAATATATTAATTTTTAATTACAAATTAATATATTTAATAGACGGATGTCGAACGCTGCCGAACGCAAAGGCCGATTGTGCTTCTTTGTCGCTCGTTCCGCGCTCTCGCTTGCATTAAAGCCTTACGCCTCAAAGCGAGGTAACGCCGCATGAGTCATGTTTTTTCGTGCGTGCAGCCGGCTCTATCGAATTATAAGACGTTGTCACGTCAATAAAAATAGAAATAAACATTTTTAAGTACTATATATTATTCTACTATGTATATATAAAGTATGTATAGCACCTAATGGTTAGAGTTTCCGGTGTATACGACGTGCGCAATGACGTACATACAAGCATTGTTTATCTGTTGGCACATAATCAAGAACCTCTTAGCAGGCCGATGTCGAACTGTACTTGCTAATCAATATTATGTGCTTGCCAAACTGGTAATACGATATCATTGTGATATGAAGGACCTTGGACATTATGGAACGCCTACATAATAGGGGTAGTTATTTGTAAAGCTAAACTCACGAAATAGAAACCTAACCTGAACTTAGATATAAAAGTAATATTTTGAGTAACACAAAAAAAATTAATAGTAGCGGAAATTGATTTTATCTAATCTAGGGTGGCAACTAGCCACAGACTCCTCCCACTAACCAATTTAGAAAACCTTAATCGTCCTGGCCGGGAATCGAGCCTAGGACCTCAGTTTCATAAATCCACTGTGCACACCAATGGGCTACGGAGGCCGTCGATAAGTAGGCAACGATACTTATAATTTCAAATTTCAATTTATCATAATAATTACTCATCGCGAAATGTGTAACTAGAAAAGCATAGTTCTAGTCAACCGATTGTATAATTTTAGAAATCGTTAATACTTATAAAGGTATAGATTTATGACGGCTTCCGTGGCGCAGTTGATTTATAAGACGGAGGGCTCAGGATCGATTCACACACAGGGCTGATCAAGATTTTATAAATTGGTCCTGATCTGGCTGGTGGGAGGATTCGACCATAGCCAGTTACCATCCTACCGACTTAGACGTACCGCCAAGCAGTTTAGCGTTCCGGTACGATGTCGTGTAGAAATCGAAAGGGGTGTGGATTTCATCCCACACGGCATAAATTAGTCCATTTCTATCTTAGATTATCATCACTTGCTGCAATATAAAATTTAAAAAAAAATAGATTATGCATCTGTCTCTATAAATAATAGTGAAATTATTCTCGTTAACGTTTGTAATTTGACACATTGGCGTACACCGGATTAGGTGCACGTTAAAACAAAACTAGGTTTATGTGATACGAACGCTCGACGTGGCGTTATTCATAGTGTTATTGGCTCACGTGGTTTCACGATCCCACTGTTTATGGAACTTTAATGTTTGCGGTAATAGCTATTCTATGGAGACTGACTCATATCATACGCATATTATTTCAGTTAAAAACTTTTAGAATTCATGCTACAGGCTTCCCTGCTTATAATATGATGGTTAGACTCACGACGCTGTTCAAAATGGAGTTGGTGGACGTAGGTTGATAAAATGGGCTGCTTAACATGCTCTCTGAGGTACGACCGTGTGACAAGCGTTACAAGCAGCTCCTGCATCATTATCAGCCTATTAGCGGCCCACTACAGGGCCAGGCCTCCCTCCTTATAGAAGAGGGGATATGGAGCGTAGACCCACCACGCTGCTCCAATGCGGATTGGCGGGCTTAGAGTGATAATGTTTCATTTATTAACGATCACTATGAGATGTTGATGACAGTGACCGGGACCGACGGCTTAACGTGCTCTCCGAGGCACGGGGGTGTATCACAACCAACTTCCCGACTACGGGCTTAGAATTTACTGAGAATTTCATAGAAGAATGAAAAACTTAATTATTCCGTGACCCGACCCAGGACCTCGTGATCGAAGCCGGATAGGCTAACCACTAGACCAACGAGACAGCTATAAGTATATGTTAAGTATATCATTGGAATGAAAGATAAATTTGTCACTGTATAATGATTTTAATACGAAATGAATGGTACCAACTTATTATTGAAATAGACAATTTTGTACATGTGACTTTAACAAAATAAAAGACTTTGTCATGTTGCTCACAATGCATAGACTACCAAAAGTATATACTTGTGGCGCTACCAAATTGGTTTTTTATTTTTCTCGGCAGGCTATACAAACTTATATATATTTTTACCCGGTTGTCACACTTTATCTATATTAATATTATAAAGAGGTAAAGTTTGTAAGTTTGCAAATAAAGTTCTGTCAGGGCTAATCTTCGGAACTACTGATCCGTTTTAAAAAAATCTTTCACCAGTAGAATGCTACGTTATCGGTGAGTGTCATAGGTTACATTTCATATTTGTATTGTATATATTACCCGAGTTATCACAGTTTTTGTCGCGCGAGTCAGACCGTGAAATTTATTAAATCGCGTACGCTACCTTAGCTATTGGATATAATTGAAAACATTCTAAAAACATAACACTGCCGCTATATTGTCTAAATTAAGTTGATTTCCTCCGTGTGATACGTACTGAATAGGGGTCAATATTTTGGTACTGATATTCTTTGAGAATTCGATCTTTGATCTTTTTTTTTAATTTATTTGGCATGGCAGACCATATTTATATGATATACATATTTATATAAAAGTTTGTTTGTTTGTTTAAACGGGCAAAGCTCTAGATTTGCATGTCGGATTGTAAATTATTTTGTTTACTATGAAAGCTAGACTCAAAAGTGAAATAGACTATTTAATACAAGGTATACACATCCGCTTGCCATAAATATATATTGTTAACGTTAATGTACTGTAATATCGTAAAATGTTTAACAAAAATGTAGATCTTAAGTACACGGGACGGGACTAAGGATATTGCTTCACGGGAAACTATAAAAAAATTAAATTGAGAGGGGTAGCGGGGAAAAAGCACACTGTATATGAAAGTCTGTCTTAAAAATTAAAAACATAAAAGGTTTTCACGCGGACGAAGACGTGGGCGACTGCTAGTATAAATAATCTTGAATTACGGGCGTTAGAATAACATGAATGAACATGAAGAGTATCAAAATTATGTAATGTAGGCACAGGAATGTCAAAATTTGTAAAACTCCACATAATCCAACACGGTGGAAAAGGAAAACGCTGGGAAAATTCACAGTCGGAATACTCTATGCGCTCTACCCTTTGAATTTTAAAATATTGTATGTACTCGTATGCCCATCACGTCAGTTTGATATGACATACAGAAAAACGTGACACGACCTAAAGGCCTAAAATACTGCGGTAACATATTATTTATGTATTAATAAATTAGATATTATGTTTACTGAGTTAGCTGCTTGTTTATTTTAGGCTTAAACAAATGCGAAATGTTACAGGTTGAAGTTACTCGTCGAAAAAAGGTACAAAAAGTAACCAAGTAAGACCAAGGGGGTACTTCCCCATTACTATTGCGTTACTTAATTTCTGTCATCATGCGTAAACACCTTCTTTTTGATAGCCAATGAACTGATGATACACGATAATTAGTCTGCTAGACATGGGTGTCATGTCCATACAACAGCTCCCTGCAATCTACAAGTAGATCTGCTAGTAGGGAGTCAACCAACACTAGATAGTTAATCGGGTTTATGTCGTTATTAATGAGACAGGCAAACTTATTATAAATCGTCAAACCATATTGAGGCATTAAAAAAATTTTAATAAAAAATTAAACCGACTTCAAATCCCACTGAAAAGCATAAAAAAATGTGTCATTTAGTTACTTTAATTTACTTAACCATATCTATAAACTCGGTGCCATCCAAGTTTAAGGAAAGTTTATTCAACAAAGCAGCAAAGAACTTGAATTAGGTATCATCTTTAAAGTAGAAAGCTTTCAGCTGGCACCGACTTCATAGATATGGTTAAATAAATTAAAGTAACTAAATGACGCATTTATTTTATACTTTTCAGTGGGTTTCGAAGTTGGTTTAATTTTTTATTAAAAAGTTTTTTTCATACTTTTGAATGGTTAATAGACAACGCACGTACGTAAAACCTCGTTCTAAACTATGAGTACCTACAACTATTCGCTAGCCATCTATAAACTACCGACATCGCTGAAAATGTGCCTATAAAGTTTGAAGAGTTCCTTCGGCTTAACCAAGATCTCATAATTAGATCCTAACATGATGACTATGGGACCATTTTGGAAGGGTACCCTTTCTAACAAAAATAGGATTTTTAAAATCGGACTATTCTGTGAAAAGGTATGCGTGGTCATGCACAAAAAATCCCTATCTCAAAAGTAATGAACCGATTTTGATGAAACTTGCAGTATTCCCTAAGTTAAACAATACCTAGTTCAACAAAAAAAAAAATCACTTAAATCGGACTTGAGGTTCCGGAGATATACGAACATAAAAACATAAAAATTCCCTAACTCAAAAACTAATTAACCGATTTTGGTAAAACTTACAGTGTATCCTAAGTTGAACAATCCCTAGTACAACAAAAAAGAATTATTTAAATTGGATTTGTAGTTCTGGAGATATGCCTCCACAAACATAAATACATTAGTACAAACATACATACATACATACACACACACATACATACATACACTTATGAAATTTGGCACAATTGTTCAGACGCTGATATAGACTAACATATGCGAAAACTGGGCTGTTCTGAAAATATTACATACATGCGGGTTGAATTGATAACCTCCTTTTTTGAAGTCGATTAAAAAAAAAAGGATTACATATTTAAAATGTTACTAAATTTGCGTGGATTATTACATGTAAATATTTTCTTGCTTTAATTTTATCTTATTTCTGCATTATCTGCTTTAAGCTTTTTACCCTATCTCCCGTAGATACGGTATGCGCACATTTTAAATATTAACCAAACCATTCATGCTACTTTAAATGCAAAGGTGTCCCTTTTATTAATGAGAGGGAACTCAAGGTCACTCTTCGCTCGAGTTTTTAGTAGATTTTATGATATTAGTGTTAGTTATGAAGATGATATTACCCCCCCGTGCCTTGTAGAGTATGTTAAGCCAATTCCGTTCATCAAGGACGTAGCTATAGGTTTCCCTTGGGGGCTCGCCAACCTACATTGAATGACCGCGGTGGGTCCAAACTTCATATTTCCTCTCCTATAATGGAGACCCTGGTTAATATAGGCTAATCATGCTAAGTAGTAGTGGTCATGAATCGAAACTCGAACTCGAAAATCGAATTTTGAATTTCATGTTTTTACAACTAAGACGCTTGTCCTTAAACCAACTGAGTTGATTACAGACACATTTTTTAAACATTTACAAACTATTCCTGTTTCCTCTTCAAGTATTAGCGAAGCACTTTTAAGAAGTCAAGTCTGTTTACTCAATACTAGATAAAAAAACTCAGCAGCTACTAATCTTTTATTTTATTAAAGTAAGCTGTTGACTGCAATCACAACTGATGATGCAATCTAAGATAAAAGCCCGCTGGGGACAATTTGACGAAATCCACACCATTTTTGAATTTTACACGACATCGTACTAGAACGATACACACTACCTGTTGTTATTCCGCACTGAAAAAACGTTGATATATTAAATTTAACTTTAATATATAGTTTGCACTTGGTTGTAAATCATAAGCCTGTGATAAAACACTGTGCACGTAGGTAACATAAACTACTCACCGCTCGTAGGGTTCATAACTTAGTTGAGTACCCCTGAAGTTGAAAACCTAAAATATTCTTACCCAATTAATTTAGCAGGGAGTAGTATAGTATATATATATTCTTTGACAAATGTCAAAAAAGCTGAAATACTGACAGCTTTTCTTCCTAACATCGGTAAATACCATAATCAATTATGGAGTTTGGTCCATGCTGCGTATTTTATATTTTCTACGGTATGTTACGTGAAATTATGTCCCCACACATGTCGCCACATACTTATTATCGCTCGTCTCGCCGCTAGAGATCCGTAAACTTGGTTTAATGGCAATAATGAATTGATAGGTCTTGCTGACCGGAGTAAAATTTTGATCTTTACCAGAGTAGAGGTTGCTCTGTTCATAGACGATGATATTCTACTTATTAATCCGTCCGTCAATTATCATAAACTATAAAGCTAATATATCCTAATGTAAATTTGGGAAGTTGATGGTACTATACCCCCTTGTCTTGGAGATTCATTGAGTCGCCGAACTTGATTATAATCATTAATTGATAATGATCGTTACCCAAAGCCCATCGACCTGTTTTGGAGCAGCACGGTGGGCATATTTTATTAGTATGCAAGTGATAATTTCTATCAAGCGAAAGAATATGTTCATTATTGCTAAATGACCTAATAACTATTCAAAGTGTCTGTAATCCGTATCCGAAAAGAATTATGTGCCCTTTGGGCTTACAAAAAATGTGACTAGAATGTAAGAGGACTTTGCGATAGCAATTCGACTTTCGACATTTAGGAAACGGAACGGGTAGCACGTGACGTATCTACGTAATGCTCTCCCTTATGCACAGGCGGTTAAAACCGTTCCGTTTTTAATTACCCGACTGCGTCAGAAGGAGGGTTATGTTTTTCGAGCGTATGTATGTATGTATGTATATAATATGTATGTATGTATGTATGTCCATTTCTTCGGCACGCGCTACAGCCTAAACGACTGAACGGATTTTGACATATGAGATGTCGTTGAATTTGTCAAAATTGTGGTAGTGACATAGGCTATATAAATTTATACACATATTATTTATACATATATTACACCATAAAGTATTTAGAATTTTATACAGATATAGTGATCCTTGTTTTCTCTTTTCAGTTCTAAGCAGTCGGGTTTATTGTTTTTATAATAATAATTTTATTTTGTCTACGGTAAAGGAACTGAATTTCTCAGTCCCTAGTTGGAGACCTGTCCGTTGAAATATTGTTGCACACAGTCTGCAGCAGAACCAAGGATTCAATTTTACTCTGCTTACAAGTGTTTTTTTTTTTATTTCTAGAACTAACACTATCAGAATTCTTCTGTTCTGGACTTAGTCTTCTTGGAAGAAATAAAGCTTTAAGCCCATCAACCTACATTAAAGCAGCTTGGTGAAAACCCAAATCTACTCACCCTTATGAAGAAAGAGAACTAACCGAATATCGGGCTACTAAAACAGGCTGAAATTGATTATATTTCTGCCAGAAAATTAATTCTAACATTATTTTTTTAAAACGCGCGCAGAAAAAGAAAGTGCGTAAATTGACTAAAGCGCTAAGAAATCGAACACTTAAGTTTTATCGTACCTTTTAATGCTCCAGTGGTGGATACAGATTTTCTATTAACATTGACATTTGCAGGTTGTGCATGAAGTGCTTCTAATATATATTTATTGATCATCACCATCATATTCAGTCTACCGCTGAAAACAGGCCATATATAAGAATTCGAGGACCACGGTCTTGAGTCGCTTTCCTGTATTCAGATTGATGTTTAGTGCTCCAACTAGTGATAGGAACTAGACCATCATTGCATTCCTGTACAAAGCCCCATTCCAGCACTGGGAACGCCAACATCCATCATCTTAAGTGGTAGAAGTAGATGCGAAGGATATAATGGCAAATTTTTTTTTAACCTGGGTTACTAAAATTACACACAACATTGAAAGTAAAATAAAAACTACATGCATTACACAAACGGATGCAGTGTTAAATATGAAAGCTTATGAAAGCACGACAATATCGCCGAGATATTTTCGTTATGTAATACACGGAGGAGCGGACATTTTCTGCCAAATGGATTTTAAAATGTTCCTCCCGGTTGCGCTGTATACATTTAAGGATTTTCAACTGCAAAACTTGAAATATATTTCTCTTTAGAAAGACAGTTCATGTTTTTGGCTTTAGACTATATGAGATAAAGAAATAACTACGTTGTATTAGATAAGAACCTCTGACCTGATTTCTCAAAATTTTTGATGCAGTTTTAAAAGAAGAGTAAAAATTAAAACATATATTTTGTATTAGTTTCAAGGACTAATGCCTTTTGTATCCGGCCCTTGATGCCACAGCCAATCGAAAGTTTAATATGCTCGCGTAACCGTATGCGGTTCAATAGAAGACAACGGGTTAAGATCTTGGTCGAAACTTATATTAAACTTATCTATACTAATATTACGCTTACGTTTACGTGATTATTTATAGAACTGAACTTAAATCCTTATCAAAATAAATTATTTAATAATCACAAGGATATTATAGATATAAGATTTGCCTTTTACAGTATGTTAATTAGTTATATAGTTTCGGAGATATTACAAAATTTCTAAAAAGTACGACTCTGTAATAAATCATTTAATTCATATGCTTAAGTTTACGTCATTATTTATGCAACTAAACATAAATCCTTATCAAAATAAATTATTTAATAATCACAATGATATTATAGAGATAAAATTTATTTTTTACAGTATGTTAATTAGTTTTATAGTTTCGGAGATATTACAAAATTTCTAAAAAACAACTCTGCCACTATATCGTCCAAATTAAGTTGACCTCCTCCGTGTTATGTTATACGTACTGAATAGGGGTCAACATTTTGGTACTGATATTCTTTGAGAATTCGATCTTTGATCTTTTCTTTCAATTTGTTTGGCGTGGCAGACCATATTTATATAATATACGAACAAGTTTTTTCGCTTGTTTAAAAGGGCTAATCTCGAGATCTGCATGTCGGATTGTAAATTATTTTGTTTATTATGAAAGCTAGACTGCAAAGTGAAATAGACTATTTGATACAAGCTATACACATCAGCTTGCCATAAATATATATTGTTAAAGTTAATGTACTGCAATATCGTACACGGGACGGGACGAATGATATTGCTGCACGGGAAACTATAAAAAATTAAATTGAACGGGGAAAGAGCACACTTTATATGAAAGTCTGTCTTTAAAATTAAAAGGGTAACTAAGAGGTTTTCACGCGGACGAAGTCGCGGGCGACTGCTATATAGTTATAATGACGTAGGCGTGCGTTAAGAAACGTTTTTTCTAATGCTCACCTACTTAAGGGATCAAACGGGAGTTCAAGTCTATACCAAGTTTCACGCGGACGAAGTCGCGGGCGTCCGCTAGTTTGATATATTTTTAAAGAAGTATCTGGTGTTCCAAACTTGACTCATATTTGAGAATTCTCCATGTTTTTGTTTATCACCATCTCATATTGATAATGAAACTAAGTGACTTCGCTTGATACGAATAAAATAATATTACTAAGGACGTTTTAAGGACGTTCGCCACTATGCACACATTAAACTTCGTCTTTTTCTTTAACTTTCGTTATACATTTTTTACATACATTGCATACTTATCTTTGTTCAACTATGAAGAATTTTGAAACAAACTTTTACTTCCTTTTACCTTAGGGTTAGAAATCATTTTCTATTGCTAATGTACAATCAATCAATATGGTATCGACAATAATACCTATTATGTTAGTCAGTCAGACTGCCTCGTTGGTCTAGTGGTTAGTCTATCTGCCTTCGATCACGAGGTCCTGGATTCGAATCCTGGATCGGGTCACGGAATAATTCTGAATTTGTCATTCTTCTATGAAATTCTCAATACATTCCATGCCCGGAGTCGGGAAGTTGGAGGTGTTACACCCCCGTGCCTCGGAGAGCACGTTAAGCCGTCGGTCCCGGTCACTGTCATCAACATCTGATGGTGATCGTTAATAAATGAAACATTATCATCACCCTAAGCCCGCCAACCCGCATTGGAGCAGCGTGGAGGATCTATGCTCCATATCCCCTCTCCTATAAGGAGGGAGGCCTGGCCCTGTTGTGGGCCGCTAATAGAATGATGACGTTAGTCAGTCCGTTAGTTGTTCTCTACATAGATAAATTTCTTCTTCATACTTATCAAGGTACTCAGGAATAAATAACTACCCGTAAAATTTCCCGCGTTGTAAAGTTTCACGCCTCCGTAAACTTTGGCGGCTTCACCATAAGTTAAGAGCTGAAGTTTTAGCTGACTTTCATGTTAAGTCGGCTCAACCGAGAGAATTATGTTTGGGATTTGCTTAATCGCTTTAAAACCGCTTATCATTGCGCGTACCTACGTTTTGAAGTATGATATACATGAAAATAAACGGGATTCAAAGTCTAAATTAAGCTTATTTTTCATCTACTTTCTTACTTATATAAAAACTAGCGGACGCCCATGTTTTCACCCCCGTTCCTTCATCAAGCTTTAGTTCCTCATTAGTCTGGCTATCATATACAAAAAGATTTTTTACAATCCGACTGGTAGTTGGGAAGATTTGAACAAAAGAAAACAAAATTGTAAAAAAATGTTATTTTGGTGTATGTACGGTTACTCGTATATTTATATGAATGTAGTAAAAACAGTTTTCAATATTTCAAACTCCAATTTATTTATATGTATAGATAAACTGATATTGAAGTCAAAATTCTTATTCAAATTATCTTGCACCCTAGCACTCTTTGCACTTTATGATAGAGTTCGGCCGTGAGAGCAAGCTGCATTGCTATGCTTTGTTGGTCTGAGGCGTGTGCATATTTACCTATTTATGGGATGCTACCTTCGCGTCGTGTCGCGTTCGTCGCGTGCTGTTTGTTGCTCACCAGATGTTCTGCGTAAGTTACAAGCACATCAGGCATAAAACAAATTACAGGCATAATAGAGCAACGAATTGTAGGATGTTTCCCTTGTTTACACTATAAAATGTTATTGTGTTATAGGCGATAGTTTTCCATTTTTTACACTCATTAGCTAAACTATATTAGTGCTTGTTTCGTTAAATATTACTGTGAGAATAGTCGTTAAAATTTCCCTCTATATGGATGTCGCATAATTATCGTCTTTAATATGTTTAGCAAAATGTTTATAGAAAACATCGCAATATCAGAAATTGTCATTATCATAATAAAATTTGGTTAAGAACCACGTCATGTTTTCAACGAAAAAAAAAACCGCAATCATCCTTTCACTTAGAATCTACGATGCCACAAATACAAACACGTGAAACTTATAACATCCCTCCAGTTTCCGCCCGAGATTATGAAGGTCTCACAAGTGGTAAAAAAATCAAACCTAACGTAATATAAGTGGTAAGGAACCAAAACATGCTCATTAATAAATACAATTATTATACTCTCTAAGATAGATTGGAAGTCTTCCCTCTCGATAACTATTATAACTAAGACCGCAAAGTTTACAGCGATTCCTCCTAGTTTAAAGATAAACTAACAGACCCAAATTGATAAGAGCATCGTCTTAGTTGAGTGCCTGTAGAAACGCGGTAAAATCTATCGTATCTGTTGAAACTTACAAGTTTATAGAGTTTCTGATAATATTATACTCTTCCTAAATTTCATCGTTTATGAGAAAAAGCGAAACTTTATAAAACTTCTCTTTTTTTCCTTTCAATAAATAAATATTGTAGGACAATTACACACATCGCTTTATAGCCACAAAGTAAGCAAGTAAGTTATCTTTGTATATCATGTGTAAATTAAAAAATAATAATAAATAAAATTAATTTCAAATCGTGAATGTTAGAAAAAGTGTTTTTTAACATTAAGCCTTTTTCTTATCGTAAGCAAAAAACAAACAAACTTTAATCTGGCATAATTTTTTTGCACACACAGGGTACATTTTACAATTTTATTATAATTGTATCGTGAAAATCTAAGTAAAAATTAGTTTATTTCAAGCAGAATTACTTAGTTTACAAGCACTTTTGTAAAATCACTTTAAACAGATTGTAGTGACTCTACCACCGACTCGGAAGGCAGGTTCTGCTTAGTAGAGCCGGTAATAAACTCAACAGTTGCTCTGTCAAATATCTACCTATTAATTGTTGACAATTTTGATAATAATTATACTCTTTTTGCACTAAAATGTATTATTATATTTTGGGAATTTACGCTGATTTTGTGGTCAATACGACCGGGCTAACAGTTTTAGAAATACTAAGGAAGGAACAATATAACAAAGTATTACACTCAGAACAAATTTTATATTTTTCCCTCAACAATACGACGTGAGAGTAATCCAATGATGCTTGGTGTAAAGCTCTGCTTGTTGTGAATGTAAGAGCTTTAAATCTAATACTTTACACAGCTTTCCTTTCATTCTACTGTATTTTGTTCGTATTCGTTTATACTTCGTTGATTTTTAAGGAAAGTTCCGTACTGGTGCGTTTCAATAGATTGTGGATAAAACAGTATCAACGATTCTTGCGATATACTTCCCGATTTTTATTTTTTTTACATAAAACTTATTTTTCTTCTTATTTTTTTGTAAGTAGCTTGCTAGATCATCATCATCATTATCAGCCTATTAAGGCCTACTACAGGTCGAGGCCTCTCTCCTTATTGGAGAGGAGATATGGAGCGTACACCCACCACGCTGCTCAAATGCGGGTTGGCGGGCTTAGGGTGATAATGTTTCATTTATTAACGATCACTATCAGATGTTGATGATAGTGACCGGGACCGACGGCTTAACGGCTCGGTTCTCCGAGGCACGGGGGTGTAACACCACCAACTTCCAGACTCCGGGCTTGGAATGTACTGAACATTTCATAGAAGAATGAAATAGCTCAGAATTATTCCGTGACCCGACTCAGGAATGGAACCCTGGACCTCGTGATCGAAGCCACATAGACTAACCACTACACCAACGAGGCAGTCCTATTACCACTGCTTACTAGATACCAATATTATATTCTATGTAGGTAATACGAGTACATATAAAAATCATAATTTTTTTTGATTTTTGTCTTTGGAAGTCCTTAAAATGCCTATTTCCAGTGGACGGTCATTAGATGATGATGTGATGATGATGATGATGATGATTTAAAATAAATCGCTATTTGTGTACCCTGTGCTCGACACACCTATATGAAAAGGAGGTAAATCTACGCGGGGGTGCAAATTTATTAATTTGAACACATTTACTTAATTGCAATTGATTGTGATTGGATGCACTTAGATAAATACCTTACATTTATATTTTTTAAATATGTAACATCTATACATAAAAATTGAATTGGAGTGTCTGTATACATATTGAAGGTACTGGGATTTACTATATGCATATGAATATACATATATGGTACATGCACTAAAATAACATTTTTTATAATTTTTGTCTGTATGTCTGTGTGTTTGTTCCGGCTAATCTCTGAAACTACCATTTGAATTATAAAAAAACCTATATGATAACCAGACTAATGACGAGTGACAGCGTAATTTGTATCCAGATATTTCCACGGGAACAGGAAATACGCGGGTAAAACCGCGGGCGACCGCTAGTTATGTAATATAGTTATTCATATAGTGGCGTAAACGAAATTTTATTCCATGTAACTGTAAAAAAAATCATGAGCACATTTGTGATCATCGCGCTGTAACCCCAAACATCAAATATGACACTGATAAAGTAGGCAGGGGCAGCTAATGTAGGAAAAAACCTGAGCGCTAATAGAGAGGGGGATTAGGGGAAACGATTAAATTACCACAAAAGGAAGGAAAGGCGAATGACAGCAATAAAAAATCCGTGTTATGACCACTCTGAACACTCCCATTAAACGAAACGGCTCGGAAACTTTATTATGCTTATCCAGAACCTTTTTTCACTCGGCGGCAAATTGAAAAATCAGTTCATTAACGCCAATCGCTATCGCTTCCAGTTGCGATGCTAATGTTGTTATAGCAAAGTGGGTAAACAACAGCCGTTAAATCGAAAATAAATATTGGATGGAGACTATTAGATGACCAAAATATAATATAAGTAGATGTTTTATATAACTTAATTGCAATATCATCGCCTATAACAGATCACTTTGCGATCTTAGACTGTCCGTTTGATCTAGTGAATCGCCTATATGGCTTCAATCACGAGATCCTGGGTTCAATCGTGCGGCGAGTTGTGGAATAATTTTGAGATTTTCTGCTTAGATTTTTTTAATAAAAATTTCTCAGCCAGTGTCGGTCAATTGGTGCTGTTACACCACTGTGTTTCGATGACCACGTTAAGTCGCCGATACCAGTCACTATCATCATCTGATAGTTTTGTAAATTAAACATTATCACCCTAAGTCTGCCAATCTACAGTGGAGCACCATAGTACTACTCTCTATATCCCCTCTCCTAAAAAGAGAGTGAGTCTTCGAACAGTGCGTGTTGCCAGTGATGACTTACGGTTCCGAATCTTGGTCGCTGACTGCGGGCTTCATAAGAAGGCTCAGAGTCACTCAGCGGGCGATGGAAAGAGCAATGCTCGGAGTATCTCTGCGTGATCGAATCAGAAATGAGGACATTCGCAGAAGAACCAAAGTAACCAACATAGCTCAGCCAGTCGCAGAACTGAAGTGGCAATGGGCGGGGCACGTAGTTCGAACAGCTGATGGACGTTGGGGGCCCAAGGTGGTAGATTGGCGACCCCGCACCGGAAAGCGCAGCGTTGGTCGACCCCCAACCAGGTGGACTGACGACATCAAACGTGTCGCAGGGAGCCGCTGGCAACAGGCGGCTCGGGATCGTTGTGTTTGGAAGTCCTTAAAAAAGGCCTATGTCCAACAGTGGACGTCTACAGGCTGGTAATGATGATGATGATGATGATGATGAAAAAGAGGGAACCCTGGTCCTGTATTAAGATTGTAAGCAAAGCTCATTACAATACGCATACCTTTTTTTATGTAGAATATGGTCATTCCACTGCACCGCAGGCAGATGCTAAGATTGTTGGACTGTTGACGACTAAGCTCCGTGTAGCATCCTATTAGCAGAAACATACCTGCATGGTGCAACCTAGCACCACATCTCAAGGACTCTGAGCTGAGTGATGGACATCTCCGTTTTCATTAGCCATAGGTCTTCTGTGAGCAGGATTAAATGATCTTTCGTCCATAACTTGCAAATTGCTATACTTCAGGTCAGGTAACACCGTCTACTCGTGTCAGTTTTCTGTCAAACTGGAGTGGCAACAAAATGCTAGATGCAATCAGCTACCACCATCTGTGCCACCAACTAAATCCTGTAGGGGTACCCATCCCTACTGTAGGGCGCTCTACTTGTTTTATTTAAAAGAAAGACTGATTCATTCCGACATTGGAATTCCAATTGGTCTTTCATTAACCAGTCCACCTTATGTAGCCATCGTCGAATGTGCTATTTGCTACTGGTAATTAAGACGCCCTCCTCGTCGAGTCATTGGCTACCAATACTTAAGAGAATTTTTAGTCAGACGCACCAGTCCAAGTTGACATAGCGTTTTTGCGGTGGATGTATAATACGGAAGTCTTGAGTTCGATTTCCAGCCGGACGGAGGACTGGAAGTCGATTGATTCGTATTTGTTTTGGCTTTGGCCGTGGCTAGTTTTCTCCTTATCGGAAAGAATCTACCACAAAGCGGAAAAAACGTACCGCAAACAAAAAGGTGCGTACATTTTATCATATTTTTATAATGTTATCCCGCTCCCATCTTAAATTGCAGCTTCACTTACCTTTGTAAGTGTATTGATAAAAGAACGGTATTGCTCGTCCTCTTGAAATTATTCAAAAGAATCAGCAGCGGTAAGTACCCGCTTGGAGGTTACTCTATTTGGCAACATACCAATGGAATCTAAAATGTAGGTGTCAGTCTTTATTTGCCTTTTTCGCCAACACCTATAAAAATAAAATTAAAACCGAGTCACGTCATTTAAGAGTCTATCCATTTTGCTAGCGAAGCAAACGCACAGCCTTTAATTGTTGTATATAGAATAGAAGCAAGCGTTACTTTCTGTGAAAAGATTATTGCAAAACAAACATCAGCATGCTCCGGTACCAAGTAGAACATACGTAAAGGGTTTTCAGTCGAGACGTGGCGTGGCTGCTTGCATTCGTCGTCGTCGTTTGAAAAGAAAGCAATCACTATGTCACATACATGGCTAACAAGAGGCTTTTAAACTTTCGTCTCGCCTCAGCTGACTTCAGCTTATCAGTGCTCAAAGACGATCCACCATAAGATGGTCGCAATGCAGTTAAAAGCGGCGCGCGAAGTCAGACGAGTGGTTACCGCTTGAGCGGAAGCACGTCGGGGTACCGCTTAAGCGAGCGCGTTATATAAACGAACTTCGCTTTACTGATATCAAAAAAATTTACGTGAAACGGACATGTGAAACTTTTTTTTAACTTTACCGCTGTGTTTTGTGAACTTGTGTGGTAATATTCTTACGTGTCGAATTATTTTTAATTTAACTTTTTTGTTACTTATTACTTTTCGTTAGTTTGCTAAAAGTCAAACGTATTTTTTTTTTTGCTCTTACACGTATTTAAAAAAATAAGATAAGGAAAGGAAAATCGAGTAAGCAAAATCAGTATTTTAGTATTGCAGTATAAAATTATAGGTGGCAAAAACTTCACCGTAGAAAGGTCGTCTAGTCTGTAACAAAAAGGTAATTAGTAATTATAATTAACTGGAATCAGAAATCGTATTAAGTAGATTAATAAAAAAAAAGATACGTTTTAATTTTTTGTACGTTTTAGAAATATCGTTGCCTTTGCTTTAAGTCTTATTTTAAGTGTTATTTATTAATAAATAGTCTTGATAAAAGACTTGCAGCTTTGGTATCTACTTAATTGATTTTATAAAATTTTTTTTAGAATTTTTATAGAAAAAATGCGCTGTGTTCGAATAACCAACTGTATGTTTTTTTTGTATGTACAATTAACTATATTTGGACATATCAAGAAAACCAAGAGTTCATAGACAAAAGGAATAAAATATGACTCTAGCAAATAATATCATCTTTCATTAGTGTCTACAAAGAAAATAATCACACATCTCAGAGAGTTTTCCACTTCTTTGTTTATACAGCGTACTATTTTTGTAGTTCGCAATGTTTACTTATAGTTTTATAAATTAAATTTATGATTGAGCCGATGAATGTTTACGCAAAAAGTCACAGTGAGAATTTTCTGAAATATTTTTAAAAACTTTAATTACCATAAACATTTGGATACTTGCTGTAATGTTTTTGACGCAACCGTTAATATTTTAACGATTTATTTTAGCGCTTATGCTACAAGAAAAGTGTAGCACTTTTCTTGTAGCATAAATAAATCATAAAAAAAATGTTATATTTTTTTCAAAATTTATAATTCAAATTTTAGTATAATACACGTTGTTTACTTTACTTCAATATCTATAATGTAACGATGTTTTTATAACTCGCTAGGAACAATTTTGAATTCGTCTCTAAATTTTATCATGTTAAAGTGTGATAGAGACGAATTCAATTCAAACTTTTAAATAAACTAAGCATTCATTTAGTCCTGTCTCTTAAACAAAAATCCGTATAACGTTATTTATAAACTTGACTATCTAGAAGCATTAGGTTAGGTTTTGAAGTTAAAAAAATTACTAACTGGTTTCTTTGTTTTCATGATTAATGTGCAATCAGCTTAAAAAGTTTTAAGTTTGAAGACGTAAAAAAATCAAAGCTGTCATTGATTGAAAATTTTGAATTGCCAAAAAATATCACGGGTAGGTACGGATTTGCCACTTCCGACATTTTCGCTTATCGCGTCCGAAATAGATCGCGGTAACGTTTGATCTCGGATGAATGAATACAGGAAGGCGTTAAAAGCAATAAATTCGATAGTACATACAAATTAGATTAATCGAGCTCGTATTCCACTCACACGTAAATGTTTTGAAGTCGAGTAAATAATTTATAATCAACATTGATAGAAGACAGCTCGGTCAAGAAGCCCTGTAAATATCCAAAGGGTTTTAAATAATAAAGAGACTCTCATAATTATATTTTAACTACTGAGGTCACACCTGCGTTTGGGACCACAGGAATTGTATGTGTACTAAATTTCAAGTTAATCAGACTGCCAGATTCAAAGATAAGTAGACTGCGGCGAACGTACAGGCGGACAGGCGAGTGATACGATAATTATTCCATTTTTATATTAATACGTACAGAAACATTCAAAACATATTTTTCACTTACATTTTTCAAATGTATATTTACATTTTTAATATTTATATAAATTAATGGACGCAAGAAGCAAAAAGCAATAAAATCTATAGTACATACAAATAAGATTAACCGAGCTTTTATTCCGCAGAAAATGTAAGTATTTTGATGTCGAGTAAATAATTTTTAATTAACTCTAATAAATACGAAAATAAATAACGTATGTTATAGCTTTGTGCCTAACTATTAAACCAATTTTAATGAAATTATATTATAACATATTATTAATTTAAATTTAAGACGATGACATACCTATATAAATTCCATTCCCACTGTCTGAATGGTAGATACTTCACAACCATTCAATTTTCCAGATCGTTTCTTCCACGTACACGCAAATTGCCGAATCAAATTACAGTTGCGGTGTTTCCATACAATTATAAAATTTGGAGACGGATAAACAAATACTTCAAAGGCCAGTCATGCTTTAATAGTATTGCTACTAAGGCAGTAATCACTTAACATAAGGTTATTTGAAAGTTCCCTTGCTCGCTAGCAAAGGAAGCTATCTTTAATCTCATTTATCAACCACACTAATCTATAAATACAAACTCGTTTAGTAGTTGAGACTTTCAAATTAGCTCGAAGCATAAATGGATTCATTAATCTCGGATGTATGAGAAAAATGTCTAAATGCAAGCAAAATGTTTACAAACGAGCCTCGTACTATGTCCTCGGGGATTGTCTTATTCCTCAAATTTCCTCGTATAGAAGCAAAGGATACAATATAAGCAATGTGCCTTTATTACATGTAATGAGGAACTATATTTTTAACCGACGCAAAAAAACGAAGGAGGTTCTCAATTCGACACGTATATTATTTTTTTATGTATGAACACGCATAACTTTTTACAGAGTTGTCCGATTTTGATAATTTTTTATTTATTACAAAGAGCACACTTTCAAGATGGTCCCATTGTCATCATGTTAGGATCTGATGATGATATCCTGGAGAAAATTGAAGGAACTCTTCAAATTTTATAGGCACACTTGCAGCGATTTCGGTTTTTGTGTAAGTATCGGTAGCTTTTTGGCTACTACTGCCGTATAATAAATATACTATGACAGTATAGTACCAGTACGTTACGTGGCGATAAATCACTAAAAAGTAAGAAATAAAAATTTTTAACAAAAAATAGAACCGACTCAAAACGCACTAAAAAGTAAAGAATAACTTTGTCATTTGGTTGCTTTAATTTACTTAAGCATATCTATGAATTCGTTGCCAGCAAGTTTATGGAACATTTATTTTTTACTTTTTAGTGCGTTTTGAGTCGGTTCTATTCTTTGTTAAAAATTTTTATATGAAGTAATGAAAATTGTTGTATTTAAATTGGAGAAATATTTAAATTTTTCAAATGTTATGTAAATGCGGCTTGAAAATAAATGTGTAATTACTAGAAAAATGATTTTATAGTTTTAAAAGAGCTTAAATACTCTGTAAACTACTGCTAGTAACAATCAACTCTAAGCCAACAAAATTTCATTAGTAAATGGCCTGACTCAAAACCGAGAGGTCATGGGTTTGATCCCCGATAAACTCCTAATAAAGTCCGTACGATCAATTAAATAGGAATAGGAATATTGGTCATAATAAGAAATAAACAAAAATACATTCTACTCTTTACCTATAGGTAAATTCGATGTAGATTATTTATAATTTTATTTAATTAATATTTCGCCTAATTGTTTTAATTAGCTTATTAATGACAATAAGTTAGTTTAATAAGCTTAGACTAATCAGATACAGTTAATATTATTTGAATAAAATTTTATTAAATAAACAATACATTTTAAATTTCTGGTTATGAAATGACATTCTTCATTCCTTCAATTTTCATTTGTTCGTTGATAAAAATTTCACATCGATTTTGGCTTTAGTGTAGGTATAACGGAAACGTCAGCAAAATTTCTGTTCAAAAATTTTCAGTGCCGAATCCACTAAAGTTCCGATCGAGAAAATCTCTTCGATGTAACTCTTTTAACACAAAGCGATTTGAATTGAAATTCATGAAAGAATCCCGAAAATGGGAATGCTCAATGCGTTTTCAATGGCTTAGTTAATAAGAAACACGTCAGTCGAACTCATATAAGCCTTGCGTTAAGCCCCGATTCGTCAATTTCTCTTTTAAATCCTTTTCGAAGTACCAATCTGCGGTGGTGGCGAGATATGTAAAACATCTGTTACCTTTTTAGAAATTTAATAACTATTTTAGCCGACGTTAAAAGTGAAGAGGTTCTCAATTTGGCGTGTTTTTTATATTTGTTGTCTCATAATGCCGTGATTTCTGGACCGATTTTGAAAATTATATTTTTATTCTCGTTCACCTGTTCTTAGGTAATAACTTGACTATTTTTTGAAAACAAAAGGAAATCATGTTCAATGCCTACTACTTCTAACCTAAACGTATAACCTCAGTTTGCTTCTAATTTACATAAGTACTCACAGTTGCATACCGACGTCATTTTGAAATAGAGCCTGGAACTTGTCTTATTTAGGTCAATGAGCTTAATTATCAGTTGTTAATGAGATGCTTACGGAGACCATACAATGCAAGTGAGATACATCCCTATATGACATACAATGTTTTCGTAATGTATGCTTAATTACCTAAATAAACATTAGTATGACCTTTTTTTTTTCATTAGTATGAAGAAAATATTGGATTAATTATTCTGTGTCCCTTAGTAGCAGCTGTCCAATGATGGGATTTTAGCGGTATCACAATTTCAAAGCATAAACTGCATATTAGGTCCCTGTATATTTTATTAAATAAAATAAACATTAGTAAACTAAGCTCGACAACCCGTGTCGGAGCAGCGTGATGGGTTTAAGCTCTAATCTCTTAGTCTTCAGTTGCTCATAGATTGATGATGGTATTGGTAAATTAAGGGCGATATTTCACCACCCAACCCTTACTTCGGTAAATTTCCATAGCTAACTGTGTGTTTTCCCTTCCAAATTAATAACACAGTTTCCTGTTTCACAATAAACCTTCCACTATTAATTGAGGAAGTGAATTGCGAACCAATTACTATTATATAAATTACATTATTATATACAAATTGCCATTAAAAGTTATGTACAAACTACGAGTATATAATGGATGCTCGGCGTTAATGGAATAGTTACGAAGTTACTGTGACTGATAGGATGTCGATTGTGTGGTTATAAATTTAATATTATCAATTTAAACCATCGATAAAAGAAACGGGTGTTATTTTCCGCGTGTTTATGTACCTACAGGTATTCTATCTGTTGATCAACATAGCACCTAAGCGGATCGAATCATCGTTTTGTCGGTACTCAGCTATATATACTATGAAGATAGAACAGGCCAAACGTCCAAAAATTTTTCCTCAAAGAGTTTCTTTTTATCCGGCTGCTAAGGGAGGCAAAGTTGCCAGTCTCGTAACCCAAATTATCGTCGTTTTTTCATTTTAGTATTAGCATATTTTACGCATATTTCAGGGTTAGAAAAGTAACATTACCTAGTTCGTAGATTGATGTGATTTGACTTTAAAGATGATTTATTTCTTAGATGTGATTTGACTTGAATTAGATCTGACTTGACTTGAATTTGTATTTCTGACATCTTTCTTCTTCTGCAGAATATATTATGGAGAGAGTGCTCAGGAAATTTTTGATCTATTTTCACTCTCATCTTTAGCACAGCCTACAGAGGACTGCTAGGCATACGTGTCCATATCCTGTGGACATGTACAACACGTTTTCGTTCCTCGTTCTAGATTCGAACTGCAAAATTGTGGAATACGTTAGCACCTTCTGGGTAAGTGTGTTTCACCGTAAGCTGTATCTTGGTTTACTATCAGGAGTGATCGTAACCAAGCCAGTTAGCCAGCTAGCTAGCCAGTATAAAAGAAAATCTTTTTTTAGACTATCCAGAACTCATGTTGAGTTAAGTGGTTTAAAACCACGGAATAAGATTGCGTATTCTTAAAGCTGTGATGTAAAAAGTACTTGGCAGCACATTTGTATATCAATACTTTTATCGCCACGAAGACGCCGACGTTTCCTGACATCCTTGATACTGAACTTGGCACCTTTATCTGCTTTTTTGGGTTTTGTACATGTTATTTATGACCATTATCTATGTCATATTATCTATACAAATAAATAAAATTGAAATGTCTGTTTGGAATACTATTTTTATTATTTTTATATTTTTCACTAAATGCATGTCAAAGTATATACGGTACTTACATGAAAAATAAATCTACATTTTTGTTTGTCTATTTGTTTTGACTAATCGCTGAAACCACCAGTTAGATTAAAAAAATATTAGTGTATGTAACAGCGAGGCTTATGAGGAGTGACTTAGGCTAATTTATAAACTGATGTTCCCACAAGAACGGGAATTATGCCGACGAAACCGCGTGCGCCCGCGTGTGCGTCTTATATTTAATGTGTCATCTACCTAAAGATAATTCGTATCTACTTATTTATTTATCAGATATAAATTAATTTGATACGTTTTATGATTTTATGCCAGTTATTCTAAGTACCTACCGCTTTCAATTGTAAATTAATTTTCTAATGCCTAAAGTGTCTACTGTTTAACAAATTTCCGTTACGGAGACTCATCTCTAGAGTCTAACCACTAGCGTATTGGATATTATAGAATGTCCACAAACATTGCCTTACTAGAACGCACATTCTCCATGTTAATCTTTAATCTCTCTTAGTTAATCTTATATTCTCGTGGAACCACGGACCGATTATCTGTAGACAGATTAGGCACATGTGCGATGGTATTCTCCCAAATTGGGGGGTGTTGGGAGTATTAAAGAGAGCTTAACACAACACCACCTTTTACCCAACTCTAATTTTCTCTCTCTCTCTAACTCTTTATAAAGATATTTAATAATTTAATTTGTTATTTAGTAAGATGTTCGAGCCGTGGACCTCAATTATCCGCTGCCGTTCTAGCTAACCAATGAGAAATTTTAATGTACAAACATAAATACACGTAGGAAAAATTATAATAAAAGGGAAAAATTAAACGTCATGAACATTCTTTGCACCGTCTCCCCTTTATACGGCCGCACGCACATTGAAGTTCGGTTGAATTTTGACGTCGATAACATTGCCTGACATCGGTCATAGGGTAAAATGGGTCATAATCCCATGCAAGCTTGGGGCACGTTATGATTTGTAAATTCAAAAAGGGTCCGTCAACGTGGAAGTGATTTGTACCCACATATTTATTTCATTTCCTGGAAATGAGTAAAAGTATTCATAACTGCCTATGCCTTTTACTAAGGATATGTAACCTACAATAAGATTGTAGTTGTAATTTTAAAAGAGCAGCTGTGAATTTCGGCATAATCTGTCTTCTGAAACGGCGGTAGAGTCACTAAGCACTGACAGACTTGATTTTTCAAAAGTGCTTCAATAACAATATTATGAATTTGAATTTAAATATGGTAATCATAAATATTACAGTTAGATCAGTTGAAGAGTAAAATATTATCCGAAAAAAAACCGAAAAAAGCCTGAATTCCCCGCCTACATACTAACTGCCTAATTTGTAAGTGTGTCTATTAAGAGCTCACTAAGCTCTTGATGACGTCACGGGAGTCGGGAATCCTTCAAGACGTAATCCCCTCTCGAACTTGTCCGTTTTTTTGCCCATTACCGAAATTGTAGGTCAAGCAATTTTCTACAAGAGATCCATTTACATTTTGCGCACGCCTAATCGCTTGGTAAATTACTATGCCGAAATGTTTTGCGAATAATATTGGGCGTAAATAAATTCAAATTAATTTATTTCAAGTAGATTTTCACTAAACAATCAGTTTGACTACAATTTTGCTTTAATGCTGATAGTAGGTAAGCTAAATCTGACAAAAAAAAAATAAAGAATATCATTATTTTTCTACTAAATTGCAAAACAATCAGTCGTGTTTACTGAGCTGGTGGTAGGTCACTATTTAATGTTGACGTTTTAAAACAATGAAAATGAATTTGGCATTTTTAAAGTGCTTGTAAACTAAGCCTACTTGAAATAAAAGAATTTAAAAAAATAAAATAAAATATAAAAAAATTGGAATTGATATTTTTTGTTAAAAAGTTCAAGAGATTTAGCCAATATTTTCTTACTTTCTACACAATCTACCTTATTAACCGGTAGAAGGTATGACTTACTGACATGATAGGCATGACTTTTCAAAATGCTTCTTGAAATAATCAAATTTAACTTAAACTTTTCCTCAATAGACATTTTTAGATGTTTACATTAAGATATGCGTTTTTTTAATCATATAATAAAGTAGAAAGGATATTCCTTCCTTTAGACTTTGTAATTGTATTGCAAAGTGAACCATTTGTCATTGCCAGGGAGCCGAGGAAGACTGATGGATCGGCTGTCGGTTTATTGTCAGACCTAGTTCATATTGTTTTAATGCTTTCATCAGATCAAAGCTTAAATATATTGCATACATCTAACAAGTACATATTTTTCGTTGCAAAAGAACAATGATTTTATTCAATTTACATTTTACGATTTAATTTGTGTTCCTTTTATCAGATAGTAGCTTGCGTCCGTGAACAAAATGGTGTATTACAAACTCCTACGAACACCAAAAACAACAAAAACATACATGACACTTTTTTAAAGGTAAGAAAGAGTATAGCAGACTTTCCTTAAAAGATAAATATATGCCCTTGCGGACGTTTTTTAAGTCCTAATAAAGAAAAAAAATTCTTTCATACATTGTTTTGCTATATGTCAAATGGGTTACACAAAGTTTTCAAAACTGCCAAGCCATACGACTCTACCAACAACTATCATTATATTTGAGCAAACTAACACACTTCTTTAAACATTATGTACTCAGGAATCGCTTTATCTATTAGCGAAAACCGCATAAAAATTGTTTATTTTACAATATTTCATTTTATGTAATGATAGTAAAGGAACACACACCAACACGCAATCAATGTCAGATTATAAAAGTCTTGATAGATTTGGTTATTATTCTTTTTCTTTTTACTTTATTACATAAGTACTTACTTTATTTTACTGTAGTGATTTTGATTACAAAAGTTTATATACCGTAATTTATGTAAAAATATGCTCCGTGTCTCTACCGAAGAATATAAACTTTTTTATTAAATGAAGCTATCGATTTTGCTACGTTTAACGGTACTGAAATAAAAAATTTAGTACCCTCATTCATGACTTAATGCACGCCATGACTGTCTTCCTACATCAGGTATTCTATTTAAAGGAAAAAACGATTTCTTTTGCACCGTTGTTAGGGCGTTCGACGTTTTCTTGAAAGCTATCTGTAATGAACTATCTTGATCGCTAGTGAGATTTTTTTAATACAAAAATATAATAATACCCAACTATGACTACCAACTAAAAGCTTATTCTGTTTTCTGTATCCCTGACAACATAATAAAGGCATATAATGAACTGTTGAGAAGGCCAATTAAAAAAATAAAGGCTTTAAATAATTAATACTGTATTGTCTCACATTCAGTTTAATCGTCCTGTGAAAATAGAGTGACAGATACAGCTAATTCAAACGGAGATTAATACTTTATATTTACGTTCTCTAAGTAGTAGGTAACAAACCATGAACTAAAAAAATAATTTTTGTAGCAATTGCACATAGTAGAATACTCCCTGTTTCTCAGATCTGAGTGATTTTGTGGCTTGGATACGTCAGCTTTTCGCGGATAATAGCAAAAAAAATAACTAACTATTAATAACGAACTTCCGCAAAGTTATGCTGCCGCTACAATATTACTAGGTTTATAAGAAGAGTGTACTTCCGGGCAACCCTTTTTCAAGTTGAGGGATATAGGCACTATCTGGAAATGTCTGATCATTTTTCTTGACAATTTTATCATATACAATATATTTTCACGAATGAAATGGGGTATATTAATCACGCAAGGAACGCGAACTGTGAACGATATTTCAAATATGTTTCTAGAAATCTCTGGATTATGAACGAACGTCCCTACGTACTTTTTAATTAAAATATTTACATATGTCGAAAGAGGGTCAGACATAGTGAATAAAATAATAGGGTAATCCTTTGTATTTAGACTAATTATAACTAAACCACAAATAGATAACTGAAAGAATAATTAACAGCAACTTAATTAACTGTGAATTACTACTGGCAAATTATGGTATTCCAATGATACGTAACGTCTCGTGTTAATTAATGTAACCCCAAGATACTGTGACTCAAGCTGAGAATAATAATTAATTCATTTGCACAAATTAACGAGTTGTCTTAAGCGATAAGCAAAGTACAACGTCTGCACCGCGCCACGCCAGAGCCTAGCCTGCCCACCAGTTGTAGACCCGCTCCTTTTATACAACTTAGAATGACTGACTTAGAATGCGCAGCCGTAATTGGGCGTAGCTGGTGCACGTGCAGTTCACAGACTTCTTTCTAGTCGCATACGATGACGCAGGCGCCATCACATACATACATAATATCACATTCCTATAGGGGTAGGCAGAGACTACATCTTTCCAATTGCCACGGTCTTTGCATACTCCCTTAGTTTCTTCCACTCTCATTAAACCTTTCATACAAGTTCGTCGTTTTAGGGAAATCTTGAACTGGCCATATTTTAAAATGTCCTGAATATGATCTAGGAACATTCGGCTAGGCCCAGACGAAAATATTTTTGTATTTAATTATTTCTGAACCATAATAATACGTCACACCATATTATTATCATCATTATCAATCTATTAACGGCAGACTCTAGGGCCTGGCCTCACTCCTTGACGCAACTCTGTAACTGTCGATATAAACATTTCCTAAATTTTCAAATTCCTTGAACCTTAGCAACGGTACTAATTGGAAAACTCAAATCGTTATCAATTACTAGAAGTTCATAACTACCTTGGTAGTTTTTACTTCATCGAACACAATGCATACCGATAAGAACTTGAGCTCGGCTCTCGGATATCCGACGAGTTTTAACTTTCCTGTTGTAAAAGGAACAAAATCCTTTTTGCATCTTACTGCCAGCTGTTGTTGATGGCTGCAGGCACGATTTATCGCCGTTGATATATGCGTTAAAAATATTTTTTTAACTGAAAGTAAAAGTTTCAATCAGTCAATAATATTTTATTCAATAAAATCCATAAAGTATTTTTTAGACTGAACTGAAACTTTTGCATTAAATCCATAAATATCAAACTTTTATTGACGTGACAACGTCTTATAATTCGACACGCAAAAACATGACGTCATGCGTCTTTACCTCGTTTTGAGGCGTTCCATGTAAGGCTTGAAGTGCAAGCGAGAGCGCAGAAAAAGAAGCACAATCGGCCTTTGCGTTCGGCAGCGTTCGAAATAAATTAATTTTAAATTAAAAATTAATATATTTATAAATAATATATTTCTTATATTAAAATATAAATTTATAAAATCAAAATCAATTATTTTATTAATTTAAATTAATATTTATAAAAATATACTTAAATTAAAAATTTTAATATCCAATTAAATGCTACCATTCCATCAGTATTTTCTTAAGACATTGTCACGTTCAACTATCGTCAGTAAACCGACTTTACAGACAACCAATTTTTTTTTAATAAATAGTATTGGATGCGCTTGTGACAGAGGAGTTTTAACTTTCTCGTTGCAAAAGGAACAAAATCCTCGTCTGCATCTTACTGCCGGCTGCTGTCGATGGCTCTGCGGGCACGATCTCTTGAACACTAGGACGACGTTGATATACAGGTTGAAAAGAATTTTAATACGCAGAAGTAATACTTATAATTTATACCAAAATAAAACTGTTCAGATAACATTTTCTATTTCATTGAAGGCTTTTTTTCTTCCCTGGAAAAATATACAGTTAATAAATATTGAAGGCCACTTCAAAAGTGGATCAATGGCGCTGTTCTGTAACGTTGTTTTTATTATTTTTAGTTTTTGAATAAATATAATAGTATTAGAAACATCATCAGAAGGGGTCAAAGGGCACAAGAAGAAAAAGAACATTAAACATAACTTCAACACGTTTTTATTACAAAACTTCCTTAAATCAAATCAAAATGAAACAATATGACGGTAATCACATAATTTACTTAACTAGCATTTACATTTTATTACACTTTAACTTTTAACAAAATTAATTGGCAGCATAACTGCACACAAAGATAACACACAAAATAATAATTACTTCACCATTAGGGCTTTGGCCAACAGCCATACATATATATGGAATGCTGCCAACAATAGATAATATATATGGCCAACAGCTATATAATCACGGGCCAAATAATTTTGAAGTAAATTAATAATTTAAATCTATGCTTTTAACGAGTTTATTAAACTTCACGATTGTAAAATGTCCTAACCCAGAAAAGGTCACCCTATTCCCTTTCTTAAATTTTATATATCGATGGTAGACGGAGGCTGAATCAGGTCAGAAGGAAATAGGAAACTTACAGATAAACATTAATTGAGAGCTCCTTTACGTAAAAAGGAAATCAGTAAAAGTTATAGCAAGTTAAGCAATTTGTAAATATTCTTACGAAAAATTGGCAATTGAACAAGAAAACTATGAAATATTTTCCATTCCAGCATCGCACAATAGTAAGAAGTAATAGTTTAGTGTAACAAATATTTAATATTCACAATTAACATCATTACATAAATTCATGGATGTTCATGTAGAACAGAACCTTATAAAAGTACCTCCAAAGGTCCGCCAACACTGCGCTTATCGGCGCAGAGTCGCCATTCGAACACTTTGCGACTCCAAATACATCCTCCCCGAACTACAAATAGATATAAAATATTTACAAATTATATTCAGATTATACGAGTATTATTCAAGGAATTTAATAACTTCGTCCTTTTTTGGACGAAAGTCTCAACAATGTCAATATATTTTTATTAAAGCAGCGCAAAGCTAAGCTTATAGGCTCGAAAAACTTGGCAAAATATGCGACTGGCAAAGCCATATTATTTATTCCTAACAAGTTTGTGAATTTCGTGACTTGGTTGGCGGAAAAATTATAACGCCTTGCTAACGCGTCTTTCGCTTACGCTGTAATTTTAATGCTGTAATATTCTTGTGCTTAGCTTGCTCTTTTGTAAGCTGACATTGGGGTTTGATCATATATTTTTAATCTTAATATTATTGACGTTTACGCTGTTATTTTAATGCTTTGATATTTTTATGATTAGCTTGCTCTTAAGCTGACATCGAGATTTGATTGAACTGGTATATTTTTAGCCCCAAATTTTCTGATAGAACTTAACTTTGGAGTATAAGGTTCTGTGTTCGTGTCCTGAGCCGTACGGTGATATATAGAGATTTCCACAGAATCGGATATATTTTGTGAATTTTTTTAAAATTCTCGGGAGTAGCCCTGAATTTCAAAGTTGACAGTGTACACACCCATGCCTCGGAGATCACAAATCTATCGGTTACACTCGTCACCATTAACATCTGATAGGGTTCTATGTAAAAACAAACATATTTATTTCAAAGAAATATTGAGATCAAAATGTAAAAGTACCTTACTAATTTAGACTGACCGTAAATATTAACATCACAAACAGAGTAATTTTTAAATTCACTACCTTTTTATAACAGTACTGAGTATATAAAAGACCTTATTTTGTCAGATCTCTGCGTCTTAAAAGGACTGTTAAGATATTTGCCTTTTTGGTGAATCACATTTTATGTCCCTACCTACTTTAGGGCTTTTAAAAGAAATGTAGTAGAGCCTCGCTTACTAAGACGACCTCCTTGACGACCTCCGTGGCGCAATGGTATGCGCGGTGGATTTATAAGACGGAGGTCCTGGGTTCGATTCCCGGCGGGGCAGATTGAGATTTTTTTTAATTTATCTTGGTCTGACTGGTGGGAGGCTTTCGCTGTGGCTAGTTACCACCCTACCGACAAAGACGTATCGCCAAGCGATTTAGCGTTCGGGCACGATGTCGTGTAGAAACCGAAAGGGGTGTGAATTTTCGTCCCACTCCTAACAAGTTAGCCTGCTTCCATCTAAGACTGCATCATCACTTAACATCAGGTGTGATAGCAGTCAAGGGCCAACTTGTAGTCGATAAAAAAATTAAAAAAATAAGACAAAACAATGTAATATAAGGTAAAATTATTATTTAATCTACAAGGAAAAACATTTAATCTAAAAAATGTAGCCTATGTGTTATTCTGATGTATAAGCTATATTGTGGTAAAGTTTCATTCAAATCCATTCAGTAGTTTTTACGTGAAAGAGTAACAAACATCCATACACACATACAAACTTCCGCCTTTATAATAGTAGTAGGATGTACAAGGAAAAACATTTAATGTAAAAGCGCAATATCATGACATCACCACGTCAGCTGATGAACGTCACTGCTGGAGCCTACGTGGCCTTTCCCTTTTTAGGAACATCCAAACAACAATCCTGAGCCTGTAGACATCGTCGACATTTCCTGCACGTTTTATTTTTACTATTCCTGCAATTTTCTAAGTTTAAATAAAATTGAAAACATCAAAATATTTTAATTCGTTCTATGCAAATGAAAATGTTGTTTTCAAATACTAATTAAGATGAGCAAATGTATTTGACGTAGATTTTGGAATATAAAAACATTATAATATGTGCTAGGTAAATAAATAAAAATAATTATTATTCATCGTCTACGTACTTACTACGTTAAACGCCTGCCTTTTGCTACGATTACAATGAATACATTTATTTTGCTCTTTTCCGCGAAAACGTGTCTTTTGTAATTGGATATTGTTAAGTCAATAACCCTTGGAGAAGCTCCGGCATTACGGGAAAACGAGCTTTAAGGATACTTTGTCAGATTTAGGAGAAAATTGCTAAATCGAAAGCAACAATATAAAATGGCTTTTTTCGATCCGATTATTTGTATAATAAAACAAACTGCAAATAAATAATTGAATTTATTTAAAATGTAAAATGTATTGTTTGCTAAAAACTTAAATTAAAAATGAACATTCATTTTTGTAAACAAATACTTCATTAAAATGTGATTTTGTGTAGTTAGTGGTTTAAGCTAGATTTAAAATAATGATAATATAGAGCCAAAAGCAAAATGATTAATCTACCTGAGTCGTCATGTCATAACCTCCCTTTGACAACCACTAAAAGCCTAAGATCAAAGCCTTGAGAAAATCTCATAACACCTTTTACGAATTCGCGTAAAGAGACGGTTTTTGGGTAGAAAATATTAATGAGTCATGTCGGCCATCTTAAGTTTAGCAATTTTGTAAAACATTCCTAATTTTTTTTACATAAATAGTAGTATCAAAGTAAATAAATAAAACAGAACAAATAATGATAAACTGTCTTTCTAAAAGCAGGATGTTTTGAATTCTAACCATTATTTCATTTAAACTAAATTCTCTTTACTGAATTTCTGTTATACTGGCTAATGGTTAGTTTCTAGAATCGTTCTGACATGATGCCGCGCAAAAAACATTTGGAGGTATGGTACCTATTCCAAGTTAGCATGGCTACCATCTTAGACTAAATCGCCACTACAACCGCTATAATTGCAGTAAAACCTTAATTAAAAGGTCATTCAAAAACCAATAGGTCATTGAATAAATAAATATGAGTAAATATTAAAAAAGAAAAATACTCGGATAATACTGGGATTTATACTAATGTCTGCATAGCTGCAGAATATAACTGGTAGTCCAACATGAAGTTTAAATTGCTTATTAAGTCAGTGTATCTCGATCTACCCACGTACACATACAAGGGTAAGATATTGCGCTGGAAGGTTTATTTAAGTTAAATTGAGGCAAGCTTTCCAGGTATAAAGACCGAAAGACAGAAAGATAAGTTATGTTTTATTTTGCAAAACGGTACTTTTAATTATTTCTCTTACCCAGTTTGAAATGGGCTTGCATCAAGAGGGTTTAATTCACAACTTGGGTCAATTAAGGATTTTATATTTTTCATATCGGCTTATGTCTGCCGATAGACTTTGGTGCTAGCTAGTTATCATCTTGCCGACAAAGACTTACCGCCAAACTATTTACATAAAAAAATTATTATTATAAAACAAAAAACCTAGAAGCATAGAAGTTATGAACTGAAAAGAGAAAAATTTTATTTGAGACTTTTGTTTTTGATAAACACGGTACATTTTAGGCCATTTTTTGACGGAATATGAATATGATATGACATTTATTTTTTTGAAATGGCTTTTTAATATTTAAAAAATACACACACCCCCCTTTTTCCTCCATTTACAGCCGCCATTTTGAAAATTTATATAGCCTATGTCACTACCACAATTTTGACAAATTCAACGACACCTCACATGTCAAGGCGCTACAGCCTAAACGTTCACCCGATTAGGCTGTAGCGCGTGCCAAAAAACTCGACTTTGTTTGTGATACCTAATGGGGAAAAGACGCGGCTAATATTATAAAATTTAATTACTTAGTATTTGAGTTTTGTTAAATATTCGATATGACAACGTTTACTAGTGACACTACTAATTTCTAAGTTAATATTATATTTCATAGACATTCATACAAGTGTTAATGCGACACGTCGCTTACAGTTGTCGTTTACAGTCGCCTACGAAACGGCACCTTAAAAACATAATTCGAGTTGGGCGGACATCATTTTTAATCTTGAATCCAATCCGCCTTCCGAAACGATTTCAAATCAAATTATTTTTATTTTTACGTTTCATTTCCGTCAGACGATGTCAGTAACACTTTTCATTTTTTCCCCCATTCATTTGATAAATAAAAAACTTTATGTTCATAAAAAATAACGAATGAAAGGATGATGAAAGATTGCATGACTTTATGTCTGGTAAACGAGCAAAATTTAAAACAGTTAACTAACTCGTTGGTCTAGTTAATAGCCAATAGAGCTTCGATCACAAGATCCTGGGCTCGAATCCTGATTGTAAAATCATTCTGAACTTTTCTTTCTTTCTAAGAATTATCTTTAGTATAAAACAAATTATTAAAAAAAAATAATTGGTGGTGTTGCCGTCGTTCTGGGTCACTATCATCAACATCTTATCAGTGATCTTTACGTTATGTAACGTTGTCACCCTTAGCCCGTCAACTGACATTGGAGTCACGTAGTGGGTCAACGCACCATATCCCTTTTCCTGTAAGAAGGCAGGCCAGAACCTGTAATGAGCCGTTACTAGGCTGGTAATAATAATGAATGAAGCTTGCTTCTACTACTAACTAATCTACCTATGCTTAGATTAAAGGAAGTTATGTATTAAATTAGCAATAAGAAGGTCACCTCTGTACGCGTATTATTTTATATTGTTTTTATGATAAACTTTATAAAGCTTCTTACGCAAAGAAAGAAATATTTTCTATTTGGAGCCGCAATCGCTAGAGAAATCATACTGTACCGTTGGTACCTATATAATATTGCCATTCATAACGCCTTCGATATTACGATTTTATACTATTCCTTGGCATCTGTCCATAAAATACAACACGATTTTTATATTTCAATGCCAAATCAGTGCCGATGGAATATATATTGTAATGTATTCGCAACGATAATGACAATGTGATTTATAAGCCTTCTGCATTTTGAAATATAGTTTGTATGCATAGCCAAGCCCACTAGAACTAGACTCCTCGTCTCATGAGAGAGCGGATGTGGAGTCCACCATGCTGCTCCAATGCGGATTTACTTCGCACCTATCTGTACTAACAATAATAATTTGTAAATGATCAACACCGATGGCTTAATAAAATGTTCTAATTCTAATCATTTATACTTTATTAGTACACCCAATTATAGGAGAACAATAACAATAGAAATATTTTTTAAACAAAACATGATACTAAAATCCGGCCTTAGTGCTAAGTAGTAATTTAATCAACAGTTTTAAAGAAGTGCTTGTTTGAATGGAATTATTGTGATAAAAACTACCTCATAATTTGCTCTTTGATTTTAATAATGCTTAGCTAATTGCTGCCGTTAATTCTGATTCATTTATCAATGTGGCGTGTTTGGGGAAGAAAGAAATTTTTCGCATTTATAGAACTAGTTATATTATACTGAAATTGACAGCATCACATCAACCCTAACTAATCCGGTGAGAGGATGAGATTAACTTAATTAAGCTTACTCTTCGGTAATTCAAAGGGCCTATAGTATGTCATAATATATCTAATTAATACTAATATAAATACTTTGAGATAGTAGATTAATCATTATCTTTATTACTAATATATTTAGTAGTAATAATATACCTTCTTATTTACCGCGAAAATGTGGCGTATCAGTGCGACTATATGACTTAGATCTGAAAAAAACGGCTAAATTTATGGTTAATTTCAACAACCGATCCTAATATCATTCACCATTCTTTCATTAACTGCCGATGGTTGCTCACTGCTGGACCAAGCAGTATGACATAAAATTTGTATGTACTTTTAAATACCACATCCAATCCTTTTTTTTTAACGAGGGGAAATCCTCATGGATACCTTCTCGTCATGGGGAGGCGAGAAGATTATATCGGACTCGTACCGACTAAAACCCCACGGTGTTCCTATCTCGCGTGAATATTGGACCACGGGGCTTCCGAGAACAGCGGCGCCCAGCAGGGGCAGCTCCTTAAATTTGCAAGTCTACTTATAGGCACATCTGGAACACAGGGAGTGCCATTCAGCCCGAGGATTTATCTCCAATGGGTGACAAATTCCCTTTATTTATCACCCGGAGTTCCTCATCAAGGAGGCAGGCGGCGATACCACATCCAATCCTGACCCATCTGCTTCTTAATATCCTGTGACCCACATGATATCATAAAGTCCACGTAATGGGTAATCGTCCAACACTACCTTTATCCTGCTCATCATAGATATATCACTTTTCAGGAGTCTTTACTATACGAAACCTATTTCGAACGTGTCAGTGTATTCAAAGCTAGACTTGTTTGATATGAAAAATTAAATTTACTGGAATCATTGACATATTAATACTATGGACTTCGGGTCTAATGCAAAATTTACGTCAAAAGTGTCCCAAGATATTTTATACACACTAGGATGTATTTATGGTTTCATACACAAAATAACATTGTAATGTATGTCTTATCGTATTGTTATACAGTCTAATTTGCAACGGTCTAATTGCATGCAATAAGTAATCAGCTTCGATTGACGGTTACCATGGCAGCCTTTTTTTGACATGACAGCTTCTCGTGAAAATAGGACAACATAAATGGTGTGGAGTCGGTAGCTTTCAAATTTTTTTGGCATCTTATATTTATATATTATATTTACAGCAAATTTTAATTTATATTTACATATCCCTGACCTCTATATGCTGGGATAAATCTTGTACCAAATAATAATTGTTGTAATTATCTTGTATAAAATACTAATTAGTTATAATAATAATTAATTACAAACCAAATCCACTAATGTACAAAATGATATGCCACTCGACATAGTTCTTTACTTTGAAATTTTAAGTTCTCGATATTTTCCTCTTTTTAATTAAACTGAAAATATATTTTTTTACTTCAATGACGTTAGGTCACTATTTTAAATAACTGTTCCTAATTTCATGTAGATAATTCTTATAGTTATCAAAATAATATACCATTATGGTAAAAGTTATTTGATTGTATATATGACATGAATATTCATGACATAAAAAATGAAAATTTTTGAATTGAAAATAATCAAATTATTTTCATTCAAAAATTAAGTAATAAAATAATTCAAATGTTAAACAACAAAATAACTCTATGCAGTCGTTGTTCTAAAACATTCTATTGCTCACGGCAGATCCGAACTAAATGTGGTTAATTAGATAAACATGTTGCACTCCTTCTATCCTATACGCGGGTAGCGTATGGGAAAAGGACAGATAGATACTTTTGTTCATTTTGATTGGTAGTGCAATTCGTTTCTATAGTTTATTAAAATTTTAATAAAATAGCCTGTTTCTAAACAAAATAATACTTTAAAACCATCAGTAAATATTTACTTACTGAAAATATGGTACACCGTCTTCTTTTCTCACCTTACTCGGGTAGTTCTTACAAGTTTTTTATAACACATTATGGCATTATTGACGTGTATTCTGTCAGTCAGCTAATATGAGACTGAATTGCGATTGGAAATCATTTCGCGTTTTGGCTTACTTTTGGTTCGGACACTTTTTATCGCTGACCCGAAGTCCATAGTATTAATATGTCAATGACTGGAATGGAAAATAAATCAGATTGAATTTTCTTTGTTTCTTTCTAAGGGCAAATTCAAAAAGCACTTATCGAGTTTTGATGGGTTTACTGGTTGTTACTTGAAATTCCGACCACGTACGAATGAAGTTTATATTAGTATGTACTGATGTTATGTAACATTGTAAACAACACAGGTTTTTCTTTTATGTAAAACTAGAGGACGACTGCGGTTTACCCGCGTAATTGCCGTAGGTATTTATATATATCCCAAAATATATCTGATATTGTAAAGTATTATCAAAATTCATTAAGCGGTTTTTTGTTCATTAATATCCATCCAATATTAACGTATTTTTGAATTAAAAACGTAACATTTTCTTTTAATTCTTATTCTTTATTTTCTTTTCTACGGAGGATGGCGTCCATTACGGCTTATCTAACTTAGAAGCGGCAGCAACAACCACGACTTTGTGCCTATTTCTTCAATAATTGATTTTCGCTATTTTACTAATTATTTATTAAGTCAGTATCCCTGGTTAAATTGACTACAATATCAGAAACGCCGCTAGACATATCAGATTTAGACACATGTAGAGAAAAATACATTGTCGCCCTTAAGCGGCGTCATCGACAGTAATTAATAGTCAATAAAAAAAAATAATAATAATAATAAAGCTTACCTGTACGTGAAGTTCGACGGTAATTATGTGAAGTTGTTGTCTCGTCCAAAGATGATAATATTACTAACGTAGTCCCGTCTGGTCTTTTACCCTCTGACGTCACACAAGCTTAAGTGTCTACATATTTGAAATTAAAGAATACATATTTGAAATTAAAATTAAAGATTTGTAATTTTTCAGTAGTTATAAAAAATCGTAATTTGTTGATTAATAAACTTTTATGAAAATTTACCGTAGGATCTTATAAAGTACTTATATCAAAAGGGCTTCACGAAGTTTATAATTTTTAGGCCAATTATTTATACCTTTCATTCCATTGTTTATGCCAATGGAGATAGGGAAAATTTTGTTAGTTAACAATTGAAGAAGTTGATGTTAAGAAGATACTAGAATATTTTCAAATTTTTAAAATCATATTTTATGTTATAAAAAAAATATTTTTATTGCTGAACTCTATTTATTTTACTTTTAACGTCTAATTAAAATTATAAATAATGGAGATAGAGTTCCGAGAGTTAAGACTTTTTTGTTGGAAATTTCCTCCTCTTTAACGAGCTTTTTTCAAAATTGCTTAAATATTAATATTTTTTAAGTTACTAACAAAAAACGAAACATCATTTTTTTTTTATCTTATTTTGTTAATAACAATTGCAATTTTTAACCTGCACCAAAATCCTTCAAAAACATTTTTCTAGAGGTGATTTCGAACCGAATGAGACATCGCTCATCTTTTTAGGACCTTTATCTTTATTTTTCACGTTTTTGAACTTTCTAACTAACTAATTAGTAATATGTTTTCAATTACTAAAATAAGAACTTATTCGTCCTACCAGGGTTATTATTTCCTGGTTCGCTCTTCTTCTCCGCCAGTGGTCGGATGTATGCTTTCCCCTACCTCAGCTGCACCCCCACTCAAGGAAGGCCAGTTGAAAGTTCGATAAGTGTCCTGATGGTACCTGCTCGCTTAGTAAAAGGCGTGTTTTTCTTTTTATTTTTAAATCTATACTAGATTTCTGTACTGCTTTGACCGTCTTTATCTTCTATCGCCAAAGAAGAAGAGTTTTTGACAGAAAAAACTGAATGACAGGCGCGTGGAAGAAGATGGCGTAATAATAGTGTTCTATTTTATGTTTTTAGATTTCAACTTGGGTGACGTCAGAGGGTACAAGACCGGGAGTACACTAGTTATAATTATCATCGAGGACGAGACAACAACGGACATAATATAGCTTTCTATTTATTTGCGTTGAGGCGAAAGGAAAAACAGTATAATTGATTTTTTTGTTATTCAGCGATAATTAAAATTTTTTTCACAATAAATATTATTGTAGCGGTGCATCTTAAAGAAACGTGCTAGACTAGATTATTTTAACAATGATAAAATTTTGAATTAAAGCCAAAATATTCTTGTGAAAGTGGGCGTTTATGGTTGCGACAGTTTAATGGCAATGCAGCTGCCGCACTCGTGGATTACATTTTGTTAAACAATGTATTACACAACGAGTTATAGTGCCAAAAGAACAAAGGCATGAAAACACTGGGCGTGAATAAAAACTGGCCAAGTGCAGCCAAACTCGCTCTAAGGGTTTCGTACACAGAATATTTTTTATTGTAGCAGCAATAGAACGACTGCAGACTAGCCTACAGCTAAACAGCATGTTTGAGATGCGCTCGAAGAGCTCATATCTTGTGTGTAATCTTCTAACGACCCACTACAGGGCCAGGCTTTTCTCCTTGTAGGCGAGGGCTTATGTCGCCCAATAGCAGTGTATCTGAAAACATAGATATATATAGCACTTTCACCCCAACGCAACGAAAGAGAGAGAAACAATTACTATAACACGCTATTGGGATACTGTATATCATTATCTCTACATGTGATATCTCTTTGAGCGTTCATTTAGGAAATATTTTAGTACATCGTATGTGCGTATGTACAAGTGCACTTTCTAATCTCTCATAGTCCGATATGAAGGCACACTGATAGAGAAGTAGCCTGATCAGGGACTCGAACACAGAACTTAAATATAAAAAACAGAACTAGCGGCAATGACTTCATTACAAAAGAAAAAAAAATCAATTGTCTTTGTAGGTTGGCGGACTTAGTGTGATAATGTTTGACTCTGTAACGGTCCATAATAAATGATAATTAGCATTTATTTGTTCTATCTTTCAGCCTTGGGAGTGTATCACTAAAACTTCCCAACAAGCTGCTGTTAAAAAATTCTTTAAAAAAAGAAAATCTCAATATTTCCTGGCTCCATCCAAGATTTTTCTCGTGGGAGACATCGGCTGAGAAATACATCTACCACCCTGGTTGCAAAGACGTACTGCTAAGCGATTTAGCGTTTCGGTACACTGCCGTGTAGAGAACGAAATTGGTGTGGATATTCATTTTACTCCTAACAAGTTAGCCCGCTTCTATCCTAGATTGCATCATCATTTATTATCAGAGGCCATATTATGTATCAACTTTAACGACACTCGACGCTGTGCGATTCAAATTCGTATATGTCTCTCTCTATCTAAAAAGATTTTATAGATAGAGACACAAACAGATTTGAAACGTACACTGTAGTGTCATTACACAATTGCCCTCAAAGGCTAACTTATAAATAATACAAAAAAGGATTTGAAGTCTGGACTTTAGTCCGAAAGCGTTCAAACATACATACAAGCGTACATATAACATAAACTCCAAGAAGTAAATCCAGTATTTATACGCTTTTATATTTATTTAGAAATCCTTTAGAGTAAGGTAAACAACACAAACACCCATCCGGTCTGTCTGTGAAGCAGTTTTATTACACTAAAATAAACAAACTGGCAATGATACGCAAACTAGTTGCTAGATCCAACGATTTGCAACCACTTGACATTGACTTGCTCTGATTCGCTGCATATTTATTTGTATTGGTAACGTTATTTATGAACGAATAGTGTTTTATGTACTACTAGCGTTCGTACGCTTACACGTTTGTTCACGAGAAAACAATACACTTGATTGACTAGGAAAGCCTAATTTTTTGAAACTTTAATTTTTTTCCGATTTGTCTTTTTTTTCTATCCTACATTGGAATTATTAGTAATGCAGCTGCACTAATTGAAAATTTTAAGGACAGATTTTAATAAATTATTAGTTGTGGATTTTGTGTGAATCGTGGATTATTTATGTTGGAATTTTTTAGCAAAAAATTTTGAGTGTTGTCTAATTAATAGGTCGTTTAAAATGTCTAATAACGATTCTGGTGAATCTTAAATATTTCGGCATTAATTTGGAAAATCAAATTCATATCACCTCTAACCTATAAATACATATTATATTACTATTGCCCGCGAATTCATCAGTGTGATTTTAGAATTTATAACCTATGCGTGTATAAAATAGCTATTTTTTTTTTATTAAAAAAGGTCGTAATCTATTCTTCGACTCAAAAAAAAAATCATAACAAATGGAGTTCGATAACAATCACTATGACACGAGATTTTTGTATATAGTCCATTGAAAAGTTACATTTGGGGTTGCGTTTCTTAGAGGACGCAATTTTATTTTTTTTGATGTGTAGGGGGGGTCAGTGTAAAGTTAAAACTAAGTTTGTGGGGTTGCCACCCTTGTCCCACGGCCGCCATCTTGAAAATAGGGGTTAAAATGGTTTTTAAGATATATCTCTTAAACTAATTAATTTTGAATTAATAAAAAAAAATTTGCTTACATTTTTTGTTGCAAATTAAAATCTCTACAACTTTTTGTCCAGTAACTTTTTGTCGTAGAACTGTAAATAAAAAAGTTATAAGCGAAAATGTTCAGAAATTCAAGAAAAAAATTCATATTTTTCGATGTAACTTTTTTTTAACATTTTTAACTTTTTTTTTAACATTTTTAATTTTTTTCAATGGACTAATATTAAATTATTATTTTATAATGTTGTCAGTAATGTCATTAAAGCAATTGTTTTAAACGGAATGCAATATATTTCCTCCAATAAATTTTCAAATTGACCGCAGCCTCTCGGATGGCGTTCAGTGAAATTATCAGCTGTCTTAGCACGCTGCTACCTACTAATATAGCACCTACGTACGAAATCGGTATAGATAACACCCGGCAAGACTGTAAATAAAACCACATCGGGTTTTATTGACCGTTTCCCTCGTCTGGTATGTACGTATGTTTTGTATGCTTGTTTTACCCAAAGATATTTTTGTTTTTTTAATCTCCTTTTGTACCTGAGCAAAAAAAATAATTAAAAAATAACCCAGTTTTCCAATTAGCTAAATTTAATAAAAAATAAAAGTCAGGCTCGCGCCGATTCGTATGAATCAATTTTTAACCGATGAAAAAACAACGGAAAAGGTTCTCAATTCGAGACATATATATATTTTTTTTATGCATAACTTTTTACAGAGTCTGATTTTGATAATTCTTTTTTTATTAGAAAGGGCATACATCAAAGGAGGTCCCATTGTTCATGTTAGGATCTGATGATGATATCCTGGGGAAAGTGAAGGAACTCTTCAAATTTTGGAGGCACGCTTACAGCGATTTCGGTTTTTGTCTCGGTATCGGTAGCTTTTTGGCTACTAGTCAAGGTTTCTACTTTAAGGACGTTACCTAGAACCCACGAATTGCTTTATTACGTAAAATAAATGTTCCTTAAACTTAGCTGGCACCGACTTCATAGATATGCTTAAGTAAATTAAAGCAACTAAATGACACAGTTATTTTTTACTTTTTAGTGCGTTTTGAGTCGGTTCTATTTTTTGTTAAATTTTTTTTAAATTAATATTTAGTTACGCACAGACATAGAAGTAATTATTCATTGTGTTATATTATGTTCTTTGAACATTATCCTATGTCACTCCTCTTTGTTTGCTATATTATAAACAAAAATATATTTTATAATCTAACTAGTAGTATTAGAAATAATTAGACGGAACACACAAACAGATAAACGAAAAAAAAATGATGTTTTGATGTAAGTCTGCATACACTTTCTCATGCATTTTGTGGAAAGCTATTAATTTGAAATGACAAATAGACACCACCATTATATTAATTTGTACAGTTTCAGACAAAGCTTCCCATTCGCATTAATCACCTAATCCATTCATGTGTACACGGGCCATGCATGCAAATTCACGGAATATGCACGGAACAGATAACACTAGGACACAAAAGCTACATGTTACTTTCATAATAGGGAATTTACCCTGAAAAGCTAAATGGTTTATTGTTATAAAGTTTGAAGCAGTTGAGTATTATTCCATCTGTAGCTACATTTAAGCTTTGAGTCAAAGTTTGAGACATTGAGTTTAAATAGAACCTTTAGTTAGACAAAATTGTGAGATTTTTGAATTTGAATCTAACTTTCACTAATTATAGTATAGTGCTAGACAGAGAGAGATATAGATGAAGTCGAAGCATTTCGAGTATCGTTACAGAATAGCACTACTACTGTACTAATTAGAAATTATATGTTTAGAGGACAACTTTGCTTTTGACGAACGAACGAACGAACGGAACAGCAGTAGATACAGCAGAAAGGTATTGTTGAATTATTTGGAGTAATGCGTATGTGTGCAAGATCAATAATATATGCGAGTATATATCAAAAAATTTCGTAATAGGCATTTACAGAGAAATGATAATTTATAAAATTACTAACTTTTGCCCGCGACTTCGTCCGCGTGGAATTAGTTATAACGGCCTATGTCCTTTTTCAGGCTCTAGACTTACTGTGTACAAATTTCATTTAAATCGGTTCAGTACTTGTAGAGTGAAAGCAAGACAGACAGACAGACAGAGTTACTTTCGCTTTTAAAATATTAGTTAGGATTTTTGCTTTGCGAACGTTCTATCGCTTAAGACAAACGCGCCTAATAAATGTATGTTTGTACACGTTATTATTACAACAAAATCTAATTTTGAAAAAAAAATCATCAATAAACACCGAGCGCCTACAAAAAACATGATTTTACATTAAATATCTAAACTTTTCAATATATATAATAATATTTAATTTATATTTATAAAAATGTCTGTCACTTTTGAATGTTGTCGTTAAAACTGCCACAAAATTGTCCTGTAACAGGAAATAATATCCAAAGGTTTTTCTTTTTATTGTCTTAGTATTATCCCAAAGCCACTCAGTAAAGGGTGAGGAGATAATAATTGGATTCGACGGAAACTTACAAAGAAGTTTCTCGGGGAACATCTGTCTTGTCTGGTCTACCGCGTTTATCTTGTCCATTCCCAATTTCCAACTCTTTCCTTTGTAGTTTAGGAGCCAGTGGTGTTTTAGTTAAGTACATAGTATTATGATTTTATTGTCGTTATACTGTATTTAACAAAATATTATTACCAATTGGATGACAAAAACTGACATTAATAAACTATTTTCATTAATATATATTGACCACTTTTTTATACAAAAAATAGACTTAAAGACGTGAACAAATAAAAGTAAAAAATGAAAGAAGTTTACAAGAAATACACGCACTTTATTTGTTCAGTCAAAAGCCAGGTGCGCAACACACTTCTTTCTCTGTGTTCAATTGTCCTTTGGGCCAAACAAGTACCAGATCAGTAAAGATATTACCATGTTTATGAGTCAGGTTAAATTATTCTTCACACCAAAAAAGTTAAAACATAATTAAGTATAATATTTTTTTGTTTTATTAAAACATAATTAAGTATAATATATTTTTTAATTTATATTTAAGCTTAATCAACTGACTTCCTAAATTGTTTCACCAAATTTATATCTGCTATTTGAGAATTGTCTTAAAAAGTAAAATATCTAATTAAAGTAAATTTAATCGTGTTATTACCTACTTACGCTCTCCGACTATTGTGATACGCCAAGAAAAATAGGGAAGAATTTATTTTAAGCGAGCCTCGCAGATTTACCAACGTCCTCGTTATTGGTTGATATCTCCATTTATCATGTGACCCGTCACGTTAGTGGCTGCCTTTAGAGACACTCATTAAAGTGTTAAAAGATTCGTAGTAAAGCTCTTTATGACTAAGCTCATACGTGAACCTTACCATAGTACTAAAACTAAATTCGATATGGTTCTTTATGGAACAAAAAGCTGAAGATATAATTTTTTTTTCTCACGTGGTGTTTTCACAAGTATATCAAATATTTTACAACACATCAATTTACTTGTTTTACCGAAAAGGTATCAATAAATGTGGCAAGGGTCAATGGAAAAGGGCCTAAACCCTTACCATAGTAATAGAGCAATAATAAAGTGTAGGTAGACATATAACACATCGGTAAATGCTTCTACATTTTGCGAGAGAAAGGTGAAAGTGTGAAAACATTACAAAAGCTGCCGTACAACAATTTACGGCCTCGGACGTAGGTAGGCTCGGAAAACATTCGGAATAATAAAATGGGATTTTATGACAAACAGCTGCCCCTGGATTAACTCACTCATTTTTTTTATTACAAACAAAGAGCTTTTTCTAAGGTAAAAGAAAAGGTGAATTCGTTCAATCTATTGGTTCATTTTTAATTTTGAGAATTTCTTATAGTGGAGATATATGATACTACAAGAAGTTAGATGTTTTGCAAGGAAATTTTGTAGAGCCGCAAATAGATATCGGATACAAGATCATTAGGTTTGCTAACCCATGTTTATTCACTGTATTGAAATACAGTGTGGACCAGACATCGAAATATAGCGGGTGAACAATATCTCTGTCCATATCTATCTTAAGCTAAAATTTTACCAATTTTTCAAGAAAGGTTCATTTGTTTTAATTATTTTGGATGGCTAAACTTTTGATACTTGCAGCAGGATACTATTGGATTTTTTAAAAAGGGACTGAAAAATTATTGAGCCCATTTATATAATACAGGTTTTTATATAATCAATTGCCTTTCAGCATTAGCAGTCAAACAGAACGCTCCAATAAAGAGAAAACTTTGGAACTGAGTCCTATAGAAATGGAACCTACTTTCTTTGTTCGGCGACATTTGGCGCTAAATTTTATTCATGGCTCTCAAAACTTTGAAAATCGTTCACAACGAAAAAGGAGTTCATAAAAAATTTTGAATGGAAGCTGAAGATAATGATGTATTATAATACCTATTTTATCGTATATATAACAAAGTCTAGTCAGTTACACCCAAAATAGTGGGACGGATTCTTACGATATTTAGTTTGATTTGACGACCTTCGTGGCGCAGTGGTATGCGCGATGGAATTATAAGATGGAGGTCCTGGGTTCGATTCCCGGCGGGGCAGATTGAGATTTTTCTTAATTTGTCTTGGTCTGGCTGGTGGGAGGCTTTCGCTGTGGCTAGTGACAAAGACGTACCGCCAAGCGATTTAGCGTTCCGGTACGATGTCGTGTAGAAACAGATAGGGGTGTGGATTTCATCCTACTCCTAACAAGCTAGCCCGCTTTCATCTTAGATTGCATCATCACTTAACATCAATAGCAGTCAAGGGCCAACTTGTAGTCGATAAAAAAAAATCTTTAGTTTGTGGATCCGTCTCGGCGTCAAATAACAGACAGTACAAAGTCGGGAAAAATTTAAAAAAATGGGAAGGAAGAAAAATAATTTTGTCATTCCTTTATTTCAACACGTATTTTGAAAATATTTAGCTCATTGCATGCTTTAGTGCAGAGCTTGGTACCTAGCTCTTAATCTTTGCCTAATTTTATAATAGAAACTATTGGATTATTGAATACATGCAAAAAGGAATAAACCCAATTACCTTTTTTATGTAAAAATCTTACAAGTATCTTAGTAACGTAAGGTCATGTCAACAATTGGCTAAAACTTATAGTGAAAATCAACTTACCGTATAATGTAAGCAATAATATATTGTGCAATAAATATTGCCGGAAATACGGCGCGTGGTCGCTTTGTTAAAAGCCTCCACCCGACCGTACATCCGGCAAACAAGCGTCATTGATTCCGAAGGCTGTATCGCTACCCCGTGTAGGTTATGGACTGTGTTTAATCTGACTTATTGTACCACTAAGCACTTCGAAGTTCAGAGAGTCTACATCGTATAAATTACTAACAATAGACTGCCTCGTTGGTCTAGTAGTTAGCATATGTGGCTTCGATCACGAGGTCCTGGGTTCGATTCCTGGGTCGGGTTATGGAATAATTCTAAGCTTTTTTATTCTTCTATGAAATGTTCAGTACATTCCAAGCCCGGAGTTTGGGAGTTGTTGGTGTTACACCCCCGTGCCTCGGAGAGTACGTTAAGCCGTCGGTCCCGGTCACAATAATCAACATCTGATAGTGATCATTAATAAATGAATCATTATCACCCTAAGCCCGCCAACCCGCAAAGCGTTGTGGGTGTACGCTCTATATCTCCATAGCCCCTCTCCTATAAGAAGGGAGGCCTGACCCTGTAGTGGGCCGTTAATAGGCTGATAATGATGAATAGAGTTACGAAAGGGTGAAATTGACAATTATAAATTAACGGATCACTATATCAGGTCTATTGGCTACTATACTTGTCTTATATACTTGTTCGTAACAGTTCGATCCCAGCAGAACAACAAGTAAAGTATTTCAAAATCGGTGAGGTCATACTGTAGAGCAAATTGTTCGTAGACTATCCTGGCTACTTGATTATGTCTGGACAAGTATTTGCCGTTAGCAAGATGAGAACACCCGGAAATTATATGCCTAAGGTACTCCCCAGTACGATGACATACTTACTTATATTTACTTGTTATACTTCTATCAAGTTAGTGTGAGCTTCCCAGCTTTAAAATAGCAAAAAGAATAAATTTCTGAATTGAGCAAGAAGTAGAAATTGAACACATGACCGGTCATAAAGTCACAGAGTTCAATGCACAAAGGCAAGTCATCAAAAACTATTTACTTTGTTACAAACAAATCAGCGTTAACGTTATCAACGTCAAACATTAAGTAAATACTCATGTGTTTTAAACATAGATTAAAGACTACTAGATTGAGCCCATAGCGTGTCCACTCGTGAGACAGCAAATCAGCCTTATTGACATGACATGTCAACATTTAAAGTACGCCATAAAACGTAATGTTTTAAAATATCGTAAAATACGAAATATTACTTTATATAAGATAGTTTAGTAAACGCATAATACATGAAATTTGCTAAAAAATAACATATCTAAGCTTTAAATCATCAATCAATGAAGTTTATGCCTACTTACGTATGAAACGTAATTCCTTCGATTTTCTGTTCGCTGCGACTGTTGCAGCCGAAAATATTACAACCCACCATAGCACGATAACGTTTAAATTAATATAGTAACCGCAAAGTTATATTATTTATCAGCAAATTTAATAAAAAGCTAATAATTGCTCAGATATGTCCCTTGTCTGTCACAAACTCCACTCTTGACAAACAATAAAAACGAACACGCTGAAAGGGACAAAAAATAATCTTGTATCACTTTCTAATAAAGACCGAATGAAATAAGTCTGTCACGCTCTTGAACCTTCAGCCGCGTTATGACTCCATCTAGTAGTCTTTAATCTATGGTTTTAAATGTAATGAATAAATATGTCTTGCCGTCATGGCATGTTAAAGTTTAATCTCACCCCGACACGGCTACGGTATGTGACAGAATACAGACAGACGTAACAATAAATATACATATTTAAATCAGAATTTTTGTCCAACCTCACTCCAACGCCTCTACATGACCAGTAAAAGCAACTTATTTTAAACATTGATTTAGTTAACGGTGAGTTGTTTGAAATGAAATGAATAGTTTTTGGGCTATTTTTAGCTCATTTTTGTAGCACGCCGGCTAACTGTTAAGTCATTAGGACCGTTGTACTTTAAATTATAGTGAGAAAATACTCCTAAAACTCTTTTAATTTTATTGAACATTTGACTGTGCTTAAAATGTCATGAATAAAATGATAAAAAATGTCTTTGCCACGGCATACAAAATTTTAATCTAACCCCGACACACACACATTGTGACAAAACACCAGACGTAACAGTAAATATACATATTTCCAACCGAGATTCTGTCCATCCTCACTCCTGCGAGCCATTTCGTGACATTAGTTAATAAAATTAAAAGGGTTTCAGGCGTATTTTTCTCGCAACAATTTAACGTACAACGGTCAATTACACGTACTGATTACCCAGCTAGAGCGTGGTGAAAACAAGGATTTTTGGGCTGGGTGTGAAAAATAAGGGAGAATTGTTAATTTATACGCAATTTTATACAAATGTTGCGTAAAATTTTATAAGTATGGCATTTTTATATGCCATATGTCATCATTATAATCTTATCTTACAAGGCCAGACGTCTCTTCTTTTGAAAGACGAATGCGAAAGCTTAGACTCACCACACTATTCCTATGCGGGTTGGAAGCTTTAGAGTGATAATATTTCATTCTTTAGCGATCACATTAATGTTGATAGTATTGATCATGTCCGACAGCTTAACGTGATCTTAGAATCTCGAGGGTATAACACCAACAACTTCCCAAATACAAGTGTTAGGCTTAGAATTGTGACTGAAAAATTCTTAGAATAAATACAAATTTAGTATCATACATTTTCATACAATTCGATACTTAGTATCATACAATTCGAGCCAGGACTAGAACCCGGAACTTTGCGATCCGAAGCCACAGGCTAACTACTGGATCATGACGCAGTCATTTCTACTCATCTGTAATGTGGAATTCGTATGCATAGTACCTACATGATAAAGTCCAAAAGTATTTCGTCTCACAATAGAAAACACCTACTGTAAATCCCATTACATTCCTCAGAATTTCCTTTGCCCACGCGCCCGGAGCAGGTAATGAAATAAAATCTGTTTTATGCCTAACTGTGCGCAAACAACACCTACCGGATTGTTCTATAGAACAATGTTACATGATTTAGGTCTAAGAAGGTTCACTGAATCTATTGTAATAGAATGTCAAGTAAATTACATTTGCGCATTCGCTGAATAACTAAGACTCGTATTTATGCCATTTATCATCATCTCCATTATCAGCTTTTAACTCCCTCCTTGTAGGAGATGGAAAGGAGAATGCCAGATCCTAACCCAGAAAGACCACAAATTGTAAATATACTAAAAATATCCTATTATTATATAAATGTTTTACAATAACCAATTACCGATGTCAAACAGTAAAAATCTGTTGGACATCGGAATAAAATTATGTTAAAAAAAGTAATTAATCTATTTCCTTTTAGTTTACACTATTTACGCATTTTTAAATCTTTATTGTTGCACTGGGTTCTAGCCATTTAAATCGTTTTTATTGTATTTTTATCAAAAAGTGGGCTCTAAAAGGCTCATATCCAGAGTCGTTAAGCCTGTTTAAAAATGTATTTAATGAAGCTTCGCGACTGTCATGTTAGTGTGACAACTATATGGAACAACAATACGGAAATGGACGATAACCAACGTTAGGCTCGTGTCGAATACCCCGAGTTATAGAGCTTTTAAATGTAATTTGTATTAAATAGTAAAAAAAATTAAATAAAATGATGCATAATACATTGTTGTACAATATGTTTTTATTAGTGGGTTAAAGTTCTATACATTGTCTGGCATTCTCCTTTGGAGCGTAGACCCACTACACTGATCCAATACGGGTTGGCGGGCTTAGGGCGATGATTTGTTAATTAACGATTACTATGATATGTTCATTATAGAGACCGGAACATAAAGATAAAAATTAACATGATCTCCGGGACACGGGGGTGTTCCCACCAACTTCCCGACTCTGGGTTTGGAATGTACTGAAAATTTTCATAGAACAATGAAAAGCTTCGGCGACCCGACTTAGGATTCGAACCCAGGCCGTCGTGATAAAAACCATATCAACGAGGCGTTTTTAACGAGCACGCGTTCATTCGGCTTGTGTTAGACTATGCCCTGCAAATTGTTTGTTGGTTTTTTGACAATCAGAAAAGCGTTTGTCTGGCTGTGTGCAAACAACACAGTACCAGATAGTTCTAAGCAATAATGTTACGTGATTTAGGTCTAAGAAGGTTTACTGAATCGTGTCTGATAGAATTTTAGGTACCTAAATTAGATTTACGCTTTCACCGAATGGATTTCTCAGGCTCGTACGAGTCTGTATACATGTTTTAAGCATTGATTACTTTGTTTGGTTCGGTTTCGATCACGAGGCAAAGGAAACAATGAGAGATATGAAAATACGTATTACAAAATAAAATATTTTGTAATACGTACCAGCGAAGTCTCTCTACAACCTGCTAAAAGAAGCCTTACTAGAAGTGCAGTAAACTCCATATTGGAACGACTGTCTAAAGCTGCTCTAGTAGGGTCCTTCCGAATTTGGCTGGGCAGGCAGAATAACTTGAACAGAGGAGGTGAGTGTTGACACGCGTTACTAAGGGTACCCTTAAACCTACACCCGTGTCACAAGTCTCGGGCTCCGTTCGGAGATTTTCCCTCAGCCACGCGATGGACCCGGCACCCGCACGGTGAATCCATGGAATGCTAAGATATTCGTCTCTTAATCTCCAGCGAAGTCTCTCTATAACCTGTTAAAAGACCTTGGCCTTACTAGAACTTCAGTAAGCTCCATATTGGAACGGGTGTCCAAAGTGGCTCTAGTAAGGTCCTTCCAAATTTGGCTGAGCATAGAGAGTAACTTGAACAGAGGAGTTGAGTGTTGACGCGCATCACTAAGAGTATTCTTTTAAACCTACACCCGAGTCACAAGTCTCGGGCTCTGTTCGGAGTTTTTCTCTCAGCCACGCGATGGACCCGGCACCCGCACGGTGAATCCATGGAATGCTAAGATATTCGTCTCTTAATGTCCAGCGAAGTCTCTTTATGACCTGTTAAAAGACCTTGGCCTTACTAGAACTTCAGTAAGCTCCATATTGGAACGGGTGTCCAAAGTGGCTCTAGTAAGGTCCTTCCGAATTTGGCTGAGCATAGAGAGTAACTTGAACAGAGGAGTTGAGTGTTGACGCGCATCACTAAGAGTATTCTTTTAAACCTACACCCGAGTCACAAGTCTCGGGCTCTGTTCGGAGTTTTTCTCTCAGCCACGCGATGGACCCGGCACCCGCACGGTGAATCCATGGAATGCTAAGATATTCGTCTCTTAATGTCCAGCGAAGTCTCTTTATAACCTGTTAAAAGACCTTGGCCTTACTAGAACTTCAGTAAGCTCCATATTGGAACGGGTGTCCAAAGTGGCTCTAGTAAGGTCCTTCCGAATTTGGCTGAGCATAGAGAGTAACTTGAACAGAGGAGTTGAGTGTTGACGCGCATCACTAAGAGTATTCTTTTAAACCTACACCCGAGTCACAAGTCTCGGGCTCTGTTTGGAGTTTTTCTCTCAACCACGCGATGGACCCGGCACCTACACGGTGAATCCATGGAATGCTAAGATATTCGTCTCATTCCTTCTTTCTGATTTGCAAGGCATAATAATTTAAACTTCTGTAATGAAATGATAAGTTTACCAAAATATCTAACATGTCCAAAAACAAACCTTTTATTATTGAACCTCTCCGCAGATGTCAAAGGCCAATGTACCAATAATTTTTCAGAAGTTTGTACATCATCTACTCGTATATAACACCTCATATCTTCTATACTTAGTTAAGTTTTAGCTTTAAACCGACGACAAAATCGTAAAATCTTGCAGCATTTGTCCCAGCAAAAACAAGACTAATAGTTGGAACTAAGTCGACAAGAATTATAAGAAAAATGGGGACGTTGAGCTGCAGAGATACTTTTTAAAAAACTGTAGTTTGAACGTTCCTAAGAGGATTTAACTGTAGTCTATACATACAAATAAAATTGGAGTGTTTGTCTCTTTATAGTATTGAAATAACCGTGTTTTACTACATGCATTCAGTAAATACACCAAAATAACATTTTTCACAATTTTTGTCTGTCTCTCTGTCTAATGTGCCGGCTAATCTCTGAAATTACCAATCTGATTGTAAAAACTTTTGCTTATGATAGATAGACTAATGACGAGTGACATAGGGTAATTTGTATCCAGATATTCCCACGGGAACGACCTCCGTGGCGCAGTGGTATACGCGGTGGATTTATAAGACGGAGTTCCTGGGTTCGATTCCCGGCGGGGCAGATTGAGACTTTTCTTAATTTGTTTTGGTCAAGCTGGTGGGAGGCTTCCGCCGTGGCTAGTTACCACCCTACCGACAAAGACGTACGGCCAAGCGATTTAGCGTTCCGGTACGGTGTCGTGTAGAAACCGAAAGGTGTGTGGATTTTATCCTACTCCTAACAAGTTAGTCCGCTTCCATCTTAGATTGCATCATCACTTAACATCAGGTGTGATAGCAGTGAAGGGCCAACTTGTAGTCGATGAAAAAAAAAGGAACAGGACCTACGCGGGTGAAACCGCGGGCGATCGTTAGTTATATAATACTACACTGTGTACAACCTCATTGGTTCAGTGATTAGCCAATATGGCTTCATACAAGCTCCTGGGTTCAAGTCTTGACTAGTGCTGCGAAGTTATAAATAATGTGGTTTTCTCTCCACCAGGAAATTCTCAGTAGCTGTCCAGAGATGGGAAGTAGATGGTGTGATGTGTGTCAAGTCTTTTGACACAGTCATTATCATTAACATGACGGGATATTGCTGGTCACAAAGTCATTTTCAACACAAACAGATGCAGTATGGTGGTTATAAATTCCAAATCGTTACTCTCATAAGGATAGAGACCCGGCCCTATAGTAGGGCACTAAATAAATTAATTTTCTTTTTAATGTTTTGTTCTTATTGAAATAATTACTATACCGCCTGTCTTCTCTTTATTAAACTGACAAATGCAAGTAAATATTGCTTTTCTATTTAGTTATGCCTCTATAGCATCAACAATAGCAATCCGTCATAGTGGCCGTGTATTCATAAAGTAGTTAATTAGCATTACAATCGCTATTGTAACAAATAATACTGTATTTGTTATAAGACCTCAAATTGTTTATAGTAAGCGGTTGACTGCGACTTTCTTGCCTCTCTAATTAGACGGTTCTCTATATTAGACAGTGGCAAACTGTATTAGCTTTTAGCTTCACACAATCACACGTACTATGCCATGGGTAATCCTCAAGGGAAAGAATTGCATCAAACTAGCTTCAACTAGCAAACTAGCAGTGAAAAAATCTATTTGACCTATTTGGTTGGAAAATGACTACCACGTTGGTCTAGTGGTTAAGTAGGTTTGCGGTTGTGTGCGAGGCCGTTCCCATGGCCCAGTGTAAAGGCTACGGGTTGTTAAGCCGCGGGTTTTTAGTCGGTAGGAGTCCGACATAACCTGTTTGCCTCCCCTGGCAAGTGGGTATCCATGAGGATTTCCCCACGAAAAAAAAAAAAAAGTGGTTAAGTAGGTGGCTTCGATCACGTGATCCTAGATAGAGTCACGGAATAATTCTGAGTTTATTAATTAATTATTTTCTATGTACATTCTAAGGGGTCAGGACGTTGGTGTGTACATTCTTCTGCCTTGGAAAGCACATTGAGCGGTTGGTCTCGGTCACTATCATGATCATCATATCTGAGAGTGATCGTTACTGAATAAGATATATAATAGAATATATAAGATCACCCTAAGCCCGCCAACCCCCATTGGAACAGCGTGGTGGGCCTTCAATACGCTGATATGATGATATCGTTGATTGAAAAATAATTATTGATCTTTAGATTTGTATTACTACCACCAGAATGGATTATCTTAACGTTTTATAGCATCTACGAGTATGTAATTCATCACACGCCCTATTGATGACAACATAAAAAAGAAAGGAATAAAATTTAAAAGCCTTCGAACCATCCATTTTACTAATGTAGTACCTACTTACCCTTATCACTGCTTTACGCCCTGTTGGGTGGGAAGAGCGAATAACATTTGTAACCAATAAACATTACTATGTTTAGGCATAATATAACATACTCAGTTTAAAGAGATAAACTATAGTAAACCAAACTCGCTTTTTTATAGAGAAATCACAAAGCGTTTGATCGACGCCTCCCGTGACCAGAAGGCTCGTCTCTTTTTAGGACAGAGGATCAGCATTGCCATTCAACGTGGCAATGCTGCCAGCCTTCTGGGCACTTTACCGCTCGACACCGATTCGGAGGAATATTATGACGCCTAAGTTTTTTACTGTTTTTTTTTAATTGTTTAATATATTATATATTATAGTTTAGGATATTGTAGTGTTTAATATTTAATTCAATGTATATATTTAACTGTAAATAAAATACTAAGAACTTACTAAATATAGTGACTAAAGTAATAAATTAGATCATTATTTTTAATTCACTACAAGTTGGTCTTTGACTGCACTTGCACCTGGTGGTAAGTAATGTTGGAATCTAAGATAGAAACGGATTAACTTGTTAGAGGTAGGATGAAATACATACCCCTTTCAGTTTCTACATGACATTGTACCAGAACGCTACCACCACTTGGCGATACGTTTTTACCAGTAGTGTGGTAACTAGCAACGGCTGTAACCTCCGACTAGTTAAACATAAAGCGCCATTCTGAAAATCTGTAACGGAACTTAAGTCTCTATTTTTCTCTATCAGATACGATACTATAGACAGAAAGAGACAGGCGAATTTAAAATGCACTCTGTCGAGTATCATTAACACTCATTACGGAATAGTGCTACTAAACCAATTCAACAGTCGGGAATCGACTATAAATATCTCTGTATTAAAAATCCTTCGCACTCACCGCTACGTCAAGAAAACCGGCGCTATTTTGTGTTAAGTACTAAAAAAGCAACGTCGAAAAGCGCTTATTTTGTCGCCTGTGATAAATCTATTTTTAACCGACAAAAAAAACGGAGGAGGTTATCAATTCGACACGTATATATATATATATTTTTTAATGTATGACCACGCATAACTTTTTACAGAGTTTTTGATAATTCTTTTTTTACTAGAAAGGGCACACTTCCAAGGTGGTCCCATTGTCATCATGTTAGGATCTGATGAAGATATCCTGGGAAAATTGAAGGAACTCTTCAAATTTTATAGGCACACTTACAGCGATTTCGGCTTTTGTGTAGGTAGCTTTTTGGCTACAAGTGCCGTATAATATACTATGACAGTATAGTACGAGTACGTTACGTGTCGATAAATCACTAAAAAGTAAGAAATAAAATTTTTTAACAAAAAATAGAACCGACACAAAACGCACTAAAAAGTAAAAAATTACTGTGTCATTTAGTTGCTTTAATTTACTTAAGCATATCTAGGAATCGGTGCCAGCCAAGGTTTCTACTTTAAGGACATTACCTGGAACAAACAAACTGCTTTACTACGTTAAATAAATGTTCCTTAAACTTGCTGGCACCGACTTCATAGATATGCTTAAGTAAATTAAAGCAAGTAAATGACACAGTTATTTTTTACTTTTATGCGTTTTGAGTCGGTTCTATTTTTTGTTAAAAATTTTTTTACTAATACAAATATACACTGTTGTTTCAGTTAAATTAAAAAGTACTGTATCGTTTTTACATAAGTTCCCAGGTGAATCCACTATCATTTGGACAAAGCATTACTATCGCTTTAAATATTCTATTCACTAACAAAATCGGAAAAAGCACAAACAAAATGGTGAAATTGTGAAAATTTGTTTTGTACCTATTCGATTGTTGTTACAGGTTTGGTAATTGAATATTTTAATGGAAATTGGAAGCGAGCGAAAGATTGAAAAGTAATCCAATTTCAAATTTTACTTTTTCAGTTTATTTATTTACTATCTTCACACAAAAACATCCATCATACATAAAGGCGAAAGTTTGTGAGAGTGTAAATTTATTACTTTTTTAAAAAGTACTGAATTGAATTTTGATGAAACTTTACAATAATATAACTTACATTTAAAATTGTATTTTAAATAAAAGTTTACTCTATGTATGTAGTGTAAATTTCTATGTTTTTGCAATTATTTAGATACTGAAAGTATAGATAATAAAGTGAAAATAGAGAAAGTGTTTTAACTATTATTAGTATATAAAAGCGAGTGCTAATTATTTCGCTCGAAAACAAATTAAGGCTCCGGTAGAATTCATTTCACGGCTTTTGCCTGCAATTGCTCATTTAAACTTTCTACCTTTGGACACTTTCAGAACTCAATTTATTTTAGTATAAACTACCTTGTTCAAACTATATTCTATTTATATTATATCTAATTATATTATTGCGTTTAAACGTGTTGCTTTTGCAAATCGACACATGAACGTGTCAGTAGCGGCGTGAAAGATAACACATTCACGCACACATAAACAGACACCTTAAAAAACTGTCGTCGTTATAATATTAGTATAATATTAAATCAGTCTTTTTCTATAGTGTATTACATAATACATATTTGATGATCTTGGTTTTATCTATACAAACATCTTAATAGAAGATCTTTTTTTATATATATTTAAGAACTTTTTAACTTTATACTTTTTTTTCAGAAAATAAGATAGAATAGGAAAAAAAGATTAGAAAACGTTTATAAAATACCATACAAAAGTAACAAAGAATTCAATTAAGAACAGTAGGTAGATAAATAATAGAGAAGGTTGAACATTTTAATATAGTTTGAACAAAAAAAATAGAACTTACTCAAAACGCACTAAAAAGTAAAAAAATAACTGTGTCATTTAGTTGCTTTAATTTACTTAAGCATATGTATGCAGTCGGTGCGAGCCAAGTTTGAGGAACATTTATTTAACGTAGTAAAGCAGTCTGTGGGTTCTAGGTAATGTTCTTAAAGTAGAAACCTTGGCTGGCACCGACTCCTAGATATGCTTAATTAAATTAAAGCAACTAAATAACACAGTTTTTTTTACTTTTTAGTCCGTTTTGAGTCGGTTCTATTTTTTGATAAAAATTTTTATTTTTTACTTTTTAGTGATTTATCGCCACGTAACGTACTCGTACTATACTGTCATAGTATATTATACGGCACTAGTAGCCAAAAAGCTCCCGATACTTACAGTAAAACCGAAATCACTGCAAGTGTGCCTACAAAATTTGTAGAGTTCCTTCAATTTTCCCAGGATATCATCATCAGATCCTAACATGATGACAATGGAACTACCTTGGAAGTGTGCCCTTTCTGATAAAAAAAGAATTATCAAAATCGGACAACCCTGTAAAAAGTTATGCGTGGTCATACATAGAAAAAAATACGTGTCGAATTGAGAACCTGCTCCGTTTTTTTTCGTCTGTTAAAAAATGAATAGGTAACTATAAATTAGTCTAATAAGGTAAAAAATACAAATCTACAAAACTCCGTTTTATTGAAAGTGAGTTATAAAAACGTCGGTTCGTTTGGTATCATTTCTGTTTAGAATTTCATATCAAAACGCACAATAGCGTGCCCGGCAGCGGCTATGTTTACGCTTGCCATAACTTTTAACAATAAAATCCTAAAAGCATCGAACTAACCTACATAAACCAATGTACTACAACCAGAAATGTGTATTTTGACCCAAAAACTTATCACATTAGTTTTTCTAAGTTTTACGGATTTATTTTTTTGCTTTCATAATTTTATCATCATATTTGGATGGATGCCTTTTTAAGGATTTCCAGACACAAGGATCCGTCCTTCTCCAAAACACGGGGGCGTATTTTGACTATAAAACTATTCTGGATTCGGTTTAGTATTGACTGAAAATTTCTTAAAAGAAAAAAACCTGAGATATATTCTACAAACCGATCCAGGACCTAAGGATCGAAGGCACACAGACTAACCACAAGACCAACGAGTGACTTAATTTCACGAGTAGGACAATCAATCAATTATTATACGAGGACAAAGTAACAGACGCGCGCTAATATAACCATAATGATCTCTGGATGTTATCTAGTTTCAGACATTCTTATACATTAAGACGAGAATACAATTAAGCCTCGCGCTTCAACGCTTAATTTGTCTCGGGAATCCGTTAGTAAAAGTCTTATATTTCAAACGTTGTCCAGACAAAAACAGTTAAGTGCTCGTATAGCTTTTTGTCACAACAAAAGTAAGACTAATGACCGTGGAAAAGTCAAAAAAGGAGCAGAGTCCGTGATAAAACAACAAATTATTGCGGACAGAAATTAAAAATAAATAAAATGAGACCACGACAATTTTTTGTGAAAAATGTTTGGAATAACATTTGGAAAATTATCTTTTACGAGTACGGGTTTAATGTTATAAATTGGAATAGTTTCATTGGTACGTGAACAGCTGGTTTGGCTTCAGTTAATGAAGTCTATGTTTTGAATCCTAGGTCGAGCCAGAAAAAATTAGATTTTAAGTTAGAGTTGGAAAGTCGGCAGTGTGCATATAGCCTTGAAGAGTATGTTAGCAGTAGCCTTGAATTATTGTTAACAATTTATGATTGTAGTTACAGACCATTATAAGCTACTTAAACAGCACTTTAAAACTGTAGATTTTATACAAATTTTCATTTATTTTTTCATACATTTAAGTTATTTTACGCAAAAATGCCTCGTATGTTAGCGGTTTTTGGAACCCTCTACAAATTACACTTGTAATTACGACCCTGGCGTGTGTCCAAACGTTGCAAACTGCGAAAATTAAATTAGGGGTAAACGATAATGTACTAAAATTCTTAGAATATTATTATATTCTTGGACTATAATACTTATTCTGAAACCTTATTATTTATTACTAACCTTACCATTTGTTACAAATTACTTAGTTGGCATTGTAGCTTGTTTTTATGCAGTTCACAGTAAACCCAGATGTAATTTAATTAAGTTGGTATTTGTATTAATTGAATAATTATCCACTTTTTATTAAATACTAAGTAATTTTGATACGAAAGAATAAAACTAAAAGGTGTTAACTAAAAACTAACAGTAAAAATACGGTTAAAGAATAATCAGAATATCATCCAAATCAAATCAGTAATTCTGAGAACTTACGAGTACAATCATTCGAGTACATCTACATTCATAGAGATTGAAACAGAAACTGCTATTCGCGCTACACTTTTCACAATTTTATATATAAGTCAATTTGCTCAAAACCTAAATAAAAATTTGTAGACACTTATAAAATCCCTCTATCTATTAATAAAAACCACATGAAAATTCGTATCCTGCAGCGCAGTGGGGGACTATATTTTGTAATAATTATTTAATGATTAAGTAAATGTTTATTTGGACGTCTACTAAACTAAAGCCATGCATTTATATAATTGACCTAACTAAGAGAAAATAATGTGACCTACAGCAAATACCTCACGGCTGTAATTTAGGTAATCCGAGCGTGCGGCAGGCTGGTTGGTACCCAAGTAACTACGGACCAAGCACTAATTGGCTACACGATATCTCACAGTAATTCTAACTTGGCGACAGGTTGATAACTATCCACAACCGACGCCTAATGACGTAATTTGATCAGATTAAGATGTCAATTCTAAGTATGTCAACTTTGTCCTACAAATAGATGGCCGGCTATGTAAGTTTGTTTTATAAAAGTTATAAAATTATAATTAAAAATACAAAAAATCCGACTGCTTAGAAATAATGAACTGAAAAGAGAAAAACGAAGATCATTATATCTATATAAAATTCTAATTACTTTCGGTGCTGCCGGCGGGGACAATAAACAATCCCTATACCTGCGAAAGAAATATTTATAACTACGTTGGAATCATTAAACACGTAACAGAGGCACAACAATATGTCTTCCTAGTATAAAGCGTTTTTTTTCTTCAGTAGATATAAAAAATAAAATTTCAGAAACAATGTCCTCAATCGATAGACACATTTTCCTTTTCCTTTTTTTATTTCCGTTTTACGGTCCTTCCTCGTCAAAGGACATCCTAACTATACAAAAACGGTACTGTCAAAGGTACGCATGACATATTTGTCAAATTGTTTTGTAATTATATAATTTGCTTGCATATAAGTTGCGAATTCATATGTTAAATAAGTAAACATATTCGTATTCAAAAATGTAAGGCAGGGTACACGCAGCCTTAACATTATTTTCCGTTTACTTTACTGAATAAATGTCTAAATTACACAAGAATTACAATGAATAAAACAATGGGCGCGCAACAGAGCCTGGTGACCCTAAAAACATAAATTTTTGAACACAATCCTTTGTAATGTAATTTAAGCCCTGTTGAAAATGGTCACAGAATACGAGAGTACGTAAGGAAAATTAAATTATGCTACAACTATTGTAAATTCTGAAATTCTGCGATTATTATTTTTAACATAATAAAATGTATCGTTCTGTTTTAATCTACATTTGGCATTAAATGATTTAGTTATTTGCAAAATAAATCAGCCAGATATGCAAAATTAGTACTTATTAGACAACTCCCATGGTTTTACGCACGTAGTTTTTGTTCTAGTAGGAATTCGTGATAAATAGTAACCATTGTGGTAATCCAGGGTATCAGCTAACTACATACCAAATTTTATTATAATCGCTCCAGCCGTTTAATCGGTAAGAAGTAAGAAACATACCCACTCACACACTCACAACCTTTCGCCTTATAAGACTAGTATGACATTCATATTACTGTAGCTACGTTATGGATTCGCAATGAACGAATCTATCTATAGGTTTATAAAGGTGCAAAATTGTCTTATATAAAAACACTCTTAAATTAAAAATGATATGGCAGTTACATAAATGCTTAACCTTTCAACTTTCACTGTTTAACTTACGTACCTTTTGAGAAGTCAAAGGTTGAAAAGCTGTTTGAAAAGTTCAATAAATTTTATATGACTTCAGATGAGGCGTAGACTAAATATCTACCTATAGGTGTTGTACAAGGTTGAGCCTTTTTGATATGTATATACTACATATAGGTGTTGTACAAGGTTGAGTACGTTCATACATACACATCACTTTTACTTTTTATTCTCTACAAGTTAGGCCTTGACTGCAATCACACGATGATGCAATCTAAGATGGAAGCGGGATAACTTGTTAGGAATGGGATGAAACCTCACCCCGGTTCGGTTTCTACACGATCGTATAACTAGCGGCATGTAAGTCTAGCGCTGAACGTAACGTAGAAGGGATGGCTGCGCATCGGTACCGTCGCGTACGCAAAACATCATACGCATAGCTAAGGTCTAGAATGCCCTACCGAAATCAGTATTTCCCTGTTCTTTCAACTTGGGTATCTTTAAAACAAGAGTGAATAGGCATCTTCTAAGCAAGCGCGTTCCACCTTAGACCACATCTACACTTACCATCAGGTGAGATAGTGGTCAAGCGCGGGCTTTTTCTTATTAAAAAAAAAAAAAAAACAATATTTACTTTAATTACCTAATTAATAGCCAAATCATGTTACAACATCGTTTTAATCTGTATGTGTGTGTGTGTGTGTGCGTGCGTGCATACGTGTGTGTGTATGTGTTTGTGTACGTTACGTGCGTGTTTGTGCTTATATATGTTATAGTTTATAGTTCTAATTTCCAAAGATTTCGTATTACTTAAGACATAATTATATAGTATAGATAGTTACCATAAATGAATAAATAAATTTTGAAAAGCTTACGGGGAGTAGAAAAATAAAACATTATTATATTGTCAATTTTTATTTTAGATATAAGACTAGTCTAATCTGAATCAGGCAATGGTAACACGCCTGGCATCGCAAAACGGTATTTCTTCTAGGTATATTATTCCCTTAAATTCATAAACAAACTTAATAAAACAACAAAATATATAATTATATTTAACAAACCATCTGAAATTTAACAATAATAACAATGCAACTCAGAGCGAGACTGTACACTGGATGTCCGCGGTGCGTCGTTTCGGTGCGGGGGACGGAATGCGACTGGGGAGCCACTCACCGCTTCGCACGCCCGCCCTTCATTCCTCAAGCTCCCCATGATACCTAAATTTTTACTTCTGCGCAATAACGGTCAGCGCTAGAGTTTCGTGCCGCTACTTGTACCGATACGCGAAAATGCTTGGCAATATGTCCTTGTCGGCAGGCTGGTAACTACTTCGTTACACCAGAAACCTCACACCAGCTACGCCTGGTCCAATTAAGAAAATCTCAACTAGCCTAGTCGAGAATCGAACCCAGGACCTTCGTATTAAAAATCCACCGCGTATACCGCTTCGTCTTGGAGTCCGTTAAAATTATCTTTTTACCCGACTGCGTCAGAAGGAGGGTTATGTTTTTCTAGCGTATGTATGTATGTATGTATGTATGTCCATTTCTTCGGCACGCGCTACAGCCTAAACGGCTGAATGGATTTTGACATGTGAGGTGTCGTTGAATTTGTCAAAATTATGGTAGTGACATAGGCTATATAAATTTTCAAAATGGCGGCTGTAAATGGGGGATGTGTGTATTTTTTTCTTTTATCTTAGCAATATGGGTACCAATTGAAAGGTCGTAGAAAGACCATTTCAAAAATATAAATATCATATCATGTTCATATTACTTTTTTAACAAAAAATGGCAAAAAGTGTACCAAGTGTACCGTCTCATTTCTATACCATAAACTAAAACTAAAAAGTCTCAAATAAAATTATTATTATAAAAACAAAAACCCGACTGCTTAAAAGTTATGAACTGAAAAGAGAAAAACAAGGATCACTATGTCTGTATAAAATTCTAAATACTTTAAGCACCATAAAGTATTTAGAATTTTATACAGATATAGTGATCCTTGTTTTTCTCTTTTCAGTTCATAACTTCTAAGCAGTCGGGTTTTTTGTTTTTATAATAATAATTTTATACCCACGAAACTAATTATTGGCTGTCTAATTCATCAATTAAAATGTGATTCGTTTCCTCGGAGGAAGACATCTATCTTGCTTGTACCTAGCCTAATATAATCAATTACTTTTGTTATCAACTACCGTATTGGTCCAGAGGATTAGCTTTGGATTACGAGGGCTGGGTTTGAGTCCTGAGTCAGGTGTAGTATTGACCTTTATATTTCATCAAACAATTTTTCTGCAAATAAAATGATTACGGAATCTAGAAGTCGGTGTTATAAAACCAACGTTCTTGAACACTATCATTAAATTCTGATAAAATATATTTTTTTTTTATTTTTTTATTCTTTATTTGTACACCACATAAGATAACATAAAAAACATACAGAAACAATATTATGGAGGAAGTAGAGGTACAAAAGGCGGCCTTATCACTTAATAGCGATTTCTTCCAGGCAACCTTGGGCTTAGGAACATATCAGTACTAAGCTGCAGGTGGTGTAATTTAATAAGATACATACATTCAAATAATTACATACTTAATATTATAAAGGGGAAAGTTTGTATGGATGTTTGTTACTTTTTCACGCAAAAACTACTGAATGGATTTTGATGAAACTTCACAATAATATAGGTTACATATCAGAATAACACATAGGCTACATTTTATACCGAAATTCCCACGGGAACGAGAACTACGCGGGTGAAACCGCGGGCGTCCTCTAGTACACAATAAATTACATAAATAACACAATAAACAAATAAATATTGTCACCCACAACCCGCTACTTAAAATAGTAACAACGTGAAGGGTCCGAGATCCGTATAGCCTCTGATATAAAGAACAAATCCTGGCCCTGTAGAGGGTCATTCTCATACTGAATGCATGTATGTAGGCATCAGTAAAGAAACAAAATATAGTAGATATGCTCGAAAAAGTTAACAAGAGAACAGATCTGGAAAAACAAGGTATATCAGCGTATTTCAAACAAACAATCTCAAAATGATGTTATTATATTAACAATAGTTACGTATAAATTGTATAAGGCAACCGCTAAATAACGAAATTAAAAATAAAACAAAATTCAAAAGTAGGCTTTGTTTACAAGCATTTAAGAAATGTCTACTTTGACTGTTTGTTATACTCTACCACCTGTTCGGACCGCAGATTCCTACTGAATAATAAGTCAAACGAGTGTATCACTTTAGAAATCTCGTGATGATATTGGTAAGTCAGAGATATATTATTCTCCCTTATTTTTTCACGTATTATCGCACTTTGGGCACAATAATTGCCTACTGTTGATAAAAATGGAGCATAATCTCTGTATAACCCGAGACGTAGATTATTTTGTCAGTTTTTCACACAAACATAAAAAAGCAGAAATAGGATACCTATAAGATTTTCTATCGTGTGGTCAGCTAAGCAGTAATGGCGGCATACATGACCCATTCTGTGGTGGTCCATAATGGCCCATCGTGTAGAGGAGCCATTTTTCCGACACGTGTTGCAATTCTATTTAATTATCACACATCTTATATCGATAAGAGCACATAGAGAACACACGTACACACAAATATTTAATCATACGTACAGGTTAATTTGTATATTATACTTAACATTATTCATCTGAGAAAACATATGTCTAAGTTTACACGTGATAAACTTAAAACTCCTGAACAAATTTCAGCAACTGGTGAAAATCCCCAATAGATAATATAGTAAATAATGAGAAAGGTTTTGGTATTGTACCTACCTACGTAATTTGTTAAGATTTTACTTGTGTGTAAACTGGCTGTAATATGACGATCAATTGTTAAGAGTTTCGAAAAAAGTCAAACCGCCTGGGGGGCACCAAAACACTATTTACGTATCGCTAAGATATATAGTAAAACAATTTTGTAATATGAATGTTTCTTTTTATTGGGATTACGAAAAGATCCGACATGACATTTAAAATACTTCTTCTTTGGTTGTTGGAAGATCTCGCGGACGACCACTGGTAATTATTTAAATTAGCATAAATATTACGTGTATTAATCCAAGATGTCTTATTTGCATGATCACTTTTTAATCGATCTGAATCAATTTTGTATGCAGACGCTACCAATGAAACCACGATTACAGCGCTCTCTAGTGGTCAGATAGGTTCGAGTATAATGGCCTTTTTACACTAACATTGGTAAACGCCTCTACAATGAAGCGTGTACGTAGCATTGTAGTTGCTGTTAGTAAAGCCAACTTTTTTTTTTTATTGACTACAAGTAAGCCCATCACAGCTGATGTTAAGTGATGATGCAATCTAAGATGGAAGCGGGCTAACTTGTTAGGAGTAGGATGAAATCCACACCCCTTTCGGTTTCTACACGACATCGTACCGAAACGCTAAAACGCTTGGCGGTACGTCTTTGTCAGTAGGGTGGTAACTAGCCACGACGAAAGGCTCCCACCAGCCAGACCAAGACATATCAAGAAAAATCTCAATCTGCCCCGCTGGGAATCGAACCCAGGACCTCCGTCTTATAAATCCACCACGCATACCACTGCGCCACAGAGGTCGTCAAAACCTTGAACAATTATATTTCCCTTACATATAATATATATTTGACAGAAATAATTGATTGCGAGTTTCATTTTAACGGTTTTTCTTTAATATCGTATAAATTATTTAACTTATTCAAAATTTAATCGATATTTATTCTGTTGTATAAGCTATATTGTGGTAAAGTTTCATATAAAATCCACTCAGTAGTTTTTACGTAATGGGTTTTAAACATCAATATAAATTTTCGTCTTTATAAGGTAATAGTAGATTTGATACAAACCATTGATGCGAGTTTAGTCTAGTGGTTTTTTGTGTGCCGCCAAATTATCAATATAAATAATTTAATTTATTAAATATATTTTAAAAGATAAATTTGTTTAACTATTTATACTATCCACAAAAAAATTAATATTTTATAGTTTCCAAATTTTACGCCATTTTTCATGAAAAATAACGCAATCGACTTAGTATTTAAATTTTGCATAATAGCTTTATAAGTAAAAATTTTAATCTTTTCCGTCCTATGCCGCACAGTAATCAGTCGATGCCTCCATTACAAACAAGGCTGGAATCAATGGTCTAGTCTATAAAGTGGTTTAAAGTTCGATTTCCTACTATTGAACTGTTCAAATACCCAATCCTAACATGAGATTTTCACTTTATTGGTATGTTAAAAAAGCTACTATAACCGTTCTTTAAACAAAAAAAGGTAATTCTGGGATTACTTTAATTCATTGTATTTGTGATACAAATATTATTCTTTTAGTATGATCGTTTCAAAGGTTATTAAAATCAATTATTTGTTATTTCATTTAGAAACGATTTCTTACTTGCAGACTCTTTCGTTCGCTTATAACAAAGTAACGGTCATACTGTAAGAGAGCAGAGACAGAATATTTAAATTTCAAATACAATTACTTATTTTCTCTCACCATCTTAACTTAATTTATTCTCCACTTTGCTATCTGTTAACTCTTTAAATTGAATACTAATTAAACAGTAGGTATCGTGCTGCTTTTAAACGTAAAAAGATAATTCCAAAACTCTTAGTATGTATCTACTATTAATGAAAGAACGAAATGTCCAAACTATTTTATTCTGTATAGATGTATGATGTAGTGTGTAGTAGATTTTTATAGTATTTGGATTAGTGACCGAACTATTCTAACATATCACAAAATATTTATTATAATGAAACAATGTCCTCCGCCGCGTCTATAAACTCAAAAGACTAGTAAACAAAATTTCACGCAGTTTTCACCAATATGCAGGTTCAGTTCTGAGGAAGGGAAACCTTTTTTTAGGACCACAAATAGCCTACGATGAGACAAATCTATCTTTTAAGGATAACTTGCTATACTTATTCATTCCTTAAAAGAAGTAGCCTACATTTTTTTCTGGGGTGAATGTCGCGAGCGTTTGCTAGTGTGTATAAGGTATAATAAGGTGTGTAGTAAATATTTATAGTCTGTGGTTACAAGTCACAGACTATAAAAACTACCACCTGACTGGGTCCGCACGCTATGAAACTACCATTAAATACATTGTTTTACGTCCGTAAATATGAGGCATAACTGTCAAGCTGTTATTTTGTAGTCCACCATACAACAATCCATATAGCAATGTTGTTTGTTGTAGTCAGAGTCATTTTGTGGTACATTATTTAGAAATACAATTAGCTTATGTATATAAACATACAAAGCAAATGTACTGTGTACCTTATTTATTGTATAAAATAAAGATAAACTCAGTATTATTCCATTGCCTAATTTAGAACTCGAACGCAGGACTTCATATTCCGAAGCTACATAAGCTAACCACTAGATCAACGAGGCATTTACTTAAAATAAGTGACCGTAATAATATTGAGTGCCAGTACAGACTCTTCAATAAAAAATAAGCCATTAATGAAGCCTACACTATTTTACATTTTGGATGAACTTTATTATCTCTGGCTCTCGTCCAAAGCTAAGCTTAATTAAATGATTATAATGGCACAAGGCATTAGAAATAAAGTCGCTTAATACCTTCGCTGCACCTGCCAACGCCAGTTACGGTCTGCTTTTGTAACGAAACATATTATTTTGGAATGGAAAAAGAAAAGAAAAAAAAAGACGTGTGGCACTCGGAGACTGCCGCGGTAAAGCTATTGCATAGCATTTTTTATCAACTTATGTTTCCCTTCCGACGAACGACGACGAAGTTCTGGTATTTATCGATAGATGGAAAAACTAAAAAGTAACCGTTTAGTTTTTAGTAGTAACACACTTGAAGAAAAAAGAAATTGCGGGACCGAAGGGATTCGAACCCGCGTTTCTCTGACAATTCGGGCACTTACAGCGCCTTACCGCTAGGCCACGCTCTCAATGACGTCGGCGCCGAAATTATGCTTTTTATATTATGTTTTTGATATCCAGCGGGTGTTAGGCTTTTTCGTTACGGAATTTCTGAATTCGGTCTCCACGCTCAAGGCCCGCGATAGAAGCTATACAATAGCTTAAAAAAAATTTCTCAAAACTTGCTTTACAGATTGTAAGAAAGAGGGGTGATATAACTTTGACATGTTTGTCAGTCTAATTATCTACGTGCTTGTATCTTTGCGACAGTCTTTGTAAGTGAGGTATTTTTCAAAGCTGAATCGAACAAAACGGTCTTTATTCATGATAGGAAGGTGTGAGGAAAATAAATTCTGATACAAATTTATTATTGTTCATTGTTCAAGCTAAATTCAATTCATTCAAATATCACCGCAATAGAGACTATAATATAAAACTGTTGAAAAATATTATATCCACTAGGAGTTTTAGCGCCGTGTACCGCGTAAATCAATCAAGTTATATCCATAAATATAACAAAATAATCGTTTTCTGTAATTAATTAATTTTAAAATTACATAATTTTATATTATTTATTCGTTTAGACGTAAATATAATTTATGCAGAAATGAGCGCAAAGAAAATAACATCCTTAACAAAGTGGCCATCACGTTACATCGCTTTCATAGTTATAGGCAATTACTTCCAAATGGCTTTCCTTGTCTACAGACAAGAGTAACGAGCATCGTTTTATTGAAGCAGAAAATTAGACGGTGTAAAAGTGGCCATAACCCGTGTTTCGCGTGACTAGTGGCAGCTTTGAGTAACTTTATTGTGTAATTTTATTTTTGCTTAAACTTTATACGTCACTCAGTGGTTGAAACATAACATTTAATATACTTGTCCTGACATCGTGTTAAATATTTTTACAGTACAGAGTTAAAGTAATTATATTACTAATAAATAATGTACTGGTTGAATAATAACGTATACCGTTGTATTATTCAACCAGCACATTACTTACGTACATACATAAAAATAAGCAAATTATACGTTAATAATGGTTTTTAAAATGTTGAGTGATATTACGAAAATAATTAAACCAATTTCAAGTTAGCATAATCGTATTAAATTGCACACTGCATTTCATTGCAATTTAGTTTTCTTCGTGAAATTGCAAGAATCCATGCAGCAACACCCGAAAAATTATCTTTTACTTTCGCTTACCAATCCAAATTTTATATTGATTTGATATTCAATTTCAACCAAAATTTTCAATGCTGCATTTTTATTTCACAAACCAAATATATTATGTATAAAAATCTCGTTTCACAGGGTTGTATGTTGTGTTGGAGGAGTTGGATTGACCAATTTTTAATTTATGTGTATTTAGTAGGTCTGAGAAAGGGGTTTACACCCTATCACTAAAAGTGACCCAATCAATATTTTATTATATTGGTATTTGAAAAAATTATTACGATTTGACATCAAATATATTTATAACTCTTTTACTCAAAAAAATGCACCCATGACCCATCAGCTATTTTAAAAATGGCATTAAAAACAGTGTATAAATAAAAATACATTCTCCTTTATTGCTTAAAATTATACGTTGAAAGCCATTAAGCCTACGTACACAGACATGGAACTAAAGTACTGAAATTACAGCGCATTGTATCGGAGCCGTAAATTGTTGAAACACTCTGAACGCTTTCAATTAACAGTCGATAAAGCGCAGGTGCAATTAATTTATTTTTAGGAAAGTGAGCTGCGCTATAACTGCGAACCCATTTAAAGATGCACCCACGCCCCGTTGTTGCACCAAATCAGAATTGAAACTGTTTTAGAAAACCACAACTAAGCAGTACAGGATCTACGATGTTTGCGAATATACAACTTTACAATAAAAATTTTTAACAAAAAATATAACGGACTCAAAACGCACTAAAAAGTAAAAAATAACTGTGTCATTTAGTTGCTTTAATTTACTTAAGGATATCTATGAAGTCGGTATCAGCAAGTTTAAGGAACATTTGTTTAACGTAGTAAAGCAGTTTGTGTTATTTTTTATGACACAGTTATTTTTTACTTTTTAGTGATTTGACGCCACTTTACGTACTCGTACTATACTGTCATAGTATATTATACGGCACTTGTAGCCAAAAAGCTACCGATACTCGCTGTAAGTATGCCTCTAAAATTTTAAGAGTTCCGTCATATTCATCACAATGGAACCACCTTGGAAGTGTGCCCTTTCTAATAAAAAAATCGGACATCTCTGTAAAAAGTTATGCGTGGTCATACATAAAAAAATGGATATGTCGCCGCGAAAATTATAATTAATAATAAAATAAGTTTATTTTACATACTGATTTACAATGAAATAATTGTTATAAATATAACTAGCTAAGTTTAATCAAAACAAAAGTGTTGATGAGTAATTATTTTGGATTTTGCAAATTTATTGTCTTTTGTTTTAGGATGTTTAAAAACTAAATTTTGTTAATTAAGATAAATAAGCCCAGAACTAAATAATAATTAATTGTTTTTATTACTAGCAATAATTAACGTATTTTCGTTATGACATTGATCACATATTCTATTAAAAGATGTTTTGCTACTCGTTTGTGACATCATCATTGTTAACCTTTTATAAAGGCGTGACTTGAGTGCGGAGCGCTCAGTCTGCTGTTGGATCTCGTTCAGATAACATTGAAAGTAGAATCTCTGTTGGTTTAAATAAAGAAATATTGTCTGCTTTACGGCTTTTTTTACTTGTTTTAAATAAATTTAATTCCTTTGCTTTGCTTCATGATTATTTATTGAATTGCTGACCAAATTAGAGTTCCTTCATTGAGTTATTGACCAAATTCAAGTTAATTGCTGTCATTCATTAAATAGCTGAAATTGAAAATAAATGTTTTACGCTATGAAATAATAAATTATTGTAGAATAAGAGCCGATGGCCTTATTAAGGTCAGCGGCTTTGCTTTTTTTTAAATAACTCCCCGACTGATATTTGTGTCGAATTGAGAACCTCCTCCATTTATTCTCGTCGGTTAAAAAGCTTTCTCGCTCCCTCTTTTTAGCGTTTTATACGATTACGTACTGTTGTTAAACTCTGTCACCCTTCAGTAGTTTTAGTTTTTAGAGAAAATCATGAACAAAGAAATACACACAGTAGTATTTCATTATCATTTTGCTAGGCCTCTCTCCTGATAGGAGAACGATTATGGAGCGCAGACCCACCACGCTGTTCCACTGCGTGTTGGCGGCCTTTTGAGCTCTTATCTGGTAGTGATTGTTAATAAATGACAGTTCCTTTTTTAACGTCACTTAATAAAGCCTCTATAAAATCACAGCGTTCTTCGCGAATTATGCCAGTTAATATTCAAATAAGCACCTTCAAGCGCCGCTTGCATTGTGCATCCCGACACATGCAATATGCAGAATAGGCTCTACGGATACATAGCACACACTGCACACCCTACTTGGCCTAAATTCACATTCTTTGTTCGTGTCGCTTTAAAAAACCTAAAGCTTCACTGGTATGGTAAGTATGGCGGTAATCTTCGTAGATTAATTAGAAAATGTTGAATTTGTTAAGTAGGTGCATATTAGTTTCTTTAATGCAATATACTTATTTATTAGTTTACAACAAAGGCTACCTTCCTAGTAAGTTACGATTCTAGCAAAAGCGCAAAAGACTTTATACATTATTAGTAAAATTTCGTTTTCTGTTAATTTTATTGACTTTATAAAGTTTTTAGTCAATTAGATAATCGAAATATTAAAAAAAAAGAATAAACGAAATGATGCTCTCGTGTAAAAGATTGAAACGTTTGTGTGATATAATATTATGTATTCATCAGTCAAATAATTTAGAGTTAGACATGGAATGATAATGTCAAACATTATCTGTTACGATTATCACTATTATTAATCATTACGAGTACCTTTGGCTTAATTGTTCTTACAGAAACACGAAATTGTAATACTAATAAGAGCACCAGTCTTTGCTAAAGTAACTTAACTAAACTTTTGAGAGAAACTAAATCCTAGTACTTGGGGGTCCAACAATACTAGCGGGGATAGAACCCGTAAACTAGCTTTTTAGTCTGACCCAATAATCATGGAACTATTCTGGCTTAAACTTAATCCTACGAATAGTTTTGTTTATATGACTTCACAATTTATACTCGCAACACTTTCGGCATCAATTAACAAAGTCGTTAACCATCGAAGTAATTTACAACATTATGAATAAAACATAAATCTACTAATAAATTAAATTTATTGTTCCACAAACTATGAAATACGATCCATTAGCACTCCTCAACAAACATACTTCATGTTTGTAAAACATATTTATGCGCGTAAAACGTAACGCTTGGTTTTAAGATATGGTTTTGAGGTAATTAATAAAGATAAAAGAAGCGTTGGACGGTTGAAATTTGTATTGCATGCTGTTTGGTTCCTTGTAAAATACACAAACATTTTTTTAACAATCTATTTCCAGTGCAACCATATTTACGTTATCCTACCTGACAAGCCTTCTATAAAGGTAGCAAAAATAACACGCATAAAATGTAACAACACTAAAAATAACATCGTATGGTGGTACCTGTACTATCTACTTTTGGGGTTGAAAGCAGTATAAAAAACAAAATAAAATTTAATCTTTTAGAAGATAGAGTCAACGAAGGCTAATTTGCATGTAGCTCTTACATTGCAAATTCTTTGATTCATACAAAAAAAATATTTTGTAGCATAATTATTGCTTCTACATATAGGTAGAAAGCCATCATATACTTAGTACTAAAGTTAACCTGTCGCTGTCGAGTAAAAAATTTAGTCTAATAAAAACGAAGTGAAATCAAAGAAGAATAAAATGTACAGTTTCATAAACTTATCGGACTTCAAAGAACCATAATATTCTATTCACTTTTAATGTTTTTATTCCATTTATTAATTAATTAAGCTATTGTATAAGATTTTACTCGAGGGCCTTTAGGTAGAAAGCCATACATATATTCCTAGTACGAAAATTAACATCTCCTGTGTATTAAAAAATAATTTCAAAAGCACAATTTCGACTAGAAATCATCTGGAACGAATAAAATGTACGGTTTCATGAACTTATCGGACTTCAAAGAACCATAATATTCTATTCACTTTTATTTAAACATTTATTTATTTTAAACATCTTTATTGCAAATAAAAAAAAAGGAACAAAGGTACAATATAAACTTAAGCGCAAAAGGCGACCTTATCACTAGAAGTGATCTCTTCCAGGTAGGTCTTCACTTTTAATGTTTTTATTTCATTTACTTATTTTTATTAACTTCTCTAATAAAAATGAAAGCATAGGGCTCAAACTAACTAAGAGGGGACAATATCCAATCAAAATTAATAAAAATAAAATTAATTTATTTTTGATAAAAATCATGGAAAATTCTAACTGAAAAAAAAATAAGATAAACATCAAATTTAAGCTTTTTAAGTGCCTTCATCTGAAAAAAAACCATACTCACACAAACTTTGCTATGGCAGTAAACCTTATAAAACGATTGTAAACCTTGTTGTTAATTAGGATGAATTTTATAAATGGGTACATAGAAATTTGTTTTGTAATAAAATAAACACACTGGCATATTTACCGGAACATAAAAAAGGTCCATAATTAAAAATATATGGTTTTATTTTAAAATCTACTTACTACACTTCTTTTGTTATTTAAAATTTTAGCTATTTTCTTAATTTCAAAATATTTATTTTTAAATAAAATGACGTATAAACCAGCCAGAACCTCATATGATACTGATATTAAACCTTTTTATTTATTTCTGCTAAATATGCCGTATGTGTGTGTATTAATTTAATCCAGAATCCCGTTAATCGTTCGGCATTCATTTCCTGTAACATATGCATGGTCACGCGTGTGACACAGGTCATTAATATCCGTAATACCTGTAGGGGATGACCCCTGACCCCTTACGCTTTCATTAAACTAATAACTAACTTTTAAAAACTCATCAATATTCTATCTTAATGCACAATTGAACACAGTTCTCATTTCTCCTACAAGCGAATGAGTTTTGGAGCTTATGCCCACCACTCTTCTTTAATACGGATTGGTGAGTGATTCTACAATGATCACCATCAAATGCTATTTTGACAATGACTGGAACAGATGGCTCAACTTGGTTTAGGCACGAGAGCGAAAGAAAAAGAAGAAGAGAACAAGAAATCGAACTCTCACCGCAGTTGGGTAAAAAATTATCTGAACAAACTTTTATATTTACGAACAGGTATAATTTATTAATGGTAGAGTGATATTTATTATCGGTTGCGATAAGAGCAATATTTATTAACTCATATAGTAAGTAGGGTACGAGTAAATCTAGGATCAACTGTCGGTTCATTATCAGGCCACATTACTATTTAGATTATTAGCTTACTATTGAGAGTACATGAAAAAGCTCTTCGAAATAGTACAAGTTCTATTTAAAAGAGCTTTTTCCATGCGCAAACTAAAAAAGGTATACTTGAACCCAAATAATTTTTATAATAACTGTTTTACTTGAAAGTATGTGTTTTCAATCAAAATGAGTTAAATATGAGCGAAGTCTACTCCGATTCGAAACAACATGTAGATGGTAAACATAAAATTATACGGTATAGTATATATCTACTAAAATATATTTGAAAGAAAACTTTGTTAACAGTTGTTTCTTCACAACCGACACTTAACACTAAGTTAAGTATAAGTAGGAAAAAAACATAACAAGAAATAATATGGAAATATTACAATGAATAAAAAATTATGTAATTATCGAAAGTTGCTACAAAAATATTTCCAAAGAAAACATAATTAACAATAATTTTCCCACGAGTAAAACTAAACACTTAGGTAAGTGTTTGAAAACATAACAAGACAGAATTAGAGCGTGTATACGACGAAGGCATTTTATAGTAAACAAACATTATATCAAAGGCTAATCCATGGTAGTACAACGTTGGGCTTACCTACGCAAGACGGAACAAAAACAAACCCGATGCCAGACCGGTGTTCGGTTAAATTTAGATCCGTATCATTTTGTTAACTATATAGTTTCAAGGTGATAGACTTAGAGAGATTTATTGGATGGTCAGATTACTGCCGAATGTTTCATGGCAAGAAACATTGAACTCAACCGACTTTATAAAATAAAAGGTCCTAAATAACATCGTAGGTAGGAATGTGCCTTCTACTGATCGGTCGGAAGAAGATGCTAGGCCAAATAATATAAAATTTGTTTTTTCTTTTGCTCTAAATTCAACTCTTAACATTTAACATACCTATACTAAAGCCAAACTCGACTGAGAATGCTTGTTAACAAACAAATTTAAAATGAAGGTAGAAAATGCATCTAATTTTATGTGTAATAAATTTAAAATTATGTTTTGTTATTTTAAAAAAATCTTATTTAAAAGATATTGAATATATTAATTTGTTTTAAGCTTACTTAATTGACATGAATTCGTCATTAACCAGTTAATTAAAAAAAATTGGTGTAAAATGACTAGTGATTTCTACCTTCATTTTTAATTTGTTCATTCCTGTATAGTATCCAAAAGCAACAATTCTTTAGTTCGGTAGAGCGAAGCGATAGTTTATGTTCTTCAACATTTTAAATAAATGAAACCTTGAAATTTTAATGATTATTAAAATTATCGGATATCAGAAATTGGCTAGTAGATAAATAACAGTACCCCAGAGTCATCGACTCGTTAATAGTAGAAAATATAAATTTAAAATATCAAGGGATACTAGGGAAAACAGAATCTTAAATAATAATTCTCTAAAACCAATCTTTCATAAAATTAAAATGACTTTATATAAACTTTGCCAGCTTATTGCCCACTATAGTTAATTTTAATTACATATTATTTTTTATTAGTTATCATAATATTTTGTTTAAATCTGTTCGGTGCTTATTTTGATACAAAAATAAGTAAAATACCTTAAATGTGTTACAGTGACAAAATTTAAATAAAATGTGCAAATAAAACACACGATGTGCGTAAATAACAATTACTACAAAGTGTTAGTGTGAGTTCAAATAAATCGACAAAATGGACAAAAAATCGGCCGAATCGGACATTCCGGTAGGGCATACACGCGGGCACGTGCGAAGAGATCGGACACCGGATCTGCCGAGCGATTTGTCGTTCGAGGAGTTGAGGAACCGGTTCGACACTAGCGCCGCGGCGAGGAGGGAAATCATTTCGAACCCGGCGACCCACGGGAGCGCCACCCGCCAGTTTGTCAGCGGAAAAATCTTCAAGAAGTGCAAGAGCGCAACGTTTCAGATAGATGGCGCCACTTACACTATAGGTATGAGATTTTCAGTTTTTGTACTTTTTAGTTTGTTTTTTAATTGGATAGGTATACATAGCTTAAATAAATTAAGTGTATGTTTGCGTGGAAACAAAACTAAAACTTGTAGAGAAGTCGTCAACCATTAAATAGAGTTTAATACAGGTTTCATGAAATATTTCCTTGAATTTTTAAATTAAATAAAATCGTATAATAATATGTCATATTTTGTTTCAGGTAAATATTACAGGAGTTTATTAACAGGAGATATAATATTAGTTGTATTTGGTAAGTTATAAAGCTAGAAGTTATGCCTACTTGAATAGTACATGCTAGTACCTTACCATCACATTAGTAAGAACTATAGGCGCAGAAAGCCTGACCGGCAGTTAAAACCCATTTAGATACAGCAAAAATCATATTAATAAGTACAGTAACCACTATATTCAGTGGCGGATTTATAGATTTGCCGCCCGTAGGCTATTCAATTTTTGCCGCCTCTAAATTTTGATATCTTAGTCCACAATCATATCAATTTTCTATCAATAAAATTCCAACTTTATAATTTGTGCTCATCCTCGTTACTTCAACTTTTCCCATATAGTTATTATTATTGAGAACTATGGTGCCGTGTTAGATCCTTGATTATTTTTACAGCAAAGAATTATCAAAAAACATTATTTTAAGGAAAAAATATCTCAATCGTATACCACTTTTAAAGTAAGGTAAGGTATGTCTTAAAACTATACAATACTTACAAAATATGAATTAAGCTTACGTAAAAAAATACATTTGGCGAACGTTGATTAACGTTTATTATTAAACTCACAGTTTAAAAACAATACAATAAATATATCTTTTCTTTATTATTTGTTAGCATTATGATTTAAGTTAAATTATAAAAGCATTACAATACTTTTTTGCGAGACTTTGAATTCGCAAAATCATTTATTATATCGTCGTACGAAATCTTGTTCATTAGCTCTGACTCTATGCACAAGAGAGCTAAAGCGTTTAGCTTTTCTGGACTTAAAGTCGATCGTAGGTAGTTAGTTGAAGAGAGTAATTCAAGCAAGAGAAGCTTCTTTCACCTGAACAATTTGCCGCTGGTGTACAAAGCGCCATACGTAGTGCTATATCCAAGTTTGGATAAATGTTTCCTAGATTCTGTTCTTGCAGGAATGAAGACAGACTTATTAATTATATAAGATATTGAACTAGAAACAGCTAGACTGGTTTATTTTGCTTACTTCCACAGTGTGATGTCTTATGGCATCTTGTTGTGGGGAAAGGCTGCTGACATAAATTCTGTCTTTATACTTCAGAAACGAGCAATTCGGTCGATTTATAAACTTAAACCACGCGAGTCCCTTCGAGTCAAATTTAAAGAAATAGAAATTCTTACAGTAGCCTGTCAATACATATTCAATAACCTAGTTTTTGTTAAACAAAATATAAATATGTATAAACAGAAAAAGCATTTAAACGACCGTCTTCCTAGAAATGGACATAAGTTAGTCATATCAGCTTATCGCCTCCGAAAAGTACAAAAATCTTTCGTAGGATTGGGTGTACTCTTCTACAACAAGATGCCCAATTCAGTTTTAGATCTGCCATTGCATAAGTTTAAACAATGTATTAAAACTCACTTACTGAGTCAGGGTTATTATACTATCGATGAATTTTTAAATGACAAAGATGTTCAAAGGCAATTGGATAGGCTTTCAACTTCACACAGGAAGTAAAATAAATAACTTTATGTAACAACACACTTAATATTGTAAAATTGATAATATTATAAAAAGAGCAACTGTTGAGTTTCTTGCCGGCTCTTCTCAACAGGGCCTGCCTTCCGAGCCGGTGGTAGAGTCACTACAAATAGTCCAATTTGACGTTTCAAAAGTGCTTGTAATAAGCCTACTTGAAATAAACGATTTTGAATTTGAATTTGAATTCTAGTTTTTTATTTAATAAAAATTAGTCAATTTTAGTCAGTATTTTTGTTAGACCATTGATATTATATCGATTGAATTGGGTAAGCAGATCTCATAATTATTAGGTACACGAAGAAAAAATTATAGCAGTTATCAGTGAAGATTATATGTAAAAATTACTAAATTTCGATTATAATATCGAATCGCGATATTCTAAAAGTTCATAATCATTAATGTATAATTATAGTGCCTGCGCTCTAACATGGTGTCTGTGACATATGTCATTAACTTTCCGTTTCACTCTTGAAAGTTGAAGCGATTTACAAATTATGACTTAGTATTTCAGCTGTTCCAAATTCTTAATATATTAAATCGTTAATAGCTGTAGTAACTTAAATTTAAAACCGTTAAACCCAGCCAGAATGTTCTAGTCTACAAATAAAATCAAATTGAAAGAAAAATTAAGTTAAGTGTTGTAACGTATAACGTAACGCCATAGACGTGTCTAGTGATGGGACGTACTTCTACGATGAATAGTCGATATTTTTTTTTAATAATAAACGTATATTGTAGTACAATTTTTATTTTTAAAAAGTTTATAATTTTATACAACAACAGAACATCAGGGAAAGTTTACTCAAAAGGTTGCAAAGAAGAAATATATTTTATTCGTCTAAACTTATATCAGAATTAGGAACATTTGAGTTGTCACTAAATTCATCATCTGAATCTATGACGAATATTATTAACAACTAGCGGTCTCCCGGTATTTCACCCGCGTAGTTCCTGGTCCCGCATGGTAATATCTGGATACCAATTACCTTATGTTACCCCTCATGAGTCGAACTATCATATACAAAAGGTTTTTTTATAATCCGACCGATGACTGATGTAGTTTCAGAGATTAGCGAGAACAAATAAACAGACAGACAGACAATAATTGAAAAAAAATGTTATTTTGGTGTATGTACGGTATGCATATATGCACAAACAGACACTGCAATTTTATTTATATGTATAGGTGAATTAATTATGTTGTTAATATGGACGTCACGATCCCAATCAGACATAATATCCCTTTTTGTTTTATTCACGACCTTTGACCAGCCTTCAGGTTAATCTTTGTTGATAGCCTCTTGTAACACTGCCAACATGTTATTTGCCGTTAATGGCGGTGAAGTAGGTATTAATTTTTGCGGCGTGACTGGAAATTAAATGGGAAGAGGGAAAAAAAGTATTTAAATTCAATCAATCAAATAATTCAATCAAATAATCAATTATTTCATAGGTAATGCTGCGTTCGCAACGCTGATGTTATAAATGCTGATTTTATAAAGCTTCAAAATAGGAATTGAAATTAAAAGCATACATGTTATTTGGGCTCAATAACATTATATCTAAGGACCAAGGTCAGACCTATTGTCATCTCTTCTAGAGCATAGGTAGGAGTTGGTGTCTTTTGACGCCGGACTAAGGCAATAAGCTCCAACTTTAACATTTTTATATCTACTCCGTTTTCCAGTTCATCAACTCGCTGTTGCGGTTGGATTGGTTTGGAGTTTATTAACCTGTACCAAATGGTAAAGCGGGGCAGATTGAGATTTTCTTAATTTGTCTTGGTCTGGCTGGAGGAAGGCTATCGCCGTGGCTAGTTACCACCCTACCGACAAAGACGAACCGCCAAGCGATTTAGTGTTCCGGTACGATGTTGTTTCACTCTACACCTAACAAGTTAGCCCGCATCCATCTTAGACTGCATCACACATCAGGTGTGATAGCAGTCAATTGCCAACTTGTAGTTGTTAAAAAAATTATCGCAGAGACTACAGTCAATAAAAGTTTAATCCCTAGAAACTATGCATTAGTATAACCGCGATAACAAAATCTCCTCATAAATAATAATAATTTTTTTTACAACATTAAAAAGAGCTAGATTTATGCTGCGAGTATCGTCAGCGATAAACATGAATTTCTAAGCGTCACATCCCTAGTGACTGACGTCAACGTCATACTGACAACTGTCAGGCGCACCTTCTTACAGCAATTCGAGTATAGTAAAGCGTTTAGGAATTGTTCATGCAGAGATGTTGAAATATTTATTAATTAGCACTGTATATGAGAATATTTCGATTTTTGTTAAATATTTCAATTTCTCTCCAATTTTCGAAATTCGTATTATGTGTGTGTATAATAATTTTTTTTTAAATTTGTAAACCGAAATAATAAATTTATGAAATTTTGCCGCCCCTTAAAATTTGCCGCCCTAGGCTCCAGCCTACTCAGCCTGCTGGTAAATCCGCCACTGACTATATTAATAAGTACAGTATAGTCCTACCATCCGCTTTACGAGGACTTTTCTGCCACGCACTTGCAAGATATGGAATGAACTTCAATTATCGGTGTTCCCACATAGGTAGCCGACTGCAGACAACTGCAAATGACGAAATGCAGCGATATTACTAATTTATAATTATGAATATCTATGAAATACCTTTCGTATACAGAAGTCAGCCGTGTCGCTGCAACATGTCGTCTGCGGTGAGCTACGAACTTGCACCCTTATTTCATAGAATTACATTGAAACCAGTAATGTCGCCTAAACGCGTCACCAACAGTTCGCAGCTTTGAACTTGTATGTCAACATTTCATTCAAATCTAACACCATGCAGATATAATATTAATTCTAAGTACAGCAGTAGTTAAAACGGAAACTTCACGTTTATTATTTTGTCAAACAAATTCCGAATAATAGCAATCAACAAAAATAAATATTTTCCCAAAGATGAAATATAAAGTAGCTCGCAACTCGGATAAATATATCCGAAATTCGAGACGATATTTCAAGCCGTCCTCGTTTTATTTATTTACTTTCGTTCACTTTTTTCGATCTATATGTACTCACTCAAAATATACATTGCGATAGTCTATGTTGACATTATCTTTATAAATATAGCCATTATGTTTATGACGGCCTCCGCGGCGAAGTGGTAAGTGGCCTTATTTTTCAATTTATTTCTCTGACGCTTTTGATTACAAATAAATAATAAAATGAAAAGAAAAGAAGTGAAATAATAATTAACGGACCAAAAAGATTACCTACCTGATAGTATGGAAAACGATCGTTTACATACAGAGCACATCCTACAAAGTGCCACCTTGTGTCCATCAACCGAGGCGAGTTAAGCCTTATGTGACTAATTACACGGCCGTTCAGGCTGGAATACGGCAATACTACTTGGCAGCAGAAAAAAGACATGGTAGTACTAAACTCTGTTAAAAAGCTGTACTATTCTTGAATATACCTTAAAATTGCTTACTAATAAAACCCATTTTATTTAAACAATGATTCAATAGTAATCATCATCATCATCATTATCAGCCAATGGACGTCCACTGCTGGACATAGGCCTTTTTTAGGGACTTCCAAACACAACGATCCTGAGCCGCATGTGCCCAGCGGCTCCCTGCGACACGTTTGATGTCATCAGTCCACCTGGTGGGGGGTCGACCAACACTGCGCTTTCCGGTGCGGGGTCGCCATTCTAGCACCTTCGGCCCCCAACGTCCATCAGCTGTTCGAACCACGTGCCCCGCCCATTGCCACTTCAGTTCTGCGACTCGCTGAGCTATGTCGGTTATTTTGGTTCTTCTGCGGATCTCCTCATTTCTGATTCGATCACGCAGAGATACTCCGAGCATTGCTCTTTCCATCGCCCGCTGAGTGACTCTGAGCCTAATTATGAAGCCCGCAGTTAGCGACCAAGTCTCGGATCCGTATGTCATCATTGGCAACACGCACTGTTCGAAGACCTTCGTCTTCAGGCACTGAGGAATTTTGGACGAAAAGATGTCACGCAGTTTCCCGAACGCTGCCCAACCGAGTTGGATTCGGCGGTTCACCTCTTTCTCGAAATTGGACCTACCTAACTGGCAGTGGCGGATTTATAGATTTGCCGCCCGTAGGCTATTAAATTTTTGCCGCCTCTAAATTTTGATATCTTGGTCCACAATCATATCAATTTTCTATCAATAAAATTCCAACTTTATAATTTGTGCCCCATCATCCTCGTTACTTCAACTTTTCCCATATAGTTATTATTATTGAGAACTATGGTACCGTGTTAGATCCTTGATTATTTTTACAGCAAAGAATTATCAAAAAACATTATTTTAAGGAAAAAATATCTCAATCGTATACCACTTTTAAAGTAAGGTAAGGTATGTGTTAAAACTATACAATACTTACAAAATATGAATTAAGTTTACGTAAAAAAAATACATTTGGCGAACGTTGATTAACATTTATTATTACACTCACAGTTTAAAAACAATACAATAAATATATCTTTTCTTTATTATTTGTTAGCATTATGATAAAGCGTTTAGGAATTGTTCATGCAGAGATGTTGAAATATTTATTAATTAGCACTGTATATGAGAATATTTCGACTTTTGTTAAATATTTCAATTTCCCTCCAATTTTCGAAATTCGTATATATGTGTGTGTATAATATTTTTTTTTTTAAATTTGTAAACCGAAATAATAAATTTATGAAATAAATTTGCCGCCCCTTAAAATTTGCCGCCCTAGGCTCCAGCCTACTCAGCCTGCTGGTAAATTCGCCACTGCTAACTGGACCATATGCCCTAGGTATATATACTCGTCTACAATTTCGAGTGCAGAATTCTCAACAATAACTGGGTGGAGCGAGACATGAGCATTACACATAATCTTTGTCTTGCTCATGTTCATTTTAAGGCCCACCTGTTGAGAAACTCTGCTGAGGTCATTGAGCATATTATTAAGGTCATCTAGAGATTCTGCCATTATCACTACATCGTCGGCAAACCGCAGTTGAGTGAGGTACTCGCCATTGATGTTGATGCCAAGTCCGTTCCAGTCCAAGAGCTTAAAAACGTCTTCCAATGCGGCGGTAAATAGCTTCGGGGAGATAACATCTCCCTGTCGCACTCCTCGCTGCAATTGGATTGGCCTCGTAGTCTCATCCTGTATACGGACTGACATGGTGGCGTTTTCGTACAGGCACTGCAACGCTTGGATGTACCGGTAGTCGATTCGGCACCTCTGCAATGACCTAATAGTAATACTCAGAACTATAACACATATACACAGAACAGAGCCCGGAGTCTGGAAGTTGGCGGTGTTACACCCCTGTGACTCGAAGAGCACGTTAAGCCGTCGGTCCCGGTCACTATCATCAAAATCTGATAGTGATCGTTAATAAATGAAACATTATCACCCTAACCCCGCCAACCCGCATTGGAGCAGCGTGGTGGGTATACGCTCCATATCCCCTCTCCTATAAGGAGGGAGGCCGGCCCTGTAGTGGGCCTTTAATAGGCTGGTAATGAAACAGAACTTTATAATAATGCGTGTTTACGAATACTCCGTCTACACTCTGCCTTACGTCTCTTATAAAACAAAGGCATACGACACAAAAAGATAACTTGTGTAGATAGCAAACCTAGGATACTATAAAACAAAAGGCGCGAAAGTCCGTGACAATGAAAAGCGTATTTTCCATTGTTCTCTATAAGAAAACATTGCTTTGTATTAATGTTTGCGTTGCCAAAACTCCACTATAATTTTATTTTTGTAACCCGAACTACAATTTAACTTTTGCAAATTACATTCAGTTTTGTTACATTTTTACTTTTTAACCGACGAAAAAAAACGGAGGAAGTTCTCAATTCGACACGTATATCTTTTTTTTATGTATGACCACCCATAACTTTTTACAGAGTTTGATAATTTTTTTTTTATTAGAAAGGGCATACATCCAAGTGGTGCAATTATCATCATGTTAGGATCTGATGATGATATCTTGGGGAAACTGAAGGAACTCTTCAAATTTTGGAGGCACGCTTACAGCGATTTCGGTTTTTATCTCGGTATCGGTAGCTTTTTGGCTACTAGTGCTGTATAATATTCTATGACAGTATAGTACAAGTGTGTTACCTGACGATAAATCACTAAAAAGTAAGAAATAAAAATTTTTAACAAAAAATAGAAGTGTCAGCCAAGTTTAAGGAACATTTATTTAACGTAGTAAAGCAGTTTGGGGGTTCTAGGTAACGTCCTTAAAGTAGAAACCTTGGCAGGCACCGACTTCATAGATGTTGTACATGTTTAAGTAAATTAAAGCAACTAAATGACACAGTTATTTTTTACTTTTTAGTGCGTTTTCAGTCGGTTCTATTTTTTGTTAAAAATTTTTGTAAGTAATAAAGCTGAGTTATTATGGAACTTTAAATGAGAGACGTATAAATAGCTAGTTACTGAGAATTTGAACACGTTGCCGACAAGTTTGTTAACAGTAAATAAATATTATTGTAATCAGAGACATTCAACATTGTAAAGTTGTAGACTAAACATCTGTTTCTGGAATGGGACTGTTTGTTACGGATTTGTTTCTATTTCAAAATACTCATCACATATATATGTACATCTATACATATAAAATTGGAGTGTCAGTTTGTTATATTGAAATAACAGTTTTTTACTAGATACATATGAATATATAATATATACGGTATATACACCAAAATAGTTTTTTTTACTTATATGTATGACCACGCATAACTTTTTACTTGTTAAAAAATGATTGTGTCATTTCTTCTTTACTACGTAAAATAAATGTTCCTTAAGTAAATTAAAGCAATTAAAAGACACAATTATTTTTTACTTTTTAGTGCGTTTTGAGTCGGTTCTATTTTTTGTTAAAAATTTTTATTACTTGATGCATATGAATATAATATGTACAGTACAAACACCAAAATAACATTTTTTACAATTTTTGTCTGTCTGTGTGTTTGTTCCGGCTAATCTCTGAAACTACCAATCGGAATTTGATAAAACCTTTTGTATATAATAGCCAGGTTCATGAGGAGTGACATAGGGTAATTTGTATCCAAAATATTCCCACGGGACTGCCTCGTTGGTCTAGTGGTTAGCCTATCTGGCTTCGATCATGAGGTCCTGGGTTCGAATCCTGGGTCGTGTCAAGGAATAATTCTGAGTTTTTCATTCTTCTATGAAATTCTCAGTACATTCCAAGCCCGGAGTCGGAGTCGGAGTCGGATGGTGTTACACCTCCGTGCCTCGGAGAGTACGTTAAGCCATCGGTCCCGGTCATTGTCATCAACATCTGATAGTGATCGTTAATAAATGACACATTATCACCCTAAGCCCGCCAATCCGCATTGGAGCGTGTCGGGTCTACGCTTCATATCCCCTCTCCTGCTAGGAGGGAGGCCTGACCCTGTAGTGGGCCGTTAATAGGCTGATAATGATGATAATGATGATTCCCACGGGAACAGGAACTACGCGGGTGAAACCCCGAGCGACCACTAGTTGTAAATAAATAGAAGTGGAAAAAAAGAAAGATGGGTGGAGAAAGTAATTTCTAGCAATCCAACAATAACAAAAGAAGATAATAAATAAATGCATATATAAATTCTTGTTTTTATCAGACAACGCAGCTTAAAAATCGCGTTGATACATTCGACATTTCGACAGTGATACATTTTCATTTGGACTCATTTATATGGACATTTCTGACAGTACAGAATGTGATCGATCATAACATTTCAAAATTCTTTTAGAGAAAAATAAACTAGAAACCTTTTCAATCATTTAAAATGTTGTCGACGTTGCTTCTTCTTTTAAATCGTAACCACTCACGTAAAAGCGAAGTGCTGTAAGTTAACCGTGTGTCTTTGTGTGTATGTGTTTGTGGAGGCATATCTCCAGAACTAAGAGTCCGATTTAAGTAATTTTTTTTATTGTACTAAATATTGTTCAATTTAGGGAATACTGCAAGTTTCATCAAAATAGGTTCAGTAGTTTTTGGTATAGTGATTTTTTTATGCCACACATAAATTTTTACAGAATAGGCCGACTTTGAAAATTCATTTTTCAATAGAAAGGGTACACTTCCAAATTGGTCCCACAATAATCATTTAAAATCAGATAATAAAATCTTGGTTAAATCGAAGAAACCCTTCAAACTTCATAGGCATGAATGAATGAATGACAATGAAGTCGGTGCCACCTGTAAGCTATCTACTTTAAAGACGATACCTAATTCACACAAAGTGCTTTGCTACTTTGTTGAATGAACTTTTCTTAAACTTGGATGGCAACGAGTTTATAGATATGGTTAAGTAAATTAAAGTAACTAAATAAGAAATTTTTTGTATTAGTATTTGGCAATTAATATCATTCTCAATTGTTGCCATCTTTGGAACGAAGTTTGGCGATTAGTAGGCGACAACGTTTATTCTGTTTTGAAAATTCGTTTCAATGTATTAGCTAGCATCAAAGCTCCCAAATGGATGAACCGAATTCGATCCAGTTTTTTTAATAGAAGGTTGACAATAAAAATTATATAATCCAATTCGAAGATAACAGTCCATTTCAAATTCTAGTAAAAGTTTCTAACCTAAAATTAGTCATCGTCTCGCGAAACTAACTAGTGAAAGGTCGCTTTAACTCGTCAAAGAATAAAGTGGCAGCCGGATGCCATTTTCACGTACATTTCAGTCACGCCTGATCAAGGCAAAAATTAATCAATCTACTATCGCCACCTGTCAGGTCTATTTGTGAAGCTAAGTGAACAGCTGTTAAAGTAACATTGCTTTTAATTTATTTAAAATAGGCAATTGTTTCAGACTATCTTTTTGTAAATCTAATATATAAAATTTCCCTGTCACAATGTTAGTTACCGTACTCCTCCGAAATGGCTTTACCGATTTTTACCAAATTTTGTATGCTTATTCAGCAGGTCTGAGAATCGGATACTATCTAATTTTCATCTAATTTTTTTCTTTAATTTTTAATGCAAAACAACGTTTGTCGGGTAAGTAGTATATAAATAAATAAATAGGGAATTTACGTAAAATTATAAAACTTGCATTATAAAGCAGAAAGACGGAGGTAGAAGGAATTCCTGGAAACCTTTATCTGTTGTAACGATAAGAGAACATGTTGTACCGAGCTGCGGTTTGCCGTCGCGGCGAAACGTGACTTTAACACGCGACCAAACCATTAGGCCGGCGGCAGACCAGGCGGCGTAACCGCTACGTGGAATTTTAGTACTATGTTACCCTAACAAAGGAAGTATTTTGGAAAATTGCTAACAATATTTTATAGATTAACTACGTTCCTACGTTTAAAGGTACTGTACTCTAAAATGTTATACATTTCACAGTATATTTTACAAACATTCAAGTAAATAAAAATATGATACACTAAAAATTTTGTATTTCATATTATATTATATATATGGTTATCTTGAATGTAAATTTATCAATTTGTTGTTTGTTAGTTAAAAATATTATTGTGTCATATATTATTTAATATTCTAATTTTTATAAAAGTCAAAACTTTTTATTACAGTATTTGTTACATTAATAGATAAACGTGTAACATCGTCATCATTCAAAAAAAACATATTACGAGTATGGACGTTTGGGAAAAGGTAGGGAAAGTCCGGGAACACTTTATCTAGGGGATCGATAAAATAAATTGTTCCTACGGGCTGGAGTCGTGATATATTGCAGCTATGACACGCGACCGGGCGATTAGGCCACCACAAACATGGCAGTTATATAACTGCCGTCGAATTTTAATTAGGGAAACGTAATACGGGAGAGTTATTAATGAATTTATGCTACAAAATAACGGGTTAACTAATGTAACATTAATATAAGATTAATGCTTCTCAATTTGAGATAGACATAAATAAAAAACTTTTTTTTTTTTTATCGACTACAAGTTGGCCCTAGACTGCTATCACACCTGATGTTAAGTGATGATGCAATCTAAGATGGAAGCGGGCTAACTTGTTAGGAGTACGAGTACGATGAAATCCACACTCCTATCGGTTTCTACACGACATCGTACCGGAACGCTAAGTCGCTTGGCGGTACGTCTTTGTCGGTAGGGTGGTAACTAGCTACGGCGAAAGCCTCCCACCAGCCAGACCAAGACAAATTAAGAAAAATCCCAATCTGCCCCACCGGGAATCGAACCCAGGACCTCCAAAAAACTTAAAAAACTTTTATTTGCTAATCTTTAACACCCTAATAATTTAACCGATTGTAATTATTTTTTTTGCAAACGACAGAAATAGTTTTGGAATGTCATCCGACATTACATTCATTGAACTGAAAATCTACAACCCATGCGAAAATGCGGTCTAAAGCTAGTATCATAAATTTAGCGATCTAAATAGAGCCTGTGATCTGACCTACTGAGCCAACCCGCTTTGGAGCTGAGTCTAATCTCCATACCTCTTATAATAGAAAGGCCTGGTGCCATTAGAAATATCTTGTACAGAAAAAAGTATTAACCATCAGTTTCTTTTTCGAACTACCACAGAGACAACGATATTTCTGATTTTGCCTATCTCTCAATATTTACTACGATAATGTCTCTCTTCTTATATTCGTAAAAGGGGTTCTAGTTTTAGCTGTTTAAGATAGGCTGATATTCAAGATGAGAAAAAAAAACAAAAGTATTCAAGTACCCAAGAATTACTAACGTAATGATTCTTGCCTTGTTGCTTCGAGTAACTCACTGGTGAAAGCTCACTTTAACACAAAAACTAGACCCGAGAGTCTCATAAAGTTTCGTCAATGGTATAACGAAACGCATCAGTTAAGATAACAAGAGGCACGTTAAGTTGCTAACTTTCTTAGTCCCACTTGTGTCCTTGATTGCTTCTCTCTATGATCACTTAGAAAGTTTTTGAATTACGGAAAATGCATGCTTAGAGCCATAATGATACAAGCATTACAAGTTATTTTACAAAAAATACTTACTTACCACTTTTTTGTACTTGATAGTAATATGTCGGCTTTAATATTATGATATTTAGTTTATAATCAAAGAAAGAGTTAATGTCAGACCTTATAGTGTATGGCTTTACATACCATGGAGTCATGTACATAATCGTCATGTTGAATATTTAAATGATTAAATGAAGCCAAGATTAAGATCCTATGACGTAAAAGTAGGTACCTCGTAATGCTTAACGCAGTATTAGTCTCATCACTGAACCAAAATCATGAGGGCCTGAAAAACATGTAGGTACATAATTATATTTTTTGGTGATATTCGATAATTTGATTAGAATAAAAGTAGATCAAATAACGTATCAAAATAATTAATAAAAATAAAATAAAATAAAAGATAATACATTCGAGAGTCTTTACAAATAACGTCTTTAACAAAATTACATTTAATTCGTAATAAACGATTCGTTATATAGTTCCCCGGTGAGGAAATTCCCACATTATTCTTATACTTTAAGTTTTAAAAGGAATATGAATCATTCGTCTAGACTGACGGACTTTTGTCTTTGAACAACGGTGACCCGCCAAAAATGAAATATTTTGCGACGTAAAATAAGTAGAATTTTATGTTTTGCTATAATAAATTAGTACTATTGTTTGCTTTTAAATCAACATAGATACATTTCAATGGTTTATGTCGCATTTGGTAAATATAATAGAAAATCAAATTCAGAAAATTCGGTTGAAGCATAATTAGAATAGAAAATTCATTATTTTGTCCCTCGTTGATAGTACCAATCTGAGGTTTGAAACCTCGAGTACTTTGCATAAAGTTCGTATTGTAACTAGTACCCCGGCAATATGAAAGTAATATTAAAACTGGCAATAATCTTACAATTATTGTCAATATTCTTGCGTGTGTGATGTCTCCTTTAGGCGTTGGTTGTAATATCAAGTTTTTCTCTAAAATATAAATAAAACTAAAAATATTTTGTTTTTTTTTTAAAATTATATCCAGTTGCCACATGAAAAAAACAAATCTAAGGAAATAAACTTTTATTACATTTTGTATTTTTTCTGTGATAAAGCTAATTAATTTAGAGCAAGACTCGGCATTGCTAAAAGTCGTCGTGTCAAATGAGATCCCTATTTTCATTTTTGTTAGAATTTATTGTTAGATATGTAGTTATATTGTATGTATATAGTTTTTTGTATGGTGTATGTATATGTCAAGTAGGTAGGCAAACTACCAAGGCAGTGCATTCTTTTAATACAAGAGCATTTTTGGGTTTCAAACCAATAAATGAGTATCAGCGATTCAGCTTCGTGGAACCCTATTCAAGCGAGTTCCACGAAAACTTAAACACTTGAACACGAAAACAAAAAGATTTTTTTAAACTGAAATTAAAACCTGGCTACATCTTTGAGATACGAGTATGTCGTTGTCTATATATTATGTACATACAAGCACAATACCACTCACTGATTAATCACGATATATAAGAAAATATAACTAGATATTTTGATACTTGTAATTTGGCAGGTAGGTTCGGGTGTACACATCTAAGAACGGCTTTCAAGCAACACCACCACTAAGGGTGTAAATCGGGGTTGGAAGTATGAATAAACGTCTTACCTTACGAAGGTAAGAGACTCTAAATTAAAGATGTATGTTCTATCAATTGTGTAAATGTAATATTATTATAATTTAAAATTACTCTATATGCTAATTTTTAACCCAATATACCTACGGAAAAGGGAAAAACGCGCGTAAAACAGCGAAGCCAAGATAGTCTATACTAATATTATAAAAAGGTAAAGTTTGTAAGTTTGTAAATAAAGTTTTGTCGGGGCTAATCTTCGGAACTACTGATCCGATTTTAAAAATTCTTTCACCAGTAAAATGCTACGTTATCGGTGAGTATCATAGGCTATATTTTATATCTATTTTGTATATATTACCCGAGTTAACATAGTTTTTCTCGCGCGAGTCGGATCGTGAAATTTATTAAATCGGCTTTTATGCGCGTACGCTGCCTTAGCATGAAAACTTTATGCATCTTAAAAAGTTCTACAAAAAAGTCCGCGATAGCATATATCTATCTTTTATATTTTGGCAGATATATAACTTTTTGTGTTTTAAAAAATAATTTAATTCATATGCTTACGTTTACGTCATTATTTATACAACTAAACCTTAATCCTTATTAAATAATTTATTTTAATAAGGATATAGTATGTTAATCGTTAATCCATATATATAAAACTCTTCCGTTACTGAGTAATGTACTGACTGACAGACAACGCACAGCCAAAACTACTGGCCGTAGAGAGCTGAAATTTGGCACGTATGTTTGTTAAAGAGAGTAGGCAACCACTAAGAGAGGATTTTTCAAAATTCCCCCCATAGGGGGAGAAAATGGGGGTAAATTGAAAATTTAAATTTCTTAATGGATTCACTTGAAACTTTGTATGTAGGTTCCACCAGTGACGCAAGTGACCACTGAGAGAGGATTTTTTGAAATTTTTCAAATTAAATTTTAAATTTAGTTGACCTCCTCCGTGTAATGTTATAGGTACTGAATAGAGGTCAACATTTTGGTACTGATATTCTTTGAGAAACCGATCTTTGATCTTTTCTTTCAATTTATTTGGCATGGCAGACCATATTTATATAATATACGAATAAGTTTGTTCGTTTGTTTAAACGGGCTAATCTCGAGATCTGCATGTCGGATTGTAAATTATTTTGTTTATTATAAAAGCTACACTCAAAAGTAAAATAGACAATTTAATACAAGATATGCACATCAGCTTGCCATAAACATGTAATATTAATGTTAATGTACTTTAATATCGAACAATGTTTAACAAAAATGTAGATCTTTAGTGCACGGGACGGGACGGGAAACTATAAAAAAATTAAATTAAGACTGCTATACAGCTATAATGACGTCCTACGTCATTATAGCGCGAGCGCTAAGAAACGTTTTTCTTATGCTCACCTCCTTAAGGCGTCAAACGGGAGTTCAAGTCTACACCAAGTTTCACAGGACGAAGTCGCGGGCGACTGCTATATAGCTATAATGACGTAGGCGAGCGCTAAGAAACAAATTTCTAATGCTCACCTCGTTAAGGGGTCAAACGGGAGTTGAAGTCTTCACCAAGTTTCACACAGACGAAGTCACGGGCGTCCGCTAGTAACGTATATGCGTACTTGGACTGGTCATACACTATTAGCCAAAACTTGCCATGGGAGTAACATAGTGGATCTAATCGTGGATTTCACTTAATTTTATAGAAAAAAGGAGACTTGGGTCCCTCAGCGGCGATTAAAAAGTTACTGCTAATTACAATAGCACAGAACAAATAAATTATGTTGGTAATACAAAATTGGCAATAACTGACCATAAATTTAAAACGAAAACGACAGCTGCTAATTAATTATTACATTTATATTAATTTGAAATTCATTAAAAACTCGTTAACAATTCGTCAAATTCCCTTTATTGGATTCAATAATTTCATTGAATAATTAATTCGTTGTTGTTTTGTTTATTTAGTTAGTTATTCATAAATTACATTATTTGTTTGGATATAATGTTAGCCTGAGTTTTCATAATAACATTAGTAAAATTATGTTAATGATTTTGATGAACGGCGAAGTTTCGGGAATAGTCCGCGTAGAAACTATTTATCTTGTGTTTTGTAATATTATATGTTTATTCAGTAATAGAGCTTTTAGTGACAAAGCTTGTTTGAGGGCAATTCTACCGCAATGCTCATATCTGCCGTCAATACAAGGTTGTATAGTTGCTGGTATAATTACAGACATGATTACCTACGCTTCAGGCAGATGGATATATCGTGATTTTTAGGACATGTTAATACCGATCGTTGGATGCTGGTTGATAGATGGTTTTCCGCTATTAGGTGGGACTTCTGCTCGATGAATCAATTATAACAATAAAAAATTAAATTCATACAACATATTTAAATCTTGGCTAATTACCTTTACTGGTATCAGAAGGGCTGGCTTATTATTTTTACGCAAAGGATTCTTGACACCACCGCCACCATATAAGTTATTAGGTTAAGTTATCTTAAGTTTTCTCATTGAATTCTTTATCTATCAAGAAATTGTTTTAAAACAAACACAATGTGCGGTATATTAAGTTGGTCGTAATAACGGAATTGTGATATTACTGGACCATGTTAGTGTAAAATTATCATTATTGGACGCTGTCAGTTTAACCGGGACCGCATTATAATACGGGATACAGCGGAACATTACAACGATACGTGTACGTAATGAAAACATTTACTAACCCTGCAGATTATGTTCGTGCCAATCTGTTCTCATATTGAGCTTAACAACTGTGTGACTTCAATTTCATTATCAGCCCATTCAATGGCCCACTACAGATTTAGGCAGAGTAATAGTTAGTTTGTTATAGTTATAGTTCCCTACCTACTTCTAAGAGAGGGAATATAGGCCTTAGACTCACCACGCTGTTCCAATGCGGGTTGGCGGGCTTAACAGTTTAATTAATAAAAATCACTTTTATATATTGATGATAGTGAGCGTAATGGACGGCTTAACGTGCTCTCTAAGGTACGGTAGTGTAACACCAACAACTTCCAGATTCTGATTTCTTAGAAGAAAGAAAAACTCAGAAATATCAATTGGGCATCAACCTAATTGTATTCATACCTAATATATTGTGATAAAAGGCACATAAACTATCCACTAGACCAACGAAGCAGATTTATTTTTGAAAACATGATACTATACGATAACAATAATGATTTGTATAATGAGTGACTTTTTAACTCACGCCCCACGCCACAATGTAGTCAAGCTTTGCTTAAAAGTATGGGGTATGAATGTTGTGTCTAAAACGTACAATATAAACGAATTTCATAGCTTTCCATGAATTCACTAAGTTGGTTGCCGATTTTTTTGCGATAAGAATTTGCGAGATTTGGTTTTATGGGTGTAGGTCTAAGTAGAGTTTTGAAGAGACGCACCTATACTTACCTTCATTGCTTGTACTCTCTTGAATTGTCTTTAGATTCACGAGTGTCGTAGGTGAGATTTTTCAGAGACTCTCCTATCTTAACAATTTCATAGCTGGCAATTAAGACCCTACATCACATTGAACAAATATTTAATTTTTGAATATTGAATTTACAATGCTAAAATTTTAAACAAAATTAAAAACATTATTATGTGTGGCACACACTTGGCAATTTATTCATATTACATAACAGTGTGCAACAAGTTTTTGTAAGGTTATGAGGAAAACAAATAATAAGGCATTTAATACTAAGTATAATATTGACGTCAGAATTTCTATCAGAAGCTCCATAATTATGGTCAAATTATTTACAAAAAACGGATACTTACTTGGGACAGAAAAAGAGGTACATCTGACTAATTTTAACGTCTTTACAATTCCTTTAAAAATAAGACATGACGCCATAATTTTTGCTAGAAAATCCATATTTAAAAAGGGCATGTCTACTTGGGGTAGAATTAAAGTTACATTTGGCTGCTCATGTTTTAATTTAAGTTGATTAAGTAATATAAGAACGATTATTATACTTTTAAAACACATAACAGCGTATCAATATGATATTATTGTTAACTTCTACTCGAGGCCTATTGTAAATATAAGTAGCTTCATAAAATAATAATTATAAGATAAAATATCATCAATCATTATCAGCCTATCAAGAGCTTGATAGGCATCCCTCTTAGTTTGACGGCCGAGTGGCGCAGTGGGTAGTGACCCTGCTTCTACGTCCTAGGCTGTGGGTTCGATTCCCACATCTGGAAAATGTTTGTGTGATGAGCATGGATGTTTTCCAGTGTCTGGGTGTTTATCTATATATTATAAGTATTTATATATATTAATATAAAAATATTCATCAGTTATCACGGTACCCATTACACAAGATATTACGAGTACGCTTAATTTGGGGCTATATAGCGATGTGTGTAATTGTTCTGTAATATTTATTTATTCATTTAAAGAGGGGATGTGGAGCTTAAATCCACCACGCTGCTCATTGTTAGGATACTAATGTTTAATTAACGATCGCTATCAGATATTGATTATAGTGTTGGGCCGACGGCCTAACGTGCGGCTAAAGGTATCTTCCCGAATCTGGGCTAGAAAAACTCATATTTATTGCACAGCTAGATCAAGGATTCGAACCCAGCACCTCGTGATCGTAGCTACGTAGGTTAACCACCAGATCAACGAGGCAGTTGGTACGGAAGAGATCATCCTCCAAGGCTTAATGTGCCAACTCTTAATGCACGGCGTTATATTATTACCACTGAGTTAACAAATCTAAACAGCTACAGAAAATCTTGGAAAGAAGTAACTTTGGAACCACAACTGACCTCGAACCCATAGCATAGCATATAGCTGCCTAATGCGAAATAAAATACATAAAAGCAGGGCAACTACAATAACCGGATGTGATTTTGAAAAAAAGAAGTGCCAGCTACAGTATTTACATATATCATAACGTTTTAACCCTAAACATCATCTATCTACGTAGATTGACGTTTTAAATATTAAATATCGAGTGTAAATTGGGAAAAATTTACGTCATAATAAACAAACCACCAGAATAAAAAACTCTGTTTTTTAAAGAAAAACGAAAGAACGAATCTGAACATAGCTTTCATTTTACGTTTCAGACCTTAATTATCTTCGTTACCTTTACATAATATAAAAATTACATATTGACGATTCATAATAAACATTGACATTGATTTACATTCATAATGAACAAGATTTCATTTAATAAAATTGACTTTGACTTTAGCCAGCCATTTTTTTATCACTAATTTGATCAGTCGTGTCCTGTTTAATAATTACTTAACTAAGCAAATATTAAAAAATAAAGCTCATGCAAAGTAATCCCAAAAGTTATTAACTTTATAGCATAAACGGAAAATACAAAAGTGAATGATTCTTATAGAACGTATTTATGTAAATTAGATTGTAAACTGACAGATAACGTTTACGATACAGACTTATAAGTACAATACTGTCTAAAAAGAGCTTTACAATTCAAGGCTCTCCAATTAGATAACATTACGCAAAACGTTCACGAAAAACCGTCACTGAAAACAGCGGAAAAAACCGCACTCATCCTTTAAAAGCTGTTAAGACACCCCGGGGATTTTGAATTTGGAACTAACTAATCAGAGGCTACCTGTAGCAGCTGGAACATGTGCCTCGGAGGCTTGGAGGTCAGTCGCGCGCAGGCTTCCACGCGAAACGGTCGCGTGGAGTCGACATGCCGCCCTGAACTGCGTTCGGACGCGTTCGGCCTGTGTCTAGTGCGTAAAGTAAGAAAAAAAAAACAAAAAAAAAGTTCATATTAAAACTATTTTTTGCTGATGAAATTGTTCATAAAAACTAGTTTAAAAAGCTCCGGTCAAGTTTATCGTATCTGGATTGAGGCAGTAGGGCAAACGGAGACCACCTGTTGTTGATTCGGAATAGTCCAATGGACAACGTCACAATCTGTTTACAAATGGGGGGCGCCCCCACCCCCCGGCGGCATGACGCAACGCTTTATGAGCGGCCCGTGCACGTTACTATGGCGGAAAAGCATCATTCGTGAAAATAGATTTCCGTGTTTCCTTCCCCACCTGTTTTTGTGCAAAACAAAAAAGAATCTAATTACATAGTAATCATCTTGCGGAATGCTTGTCTTAAAAGCTAATTGCTTTGAAATTATCCTTGATAATGTTCTCAATTTTAGGCTTGTTTGATAAATATTTTCGGAGTTAACCAGCTGTTGAAGAAAGTCTCTTTAAAACAGTAAATTAGTGAAAATGTAAGCCGCAGGCGTTAACAGGCACTACAAAGAGTTTCTTGTCTTGAAATGTTCATTATAACTTGAATAGCCGTCAGATATATATTATGTCTTACAAATAGCAATGGTCGATTGGAGCGTAGGTAATAGGTACAATAATTTTGCAACAACGGCTATTAATATTTATATTATGAAAAGTTGAAGGCCAATAAATTATACTGACAATATGTAAGTATAATTAATCAGTCAGGGCGTTCTACAAGTATATACAAGGCACATACTATGAATACAAAGACTTCAACTTAGTCTACGATATGAGTTATTTCGTAAGTAAAGACAAAGTTCTTACTTGTAGGAGCGTGGAAATCAAATTTAAGTCCCTTAGATTTACGTAGGACCCTTTTAACCCCTTGGGGATTGAGTTTTCGGTAATACGGTTGGAATTATTTATGTCGTTAAGTATTCATGGTAAGTGAAAGATAAATGTAAGGAAAAGGTATGTCTTTCCTGAGGAACTGACATTAAACTAAGTACTATAAAAAATATTTTAATAATGTCTATATTATTTTAATATACATTATTTACCAAATATTACAAGAAAAGCAAAATATTTTTAAAAATTTTATCTCTATTTATGTGCTTATTTCCGAGATTACTAAATTCTTCAAATGACTTCTCTTCCTATAAAAATAAATTATCATTATCGTATAGTAGTAAAGTAAATTATCATATAGTAGTACAGCAGGAGAGGAGAGAGAGGAGAGGTTTGATTACCTTCGTGGCGCAGCGGTATGCGTAGTCAATATAAAAGACGGAGGGTTTGATTCCCGGCTAGGTGGATTGAGGTTTTCTTAATTGGTTCAGGTCTAGCTGGTGGCTTTGGCCGCGGTTAGTTATCACCCTGCCCACAAAACATACCGCCAAACGATTTACCATTTCGGACAATGTTGTGTAGAAACCGAGAGGGGGAAGAATTTCATCCTATTCCTAACAAGTATGTTCGCTTCCATTTTTGATTTTACCGTCAGAGCTAACTTGTGGGGACATAGAACTAGATTATGTCGGACTCATAAATTAAAATCCCATCGATCTCTAAAAGTTACACAGTCTAGGCAACGGATACGTTTGAAATACTCTTACCCTGTGAGCGATGTCCAGATTTCCAAAATACAGACTACAGATACTCCTGAGCTATAAAGAATACAGATAACCTAACTCAAGTTTCTTGTAACTAGTCAATAAAGACAAGAAGTAGTTTCCTTACCGACTAAGGTACTTTGTTGCCTCCGTAATTATGTTTTTAATGTAAACAGCGCTCGAGGCGGAGGCGCCTCGCGATGATAAATCAGACAATAAAATTATCAATATCTTCCCACGCCCGCAGACTATAATCGCAATAATGATGGATCTAGCGCAGTGTTTTGTTATCACAAACGTGAGCGGGAATAATAAATAACTAATTATTTTCACTTTATTCGTTATAAAATGTTTGGTGATTATGTCTATTGCAAATTTAGAGTAAAAGTACCTATATTGAGATAGAAGGGTAGTGTAAATAGGTAATTATTGTAACATTATTTCTAAAGAAATGTGTGGTGATATTTATTTTAATTTTTTTGAACTGAGATATTTGGAGAGTAGAGTATAGCAAAATTTTATACAATAAACAGAAATATAAAAAATAAAATAATAAAATTCATTTATTTCAGGCCATAGCGTTAGTAAAATTAAAAAATAAAATCTGCCTGTACCAAGATGTGGCACCGGATACACTCATATGTGTGATTACCGAGAGCCTCAGTATGAGGAAGTCAGGCACAAATGACATAGCATAATTTTCAAAATCAATAATATTTCATTAATAAGCTACATTTTTATGTTCGTCAATTTTTGATGCAGTTCTGTATAATATTTTTGTTTCCTCTTGAAGATGATAAGTAATAAATGGTCCAAACTTCAATTCATTCTCCAACTATATCCTTCTAACACATAATTTTCTCTTTGGCGAATAGGAAATGTCTTTATTCACAATTTATTTACATTGCTGCTGTTCTTAAAAAAAGATCAGTAATTTTCTCGTTTTCAAAGCAAAGCTTTCATCAACCCTTCTACTACACCTACAGATCTACACCTACTCGTACGTATATTTTTAAATACATTGAGGTTTAACATAATTGATAGTTTAAAGCGAAAGTTTGTTTTTGTGGGTATCTGTTGCTTTTTTACGCTGCAAGTATTGGCCCGAAATGATCCTAATTTTGAATAGAAAAATATATATTCTGTCTGGATTAAAATAAGCTACTTTTTGTCTTAAATTCCCACAGAACTGCGAGCACAACTTGTTTAATATGAATATTGCATATAAACGATACATAAAGTGAATGATTCTAAAATATTATTATGCATATCAAGATAAGTACCAATTCCATTAACATTTAATGATACACACGGCTCCATTCGTTTGCGGTTAAACTTGTCTATATAGAGTAACTTGTCCCAATTAGTTAAACTATTACGAACGTTCGTAATAACAAAATCATACGACCGGCCGTGTAGTACACAAAATGTTTTGTGGCATATCGATTGACATATACGCACGCGCTCCATTCATTATCTTAATTGCTTGTTATGTTCAATACTGTGGCACTCAATATTACCCCGTGAATACCGTGCCACTCGATACCCTCGATGGCGTTAGACCCTACAAAACCAGGTATTTCCACCTTTCTCTTGTGGTCTAGTGGTCTGAGAATCGAATTTACGTGCAACCCAAGCTTTTTGTATTAATTATTAATATGGGTACTACTGTCAAGCGTCTTCTTAACTCAAGACAGGATAACATGACTTGTCGACTATAAATTATCAATATGTAGTAACAAATCTGCCTTTCGAGTGGTAGAGTCACTACCCACTGACAGACTTAACTGTTCATGTTTGTATAATAAGCTACATAAAATAATTTCATTTGATTTTAAATTTGAAGCAGCGTTGATGTAAAGTATAAAAGATTTGGTGGTTGGTGCAAAATTGTTATGCTCATGAAATATAGTTGTTGGGCTAGGCGATGCACAGTTTCGTTCCCGTAGTTCAGTTTATCAGGCGCCGTGTAGGAACACCGTGGGTTTTCAGATGCACAGTAGTATCTGTATTTTCTATTTCAAGTAATGATATCTGCTTCTTCTCTTGACTATCTGAATATTATCTCCTAATTAATGCAGCGGATCATAATAAATGGATAACATCATCTACACAATGATGAATGCTTTACACAACACTTCGTGGACCTTACTTATTTCTTACATTCCACATTTTTTCTCTAAATATTGCCAGTCTTTTTTTCCCCGCTCTACGCGTTGGCCAATATTGTGGCAAATCGTTTTGTCCAATACCTATTGTTATTATATAGTGCGGGTCTTTATGCTTCTCTTGGTAGGTATGTATTAGAATGATGGCTCACAAATTTGCACAAGATCAGTTTTCTGACTGTTTTAACATTATTCCACTCTTACTCCTATTTTATAGACTCTGCTATCACTTGCGACATGTAATAACAATAACGATTTTATAATCATATCAAGCTAATCATGTATCGGTCTAATTGGCTTTTGAACGCATTTATTTAATTAACATTTATTATCAATCTAGAACGTAACTAATAAAAGTAGTAAAAAAAATTAGTTGTAATAAGATAGGTTATAATTCTACACACAGCCTTTAAAGTTAGTTCAAAATAAAAAATTGAATTGTAGATTTATAGTTACAAAGTCGAAATAAAAAATCAGTACGGGTACGGGTACGGGCATGAAAGTTCGTTATTATTCATTTATTTTGAATGATGTTCATTATGATTGGAATTTGATGTGTAAACTAAGGAAGTTTGATTAGTAATTAATCGCTTATTATAATTAATAATTAAATGTTAAAAATATACAAAACTATCAATTGTAATATTTCTTGTAACATATAATTCTACCTATCCACACTTCGGTATATATCTATATTCTATTTACAAAGCTTTCAAGATGATTGCTATGTAACAAAAGTAGCCCCGCGATATTGATAAAACTAGGTACACACTAATTCATCAGCAAAAAATAGTTTTCCAAGATAAACAACTGTGATCCAATGAAAACGTCTTCGTTCACAGTTTATGACTAGCTGCAACATATCAAAACAAAATACGTATGTAAGCGGTTTTTAGAGTGATTAATTGTATGAACACCGCGTGTCTCTTTGAACTGGGTTAGTTCTGTGTTGGCCTTAAATGTGTTAGGCTGGTGTTGACAGTAACTCAGTTATATCTTGACCGTAGATAAATTAATGACAGGTGTCTTGTATATTATTGAACGTATTGGACGTAACGTTAATTTTATGTTATTGACAACTTTGACAATTTAGCATAATAAAATAATGTTGACAAAAACGTGAGTTAGAATCATGAGGCAAATAATGTGTGCAGTATTTGTTTACTAACATAGTAAAATTGATGTATTGTGGATTTGAATAAATTGAGAGTGTTAACTTTCACGTGAGTTATATCAGTGTTTACGAAAACGTGAGTTTATAACGATACACGAGTTCGTCTATTGATGATTGTAATGTGAGTGGTGTGTTGTTGACAGTTACGTGAGTGTTTGGTGTTGACAGTAACGTGAGTTTTCAAACTTTTACTGAAAAGGAACTGTTCTTAAAAACTGGAGATAGCGTATAATGTGATGATGCGGCGGGGCAAAGCGTTGCTTGAGGGCAGTAGGCAGGGGTCGGTCGACGGGAACAGCAATTTGGCAGGTGATAAAGAGCTAGTGCACAAGTGTAATAGTGATCCTGGCGGAGGGAGAGCCCTAGGCGCAGATGTAAGGACACAGAGACACCGATCTGTGTCCGGCGCGTTGAGGAAATGCGTCCTAACTTTGGACGGCTACTCGTACGTTATAGGTATGTGTATTTGAAATTATAAAAACTTGGTTTATTTTTGTATGAGCTATTTTATGTTAAAGAAAGGTTTTAATAATTATGAAAGTTCGAGCTCCAAAATATAGAGATTTTAAATTTATGTAGAGTATATATTTTTTTATTTTAGTCCACAACTTAAATGATATTTAATTTGCAAAATTTTCAAATTTGGTCTTATTTTGAAATCAGATTGCCACAGTGCGAAGTTCATAACGTCTTGCTAAAAAGCACATCACAAAGAAGTAGTCGTTACACTATTAAAAGTAAAAATATAAAACTTATTTCTAACAACTAAAGCGAGAAAAAATTAAAAGAATAGTTGAAAGTGTCGCCTTTTCATTGTGTCCATTTAAGTACCGTTTAACCTGAACGTGAGCTCATTTAATATAACGTGAGGGGCTCTTTTGAATGATACTCAGTACGCTATATAAAATAAACAGTTCGGGCCACTAAAGTGCTGTCGCTTTTAGCGGTGTTTATTTATAGATACTATTTTAACCTGCAATTACGCTTAAATGGTCTTTTTCATGATACTCTTGAATACTAAATATTATTTTGAATACCAATTTCATTATTTATCACATACGTGAAAATATAGTATTAATAAAGTGCTTTATCAATTAAGGCATATCCTTATGTAGAACATGTTATTAAATTGTTTTTTAACTTTCTAGTTTCCTTAGATATTTATTATACATTCGTTATAAACAATCTGTTTATTAATTTTAAGAAGAAGAAGAAGAAACACTTTATTGCACATAAAAATAGATATAACAGATACATGAAAAAAAAGGATTAAAATAAACATGCAAGGGCGGCCTTATTGCTAGAAGCAATCTCTTACAGTCTATATTTAAGACTCGAAACGATTTAACTTTGAATAATATTTTTCGATATTACTACATAAGCCGCTGAAATAAAGCCAATGATAGAGCCTTAATCATTATTAAGACGCCGGTTTGAACTTTTATAATAGGGCGCTTTAGAATTATATAGAAAAAAGTCACAATAAAAACTCCAAATCGAAAAAAAATTAATTGGAATAGTAATAAGACAACTTGAAATAATAATCGATATTTCAAATTACAATGAAAGTTACTACCAATTCATTTTTATACAAAGATCACCAGGATAAACTACTAAATTATAATTTTTTTCGGTTGACAAAAACATTGAAGAAATTTAACAATATTGAGAATAAAGCATAAAGCTCAAAAAGCGTTCCTCTAAAGTACGAAACAATTGCTTTTATGCTTCAAGAGAAATAGCTTTCCAATTTTTATTTCCTGCAAAACAGGAGAAATAACATTCCAGACTTAACTGTCTCTGTAGAATAAAATGCTTTATACATTTTTCCCTTTCGACGGTATGATACCTAACATTTTATATCGTGTTTGTCATTTTTCATCTGTACAGAACTGAAAAATTATGTTAGGTAATAATTTAAACAGAATAGTAAAAACAAATATGTTTATTGCAACCATCCAATATAAAAAAGATATAGTAAGTAATCATCTCTTCTTTATACAGAAATGTTATAGAAAACTATCCTTAAAGATGCCTTTACGTACTTTTTGTAGACTTCATAAAAAAGAACAATCCTATGGTTGATTTTTCTGTCAACACAACTATCAACTACTATCGTGATCATAGATTAAAGACAACTAGATGGAGCCCATAGCGTGTCCACTCGTGAGACAGCAAGACAGCCTTATTGACATGGCATGTCAACATTTAAAGTACATCATGAAACGTTACGTTTTAAAATATCGTAAAATACGAAATATCACTCTATATAAGATAGTTTAGTAAATGCATAATATATGAAATTTGCTAAAAAAATAACATATCTAAGCTTTAAATCATCAATCAATGAAGTTTATGCCTACTTACGTATGAAACGTAATTCCTTCGATTTTCCGTTCACTGAGACTTATGCAGCCGAAAATACTACAATCCACCATAGCACGATAACGTTTAAATTAATATCGTAACTGCAAAGTTATATTATTTATCAGCAAATTTAATAAAAAGCTAATAATTGCTCAGATTTGTCCTTTGATTGTCACAAACTCCACTCTTGACAAACAATAAAAACGAACACGCTGAAGGGACAAAAAATAATCTTGTGTCACTTTCTAATAAAAGGCCGAATGAAATAAGTCTGTCACACTCGTGAACCTACAGCCGCGTTATGACTCCATCTAGTTGTCTTTAATCTATGATCGTGATAGTTTAGCCAATTCAGACAAAACAACGCGTATATGCTTACTGAATTTGTATTTTTCGCAAACAGACATACGGGGCGGAGAACTTTACAATATTATGCAGTGATAGTAGTTGATATTCCCACGGGAATTATATCAAACCATTGGATGGTTTCACCCACGTTGATAGCTTGAATTTTAGAAAACTTAAAAATGCACTTGCAGTTTAAATAAATTATATTTGGTCCGATAAAGTGCTTAAACATACAAAATATAGATATGTTAAACAATGAAGCATAAATTGTTTGTTTGAAATGTGGCTTTGTGTGTGTGGGTTGAGTGAAATGGATCAATTTCATTTATTGCTCCATATGGAGTTATGAGTGAAATTGGTAAATTTCACTTATTGCTACATAATATTATGAAGTAATAATGAATTCGTGGTTATATATAATACAAAGCGTCCTGACACAAACAAAAATAAAATTGGTGTAAATTGAGAGATCACGGATTTAAAAGTATTTGCGGAAGTGATGTAGAATATTTATTATAACAAACATTACTATTTTCTGATAAAAGCTAACAAATTTGTGTTCAAAATTTTTCCTATCTGCATGAAAACACAAAGGTTTTAATTATTTAACAGATTAAGAAACGCCCAATATTTAATTGGATTTGATTTATTATAATCATAACCAATGTTATTATAGCACCATTATCTTGAATTATTTACGTTTTCACGCCGTAATTATTAGGACATTTTGCATCCACATTGTCAGAAACAAAACGAGTACTTTTCATTTAGAAAAACAAGGAAAATTCCCGAGGAATGGAAAAATTGCTTAGGGGATAATCCGGCTTAAAACTAATTAACAAAAAAATTATGTAGAGGGTTAACTAGAGGAAACTAGTTATTAAACACTTTTCCTTCAGATGGAATGTACCTATTAATTATGCTTGTCAAACTGCATTGGACCAGCGTGGTGGGCTTAAGCTCTATATCGTCACTTCTATAAAGAAGTAGTTCTGGATCCGTAATGGGTCGTTAAAATAGGCGGATAATGATGACGATTAATTGTATGAATTACTTAAGTAAACAGCTAGATTATTCATTTATTAATTTTTGAATTTAAAATTGGGATTGAAATAAAGACTAAAGAAGCCTTTATTTGTGAATGTCTATTATTCTATTTGAAATTTAGGAATGCGCTTCTGAAGCTTTTGATTTTATCAATTTCGCAAAATTTAATACTGCTTTGGTCTTAGAGCTTAATGATAGAGCGAAAAGGTTATCGCATAAAAGCTTTCAAAAAGATTTTTAAATAAGATTATTAAAGGTCTTTCATCTCGAGGCGTATCGAAGAAAAGCTTAACTTATATTGTGTTTTCATTTATACGTATTAATCTATTAGTGACTCCTTAAAGTACAAGTAGGTTTTCTATTTAATTAACGTGTAGTGGAATTTTAAAGTTTATACTATATTTAAACCTCTGGGTTATGCTGCTGTTCTTCTGCTATATATAGCTGTGTTATATAGAATTTTCACGATTTTACAATCACCCCCCAAATATTAGTGAATAATAAATACAAGGGAATAATAATATTGCTTCACTTGTTTCCTCCTTGAGGAAAACGAGCTCAGGTGTTACTATTAAAAAACTCTATTGTTTCCGTATTCATACCATCCCATATAGTCTGCGAATTTATAAAATACAATGTTGATTATGGTAAATGTTCAGTAGTTTTTGATTTTAGCGTTCGGGACAGACCCCACTATCCCTTGATAACCTCCGTGGCACAACGGTATGCGCGGTGGATTTTAAGATGGAGGTCCTGGGTTCGATTCCTAGCGGGGCAGATTGAGATTATTCTTAATTTGTCTTGGTCTGGCTGGTGGGAGGCTTTCGCCGTGGCCGGTGACCTCTTTGGGGAAATAACGTTTTGCGATTATTAAAAATATATACGGTCGAATTGAGAAACTCCTTTTTTTTGAAGTCGTTTAAAAAGTAAGCCCGACGAAAATGACCTCGTTTGAAACAAAGTATAGGATTTATTTGAATACGCGCATATATTTAACTTTGCCTAAGTACGTGGCAAATAGCTTTTGCAAGAGTTTTGTGGTTGCGAAGAATAAGTCAATTTGAATTTGAATTTTTGAATAATACGTGCTATAAATATGAAGACTTTTCTATTAACCCCATTTTATTTCAACCTAAAGTCTGTTTTAACACGTTCACTGCGAAGCGAGGCCTAAATCACCCCTGATGCAACTTCCCTGTGGTGCGGCAAGGAAAAACGTGAGTTTCTCTGTCGTGCGAATGGCATAGCTTTGGTTTGGTCCAGTGTAGGAAAGAGATAAATATATATTTGAGATGCTCTAATGGTTCCGTACTCGGTGGTGTACCTACCTTGGTACCGGATGTCTTAGGCCTCGTGCCGCACTGAATTAACATAATTTTAATGCAGTGCGGAACGAGGCTAAAACATCCATTCCCTCTCCCCTCGTACCGCACCCAACGCGAGCTTTCCGCGACCAGTGTTGTGCATCACGTCGATTGGAGAGCACGGCCTTTTACAGCGCCGAACATGTCTAAACGATGTCGGAAGAAGTTAATTTTAAAAAACTCAGAAACAGAGCCCGAGACAGAATAAATAGGACAGTTTCTTTTCTACTTCTGGTTGCCTTTTTTTTCTATTCTGTGAACCGCATTAAGATTTTCATATACAAATAGATAGAAAGAAATAGACCTTATGCATAAACCGTGATCCATTATTTTCCAATAATAAGTCTGTAATAGGTGCCTCTTAATGGTATAGAATGGAATGCTTCGTGCGCGAGTCCGACTCGCACTTGGCCGGTTTTTTTTTCTGTATGGCGCCTTCAAGCACAATTTAGATTATTAAAAAAAATGTATCCTTTGATAGCTTTGTGTTGTTTTGCCAGGTTTTGCCCTTGAAACGATCTAATGAGATATAATTGATCAAAATCGGTCAAGTCGTTGCGTAGTTAAGACAGTTTAAAAACGTCGATATTATTTTTCCCATCACTAATCTCAGCGAAAATTTGCCCTATTTCAGTGCGCTACGAGGTGTATAAGATCCCATATTTTGTTTTGCTAATAATTCCTAAACTAGCCATCAGATCCCGGGGCGACGGTGGATTAGGGTTCATCAATTCACTGTCTATATCAATAAGGACCAAAATTCTCATTTATCTTTGATTTCGCGCCAGAAAATGGATTTTAGTCTGTAAAAGGAGGTGGGGTCTAATAGACCGCGTGTCGCCCTAACGTCTGGTCACGGTACGGGCCGATTATACCTCGTGCCGCAGGAACGGAAAGTATGCAAAAATTGGTGCCGCAGCGAACGTGTTAACCACCAACTTCCTTCCTTCCAGGATTCAAATTTTACTGATAACACAAAGTTTTCTAGCCCGCGTAATCTTAGCGTATTGCTTTTCTGAGTTCTGTGTTACACTTCTCTGTATTATATATAACTGTATGGTCTCGCGCAGATATTAGGCAGCGCGTTCTGATTGCTCACAACGATATAAAGCTATATTTAGCGGCACAGAAGACAGAACTCAGAACGCTTAAACTCTATTTCTACGGTGAAAGCTTGTATATACAATATATGACGGCCGAGTGGCGCAGTGGGTAGTAACCCTGCTTCTGCGTCCTAGGCTGTGGGTTCAATTCCCACATCTAGAAAATGTTCGTGTGATGAGCATGGATGTTTTCCAGTGTCTGGGTGTTTATCTATATATTATAAGTATTTATGTATAATATATATATAAATATTCATCAGTTATCATAGCACCCATAACACAAGCTACTTACGAGTACGCTTACTTTGGGGCTATATAGCGATGTGTGTAATTGTCCTATAATAATTTATAATAATAATTTATAAAAATATAAAATGTAATATAACTTAGATGTATATTTAAAACTGTTACCCGGAAAGGAAACAGTCATGAAAATCTGTTCCTAGCTCACGGCTCTTCGTACATAAGTGACAATGACATTGACATTTGTATTGCCATAGATTAAGTGTCTCTACATTGTTTGCTGTTGAGCACATGTATAACCAACGAAACTATTTGCGGCGGCACGCTATACTGAAATAAAGCAATTTCATTTATTAGTTGGCAACGGGGTTTGTTGAAACTCAATACAAGCCCGTTGTTTACAGTCCCTTGATATTAAATTTTGCTGTCGGATACATCAAACGATTTCAAAGATTTTATATTGATATGTATATCGTATATGTGTTGGACAATTTTGGTGACATTTTGAGTACGTTTAATTTCTAAATTGGCTCTAATCTGATAAAATAATAATCCTAATAATAAGGAATAATCTTTCCATACATTGCTTTTTATATTTCAAAAGGTTAAGGCTGCGTTTTCAATTAAAGATCCCAGGCTGTGTGAATATTTTAACAATTATTGTATTAATTATTAAATAAATATATATTTTTTTCCTTTCTTAGGAATCACTCTATCTATTATTGAAAATCGCATGAAAATCTGTTCGAAGTAGTCTTCGAATTTATCACGAACAGACACACATAAAGACGGTGGTTGAGGTCTCTGTTTTATAGTATTTAGCGAAATAAAACTGATATAAACGATTTTTATTAAAACACCACCAACTTCCTGACTCCGGGCACTTACTGAAAACTTCTTACAAGAAAGAAGAACTCCGAATTATTCAACGCCACATAGATTAACCACAAGACCAACGAGGTGCCAGTCAATATTATTTTAGAATAGAAAATTTTTGCGCTTAGTTGTGTATCGTGCTGCTGTGTTATGCAAATCAATGAGCTCTTTGTGCCACGTGTTTGCGTTAAAGTTTAGTGGACCGACGCAAAATACGGAAATATCCCAAAACAAACTGAAAATATACGAGTGTGTTACAAACTACTCATTTTAAAACTGTTTTGAACGTATTCGCCCGTCAATGTACAAGAATTTTGCTCTACGTTAAAATTGCAGGATTTGTTTGTTTGTTCCAAATCTTCATTGCACAAAAATGTATGAAGGCAAATCTTAATACCTTAAAGGTTTTCTGCATATTTTGACTTTTGCCATGTAAACAGAATGTAGTGACATACTAGTTTAATTTTTATAGATTTTTTTTTTTATTGAGAAAGAATACAATAAGGAACTTAAGCTAACTTATCCTAATAACTATACAAATCATGCCCACGTGGAATGGTGGCAAGAATACTGGCTGCGTTTCCGCGTTGGATAGCCAGGCTAATCCTTTGCGCAAAAAATGAGCCAGCCCTTCGGTCACCAGTTGAGGCAATTAGGCACGGTGAAATGTTATAGATTTGCAAATTAAAGATAGAATAGCTAAATTATTAAAAAATCATTAAGAAAATAAAATTTAAGGCCTACAGTTACAAAGTTGGTGGTATTACACCTTCAGTGCCTCAGAGAGCACGGTAAGCTGTTTGTCTCTGTCATTAACACTAACATCTCATTACAGATTAAACATGGACTCCGGATTTTTTTTTTAATCGAAGCATTTTTGAGCTTATAGAGTCGAGAATCATTACCAACATATATTCCGCATTGAAGCAGCGTGCTGAATTTAATCTCCACGTCCCTTCTTCTAGGAAAGTCTTGGCCCTGTGAGACCTACCGATAATGATGAAAAATAACTTGGCAGGCGGATTTAATAAAAAAAGACAGTTTCATTTCTTAAATGCGTGTAGCTTTCCCTATAATAATAACACAATTTCTAAGCAAATGTAACCGCGTGTAACATCAAGGGTAATACAATACCTACACAGCGCGATAAATGTAAATGTAAACAGGTATTCAAACAGGTATACCGAGACGTGTTGCGAATACAATTCCCCTTAATGCCTTTAAGAAGATCAATGTATTTATACTTCCTCCCAGCGTTCAACGCTACCGTATTCCAGGCTTGATAATCTAACTCGCATATTCGCCTTTTGTTACGTAGCGAAATAAATCGCGAAACCCCATATAACCCTAGTTTTCAATATGATTTAGTCCAGGATCGATCATAACCATGTCACCGGTTAGAACATAGCTGAGCATCGTAAATAAGCCTTTTGTAAGATCTTTTAAACATCGCACATCCGTATTTGCCTACAATCTACATCCAGCCGCTTATTGTCATTTATTTGATTGCTATAAGTAAGTAGGAATAATCCAACATTACAATTTTCGTTTTTAGTGTAGTACTTGCGATCTGGCTTAACATTATTTTGGTTCTGTGGATCTCCTTGCTTCTGACACGCAGAGATACATCGAACATCACTCGCTTCATTGCCTGCTGAGCGACTTATAAGCTTACTTAAATAAACCAATAGTTAAATACCATGTCTTGGATACATAGATCATCATCATATTTATAATTATAGCCTTGTATATAGAGTTATAATTGTAACACAAAAAGTAGTGAAACTATTACGTAGCTATGAACCGCTAAAGCCCATATAACTAGCGATGTTTACTAACACACGTGAATGATAACAAATTGATGTCCTCAGGCTGGCTATCTTTGTCGTCATAGTTTTATCGCGACTCGATTACGATATCAGATAGCGTGATGTTAATCGAACGTGTTTGTAGTTTGTACGCATGATTCGCTACGTCTGATGCGGACCGGCTGGTGAGACAACTCTCTAAGCGATTAGTTTATGCATTTAATCGAATATGTTTCTTTTGCTGCTCATTGGCGCTCGCGCTGCTGCGATGTTATATTATCTGGCTGCACACTGCTCTACTAGTGACGCTCCCTAATTCTTACATGTCGGTCCTTTTGTGCCTGCTACACATTACATTGTGCTGCACATTTTCTAGCGCTGCGATGTTGCCCTCTCTGGCCACACACTAAGTACTCTACTGCTGACCGCATTACGTCGACGAGTTACATTTCGTTACTACGTCTAGCTCTATTCTTTTTTTCTACTTCCCTTGCTTCTCGTCGAGCGTGTTATGGGCCCATAGGCTCAATTGCACTCACAATAATTATTCTCTACATCAAGGCCGTAGGAATGATGCCATGTCAGTTTTAGTCCAAACCAGCTGTTAACGTCTCCCTTTGCCATTAGTTTATGTTTTTAATCGAATACTTTTGAAATCTTCTAAATGTATTGACGACCAAATGACGCAGTGGATAGTAACCCTTCATTCTCAATGCTGTGGATTTATTTCTTACAATTGAAAATATATCATATCAATATATGATTAATATCAATATTTTCTTAGAGGGTTTCCAAAATACGCTTACGCTAGATAGAGATATGTATATTGTAATAATAATTATATTTCTTTATTTATTTTATGTTTAAAGGCTTCTAGGCTTCATTTACAAGTTAAAAGACCTTTGAACATTTATACAAATATAGAAGCTATAGCGCATGATTGTGTCCGCGTAGAATTTAGGTAACTAAAGCGCTAAAACAAACGCTTTCATATTCAAAACGTGTATTTAGGCTTTGTCATGTAAAACATTCAATTGCTTTTTTTAATTTGGTTATAAATATAAAAATACCGAATGAATATATTTTGCATACATTGACAAAATTTTATTTGAGCGAGTATAAATTGACCTTTTTGAGTTTTAGCCTATAAAAACTTTTTGTAATGAGTTACCTACAGAGACAAATAACCATTGCTGTCATTTCAACTAATAGATGTCCATAGCTCAGTCTCAGTCTCTAAGTCAGTAGAGATTGTTAAATACGGTCCTTATCTGGCTGGTCTGGGTATTCAGCGGTTTTGTACTATCCGTTACCTCCACAAGTTTTAAGTGAGCTTGACCACTACACGTTCCGTTGCGGAATTGCCATTATTTATATATTTAGCTAGAACCAGTTCTCCGAACTATATCATCCATTTATTGGGACTATTTGAACTTAAGCAGATATTTTGGCTTACATTACTTAGTGTTTACATTACAGAACCACGATATTCGTTATTAACTTGTACCCATAAACTTTCCTCTTGAATCAGTCGATCCTTTGCTGAAAACTATACTAAAATCTGTTGAGTAGTTCAGAATACATAGATATTCTATGAATAGCGAAATCTAGAGCTGATTCGACTTCATTTCTTGTAAAAGTTGAATTGATATTATGTAAAAATTATATTAAAGTAGCAAAAGTATCCGCACGCATACCTTTTTTTTTTATTTATTGTAGGAGGAAATCCTCATGGATGATATCCAGTTACCCGAATGACTATGACCGACTTCATCGATGATGTACTCTAGAACACACCGGCCGCCCTTCCCGGTACCGTTGATTCATTACTTCGGGAATATGGAATATCCGCACGCATACCTAGTTCATTCTTAGTGACCGTATACATTAATAAGTAAGTAACTGTGATAAATTTTGAGCGAGTGTATAGTTTTAGAGATGTCGTGACGAGTCAATAAGCCAGCAATCGATATTTCGCTTAGATATCGATATGTAGACCTTAGGTAGCTAATTATTATAAAAAAAAAGTACATCCATTGACGAAAGCAATTGCTTGGATATTTACCCCTTACTTTTTACTGCCTCCAAAACAGCATTAAATTATAAATGTATTTTTTTAAAATTGATAGGTATTATCATTTTGGTTAACTGATAAATATCACTCAAGATTAGAACGAAGAATTACGTTAACAATATTAAATTATCTTAATAACATCAACGTGTATTAAGAAGACAAGACAAACTCATGGAGAATTGCGTCGTGAGTAATTAATTATTATAAAATAAACACACGCGCCAAACGTTATAAAATTTACCTAGCTCACTTAATTTTCTCGAAATATTCGTACGAGACAATTTTGTAAAATCTTTTAAGCATATTTCATCATGTAAGCTGTGTGAAATTTAACACAAAACAGAATATTCAAAATATGTGTTATTTCGAATATTGCTTTGTAAATACTTTGTTAAATTTAAACAATTATTATTTTGTTATCCTCCGGTAAACGTGACGAAAGGCATTCACCGTGTATGCTCTAACATTTTCGGGTCAACGTCTTTAGGGATAGTTCGATTTAGGAATAAACTGAATGGCAGAGATTAAACTCACCACGCTATATATTTACAGGTTAGCGGCTTGGAAATCATTATATCTGTAACGATTAATTAACATGTTCTCCGAGACGTATGAGTGTGCTTTTCAACTCCATGTTGCTGCTGAAAATATTTTTTTTACTGCAGGGTCAGCACGAAACCGATTGATTCATAATGGGTTGTCCTCTGATCCCTGATCCGTTATTCTTGGGTCGGCGACGCCCGGACTCTCATAAATGACGTGCCTCGGATTGTCTTCCTCGACGCCTTTCTATATATAATTTGACGACCTCCGTGGCGTTTGACGACCTCCGTGGTGCAGTGGTATGACAAAGACGTATCACCAAGAGATTTAGGTCGTGTAGAAACTGAAAGGGGCGTGGATTTTCGTCCCACTCCAAACAAGTTAGCTTGCTTCCATCTTAGACTGCATCATCACTTAACATCAGGTGTGATAGCAGTCAAGGGCCAACTTGTAGTCGATAAAAAAAAATAAGCGCTTTTTATGTAGAAGTAAATATTGAAAATAAAAAATACGTGAATCTTTTTTCTTGCAAAGTCCAGCATAGGAGTTGAATCTAGAATCTCAAGATCCGCATCTGATAGCAAACTGAACCACGAGAATGTTTAATTTGCGTAGCTTATACATAAATGAAGTAATTGTAGTCTAAGAGAGATTACTTACCAAATAGTGCTGTGAATAATTAAAGGGAAACTTAATACTCTTTCCCATTGAACAGCCTACCTCATTATTTATTTAGAACAAGTAAGAAGGTATATCACTCTTGATTTAGTCCCCTACCACGGTACTTAATTACAAGATAGCGTTTGCGTGCAGTTAAGGAAATGAATTGGATAGTGCGGCCTTTGTAATGTAAGTTGGATTTATTAACTTACTTCTACTTTTACGTAAGAAATCTACCTAGTAGTTTGGTCTACATGAAAAAGGTTGGATATTTAATTGAAATAATTAAGGGATAGACGAGCACGTTAACACTGAATTACTGAACCAACTGACTCGAAGGTGTAGTGGGTAACCTATGTAGTTTCCTGGATAAGTGCCCTGGGTCGGACTATGGAAAAATACTGAGATTTTCTTAAAATAAATAAATTTTCGGTAAAATATCTAAAGCTCTAAGTTGGAAATAAGTGTTGTAACATCCCCTCCGTTCCTCGAAAAAGGTAAACTTAATATGATAACTTTCTAGGGTTAAATATTATGCCTCGGAGCGGCATAGAGAGCAGGCGGCTGATGCTCATCCGCTCCGAAGTTAAGAGATGATGGAATCCGATATGCGCATCTCCTGCCACCCCTGTAGTCACCACTGAGTGCACCGACGAGCACGTCGGGACGTCAAAGTGTCGAATTCCGCGATCCTTTGACGTCCCAAAAAGGACGCAGATGGCTCCGCTGGGTTTTAGTGGGTATTATGGCTGCTCAGCGAGCGAGTCCCACATAAGTACCCGAGCGCAGATTGAATAGTTCTTCCTGCGCAGTCTGCGCCCGAGATGCGTGAATGCATATCCCAGCGAAAAAAAAAGGGTTAAATATTATAACACTGAGCTTGCCAACCTGCATTACAATTGTACATTCAAAAAATGTATAATGAAATTCTTTTCATATTTAAAAAAAGTGCGAACAATGAACAAACATTCCATCTGCTCCTAAGTGATTACCGCCGCACTTAAACACCTGCGCCTGCAGAATACTCAACAATACCTCTTCAAGAAATCTATTATGTGCATGAAAATCACTTTTATGTGAATATAATAAAGTGCGTAAGGGTAAATGTATCACAAGAATAATGTTTTACACGTGATTTAACTTCAATGCTTTCGGGTTCTAAAAATTTCAAAACATTTTCCTGAAAATTATAAATGAACAAAATAAAACCCATTCAAAATTATAGTAGCGTTTGAGAAAGTCGTAAACACACAAATAGATAGACAATTACCTAGATTTGAAAGGAAACTTTTTAATACGTCTAGAAATTTGATTAATATTTTTCAAAATAAAAAGAAGCGTTAATATTAATCCAGGATTAAACCAAGCTATCACAATTTTCAATTTCACAGAAATCGAAGTTTGACATTCAATCTATCAGTAAGATGTCCTTAAATGAAAGTTTGAAATTGGAGATATCCAAATCTCACAGTTAAATTCTTTTAATTATAATCTGTCGCCTGTCGGAGTTAAAATTGATGGTGTCACCGGAAGTTATGAATACGGACTTAGAGATTAGTAGCCAGCCAACGCATAATTAATTACAAACAAAAGCAGGATGGCTTAGCTCTATGGTAGGGCGATAGAACAAACTGATAATGAACATGAGGTCCAATAGGGGTGAATTTGTGATTGCTGCAACGACGCCGTTGGTTAGGTCATGGCTGTGTGAGTAAGAATATATTTTTTATTACAACAATAATTGTCGGATCAAACACGTTACTTCAAAGAACTGCCATTGAATGTGCCCATCAAAGTCAGGTATAGGTGTATTCTTTCAACCAGGAGATGTGACACATTAATTAATTGTTTCTCCAATTGATCGTAATGACTGTCAGAAGTAGTTACGACAATAGTCTAACTAGTGGGGAACCTATGATCCCTATAGGCCGGTCCTTTAACTGTGAAGACGTTGCAATTTATTGTAATGAAAAGGTATATTCGCTTATAAGAAGAACTTTGCGTAGTTATTATAACAAATTAAGCTCCTATTATTTTGTAAATTATAAGAACAAGCCTTAACTGGGCTCTATTCATAGAACGGCACGCTAAAAACGGCGCGCTTGCCTTGTATGGGAGTGGCTGGTTCATACAAACAATGAATGTTTATTATTGCTGTACGTAATATAAATTTATACTGTACGACGATGCAATTTATCCGCGCATTTATTATTGGCTGGGTGCGGTTATACAAATTTATTTGTACGTGAAATTGTCGGTATAAGTTTTAAACGAAATATTTTTTATTATTAACTCGTCAAGGCGTGAAGCGCTTTCACGTGCATTTAGGTATATGAGTGATAAAATACTTTTTATCATCATCATTGAGATAGAGATCCGAATCAATAATGCAGTCGTTTTGTTTCAAGCAAGCCTTGACAAAATTATTTTGTTAAAGGGTGTGGATTTCATATAAATAAATAAGGTAGGCCATCTACTTGTTCCTTCAAAGATAACTACCTATACTAAAGTCAAACTCGATTGAGAATGCTTGTCAACAAACAAATTTAAAATGAAGGTAGAAAATGCAACACATTTATGCCTGACAAATTTAAAATTTTGATTTGTTTATTTATAAAATCTTATTTAAAAGATATTGAATATATTAATTAGTTTTAAACTTACTTATCCAATTTATTTTCATGAATTCGTCACTAACTAGTTAGTAAAAAAAAATAGGTGTAAAATGACTAGTGATTTCTACCTTCATTTTTAATTTGTTTGTTGACAAGCATTCTCAATCGAGTTTGGTTTTAGTATAGAGTAAAATTTTTTTGTAGCAAAATAGAGGCTTACCTCTATTTCGTTCCTGGAAGAAACCTTCCTGTTCCTGTTGTTTATTTGCGGAATATCTACTTGTTTGCGGAATTTATTAGCAGCAAAACGTGCTTCCCACGGCACGTGGGTGTGAAATACTAATGTAAGGTACACAGCTCGAACAGGCAATCACCCATGATCCATATCCGCACTTTCTAACCGTAGCACTTACCAGGCATCTTTTAGATTAGAGACATAAAATGGTACAAGAGATAAACTTCTTAGCATTCCACGGATTTGTAAAAATAAGGATATATAGATAAAATAATAATATGATGTTTTTTTTGTCAGCAGGTAAGGGTCGTCGACTTCACAGCTTCAATTCCATCAATATTTAAAGGTAAAACAATTAATGTTTAGTAGTATTATAGTTAATTATGGAGGAACTAATAGTGCCTACAACTCTGTACTATACTACGTACTAGATAAGAACATATACGATAAAACTTGAAGCTGAACTGAAAGCTTGAACTTAAGTCATAATATGTATATGCCTACCTAAAATTTTACAGGCAGCCGTACGTTTCAAATCGGACGTTAATAATTATTCTTGGCGAGAAAAATATAATTACTTCTTTGGAAAAGTTATAAAGGTATTAGAAAAGGACCTATTTTTATAATATCATGAACAGTACCGCTATTTTGTTACTCGGATGTCTTCACTTTACAGTGTGAGGCTCAAATCCTCCTGCTCCTGAGCTTTTACCTCATTACTTACAGAGAGAGATAAAGATGAATTTCAAAATTAACACTGACGAGTAGACAACTAATTTTTAGCGAATTGTAACATTAATATACCGCAAGTACTACATAGACACATACAGGCAGTACAATATTGTATGTAAATTCTGTTTGATATCTTGATATGCTAACAAATCGCCCTTCCTTTGTATGTTAAAATTCTGTGCCGGTCAAGCGAATATAATACGCATGTATTTACAATAAATATATTAATTTCATTATAATTATTTTGTTTATTAAATAACGTTGACAACAAGCTTTTTTAGGCAAAAGTTTTAATTGTAATTTCGATGGAAAGTTCCTTATCAAACTATAATTTAAAAGATTGGACTAACTTACCTAGTGACATCCAATCACCAATTGTGTGAAGTGATCTCGTCCTCACTTTTGTACACTATGTAGTTTGTACTCTTGTACTACTGCGCTGTCACAATCTTCAAATATTAGAAAAATAAATTTTATTTTAACTCTATGTTTAGCTTCAGCAGAAAGTTTTTTGTGAGGAATTAATACGAAATGTGGGCTGCCAATTTACCTGTTTATAATATTTGTATTTATATTGAAATAAAATTTAGTATTAATACATTTAAGATTTATCTATAACCAGTTCTATCTATAGTTCGTTCTCGTGCAGAATGCAGTGAACGAACGAACTAAGTGGTTTTCTTTAAGCAATGCTACAAAAGAAACAGTTTGAAAAAATCAGTATTGTTGTAAAGCCATCGAGTAATCGATACTACTTTCTGAAATTGGTATAGAAAAATTGAAGATAAAAAATACTTATATTGAAAAGGATTACAACTTTGAGTTTATGAAATGAGAAATGTTTTTGCCGCTTTTATTAAAAATCGACATTAATTATGACAAAAACAAGTATATATATCACCTAGGTATATAAATAACTAGCAGTCGCCCGCGACTTCGTCTGCGTGAAAACCTCATAGGTACCCTTTTAATTTTAAAGATAGACTTTCATATAAAGTATGCTCATTCCTCTCAATTTAATTTTTTTATAGTTTCCCGTCAACCAATGAGAGATTTTTTAAAATCGGATCAGTAGTTCCGAAGATTAGCCCCGACAGAACTTTATTTACAAACTTACAAACATACAAACTTACAAACTTTACCTCTTTATAATATAAGTATAGATGACAAAAGCAAATAAATAAAGCACTTATCTAAAATGAACTTGGCTAGGCTACTACGAGTAAGTATGAAGGTGGCTTTTCCTCCGATAAGACCTTAACATGTAGTCGGGTTTTATTAATTTCCAAGCAGATAATTAACTGAAACCAAATATGTAACGCGCTCGATCTTCAATACGAACCGCGGCCTAATTAAATCTGACAAGTGTGATTAGTCCCTTGGCTGTTTGTTTATGTATTATTAAAGAATGTTGTAAATTATGTATGGAATACCGCATTGTAAAATCTAATCCATTTACATATTACGTATATTGTGACGTCAATAAGGTTACTGCTACACACTAACACTACTTACCAACGTATTATTAACGGAAAAATAAATTCTTTAAAAATACAACCGACGTCTGAATAGAAAGGTGTACTAGAAATAAATACATAGCAAAAAATAAGATAGTGTTAAAAGATGCCCTGTTCGAGCAACGGAACGTACCTACGTGGGCTTCGATTTGGCCACGTACCTACAGCGCCAATCAAAAATTAACATCTTATATCAAAATATCAATCATATTTATCAAAATATTATTCAAAAATCAAAATAACGTTACTTTCAAAATCATTATTTATTCGCATTGTACTCAAGCTACGAATTACAACGTCTAAGTTTAAACATACCACTGTATTTTATGTCATCACATTAAAGTCGCAAACCCTTACAAGTCATTCCAACGTGCTCTTTATAATTATATAAAATATTCTTAATATTTGAGTTAAGTTTCAGTATTTGGGCATTACTTAATCAGAAAAAATAAATTAGATTGTCTACGTGGATGTAGATAATGTAATTCAAAGTTTCATACCGTTTCACACTAAACAACAATAAACACCTACAGTTGTAACAATAGGTAAAAATACTCTAACAAAATTTTCCACTACTGTCGTAACAAACAGGGTTGGCACCTTCCGGAAAATGACATTCAATATAATTCGACATTCAAAATATTGAGCTTCATTTTAAATAACTTTATCTATCGTTCTTGGTAGAGGGCGCTGCGCCGAACAGTAAACATAGGCTGTGTGTAAAAAGTAATTTATAAATTCAAAATTGCTGAAAATCTGGCCGCTAGTGCGATCAAAACTTTAAGTGCTGTGTAATTCACGTGCGAAAACGTTTGCAAAGCTAATTCTTCAGAGAAACGTGAGAACTTACATGTTTAGAGTGACGCCAGTTAAGAGTGAAAAAACAACACAAACACTTAATAAACACATTTAAAACAATACGAAAATACGTGAACTGTGATTTTTATCTACAAACACTCGCTAAACTATTGGAAAACTAAATGGAACGAAGTTTATGTGAATTAAATATGTTCAAAATAACGAGAAAGTGAATCACCAGCAGTTAAATAACATAACAGTTTCGACGGTGTGCAAATAAAAAAATTGTACTAAGTCAACAATAGCTATCAAGTGTATGCCTCTTAAGATCACAATTTTGCCAAGTACAGATTAAGATCAGTTGGCCTAGTGGTAGAAACACTGGAGTTTCAACGCATATTGAGTCACCGAACCGGGGATCGAGCCCCACCGTCGAACGCTGTAAAATTTAAATTTGAATTTTTAAAAAAATACTTAATACAAATTATGCAATATTAACTCCGGAATACAAATGATATATTGAACAATCATACGACAAATTCTTACCTGACCATCACCGCGGTCATTGTGATTTCTCTCGCAAAACAAATAAAAAGACGAACGACATTAAAAAAAAACTCCTCTTTGATACCTGGTCATATAGTACATTGGTAGAAAACAAAGAGGTCAACTAACACGATTACACAGTACACTAATAAGAACAAAACAATCATGGAAGAAGTGCTCATAGCGTTAAAATCAATAAAAACCGAACTTAATGAACAGCGTTTGGAAATCAGGGCCACTGGGAAGAATGTTACTGAAAAAGTCACGGAGAATTTTAATAAAATGCTAGAAGAAAAATTTTCGGTATGGGAAGAAAAACATGCAAATCTTAAAAAATTAGTGGAAAATCAGGAAAAAAGGATACATTTTTTGGAAAAGCAAGCAAGAAACAGAAATCTGGTAATATTTGGAATTGAGGACACTGACACATCGTACGAGAATTTGGAAAGGAATGTTATTAATTGGGTAGACCGATACTTTTCTATCAAACTTACTTATAGCGACATACAAGAAGTTAAAAGGGTAGGAAAAAAAGGAGAAAGACCGCGCCCAACAATAGTAACCTTTACAACTCTTGGCATAAAAATAAATATGCTGAAAAATAGAAACGCACTGAAAAACACTACCTATTACGTGAAGGAAGACTATCCAAAGCACGTATTAGAAAAAAGGAAGGTACTACAGGAACAAGCACAACTAGAGAGAGAAAAAGGAAACAAAGTCGTAATTAAATACGACAAACTTATATTACTTACAAAAAACAATCCTAAGCGAAAACTACAAACTTCACCACATAATGCCGCAACTTCGAACGTAGATGTGATCACTCCCATAAATAAAAAGAACAAAATGCAAAAATCTCATGTATTAATCAATAGATCAAATAGCATTACAGAAGGAATTGCAAAACCGAGCATATTAAATTTTCTAGTCAATACAAATGCGACTAACTCAAGTTCCAGCCAGGCCACACAATAACAATTAAGCCCCTCCTCCAACACAAACCATAAAAACAAACAAAAAAATGAACAAAAAATAAATCTTCCAACCCGGTGGGTCACCGTGGAAGATTACGACCATAACCCTCTAAAGAATATCACTCTAGAGCAAAGAAAGATCAGTAAGAAAACGAATCAACTAAAAATTGCAACATACAATGTCAGAACCTTATCGTCATACGAACGGATATTAGAGCTAGAAGAAGCATTAAAGGAAATAAAATACGACGTTATAGGCTTATCAGAAATACGAAGATTGGGTACCAAAATTGAAGAATACAATAACTTTATATTATGCCACATAGGCAATACACCAGGTAAATATGGGGTAGGATTTATTATAGAGAAATCACACATCAAAAACATAGAGAGCTTCACTGGCATGACAGAGCGTGTCGCCGTCCTAAACATGAACATTCAAGGCTTAAAGGTCACTATCATTCAAGCATATGCGCCTACGGAATCAGCAAATGATTTCGAAATTGATGATTTCTACAACACAATCGATAAAGCATTAGAGAAAACACACTCGACCATTATACTAATGGGAGATTTTAACGCAAAGATTGGTTTTCGTAAAAGTGACGAACATTTGGTTATGAAAGAATATGGCTATGGTAAAAGAAATGAAAGGGGCCAAAGACTGGTAGACTTCGCACTTGAACGTAAGCTAACAATAATTAATACATGCTACAAAAAGAAGCAAAATAGAAGGTGGACTTGGAGGTCCCCAAATGGCGAAACCAAAAACGAGATCGACTATATACTATCCAATCAACCGAAAATATTTCAAAACATAGGTACTCTGAATCTAAACTACTCATCAGACCACAGGTTAATCAGAGCAACAGTAAATCTAGCCAAGCATAAACTAAGTAGAGCAAAATTTACAAATATGCAAGCAAGCCAACTCAAAAACGAAGAAGAAAAAAATATCTATAACTTTAACTTGTCATCAATTCTATCGGATAGAAAAGTTCCTCTGGAACAAGCCTCAGTTCAAAAATCTTATGACAACATAGTGAACGCTATTAGCAATAGCTTGAAAACAGTCAAAGTAAAGAGACATCAACAAAAACATCATAAAATTTTATCGTCCCGTACAATAGCACTTTTACAAAGAAGAAAAGATTTACAGAAAACTAAAAACAAATCGCGACCTTTAAAAAATGAATTAAGTGCACTATACAAATTAGTCTATAAATATATTAGAAATGACTATGCTAAATATAGACAAAATATCATAGAAAGATATCTACATCAAAGTGGAAGCACAAAAAAGGCATTCAAGGAGCTTCGAATAAACAAACCTTGGATAGAAGGATTTAAAAAATCAGACAAAGAACTAAATAGAAGAAGCGACATTATCACTTTAGCGACGGATTTCTATGCAAATCTATATAGTGATGTGACAAAGAAAACCACAAAACAAAATTGCCATAAAAGTCAATTCATTAAAGAGAAAGTAGGACCAATTCAAGAAGCTGAAGTTATAGAAGGAATAAAAAGGTTAAAACTAGAAAAATCCCCTGGCTCTGACAATATCACAAATGAAGCATTAAAAACAGCAAACAAAACTTTAGTTACTCCACTTACTAATCTATTTAACCAAATATTATTAAACTTCGAAACACCTAGACAGTGGTCGGAATCAAATATTATTTTGATTTACAAGAAAGGTGACCCAGGGGACATAGCTAACTATAGACCAATAAGTTTGTTACCAAGTCTGTACAAGCTGTTCTCTGCTATTATAAATGCAAGAATCAGTCCTATAATAGACTCTAACCAACCCGTGGAACAGGCAGGGTTCAGGAAAGGGTTTTCCACTATAGACCATATACACACCCTTGAGATAATTATAGAGAAGTATCAAGAATATCATAGGCCCTTGTATTTAGTATTTGTCGACTACCAAAAAGCCTTCGATACAGTAAAGCACGCGAGCATATGGGAAAGTATGGAAGGACAAGGAGTCAGCGAGGTGTATATAGAAATCATTAAAAACGTATATAAGAACAATATAGGAAGAATAAAGCTAGAAACCTTGGGCCCAATTTTTCCCATAGAGCGGGGCGTAAGACAAGGCGATCCACTATCACCTACCATATTTATTGCCCTCCTCGAAACAATCATTAGCAAGTTGGACTGGAACAATCTAGGACTCTATATACAAGGCTCCTACTTAAGCCACCTACGATTCGCAGACGACATAGTTCTACTTTCAGAGACAAGCTTACAAATGCAAACAATGATAAACTCTCTACAAATAGCAAGCACAAAAGTAGGACTAGAGATCAACCTATCCAAAACTAAGGCAATGACAAATACCTGTAAAACACCCATAGTCGTAAATGGAAAACTACTGGAATACACAGAAAATTACATCTATCTGGGAAAAAATATTAGTTTTGATAGGAAAAATAATGACAAGGAAATAGAAAGAAGAGTACAGCGGACGTGGAATAAATACTGGAGTCTAAAGGAAATTTTTAAAAGTAACACTATTGCAACACACGTAAAAACTAAAGTTATGAACTCTTGCCTTCTGCCAGTATTGACTTACGGATGCCAAACTTGGAAGTACACAGCTAAAGCAAAAACCAAAATAAAAACTTGCCAACGTGGACTGGAACGTAGCATCCTAAAAATAAAAAGAATAGATAGAATAAGACATACAAAAATAAGGTCTATTACAAATGCAACTGACGCCCTGAGCTATGCGCTAAAAATGAAATGGAAATGGGCAGGACACGTAGCTAGGCTCAAAGATCAAAGGTGGACTTCTAAAATTACTATGTGGAGAGGTCCACAAGGCAATAGAGGTAGAGGGAGACCAATAGCAAGATGGGAAGATGAAATTAAAAAAACAGCTGGCCCATTTTGGAACCAAATAGCGCAGGACAGGGACAAATGGACGTCTTTAGAGGAGGCCTTCACCCAATCTGGGGTTCTTACATAATAATAAAATGTACACTAAAAAAAACTAACAAATTATTTTTTAAGATTTACTAACCACTATATTTTTTTAGATACTAACACAACATTAACATGCCAAAAATTGTAAAATTATGTAAGAAATAAAAGGCTTTTTTATTTTTTTTTTTTTTATTTTATTTTTATTATCTATCGTTCTTCGGGAAAGAGGTACAGAATCTCAGATTTGTGCATGTACTTTGTATATTTTACTATGTTTTCGAATTTTCTTCCCCGTTTTACATAACATATTTTATTTAAAAAGTTGTATATACAATCGGAATTTTTAATATATTTAGAGTATATTAAAATTAAAGATATTATTGGATAGAGCTTGTCCTGAAAAAGAATCAAATGTAAAATAATTATATTGTGTTTTGAAAATAGACAAACGCTTAATCTCTTACTCAGAATTACTTAATACCATTTACTTAGAAAGGACTATTTTTTTTTAATTTTCTATTTTTCCTTATAAACTGGAAACAAGTACACAACAATCAACAACAACCGAAGAATAAAAAATTGGTTGTTGTATAGTCGGTTTACAGACGATAGTTGAACGTGACAACGTCTTAAGAAAATACTGATGGAATGGTAGCATTTAATTGGTTATTAAAATTTTTAATATAAGTATATTTTTATAAATATTAATTTAAATTAATAAAATAATTGATTTTGATTTTATAAATTTATATTTTAAATTTATAATAAATATATTAATTTTTAATTTAAAATTAATATATTTAATAGACGGATGTCGAACGCTGCCGAACGCAAAGGCCGATTGTGCTTCTTTGTCGCTCGTTCTGCGCTCTCGCTTGCACTTCAAGCCTTACATGGAATGCCTCAAAGCGAGGTAACGCCGTATGAGTCATGTTTTTTTGTGCGTGCAGTCGGCTCTATCGAATTATAAGACGTTTTCACGTCAAAAAAGTCACTATCACGCTTATATAATTTATAAGCGAAATATCACTGACTCATCATGAGATCTCGTTCAGTAATCATTTCGTGAAGTAAACGCTAAGAATAGATTTTTCGATATTCCCATATGATCGGGAACTGAAACCGCTGGCCTAGCTAGCAATTATATAAATGTATGTACAGCTATGTAAGCATTTAAAATCGCTTACATGTTGACAAGTTGTCAACCCTAATCAGGTACACAGTTCGTAAACAAAGAACTCTTTGATCGCAACTACTTAGTGAAATGTAGTGCAAGCGGGATGTTTTACATTAACCTTTACTTGTATACTACCTATTGGCATTAAAGGCGGTGTGTACATGAACAAATATCAAAATTAGTGGTTTTTTTAATAGTCATCATTTTCAGCCCTTTTTAAACAGCCCATATGACCAGACCTTCCTTCTTTTATTAAAGGGGATATATATCATCGTTACGGATAGGCAGGCTAAAGGTGATAATGATTAGTCTTATGACAATCATAATTATGGATGGTTAGAAGTTACGTGGCAATAAATCACTAAAAAGTAAGAAATAAAATTTTTTAACAAAAAATAGAATCGACTCAAAATGCACTAAAAAGTAAAGACTCCTAGATATGCTTAAGTAAATTCAAGCAACTAAATGACACAGTTATTTTTAACTTTTTAGTGTGTTTTGAGTCGGTTCTATTTTTTGTTAAAAAATTTTATTTCTTTTTAGTGATTTATCGCCACGTAACGTACTCGTACTATACTGTCATACTATATTATACGGCACTTATAGCCAAATAGCTACGGATACTTTCCCAAAAACCGAAATCACTGCCTATAAAATTTGAAGAGTTCCTTAAATTTTTCGAGGATATCATCATCAAATCCTAATATGATGACAATGCGATACCTTGGAAGTGTGCCCGTGTCGAATTGAGAACCTCCTCCGTTTTTTTTCGTCGGTTAAAAAACAAAGCTCTACTCTGCTTCGTGCAAAAGTTACAGGTCCAAAGTATGTACTGTTAATTTGATATTTTTTTAACTAGATAGCGACAGTTACAAATTGTTCTATATCTACTTATGTATAGCAATGTCTTAAACAGTCCCTCTATTTAGAATTAAATATCGAGCTAGAAAATAGCCATTTAGTATAACACTACACATCGCAAGATATTTGTGAACAAATTTTGATGTATTAGGTTAGGTTGAAAGACATTTATTCTCAAAAGAATACAAAAATTAACTTAATGAGAAATTAACCAAAAACATAATAAGAGTATATATGTACATTACGTGTGATACAGAGCAATGGAACAAATCTTAGAAGTAGGTAATTTTTACATTTCCTTGGCGTGTTTACCAAGCATTTTGACAATGCGTTTTGAGTTTTCTCTTAAATGCTACAGACGATTTCTCACAGAAAATTTCTTTCGATAGATGTTATACAGTAGTGCTCCCTCAACCTGTATAGTTTTACTGCCATATTTAGTTCTCGTTTTCGGTAACCGTAATTTATGTCTGTTCCTTGTATTTAAATGGGATTTTGTTTTAAAAGTAATTTGTGTATGTATACTTCGGTGAGTATTTTTCTAATTAATATGCATGTTTTAAATTTGTATAATTGGGTAATGGAAAGCACATTAATTTTTTCATAAAGGTCTTTAGTCGGAAAAAGATAATCTAGTTGGTACAGGGTTTTTAAGAAATTGTTTTGACATGTTTGAAGAGTTTTTAGATTTGTTTCATATGCACTTCCCCATATTTCTATGAGGTATTCTAGTAAGGGGTTGATCAAAGATTTGTATATAATAGTACGGACTTTTTTTGGTATACATCTCGTAGATCTACGTAAAGCCCCAGTAAGTGATGCTATATTATTTCGGAGGTATTCTATGTGGTTACGCCAAGTTGATTTAGAATCCAAAACAAAACCGAGATATTTTTCTGTATCATTGCATAATAATAACTAGGATTTTTTTCTTTTTAAAGTTTACTGCAGTTGACAATTCTTGTAAGGTGTACGCCTCGCCTAAGCTATCTCGCTGTCGGCAAAATAAAATTTCACAAGTTCTCTTTTCTCGGGTAAAATGTAAATTCCCTTTTATGTAAATATGCCCCGACTTGAATCTTGCAAAATGTCAAGTTCATTTTTGCTTTTGACGCTTCCTCATTGTTAGTTAAAATGTATTTAAGTGCTAAATTAATTAGCTTCTATTTAAATCGCTTTGACTCTTTGATATATTAAGTGATATTATTATTACTATAGTGTAGAACTTTGAGTATATTAATATGTATGTAAACTATTTTAACTTTGTAACCAACTCTTATTATGCCAACTTAATTTTATCTTAATGACATACTGACAACACATTCAGTTGAGTTTTATTTACAAAAATAATTTTTATAGTAACGTAAATTGTTGTAAATATATTCTAGTGTCACTTAATAAACAAAGAATATTTATTAACGGTGTACAGTGGCGAAACCACCCTATGGAACTACCAACTATCATAGAGCAACACTGCATCGTAAACTCTTCAAGGATGACAGATATTCTACAATGGTTACCCGTCAATTTGGGCCAAAGGTGTTAAACCTCAAAAGCCTTAATCTTAAATGACAACAAATACCCTTTAGACAAGAACCGAGCGATGCTACTTGCGGTTATGCAGTAGTACTTGGACGGGATGTCACCAAAACCTGTTTGTTCTACTTATTCACCTGCGTAACTCCCGCCCCTGTAAGAATACCGCGATAGAGAGTGCGTAATTATGTGCAATTCCATATTTAATCGATCTCTATATCGATTATTATAGATCCAGTCAACAGTTCAGAAGCTATGATTTAATATAAATTACCTATTTAACTAACCCAATTTCGTCTTTGAAAGATGACGTATACAGTCAAAAGTCTCCATTATGTTCTAAATTCCATTTTTTCGCAGTCCTTTTTATGAGAATGTTCAGTAAACCCACAAAGGCGTTTCACAAAAGTAGTAACTTTTCAGAGAACCATTAAGATGAGGTGTTTATAATTTTACAGCTTACTCCGCTGACTCCTTACTCACCGTACGAAGATAGGTCATAGTGTAAGAATATCAGTCACTTTGCAAATATTCGTCAAAGATTGGTCTTGCCAACCCAAATAATCTTTATAAGGATATTTTGCTGCTGCGCTCTTATAACTCAAATAATGTTTTTTTGTTTGAGCATATTAAAACGGTGTTTTTAGGGTTTGTATGTTTAACCATTTGCTTTCCTTTTTTAGGGCACCTAAAGAGTAAAAACTGAACCCTATTACTAAGACTCTACTTTCTGTCTGTTTGTCACCAGACTGTATATCATGAACCTAGAGCTGATGGTTGTAATTTTGGGTGCACAGGATGTATTTCTTTTGCCGCTATAATAAAATACTCCGAAAAAATCTCATTATATTTCCTCTAGGTACTACCTCTATTTCACAACATTATATAGATATAATTATCAGTAAATACTCGGTTATTTTGTACCTACTCTTAGAAACCTTAATATTCTTTTTTATTAATTTTTAATACATTTTTCTATAAGCTTGCGTTTAGCAAAGTTCAACGTATGACATGATCATGACATTGAAGTTATCTCATTTATTGTCCGTAATTTAGATTACAAATGAGATAATATTATTACAACACAGAGAATGTTCAATTATAATATAAATTCACACGAATATTATAAATACAAAACATATTATTAAACTAGAGTAGTTTTGTTGGAATTACGCGTATTCCGACAAAATTACTAATTCCAAATTCGGCGTCCTCACCCTGAGCCATATTATTTGATTACGAGCATGTTAAATACAGTAAGCGTTGTGACAGGTGCTAAGGTAAATTATAAAATTTATTCATCATCATCATCATCATTATCCGCCTATTAACGACCCACTACAGGGCCAGTCCTCCCTCCTTATATGAGCCGGGATATAGATGGATTGGTAAGCTTAGGATGATAGTGTTTAATACATTGACGCTCACTATCAGACTGACGGCCTGACGGCCTAACGGATCTGTAACACCATCAACTTCCCGATTCTGGGCTCAGAGGGTTTTTTATTTTATAATTTACTGAAAATTTCTTGTAAGAAAGAAAACAGATTGTTCCACAACTCGAAACACGATTCGAATTCAAGACCTGGTGATCGCAGCCACATATGCCAACCACTAGACCAAAGAGGCAATTATAATTATTACTCGCGTGAATATGTCAAGCCGTTTATCTATTTTAGTTCATATTATTGAAAACACGACCGTAAATTTAAATTCTAAAACAGAAACCAAGCCTTTAAACAAACTCAAGTCAATGTAAGCTAGATCTAACAAATCAGCTTCGTGTCAATTAATAGGATAGCTTTAAATTTTAGAAACATAGACAGTGTACATGCTGCTGTAATTAGGCTGTGCTGTTGACCTTTTGCTGACATTTTCCATGATTTTAGGTCACTCGCATATAGAAGCAATGCAACTGCGGTTTGCTCTAAATTGACACCAACTGTTTGTTATTCTGGTTAGCTATTTAGGAAACTGATGCTTATTTGACCTAAAGGATAATCCTTTCTATCTAGATGGGAAAAATCGCCAGTGTGTTGGGCACCTTACCTTTGGGTGAACAATTACATACATACATAACATCACGCCTTATTCCCGTAGGGGTAGGCAGAGACCTCATCCCTGCATTTGCCACGGTCCTTGCATAATCCTTAGCTTCTTCCACTCTCATTAATCCTTTCATACAAGTTCGTCGGTTTAGGGTACTCTTGACCTGGTCTTTATTTAAAATGTCCTGAATTTGGTCCAGGAACATCGCCTAGGCCTTCCCTTCCAACATTTCCATTCACCCTTGCCTTCTAAATCTCTTTTTTTAATCTTCTTTTATCCATTCTCTCCATCATCTCCATCCATTGGGTGAACAATTAGATGGCGTATATGTCTTGTAAATATCTTTTTTATTTTTATATTGTGTGGTGTGTTCTCGTCTATTGGTATTTGTCTGTCAATCTATCATTTGATAAATGAAAATAGTATAAATTTCTAGCATGCATTTGGAAAATATGAAGTAATAAACACCTGCGCGTTGGAGAGCACGTCAAGCCATCAATTCCAGATTCCAGAATATCAACATCTAATAACGATCGTTAGATAATAAAATATTCTCACTCTATACCTGGTAATCGGTGTCAGAACATTGCGAAGGTTCTAAGGTCCATTTATCCTCTTCACTATAAGAAGAGACGCCGGGTTCTGTACTAAGTCTTTAATAGACTTACTTTGAAAAGGCAAATCATTTTAACGATTATATAGTACGCCTAAGATGCGCAAGAAGATATAAATATCTCGTTTAGATAAAAACCATATCGTCAACCAATTATAATAACGGCGAAATCGGAAATATAACCCTAGTCCTAAGAGAAAACGATATTTTCGATGACGCGCTGTTAAGCGACCGTACGATTATGTCGGTCGTTCGCATATTAAGCCTACCGAAAACTATGTTTAAATAAGTAAACAGTACCTCTTTTTTAATCAGATTAACATAATAACCATTCGCTTTATATAAATACGCCGCATTGATCCGCTTTGTTACGCATCCCCGCTCCTGATTTCAGTGGGATTATAACCAGCATGGCCGATGCTTTTATATGATTACCGGAATATGGGTTGTATTCGCTCGTATATCCACATTAGTAAGTCAATGATGATATTACATAAAACATTTAATTCAATTTCCCTGTACACGTGTATTGCCAAATCTGTTTTGTACTTTGGCGATTCATCTACTGGAAGGCTGCGGATTTGATTCTTATGCTATATGAATTATGTACATTTGCATGTACATTGTACACTCATCAGCTATTACTACGCTTACTTTGGGCATAGATTGTGTTTTGCCTTAAAATACTTTTTTGTTACTTAATATAATTACTTACTAAAAATATGTTACTTAATTATTTTACAAACCCAATTAAGATGCCTGTCTCCTTATAGGAGGAGATTTCGAAACTTAACTCATCACGCTACTTCAATACTGGTTGGGTTTAAATTGATAATAACTGGAATCAACTGCCTCAGGTGGTCTCTGCTGCACGAGGGCCACCACCCAACCAGTATAACACCACCAATTTTGCAACTTCACGCTACTAATAAAAACTTCTTCGAAGTGAGAACCACACTACGTTGGTTGAACTGCCCAACCTAGAAGAGTGAATAGACATTTTCTAAGCAAGCGCGTTCTATCTTAAGCCTGATCTACACAGTGACACGGATCTGTAACACCATCAACTTCCCGGTTCTGGGCTAAGAGGGTTAGAATTTACTGAAAATTTCTTGTAAGAAAGAACCCAGATTGTTCCACAACCCGACCCACGATTTGAATTCAAGACCTGGTGATCACAGCCACATATGCCAACCACTAGACTAACTAATTATAATTATTACTCGCGTGAATATGTCAAACCGTTTAACTACTTTAGTTCGTATTATTGAAGTTCGAATTCTAAAACAGAAACCAAGCCTTCAAACATACTCAAGTCAAAGTAAGCTAGATCAAACAAATCAGCTGCACTATTCTTGAAAGAGTCAAATACTTACGCTTATTATACATACATAATACATAATATGACGCCTTATTCCCGTAGGGGTAGGCAGAGACCACATCCCTCCATTTGCCTCGGTCCTTCCTTAGCTTCTTAAAACTGTGTGACAGAGTTAAAAATAGTATGATACGAGAAAAGTATGGTGTAAAAGAAGATGGAGTGACTAAAATTGAGAAAGGGATGCTTAGGTGGTTTGAACATGTAGAGAGAATGGATGAAAGAAGATTAACAAAAGAGATTTACAAGGCGAGGGTGAATTTAAATGTTGGAAAGGGAAGGCCTAGGCGAATGTTCCTGGACCAAATTCAGAACATTTTAAATTTAGCCAGGTCAAGAGTACCCTAAACTGACGAAATTTTAATGAAAGGATTAATGAGAGTGGAAGAAGCTAAGCTTATTATAAATAATATATTATAATATAATATTATAAACCGACGAATTTACATTCGATATGAATAAAAACTTATTAGTATAATTGGATTGCAATATATTGAATAGGATTAGGAATGTATTCAATAAAGTATTCTATACAAAGCTTTAATATAATAAACGAGGATCATATAATTGTCACTGATTCGTGTATGTTATTGTTATAGATATATATTATTTCTTGATCTGTAAAAATTCATTTTGTAGGGTTCCGTACCTTAAAAGGAAAAAACGAAACCCTTATAGGATCACTTCGTTGTCCGTCTGTCTGTCAGGACCCTTTTACTCAAAAACGCGTGGTAGTATCAAGCTTTTTATATCAAATACTTAATATGTAAATAGTCTGCTATCCCTTAGACTCGTGAAAAAATTAAGCTTCTTGGCCAAGGCAATCAAAAGATACAGCCGTTTATCCCAAAAAAATCGCCAATTTTCGAAACAGTCAAGTAAATTAAAACCTACAGAACCTTTACAGGAACTACCCGAGTTCCCGTAAACGTAGGATCTTGAAATTTGGTACGAAATAACGTTATATAGTATAGATAGTGGGAAAATTACAAAAACCGTAATTTTTTAGTTGCATCATATAATAATAACGCTTTTAATAATTTTAAGCTTACCCCCTTTTCTTATGAACGCGTAAAGGTATGAAATTGAAATTCATATCAAATACTTGGCTCTATAATACCTTTAAGCTGTAACAAAATAAAACTTCTATGTCAATACAGTCAAAGGATATAGCAATATAAGCCGCATGTTTAACTCACAATTAGACAGAACTAAACCAAAACCTAACGGGTAGTTCCCGTAAACTTAGAATCTTGAAATTTGGTACGAAGCAACGTCATATAGCACACATAATGGAAAAATTACGAAATCTGTAATTTTTTAGTTACATCATGTAATAAAAATATTTTTAATAATTTACACTTACCCTCTTTTCTCATGAACGCTCGGTGCGCGAGTCCGACTCACACTTGGCCGGTTTTTTTTTCAGTACAACACAAAGATTTTTATTACGTAAAAATTAAGCTTTAAACATGATCTCATCATCATTCATTCAATTGTTAATAGCCATCGTTAGCCATATGATGATCACTGGCAAAAATTTACTGGAACAACATCTATGGTTAGAAACTTGAGTAATGATTAGGTTCTCGTTTTTTATGTATATCTCCGAAATTACTGAATCGATAGCTTGTCTGTACGTCTTTTTATATAGGGTGGTTAGCTTTTTGAACGAAAGATACGACTAGCATTATCAACTTTTTTCAATAATTCGAAATACATAGTAAAACGGTCATATTAGTTTGGTTGTTGCATCAACGGTCAGTAATTCTTAAAACGGCGCGTGTTCTGAGAAGGTTTTCACTCTGCCCTGACCACTAGATGCTCGGGCCCTAAAAAGCCCCGAAATCGGAGATTTTTAAATATTAGTTATTCTTATGGTTATAGATGATACCTATATGATACATTATTTTTTGTTTGAAGTTGCATAGTAATACGCGTTAATGCGCACTAATATCAAACTGGCTCTCTCAAAGACACAGTTATTAATTGAGATGTGAAAATATTAAATCCTAAGCCCAATGATGATAATATTACGTCATACGATACTGCACAAGTGTCAATCAGCAATGCCCTACTTATAGAACTAGACGTTACCACACGATCTAAACCGGTCGTCGGTAGGCTGTGGGCACCGTTTTCATCAGGACGAGGCGACTATGTTGATATTAATTATTTTAAAAGTAATTATGTTTTGATCATCTAAAATATTAAAAACTGATATAAATTTGTACATTTTTCTTTACTTACAAAACGCAAACAAAAAGAAAACGCTGTTGTAATGATTCTGTTGTTGGAAAATCGCAAAATTAAAATCTATGGAACCGTAGCATTATAAGTGTACATTGCTTATTTAGATCAGTCACATTCACGTATTCGTTCGATTCATTAAACGTATTTTATTCATTTATTTGCTATACACTATTCCAGCACAATTTTTTTATTAACGAAAAAGACAATCGAACTTTGCCAACGTCTTTTTTCCCTGTAACTGACATAAGAAGCAAAATAAAAACGCAGTATGAACAAAATAAACAAGTATAGATTTTTATTCACCTAACATATATTTATTCATATGACAGATTGCCTGCAAGCTGCAGTTCAATATTTGTCTCAATCACAAGCTTATTTTATAGAAATGTAATATTAATATGAAAAAGTTATAGTCGCAATTTAACGCTGTATTATATATCTTAAAATACTTAGGTTATATTGTTTTACGCATATTATTTACTTTAGCAGCTAAAATAGTCAGTATGTACGATCCACTTTTGCACATAAAAACTATTTACTCGTAAATGTTTTAAGCGCGCTGGTGTATGAACGAGATCCAACAGCCTATAAAACTGTCGGCTATAACCGTTACGTCATAATAAAAACGAGCTTTTAGGTGTTATATTACCCATATAAAGTGTATCTTGTTACACGTATAGAATGTTACCAGAAATGTCAATAATTATATATCATCATACTTGCCCATTTACAGTCATTATTTTAAACGAGCAACTGCTGAATTTACTGTCGGCTTTTCTATATAGACTCGGCCTTCCGAAATGGCAATAAAGTCACTACAAAGTGTCAAACATGATGCTTAATTAGATTCTTGTAAGCTTAAGGCCTATAGATGATAACTTTTTTTATTTTATGAATCCTGTAGGTATATTTTGTAGACTAAGTCTAAGTGAGTAGATACGGGAAGTCACTATGGAGTTTGGATCATAGTGGCTTTGGAAGTCTTAAATATTTAGAGCTTCAATCGTCGACGTGACATCAATACATCCCGTTTATTTTTGTTAATTTTTTTCGGCTAAGCCTTTTTGACGAAGATGTGGAGTTTATGATAACCGCATAAACTCCACATCTTCGTTGAAAGCTTGGCATCTAGAGTTGAAAGCTTGTCTCAAAAAATCTTTAGTAAGCCAATGTACGACGATTGCAAAGCGGATAAAACAGAAATCGGAATTCTCCGATGACATTTTGTTGTATTGGACTGCCAATCGACCTGATCAACTGACAATGTATTTTTTCAAGAATCAACATACTGATAATTTTTGACAATGCGAGTCATAATTATGTTCTCGTCCTACCAACATTTTACGTAAAATGAATCTGGATAATTTTAACGGTATCCTGACAAACAGACCGACGTTGCTTCTGCGTTGTATTGGTTAGTTCACTGCTAATATAATTACCAAAACTCTCCACCACTCGCCAGTCGTTGATCAACATTCAAATTAATTTATTCAGAACACCTAAAGAAATATTTTATTAAGAAGTTTCAACATAGAAATAGCTACGCTTTCGCCAAAGATAGATCCCTTTACTTAATGTAAAGTTAAAGTTCTCTTAATCTAAATAGATACTTACTTAATACTTAGTCTAATTTAGAAATTATGGGAAGATTAATAAAATTAATATAATTTAGCTGAAGTTTGACTAAAGTTTGTTTTGATGATACTTATAATAAGTTTTCGAAGTAACTTAAAAGGAAAATTAACTTGGCAAATTGTTATTATGTAATAAGTACTTTCCTACCTATAAATTTTGTATATTTATTTACTTAAAACAAAAACAAAACACTACGAATAGTATGTCTGTCAATCAAACGTAATTATACCCAATAATTACTTCAAAGGAAGGACGAAACACTTTCAGATTATGTTTTGAATTGTTCCTTGAAAAAATTAATTTACGAAACCTCTAGAAATAGTTTTTGTTATTTACATAGATGTTCTTTTTTGGGTGCTGATTCATAGCCGACCTCAGATGAGAACAGCAAACACCGTTTCGCAGCGACTTTACTAATTTCTATGTATTTATATGGAAAAGACATGTCGCTCACCACGAGAATAATTACTTTTTCAGAAATACATGCTAACCAGTACGACACGTCGCCTGTTGTTGTCGTCTGAGGTCGGCTAGGAACCGGCACCCTAACTGACCTGAATGAGACGATGTCTCAGGCACACTCTACTTTAATAATGTAAAAGATTGTATTTCCTCAACTTTATGAGAAACTCAAAACAACAAATAAACATTTAAACTTCGTAAAATATACGTATCAAACATTCATACTGAGAGAGTGAAAAGTTTTATTGATCCAGTTGAGTCAAAAGTTAGACGAATGTTTAATTCTGTTTATTAACTTTGAATTATTCATGCAGAATGTTTGTGAATTGTGAACAAATTATAATGGACATGTAGCAACATGTTTTACCTTTATAAAATTTCATAAATAAAAGCCTCCCACTTTCATAATGTTGTTTTGATTGTTACACGGCAAACTGTAACGAAGCTTGAGTTATATGACTGAAAAAAATTTTAACAAAAAATAGAACCGACTCAAAACGCACTAAAAAGTAAAAAATAAATGTGTCATTTAGTTGCTTTAATTTACTTAAGCATATCTATGAAGTCGGTGCCAGCAAGTTTAAGGAACATTTATTTAACGTAAACGTTCTAGGTAACGTTTTTAAAGTAGAAAGCTTGGCTTTTTAGTGCGTTTTGAGTCGGTTCTATTTTTGTTAAAAAATTTTATTTCTTACTTTTTAGTGATTTATCGCCACGTAACGTACTCGTACTATACTGTCATAGTATATTATACGGCACTTGTAGCCAAAAAGCTATCGATACTTACACAAAAACCGAAATCGCTGCAAGTGTGTCGATAAAATTTGAAGAGTTCCTTCAATTTTCCCAGAATATCATCATCAGATCCTAACATAATGACAATGTGACCACCTTGATGACGATGTGTGCTCTTTCTAATAAAAATAAAATTATCCAAATCGTCGGTTAAAAATGAGTATTTAGACACAACTTCCAACGGCAAAAGGCAATTGAAAATGACTTCTGTTGTTGTTTTTGAATATTTTATAGTCCAACGCAGAGGAATTTGAACCCGAGACCCTAAGGATCCAAGAAAAGTTGGCTTTAGGCCAACTAAGAAGTTTTAGTATAATTAATTATCTGTTTTTATTCCATGAGATTGATCTACTAAGCCTATACCCTAAGCCCACCAACCCGCATTGGAACAAGGACGGAGGCTTGGCCGTATCATCATCATCATCATCATCATTATTACCAGCCACTGTTGGACATAGGCCTTTTGACTTCCAATAGGCTGTGCCATCTGCGACACGTTTGATGTCGTCAGTCCACCAGATGACGGCCATACCATACGTTTACCAATTCATGTCTTAACCCTAACCCTAAGCTCGCCAAATGGAGTTTATTAAGTCTAAGTCAAAATTCCCTCTAACGTATAAAAAGAGAGACAACCCTGATGTAGGCTATTGAAATAGGCCGACAATTATGACCATACACGTTCATATTTTATACTGTTTACGTTTATAGGGTAATGTATGACCTATGACGCCAACATGCCTCTTTCTAATTCCCTAACGTCTGTATGTTGATTGATGAACACAATCCTAAGTAATTGTCTTGAACATTGCACAGCTAATACTGCATACGATTACAACCTTTGCTGCTACTACATTTAAAGGTTATTTTTGCTCAAGGCTTTAGGTCATTTGGTCAAAGGTTCCAGTGACTTAATCGTAGCATAACGATTAATCAGAGTGCTTTCGAAACGTTTAATTACGTAGCGTGGCTATATGGTTACAACCGGGCTTAAAATTTTTATTTTTTTTTTCACATCAATTTTTTAAAAAATCATAGTTATGGAGAAATAGAAGTTAATAGCGTTACTAATGTAGATATAGACCTTTATACAGGGTGGGATATCAACTATAAATATAATAATTCATCTTCTTCTTCGTCGTTATACTCTTGACAGTGCAGTCCTGCTTGTCACATTAGCAGTGATGGCAAGCTCCACAACCCGTCGTCATTGCTCCCGTACTGCAGCACTTCTAGTGCATTAATGGACACTTCTATATAGAGCGATTTTCATTTAGTCGCTCCAGCGCATTGGTGACCTGCCAGGCGCTCTTGTTCCTTCGGCTCTTCCCTACTCTACTACAAGCGCTCCAAGGACATGTCTCATCGACGAGTAATATGACCAAAGAAGATGAGAATACGACCTTGTACGATGAAAGATGCTTTTATTGGCTATTTCCCGTGAAAAATCTACGAATCCAAGAGATACTCCAAATCCTTTTGGAAGATGTTAACTCTGCCATAGTCAATTGTTCATCTCCTAAGCAAGACGTACGAATATAGGGATTTCCCTGAAGAAAGAAAAGCGTATCGAAACTATGTGACCTTCATCTAAACATATATCTCACCTTTACTTTACCGTTTCAAATTCCTTTATTAAATAACTGTAATAAATATGAGTGGATAAGTATGACAAGTTGTTTTAATTGCACTTGGCGATATAAATTACTCCGTCGCTCAGCCGACGTATGGCGACACATGCCGACGAATTCTTTACGCTCTTTGGAATTATTATCATGAGTTTTATTACAAAAATGTATTGTTAAATTAAACGTACCCAGACGTAATATAAAGAGATTTTATCTTTACTCATATTATAAGCTCTGTATAATGTAACAAACTCATAGACTGCTGGATCAATTTTTAAAAAAATTTTATAGGAATAAAATACTGGATGGAATAAGCAATCATCTAATTCAAAGCAATAACACTATTCTGTGACGATGTTTTTATAACTTAAATATATAGTTTTCGAATACGTTTCTATCTCTATTCGTCTATAATATCAGACATAAAATTTTTTAACAAAAATAGAACCGACTCAAAACGCACTAAAAAGTATAAGGAATATATTCCTTAAACTTGCTGGCACCGACTTCATAGATATGCTTAAGTAAATTAAAGCAACTAAATGACACAGTTATTTTTTTACTTTTGAGTCGGTTCTATTTTTTGTTAAAAATTTTTATTTCTTACTTTTTAGTGATTTATCGGCACGTAACGTACTCGTACTATACTGTCATAGTAAGTAACGGTGCCAGTCAAGTTTACAGGAAACTTTAATTGCGTAGTAAAAATTTGATGGTTCTAATTTCCCCAGGATAACGTCCTTAAATAGAAACCTTGGCTGGCACCAACTTTTAGATATGCCCTTTAAGTAAATGAAAGAAATCAAAATGACACAGTTATTTTTTACATTTTAGTACGTTTATATATTCTATTTGTTGTTAAAATTTTTTATTTCCTACTGTTTAGTGATTTATCGCCACGTAACGTACCTACTATTTATGTCATATATATTTAGACTGCAATGTGGCCAAAAAGCTACTGATTTACAATGCATGCGAGAAAACACAAATCGCTGATTTTTAAAACGTGCCTCAAAATTTGCCTTAATGTTATGAAACTATTTCCCAATAAAAATAATAATTGCATCCGATCTAATGTGATGACATTGAAACCACCTTGGAAATTACTTTCTGATAAAAAAAGAATTATCAAAATCGGACAACTCTGTAAAAAGTTATGCGTCGTCATACATAAAAAAAAAATATACGTGCCGAATTGAAAACCTTGACCGTTTTTTTTCGCCTAATGGATACGAATTGAGTACCTAATAATTATTTATGCTACTATTTGTTTAGGCTGAAATGTGGTGCGTATAAAAGTTCAAAATAGCGCATATAATACTTGTCAGTTTACAATGCATGCGTGAAAACACAACGTTGCGCGTGATTTTTAAATACGGACGCCTAAACTTTTGTCCTTAACGTTATGAAACTATTTAAAAATAAAAAATAATAATTGCAGCACGATTTACGAGTTTGGCAACGATCGTTACCAAACGACCTGTTGGAAATTATTTATTTCTACTTCACAATGAAGAAAAACATAGAACAGAAACATAAAATGCAAAAAGTAGAGCTGCAGGTGGTGAGTAAACAATACATACATTCAAATACATACGCACTAGTACATAAACTATTATACAAAATACAATAATTATAATAAATATCTTAAAATAAACTAATAGCCTTACTAGTGTATATTGACTAGATTACGAAGTAGAAAAACATCGTTACTGAAGAGCGTACGGTACAAAGCTTCGTGGGGCATGCAAAAACACTTCTAACAATGAACCGAACCGTGCCTGTCGAGTTCCGTTTCTATTACCTTCGTTAAAGCCCAAACAAAAGGCGGCGCTTATACACATAAACAATATTCGTTTTTTTCTATACTCTATTATAGCTGATGAAAATTAATGGGGTGCCGTCAAGTTTACTTCTCAGACACGTTGTTAGTGTTCTAGTTTCGTTTTTATGTTTACCCGTAGGTATATCTTAGCATTTCGGACTTTAATACCTTTAATATCTGGGTTACTGAGTTATCCTAGCTTTTATTCTTTACTCCCGAGTATTTTAAATTTGAGCAGCAAACAAGCAGGATTTTATGCACGTGTACGAGCATCTCATTATTTTTATCCAAAAGCCCGTGATGACTAGACCTCTTTCATTTTCCTAAAAAAATGAACTTTGTCAGTTTATGCTCCTACTATAGTAGGAAGTAGGTAACTGTAAATAAAACACTAACTGACTGCCTCCTTAGTTTAGTAGTTAGCCTTTTTTGTCGTAAGTTTTTATAAGCCGGGAAGTTGTGATGGCGTGTACACCCCGTGCCTCGAAGACTACGCTATGCCGGTCACTATCTACATAATGATCGTTAGTCAATTAAACATTATCATACTAAGCTCGTCAATCCGCATTGAAACAGCGTGATGCGTCTACGCTCCATATCCCTTTTCCTACAGTATTCTATGGGCTTTAATTTACTTTGTTACGCTTTACCAAAAGCATCCATTTCTCCTTACTTCGGTGTCACATGCTCTAAACTAGCGACAGATAGCCAATCAATACGTACTATTTCTGGATTCGTTTATTTACGTTCGCTCGGTGTTGACAGTTAGTACACGGCGCTCATTAAATAAGTACGACCTTACTCGTACTCAATAATAGCTAGGACTATTAAGTATTCTGTGATAATACTGAGTGCCAAATCAAAAGCCAAACGTAGGTTGAAATCATAGGAAAATAAATTAAAAGTGTGACATGTAAAAATTATTCAAAAACACCTTTAAAACTTGTGAAGGTGTTATTTTACTATCCGCATAAATATTATTTCGTTATTTTAATTTTCTTTTTTTTTACTGACTACAAGTTGGCCCTTGACTGCTATCACGGTTATCACACCTGATGTTAAGTGATGATGCAATCCAAGATGGAAGCGGGCTAACTTGTAGTCATTAAAAAAAAAAACGTAGGACGAAAGCCACACCCCTTTCGGTTTCTACACGACATCGTACCGGAACGCTAAATCGCTTGGCGGTATATCTTTGTCGCTAGGGTGGCAAATTAAAAAAATCTTAATCTGCCCCGCCGGGAATCGAACCCAGGACCTCAGTCTTATGAATCCACTGCGCATACCACTGCGTTATGGAGGTCGTCTTCTGAATTTCAGACACTTTTAGTCTAGGTACCTATGCTATATTTAAATAATATGTAAGATAATCTTATTCAATTTAGAAATAGCTACATGTCCTGAAATTGACCTGATGGACATCTATCCTTGTACATTCTGGTTATTACAACTTATCACTTATAATATAAAGTAGTTCTGTCGAGATTATCTTGTGGTCGATGTTTTGTAAATCAAGATTTCCATTAAACAAATCGACGACTTAATTATTTACGAATTAATTATATACTATGTTGCAGTTGCGTACCTATACATTAGCATCTAGATAGTGATCTTATCGACTAGTATTCAAAACAGCATGAGGTTTCATATTAGTTTTCCGTGATATTTTCCTTGAGATCAGCAAAGTGTTTTTATGCATTCACGACACTATTATGCTCTTACCATAAACATTTTAATATTACTTATAGTGGAAGTACGTGAGTTCATTGACTCGTTGATCATTATTATCTATTTATAATAAATAAACCGCTTAAGCTTTAGGGCTTTTTGCAGACACCATCACTCCAAGATTGGCAGACTTATGCCTGAATACTGAAACGCCACTCAAATATTAAAAATCTCTTTTATTATGTAAGACAGTAAGACTTTTTCTTCAATTGAAATTTTGAATTCAATGTAATAAACAAATTCCAAACTCAATCATCGCTCAAACGTCAAATTTAAATTTTTCTTTCTTCTAGCGTTTGCGACTACGAGATCTTTATCTTGAGGGTTCTTATTTTGACTCATGTTTTGGAATGCTTCTGAGTTTTTCTTTGATCCGATCACTAAGATCAATATCTGATATTGATCGTTAGTGAATTCTACATTATCACTTTAAGCCCGCCAACCTGCATGTGAACAGTGATCTGTCTTCGCTCCGTATACCCTCTTCTAGAAGGAAGGTTGCCTGACCTTTAGTGGGCCGTCAATAAGCTGATAATGGTGATGATACAAATGGAGAGTTCGGCTCAAAAAACTTTGTTCAAAGTATTTTTTTACAATGTTGAAAGTATTTTTTTCTTAAATTCGTCGTTAAATTCGTATTTGGGCTAGTGATTAGTCATAAATTACTAAGTAGGTTTTGCGTCTGGCTTGGGCTATGAAAATATTGGGATTATCATCTAATTGGTTAGTACACATTTTTAACAAGAGTAGCTTTAAGACGTTGTCTCGGATGTACCAAGCAATTTTAAGTTCATATGCTTGGTACAGAAGGTATCCATGAGGATTTTCCCACGTTCAATAAAGCCCTTTCAAATAAACTGAGACTGCAATCACTATCAATTCATTACTCTAAAGCGTGTTCATTTAATGTAGTTAGTAGAGGAATGCACAGTTACATTATTTGTATGGAAAAATATCAACATTCAGCGCTGATTAGTTTACTTGTATCAATACGTTAATATAATTATCATAACCAATGGTCTATTAACATGTGAAGAGCTTGTGTTCCTTATTTGTCTGCATTATATTAATTAGAATAGCTAACAACCTAAATAATTACAAAGTTATACACACAAAAACTTTTTATATACAGATAAATAATGTACACAGGATTTTATGTTGTTCGGTAACAAAATGGCATCGAGGCTTTCTAGATAAATAGACCGACTTTTTTTGGTCATTCGACGTTTTTAAATAGTTAAATTAATTTTATTTGTTTTTCGTTTGATCCATTAATTATGGGACACCCTATTTAAACATTACTAATGGGAAAATAGGCAAAAAATCCTCGTCGTGTCGCTTCGCCACTGCGCCAATGTTAGTTAAACCTAAAAGTGACTAAGTACTCATAAATACAGAAACAGTTTAAATGTCTAATGTAATCAAATATTAAAGATTTAGGAGTGGATACTCATATTTTCTCGAATATACCTACAAACGCAACGCAAGTAAGCTTCGCCAAACAAGAATCATATTTCGTAGACATTATACGAAATTCAGACGTATTAAATAAAATATGTCGAGCTCGAATATGAATTGCCAAGGGTTCCTTCAGCAAATTCAAATTTGATCCTTTCAATGTCGCCTGTGCATAATTCATCAAGGTGAAGGCTCTATTTTGGAGTGTGTATGTTTAAATAAATGGTCCTGGTAAATAAAATAATATTGTTGACATGTTTTAGAGGTGCAAATACTTAAAAAAAAAACTGTATACGACAAGAGCTGTAACCAACTATTTAAGCGCCTGTGCCAGCATGCGTAACTGCGCACTACAGACTTGTAACTGACTCTAAATTAGGTATTGTTTGTATATGATAATTATGGTCAGTTCTGCGCCCGCTCTGTGCCTGGGCACCGCTGGCACTGCCCTAGTTACGGTACTGTATACGACTAAAGATGCCAGTTTATAGCCGACCGCAGAAGACAACTGCAGGCGACATGTCGCAATGACACTACTGGTTCTATGAAATATCTTTTGTAGCTGACGTTTCCATGGTAAATGCCATTAACATTTCTTTTTAATTAATCGGATTTTGTAATAATAATCTCTATCTCTACACCACAAAAATGTACAACACCGCTTTTAGGAGGATTAAAAATAACATTTTCAATTCATAAAGCCAGTGTATTACCCACATTATAATACTATTTGGCCGAAAGGTTTATACCATTCCGTAATTTGAATTCCGCAAATGTTAACGAAATATTTCTCTTCCTGCAAATACCGCTAAGATGTGGAATTCCCTTCTGACGCTGTTCCTGTCTCTTCTGACATGGGTGCTCTGGATATCCGCAATCTGCTTTGCATTGTTTGTTTAGTAGTATTGTTCGGTATACGAATAGTTATATCTGCCTCGGAAGTCTAGTGGCTTGTATAACCAAGCTATTAAGCATTGTGTTTGAAAATATTTTTTAAATATATGAGCTGTTTTATCCAATTTTTCATTTTTTTACTTGACGCGAGGTGGATTTTTGAACAGTTGGCAGATTTAAAGGATACCTTATATGCTCACTATTACATTAGGAAAAAATATTTACGTGACTAAAGAAGGATTCACATCACACATACTCGTAAGGTTAACCACCTCGGTAAGCTTTGGAAGCGGATTTAACTTTGAATATCTTTTTTGTGTTCAAAATTCACTTTGCATACACTTCGTACATTTAGTGATAAGTAGTGCAAGCAATAAATATACCTAGTTTGTCACACTAGGGCAAAACCCTCTGCGTCGGGGCTTTCTAACGGTTGAACCGATACGGTCAGGCTTTTAATTTATCATAGCAGTTAATGACCAATGTCCCTGAGCCTGTTAACAGTAGAAGCAAAATATTTAAAAAATGACAAGTGGGGAGCCTTTTTTAACCGAGGACAGTTCGACACGTAATATATATTCATAATTATATATATATTTTTAATGTAAAAAATTGATGCTGTAAAAAGTTATGCGTGGTCACGCATAACTTTTTACAGCATCTGATTTTGATAATTCCTTTTTTATTAGAAAGGGACCACTTCCAAGGTGGTCCCATTGTGATCATGTTAGGATCTGATGATGATATCCTGGGAAAATTGAAGGAACTTTTCAAATTGTACAGGCACACTTGCAGCGATTTCGGTTTTTGTGTAGCTTTTTGGCTACAAGTGTCGTTTAGTATACTGTGACAGTATAGTACGAGTACGTTACGTGGCGATAAATCACTAGAAAGTAAGAAATAAAAATTTTTAACAAAAAATAGAACCGACTGAAAACGCACTAAAAAGTAAAAAATAACTGTGTCATTTAGTTGTTTTAATTTACTTAAGCATATCTAGGAGTCGGTGCCAGCCAAGGTTTCTGCTTTAAGGACGTTACATAGAACCCACAACTTTACTACGTTAAATAAATGTTCCTTAAACTTGCTGGCACCGACTTCATAGATATGCTTAAGTAAATTAAAGCAAGTAAATGCTGCAGTTATTCTTTACTTTTTAGTGCGTTTTGAGTCAGTTCTATTTTTTTACTAGACTGTCGTTAATTGCTGTTAGGGCTGAATCTTTCCGTTTACGTTTTATCCAATCCGCCATGGATTTACAAAGATTTTTGTACGAAATTACTTAAGCTAATTGTTATAATTTATTTTCAATGAGAAGTTTCTTCCTTCTCCTTGAAAAAAACTAAAACGGAAACGATTAACTTTAACAGCGTAATACAATAGATACCTAAGATCTAAAAAGGTTTTCAGCTTTATGTACTGGAAAAAATACCGAAAGTATGCGTTTAAAGTTTTTCTATAAAATTTCTATCATGTAATAATGGCATGTTGATGTGTGAACAAATACATTTTTTTATTAGTTTATCATTTTCGTATTTTATTTATGTTCATGTAATTATATTAAGCTGAAAATATTTAGTGAGTAACCAAACGTTTGATGGAGTCTTGAGGTATTAATTGTACAATTATGAATTCTGTGGTACTTCAAATATTAATAATCTTTCTACTTATTCGTACATAATTCATAAAGGACTGAAGAGTCCTTGGTCGTAAGCGTTATATTATTCATTCAATGACAGTTAAGAACAAGGCCAAATAGATTTAATAAATTGATTATTTAAATTTCTAAATTCATTTTACTGAACTACTTTCAAAACCAGTGAATCTCCTTCGGAAACAGATACATTGGATGCTTCCACCAAATCTCTGGAACAAATAAATATGAGATAAGTACGTACAAAGAAAGTACTATATTAATTTTTGTTTGTTGGCAAACTGTCAAGTGTAAATTGTGTTTGAAGATGCCAGTTCGTAGCCGACCGCACGACGTGTCGCACTACAGATTTGTATGTATTTGTATTGAAACGAAGTTATTTTATAAAAATATATTACATACAAGACAATAGTGTCGCCACGTCGCTGCAATACTTCGCCTGCAGTTGTCATCTGAGGTCGACTACAAACCGGCCTCCTAATTTATAATAATGTTAAGATATCGCGCTAATATATTTAAAATTACGGCATCATCACGTATTATCAACATATTCACAATCAATATATTGTATATATATACAGGTATATAGTAATTAAAAAGAATTACCCGATATTTTTACTGGAATCAACGCTGCTAATAACAACTTCTAAATGTCCTGATACATTTTCAAAGTACGTTAGATCTAAGTGGTAGTGACCTTCTTTGAGGTTTATAACCACTACGTAGGTTTCACCTTCATACCACCTGAAATTAAAAAAAGTATTATTACACCAGGCGAATCTTTCTTCTTCGAATCTTAGATGTACAGGAAGAGTTATTTCATGTATTTAAATATTGTCGTCGAATAGCGGCTATTTCAAAAGTTTAGCTCTCTTTCATTCCAACGCAACGAAAGAGACAGCAATATTTTCGATTGCGCTATAATATCTCTTCGTGCGCATTTTAAGCCTACAGAACCATCTCCAGGACATACGAAATAATGGGCAGATAAAAAGGACCCATCTGACACCTAACAGACAGTTGTATTTAGAAAAATTAGAAGCAAATGAAATATCAAGTGAAAGGCAGAAGTTTAAGCCTATCCTTACGGGAATGAGGCGTTATATTACCTATATAAATCTAGATGCTCCTACGCTTAGGACCCGAGCACGAGCCGAGCTAAGGTCAAACACGAATTCGTGTACAGTAGGCTAACCTACGAGCCTCGAAAGAACTCGCGTCGAGCGTTTGGCTCGTGCTCGGCTATGCTCCGTAATTATTTTGACAAGAACATGTGTTAGAAATTAGTGCTCATCCACACTTATGCCGTAAACAATGACTAGCAAAGCCGCTCTGCGTTTTTTCGGCTCCCAAGCGTAGACGCACCTTTAGATGCATTATAACACTTGACAGAAATGGTGACAGCTGTCGATCTTGACAAGCCGCTGATAATAATCACGTTATAAATAGTGACGCGCGGAAAATTTAGAAATATCTCCCGGTGTATAGGATAAAGTTGTTTTGATAAGTGTTGAGTGCATAGAGAAATATGTTGTCATATGATGAAATCGATAATGTTTATTCCGTACCGACACCTGATAATAGTTCCGGATATAAAACCAGCCATAGTAAAACTTGAATTATAGCTTTAAAACGTGGAAACGCACGCTTGCATCTAAAAGTAGCATTACATTCTTTTTTAATAATATTGTGTGAATAAAATATACAGTACAAATATCGGTTTAATTTGGAATTCCGGTAATTCTTACAACCGAACATTCACATTTATAATATTAGTTAGGATTATCTGCGGATTGAATAAAACAGTATAACGATTACCTTATAACTTACAGAACTATAGTTGTATCTTCCTGAACAAATTCTATTGCAAAACTTTAATACTACTAGAACTTCTACCGTGACCAACAAAAACATTACAAATTAGCCGTTGAAGTGAAGGTTCTAAATGGTATGGTACCGGAACGCTAAATCTAAGTAACTAACCACAGCCAAAGCCTCCTACCAGCTAGTTTTGATTCAATCAAGAATATCTTAATCGATCCAATCCATTCCAGTGAATGGAACCAGCCAGCCAGGAAGGAGCCAGAACCTCCATCTTAAAAATCCACCGCGCAATTGTATTTATTCATATCTAGCAAATAATCAAAACATACCTCCTAAAAGCAAATACATCAGGATTAAGCGCAACAGATTCATATCGACCCTGTCTGAAGACGGGAAGTGTCCTCAATGCGGCCAGCTTCTTGTAAACATTCAAATGAGATCTCTCAACTGATTGTTGAACTGCCACGTTCAATGTTTCATAGCTGTCAGCAACTGGTAACCAAGTCTTATCAGCTGTTGAGAATCCTAAAATGATTTTATTACTTAATATGCGGTCAGCTATACAAAATACCTAAGGACTCGTATTGGGTTTGGTGACCCCTAATTTTCGGACACCAATCAATTTTAAAATGTTATTGGATAAACTCATAAAGGACCCAATAGCTGCTACCTATATTGCTTAAGTGAAATTCTAAGCCTAATTTGTTCAAACTAAATTAATTTACAGGCTAAAAATAATCATGCTAAACATGATGACTGATGGAATGCAAGGATGAGCTCTAGGATGCCACAAACTTGCCTAAAAGATGCCTAATCATTCTCGCCTTGAAGTTGTTTAAATTTTAGGTGGCAAGAAACGTTTATAATGCCGGAATTGCAATTCCATAATTACCTTTTGTAAATGGTAGGTTATCAGTTTATAAAAGTTAAAGCATACTTTGAATGAAACCTATTTCTACAAGGTATTAAAGGAAAAACTTCCTTCCTATCTAGTTCAGACACAAATTGAATCAGATTCAAACAGATAAAAACTTTAATTAAAGTTTAATAGTTATGCAACGAACCGGCATTCTTCTCGGAGTTCCATTGAAAAGGGGTCCTTTCTGGGTCACGCGATTTTTGATAATAATTGATTGGGTCATCAGTGTTACAGGCACTTGGGTCCACGGTGTCTTCCCAGCTGACGAATCCGTCTTTCATTCCAATTTCCTCACCCTGTGAATATGACAAATTCAACTATTAATTTACAAGCCTTACTATACTTACTTAAAAAGTTTTTTATTGGTGTAATAATTTTAAATATAAAATTTTGGAAAATGTATAATATATTGTCTTTGTTTAATTCGCATTCGCATACAACTTCCCTTCATGACGTACCTATATCTAACTATAAATTTTGTTTTCTTAAAACTGTTTAAATAATTCTTTGCAAAAAAAAAATTGCTCATGTTACAAATTACAATCATACTAAATCTGATTTATCATCTTTGTGGTAATATAAAAAAAAATATGTAAGAATAGACGAATACGTACCATATAAGTGACAGCTATTCCTGGAAGAAGCAACACGATCATATTGATTCCGTCCACTAATTTGGGACCAAACCTTGAGGCAACTCTATTATTATCGTGATTTCCGGCCTGAAATTATACGTTAGAGAATATTAAATGAAGTTGGGAACATCTAGGAGCATAATAGGCATATCCAAATAAAATCAATTGCCAAAATGTTTGTAGTACCTAATCACTTCAGAAGGACTGAAACGATATTGATAATGTTTTTGTACATGCGAGTGTTTTAGTGGGTCGATAATTTTAAGAGTAATCTTGAAATTATGACAGTTGATTTATTGCATATAATAATTTAATCCCGAAAATTTTACTACCCCTAATAAATTTAATTAAAAATGGTGAGATAAATGCTTCAAATACGTAAACTTACCACCCAGTTCGCCAATTTGTCTATTGGTTTAAATGTTAGGAATTTGTCTAAAGCATACTTTATTTCGGCAGCTGAAGAGTCGCCATTAACATCAGAAATAAGTACGAAATTGAAAGGCATTTGAGCTCCTTCACGGTTTCCTTCACCGAAATACCTCATTGTAAGTTGAGGAGAAGTGTAGGCTTCAGTCATAACCACCCTTTGTAAACCGTCTATCTGTTCATACTCATCAAACACCTCTCTCCATTGGTATACCATATCATAAGTCTCGTCTTGATTTACAGTGTAAATGTGATTTAGATAGTCGTAGCTAAGTGGATCATCAGTGCTCCCGCCGCTTAAAGGCTCATCTGGGAATTTACCACCATAGAGTTCCTTATCTACTTCAAATAAATGTGAAATAGCATCAATCCTAAAACCAGCAACGCCTTTGTCGAGCCAGAATCGTAAAACATTTTTCATCTCTTCAACAACAGCTGGGTTTCGATAATTGAAATCAGGTTGACCAATCACAAACTGGTGTAGATAGTACTTGCCAACCTCTTCTCTGTATTCCCAGGCACTTTTGCGGAAAACGCTATTCTGTGAACATTAAGATTTACGTTATTAAATATTTAAGAAAATATTTATAATATAATTAGCTTATTAGAATTACCTACCCAATTATTTGGGGGATGCATTACACCATTTTCATCCACGACTCCATCTTCCCATACAAAGTAGTCATAATACTTTTCATCGCCCTTAAGTGCCTCTTCAAACCAAACACTTTCGTTACTGCCGTGATTAGGAACAAAATCTAGTACAATTTTAATATCTGAAACAATTTGTTATAGTAATACTTTAACATAAAGACTATTGTATTTTAAAGAAATGAAACTACTTTATACTATTTACCTAGTTCTTTAGCCTTTGCAATAAGAGCTTCAAAGTCTTCCATGGTACCGTATTCGTCATGGACAGCGTAAAAATCGGCAATGTCGTATCCAAAATCGTACATAGGTGACTGAAACATTGGAGATAGCCATGTTGCTCCGACACCGATTTCCTTCAAGTATTCTAGTTTAGAAGTGATTCCTACAAAAAATGGGATAAGTACATAATATGATTACACTTTTTCTTCTCTTACTTATTTTTAGTTATTTACCATATTGATAAACCGATCCTTATTGTATTCTTTTTTCTTAAATTATTTTGGAGAAACAACATTTTTTACAATAAAGATTAATTTGTGATGTGCTGATATGACGCTATTTTATATAGATGTATTTTATGTTGTACAAATGTAGAATAAATCCACAATATTTAAAATGGTACTAATATTATTAATTAATAATTGAAGTTGTTACAATCGTCAAACCAATATTTTCCTATGACTAGACTATAGGAAAATATAATATTTCTTTTTATACTTTTCAGTCCAGGTCATAAAAAATATCTTTAAAGATAAGGATGCATTATGATTATTTACGAACAAAAACGAAATTTACTAGAGATGAAGATTACCTTTTAAGTCCCCAATTCCATCACCATCGCTATCCATAAACGACCTTGGATAGATTTGATAAAAGATGGTAGTCTCCCACCATTGTAGTTCCTTCGCTTGCACGAGGAGAAATAGTGCAGGCAGCACTATTATTGCATTTACTCTACAAAAAGCCATAATATTAAGATACGAGATACAAGTAATTCCTCGTGCTTAGTAGTAGAGGTTTCTGGTAGAAATTCTGCGCTAGCCCTGACTACCCTAGTATATTTTATGTCCTTGCCAGTATGACTGCTGCAATCTCATTAGAATGTTTATATTAAAAACTAGAAAAATGAAAAGCGACTTCAGCATTTTTACTCTAAATAGAAATAATCGAAATGCCTTCGATTAATACAACACAAAATGAATTGCAGTTGCATTTCAATTCATACATGAGAAAAATAATTTTGCCTTACTCACCTCATGATGCCGAAGGAAATCTATCAATATCTTTCGCCAGCTTGTATTATATAAAAATACTTGGTCAAGTGAGAAGTAAACTCGGACAGCGAGGGTTCCTTACACTGTGATATGCATATGTGGTAGGAATATTGTGGTAGGAAGATTTAGTCTACATTAATAAGACAAACCTATCGCACTGAGCTTAAATTTGTTATTTTAATTTTTCGCTTCTGTTTTATGTAATTAGATAACGCCATCTTGTTTTAAAATAGTGTTATTTTTGAAGTGTACCTAAGTACCAACGGTTAAATTCATTCGTAACTTTTTAATTAATCACACACTATAGCTAAATAAAATATGTTTGAGAAATTAATTAATAAATAATAATTGCTAGCTGGATTTTTTACACAATTTCTTGAACTTAATGCTAAAGTTAACCAAGCTAAGCTAAGGCTAACCTACTTGTTATAGAACCCTAAAAATAATCTAACGATTTAGATAAACCGGATACTTGAAAGTTGTTAACACGAGTTGGTAACAACGTACTTGTAGCATATAGTAATCATATCTTTGTGTGTGGCTTTTTGTGATAAGTAGATACTTTTTAGTCGAATTTGTCATCGAAGCATCCAGATCTTTAGAAATCCTCTTAGTTTAACCACGCTATCGCTACACATCGATTTATAATTTATTAACTAAAGAACCTTCAATACAACTGAACTAATTGTAACCACCTTTGTATGTATGATTTGAATAAAAAAATTTAACAAAAAATAGAACCGACTCAATACGCACTAAAAAGTAAAAAATAACTGTGTCATTTAGTTGCTTTAATTTACTTAAGCATATCTATGAAGTCGGTGCCAGCAAGTTTAAGGAACATTTATTTAACGTATTAAAGCAGTTTGTGGGTTCTAGGTAATGTTCTTAAAATAGAAACCTTGCTGGCACTGACTCCTAGATATGCTTAAGTTAAAACAGCTAAATGACACAGTTATTTTTTACTTTTTAGTGCGTATTGAGTCGGCTCTATTTTTGTTAAAAATTTTTATTTCTTACTTTTTAGTGATTTATCGCCACGCAACATACTCATACTATACTGTCATAGTATATTATACGGCACTAGTAGCCAAAAAGCTACCTATACCGAGACAAAGACCGAAATCGCTGTAAGCGTGCCTCCAAAATTTGACGAGTTCCTTCAATTTCCCCAGGATATCATCATCAGATCCTAACATGATGACAATGGGACCACCTTAAAAGTATGCCCTTTCTAATAAAAAAAGAATTATCAAAATTGGACAACTCTGCAAAAAGTTATGCGTGGTCATACATAAAAAAAATATACGTGTCGAATTGAGAACCTCCTCCGTTTTTTTTTCGTTGGTTAAAAATGTACCAAGTTAGCCCTTGAGTCTCCCGCCTTAAACAGCATCGTCAGTGATTATCAGGTGACATCGCAGCCAAGGTCACCTTGTTATTGAACAAAAAAGTCTCGAAACCAGGCCTAATAAACACTACAGTTTATGAAGTGGAGGAAAACGGCATACAAGACTAATAAAACAAATGTAATAATGCGTACTTTCAGATAGTGTATACCATATTTTCACCCTTTTTTAATAAATACAAGAAATTAACAGATTAGTATGTACTCTACAATTCTGTCCCTGTAGTTTCCGTTAGCATGGGAATACCGGGTAGGCTAGGTTTTTGTTTTAGGGTAAAATCTATCTACATCAAAATCAATAGTTGCGGCGTGAAGCATTATGAAATGAAATATCCACACACACATACATTTATGTTTATAATATTAGTGTAATGCTTAGAGCTTTGTTTTAACAATGTTATAAAAATTTGAACAATGTAACGTCCTACAGTTTATACAAAAAAATATTTTGTTACGTAACGTAGTCATATGATTCGCTAAACAACAAAAAGTAAATGATACAACTACAAATTATACATATAGAATTTATTAATATTACACAAGTGTATAATACAATTTATTAATATTTCACAATTATAAAAAAAAGCAGCTCGTCTAGGGCTGGTATAATAACATAATTAACAATATTTTAACAAAACAAATTATAAATTTACATTATTCATATTAACGGTGAAAATATACATAACAAAGTGAAATGTAGCACAACTAGAGGACGCCCTCGGTTTCACACGCGTTGTTTTCGTTCCCATGGGAATATTGGTAATATTCTTAGTTTTTTCTTAACCAATTTCAGAACTAAGGATTCGCCACCGGCGAGTTCCAATTTATCTGCGTTTAGCAAATCTCTGAAACAATTTATTTAAAAAATTAGTATAATAACATTTTATCGGACTAGTATTGTGGGTATGGGTCTTAACTTGTATAGCTTGATATTAAATAGTCTATATAAGGATCTTGAGTCTAGCTTTCAAAACAAATAGTAAAGACATGGTCTTCTATGGCAAATAAATTGAACAAAGATCGAATTCTCAACTCCATTACCGTATTATTGTTTCAAACATGTAACAGCATAGTTACCAAAATGCTGACACCTATTCAGTAGGTATTCGTACGTATGTATCGCGTGTCGCGCTTTTTAGAAATTTTGTATTATCTCCTAAACTATGTAACTAATTAACATCCGGTTAAAGGCAAATCTTATCTCTATAAGACCCTTGTGATTATCAAATAATTTATTTTGATAAGGATTTAAGTTTAGTTGTATAAATAATGACGTTAACGTAAGCATGAATTAAATGATTTTTTAAAACACAATAAGTTATATATCTGCCAAAATATAAAAGATAGATATAATCATGCTATTGCGGATTTTTTTATAGAACTTTTTAAGAGGCATAAAGTTTTCATACAATGTTATCAATTATATAGCTAAGGCAGCGTACGCGCATAAAGCCGATTTAATAAATTTCAGAAAAAAACTGAAATATTTTGCGTATAATAAATAAGCGTGAAAAAAACTGTGATAACTCGGGTAATATATACAGTACTAATATAAAATATAGCCTATGATACTCACCAATAACGTAGGATTCTACTGGTGAAAGAATTTTTAAAATCGGATCAGTAGTTCCGAAGATTAGCCCTGACAGATCTTTGTTTACAAACTTACAAACCTCCTTACTGTGTTATTGTGTTAATAAAAGTTTATAAAACTTGTATTTTTCTACCGTAAAATCTTTCAAATATTGTGATATTAATTGAAATTTTAGTAAGGTAGTGTTTATATTTTAAAAGCCTTATCAATATTTCCAAGTTTTACAAGATTTTGATCATACTAAAACACGGTAAATGACTATCTTCTTTTTCTTCAAAATATGAATATTATATCAAAAACATTCTGTAATATCTCCATACAAAAATAAAAGGATTATGTATATAACCAAAATTAAAGATTAGAATACGGCTTTGAGTTAAGGCTTTTGTTCTGGCATGTACAAGTCATTAAATTACTATTACGCACTACTACTTACATTACTAAGACTTAGCACAAGTTTATCTTGGAGTCATAAATTATGGCCATCGTCATAATTCTCGGCTCGATGTTATTTTACTTGTCATCGTAGTGGTATACTCTATTTACTTAGGCTTCTTAGAAAGCCGCTCTCGCGACTGAATAACGAATTCTGAGGCTTCATAAATCAAATATTTCTGTCAACCCAATATTACAAAATGTAATTTTAGGTCCTAGCATTTATTAACTAAACATTTGGAGCGTACAATATCCATAATATAATTGTATTCTATCTCTTTTATAGCTTTTAGTATAATTTATAATCCATTACGCGGGGATAATAAAGATTTGTGACTATTACCGTTTGAAGACGCCCACAAAACAGATAATGTTTATTATATATTCGTCGCTTCATTCTTCAGATATTTACCAAGTAGTCCCTTTATCTTACAGGCAACCTCGCACGAGTTCAGAGATGTATATATTTTTTTTTTTTTACAACCTGCTTTACCTCACTTGCAACTGTTTCATTCCTTTGTCGTTGCGTGGCAACGAGCGCACACACCTATTAAAAAATGGCGAAACGTAGTGCACAACAGAAGTTGGAAAAATATAAACGTAAGATTAGAAGATTAGAAAAGAATAAGGAGAAAGATTGGCATCGGATACGACGACGTATAGATTCATCTGAAGATTAACACGTTGCGGGTTAGTTTACTTTATTATTACCCACTAAAAATCGCGATTGACTGCGAGTCAATTGTGATAACATAATTAGCTGCGAGCTAATTATGAGTCATGTCTCATGACAACTAAGTAGAAAATATGTGTAATCTGAAATAGATATGCACAGAAACTACAAATTACAACAAAAAAAAAAAAAAACCAAACGTGTGCTATACCCATTTTTTCGACCGCTCAAATATCGTAATATGTTTTTGTAGATACGAGCGACGTCGAACCACAAGAGGGTCCATCTACTCTTCTTTACGAAGAAGGCACTAAAAATCGCGATTGACTGCGAGTCAATTGTGATAACATAATTAGCTGCGAGCTAATTATGAGTCATGTCTCATGACAACTAAGTAGAAAATATGTGTAATCTGAAATAGATATGCACAGAAACTACAAATTACAAAAAAAAAAAAGGCAAACGTGTGCTATACCCATTTTTTCGACCGCTCAAATATCGTAATATGTTTTTGTAGATACGAGCGACGTCGAACCACAAGAGGGTCCATCTACTCTTCTTTACGAAGAAGGCCCGCCAGTGGCAGCTCCTGCCCTGCAGGAAATATCAGACATCATATCGGATGCGGCGGTCCCGTCAGCGGAGTCAACCTCGGTGACTTTAGACCCGGAGCTACTATCTGCGTCGGGCTACTATCTTCTACATCGAGTACGCCAGATTTCAGAGAAGAGGTCCACGAGAGCTTAGCTAGTCTGTGGACCCCCCTACTGAAGAAAGGGTTGGCTAAAGATGATAAAGATAAGCTTATGAAAGAACATCTTATACCCACCAATTGCAAATTATTGCAAGCTCCGAAGTTAAATGTGGAAATTTCTGCCGCCGTATCAGATATAGTTAGAGGACGAGACAAAAAATTGTTTAATTTTCAACAACAATTAGGAAACGGTACCGCAGCAATAAATAAAGCAATGGACAATTTGCTCAAATCAAATAATAAAGTTCTTGATTTAAGACATTTAAGCGACGGTTGTCGCTTGTTATCTGATTTGCATCACTCTTTGACCAAAGATAGAATAAAATTAATAACCCCAAGTCTGGAAAAGAACTTCCTACATGTCATTCAAGACTCAGAACGGGATGATACTCTATACGGTAACTCATTATCTGAAAAAATAAAAGCCAGTAAGGCCATTGAAAAACAAGGATCTCAGTTAAGAAAAACTATAATAAATCAGAACAACAAGCCGCCGGTCACACACTCTGTCAACCAGGGAAACTGGCCAGGACCTCCTCGCTACCCGTCGAACAGGGGGGGGCGGGGAGGTCAAAGGAGACCACCAGTGACGTCACGTCGGTCATTTCCATCGCAGTCTCAAGCGACAGCGAAGAGATCCTACGCATCGAAAACTCGTGCGCCACAACAAAAATAACTCAGGTACATGCAGGCAGAATAGGGTTTTTCTTTAATTGTTGGCGTCAGATAACGAAGAACACTATCGTGTTATCATGGATAAAACACGGTTTTAAAATTTCCATTTGTTCTCGAGTCAATCAGCCTAATGCACCACTGTCTAACTTCACTCTCGATGAGGCTATAGATATGCATATGGCAATTAATAAATTATTGGAACTAGGGGCTATATCACGTTGCACCGCAACTCATGACCAGTATATATCGAAAATATTTTTAGCACCTAAAGCTAAGGTAGGCAAGCGGTTTATTTTAAATTTAAAATCACTAAATAAATTAATTACAAAAACACATTTTAAAATGGAGGATTATAGGACGGCCGCAAAATTAGTTCCCGAAGGCGGGTTTTTAGCTACAATTGATCTAAAAGAAGCCTATTTACTAGTTCCTATATGCGCATCCGATCGAAAATACTTACGGTTTAATTTTCAAGCTCCTTATTCTAACAGTTTATGTACATTCCAGTTCAATTCTATGCCGTACGGCTTATCCGTAGCACCAAGAGTGTTCACAAAAATTATGAAAGAGGTTATGGCCTGTTTTCGGAAACAGGGACACAAATCTGTAATATATCTAGATGACATATTATGTGTAGGTAATGATTACGAGGAATGTATAACCAATGTACGCGAAACCCTAAAACTTTTAGAATGTTTAGGTTTCGTAGTTAATTGTGAGAAAAGTTCATTAAAACCATCTCAAAAATGTAAACTCTTAGGATTTATATATAATACACATAATATGTCTTTATCATTACCAATGGAGAAACGCAACAACATTCACCAGTTAGTCAAACGTTTTTTAAGTTTTACAAAATGTACAATTCGCGAGTTTGCGCAATTAATAGGGATCTTGGTAGCAGCTTGTCCAGCAGTTCGATACGGCTGGCTTTATACAAAATTGTTAGAACGGCAGAAATACCTAGCATTACAACAACATAATAGTAATTTCGAACATGAGATTATCATTTCTCAAATGGTCCTAGAAGACCTTAACTGGTGGCGTAATCATATTTTTACATCTTTGTGTCCTATAAGAAATCAAAGTTATAGAAAAGAAATATATTCAGATGCCTCTAGAATAGGTTGGGGTGCTGTCTGTAACGGTGCAAAAGTCCATGGTAAATGGAAAGCCGTAGAGATGAAGCACCATATAAATTACTTAGAACTTTTAGCCGTATTTTTAGGTTTAAAAAGTTTCGCCAGTAATGACGACAACTGTACAATATTGCTGAAAGTAGACAACACCACAGCAATTAGTTATATAAACCGCCTAGGGGGAGTCCAATTCCCGCATCTAAACGATCTGGCCAGGTGTATTTGGCAGTGGTGCGAGCAGCGTAATATTTGGTTGTTCGCTTCTTTCGTAAATACTAAAGACAATTATGCTGACGCAGGATCTAGGAAGATCAACCCTGATACGGAGTGGGAGTTATCAGATCACGCTTATAATATTATTAAAAGACACTTTGGCTGCCCTGAAATTGACCTCTTTGCTTCTCGCTGCAATACCAAATGCGACTCGTTTGTTTCCTGGAAACCAGAACCAGATGCTTACGCTGTAAATGCTTTTACGGGAACACCACCCCCTGCACACCAAAATTAATCTGGGTGTCGCGAGGCTTTGCGGACGGCATTCAAACGCCGGGGAACCCCGCCCGACTCGTTAAACCTCATGATGGCTTCGCTAGCAGACAACACTATCAAACAGTATAACGTGACATTGAAGCTTTGGTGGCAGTTTTGTTCATCACACAATATTGACGTTTTTGGTGGTTCAAAAACATCGGTTATTTCTTTTCTAACCGAGAAATTCAATAAGGGTTGTTCATTTGGTTCCCTCAACAGCCATCGTTCAGCTCTGTCTTTGATTATGGATTTTAACGTGGGTTCCGATGACTGTATAAAACGATTACTGAAAGGAGCTTATAAACTGAAGCCTCATAAGCCAAAGTATACTTATACTTGGGACCCACAATTAGTGCTTAATTATGTGTCAAATTGGTACCCAAACTTGGAGTTAAGTATCGATAGAATTACCAAAAAATTAGTAGTTTTATTAGCACTTTGCACAGCCCATAGGGTACAAACATTATCTCTTATTAAATTAAATAATATATCAATTACTTCAAATGGGGCTAAGATAGCGATAACAGACATTGTTAAGACGTCCGCTCCGGGACGAGATCAGCCAGTTTTATTCCTACCCTTCTTTCGCGATAATGAAAACATATGTCCCGCTTCAGTCCTCAAGGATTATATTTTTGTAACAAAAAATATTAGGACCACGAATATAGGAAACCTCCTAATAACTTATAAGAAACCACATAAAGCCGCCACACAGCTCAATCTATTAGTCGATGGATTAAGCAGATGCTGGCAGAAAGCGGCGTGGACGTGTCCACGTTCAGTGCACACAGCACGCGACACGCAGTCACATCGGCCGCTCGCGCAGCCGGACTTAGTGTGGACACAATAAGAAAGACAGCGGGCTGGACCTCCACGTCCTTAGCCTTTGCCCGATTTTATGACAGGCCAATTTCGAATGATGACGATTTTGCAAACGCAGTTGTTTCCTGTAGTTGATTAACTAATTACAAAATAGTTAGCAGTTATTGTTAATTCTTATAATAATTCGAGTGTTTAATTGTGATTTTGTTTACGTTTCGTTTTCATAAATAAAAAGATATGTATATTACCAGAACAAAACTTGTCTCTCTGAAAATCTACTTGGTAAATATCTGAAGAATGAAGCGACGAATATATAATAAATGATCAAACGAACTTCCTGAAGTGAAGTTCGATCATTATTATATGAGTCGCTTCATTCGAAGATATAAGAACCCTCCTCACCCATTATAAAACCACATTTCATAAAGTTCTGTGCTTTTAACCCTAAAAGTTTTGTTCATAACGTATCTCTAAAAGAATGAAACAGTTGCAAGTGAGGTAAAGCAGGTTGTAAAAAAAAAAAAATATATACATCTCTGAACTCGTGCGAGGTTGCCTGTAAGATAAAGGGACTACTTGGTAAATATCTTCGAATGAAGCGACTCATATAATAATGATCGAACTTCACTTCAGGAAGTTCGTTTGATCATTTATTATATTCAATAGATGGGCGTTTAAGTATCTACAATAAAATTCATTAAAGGATTTTATAATTAAACTAGCAGATACTGGCGAATTCACTCGTGAGGTACATACTCGTAGTATGTTTAAACCTTCCAAAAATACCAACAATAAAAAAATATACGTAATGTTTTCGGAAAAAAAGTGGCTGTGACATACAGACAGACAGACCTGACGCAACTATAAGGGTTCCGTTTTTTGCCATTTACAGAGAATAACGTGTGTTAGAGATAAATAGTTGTAAAGTCAAATATTATCACCCTAACCTCTCCACATTTATTGAACGTGGTGGTCCTCACTTATCAAAGAGCAGAAATGTGTGTAGTACTAATACTTATTATGTGTAGTATTGCAAATAGAATATGAGTAAAATAATTATGATATAAATAATGGTTTCTAAACATTAAAATGAAAAAATAATAATACATTAATATGTTTTCTTCTTGTTAAATGAATATAATTTTATATAACCATATTCGACTCACCCAACTTCTTTCGGAGATTCAACGTTATTTATGATTACTTCTAGTTGTCCTGATACGTTTTCGAAGTAAGTCAAATCTACGGTGTAGGGTTTTTCTCTAATGTTTATTACGATCACGTAGATTTCACCATTGTACCACCTGAATAAATAAATTTATTGTAATACGTATAAATAGAAACAACGCTCGACGTTTATATTATATAGATAAATAAAAATGAATCAGCAAATGGGTTGCTAAGTCAAATATTGAGGACGGTGATAAGGACGTCCAATCGTTTCAGCAATTTTTTCGCATTTTTATATAATGAGAAACAAAATTGGAAAACATGAACAGAAAAACAAATCTATGCGGTTAGAATGGCAGAGCATAGTTAGATCATAAGGTATTAAAACGAGGGACTGAAATTTTTAGCAAAGACAGCTTTAATTCTACGTAAAGAGATTTTGATTGCTACGTTTTAGTAGATTTCTTTTTTGATAGCAGATGGGAAAGATCAGGTAAGTAATATTAAGTTTAGAAAACACAAATACAAAAATAATCTGAACTGGCAATTGACTTAAAATATATTTACTTTGTGCTATAATTATTGAATTTTTTTTTGTAGTGTGAATTATAATACTTTAGGATGAAATTAAATTTAAAAAATTATAAACATACCTTCTAAAAGTCAATACATCGGCATTATAAGCAATAGATTCAAATCTACCATGTTGGAAAATTGGTTCCTTTCGCAACTTCGCTAAACTTTTGTAAACTTTCAAATGGGATCTCTTCTGGCATAGCTCATACTCTACATTCAGGGTCTTATAACTGTCAGCTACTGGCAACCAAGTTTTATCGGCGGTTGAGAATCCTAAAATAACATTTAAAATAAAATTACTAAAACAAACCTAGAATAATAAAGAAGAAGAAGAAAACTTCAAATAAAATGTAAAGGGAATTTAAAAACTGATTTCCCTTATGGCCAACTTACACAGGAAATTTTTAGAGAAGTTATGCCGAGCCAAGTTCAAGGAACATTTATTTTTCGTAGTAAAGCAGTTTGTGGGTTCTAGGTAGCGTCCTCAAAGTAGAAACCTTGGCTGGCAGCGACTCCTAGATATGCTTAAGGAAATTGAAGCAACTAAATGACACAGTTATTTTTTACTTTTTAATGCGTTTTGAGTCGGTTCTATTTTTTGTTAAAAATTTTTATTTCTTACTGTTTAGTGATTTATCGCCACGTAACGTACTCGTACTATACTGTCATAGTTTATTATACGGCACTAGTAGCCAAAAAGCTCTCGATACCGAGACAAAAACCGAAATCGCTGTAAGCGTGCCTCCAAAATTTGAAGAGTTCCTTCAATTTCCCCAGGATATCATCATCAGATCCTAACATGATGACAATGGGACCACCTTGGAAGTATGCCATATCTATTAAAAAAGAATTATCAAAATCGGACAACTCTGTAAAAAGTTATGCGTGGTCATACATAAAAAAAATATATATTTGTCCAATAGAGAACCTCCTCCGTTTTTTTTCGTCGGTTAAAAAGACCTCCTTCTCTATAGAAGTGGGGCAGGTTAGTCAGTGTTGAAAATGGTGTAAATGTGTGTAATTAGTGTAAGATGATTAAATTAATATATGTATATTAAATAAAATGCATATTAAATATATGTATATTAAATAATGGGCACAAACTCTGCGGTTTAAAACCAAGAAATCAATGTAATAGAGTTAACTTTCTCAACTACTCGAAATTCGTCTTACCAGCATTCTTAGATCCATCCCATTGGTGAGGAGTGCGCTCTGGGTCACGTGAGACTCCTTGTACATAAGTGGTTATGTCAAGAGCTATAGGATCCCGTGTGTCTTCAAAACTGACTGTGCCATCTCTCATTCCGATTTCTTCGCCCTGTTTATAGAGTAAAACAATTATTATTATACTTAATTAGGACAAAAGCCTTGCCTGACAGTATCAATCACGGAAAGGGAGATTTCGTTCCCGTGGAAATTTAATAAATATTGAGCTATTTTTATCAGTAAGTTATCCCATCCAAAGTATACTTTTTTCTGCATCAAATTTCATTCAGATACGTTCAGCTATTTTTGAGTAACTCCTCATCACATCCCACTCAGTCTGATGTCCGAATAGTGCAAGAGTATGTTTTTTATCCGAGTTACTTGACCTATTTTCGTTGAACTATCCAATAACTAACAATATTGTTTCAATTGTTGAGTACAACATACGGCAGATGTACTATACCTGATAAGTAACAGCAATTCCTGGTAGGAGTAACAAGATCATGTTCATCCCATCGACCATCTTTTGACTAAACCTTGACGCGATACGATGATTGTCGTGATTGCCAGCCTGAAATATTTATGTGTAACATTTTAATAATTATAGTCCTTCTTCATTTGAGAATTTTTTTTAACTTAGTTCCGATCGCTTTGAGAAAATCCACAAAACTTGTAGTTTGGCATAGAAAATATACTCCAAAATATTATGTTTGCATTACTCCAACTAATTCTCCAGTTCCAACTAATTTAATAAAGTCTAACACATTTAGATTTTCCGAAAGACACAAATTAGTGAATAACTCAACAGGTCTGTCAAAAATAAAAAATACACTTACCACCCAGTTTGATAGTTTATCCATTGGTTTATATGTAAGAAATTTGTCCAAAGCGTACTTCAAGTCAGCTGCAGTAGAATTAACATTAACGTCAGAGATGAGAACAAAATTAAATGGAATTTGGGCACCTTTGCGTTTGTCATCACCAAAATATCTCATTAAATTCTTAACAGAATTCGTATACGCTTCAGTCATCATAACTCTTTCAAAACCATCTTTATTTGAATATTCGTCAAAAACTTCTCTCCAATCGTAAATCATGTCATAAGTTTCCTCTTGTTCTCTAGTATATATGTGACTTAAACGGTCATAGTGATAAAGTTCATTCAAATACTGGCCACTTAAAGGCTCATCAGGATATTTGCCTCCATAGAGATTTTTATCCACTTCCATTAAGTACATAACAGCGTCTACCCTGAAACCGGCGACACCTTTATCGAGCCAGAATCTTATAATATTTTTCATCTCTTCTACAACATCTGGATTACGGTAATTCAGATCAGGTTGACCGATCGCGAACTGGTGGAAGTAGTATTTTCCTACCTCTTCTTTATATTCCCAGGCGCTATTCCAAAAAACGCTGAGCTAGAAATGTTATTACCAATTAATAAGTTAGTATAGTAGATATACCGAGTTTTAACCCTTGATGTAAAAAATAAGGGTGTCATAAGTCTGTCTGTGATAGCGTAGTTTTGAAAAACATAATAGCTCAAAAATAATCTAAAACATGGTTCTTATCTACATACGATTAATTATTTATAGCCAATCCTAAGAAAACGATATTTTTTGAGTGTGATGTTACCTAATGCCTGACATTGAAAACAGTTCTTCTATTTCAAAATTTTCATATTTTTAAGGTATTATAAATTAATTAATAAAATAAAAATTATTTTTGAATCTGATACCCAATTGTTCGGTGGCTGCATTACACCGTTTTCGTCAATTACTCCATCTTCCCATATAAAATAGTCGTAATACTTTTTATTGCCTTTTAGCGCCTCTTGGAACCAAACACTTTCGTTGCTGGTATGGTTGGGTACCAAATCCAATATTATTTTGATGTCTGAAATAAATTTAAGAAAACTTTAAATAACTACAATTTTTTTTATTTAGCTAAATAAAATGTCTGGGTATTTAGATTACCTAGTTCCTTAGCCTTTGCTAGGAGGTCTTCACAATCTTGCATCGTGCCGTATTCGGGCTGGATCGCATAAAAGTCAGAAATGTCATAACCAAAATCATACATTGGCGACTTGAATATAGGTGACAGCCATGTCGCACCAACTCCAATATCTTTCAAATACTGCAGTTTGGAGGTAATTCCTGTAGAATATATTTTCCAAAATCAATTTTTTCGCTCGACTGCTAATGGAAAGTTATATTTTTTTATTGTTAGTTAGTAAGTTAGAAGTATATAATTTAATTAATATTTATGAATGGTTTTGTACACTTTACAGTCTAAATGTTGGACGAATTTTGAACGTAACAGTTAGTAATTGTGTATATGTACATTACTTGTTTCCTCACTAGCTCGATGGAACCTTTTTGTTTAATACGCGAGAGTAAAACGTATAAAAAGCTTAAAAGACGTCCAAATATGATACTGAACAATTAAACACCTACCTTTTAGGTCACCGACCCCGTCACCATCACTGTCTTTAAATGATCGAGGATAGATTTGGTAGAAAATAGTACTCTCCCACCATTTCAATTCCTTCTCAGCATTGGCTAACAGAAATAGAGCGGGGAGCAGCAATATTGGATTCAGCCTATAAATATAATAAAATTAATAAGAAGCAGATGTTTCTTTACAGAACTATAAACTAGTTAATCGTTTCTTTATCTGCGGCATAAAATTCACACGGCATAGATGAATACTAGTAGTAGCAGTAGTTTAGTTTTATGAAATAAAAAGTAGCCTAAGTATGAATACTTAGGCTACTATAGAATACAATCTATCTATATTCTAAAATTGAAATAAATCCTATGCATATATAATTTATTATCAATTTATTAATATAAGATAATAAACGATTTACTTACTTCATCTTGCTGAACCAAATAGTCTGCTGTTTCTCTATAATACAATTGGTTCCAGGCACTTGTGAAGCAACCGCTGACCTTCGTCGACAGATGAGTGAAGTTAATTCAGGTGGTAGCAGTTTTTTATATAATATCCGAAATAGGTTAACCATAATTTTGCTTAGACATTTTTTACTCTTATTTATAAAAACATCATATATATTTAGAGAGAAAGCTTAGTTGTGAACTAAATTTTATTGATTTTGGATCAGTCCCAAGAGCATACTGATAAGTTAGCCTATAGCTCCTACGCCTAGTATATAATATTATGTAAACAAAATTCAGCTTTATATTCGTTAATTTCAAGAAGGCAGAGAAGGCGAGCGTTAACCGCGCATAAAGAATATCTTCAAGCCTAAAGTCTGTTCGCTTAGATAGTGTCGGTACACCCGCAGGCGCACATATTTTTTTGTACTGTGTTTTTAATTTAAATTAATGTTTATTTAATATAAGAATAAAATAGAATACTTTATGATTATTTTAATAAAATAAAAATAATAAACGCAATTTAGTCCGAAAATAGAATTTTAATGAAAAATATAAGTAAGTAGGAAGGTAAACATAAACAAAAATAAAATAAACACTATTCTTCATCACTCGAAGTGTCGGAGTAATCGGCACCTGTATTTATGATGAGAATTCATCACGTTCTGAATCCATACTAAAATATCGATTTTCCTCTTTAATCGCATGACCTACACATCTTTTCCACATATCTGAAGTCACATTTTCCTGTCACAGTTGGATTCTTCTGTTTTTACGTTTTTTTGGTGTAGATGGACCGTTTTTTAATATTGATCCAACGCTAGTTCTTGGTATCCCCACTATTTTTGTAGTGTCTGTGATAGGTGCAGACACATTCATTTGAACACAATACCGATGGACATTGACTATCATTTGTTTACACGTTTTACAAAAGATCCGTCTTTTACTTTTTGGTTTAGTCAAAATTTCATCTTGACGCACTTCACTGTCCTCCCAAGGACGAAAAATCATTTTTTTTATACGTAGGAGAATCTACAAAAACAACCTTTCAATACGACGCTTCGATCTAAAATGCCAAATTCTCCTGTGAGTGTACGCCGCATGCGGCGACCTTTGACTTCGGGGCGGCGCCTTTGACAAAATGCGGCACGTGCAAGGCGGCGAGACACAAAGGGCGACCGTATCTAAGCGAATAGACTTTACATCCGTGCCTCAAGTCTCGGATTCTGTTCGGCGTTTTTTTTCCTGCCACACGATGGTACCGGCACCCGCACGTTGAATCCATGGAACATTAAGATATTCGTCTCTTAACACATGAAATATCTGAATTTGTCAATTTGTAGCACTTTTGAAATCTCAGGAAAGATCTATTTGTAATGACACTGCTATTGGTTTGTAATCGTTTTACTATTATTTATTAATAGATTTCTTTTTGAAATGAACGAATTTGACGTTGACATTCATTCATTTATTTCAAGTTTAATTAGCACTTTTGAAACGTTATGATAAAGGCTTTGGAGGCATTATCTAGCTAGAAAGTTTGTTGAGGAGATGATGATTAAAAATCGTAGTAAGTTTACCAAAAATCATTTATTTTTTTACAATTGTATGATACTTATTATTGAAGTAACTTAACGACCACACTTTCATATCCAGCGACGGGTAATGCAGCAACGTCGAAAATATCTCTGTAAATTAAATAGAATGTATGAATATAGCTTTGTTTTTTCACTTATTGCATTACTAATTACTATTTTTATTAATATTTATACAAAGATTCCTGCAGCATAATACAGATTTATATGCTATACAAACTAATTGTTTTCATGAATTTATAACTAATACTGATGAAAATAGGTATATCCGCTGAAATCATAGCCTTTATTGTCCTGTGCTTATCAATTCAGCCTTATGCACCTGTTATTTCACCAACAACAATACCTTTTAAACCAAAATACAGCCTTTCTTGGCGACACAAAATTAACTCCATATATAACTTATCCTCGGAAAGTTTTATAATAACAGACACTACTAGCATAGAAATACTACGTCAACACGGAATTACTTTGAAATTAAAAGGCACAAAACTAAAGCTATTTTTAACGATGTGTATCCGTTATACCTTTAACAAAAGGTCATTTGTTTATTGAAAACAAATACTCCATTTCTATACATTATTCTTTTCAATATTTTTCCTGAAATATTATTTCACTGGGCTTGAACTGAAACGACCTTTGTTATTGTTCATAAATTCAAATTCAAATTATGAGATTCGGGATATGAAGCTTATATCTACCACGCTGCTTCAATGCGGGTTGGCGAGTTTAGGGTATAATCATTAACGATCACTATTAGATGTTGATGATGGTGACTGGGAAGGAAGACTTAACGTAACCTTCGAGGCACGGGGGAGTAACACCACCAATATACCGACTCTTAAGTCCAGTATATTACTAAAAATTTCTTAGAAGTAAAAATAACTCTGAACCATTCCATAACTTGACGCAGGATTTTACCCCAGGATCTCGTGATCGAAGTAACTTGGGTTAATCGCTGGACCAACGAGACAGTTAAATATTATGTGTAAGACATGTAAAATAATGATTATTTACCCTTCATCCTTGGATGACTGGACGCTACTAACGACCACGCTGGCGTCACCTTTGACATTCTCGAAATACGTCAAATTAACCACATGTTCTGAATCCCGCATATTAACTACCACTAAATAAGTATCTTCCTTGTACCATCTGCAATTTGTAACAAATATTTGTTTATACTAATAATACTAAAAACACTTTAGGAAAAACTACTTAATGAAATATCCTAAAATATCTAAGTTATTTCAATATATTACGAATAAGTCTTATAAGTTTATAAAATAAAAATCCTTTTATGTTGTCCGCACACTCGCAATAATACTGTTAACATACTGTCAGTAAATGTATGTCTGTTAAGTGGGGTAATGTTGCCTAAAGTCATTTTTTGGCATGCCACAACATAAGTAATAAGTAGTGATATCTCCTTGAGAAACTTTACCCTACTTTATGGACAAGTACCTGGTTGACCGAGAATTGCTCGGTATTTTTGGCAATTATACATTTTTTAAAAACATAGGTTTCATTTTTAAAAAATGTATAATAAAGTAAAATTAGATCGATTAATTGCTTCCAATAGCCCCTGCGTACAAAATTTCACGAAAATATTTCGAGTCGTTTTCGAGTATGGGATAAAATTAATGTATCAGGGTAATAGATTTCAATTAATAAAATTGCAACAGTAATTCACCAAACTTACCTTTTAAACGCGAAAATATCTTTGTTAAGAGCTAAAGAGTCATATCGGCCATATGTAAAGGCTTTTTCTTGACGAAGCTCCGCCAAAGCTTGGTAGACTTTTAAATGCGATATCGCAACATTTTTCTGTACTTCCACGTTCAAGGTCTCATAGCCTTCAGCCACTGGTAACCAAGTCTTGTCTGCAGTTGAAAATCCTGTAAATATTAAGTTTTATTTGTTTAATGCATAGACAAGGAACGTAAAGCCAGTATTAAATAAATAATAGAAAAGATTGTTAACTTTTATAATATTTTTATTTCTTACCCGCATTTTTATCTGCGTTCCATTGGAATGGCGTTCGCTCAGGATCTCTTGATTTGAGAACATAATTGATCGGATCATTAGTATTGCAACCTGCTGGATCTACAGTGTCTTCCCAACTTACATATCCGTCAACCATACCCAGTTCTTCGCCCTTGTTAGAATAATTATTATTAATTATCAATAAACTGCAGATAATATTTTAAAATATTCTAATTATGAAAACAATGAAATATGTTTCTTACCATATATGTAACACCTACGCCAGGAAGTAAGAGTACTATCATATTAATTCCATCAACTAAGGAAGTCCCGTAGCGTGTTGCCGTTCTGCTCTGGTCATGATTTCCAACCTTCAAAAAATATAATAACTTAAAAATGGAAATGTTTCAAAAAAGTATTTTATACTCGTATTTGTAATACTCACGACCCAATTTGCAATTTTATCAACAGGTTTATAGGTTAAAAATTTATCAATTGCCCTTTTTATATCAGCAGCACTAGATGACGCAGAAGTGTCAGTAATCAAATCAAAATTAAAAGGCATTTGTGCCCCTTCTCTATCACCTTCGCCGTAGTATTTGACAACGTCTTGAATAGTGGCATAAACTTCAGTCATCATCACTCTAAGCAATCCATCTTTTTGAGAAATCTCATCAAATACATCTCTGAATTCGTAGACCATGTAATAAGTTTCATTCTGATCTTTTGTATAAATGTGATTTAGGTAATCGTGAGATTCTGGATCAACATCTGTACTGCCTGATAATGGTTCATCTGGATATTTTCCCCCAAAAAGATCCTTGTCAACTTCAAACAGACAGTTTACAGCATCAACTCTAAATCCAGCCACGCCTTTCTCCAACCAGAAACGTATAATATCCTACAAGAAAATCAAATTAATTTTAATTTTGAAGTCAAGTCGTTACTGATACTCCGCAATTCCACATTGTAGAGTGGATTCTAAGAAAACTTCAGAGTGAAACGTACATTGAGCGTGTTCTATCAGATCTGGGTAACTTTGTCGTTTGGAATTATTGATTAAATAGCAGTATAAATTATCGGTTAAATAGGAAAATAATTTTACGAATCGCTTAAATATTTACCTTCATTTCAGCAACTACATCTGGGTTACGGTAGTTCAGATCTGGCTGGCCAACAACAAATTGATGCAAATAATATTTTCCAACTTCTTCTCTATACTCCCAAGCACTTCCTCTAAAATGGCTTAGCTAAAATATTATAGAATAGATAATAATATAGAGACTCGAAACAATACTCTTGTATATTATTATTAGTTATATTTTCATGATTAACAATATTTTGTTAATATTTATTTACCTACCCAGTTATTCGGTGGTTGCATGTTTCCATCTTCATCCAAAACTCCATCTTCCCATACAAAGTAATTGTAATATTTCTCATTCCCATTAAGTGCTTCTTGAAACCATACACTTTCGTTTGAAGTATGATTCGGTACCAGATCTAATACGACTTTGATGTCTACAAAAAGGATTTGTGTGACCATTTTATTCCGAGAAAATTGTAATTCCTTCTACAATATGAAGCTCAATAGATATTTTCAATTTAGAGAACACGTTTCGTTGGTGATTGGTTTTAGAATCATTACAGTGATAACAAGAACATAATATTACTACATTGAGAAACTTGAATGGAATTGAAACATTTACGATATAAATACGAGCAAAGAATATACTCGGTACCCAGAACTTTAATAATAATTATTGTACAGCCCAAACCCACCGTTCTATTTGGGACTAGGGTTCTTCAAATAAAACCACGAGCCTTGTTCTGGGTATGGGTGTATTGAACTTGCGATACTAGCGACACAGTCAACAAGTGAACTTATGAACTAATTAGCCAATCAATCCAACAAATCAACAACGATACATAAGTGTCCGTGGCCTATATGAAAGTGCTAGTGAACAAACTATAGCGCAAGCTAAATGTACAGTAGCGCCATCTAGTTTGACAATTGTAAACAACTGTCTTAAACATACCGCCCACCAAGGACATTAAGTGGCGAAATGTCCTTCAAAATTCCGCCCACCGTGACCACTTGGTGAGAGGTTTACATATTATAGTAATCTGGTCTAAATGAACTAACAAAACTTTTTATACTAATGATAAAGTACTGTAATACTAATTAACAAATGAACTTAAACATGAACTATGAACTTATATTTGAACTATAGACTAAAATTTGAACTATGAACTAAAATTTTAACATGTACTAAATTTGAGGTATGGACTAAAATTTGAACAATGAACTTAACAATTTGGTAACATTATTCATTATTATCACCATCAATTGGTAAAACACACACCTTTGAAGTTGGCCTTTTTAAAATACTATTTTTAACCTTAATTGTGACCACACGGGTTATTCCATCAGCCCCCGGATGCTTTTCCGTAATTCGACCCATTAACCATCTACCAGGTGGCAAGCCATCCTCTTTAACAAGGACGACGTCTCCTATATTCGGTTCTGGTACTCTAGAACTCCACTTATATCTGTTCATTAGATTAGAGAGATATTCTTGAGACCAGCGCCGCCAAAAGCTCTGTAGCATTCGTTGAACAAGCTGCCATCTCGTTAAGGTACTAACTTTCGATGTTAAATAATCAATCTCCGGTACCGATAGCAGCGGCTCTCCAATGAGAAAATGCCCTGGTGTTAAAGGAGTTGGATCATTTGGATCTGAACTATTGACAGTAATCGGTCGAGAGTTGAGGCATGCCTCTACTTGTATTAAAAGAGTGCACATTTCTTCGAATGTTAGAGTCGCCTCACCTATCACTCGTTTTAAATGAAACTTTGTAGCCTTTACGCCGGCTTCCCATAAGCCTCCGAAATTTGGGGCATGAGGCGGAATAAAATGCCATTCTGTCCCGTGACTCTCCAAATATTCAGCAGCATCCTTCTGAATAAGGTTCAGTTGCTGAAGTTCTCTAGCAGCTCCTACAAATGTAGAGCCATTATCGCTCCATAGCTTAGAGCAGAATCCACGTCTACCAACAAATCTTTTGTAGGCGGCTAAAAATGCTTGAGTGGTCATATCACTCACCATCTCTAAGTGAATGGCTCGAGTGGCCATACATATAAATAAGCATATATAGCCTTTATATGAACGATTGCCACGGCCTTTAGTTGTCCTTACATTATATGGCCCCGCATAGTCTACAGCACTGTAGAGAAACGCTCTAGCGGGAGTGCATCTAACTGATGGTAGAGCTCCCATATACTGATTTTGTACTTGGGCTTTTTGTCGAACACATTTCACACACTTATGGATATGATGTTTTATAAGATTTTTAGCACCTATTATCCAATATCCTGATCTCAGATAGTTTGTCATTAATTGGATCCCTCCATGTAGAGTGTTCTGATGTGCTTCCGCTATCACTAACTTCGTAAAATGGGAGGTGTGAGGTAGTATAATAGGATGTTTGGTATGCTCAGGCAATTCAGACTTCTGTATTCTTCCACTCAATCTCATCAATTCGTTATTGTCAAGGTAAGGACATAAAGATTTTAATTTACTATGCTTTGACTGTACGTAACCTTTGCTCTTTAATTGTAAATATTCTTCGTTGAATTCTTCTCTTTGTGCTTTCTTTATACAACAAATTTTTGCTTCATCTATTTCTTTCTTAGACAAATAAGTTGTACTTCTAGCTTCTTTTGAATAAAATCTCCTACAGTAAGCTACTACTCTCAAAAGTTTTTGTAAAGATGAAAATCTTTGGAATAGTGTATCTTCTGAAAACGTGTTAATATGTGATCTAACTTCTTCTAAAATTACCTTTGATACTGTTGGCCTTTTGTACGAGATACTATGATCTCGAAGGAAATTTGGACCGTCGAACCAAAGATCTTGAGTTGCAAGCGATTTCGGTTGGACACCTCGCGAAGCACAATCGGCTGGATTGTCTTTAGATGATACATGAAACCACTGGGCAGTGTCCAATGTAGTCAGTATCTCTGAAACCCTATTGGCCACAAAAGTCTTCCACCGACTAGGGTGACTATTCAGCCAGGCGAGAACGACAGTGGAATCAGTCCATGCCCTGATGTTGTCCTTTTGAATTTCCAATACTGTCGCTGTCTCAGCTAAAAGCCTAGCCAAAAGCACCGCTCCACAGAGCTCTAATCGTGGAATACTTATTTGTCTAACCGGCGAAACTCTAGTTTTAGCAGCTAATAGTGAAATTTGAATGTTTCCAGCACTGTCTACTACTCTCGAATACACTACGGCTGCGTATGCGAGTTGAGAAGCATCACAAAATCCATGTAGTTCCATACTAGCATTTTTCGTCGTGATACCTAACCATCGTGGGACGTGTACTGCAGTAAGTTGTTCCAGTTCCTTACGGTAAGTAAGCCATTCATTTTTTAATTCTTCAGAAATTGGCTCATCCCAACTAACCCCTGCTAACCATAGCTTTTGAATAAACATTTTTGCTAGTATAATTGTAGGTGCTATCCATCCTAGCGGATCATACAAACGTGCTATAACTGACAAAATTGATCTTTTTGTTTCAGGTCCAGACGATATCTCCGGCAGATTCACTGAGTAAGTAAACTGATCTTCGCTTCGGTCCCAGGTAAGTCCTAAAACCTTTGTCGTATTTTCCTTTATTTCTATTTCTCTTATGTCCTTTAGATATTTTTTGTTCTGTATATCCTCTTTGTCCTGTTCGTCCTTAATGTACTCTATATCCTTTTTGTCCTGTTTCACCTTCTTGTCCTGTAAGCTTTGATTTTCCATTGGCTTTGCTTCCTCATTCTTCAGTATTTTTCTCAGCAACTCTTTATTATTGCTATTCCATTTTTGTAGAGCAAACCCTCCCTTAGATAATAACGCTGTCATTTGCTTATAAACTTCCAATCCTTCCTCTACACTAGAGCATCCAGTCATTAGGTCGTCCATATAGAACGATTGTGCTACTCTGGATGAAGCTAGAGGGAAATCTGCACCATCATCCAAGCTGACCTGATGTAAAGCCTTAACCGCTAGGTAAGGAGCAGAAGCGGTTCCAAATGTTACCGTTAGCAATTCGTAATCTTGTATTTCTGTTTCAGAATTTTCACGCCATACTATGCGTTGAAACCTGGTGTCCTCCTCAGCAATTCTGACCTGCCGATACATCTTAATGATGTCGGCTACTAACACAATCGGTTGAACCCTCCATCTTAAAACAGTATGACGTAAATCAGGCTGTAACTTAGGTCCTATCATAAGTGTATCATTCAGTGATATACCGAGTTTATTTTTGCTCGAAGCGTTAAATACTACTCGCACTTTCGTTGTAGTTTTGTCAGCTCTCACGACAGCGTGGTGGGGTAAGTAAACTGCATTATTTATACATTTGTCATTTTTATTCACTGCTCTCATATGACCTAACTGCAAATATTCGTCTATCACATCCTTGTAGTTCTTTCTCAATTCGCAGTTCTTAGACAACCTTTTTTCTAATGCTTTAAATTTTGTTAGAGCGATGTTTCTCGAATCACCTCCTATGCAATTCGGCTGATCATCGCGAAAAGGTAATCTTACTATATATCGACCTTCCTGTGACCTCTTCGTTGTTTTCGAGAATATTTCTTCGCATTTTTGCTCTTCCTCTGTCAACTTAATTTTTGTACTGTCATATTCTTCTATTTCCCAAAATTTTCTCAAAATATCAGTTTCGACAATTTGTGTGTGTAAACTTGATATTGGTGGATTATCATCCTTGTACTGGTTTGGAGAGGTATTCACAGTGCCCGACAGAATCCACCCGAGACTGGTGTTTTGTGCCACAAGAGTGCCCTTTGGATCCTTCTTGATTCCATCCTGTACTATTTGGCTGTATACATTTGCTCCCAATAGCAAATCAATTTTATTAGGCGTGTTGAACTGAGGATCAGCTAGACACAAATTCTGCAGCTCCGTCCAGTCTATTTTATGAACTCGTTTTTCAGGCAGATAGTTTGTGAGATTCTTTAAAACGAACGCTGATACCTCAAACTTACGACTTCCGTCGACTCTAGATGAGAGTTTGAGAGTCACTTTATGATTGGACTCAATCGCTCTATCTCCCCCTAGGCCTCGTATCCTTCCACTTACTGCAGTTTTCTTAAGGCGTAACAATTGTACAGCTTTTTCGGTAATGAAACAGGCTTGGGAACCTTGATCTAAAAGTGCTCTTAATATTTGGCTCCCAGCAGTCTCCGATTCGGCTTTAACTAAAGCTGTTGCTAGTAAAACCTGTCTGCCACTGGAAACCCTTTGAGCTGATAGGCAGGAGACAGTTGGCTCAGCTCCATCAGAAGTGCCAGCATGCTCGCTTGGTACTTGATGGAGAAGGGAGTGGTGCCGTTTTTTGCATCCTTCTATACGACAGGTCCCTGGCTTTTTGCACTCATACACTCTATGATTGCTGCCCAAACAATTAAAACAAATAGAGTTGTTGGCAACAAAATCTCGCCGCTGTTCTACATTTTTACCAACAAATTTTTTGCAAAAACATAATTTGTGGTTTTCGGTACAATATTCACAACGTAATTTGCCTTGCGACGCGTTTGTAGCCACCAAGACATTTTGTCTGGAGCTACCACTGGTACGCTGAACTGGAGGTTTTTTGGACTCTACAAATTCTAGAGCTCGAAACCGATTTTCCATGAATGTTTTAAACTGATCTAAAGTTGGCAAATTGTTAACATCTACAGCACTTGAAATATGAAGCTCCCATTGCTTCCGGGTTTCAGCATCCAATTTTAAACTGACAATGTAAATTATTATAATGTCCCATGTGCTCACATCTATATTAATGTTTTTCAACGCATTTAGACAGTCCATGGTGGTATCTATAATTTCTTTTAAACCGAATGCAGATTCATTACTCATACTTTTAATGCAAAACAATCGTTTTAAAATATTATTGACTAAAAATTTTTTATTATTATATCTTTGTTCTAATAGAGACCAACACAGTCTATAATTTGCCCCTGTAATTGGAGTGTGTTTTACCAATTGTTCGGCCTCACCAGTTAAGTAAGATTTCAGATAGTGTAACTTCTGCACGTCTTGTAGATTTTCATTTTTATCAATTAAAGAGACAAACATATCCCTAAACGGGGTCCATTCTGAATATTTGCCCGAAAATGAGTTAATACAAATTTTTGGCAATTTCACCAAATTATCTTGCCGTTTAACCGATGTAACATGTTCTGATGCATGTGGTTCAGGGACTAACAATTGACTTAAGGTCTTTTTCATTAACGTTTTGCCCGTTAAATAGTTGTCCTCCGTCACATCATATATTTCATTAATAACATATGGTGTACTAGATAAAATTTCTGGTTTACAAATTTCGTATAATTTTGTGTTGTTTGATCTAAAAGACAACCAATCTCTTTCTAAATTTTCCAATCTTACTTCTACATAGTCTTTGCTAAGCCTTTCCTTTGGTGTTTTTTAAAATTAAGAAAGTGCAAAGTGAAAGTGCTAGTGAACAAACTATAGCGCAAGCTAAATGTACAGTAGCGCCATCTAGTTTGACAATTGTAAACAACTGTCTTAAACAATTATTGTATCTAGAGATTTTCTTAAAATTATGTCATAACAAAAGAAAAAGAAATCGCTAAATATAAGCTAAATTACTTTTTTAAACAAGTTATTTGTTTAAGCACACTTGACATTTTCAATCCACTTACCTAACTCGTTGGCGTTATCAAAAAGCTCATCGAAATCTTCCATAGTTCCGTATTCATCATGAATTGCATAAAAATCGGCGATATCATATCCAAAATCATACATTGGTGATTGAAAAATTGGGGAGAGCCATATTGCACCAACACCAAGTTCTTTTATATACTCTAGCTTTGAAGTAATACCTATAATATAATTGTAATTGATAAACAAGCCTAATTTAGTGGCTATAGTCAAAGGGAAACTGAAATAATCTGTATTCATTTATTTAGTAGCAATAACCCCTTTACTAGGTGATAAGTGTAAGAAACTCATATGCGTGTTTCCGTGCGTACATACACGCACGCAAACGTGTTATTTATAAAAATATAATTTTTATTATAGCGTACCTTTAATATCACCAATTCCATCCCCATCACTGTCTACGTAGGAGCGAGGGTAGATTTGGTACACAATAGTGGTTTCCCACCAATCTAACTCCTTCTCATTTTCCTGTTTTATAGTACTACCCGCACAATATATTACATAAATAGAAAGTAACAGTAAACTAATTATCTCTTTCATGTTTTATTATATAGCACCAACTTTTACTTGTTGGCCATAAAAGAGTGACCGGATAATATAGATACCAACAGATTTATATGTCTGACTAAGAAAATTCGAGTGTTTTTATCAGAGATAGTTCCGATGATAGTCATCTAATATTATGCAATTGTGATTTTCTAACATGATATCACAGTAACAAAAATGCACAACTATACTTATTTTATCATATTTTTAGTAGTGTTATCTTGTTGTGATGGAGATCGTCCGAGGAAAGGTTGTCACGTATTGTTTTGTGTTGTCAAGGAGTTTAGCAGACAGTCAAACAAATATTTAAAAAATACATTTTTGGTGTAAGTGCCGTATGAAAATAAATAGTAATAAATGTATACTTTCAAATGCATTTAGTGAAAAGTTGAAATTTGGAATAAAAAAACAGACACTTTGTATATTTGTATGTATAGATAAGAGAAAATATTTGCTTGATAAGACATCTCTAGAAAACGTATTGGTTATCTCTTGACCAACAAATAACAAATAACTATCTCGAGTGGAGTGAAGTTTTATAATAATACTAACACAGATCTTATCCAAAAACATCTCGAAGTTATTTCATAACGTACCTATACAAATATAAACTAATTGTACGTTTGCCCATTTCAGACTAGAAAAGGCCCGCGTAGTTTTCGTTTCCGTAAAAAGTTCGGGAAAAAATACACTATGTGCTATTCAGTATAATATATAAACTGTTTTATTGTAAAGTTTCATCAACCATTCAGTAGTTTTTACGTGAAATAGTAACAAACATCCATCTATCCATATGTACCGTACTTACAAACTTTCGCGTTAATAACATTTACGGTCCAGGTATCCCTCCTTATAGGAAAAAGGATTTTTTTTATAGTGTATAAGCTAGCGCTTGGCTACGATCACACCTGATGGTAAGCGAAGATGCAGCCTACGGTGAAACGCGCTTGCCTAGAAGGTCTATTCACTAGTGACTTGAAGATACCCATATTGTAGATGGTAGGGAAAACGTGACCTGGAAGGGCATTCCACATTTTCGCAGTTCGAATCAGGAACGAGGAAGCGAAACGTTTTGTACGCGTCCACGGAATATCGACTACGTAAGGGTACAGACTACTACGATGCCTAGCAGTTCTATAGTAAAAGGGCGAGGGAGGAACTAGATCAAAAAGTTCCTGTGCACACTCTCCAAAATATATTCTGTAGAAAACCGACAGACAGGCAGGATAACATGGTACAACCACTAAGAAACTCCAATGAGAGTTGAATGACCTTTATGCATAACTAAATTGATAGTGATGAACCTTTTTTATTTTTATAGTGATAGGTGTGCACTTACTGCACTCACGCCTCATGACAGCAACAATCAGGTGAAAGTTAGCGCGCGTTAAAATAGGTGGCAGAAAAATAGCTGTCAAATTTTTGAATTTGAAACTTGGGATTTTTTTGTGCCTGGTGAATGTTGGTTCCTGAAGTATTAAAAACATTTTACAATTTTTATTATAGGTAGTACGTGAATCGTATCTACTGGTGGCGGAAATTGCTCCATACAATATTACCAAAACTCATGGTAACCCTATTTTTATGGAATTTTTCTTTACAATGTTGATAATACAGAATTGATGCAGTATCGTTTACTTATTCAAGTGTTTAATGAAGTTTTTTGTAATTTACTTTAATTTATCGACTCCATTGCATTAAAAGAAAGATACCTACATAACTACTTATATTTATGAACATGAAATAACAAACAATATATTATGATATGATAAATAAGAAAAACAAGAAAAACTGTGAAAAATAATGAAATACAAAATTAATTAGTAACACTGTTTTTATTTTTCAAAGCATAGTTAAATTAATTATTATTGATATTTTAGACTTGCATCCTTAATACTAGAGCCTCGTCTACACCTATATCCAAATAATTTGCCGGCACATTGTCACTGCAAAAATAGATAAAAAATACAATTTATCACCTAAAGTAAATGTAGTTCTTGCAGTTATAAAATAAGGAAAGACGTCTCTCGGTATAAAAGGATAACTGACATAATATCCAACGGCCTTCGTGGCGTAGCATTATGCATGGTGGATTTATAATATGACGGGGTTTGATTTCCGGCGGGTCGATTGAGATTTTCTTAATTAGTACAGGACTCACTGGTGGGAGGCTTCGAACGTGACTGATTACCAGCTTGTGGGCAAAGATGTCGCCCAGAGTTCGTTCCGGTCCGATGTCGTATAGAAACCGAAAGAGGTGTGGGTTTTATTCTACTTTGATCATGAATTCATGATATATTGAACATGTAGTAAATAAAAAAGTTGAGATCGCAGTAAAGGGTCAACTTGTCACTTCATAAAAAATAAATAAAAAATACCTGTAAGTTCTAGAAGAAAGTATGCTGCTAGCCTCGACCTCCAACTGTCCAAATATTAGATCAAAGGCAGTTAGATTGACAACTTGATAGCTCCTGCCGACGTTCATAACAACTACATACGCGTCGTCGTTATACCACCTGGAATAACATGATTGTATCAGCCTTACTTTGAGCTTCAACTTTGTTAGAATGAAGTACAGTTATAATTAACAAAAAAACACGCATATATTATATGTTTTTTATGTATGTATATATATTAGTGGTCCTTCGAGCCTTCGAAATAAATGTAATGATTATGATGATGTTTAATTTATTTCGTTATTTAAAAGCAGACTTGAGCGAGATAGTGGCCATATCAGATATAGAACCGATAGATTGATAGGTCGATCATAAGATATTTGTTTTTTTTTTCTAATATGATGGAAAGAACTGGCATAAAAATCACTAAATAGGTAATTAAATCGTTCGGGGAAATTTCGGTTTTCTTATATTGTTTATGACATGAGTTCGTTATTACGTCTTGTGCCATGTATTTTAAAATGCGCTTGCCTATAAAATGTCCATTCACTCTAGACTTGAAGTTTCCCATTTTGTTTATACAAGAAATAGAACCAATAATATATTAAGTATTATATAGGTTTTAAGTCGCTACTAAATATTCTTTATTTGCTGATCTCTAGACTATCAAGAAATAAAAATGTACATTTGCACAAATGTTCATACTGTTTAAACAATAACTCGATTATTATGTTAATTGGCATACTTTATTTCAAGGTTGGGTGGATAGAAAAACTGTGCAAATAAAGAGAAGCTCCCAGACGTATAGCGACCGAGGCTGAACAATAATAAGTCTGACAAAAGAGATGAGAAATGATGACCGCTGACTTACCATAGGTTGATGAATGAACACCTAAAAAATTAGAGATTTATTTTCTAAATGTAAACACGTCATTATTCAGTGCCAAAGACCAAGTCTGAACGGTAATTGTATGCGCAACCGATAACAGTGGCATAGAATTTCAAATAAGATCGAAGTTCTGACCACTGACTAATATTAGTCTAATGAGATGATGGTGATCATCAGTGAGATAAAAAAGATATGTGGCACTCGGAGATTGCCGCGGTAAAGTTATTGCAAAGCATTTTTTGTCAACTTATGTATACCTACCGACGTCATCGGGACCGTGGCCTAGCGGTAAGGTGGTGCTCTAAGTGCCCGGATTGCCAGAGAGACGCGAGTTCGAATATATATATTACAAAAAGTCATTAATTTAAAAAAAAATGACATTGAAATTTCGCGCTTGAAAAAAAAAATTTCGGAACCGACGGGATTCGAACCCGTGTCTCTCTGGCAATCCGGGCGCTTAGAGCGCCTTACCGCTAAGCTAAGCCACGTCCCCCGATTACGTCGTTGCCGACATTGTGCTTTTGATATTATGTTTTTGATACTCAGGGGTTGTTAGGTTTTTTCGTTACGGAATTTCTGTATCCGGTCTCTACGCTCAAGGCCCGCGATAAAAGCTATACAATAGCTTAAAAATGTTTCTTACCAACCAATTCTGAACGGCGGTCGTAAGCACAAACCAATGAGCGTTCAACAGACTTGGTAATAAGAGTGCACTATCAACCACTGACTAACGATGGTCATATTCTAAAGATGATGATTGATGTAACAATAATACCTTTTACATGTAAACATATGATTGTTTAAGTCCAGAGTCTCATACTAGGCGACTCTGAAAGTCGGTCGCAAGCCCAAACTAATCAGCATACGATAGTGTTGGTAATAATAGCATCGTATTGCAAATCCTTACCAAAGTTGGCTCGCTATGTCTATTTGAGTCAAAGGTCAATAATAATGATCGCGTCTGAACGCTGGTCGCATATGTAGACCGATTAGCGTGCGATGGATTAGTAATGAGAAAGCACCGTCAGCACCGTTGGCTAGCCATAGGCTAACGATGATCATTGATATACAAAAATTACCTTTTAAAAGCAAACACGTCATTATTCAACGCCAGAGACTCATACCGACCGAGTCTGAATGCCGGTCTCAAACGTAGACCGATCAACGTACGGTACACTTGGTAATGGGACCGCACTGCCGATCGTTGACTCGCCACGTTGATTTGTTCAAAACCTTCTGCTATTGGAAGCCATGGCTTCTCTGCATCTGAGAAACCTGTATTAAGTAATCGGTATTAAGTCTTAATATAGGTCCTCTTTGATTTTACCCCTTCCCGTTGAACTATTGTCGTATAACTTCAAATCTTGTTTGTGTAATGGTTTTATGTGTACTCCCCTAACGAGGAGACGCTACGCTACCTACGTTCAGTAGCATAAGCTAAGGAGCTTATTCTACTAAGCGTAAAGGTTTAATACCATCTAAACCAATCGATCATTTAAGCTTTACTTGTAACTGCATGTTGTGATCATTTATCTCCTTACAGTAATTAGGTGACTTGTACGATAGTAATACATATAGGTCAAGGATGGGTATACACCGTTCAATCTTATGACCATGACTAGGGACGTTACAGTATAATGATAGGTATACACGGTCCAATCTCATTACCTGCGTTTTTTCCGTTGTTCCACTGGAAGGGCGTCCGCATCGGGTCACGTGATACTTCTATAAAGTGGACCGGGTCATCCGTATTGCAGGCGAGCTGATCCTTCGTCTCGGTCCACGGCACGAACCCATTTACCATACCTATTTCTTCGCCCTTTGTAATGGAAATAAGTTGACGCACTTGGAATAAATACGACAAATTACCGAGCACTTTTATATCTACTTTATAATACCTACCTGTGAAATTGGACTGGGCGAAAATTTTATTACCAGTTACAACAGTGAACTTTTTACGTGACAACGTCTTATAATTCATGGTGGTGACATGAAAAAACTATTATATTATGACGTAAGTTACCTCACTTTGTGGCGTTCCTTGTAAGGTTGAAGTGCAAGCAGAGCCAAAACGGAACAACAATGAAGCACGATCGGCCTTTGCTTGGCGTTCTTCATCCGTCTATTAAATATAATTATTAAATAATTAATTTTAAATTAAAAATTAATATATTTTAAATTTAAAATATAAATTTATAAAATCAAAACAATTATTTTATTAATTTAAATTAATCTTTATAAAAATATTCTTAAATTAAAAATTTTAATAACCAATTAAATGCACCATTCCATCAGTAGTTTCAGACAATGTTTCATCTTTAAGGACACCGAATTACACACAACCAATTTTTTTAACTTGTACAATCATGTACCTATTCTGTGGTGATATGTAAAAAACTTATTATTATTATGTAACATAAGGTTATAAATAACAGTTTTTTTTACTTTTTAGTGCTTTTTGAGTCGGTTCTAGTTTTTGTTAAAAATTTTTTTTGGGACAAAAATTGGCCGGTGAAATAGGTCCCCGAAAGAAACCTATATGGAAGAACTCTATGCTTAGTAATATTTGCATACTTAACTTAATACAGATTAGACATTATAAGACATTTAGTGCTCTAACTACTTTTGTAATTTTAAACTTCATCTTAGGTAAGAGCAAAATTAGGTGTTTCTACATCTTTAAATGAAAATAGTAAGTTTTCTTCTTACCTACCATGTAAGTGAACGCTATTCCAGGCAACAGAAGCACAAGCATGTTGAATGCGTCTACTAATTCGGGTCGGAAGCGCGACGCTATTCGACTTATATCATTCTTGCCCGTCTGAAATGAAAAAAGTTAATAAGTTCTTACTTTAGAGCTTCAAAACATCTACAGATCTTAAAAGTAAGTAAATCCGAATAAGTAGTAAAGGATCTGATTTAAATCTGGGAAAGTTGAAAGTGAAATTTACTTAGGCAAGTAACAGATTACATATCTAATGTCCAAAGGGTCTTCAGGCCCCGGGGGACTAGGGTTAATTTAATTTTGTAAAAATAATACTCTTTAATATTTCCTTTATTAAACAAAATCCTCTTAAACCAATTCAACTCAGTATCGTAGAGGCAACTATGAGTCATGTTTGAACATAAACCTATATACAAACAATAGGGTGCTAAGCCGGTCCGTCTCGCTATTGCTAGAAAAAAAGGGATACAAGTTCATTACCATCCAATTCGCAGGCTTCCGAAGCGGTTTGTAGGTCAACCACCGATCGATCGCGTATTTGATGTCTCTGGCATCCAATTCCTTCGTCAAGTCCTCTATGAGTGCGAAATTGAAGGGGATGTGAGCCCCTGAGTGGATACCCTCCCCGTAGTACTTCACTGCGTTTTTGATCCCCGTTGAGGCATCTGTCATCATTATCCTGGAATGAAAACCTCATTTGTTAGACAGCCACCCTTCATCAATCGTGTTATTATTTGTCTTTCAATTTCAACGCGGGATGTTTTTTAATTCAACATCTTCTGTTTTTTGTATTTTTAACCGACGAAAAAAATAACGGAGGAGGTTCTCAATTCGACACGTATAGTTTTTTCTTTTTTTATGTATGACCACGCATAACTTTTTACAGAGTTATCCGATTTTGATAAATCTTTTTTTACTAGAAAGGACATACTTCCAAGGTGGTCCCATTATCATGTTAGGATCTGATGATGATATCCTGGGAAAATTGAAGGAACTCTTCAAATATTGGAGGCACGCTTACAGCGATTTCGGTTGTTATCTCGGTATCAGTAGCTTTTTGGCTACTAGTGCCGTGTAATATTCTATGACAGTATAGTACGAGTACGAAACGTGGCGATAAATCACTAAAAAATAAGAAATAAAATTTTTTAAATAAAAATAGAACCGACTCAAAACACACTAAAAAGTAAAAAATAACTGTGTCATTTAGTTGCTTTAATTTACTTAAGCATATCTAGGAGTCGGTGCCAGCCAAGGTTTTTACTTTAAGGACGTTACCTAGCACCCACAAACTATTTACTACGTAAAATAAAGGTTCTTTAAACTTGGCTGGCACCGACTTCATAGATATGCTTAAGTAAATTAAAGCAACTAAATGACACAGTTATTTTTTACTTTTTAGTGCGTTTTGAGTCGATTCTATTTTTATTTAAAAATTATATCATTACTGTGGTGTGATGGGTAGTGGAGTTATATATGTATTCTGCTATTTTAGGAGATTTTCACTCTATTATGTTAATGGACTTGAAAATTGTAGTTTTCTGAGAATGCTCCGGCCTACGTTTCAATGGGCTTAAAAATTGTAGAGTTAACAACTCTGCTATGCTGATTTCAGATCGAAACGTCAGGGATTTTTGTGAGCAGAACAAAGCAAAGCAGAACCTGTTTTCTGAGTAGTAGAACCACTAGAATAATCTATTGTCGTTTTAAAATGGTTGGTAAACTAAACCTATACCTGAAACAAACCATTTTAAACTTTGATCTAAGTAGATTTACAATTTGAGTTAAACATTAACTAAATCTCAATTATAAATCTACATTAAGGCTTGTGTGCACCAAGATTTCAGTTATCATAACAGTTAACATAAGCTAAACGTAAAATTTACTGTTCACGACAACCCGTACACCGGTTAAGGACGTAAGCTCGGTTAAGATAACCGCCCGGTTTACGTTCTTAACCGGCGTACGGGTTTATTATAACAGTAAATTTATAGTAAAGTTATGTTAACCGTTGGTTATGATATCCGAAATCTTGGTGCACACAGGCCTAAGTCATCATAATGAACTTCCGTAAAATAATTCCTGTTTGTTTTAAAAATATTTTAAATGACTATCTTACCTTGTCAAGTTATCCCTAAGTGTAATAGCATCAAACACATCGCGGAACTGTGACATTAACTCATAAGTCTCTTCCAAGTCCTTAGTGTAAATATGATCTAGATACTCGTAGTCATCAGGCCCATATCCTGGTTTTCCCGTCTTCGGTTCATCAGGATACCTTCCTCCGAACAAATCTTTGTCAGTTTCAAAGAGATGATTTACTGCATTTATTCTCATACCCGCCACTCCCTTCTCGAGCCAGTATTTTATTATACTCTGGAAACAATATATTTTATATAATATTTCCTATAAAGTGTGTTCTTTATCGTACATTTGACGGATGGGGGCTGCGCGGAAATAAATTCCCTATCTATGTATTTTGCTGTGTTGCAATTTACAGCTATGTATACTCATTACCAGCCTATGTAAACGGTCTATTACAGGGTCAGGCTCTTTATAGTAGACGGGATAATATGGAGCTTAAACCCACAACGCCGCTGTGTCGTGGCTGTCTGGGCACGCTCAGAGTAATGATGTTTGCCTTTGTAATAAATAATGGTGTGCTCATTTTAGCATGCTGGTGTAACCCCACCAACTTCCTGAATTGAAAAATATTACTAAGAATAAACACAGCATAAAATGACATGGTCCGACCCAGAACCTTAAAATCCAGTAAGCACATAGGCTACTATAAGCACTACTGAACCAACGAGATAGTAAATGTACTGTGGTTTCATCATTTTTAGAAAAAGATTGAGCATATCGATGATAACCAAAACTAGATAAATAGCATATTAATTTATCGAAGTTTATGTTATTTTTTTATACATTAATAAAGTAAGTTGTTAAACAGAATCATTTAAAGATTCTGTTTAACAACTTACTTTATTAATACTTTAAATACTTACCTTTAATTCTTCAACAACGACAGGATTTCTGAAATTTAAATCTGGCTGAGCATATCCGAACTGATGCAAGTAATATTGATCGCGACTCGGTACGTACTGCCATGCACTTTTTCTAAAGACGCTTATCTGAAATTTAATTACCACAAAAAATTTGGAATTACCACAAATGAGTGAAAACGAGACCTCACGAGTACAGTATTATTTAATGAACTTGGTTTAAAATGAATAGTGAAATTTTTTTCCTAATTCTTTTGTAGAATCGTTATTCGCCTTCCTGCAAATAGAAAATTATTTTGACTTAATAACTTTACATAGAATTCCTGAACCACAACATTCTTTTCAAAATTATACGTAGAAATCTTCCTTTTAAATAAATCGATCTAATGATGAAAATAGCATTAATAAAATTATATCAATTTTAGTTAAGTACGAGTATATTCGTAGATTTTAATGTACAAGGACAGCGGTAAGCTACGTCGTTTTATACTATGTTAAAATAATTTATAAAGTAAATTTCATTGAGACTAATTATTAAAAAGCTTCTTAATAATTGAGTGCACCGAAAAGCTAGTTCATATTCTGCGCAAAGGATTCAAAATTGTATGGCTATCTCTGACGTGAGTTGAAAAAAATTAAATGTTAATCTAGTTTTCTTAGCCAAACTCAATTCACGTGGGCTCTCCAAACTGCAACACTTTACGTATAGTTATTAGGATAAGTTAGATTAAGTTCCTTATTGTTTTACTTTTCTCAGTGTTTATTACGTATAGTCCATTTGATTTAAAATTATTAGGTAAAGTACCTAACGGATTACTGAATAATCAGATTCAATACTAGATTTTAATGTACAAGGACAGCGGTAAGCTACGTCGTTTTATACTATGTTAAAATAATTTATAAAGTAAAGTTTTTATTGAGAACTTATTTTAAATCTATTAAAAAGTTTCTTAATAATCGTTACAGATGCACCACAAAAGCATACTACATATGCGTGGTGTAAGACATGAAATTTTGGCTCAAAACGATTCTTGCACTCTTCAAGCATAATTCGTGACTATGTTGACGTGACAACTTAAAATATTCTTATACATTGGCATTTCAACATGTTAAATATAGAATTCTAGTTCCGTAGGCCTGGCCCTAATGAATGACATCTGTTGTCTATAAATAGTCTATTTAGAGCTTGCTGCGGCTTTATAGGTCACTGTGGAGATTACTACGCTTTCCCGTTATCGCGTAGGAGAGATAATTTCCGTTTCCTCGTTGTACTGAGTGTTATGATAGTCGTGTCACGAACTAGATGCTTTGGATGTTGAGAATATAGGGACCGCTTCAAATAAGATGATGCAAACTACATATATGGCTGGAGATTCCGAAAGGGGATTTTTGCATTTATTCGAGCGTGGCATATGACCATATTAAGAGGTACTTTGCATATTTTTCAGTATGTCTACCAAGTACCAACCCTTTAATATATTTAACTGTCGATTATCGAAATACTTGATTATCTAATTCGGTGGAATGGTTCTGGTGAGGACTGATAACCCGTCTGGCCTTGACAGACGTCCCCTCTAGAAATAATAATAATATCGTACTAGTTCTACTACAAACTTTTATTTAACGCTAATAACTGTAACACAGTCTCAACTAACACAGTTATTAAAATGTGTCTTTAGATGTGTAACTCATGAAACCTAAGCCAAATAAATATTGCTTCTATCCCGTGTCTGTATATTGCATGACAATGGAATATTATTACAAACTTCTTGCTGGAGCTTTAACGGCAATAACTCCGCAAATTTGTTTGTAACACAAGTTTTTTTTTAAAAGGTTTTAGATTATATTCTTGTTCTATATAGATTGAAGTTAAAAATGGTTAGGTTTTTACGCAGTCAATCAGTAAAAACACACTAGCTCCTTTGTATAGTTCAGCATATTCATATAGCAGCAACTTATTAAAGCGTTTCCTGTATTTAAATACCTTCCTAAACAAATATTTAATCTGTTATGTCTGTTTAAAAAATCTACAAAAGTGATCTAAGGTCACGTAATATTTACTTACGTTACGTTATATTATTATGGTATATACTATATTTGAATGTTTAATTTGTATGATATTGTCAGATTTGTAATTTAAATAATACCGTTTTATTTATTTAACAACTTGTTGCGGAAGAGCGAAATATTATACTAATATTGTATATCACACTTTCACGCCCTAACTATACTAAAGCCAAACTCGATTGAGAATGCTTGTCAACAAACAAATTAAAAATGAAGGTAGAAATCAATAGTCATTTTACACCTAATTTTTTAGTTAACTTGTTAATAACGAATTCATGACAATAAATTAGATTAGTAAGCTTAAAACTAATTAATATATTCAGTATCTTTTAAATTTTAAGATTTTTGCACGTAAAAAACAAAACATAATTTTAAATTTATTAGGCCTCCAAAATGTGATGTTTTCTTTGTTCACATCAGATCCTAACATGGTGCAATGGGCCCTGGAAGTTTGGCCTTAGTATAGTCAACTGAAAAAAAAAAAAAAAAAAAAAAAAAAAAAAAAAAATAACTGTCGAATGAAATTTCGCACATTTGTTGTCAAGAGGTACAAAAAGTTATGTGTTTGAAAAAAGCTAAGTTCTTGTTTAAATCTAAACTTAACAAAAGTTTCAGACTAAAATCACTTATTTGGGCTTCCAGCACCCATTGAAAATAAAAATTTAATATTGACCTTACGCAAAATTCGAATATAAGGAGACAGATTCTCTGTGCCCCAAAGAAATCCTCAATTATTTGTCTTACCCAATTGTTCGGAGGCCGTCTGTGTCCTTTGGCGTCCAAATATCCATTTTCCCAGATGTACCAATCGCTGTAATACTCGTCTCTGTTCAACGATTTTAAGAACCATTCGCTCTCGTTGCTGGTGTGATTCGGTACGAAGTCCAACACTATTTTTATGTCTGTTGATATAAATTTATTCCATGCTTAGTTTTTTTAAGGCAAAAAAGACAATTGATTTGTTGAATTGTTTTGTTTTATATACCCGTTGTTAATCAATTAATTTGAATTATTTGGCTTACTTTCAAATTATTTACTTACTCAAACAAAAAACCCATTCTTTCTTGTAGTTAAAATGAATTTTTAATTTACGATAGCGTGTCCCTACTTTTCTTAATAACTACCTCTTTTTCTAATTTTATCCATCAAATGCATGTTTTACAGAACAGCTGATTGTATAAAACTTGAAGTGATTTGTTTTATTTTTTATTTTAGCTAAATGGTTTCGGTTGTTAAATAGAATTTGAAATAAACGCCTTATAAATGTATCTCCAAATCATAACCATCCAACTTTAGAGTCCTGTATCAAAAACAGTACGCAATAACTTCATTAATTTATCTTACGCCGTACCTTTACGACATACAGGGACTTACTCAGCTCATTAGCCTTCTTCAGTAAATGCTCGAAGTCCTCCGTTGTGCCATATTCAGGTTGAATGGTGTAGTAATCCGATACGTCGTAGCCAAAGTCGTGCATCGGTGACTTGAATATAGGCGATAACCATAATGCGTCTGTACCTAGCTCTTTCAGATATTCCAGTCTTGATGTGATACCTAAAATTGTTAATATTTTATCTGTTATTATTTTTAAGAGACAATAATATAAAAAAATATGACGTTTATGCTGACCGTTGGACTCATGAATTTGTTTTTTCCTAATTGTCTCTAAGATTGCTACTTAATGGTTTATGTAATTCATGATCGTATTTTTAACACTAAAAATACAAAAACCTTTTGTTCCTTACGAAGTTTATTTGAATATATTACGCATATTATTTGAAGATAAGAATTGTTAAAGCCTCATTATTATCTTATTGTTCTTAAAAATAATTAGAGACCACACCGCTAACATTTACAAAACATTTTCCTCCAAATCCATAAGAAATAATAAATAAACTAGCCAATAATATTATTCCTTAGAGCCATCACTAAATTTCAAGTTTACAAATAGGAACGTTCGTCTGTCTATACCAGTGTAATATCAGTAAATGTGGCATAAGACTGCATCTTGACTTACCATCCAGTGAGACAATGATTAGGCTCTTATGTATCAAATACAGTAGCTGCTTAGTCTCTAAACAGCTTTAATGACGTTTAATCTCATTAACCTTTCGCCCTACCCGGGTAAGTTATTAAGGTAGTAAACCATGGCTCTCACACTCTCGCCAAAAGACCGGAGCCAATTTAGGAAGGTCGTTACCAAAATTGAGTGTTTCTCTCTGACCGCACCTTTTCTTACTATCAATTTTCCACTCAAAACGTAAATCACATAACAAGCCGTACTATAAAAGTAAAAAAACGGCTAAATGTCATGCAAACTTTTTGTTGATTTTTAGCAGATTTTAACATTTTTATTAATTAGTGCATGAGTTTGAGATGCGCACATGAACACCTCTGTACCTTCAGTTACTCAGTTACTTATAAGCGTTTTAAATGCCTCGCAAAATTTCATTTTGTTAAAATCTTAATGTCGAAACGTAGTCACTAAAACGAAGAATAATTTTATAAAAAGTTAGAGAAATCAGAGCAACGCTTTTCAAAGCAAAACAATACATCCTACAATGCGCTGCTTCTAGCGTGTAGTTAGTTAAATAAAAAAAAAATCACCACTACTAATTATCTTCAATTCCATCTCAGTCACTGTTAGTTAAAAGTCAAATAGGTCCAATAAATACTGTTAATATCCGCGATTCCATTTCCGTAATTTATCCAAATCGGTCTGCTAGTTTTTGGGCTAGATGGTTTCACACGCCATGGAATGTCCATCTAACAAATGCACAGGCATTTAATAATTACGTTACAAAATTTATCTTTAATTGCTTGAGTCCTCAAAGGTCCCGCAAGTGGAACTTATTTTTTTTTTAATTTTAGTAGTGTTTTTATATATTGTTATTATTATATAACATGAGAGAAAAAAAGACATTACCATTAATATCCCCTATTCCATCGCCATCGCTGTCCATAAAAGAGCGCAGGTAGATCTGATAAAACACCGCTGTTTCCCACCAGTCCTGTTTAACGTTTACATTCTCGTATCGCGCATCAATTGTTGTTAGTATAACAGGAAATAGAAACTGCCACATAACTGAAATAAGGTTACTAGATAGAGTTTTATTGTGGAAATTCATTATAAATAGTTATTAATTCATACATTTTACCCGACATCACAATTAAATTTTGTTGAGTCAACATCTGAAATTCTCTGGTTTGAGAGTGACATGGACTCCATGGATTCCAGTTTTTCGCAAAAAATAGCAAAATGATTAACTGTTAACTAAGGTGAACAAAACTGACTTAGGGTTGAAATAAAATAAATAACACACTGTCATTTTTGCCAATGTTCCAAAAAAGAACCCGAAATTGTGATAAATTCGATGGACCAAACAATCGACTTTACTCTATTTGAAACAAGTATGTTAGTTTATATGCTGTAGAAGTAGCTGCGATAGTCATACCAGCAATCTCTCTTTAACCTATTAAAGCACCTGCACTAACGAGTACTACACCAAGTTCTACGTTATTAACGAGTTTTCAAAGCTTTAGTTTGATCATACTGAATTAAGTCAGGCAGATCGGGTGATGCTGAGTATTGTGCATCTTAAGCACGCCTGTCCGAGATCCCGAAATTTACTCAACGTTTTTCTCTCTGTCATGCGATGGACCCGGCACCCACACGGTAAAATGACGACATTTACCTTTTTTTTGAGAAAGAACTCAATAAGAAACTTAAATACAAATTATGCTGGATTTCGGCTTTTCTGCGTTCGAAACCTTTACGGAAAAAACCATCAATCCTAAAAATACTTCTATCACCAGTCGAGCCAATTAACCCCGGTGAAATATTTCGGATTTTTTTGCACCGCGACTGCATGGCTCAAAAATGTCTACCGCAAAAGACAATTTATACATTTTAAAAATACTTACTTTTATTAATAAAGCCTTATTTATTCACTAAAAAATTAGTCACAATCAGTGTTTAGTATACAATATAATTTTAAGTGAATGTCATTTTGCGACTGAGCGAACTAAAAGCATACTAATCCTTCTTTATATAGAGCCAAGGGTGACCGTGTTTTCAAACACTAGTATTGTTTATAGTAAACTTCTTTCAACGTCTTTCATTGTAAACGAGTAGTTTAATAAACTTGATGTCATCTTTATTTTCATGAGCTCACTCTTAATGTTTCATAGTCTTTGTTTTTAATTGCCTTCTTAAATTAGAATTCTAAATGAGAATAGAAAATTATTATTAGTATGGCGAGGCCCGCCTTAGCGGATGCACTTCGAGCCTTCTGGATCTTTTGTACCCTATATCAGTTCAAACACCCACACTAATAGTTGAATCGTTGCTTTAAAGTTGAAGGCACAGTAATATTTCGCTAGTGGATATGCCACCCCCAATAGATCCACTCTCTTTTTAGTCAGTCAAAATGTCATCTTCATTACGAGCCCCGCAGAAAAAATGAGAATAGATACTAGATTGAAAATGCTCTGCACTAACAGCTAAATATAATTCTAGAGATTGAATAAATGATGAGGGTGTCTAAATACAAATTTCATCAATAGAATCCTTGGAGACTTGAAATAGAATGGAGGAATAATCTTTGTCCATTTATTTCACAGATTTTATATATTATCTATTATGTGGAACGCGTATACTTAACAATCATTAATAGTGGGTCTCTAGTCATAGTACAGAATACACAATAGTACAAAAGGAATCTGTAATGGCCAGATCTTCTCATTTTAATAAACCTTAAAGATTATCACGCTCTTAAAATAAAGTAAATCGTTATCTTTAAAAAAATCTTTATATATAATTAAAAAAATGAAATAAAAAGCGCTTATTATTTGTAGCATACAGTATGTAGGTATATTCGTGAAATGTAAAAATACAAGTTCATTAAGTTGCTTTCTGTTGTTCCAGGTAAGCTGAAGCGGTCCCGTGAATATAGTAGTAACAAGGGGAATACTTAAGTCCTTTGAATGCTGTCGGAAGATATGGGGATCATCACCCTACCTCGACTCTAGGGTTGCTACAAAGTAATATAATTTCTGTTTTCTAGAAGTACGGTGAAATTACAACTCAATGCTAGGATGACGCGTGAGCGCGTTTTGCAACATTTTTCAAGCATGCAGCTATGGTTAAACGTTGACTATTACTATAAAAATATATTCAGTAGTTTATCCAAACACTCAACTAGTCACAGGTTAACTTCTGTCATCTATAACAGACCTCTCAGAGCATACCTACATGAAAGATACATGCAACTTTGTGCCCATCAATATGCGGCAATCATTCATTTGTACCGGCAATATAAAATAGGTTTATTTACTATACTTATAACAAGATAACACCTTCGATGCCATAGTTGGTGTAGTTGGATTTCGATTGGTCCATTGTCACCTTCAAAATATTTACGTCTTGTAAATTATTAAAATTTTAAAATTAATAAGTTATCGAGCCCATGACGCCTGCCCCTAAATCGTAAATATATATTCGCTATAGAAAAGTAAAATGCTATCAATATATAAATATCTATCTACCTGAAAGTGGTATGGAGTTCATCCTATTTCTAACGAGTTAGCCCACATCCATCTTAGATTGTATCACCACTTACTATCAGGTGTGATAGCGTTCAAGGGCTAACTTGTAATGAATGTGAAAATCTATTTATACATAATCATATAAAAGCTTAAGTAGAACAAATGCTTGAGTAAAAATAAAAAAGCTGCGACGCCCAGACTGTCAACATTTAATCTTGATGTAGACAACCCTAATAAAAACGCGGTAGACAAAAATGCCAGCATCCCCGTTGGTTAAGAAATACAATTTGCATTCAAATGTTTACATAACTGTAGCGTTCGTCGAGGGTTTTGTACGATATTGTTCTTACTTAGAAAGGGTTTTAACCGACTTGAAAAAAATGAATTACAGTATTTTACTCGTACGTATATATGTTTTGCACTCTTCTCATTATTGTGTCCTTGATTTTCTCAAAAACACTGATTTTATTTACGTTTTATTTACTTAAAAGGGTAAGTATAATTTTCAAATGTATAATAAATATTATTTAAATAATTTGAAAGCAGTTATGAAGATGCTGTAAAGAAATATTTAAAAGATATTAATTACAATTATTTTTACCAAAAATTAAATTTTACAAAGTAATAGTACTTAGTATTTATTGTTTTGGAACAACCAATCAAAATTATTTGGTAAAATTACATCGAAATCAAGTTTACATGCGTATAGAAACATAGAGTAGATAAAAACACGTATAACTTCGAGCAAAAAGATTGAATGTCATGAAAACTCTATTAGGTATTTCTACCAAAAATGAGTTCACCGACCTTTCTTTATACAGATTGATATATCCGCAATTTATCATTTATGCGGGTAGCAAAACCCATCAGAACGTGAGAAAATTCTTCCTTTAGGGGATAATTTGTAATAAAAACCTTATGTGGAAAATGTTTTTATCATTTTGTTGGCGTGACAATATTTAGACATGACACTAACGAAAAAAATATTATAGTTGTAACTGTTTCGAAGTCCCATATAAAGGTAAACATTCGTCACATATAAATACAAACACAATTTACATCATGTTTTAGATCTTTCTAAAGGTTATTATACTTTTAATTTAAAAATATTGAATTGGCACGTGATCGTCTTTCGATTAGGACCCTATTATCAATGTTATGTCCATAAATAACTCAAGTACTTTTAGAGTTTCGGAAGATAAAATTCATGCAACCATAAACAAATCTTGACTATCCCTAACCTCACACTTTCTCACAGTATTTTACATGAACTGATTCTCATATATGTGGCCCCTTTCATGTTTTATAAATTAATTGCTTTATATTTTTCAATACACGAAGTGTTTCCCATTTATGGGACCTCTTCGTGTATTGTATAGTTCCACAAATGTGATTAGAATCAAATTCTCTTAAGAACTTAAAATTCCAATCAATATTAGAGTGGTATTACTGATACGCACACAGAGCGATCCGAGTAGGTCCTCAGACAAACTTTAGATCAATGGCATCTCTCTATTGAAAGATGGTCATATGCTCCATCCCGCATATAACGGTGGCCCGCTACCGGAAATGCTAGTTCTATGATGCCCGGGCCGAGTGAGGGTTACCGCAAAACGTCTAACTTAATAATTATATTTTGATCTATAAACTTCGCTAGTTGCTAGAACATTCTGCGCTGACCACGTCGCACAGCTCACCGAACCGTTCAAAGAACAGGCACGATTCTGTGGAAAGAATCTAATAATCGAATCTCTTATTAGAGAAACCGGAGCCCCCCCCCCCCCCCCACACAAATCATTTCTTTGTGAGAGAAATTTATACGGCACAAGTTATAGAGGTGTGTTCCTCTTTAATTTCATACCTCGATACCGAGGTGTAAGGCGTTCGAAAACAGCACATTTTATAGAGGTGTGTTCCTCTTTATATTGGATTCTAATTGTGAGAAGTTAGAAGAGAATAAGGTACTCAGTAAGTCAACATAGAGCTCAGACATCCGTTTCAAACATCTCGTCAGATGCAGATTCAGAGCTGAACCAAATGTAAGCGCTAGTATCTCACAACCAATCAGATGAGTATACCTCCTTACGAGGTGTTATGCGTTCAAAAAGCTTTAACATAGATATAAAATACAACAGTCGTATTTCATTGTGTAAATGCCCAAGCTGTCAAGGCATATTTATATGAAGATGTTAATATATTTATATTATTATGTGTCTTGCTATCACATAATTCAATAATTTATTTTATTAAACTATATTTCTTAGTAAGGATGCATAACCTTACTTGATGGATTATTGCTTATTAATCTCTTTCCATATATGCTTTCTCACACTATTTATAACTGACCTCTATGTATTATATTCATCGCTCGATGAAAACACAGAGTAGCAATGAATCCGCGCCACTGTCGGAACACCGCACCATCATAGACACAGACACAGAGGATATCTCCTCTCTCACACATCCCCACATTAGTGGCGGCGCGCGCTTCGCTCAAACACCGAGCAGATCCTTCGATCTAACATTCGATCGAAAGTCACTTTCGTCTCCGGCAGCCCTCGGGGCGTATTTGACATACAATATGTATACAAATTTGAATGAGGAGCGCTTCACGATTGTGCATTCTATATATATAGTATATTACAATTATGATAGTAACAACATAGAGGTACAGGATTCGAGTCGTAGCTGGGGTTAATTTAATCTTACTCCAGACCTGACTTTTGCGGGGTGAGAATGTTTTATTCTGTATACGGATTATAAGATGATGATCATACTTACAAACACACACAGATGAGTATGTTCTCTGAGGTAGACGAACTGCAGCATAGTTCAGTCATGTTTTTCTAAAAATTAACCTACAACCCTTCTCTCCCATGGATTAGACCAAAAACCGAAAAAGAAAAACTGTAACTAAAATTGAATTGTAAACTGTACTTTTCTCATTTTTGGTGTTTTGGTTGAAAAGTTTGATGCATCCACCATAATATAATCGACCTGACATCAAGTGATCGCCAATTTTTTTTGCAATAACAACTTAAGTTAGGGCTTAATTAGGTTTGAATTTTGAAACTTTACGACTCAAGTAGCCGCGAAAATGAACGATAATAATAATAATAATAATAATATCTTTATTGGCAAGTATCTTACATGTAAAGTACAATTACAGTAGCAGTGACTCCCACACTAGGATTCCCTGTGTCGTGGGACTCACTTCCTTCCTTATAGGTACAGGATAATTATGTTACTTACTTACACTAGGTTTAACAATAATTACGAAAAGAGAAAAATAAACAAAAAGAGAAAAATAAACAATTAAGACACAAGAAGAAATGTAGTACATTGAAAAGGGTAACCTATAAAGGGTACCTAGGTAGTTAGCATTAGTTTATAGGGTACATTTTTTTAGTTATGCTATGTGTGTGTGTGTGTGTGTGTGTGTGTGTGTGTGTTTGTGTGTGTGTGAGTGTGTGTGTGTGTTTGTGTGTGTGTGTGTGTGTGTGTGTGTGTGCACTATGGGTGTGATTTAATTAATTAACAGTAGTTTTTCAGTATCTTCATAATTCACTCCCGTAAACCACTTATTTAAGATTTCCTTACACTTATACCTACACACTTGCATGATTTTGAGAGCTCTGTTGACTTTTGTGTATAAGAATGGTCCGGTAAACGCAAAAAATCTACGAGCAAATTGTGTACGTAATCGTGGACATCTCCACCTTTGCAGGCGTGAGCATTTAATTACAGTAAGTGCTGCGGATTTGTGGAATCTTAGGATAACAGTTTTTACATATAATTGCCTAACCCGCAAATATCCCAGTTCGGTGTACAGCCTATCAGTAGAATAACGGAACGGCTTTTTGTAGGCAGCCTTCAGAACTGCTCGCTGGGCGCGCTCCAGTTGCATTAAGTAACTTTTGCCAGCTCCACCCCAAGCGGGAAGGCAATAAGTTAAGATAGATTGGCAAAAAGATTCATAGACAAGCCTAATAACCTCATCATTGGCGACATTACGTAGTTTTTTGAAAATGAACATGAGTTTTCTTAATCTACTACTCAAGGCATGTATTTGTTTATTCCATCTTAGTCCCTCATCCAGCATGACACCTAGGTACTTAATGTTTTTTACTTGCTCGAGTACGGGACACTGGCAGATTTCATGAGGATAGTTTTGACATGAATGTAATTGAATTTGTAATTGTTGTTTCGAATCTGTCCTAGTTGATATCCTGAAATTTATAAATTTGGTTTTGTTATTATTTATAGTCAGTAAGTTGCTTCTAAGCCAAGAAAAAACTTCCTGTAAGCCTTGTTGACATAAGTGTCTAACTGATTCCCAACTATCCCCATGAAATATAATAGCTGTATCATCCGCAAAACTAAATAGCCGGCCTTGATTAACATTAAGTGCACAAAGGTCATTGATGTAGGTGAGAAATAAGGTAGGGCCGAGCACACTGCCCTGTGGAACCCCAAAATGTATTTCTTTTTGATCACTTGATAACTCACCCACAGTGACCCTTTGTTTTCGGCCAGTGAGATAAGATTGGAACCATTTTAGAGGCACACCACGTATTCCGAGTGCCTCTAATTTGGCGATCAATATTTTTCGAGATATTGTATCGAAGGCCTTAGCTAAGTCTAGGAATAAACCAATACATTTATGCCCTTCGTCCATTTTCATAGCCACGTAGTCTGCAAGGTCAGTGACAGCATCCTCTGTCGAACGATTTGCCCTAAAACCATACTGATTTGTTGAGATTAGATTGTTCAGTTCTAAATACTTGAGGAGTCTTTTGTTTACAACTTTTTCAATAATTTTGGATACATTGGAGAGGAGTGAGATAGGCCTATAATTTGATATTTCCGCAGGGTCACCATCTTTAAATATGGGACATATGTTAGCTACCTTAAACTGTTTTGGAACAATACCAGTAGAGAGGCTGAGGTTGCATAAAAAAGCGAGAGGACTAGCTAGTTGGAGCTTGCATTGTTTTAGGAGCACATTAGTTATGTTGTCTAGACCTGATGCTGACTTATTTTTAAGACTATTAATTACTTGTAAAATTTCGAATTCATCAGTCGGCGTGAAAAAGAAAGAATGTTGATTTTTATTTTGAATAATCATGTTCGTGCTATAGTTTTTTGTTAGTTCCGATTCAGTTTTTCTAAAATCACTTAATATTTTATTAGCAAGTTTTTCACCTATGTTGGAAAAGTATTTATTTGCATCATCGAGTATACACTTTGGTTGCGAACTATTTAGAATTAATTGCTGGTTACTTTTATTATTTTTTAAGTTACAGATATCTTTAAGTACTTCCCAAGTCTGTTTACGATCACCTTTACTTTTAAGTAATTTATTTCTTTCATGAGTATCCTTGAGATTTTGGATGATGTTATTACAGGTGTTTCTATATTTTTTGTACTCATTTAGTTTATTTAAGTCGTTAGGGTTTTTTCGTAATGAAATGTGGAGGCGGTCGCGCTTTTCGGCACATCTAAGGAGACCTGAAGTCATCCACGGTTTGAGTATGCATTGCGATCGATGAACAGGGCGCATCTTTGTGTTTTTTGCTACTGTCGCGTTTAGTATGTTTAGGAAATTGTCAGTGGCTACATTAATATCAGTATGCTTGTAAAACATAGTCCAGTCCATATCTTTGAGTTCGCTTGATATTTGGTCGTAGTCGACCTTTTTAGAGTATTTTATTTGGGCTGAAGTACTATTTTTCGCTTTCCCAATTGAAAACAGCACAGAATCGTGATCACTAATATCTGATCTGCAAGTTAGAATGGTAACTGGTAACCGTGACTTAATCAAAACATGATCCAGACAGCTTGGGCCTCTAGTTGGAAGCATATGGCCAGGAGTAAAGCCGTACTGGGCCGTTAAGTTTAGGTATTCTTCTGATTTAATAGTATTGACGTCGTTTTTAATATCTATATTGACATCACCCACTATAAAACAGTTTTCACTTTTAATATTTTTTATTATGTCTTCCAGTGAATTTAAGAAATTATTTATATTTTTATACGAAGGGGATCTATAGATGCACACGATTGATATAGTGGAATTTAACTCCAGAACTAAACAATTTGCCTCTGAGAAAGACGGCTCTTTTATATTTATTTTAAAGCATTTTTTAAAATAAATTACAATTCCATCATTTTGATTGAGATATTTTTTAGAGTTGAATTGTTCATAATTATTAAGTGGGTAAATATTAGCGCTATCTGTTAGCCAACACTCCGTCAATATAATTAGGTCTGGTTGAAAATATAAGTTTTGAATAAAGATAGTTAAGTAATCCAAGTTCTTGCGTATACTACGTATGTTCTGTGACAGAACTGTTATTTGATGCGTTGTGTCACCTAAATGTTGGATACATAAGCTAGGCTCTTCAATGTATAAACTTGACGCAGCAGAAATATTATTGTCTAATTCGTTTATCAACATTGTATTAGTAGCCATGACAGTTATAGTAAGTATCTACCAGCAGTTGAGGAACAGGTTTATAGTGGAATGTCAGAACAAGTAGGTATTCACAATATGTATCATATAGACTAGGCGAGAGTGTTACTTTTTTTAGAGTAGGCGTTATATTAATTTTTTGGTTTGCGGAATTTTGTGAAATTACAATGATGTGTATATTATATGTAGTCGTGAAAGTGTATGTATATTTAGTTAGTGTATATGTAGTATAGTACAGATTTAAGGTATATTTTTTAATAATGTGATTGAGTGCTTGTGTAGTATGTTTTATAAAATAAAAAATACGCATTTTACAAAAAATAACTAAAATATCATAATGAGTGCAGATCGTGTAGGTACGTAAGACTTCGTTTGCTATGAGTATGAGTCATGCGGTATTCGAAGAGCCATCGAGCGATAACAGTTGATCTTCGGTATTAATGTGTATGTAAGGTGCGCCTTCCTTTTTTCGCATGTACACCTTGCCATTTGCCGTCCAGCAATAGTCGTACCCTTTTGTTTTAGCAGCTTGCCGGGATAGATAGAATAATTTCCTCGCTTTCGTTGTGAGGTGGTCTGATATGTATATAGGTTGTATGCTTCCTAGAAGGCCCAGATGAGATGAATTTAATTGGGGTAGCCTATTTTTTCTGTATAATTTGACTGCGTTAACCTTTAACTGTGGACGTCAATATATTGTAACACTACCATGGACGCGAGGTCTCACGGACCGCTATAACTTCAAGTAATATTTTTAAGAAAACTGCCATTTCATTTGATTTTTTATTTTTAACGTACCTAAATATTATCAAATTAAAAGACTATAATATTTATTTAGCTTATATTCATTTATTTTCTTATTAATTAAATGTAAATCAAATTTAGGGCACTTTTCAGTCTTAAATTGCCTGAGATCAAATAAAAAGACTACTACTTAAAAAAAATAACTTCTTGAAGAAAAAACCAGATTAATCTGTAAGTATAAACTATACCAAACATAAAAAACAAAAAAACAACTTCTAAACTTGAAACATAAAAATTCTGACAAAGGTCCAATATCAGTAAAATTATTGACAGTAATTGCACAAAGGCTTAGAATACTGAAGGCGTATTGCTTGTTTACAGCCAACACAAGTGTAGTTAGTCTTCCTCTTTAGTTTAGGTGGACAGATTCGGCAGGTCTTTCGTTTTGAACACTCGATTTCTAAAGTAGGGGGCTCCGCAATAGACAGGTCTGCTCCTGAAACGCGCTTCAATGTTATATGTGGTACGACCAAGGATCTTGCTAATTTCTTTAGAAAATCCCCACTTTCTATTGCTTTGTGCTGATGCTGATTATGTAGAATGTGAGCATTCACTCCACACAAGTCCAGTATCTTATAGAAAATGACCATAGGCCACCTTCTTGTTTTATGGCTACTACTAAAAATAGAACATTTCTTGTCAGTCTCGTCTACTCCTCCTTTAGTGGAGTTATAGTAGAGAATCATTTCAGGTTTTTTGGTGTTGTTATCTATGGTGTTGCTGTGATGCATTGAGGAAACCAAGACAACTGCTTTATTCAACTTTGGGACATATGAACACAGAGTCTTGTCTTTGGTAAATCCGAACAACGTGGAACCAATTCCTCGGCACTTTTGAGGCTGGAATTCTTTTGGAAGTTCCCACTAATTTTTTTTACGGTTCCAACATACGTCAGAAGTACTCGGTTTTATGATTTCTGACATTTTTATTGCTTATAACCTATAAAAAATATAATCGCAGTCAATATTTTTTTGTATTGAAAACGTGGACCTGCGGTCTCACAGACCGCACGCGAAATTTAAAACAAAATTACTCAACCAAATTGCAGCCAGCGACGCAACCTCCCCTCTTCGCAGTCGTTTTGCGACTAAAGTCGAAGCTACTAAACGTCACAAGAACGGGGAGTGGGGGGAAGTAGGGTAAATACAATTTTCAGAAACAGAAGCGGTCTGTGAGACCGCGCGTCCATAGTTAAAGGTTAAGGAAATCCGATTGCAACAAGGTACTTGCGAATTCCACAAGTAAAATGGAGTCATGTTGGTCTCGTTTGTTTGGAATACGCGACACATCTCTCAAGTCGCAAGTCTTTAGATCGATGTTGAGGTGGTTAGAAAGATTTTGCAAATAAGAGTATAAATCTCGTTTAGATTCAGTCTGGCGCTTAGGGACGCACCTTACTTCGATCATGGATTTGACTATGTTGCGTTCTAGTAGATCAACCTTATTTTCCAGTATATTACATGTTTGGGACAGTAATTGGCGATTATCTTCCAGTTTAATAATCCTTGCCTGTAACTCCAAAACCTGCTCAGAGATGAAGTTAAGTGACTTTTCGATATCAGTATTTGTTGATTTAATACTTTCATTTTGCACTTTAATCTCACTTATATACTTTTCCAACGTGTCTAATCGTGAGTTCTGACTTGTCATATAAGTACTTAACATATCCCTGATTTCATTCTGGAAAGTTGTGAAATTGTCTCCAGGATGGTCATCGCTATCGCGCTTTGTTCTCTTTGAACGCGTTTGTGACGCTTCGGGTTTATTCGAAATATCAGAGTCCGAGGCGAAGTGAATTTTATTTTGTAGAGAGGAAGGTTCCATTTCGTACGGCAACGGTGCTGTCAGAGATGATGTGCAGTAGTGTAGTTATCAGTTATGCGAGCGTGCGCGCACCGGCGTATTTAACAATAGGCGGCAGAGCGCGACGTCCGATGTGCTAACTGAGACAGCAATGTACGCTTACAGACCGGTACCAGGAGAGCAGCTAGCGAAGCAAAGGCCGCAGAGGTGATCTATGTGTGTTGTGACGTGTGACGTACACTTACGGCACACTTGCGCGATCCGGCGCGACGAATGTAGACTCCTGCGGTCTTCTGATGTCTTAATTATGCACTTCGTTTTTTTGTTTTGTTTTAGATTTTATTTATTAATTTAATTTATTTTTACAATTTGCACAACATAAGACACGTCCAAACTGTTCAGAGGTCCGGGGGGAAGGATGTTACAAAAGGAAAAAATTCAGTGCGAAAAAATAGGCTTCCTTGTTCACCCTCATGTTATTCAGATTGGTGACAGTAATTTATCATTTTTACTCTGCGCACATCTCGTCAGCCCGTGAGAAAATTCCCCCTTCAGGGTGTAATTTGTTATAAAGACGACGCGTGAACGATGTTTTCAATCCCGCGTTTTTTGTTTGACGTCCATATCTTACAAGTTATAACGCTATGTATGAAAAGTAAGCCTGTCTATTTGTTATATTGTCACAAAACGCCTGTTTGCAGAAGATGATGCTTTCGTTTTACTTTGCCGACAGAAGTATTAAGTAATAGTTTTTACTTACTGTGTATACTTTTAAATAAAGCAGACATTCAAAAACTATTACTTACTACTCGGAAGGCGGTTTTCTTTAATATAATAGTAAGAATACAAGACAGGCATCTAACAGGTACGTTATTATGTGAGGCTGAGGGTTGCATGCTATGTGGTTGTTAGCAACGTAGAAACATGTCTTTTAACCGACTTCAAAAAAAGGAGGTTACCAATTCGACCCGTATATAATTATATATGTAATATTTCTAGAACAGCCCAGTTTTCGCATCTGTTAGTCTATATCAGCGTCTGAACAAATGAGCCAAATTTCAAAAGTGTATGTATGTATGTATTTATGTTTGTGGAGGCATATCTTCAGAACTACAAGTCCAATTTAAGTAATTCTTTTCTGTTGTACCAAGTATTGTTCAACTTAGGGTACACTGCAAGTTTCATCAAAATCGGTTCAGAAGTTTATGAGATAGGGAAGCTTTATATTTTTATATTTGTGTTCGTATATCTCCGGAATTACAAGTCCGATTTAAGTAATTCTTTTTTGTTGTACTAGGTATTCTATAGTATCATCTACTTGTAACTCATTGCTAAGCAACAGATTGTTTGCTCTAAATAATTTAACTTGAATTTTTTTATGCTGTTACTACATAGAAAACCATACTGTACCCATTCCAAAAGAAGTATAAATTCTATTGTCCGTAGAGTCACATCCAAGTAGAGTCATAGATCAGTGTCTGTTTTCCGAGCTGACAATAAAGTCTGTTCCTAAGTAACTAGTATTTACTTTTCAAAAGTGATATCAAAATACAAATACTTCAAATGAATATTACACCAAAACTTAGTTAACTTAACGAAAGTGCTTATAACTAGGTAGCCGGAGCAATTTGAATTTTTGCAGCAGTTTATTTGAAACTCACCATCCGCCTAACGACAACGGTTGTCTTTTCAATCCATAATACGCGAACGAATGCTATTCTTTCTTATAAAGATTTGCCACAATGTAACAGCCAATAAAACATTTAATTAAGCCTATTCTCGCTTTCATCTTCAGCGGAAAGCAATCCGATTACAGCCGTGATTCAATCTCGCCATTTTGCTACACCAAAAGAACGGATCTTGCGTAAAATGGACTTTTTCTCTCTGTATAGTTTCGGAAAATTCGTTACTAGCCTATTCGGTGCTAACTGAATAAACACAATCTATATCATTATCAGGAAACTATTCTTTTATATTAATAGGTAATACATCCTGTATGTCAATTCTAGAAAAAATGCGTCGTCGAACATCTAGCCGATCATCATCAGCTTCACTTCGATTTTCAGTCCAATACGACAAAGTGTCATTAAACAATTCCGATTTCTGTTACATTCGCTTTGCAACCGTTGTATATCGGATTCAATACTGACGTTTTATTTTAAGCATAGACATACAACAAATAAGCCACTTGTATCTTAAGGCTTTAGTTGTATGACACGAAATACCTACTAAGAAACACATTTTATTGTGCGCTGATTTCCGCCCCACAACCTAAGGTTTAGACTTAAATCAGACGGGCGCAAAGGTGAAGTAAAGCAGCGCGTCATAATTTTTGCCTAAAAATTCATCTCTATTTTCCCATCATTAAAGTACAAAGTTGTATCATACAAAAATAGAATCGACGCGCGTTGTAGTTAGTTTGCGGTAGTACTTCCGCGAATGAGTTCCGTCACTGCCATTACTCATTATTGTTACAATTTTACGTTACTCGAGAAGATGTAAAAAACTCAAACAATATGTAAACAAAATGAAAATGTTTTAAAACAAGCTGCCAATCTGTTTTGTTTTATCAAAGTATCGATAATTCCGGGATAGAAGTTTATCCTTTGTGGTTTGCATATCAGATCTTCGCGGGTCTTTGCGCTAACCGAACCATGAAAATAAAATTCCCCTTTTACGTTTATAACAACCTTGATATTATTATTGTTTCCTATACATCCGTAACATTATTACAAGGAAATAAATATATAGTAATTGTATACATTTTATCCTAATAATAATTAATTAGATTAAAGGAAGAGGTACTCTACCATATATTATTTGCTTGAATTCTAAAGTTTTCTTTTGAAACTTAGTAGCTTTATTGGATATGCTTAGATATGAAAGAAGCTGCAGTTGGTCAACCTTAACAAATAGATTCAAAAAGTAAACAAATTTACCAAGATATCAATATAATAATGTAAAGATAATAAGAAGAGAAGAAAATTAAACCTTATTAAAGGGTTAATACGTTTCAATCTTACATAATGTCCAGTCCCCGGCTAATTAACTATACATAAAACGAAGCGGGTTTAAGTTTTGAGGGTAGTTTAACAAGACTGCTTATGTCTAGTCACGGCTCAGTCTACTCGAGCTCGGTTTGACGACGTTCATTAATGATAATAAAGCCCTTATCCGGGTCGCTGGGTTTTAGTTATAAATCATTTTCGAGATTAAATTTTAACAAAGTACCCACTATTTTAACTTAGTTACGTAACATGTAGAATTTGGTGGTAGGTACCTAACGAACGTTTCGTGCTTGTTACTTTCGCAAGTAAATTTAAAATAGATTATCCAAAATTGAATGGAGCACAGACTCACTTTCTGTACATAAGTTGAAAAAAAATACATGTATTAGTAATGTAGTTTTGATTAGCCAAATCTCTGAATTTACTTTTATTTGGGCGAAATATTATTTATGGTAGACATTCTCCAGGTGGCGGATTGATGTTGTTTTGACTTTTGCTGTCAGTATTTATTGTACATATGGTTTATTTTAATTTGATGTTACTTATAACAAAAAAAGTATTTTTGAATAATCAGATCAAAAAATTGAGGTTGTTCTTATTATAGCTAAATGTGTGTCTTGTTTTTTATGTAAAACAGCACGCATAACTTTTGAAAGTTTGTCCGATTTTGATAATTTTTTGAGTTTGACAAATCAAGGTCGTCCCATTGTCCTAATGTTAGGATCTGCTCTTGTTATCCCGGAAAAATTAGAATTTCAATTTTAACGACAACATTTTTTTTGACTCGGTATCGGTACTTTTTTACTTTTGATAAAATACTATGACAGTATATTTCGAGTTACGGTACGTGGCGATAAATCACTAAAATTTCTTGAAATAAAATTTTTAAACAAAAAATAGAACCATAAATGCTAAAAAGTAAAAAATAACTGTGTTATTAATTTCTTTAATTTAAAAAAATTTAAGACGATGCCACAAAGATGTTCTATTTAAGGACTTTACTAGATCCCACAAACTGCTTTATTAAGTAAAATAAATTTTACTTAAATTTGCTGGCATTTTAATATTATATTTTAAACAAGCTTTATTTAAATGACACAGTTATTTTTTACTTTTTAGTGCGTTTGGAGTCGGTTCTATTTTTTGTTAAAAAATTTTATGAATAACCGGCTGCGCAGTTAATTATTCCCTGTACTTATTTGTATTGCTGCTACAATAATTATAATCCTTTAGAATTCTGTGCTACGGATTAACTACCATCTTTGTTTGGTGGAAAACAAAAACAGCATTTTACTTAAAAGACAAAGGAAGTAAAATTATAATTCATAGTATGTTATTATAGGAAAGATTATTTAAATTCTTTAGTAGATAAGGTTTCTAAACGCAATAAAGTAATTATTTATATAGCCCAGAAGCCTCCTAGCATTTCGTATGCGCGGTGGATTTATAAGACGGAGGTCCTGGGTTCGATTCCCGGCGGAGCAAATTGAGATTTTTCTTAATTTGTCTTGATCTGGCTAGTGGGAGGCTTTCGCCGTGGCTAGATACCACCCTACCGACAAAGAAGTATCGCCAAGCGATTTAGCATTCCGGTACGATGTCGTGTAGAAACCGAAAGGGGTGTGGATTTTCGCCCCACTCCTAACAAGTGAGCCCGCTTCCATCTTAGACTGCATCATCACTTAACATTAGATGTGATAGCAGTCATGGGCCAATTTGTAGTCGATAAAAAAAATAGAGACGAATTTAAAACTCACATTGTTGAGTTATAAAAACATGGTTATACATAATATATGATAATGAAATAGTGGTTTATCTGGATGGTACCTTATCTGTTTCTAAGTCGAAATAAATAAAACCAGGCGAAAACATAATTATCTACATGAGAGTAGCATGAAGACATAAGAGAGCGGACCGGACTCAATTGCCCGCAACTAAAGCGAGTTGTAGATAAAAAAAATTTAACAAAAAATAAAAACGCCTTCAAAACGCACTAAAAAGTAAAAAATAACTACGTCATTTACTTACTTTAATTTACTTAATAATATCTATGAAGTCGGTGCCATCCAAGTTTAGGTAAAGTCTTTAAAGTAGAAAGCTCGGGTGGCACCGACTTCATAGATATTATTAAGTAAATTAAAGTAAGTAAATGACGTAGTTATTTTTTACTTTTTAGTGCGTTTTGAAGGCGTTTTTATTTTTTGTTAAAATTTTTTTATTTCATACTTTTTAGTGATTTATCAACAACGAAAATACTAAAGAACCTACTCGAACTAAACCATAAGTACCAATATTCACTAGCTAGTTATAACATTCCAACATCCCTACAAATGTGCCTATAAAGTTTGAAGAGTTTCCTCGAGTTTTCGTAGATTTCATCATCAGATCATGACTTAGTTAACATTAAACCAACTGGAATCTATAACCTTACAAACTTCTCATTGAGACATATTAATCGAGCCCAATCACAAGGTAGCTACTGTAAACCGTTAAAGAGCTCCCTCAGCTCTCCTTCGTCTTCATCACCAGACCCTCAATGACAGTCACAGTCCATCTAAATGTAAATTTCTCATCGAGACAAATTAATCAAGCCCAAACACAAGGTAGCTACTGTAAAACGTTACGGAGCTCCCTTAACTGTACTTTGTCTTCATCACCAGACCCTCAATGACAGTCACAGTCCATCTAAATGTAAATTTCTCATCGAGACAAATTAATCAAGCCCAAACACAAGGTAGCTACTGTAAGCCGTTACGGAGCTCCCTTAACTGTACTTCGTCTTCATCACCAGACCCTCAATGACAGTCACAGTCCATCTAAATGTAAATTTCTCATCGAGACAAATTAATCAAGCCCAAACACAAGGTAGCTACTGTAAGCCGTTACGGAGCTCCCTTAACTGTACTTCGTCTTCATCACCAGACCCTCAATGACAGTCACAGTCCATCTAAATGTAAATTTCTCATCGAGACAAATTAATCAAGCCCAAACACAATGTAGCTACTGTAAACCGTTACGGAGCTCCCTTAACTGTACTTCGTCTTCATCACCAGACCCTCAATGACAGTCACAGCCCATCTAAATGTAAATTTCTCATCGAGACAAATTATTCAAGCCCAAACACAAGGTAGCTACTGTAAGCCGTTACGGAGCTGCCTTAACTGTACTTCGTCTTCATCACCAGACCCTCAATGACAGTCACAGTCCATCTAAATGTAAATTTCTCATCGAGACAAATTAATCAAGCCCAAACACAAGGTAGCTACTGTAAACCGTTACGGAGCTCCCTTAACTGTACTTCGTCTTCATCACCAGACCCTCAATGACAGTCACAGCTCATCTAAATGTAAAGTTCTCATCAAGACAAATTAATCGAGCACAAACACAAGGTAACTGCAGTAAATCGTCAAGGAGTTCTCTTATATGTAGATCGGCTCCATCATCAGATCGACTCCAGACCTTCATCAAATTGTAGTGCTTTTAAATACTTACCGGAAAAATTAACAAACGTACTTGTTGTCCCTACAATTTTTGAAAGTTCCCCTCGGTTTCTCCAGGATCCCATCATCAGATCCTGGTTTCCTTGTCATGGTACCACCACCGGACTATCTACTTTCCAACAAAAAAAGAATTATCAAAATCGGTTCATAAACGACGAAGTTATGCGCGAACACACATTACATACGTTTGTAATAGTTAATCTAGAACAAAGTTCTGAACAATGTACTCGCCTCATTTGACCGAAAGCTCTTCAAAACATGAGAGCCCTGAAAATATATTGAATCCACATTCGAATGTTAGCATTTCAAATGTGGAGTTTTAGTTTGAAATAGCACTGCAGTGGAAAATCGTTCTCAATGGTCTGAAAATGATTGTTGTTTCAATGGTTGGCTATTATGCAGATTTTGAAATTTATAAGTGATCACTGAATTAAAAACAGATTACGTAATATTTTTTACGTAATATTTTTTTTATTAATTAATATGAAATTTCTCCGGATTTTTCATGAATAAAGAACTGCGGTTTCCTTCTGTGTATAAGTAATGTTACGTTATGGTTATGTGTGATTTTCCCGATGCGCCCTCATCAAGTCAAGGTTGTGTATACCTTAGAGGAGAGCATGCCTTTGCGGGTACCGATAGTTGGGTAGCGTTAATATCCAAAATGTTCCTATGGTACCAGTAAAAGGCGATAAGTTGGAACACCATGAGGTTTTGTGGGTACGACATAAACTTCTTGTCTCCCCATGGTGGGAAGGTATACATGAGAATTTCCCCACGATACAAAATGGCTCGGAGTTTCAAAAAATATTTTCGGCACTAAATCATTTTGAAAAAAAAGTCGAATTTAATCACACGCTACATCTCGATACTAAATAAATAAATAATTCTCTAATCAAACAAAACTAAAATAAATATAACCAAAAAATAAATTTAAGTTTTTTTTGGTTGATACTTTCGCCCCGATAAGAGTTTTACAAAATACTTAGAAACATGATAGTTTATTCCGACCGAAATAGATTTCGTTTAAAGAATATTTCACACTCGGCAAATAAATGTTTGCATGCTTCTGTCCATAGGGACGCATTGCAGTTGAAATGGTGCAAGCTTTTAACTTTAATCAGATTCAATTCCTAAGTAAAATTAACATTTTACTTTATTTCACGAAATTCCCGAAGGAAAGTTTCCTTCGGGAATTTCGTGAAATAAGAAGCGATAATTATTTGTTAGGTGTAGCTTTGATGGCCTCTGTGGCGCAGTGGTATCTATATGCAGTGAATTTATAAGACGGAGGTCTTGGGTTCATCCTAACTAATATTATAAATGCGAAAGTAACTCTGTCTGTCTGTCTGTCTTGCTTTCACTCTACAACTACTGAACCGGTTTAAATGAAATTTGGTACACAGTAAGTCTAGAGCCTGAAAAAGGACATAGGCTACTTTTAATTGCGAAAAAGGGTTGTAAGGGGTTTAAGGGGGGATGAAATGTTGTATGAAAGTATCGTCATTTTGAAAGCTGTTGCTTAGGCAGTTGATTAGATATTAATAAATATGACATTCAAAGCTTAGAAAAATTACGCTGCTGTAATAACTAATTCCACGCGGACGAAGTCGCGGGCAAAAGCTACTACTAATATATTTTAACGGGAACGTACCACAATAAACAACAGTTTTTTAATTTTGTCGTTATTTTCATCCAGTTGCATGGACCCTGGTAAAGACGCAGAATCGATCTTCCCTCTTCCTCTTAAAATCATTGGTTTATTTAATTTTGGGTGAAATGAACGGGCGGGTTAATATTTTCTAAATTAGTCCAGGTCTGGCTTGTGAGAGGCTTCGGCCGTGGCTAGTTCATCCTACCGCCAAAGACGTTCCAGCGCCGTGTAGAAACAGAAAGGAGTGAACTTCGTCCTACTCCTGACTAGTTAGTCCGCCTCAACTAAAGCTACGTTAAGGTGACTATTGTCCAATTATTTAGTATATTGTAACTCTACACATACTAAAAACCTTCCTTTGAGAGAGTCGCGTATAAATTACGGAACTGAATTCGTACTCGCATCTCTGCGACAATAGAGGGCTGATTGCAACCTATTGTCAAATACTCGTGCTGATTCAGGAATCTGTGAACGTGTGGACAACAATTACGTATAGATTTATCATTTCTAGCCTATTTTAGCTTTCTACAGAGACATATCTCCCTACAGAGGCGATTTAAAGTTCAAACCACGCTATATATATTTATTTGACTTTCTTACGATTACTATCGAAAATTTATAAGATAATAATCGGAGACGACCGCTTAACTGTTTTTCGGGGCATGAAGATGTAACAGAAGAATTTAAAAAAAAAAGAAAATCTCGAATATGTCCTAGTCAGACTCAGAATCTCACGATCGGTAAATAAATTAGACTGAGAGGTCATGAGTTTAATTCCTGTCCGCTGTACTATTTTCATTCCTATTTTTAACACAGTTTGTACGACTAATTGAATGGAAAGGGGAATATTGGTCAAATTACCATAAATTACTTAAAACAGAAAAAAATGGATCAAAGTGGCTACCTTAAATAACAAAGATGAAAAGAAATATTATTTTTAACCGACGAAAAAAAAAACGGAAAAGGTTCTCAATTCGACACGTATACTTTTTTTTGGTTTTTTTTTATTTATGACCACGCATAACTTTTTACAGAGTTGTCCGATTTTGATAATTCTTTTTATATTAGAAAACGCACACTTCCAAGGTGGTCCCATTGTCATCATGTTAGGATATGATGATGATATCCTAGGAAAATAGAAGGAACTCTTCAAATTTTATAGGCACACTTGCAGCGATTTCGATTTTAGTGTAAGTATCGGTAGCTTTTTATCTACAAGTGCCGTGTAATATACTATGACAGTATAGTACGAGTACGGTACGTGGCGATAAATCACTAAAAAGTAAGAAATAAAATTTTTTAACAAAAAATAGAACCGACTCAAAACGCACTAAAAAGTAAAAAATAACTGTGTCATTTAGTTGCTTTAATTTACTTAAGCATATCTAGGAGTCGGTGCCAGCCAAGGTTTCTACTTTCAAGGACGTTACCTAGAACCCACAAACTGCTTTACTACGTTAAATAAGAGTTCCTTAAACTTGCTGGCACCGACTTTATAGATATGCTTAAGTAAATTAAAGCAACTAAATGACACAGTTATTTTTTACTTTTTAGTGCGATTTAAGTCGGTTCTATTTTTTGTTAAAAAAATTTATAGATAGATTTATACCCTCTCAAATAGACTTTTGGCAAGGCATCGCCGCACTGGAGTAGGCAATAAAACATCCAATAACTCTCGTTTTCGTTTTCATCGGAATGCAATCAGATTACGTTTCCGATTCAAAGTTCCACCACTTTGCTATGTTCGGAAAGTGGGCTTCAAATGGAATAGGATGTTTTTACTTATTTTCACCCACATGAATGGCATATAAAAATAAGTTTTAGACGTGAGCGGCACTTTGAATGTTGCGGTATCTACTTCCCGAATTACAGACACAGAAATCAAGTGTGCTTGGAACAAACCTACTTGAAATAAATTAATTTAATTTGATTCGGATTAAAATGTGTTTTAGAGTTGAGATTTTAATTATAGAGAAAAAGTATGTCCCTATAGGTTGGAACGCGCTTGACTAGAAGACGCTTATTGACGCCATATGCCAGGGGGGTATTCCACACTTTTGCTATATCAATAAGAAATTAATGTAAATGCAAAACAAATCTTTTACTAGGTTGTCCACCGCGTAAGGTTGCTACTATTCACGACGCCTAAGGATTCTGTGGTAGGTAGAAGGTGTAGGTAAGTTTATAAAATAATTGTTTGGTAAAACAATGCAATAAGATGGAAAAATCTATGAAATATTTGAAGTCGGGTGTTAATTTTTGAAGATTCCGTGGTAATTTAGTAAGATAGTTAGTCAGCGGTATCATTCTCAATTAAATATACCTACTGTAGGTTATATCGATTGAGTCCTTTCGTACGGCAAAGTAGAGGATATTTATTTTGGCATGTTTCTGTTTTTCGATTTAGTTTTGTAATTTGGAGTGAATATATATTATAATAAGTAAATAAACAACCATTTTCTGTATACAATAAATATGTACTTAGTTAAGTAAATACAAGTGTTCAACTTCACAAATTGCAGTAATTGAACTTATAAACACGATCAAAGCATATTAAATAGCGAACTCCATAGTTTGGCGAGGGCAGCTTGTGAAAACGTTTAATAAAGCAAACTTCATGTCAGAGGATATTTCTTCAAAGGGGTTGCTTTTAGCGGTATCTCGTTCGCGTTTGTCGGTGCATTCGTAATTACTCAACCACAAGAACCTTAATCATTGACGCCCGGACTACGAAATTATTATCTGGCTTAACTGTTCACAAGTCAAGTGACTACGGCTTGAAATTTTCGATGAAATTTGATCTAATCGCGAAATGCAAAATTTATTTTATTTAGGCATTTATACAAGCGCTTTTAAAAATTAGTAGTATTACGACCGGTTTAAAAAGTAGATTCTGCTATGAACATCTCGGTAGCAAGTATTCGGTACAGGTTTTTGGAAGCTACAATGCCACAAAAATACAAACTCTTACACGTCAAACTCACTCGCGAATCAAAAAAAGGAAGTGACCACTCTCCGCGCATTTGACGACCTCCGTGGCGCAGTGGCATGCGCGGTGGATTTATAGGACGGAGGTCCTGGGTTTGATTCCCGGCGGGGCAGATTGAGATTTTTCTTAGTTTGTCTTGGTCTGGCTGGTGGGAGGCTTTCGCCGTGGCTAGTTACCACCCTACCGACAAAGACGTATCGCCAAGCGATTTAGCGTTCCGATACGATGTCGTGCAGAAACCGAAAGGGGTGTGGATTTTCGTCCCACTCCTAACAAGTTAGCCCGCTTCCATCTTAGACTGCATCATCACTTAACATCAGGTGTGATAGCACTCAAGGGCCAACTTGTTGTCGATAAAAAAAAAACACGCAGTTCAATTCCCTTTCTGCAAATGGCGCTATAATTCGTTTCCTTTAAAAGCTAGACACTGAAACTTGCAGTGCAAAGCAAATTTGCTTCGTACTCAAATATCCCTCGTGGCTTATTCGTGGATATGTTTTTGCACTCCGCTTAACCCACGTTTAGTCACCACCCGTATACTGCATTGAGAACTTGGTAAGTCCGCCTGTCGTATATACAATGTTACCTAATAGAGTCCCTAAAGTTTGGGAACTCTATTAAATAACTACTAGCCGGGTTGAAAGGTCCGGTAACCCGTATATGATCGAGGTTCCGTTTTCGACAACAAACGTTAAATTCAGTCCACCATTAATTTACAAATTAAACAAACATAAACGCTAAACGGCCTAGTAGCTTCTTCTAGTTTGTGTAACAAGTTCTTTTGAAAGTTTTTCTATTGTAATAGAAGTAGAGAATAAACGGGATTTTTTCCTTTTGGGATTTAGTTTACCCTTTAAACCTTTAAAATTCGTTTTTTTCACATTGATAAAAGGTTGTATGTCATCGGGACTTTTCGATGAAAACAATTTATGTTTTTTTGGATTTATTAAGTAATACCACGAAAATCTAACTTTACTTATCTCTTCGACTCACGAGGTTCTGAGATCGAGTTCTGGCTTGGTAATTTCTTTAAATTAACTTTAAAACTTTAAGTTGTGACTCAACACATTTTTAAAACTTGGCCGATCTTCCTCCTTAATCGTCAAGATTGACTTCTAGATTTTTGTGTAAAAGAGTCGAGAGTTAAAGCGGCAGCCGGATGCCGCTTTCATGTACATTGCAGTCATGCCTGATCCTTGAGTAATTACCTCAAAGTAGCTATTAGTGAAACTATTTATTCCTCATACGACTATAACGAACACAATATTAATAACTACTATACAAATATTATGTTATGTAAGATATACGTTTCAGAGTTCTAGAATCAAGTCAAATAATGGCAAAGGTCAAAGGTTGATATGTTTGGGATTGTCTGATCCTTTCGGCCGAATATGTTTTTGTTATGACATTTGCCTTGACTTAGGTATTGCTTTTATTTGATACACAAAATATGACTACAATAAGATTTATATTTTAGCGTTTACTTGTTTTGAAATTTTATTATTAACCTAAATCTAATACAAGACGTGAATACCAAAAAAAACCTTGGTGATATTTATCTGCCTCGTTGGGCATAGGCTAGCCCATCGACCAATGCCAAAAACCATGGTTTCCAGATTTGAGCATCTGGAGGCATCTCCCGTGCCGCGGAGAGCACGTCAAGTTGTCGAACATTATCTCCTGCCAACCGACATTAATGTAGCGTAATGGATCACCATATCCCATCTCCTAAAAGGTACCTGGTCTTGTAAAGGGTCGATAAGAAGGCTGGGTACTGATGAAAATCTTTTCATTTTATAATGATTACCGACAATAGCCTACAACATCAATGTAATTGGCCATTATACACATATATTACATATTTATTGATAGGCTAATAAAATTGATTACCATTATCAATATTCTTTGGTATAATTATTCGGGATTACCGTATACGACCATCCCTTCAGGCATTGCTATACTAAATATCAAACGATTTATAAAATTGGATCCCAATTTTCGGAAATAACGGTGAGTAAGAAACATACCTACCTACAGCCAAACAAGACCTTTCTCCTTTTTGGAATTTGGTTAAAAAGAAAGGACCAAAATTTATTCCCAAACTTTATACGTAACAGAAACTCATTTGCAAGTTCCAAAAAAAAGGATAATGACGCAGCTTATAAATTCGAGATCGACCCCGTAAGCATCCCAATTTATTCGAAACGCGAAATCGGATTCTCGATGACGTAAATCGGAAGCTAAACCTTTCAAGCTTTATTGCAACCACGGTTTTATGTTGCCGGATAAATTTATACCCGTACTAAAATAAAAAAGTTAAAAATAGAACCGTATAAACGCTAAAAATGTTGAACAAAATCCTCTTTTCTGCTACTTGCATGAACACAGCGTAGTTTTAAAGGAATAGTTTTTCACACCAACAAATTCGAGCTCAATTTTAAAATACGGCTTATAAAATAAAATCTGGCTCGCTCAACTATTGAAAGGACTTTATTTATACAAGTGGCTATTTAGCACAGGTTTTCTTCTTTAAGTAGGTACTATTTATTTTTACCGCAATTTAATTTTTTAAAAATTATAGTATTATAAATTTTTAATGTGGTATGTGGTGAAGGTGATACATAAATAATAATGAACTAGTCGGTCGAAATAATAATTGTAGCCAATAACAGCTTTAGCTTAATCGGCATTTTTTTTCTCTTACTTATTTTTTGAAGTTGTTATTTAACTTACCTTATCTTTGCGTCAAATTTAGTTGACGTGGCTTTGTTTTTTAATTAATTACCTTATTTCTAGCGTCCTATTTTTACAAGTTTAACTTGCTCTATATGGAGCAAATTCTGGAAACCGAGGACAATTTTCCTACTTTCGATTGGACTCATTGTGTCTTTTCGGTAACATTGCGATTGTATGACAACACAAAGAGAGAGAGAAAGAACTTAGAGCCGAAAGCTAAGTTTATGAACTAAAACTAAACTAAAAAAAAATAAGATAAACCTACCGCTATTTCTACGACGAATAAGACTGCCATTTGTCGTAAAAATCAGTAGGCGAATTTAGTATTATTTAATATTTTTAAAATGAGTTTATTAAACATTGTTGTAAGATTTTGGAATCACAATAAAAACATTTATAAATTTAGGTTACGCTTTTTTATAAATACTCAAAATCCTCCCAAAATTGTCTTAATATATTAATATTTCAAAATCGATTTTTTGATATATAAGTGACTTCAATAATTTTCTGTTTCTTGTCACTTTCCACTTTCTGTAAATAGCAAACAATATTTTGAATCATTACAATTTATTTATTTAAACACTTACAATTTAATTATTAAAGTACTACTCGTACTATTTCATTAACTTACTATTCAATCCCTTAAGATGTTGAAGTAAATTCTCGAAAAATTTGACTTGATTTTTCTCTAAAAGGCAAGTTTAATATCAATAAATTAATGAAACAAGTCCAACTCCAAAATAAATAAATAAAAAATATATTTTTGTATGTATTAATGACATTTTTATTACCGTCTTCGCTCATATCCTTTCCTATAAATGAATTACTTGAAATTAATTTTAAATATTCATCAACAATTATTATTTACAAAATGTTAAAGTACTTTTCTCATAAATTATAGATATATAAATAACTTACGGTGTTTATCAACATAATATTTCTGTTCATTTTTGGCTGGAAAGAATACGTAAAATGAAACAAATTATTATTACGATTAGTAAAATTCGTACGTACTGACTCAAAACTTTAATTTTGTACTTACTTAACCAACGATAGTAATCTTTAAAAGCTGAAATTAATTAAAACCATCCGTGTAAAATTTTGTGGTTAAATAAAATAGAATATTGGGATTGTACTAACAAAAGATTAAAAAAATAATAAATAAGTACTACCGGAAATTATCATGCATAATACCAAATCTCCTGATAGAAGATTTACTGCAATTTACTCGTAATTTGAAATCAATAAACAAAATGAAGTGCAGTTTCCTCGTTGATAAATCTATATTTCTATATAAGCGAAATACCCTTGACTGACCTAATTACTTATCACGAGATTTGTACAACTATACATTTTTATTCATTTTGTGTAAAATAGATGCTAACTACACTTTTACTCGATACTCCCACAAGAAAGTACTAGCTAGCTATAATATTATGTACTGTTCTAACCTGAATTTGATCAATCAACTTAACTCAAACATAAACTTACTTTCTTTCATCTCTGGTGAATCTGTATCGGGCATTAGTTTGAATAAGTTTTCCAATTCATCTGAAACATTGTGTAATTAAACAAATAGAAACTAAAACCTAAGAGATTTGAAGTCTTTTATAATTCAACAGATGTCTGTACGACCAAAGTTTAAATATTTAAGAAAAATAGATAAAAGTAACTTAGAGTTTAAAAGTCAATCTAGAAGAAAAACTGACCTCGGAAAATCATTTAAATAAAAGGTAACGTACTAAGAAGATTGCAGCTTATGGGTAGAGAAATAGTTGTCACGTTGGTCTAGACTCTAGACTTTAGGCTGTGTAGTCACGGAGCAGGAGTTCCTAGGTTCGGACTGTGAAGTATTATACCAGTTACAAAGTCGATGGCCCTGTGATTCTGTGCTACAGGCAGCGATTTATTATGTAGGTATTTTTACTCATTACAAGTTGCCCAGTCATCACACCTGATGGTAAGTGATGATGCAATCTAAGATGGAAGCGGGTTAACTTGTTAAGAATAGGATGAAATCCACACCCCAAGTTTCTACACGACATCGTACTAGAACGCTACATCGCTTGGTGTTACGTCTTTGCCGTCAGGCAAATAGCTACAGCCAAAGCCTACAAACGGTCAGAATTGGACCAATTTAGAAAATCTCAATCAGCACAGTCGGGAATCGAACTTCGGAAAATTTGTCTTATAAATCTTATAAAATAAATAAAGTACTTAATAACTTGTGAAGTAGCAAATATTATATAATACCTTCAGAAAGTGATTCATCATCAGTCGAACTAGATGAACCGATAATAGATTGCGCTGTCATTAAAAACTAAAAAGAAAAAGATTGGTTATTGGCTATATATGGGTTCGTTAGAACGTTTCTAAAATTATACAGGTACTTACTACGACGAACAGGTTTATTGTAAGTTTTCGATGTTAGGATACACGATTTTTAATATCAGAGTAGTGGATTCACGAAACCAATCTTTACTTGTAGTTACAGCACTTTTACAAAAATTTATCTCAACCAGCCCTCGTCACTGTAATTTTTCAGACCAGCCAACTAAACTGCCCACCTCTCTGCTGATTTCAACTCAAGATGGCGTCACGACCCCACTCCAGGGCTTTAACGATCTTCTCTGTGATTACTTCCACAGACAGTAACATTTCCATAGACAATGACATCTATCAGAATATTACAACAATCTATTCTAAGTCTCTAGTCTAAGACCACTTCCTCCGAAATATATTATACATAAATACTTATAATATATAGATAAACACCCAGACACTGGAAAATATCTATGCTCATCACACAAACATTTTTCCAGACGTGGGAATCAAACCCTAATCAACAGCCTAGGATGAAGCACGTTTGTTTCGACTTTCCTACTCCTCCAGCATTGTTCCATCTACATGGAAGACTGCTTTGGTACACCCTGTACCAAAAAAAGGCGATAAGTCAAATCCTTCTAACTACAGGCCTATTGCCATAACCTCCCTGCTCTCCAAAGTGATGGAGCAAATTATCAACGCGCAATTACTAGGATATCTAGAAGAGCATCAACTCCTCAGCGATCGTCAATATGGCTTTCGCCATGGCCGATCAGCTGGAGACCTCCTAGTTTACCTCACTCACCGTTGGGCACAAGCCATAGAGAGTAAAGGAGAAGCTCTCGCGGTGAGTTTAGATATTGCGAAGGCGTTTGATAGAGTATGGCATAAGGCACTACTGTCAAAACTACCATCTTATGGACTCCCGAAGAAGCTATGCGATTGGATCGCCAGCTTTCTAAACGAACGGAGCGTTAAAGTCGTAGTCGACGGTTTGTGCTCCCTTCCTAAATCAATTAATGCTGGTGTTCCACAAGGCTCAGTGCTGTCGCCCACGCTATTCATACTGCACATAAATGACATGCTTACCAACAACAACATGCATTGCTATGCGGATGATAGCACAGGCGACGCCCTTTACAATGGCCGCGCATAGCTTTCTTCTAAACAGCTGGAGGAGTATAGGTCCAGACTGGTGTCCGAAGTTGAGGCTTCTCTAAACCAAGTCTCTGATTGGGGTTCACGTAACCTTGTGCAATTAAACCCCTCCAAGACGCAAGTCTGTGCTTTTTCAGCAAAGAAGACAGCGTTATGTTCATCACTCCTCTTTCAGAGCACTCATATTTCGCCTGGTAAATCTATTGGAATCCTTGGTGTCGACATCTCGAATGAAGTCCAATTTCGCGATCATTTGGAAGGGAAAGCTAAGTTAGCTTCTAAAAAACTTGGGGTGCTCAATCGAGCCAAACGCTACTTTCAGCCTCAACATAGGCTCTTGCTCTACAAAGCCCAAGTACGTCCGCACATGGAGTACTGCTCACATCTATGGGCCGGAGCACCTCAATACCAACTTCTTCCACTTGATTGCATCCAAAAGCGGGCAGTTCGATTTGTTGACAATTCCAAACTCACAAACCAGTTGGAGACCTTAGAGCACCGTAGGGACGTCGGCTCTCTATGTGTGTTCTATCGTCTTTATAATGGCGAGTGCTCTGAGGAGCTGTTCGAACTTATACCACCCTCTGTCTTCTCTCAGCGGAACTTGCGGCGTAGAAACAAGTTTCACCCACACCATCTGGATGGCTGGTTTTCTACAACCACTAGATTTTCTAGGTCGTTTCTGCCGCGAACATGCAGAATCTGGAACCAACTTCCTGCTGCGGTATTTCCTGCAAATTTTAACATGGGTGTATTTAAGGGGCGAATAAACCAATTCCTCAAAGGCCGGCAACACATTAGCAGTGCCTCTGGTGTTGCAAATGTATATGGGCGGCGGTAATCACTCAACATCAGGTGACCCGCATGCTCGTTTGCCCGCTTTAATAGCGATAAAAAAAAAAAAAAAAAAAAAAAAAAAAAAAAAAAAAAAAGCAGGGTCTCTACCCACTGCGCCACTAGGCCGTCCCAAATATTGTCGATTGTAAGTATAGTTTGAAGTTCGTCAAAAAGCATAGAATTTTTCAGTAGGTACGAGTACATGCTCCTACTACACGATGCTCGTAAGTATGGTAGTGTACCATGCAGATTGAACTCATGTTGCTCTGGGAGGTAGTTTCAAAATTTTAAATCCTCAATCAGTCTTAGTATTTCCGCGGTATAATATTACGAGAAATCATGACCACAGAGGAATAGCTTTCCTAATAACTTCACAGTCCAGTGGGCCCAGTTTGGGCTTGGAATACTTACCTATTAACCATTGGAGTGGTCACATTAACATGAAGACTTTGAATGTGTTACGATTAAACACATTAGTTTCACATTTCTTTTCTCAAAAAAACATTGTTACTATTAATAAGAATATTAAAATAAAGTTATGACTAAAATAAATTAACACTACGGCGATACAAAACAAGATAACCACATAATATTTTAATACTAATATTGAGTGTAACATTTATTTAAAACGTAAGAATAGGTACAGTCCAGGACCGGACTTAAAAATGCTGAATTATATATTTTCTTAGTTTAAATTTAAATTTTTTAATTCTTTTAAAAAATTTAAATTTAAATTTAAATTTTTTAAAAGAATTTAATAAGAATAAATTTAAATTTTTTAATTCTTTTAAAAAATTTAAATTTATGTTAACATACAAACAGAAGATAAGAGCGATACTTACCACAAATAAATAAAATGCAAGAAACATTTTCTAATGAAAACGTAAGAACCGCACGATAGCTATTAAGTCTGCTAATTTACCACGATTCCTTACAACTACACTTTTCATTGCACTTGGCCAATTGATTTCTTGAAACCGTTCACTACTTTTCTTTTTTAAATTAGGTTTCCATTGCGGCTTCGTTGATAATACAACGTTATTGTAGAAATGTAATAAAAAATCAAAAATTCAGTAAATCGATAAAATATTTTACATTCCGTTTTATAGCCCAAACATTATGTATTTATTTCTTGAAAAATATTGAAACCTGGTTTTTATTTATATAAAAAATATACAACACGTATGTCAGGACCTTTGAATCCATGAGACAAGCTTCATACCGTACTTTTAGCCTCCTACCGTGCCGTAGCACTAACTGGATTAACTATTAGCCACAGAGATAACTATTATTTAAAAAGTGGAAAAGGTCTTTTTTCCTAAAATCCAACAAAAAAATGCGAGGCAGTTTTTGGGGACTGTCTATAGAAGTGCACGCATGCGGCGACGACGATGCGAGTTTCGCTCTTTATTTTCACGAAAAAAGAAAGACAGTATACGTATTATAGCTCGATGTTCGATAAAGATGTTTGAACGCAAATTCTAGGATTCGAACGCCCAAAAAGTGCTTAAGGCGCCTAAAGAACTTTTCACTACAAAAATCGTTCGACCCATTTGGGAGTTACAATACCCTAGATACACACGTCAAATTTGTAACACCCCTCTTTTGTGCAAGTGATGAAAACATCCCCGACCAATAAAGTCTGCAACACGATATGCCTATTTCCTTCGAGTTAAAACACGGAAGCAATTTGTAGAGTGCAAAGACCCGTAATCGATCCCACTATTTTCACTCGAGACTGGTATGGATTTCAATGTTTAACAACTCGTCTACGAATACTAAAATAGTATGATTTGTTAGTTTCTAGAACTATATGTAGAGCAGAATATTGTTTCCATTTACGAAAAAGAAAATAGCTAGCAGAAATGGTTTGGTAAAATTTTACTTGTGTTATTATATTTTTTAAATAAGTAGATAATAACATACAAATATACAATGCTTGAAATAAATAAAAATTACTTTTGTATTGAATAGTTATTTAAACTTATTCCTATACGGCAACTAAATTAGTATGTTCTGGCAAAATATTTTTTTACAGATTTAATTAAAAAAATAGCAAGCAAAATCTCTCTATAACCTGCTCAAAGACCTTGGCCTGACTAGTAAGTAAGTTCCATTCTAGAACGATTGTCCAAAGCTGTTCAAGCAGGATTCTAATAGATTTGGTTAGCGTTGACCGATGTCACAACGGGTACCGTTAAGGCTACATCCGTGCCTCAAGTCTCGAACTCTGTTCGGCCACACAGCGGTCCCGGCACCTGCACGGTAAATCCATGGATTGCTAAGATATCCGTATCTTAACAATTGTATAAACTGAATACGAGGTACTCTATGAAAGAGATGATAAAATTGCGCCTTTAGTGGCTCTTGCCTACTGTATAAGCCTCGTACGGCTATTGCACATATGTTGCTTTACGACAGACAGCGTTCAATTTAATAGAGATAATCTCTTAAAGTGATTATTGAAGACAGTACCACGTTACAGGTGAAAATCGATTTATAGAAGTTTTAATTGGTTTGGCGAAAGTTACAGATCAACTTATAATGATTCGGCAATTCTCCGAAATACTAAAGAATTTTGAAGGTATAAATCAAGTTACTTAGCAGTTCAACAGATTTTAATATAATATTATTGCGTTTCATCATAAAAAATCACAAAAAAACAAATTCAGCATGTATATTGCATTCTGATTAAATGTTATAATCCAGATTCAAAACGCCCCTTAGAGGGAGGAGAAAGGGTAATGATTAAACTAATGGCCTATCTGTTTTAAGAATATTTAATTATAATTATAAAAAGAGAAGTACAAGATTGATTATCTTTTCGCCCATCCAATACCCACTCATTAGCTCGTATTGGAGCAGAGTTTTATTAGTTGTTGAATTCTAAAATTAAACAATCGCCTTAATCAAAAAATGACTAAAAAAAGAAAGTATAATACCTCCTTGTTCGAAGTCGGTTAAAAATAAATATAATTTCTGGAACTATCTTTTTCACTACTCTCCTTAACGGAATAATTAGCTCTCCTTATCTTTAGTATTTTGATATTAAAAACAATATCACTTGTGAGTAAAAATAGTTGTTGTAGGTATTCCGCGCAAGCTATTTGCATAAATGAGCACACTCCTTTGAGAACAAAGGTTTTTATAATAACTTCAATTTTCATTTTTCTGTATCACAAAAGAGTAAAGAGAATCGGTTAGTAGCCATCAACTCTTACCAACCCTTATAAATCCTCCATTTTGTTTTTATTTTTGAGTTCAGTCTCGAAGAGTTTTAGTAGTTATAACTTGGTTCCCTGAGCCTGGAACAGATTTTCATGACCAATATTATCCCAGCTCTAAATTTTTAGTGCTTAACAGTCTGGCAGACACCACCCGAATAGCAGCTGACAATTTTAAAGCTATTCTTATTAGAGTAATTTGCGACATAGCTGGTTTCTGCTATAATGATTTCAAAGGTTGTATATACCTACCATAAATAAATAAACGTCAAGAGCCAATCTCATTTCCGCAAGGTTTATTTTAAAGATAATGTTTTTTAAAAATCCTCCCTAATTCACTTTTACTTAGTAGAATTAGCGTCGACACAAAACAAGGGACCTATTTATAATTCCTACCACGGGTTTCTTACATGGAGTAAGAACAATGGATTTGCCAACCATTAAACATTTTAAACTCAAAAATTTGACAGTGTGCTGCAAACAACTTTAAAATTAATTAAAGATATCTACCCCTTTTACTTGCTAAAAAAATATGTATGTACATACTTTTAAACCTCATGGTTAAATAGGTGGATGTAAAGATAAAATTATTATTTTTTCCAAAAAAGAATTGCAAGAAAGAATTTTGCTATCGTATACAAAAATATATTTTACAATCCTACAGATAGTTTCCGAAAGTAAGACAGACAGACAAAGGTTTCAAAAAATTATATATTTAGGTACAGTATATACTTTCTTATTATGTTTTACACAAATTAAGCGGTTTATTTAATTTAATTAAAGAAATTACAACAATTTATTTTTTTGTTGATTTAGGCAAGTACATATATGATATCGCAGTCAAGGACCAACTAGACGTAGACTAAACAACTCACGCAAACATTATGCTAAATTATTCAACAGAATAACTTGATGCGTTAAGATACCGTGTCTGGAATTACTACGCCCTTCGTAGCTCTATGGTTTCAGGGGTAAAAAGTCTTGTAATCCGATTTGTGGTCATGATGTCTGCTACATGAATACATTTTCGCTCAGCGACGCAACATTATCGTATTATCGCGTAAATTATTTATTATCTTCTAAATGACTTGGGGAGTGGCAGCCTTTGAAGTAGATTGCTATATTTACTCGTTACTAATGTAAGTTTGTTGGTTATAAGATGAGTGTTTGGAGTGGCGAAGAACGCAAATTGATACATAGTATTAAAACATAGTGATCGTTAAAAAATGAAACATTATCACCCTAAGCCCGCCAACCCGCATTGGAGCCACGTGGTGCGTCTACACTCTCTACCCATATATATATATATAGTACACCAATAAAATCACTTTCTATCAAGAATGTATTAACATCAGATTGATAAGAGATTAAAACTAAAAAGTTTCAAATAAAATTATTATTATAAAAACAAATAACCCGCCTGCTTAGAAGTAGTTAACTAAAAATAGAAAAACAAGATCGATTACATAATTATATCGAAATTCAATTCTAAATACTTTATGGTGCTGCAAGCGGGGACAAAAAATACCTACTTTGGTACCTGCGGGAAAAAAAATCTATCAAAACTACGTTTCCACCTGCCTTACGGCACCCACCATAAAGTATTTCGAATTTAATATTTATATAACGATCCTTGTTCTTCTCTTTTCAGTTAATTACTTCTAAGCAGTCGGGTTTTTGTTTTTATAGTTATATTTTTTTAATTTATTCTGTCGTTTCGATTAACTATACATTATTTCTTATTAACACTAAGGAATTTTTTTCAGAAAAGACACCCACATACACAAAACATGTCAAGCCTCAAAAGGTTTCAAATCAAATAGTAAAACAAACAGACGTTATAAACAAGTGGTCTCCTCTTTTCACTAGAGATTGCAAAACAAGGTAATTTATCTACTTGAAACAAGCGAATTTGTATTGAGCATTCAGTATTACCCAAGTCAACAAGGGTCAGAAACAATATCATTATCAAAGCTCACTGGCAGCGCTATCAAAACTGTCTTCAGCAGACGCCCGGACAACCTTTGTTTCATTTAGCTTCAGAAATACCTGTCTAGCTATCGTTAGAACCTGAATAACCCTACAATATCGATGTTTAGTAAAGGTAGTCTAACTAATGAATTAATAGAGAACGTACGTCGTACGACGAAAAACAAAAATTACCAAAAGGGGAATTTAAATAGTATAAACGAACTAGCGATTTCATGGCCTTTGCGACCTCGAAATACCTGCCTAGCTATCATTAGAACCTGAATAACCCTACAATATCGATGTTTAGTAAAGGCAGTCTAACTAATGAATTAATAGAGAACGTACGTCGTACGACGAAATACAAAAATTACCAAAAGGGGAATTTAAATAGTATAAGCGAACTATTTTATTGGCCTTTGCGACCTCGAATCACGAGATCTTTGGTTCGAGTACTAAGAAACGCTGTGAAGTTATATTGAGTTTTCTTGCTTGTAAAAAGCCACCAATTCTCCAACTCCATAGTTGGGGAATTGGTGGTATTAATTTCCCAATGCCACGGATAATGATCATTGAAAAATAAAACATAATATTGAAACAGCAATGTGCAACTAATAATAATTGACACCTGCCACCTATCGTTTCTTTCATATTTTTGAAACACATAATGGTTTAAAAAATAAATATCAAAATAATTTTTGTTTCAAATCGGTACACGTATGTCAATATGAGTTTAGCAAATAACTCAATTAAATAAAGAAACTTACTTAAAAATAATTTAACAATTTCTCTAGACAACGATACCTTTCGGATAATTTTAAATTGGATACAAGCGAGCGAGTATTAATTATTCGAAACAATAACATGAACATTAGAACAATTAATTAGCGTAATAAAACATTGTTATTGTAAATTGTTAAAATTTGAAGCAAATATTATTATTACAAGAGGAATTAATTGTACTATTAAGTACAATTTATAACAAAGTATTAAATATTCACTGAGCAAAATGAAAATTTAATTAATTAAAATAGCTATTATAGAAATCGGATTTGCTTGAATGACACTAACTATGCAATAATGAAATATAAGAAAACTTTGTAATGCTCATAACTTATACTTGAAATATAGTAGAAAAGTTATTCAAAAAAATAACTGGTGTTATGTCACATTTCACAAATACATTTCTCAGGATAAAAGATACCTAACTTAAGCTGAATAAACAATAGATAGATGAAATGTATATATACTGTACTAAATTTTTAGTTGTTCTGAGTTTTGTATAATACATGTTAGCATACAAAACGCACACTTTTGTTATATATTTCTATGAGTGTCGTCTTCAAAAATGTATCAAGTTGAGTTTCTTGTAAAGAATACGAGAAAGTTGGAACTCACTCTCATTTTGATAATAATAAAACGTGGGATATACCGTAGAAAACGTTGGTGCCTGGAATATGATCCAAGAGCTTGTGGGAAATTATAGTAGCCGCTTTAAATATGAAAAAATTAAATATTTGTTGCGTGATCTATCTTGCTGGGCATTTTTATTTGCCTTAAAGATATATTTACATTTGCTGAAAGTTTCGTAAAACGGCACTTGGAGTTTTAGTTGAAAATAATTGTAATAAAGTTGCGTTAAGGCGTGAAGTATATTACATATATATTGATGGTTTGATTGTTTGATTTTCTAGGACGAAGGGTTTTATTGAACTCCTGAATTGATGACAATTTCATGAAAATGTACATGCTTATCGCATTTATAGATAGTATTGATAGCATTTAAAAAGATATGCAAAAAAAACCATAAACTATTCATCTACTAATAAAACACTACAAATGCCTCTCCCACCGTCTCACGGACTATAATGTTACGTATGTAGGTCAGCGTTTTCATTATCAGCCCGTCAACGTTTATATGTCACATGGTGTATGGGATATATCGCGTATGGACTATATTGTGTATACGTAACTGCAACGTTTACACAACATTTTCTTCTAATAGAACTTTCACGTTCATCGTCGCCTTGACATTTTCTCGTATAAAGCGTAATATTTTCAATAAATTCCTTCTTGATATATTGATTAAAGACAACTGTAGCTTTCGAAATTTGACCACAGTAGCTTTGCTCGTAGTAAGTGGTTTTCTTTATAAAATAATTTTGATTAATTTTTATGACGGCCTCCTCTGTGGCGCAGTGAGTTGAGGTTTTTGACGTGACAACGTCTTATAATTCGATAGAGCCGGCTGCACGCATGAAAAAACATGACGTCATGCGTCGTTACCTCGCTTTGAGGCGTTCCGTGTAAGGCTTGAAGTGCAAGCGAGAGCGCGGAACGAGCGACAAAGAAGCACACCAGTTTCGATTTCCGCCTATTAAATATATTAATGAAACTTTAAAAATTAATATATTTATTATGACTTTAAAATATAAATTTATAAAATCATAATCAACTAGTTTATTAATTTAAATTAGTATTTATAAAAATATACTTAAATTAAAAATTTTAATAACCAATTAAATGCTACCATTCCATCAGTATTTTCTTAAGACATTGTCACGTTCAACTATCGTCAGTAAACCGACTTTACAGACAACCAATTTTTTTTTCTTATTAGTTCTGACCGGTGGAAGGCTTCGACTAGCTAACTACTCAACTACAACTCGACTAGCTAAGACATAACGCAAACCGAAAGGGGTGTGTATTTCACCCTATCTTACTCCGCTTTCATCTTAAATTGCATCATCACTCACCATCAGGTGTGATTGCAGTCAAGGGCTAGTTTGTAGTGAATAAAGAACGCACTGTCACTGTCATCAACATCTGATAGTGATCGTTAATAAATGAAACATTATCTCGCTAAACCCGCCAACTCGCCTTGGAGGAGCATGGTGGAAATACGCTCTATATTCCGTCTCCTATAAAGAGGGAGGCCTGGCCCTGTAGTGGACTGGGCTAATAATGACGATGAAGAAAATAATGCTTATTGTTGCAGAAAAACGTTTAATAACTTGTCAATGAATAAAAAAAATTCCAACTTCATACACATTATTATTTATTCATTTACTTATTTATTCATTTATTTGCATTCATTGCATTCTAATTTATCATCATCATCATTATCAGCCTATTAACGGCCCACTACAGGGCCAGGCCTCTCTCCTTATAGGAGAGGGGATATGGAGCGTACACCCACCACGCTGCTCCAATGCGGGTTGGCGGGCTTAGGGTGATAATGTTTCATTTTACTAACGATCACTATCAGATGTTGATGATAGTGACCGGGACCGACGGCTTAACGTGCTCTCCGAGACACGGGGGTGTAACACCACCAACTTCCAGACTCCGGGCTTGGAATGTACTGAACATTTCATAGAAGAATGAAAAAGCTCAGAATTATTCCATGACCCGACCTCGTGATCGAAGCCACTCTTCTAATTTATACATATGTCAAATTATTATACTATATGTAGTATGTCAAATCGGAACCCCGTTAGGGGCACAGCAAATGGTTTAGGAGGAAGACGGTGCCATAGTATCATTTATAAAAATTCGTCGACCGAGATGTATGCTTTGTTTAGCAAGTAAGTTTTGGCAGTTTTAATACATGCTTTATCATTTTCAATTTTTTTTTATTTTATTTTTTTTATTCTTTTCTTAAATTGGTATTACCATGAACATAGAGCCATTTTCTTTTATACGTCCTTTAAAATATAATCCATGTCTAGTCTAAGTTCAAGTAGAACAAAACTGTGCAGAATATAAAACGTAAATAGTTTCATCTTCTCAAATTGCTGCCACAACTCCACGCGTAGTCTTTAGCCTTGACTTCAGCAATTGAATTATCATATAAATTAAATATTAAATTATTCAGATAGAGGACAATACAACATTTTTATTATTTTCTCATACTTGCGCAGAGACATTCATTATTTAAACAATTAAAACCATTGTCTACGTTTTGTTGTCTAATTGTCCAAAAACTTTGGACAGTTAGACTACACGAGCTAAAATTAAAGCAAAATTAGACATTAAAAACTAATTAATTAAAAATAAGTTTTAGTGCGTTTTGAGTCGGTCCTAATTTTTGTAAAAAAATTTTTATTTGTTACTTTTTAGTCATTTATCGCCACGTAACGTACTCGTACTATACTGTCATAGTATATTATACGGCACGGTGCCAAAAGCCAAATTTAAGACAACATCCATTCTTAAGCGTGCCTCCAAAATTTGGAGTTTCTTCATTTCCCCAGGATATCATCGTCAAATCCTAACATAATGACAATGGGACCACTTAATGTAAAAAAAAGAATTATCAAAATGACACAGTAAAAATTATACGTTTTATGCGTTTTGACATGTCGAATTGAGAACCTACTCCTCCTTAAAATTTTTTATTTCTTATTTTGTGGAGAATACAATAAGGAACTTAACTAACTTATCCTAGTATCTATACGAATCATGCCCACGTTAGGTAGCAAAAAAACTACCTGATTCCGCGACGAATACCGAAATCGCGCAAAAATGCCCCTGAATTTGAAGAGTTCCTTCAATTTCCCCAGGAAATCATCATCAGATCCTAACATGATGGCAATGGGACCACCTTGGAAGTGTGCTACCTTTCTAATAAAAAAAGAATTATCAAAATCGGACAACTCTGTAAAAAGTTATGCGTATGGTTTTTTTTCGTCGGTTAAAAACGACTGTACAACTTTCTATTAAAGTTAAATAACCGAAATTCGAAATTGTCTTCGAGGTAGATATCTAGACAAACTGCACCAAACAAATACCTTGTTTTGTGTACCTGCTTCGAACTTCTCAATATCTAAATCATTTCATTATCTGTGTTTCATATCATCTATAATAATTTGTTAACAATTATCTGATGTTGATGATAATAATCGGGACCGTCGGCTGATAAATGATACATTATCACCCTAACCCCACCGACCGTGGGTCTACACTCCATATCCCCTCTCCAATAATGAGGGAGGCCTGGCCCTGTAGTGGGCCGTTAATAGGCTGATAATGATGATAATAATTTAAACTTGGACGTCATCATTGGAATCAATCATTGCAGTCAAGCTGCCTGCGCTTTATAACATGTTATAAGACAATGTCCCTCGCCTGTCTGTCTGCTTGTCCGCGATAAGCTCAAAGACTACTCATAGGTTTTCAAGCGACATTCACCAATAGAAAAGAGTGATTCCTGAGGAAGGTATTAATATTTTATTTGGTAAGGGTTTATTTAAATTAGCATAAATAAGACAATAAATAAAATTTAAAAGTCTGCCTTATCCTCTTCAGATGTAACGAACCAATATAATGAAAAGATTACTCCTCATTTTTAGGTCTAAAAAAAGTCCGCGGTAGTATCTTCCTGTTAAGAATATCTAGTCACATACAATTTATTTTTTTGTGGCAATACACTGTTTTATTCGCACGTGAAGTCGCGGTAGTCTGCTAGTTAAGTGTCGTCATCACCGGACTCTTGTACAGACCTATGACCACTGCAGAACATAGGCCTTTTCGAGAACGCGCCACCATACATGATCTTCTGTCTTATCCAGACACTTTTCACTACCTTTTTTTGAATATAAAACGTGTTATTTGTGAAGTAGTCTAAGAAATAGTCTCCGAGATAAGCATTTGAAGTTACGGCGGCAGTCCAATTAACATTTAGTGCACTATTCCAACACTCGGCGTAGATACTCGCAGTAGATACTGCTATAGTCATAAAAGTAATGAAACCCTGAACACTTCTGTTATAACGCGTTCTTTTGTTCGAGATAATTGTGTAGGAGTCTGTTCCTCTTCTATTGTCTACCTTTAGGGAATCATTTTACGTATCTGAGAATACAAATAAATTCCTCTTTGGTCTCGTGGTTAGCTCGTGGTTTTGATCACGAAAGGCTAGTTGGAATTCTTGGTAGAGTTATGAAATAATTCTGTAATTCACTATCTTCTAAGAAATTTTCTATAGAGCACTTTAAGCCATCGATTTCGGTCACTATCGTCAACATCTGAAAGTGATGTAAAACATTATCATCCTAAGCACGCCAACCTGCATTGGAGCACCGTGATGAGCTAAGCCAAATTATTTTAAGAGTAAAAACCATGTATGTGTGTTTATCGGTTAAAATTCAAAATTTGTTTATTTCATGTAAACTTAATTTTCAAGAACTTTTGAAGCATCATGTTAGAGTATTAACTTGTAATGACTCTAATAATAATACCCACTCTGAAGGCAGGTTCTGCTGAGAAAAGACGACAAGAAATTCATCTCTTTTTAAATATTCACTTTGACGACCTTCGTGACGCAGTCGTATGCGCGGTGAAATTATAAGACGGAGGTTCTGGGTTCGATCCCCTGCGGGGCAGATTGAGATTTTTCTTAATTTGTCTTGGTCTGGCTGGTGGTAGGCTTGCTTTCGCCGTGGCTAGTTACCACCCTACTGACAAAGACGTACTGCCAAGCGATTTAGCGTTCCAGTACGATGTCGTGTAGAAACCGAAAGGAGTGTGGATTTCATCCAACTCCTAACAAGTTAGCCCGCTTCCATCTTAGATTGCATCATCACTTAACATCAGGTGTGATCGCAGTCAAGGGCCAACTTGTAGTCGATAAAAAAAAAATTACAATTTTTTCTGAGAGATCAAACATAATGTATTGGACGATCAAAGTAGACAGGACACGGTATGAGGCTGCGTAGCCGACTAAGCTCCACCTGTCCAATTACTCTAAGTGCACTGTCCCGCACTGCACTCATAAAACTAATCAAATTAATGGAACTAATGAAACTGACACTCTTAGGTATACATATCTATAGGTACGTACTATTGAGGGTATGTTATTATGACTTTAGAGATTACGGTACCTAACGACTGCCTCATTGGTCTAGTGGTTAGCCTATGTGGCTCTGATCACGAGGTCCTGGGTTCGATTCCTGGGTTGGGTCACAGAATAATTCTGAGCTTTTTCATTCTTCTATGAAATGTTCAGTAGTATTCCAAGCCCGGAGTCCGGAAATTGGTAGTTACACCCCCGTGCCTTGGAGAGCACGTTAAGCCGTCGGTCCCGGTCACTATCATCAACATCTGATAGTGATCGTTAATAAATGAAACAATATCACCCTAAGCCCGCCAACCTGCATTGGAGCAGCGTGGTGGGTGTACGCTCTATATCCCCTCTCCTATAAGGAGGGAGGCCTGGCCCTGTAGTGGGCCGTTAATAGACTGATAATGATGAAACTCATAATAACATATTGGGTATGTACCCAATTCTATTCTTACTTATATTATAAAGGAAACATCCATCCATTATGTATGGATGGATGTTTCTTTTCATATCTCTTTCACGCAAAAACTACTGAATCGATTTTGGTGAATCTTTACAATAATATGCTTACATGTCAAAATAACACATAGGCCACATTTTATCCTGATTTCTACGGGCACAAGAACTACGCGGGTGAAACCGGGGGCGTCCTCTAGTAACATAATAATGCGTCATATGTTAACAGTAGCTGAGCGGTTTGTGATAAGTTTTGTCTCGAATAGTAGGTACATCTAACTTTATTTTTACTACTAGATAAGTCAATACGTGTTTGCTTGTTAGTAAACAAATTAAAAATGAGTATGACTAGTCATTTTATATCTAACGGTGTTAATTAATAATTGTTACTGACGAAGTCAGAACAATAAATTATTAAGTCAGTTTATTATATTTAATTACTCAAGAATCTTTAAATAAGATTTCATAAAAAAACAAACATACTTTTAAATTTCTAGCGTAAATGTGTTGGAGTTTTGGCATATAAATTTGTTTGTGATATTCTCAATTGAGTATATTTGGCTTAAGCATAGAGAGTATTGAAAAGTTTTGGTTGATAATGTAAAAAAGAAGGTATGGCTGTGTTTTATATCATAAGCGGCGTTGAATAAATCCTGGACTGGCGAAGCAGTCAATAAAACTATTACTTATTATGCCGAGTGTTGTTATATTTACCTACCCAGGGAATATGTAAATAATGTTTGCCTTAAGAGTTACCAGTGGACGCCCGAGATTTCACCCGAAATTGTGCTTTTGGTATTATTATGTTTTGGATAAAATGTGGCTGTTAGGATTTTTTGATACGGAAGTCTATATTCGTTTCCATGCTCAAGATCCATATAAAAGCTATGCAATAGTAATAAATACAATACAAGCTTTTATATATAATGGTGCCAGGTAAAAATAAATTAACTATATAACACTGATGTATGATTTCCCCATTCTCCGTCTGGTTTTCAAAATCAAGGGTTAGGTAATCAAAAGCGTTAATGAACGCAAAACCAAAACTCACCCTCTCAAGGCCTCGCAAATTTTAACGAAGCAATTAAAATATTAGCAATCTATGTATTTCAGGTTCAATTTACGTTTACCCAGCTCTACTTAGGGCCCAACCAGAGGACAAGTTATTGAGCGACATTTTACCTATGACAATTTTTTAAACTTCACGTTATAATTGTAATGAATTATTGAGAGGCTGGAATAGTAATAAACGCAAGTGGGTATTTCGAATGTAAATAATGTTTTGCCTTATTGATTAATTTTTTAAGCCAAAAGTTCTGGGGAACTCCTGCGTTTATTGGGCTGGCAAAAAAATATTGAGTTTTTTCTCACAAATATCTCTTTGGGCTCCTGAGCCTGGGTGGTTACTCTTTAGCATTCAAAGTCAAAGTCAAAATATATTTATTTAATGAAATATTTATAATTATTTTTAATCGTCAATATGTAATTATGAAAAGTAATGGCAGTGATGATTGAGGTCGAAAACTTAAAATTAAAGCTACTAGAGTTGCAAATACGCCCTGGTTAAAAAAGCCCACAACAAACTCAGCCACGTTTTTTATTTTTCACTCATTTATTTATTTACATTTATTTTTAAAATTTTCAACAATGCTTATAAAATTATAAAAAAAACACTATTAAAAACTTATAAAAAAACCCGGGGGTCCAAGCAACCGGTGGTCAGGGCTCCAGAGTGAGGAACCTCCTCACAATACGCGCCGTTTTATGAATTTCTGCCTTCTGTATCCGACCCTTAATCCAACAATTAAGCGAAATCTTTTTAAGATGTTTGTCAAAGCTTTTCGCTATAAGACCGTTGACTGTAACGACTATAGGAACAATCATTGTTGAATCAACATTCCACATGACGGTAATCTCATGAGCAAGGTCCGAATATTTTGACACTTTTAACTTTTCAACTTTCTCCAGATAATCATCATGTGGAACAGTAATATCAACAATCATTGCACGGCGCGTTAATCGATCAAGTATCACTATATCAGGTCTATTGGCCTATTATTATACCTATTATACCTATGATAATTGTTTGATCCCAGTAGAGCAACGCACTGCTATTTTTAAGAACTGACGCTGGGTCGTACCTATAGTAAGTCACCAGTTAGTCAGCCAGGTTAATATTATCTTTTTAATTATCAGCATCTTACATTATTGTTTAAAAACTTTAGAATTAAGCGCCCGGCTCCTTAAAGCAAATTACATCTGATATGGCCTTAACAGAGTCAAACATGAAAACATTCTCTTGTAAAAATAAATGTCTGACCTGGTTCGATTTGTTATTATATTATTAACTTACCGACATTTTGCTCCCGCGACATGTCTCCAGTGTGTTTAAATGCTAATTGATTCAAACTCTCTTGATAGAAGTATTAATTAGTTTGAACACCTCTCGAGCGGTTTATTTATCCTAAGTCTTTATTAAGTCGTACAAACTTAGGATAAGTGCTAGTGAACTTATGTTTAGCCTATATGGCTTCGATCACGAGATCCTAGGTCGGATTGTAAAATAATTCTGAGTTTTACTCCTAAGAAATTTTCAGTAAGTTCTAGCCCAGAGCCGGGAAGTTGGTGGGGCTACGCCCCAGTGCCTCGAACAGCACGTTAAGCCTTTGCTCCCGGTCAGTATCATCGACATGTGATAGTAATCGTTAATGAATTAAGCCAAAAATTCAAAATTCAAAATCATTTATTTCAAGTACGCTGTTTGAAACGTCAAGTCTGTCAGTACGTAATAACTCTACCACTGGATCGAAAGGCAGATCCTGCGGAGAAGAACCGGCAAGAAACTCAGCAGTTGCTCTTTTTAAAAATCAATGTTACAATTTGTATTCTAAAAATTACAATTATTTTGGTTATCCCGTCTTGTGTGTAGCAATAACAGCTGATTGCTTCCAAGTGTCCTTGTCGTTAATAAAGTCATTAATTTTATAGTAAACTTTACTTAGTAAATGGCTTTTAACACATTTTTTTAAATTTTCTAAAGGCAAGTCCAGTACCTCCTTTTAGATAAGATTATAAAATCGTATACTCAATCCCACAAATGATTGACTGACTCTGCTCAAGCTCAGTACCGGGGAAACTAATTTATGAGTGTAGAGATTCGTTTGTTAGTATCAATTTTCCGTTTATAATGGCTGATATTTTAACAAAGACAACATTACTATTGATATATTGCGAAGCGACTATGAGTATGCCTATTTGTTTGAATTAATTAAATATTATAATAAGTCAACCAACTCCCATTGATGCAAGGTGGTAAGTTTCATATCCCCTCTTCTACAAGAAGAAGAGGCCCTATAGTGGGTCACTAAAAATATGTTGATTGTTAATGCATGAATTATCTAATATAGAGATGAATGCAATTTTGAACTAATGTCTAAGTAGGTATCATTGACAAAAGCGTAATGACCCAATAAGCTTCCTGTAAGAGATAAAACCCACAACGATTGAAAATAGGAAAAGCTTTTTGAAAAACTGTTTTACTCCTCGCGTGGGTAAACAGTTCAATAACTTTCATTAATTAATATTTTATTTCATTTCGTTTTTCTCTGGTAATGCAAATATTCTATAGATACTAGCGTTGCCTGCAATTTCATCTGCGTAAAATTTAATTTTTGGGAACATATTTTTGATTCCAAATCATAAATATAAAAAAAAACCAGAATTTCCGTAAAATATATATAGAGCTAATGAATGCTAGAGCTAATATTTTGTATAAAGTTCCTATATCAAATACACTTTGATTAAACAGGAAATTAGTTAGAAAATTCTCTTTTCCGTATCATTTTTCTATTGGATACGTCAAACGCAAGCAACGGCGACAGAGTATTATAAATAGACGATTGGATTTTTATCGACAATATCGCTGCTTATATTGGGGCTGGATGCCGGAAACATAACCGATCTACCTATCACTAAACATTATAATGATATTATAACTATATATATAGTAATTACAATAGACTACGACTTGACCTTAACTGTTTTCAGAACTATGCATTACGGGATTTTTATCTGAAAGTTAGATAGCTAAAAATAGTTTCGTCCTTTTTAGTACCCTTTTTTACGTAGTCGGATTATAGTTTTTAAACTCTATTTATTTATTTTTTATTATTCTGATGTTCCCAGCGATACATGCTAAGATTTTATACGAGGCGTACACGTGTAAAACCGTGAGCGACTGCTAAGATTATATTTATGTGGAACAGTAATATCAATATTATTATCATTATTATTATTATCAATTAAAAGTCGAATGCCTATTGAAAAGAAAAACGCGAACGTACAATATAATGTTAAATTAAATTAAATCAAATGTACTATGGAAAACAAGTGACAAAGTGTAATGTAAATAAGAACCAAAAATATAATTTAAATTATGCCAAAATATTATTCTGGTCGGTGAATAAATTAAAAAGCAACAAAGAAGTTGTTGATTTTAAGCCAAGCATTGAGTGAAATACGAAAATCAAAATGTAAAAGTGTTGTTATAAGGAGTTTCGGTCCATTATTTTAAAGTACGTTGAATGTTGAAGCACTTTTAATGTTTTCTGTCGAGAATATTAAACAAATTCTACGTTTTACTGGCCAATTGATTTAAGTCTGAGCTTTGAAATTACTTTTGACAAAACAATGATCTTTTTAAAATATTTAACTTGCGTTTTAACGAAATTTATTTTAGTCGTATAATAATTATTATTATATTTATGTAACTCAGAAAATAAACAATAAACATCGGGCAGACCCGACTAGGACCCGATGATTAGATCAATTATTACATCTCCATAATACAGGTTACCTAGTGTGTATGAAGAAACTTTTTCTCTGTGGAAGCATTACAATCCCGACTCGGATTATTATCATTGCAAGTCATCGCCGATTGTGCTGTCCGTGACCAATTCGCTAGGTGTGCTGTTGCTGTTCGTTAAACCATATAAAAATTTCATAATTGCACTGGAAGCCAACTGAAATTACAGTTCCGTCGCGCGCTGGCAATTAAATCCAGCCTGGAATTAACCTTCCAATTATATTACATCCAATAATTACGGTAATAGGGGGCGAGAACCAACATGGCATGGAATCAATTTACTGATGAGTTGGAAAGGTCATGTGTGGGTAGTGAACTAGTGGACCATTTTAGATAATTAATATATCTGCAATTGTGATTTTTAGGACATTATGACCTTATTAAATCTCTGATTGATTTTACAAAAAAAAACTAATATTCGGCATTATTTAAACACGAACGTCGTTAGGGTACGTACTTAATAATTGGATCGTTGGACACTGGTTCAGGTCTGCTACTAATTTCGAGGTCCTAGTCAAGTCGCGGGCGACGGCTATATAGCTATAATGACGTAGGCGAGCGCTAAGAAACTTTTTTCTTATGCTCACCTCCTTAAGGGGTCAAAAGGGAGTTCAAGCCTACACCAAGTTTCACGCGGACAAAGTCGCGGGCGACTACTATATAGCTATAATGACGTAGGCGAGCGCAAAGAAACGTTTTTTCTAATGGTCACCTCTTTAAGGGGTCAAACGGGAGTTCAAGTCTACACCAAGTTTTACGCGGACGAAGTCGCGGGCTTCCGCTAGTTTTAGAATAAAAAAAATACACCTGAAAGTTATGCATAATGACTCGTAGTCGTAGCTCGCAACCTACATTGAAGCAGAGGAGGGAGGCTCAATATTCCTCTTTCTTAGGCGTGACTCTAATTTATAAATTCGTCTTATAGTCGAATCAACAAGTGCCTTTTAGGTCAAAATTTTTGCGCCTTCTTCGAAAATTATGATTGAGGCGTCATTCGATTCGGAATGGCATGTAGATAGTTTTTGAGAAAATGCTAAGCCCGCTCGCAAAAATTGCAATAGTTATAAACAATTAAGTGAAAAAAAGGGGGTTTGGTTTTTCGTTAATATCTCAAAAACTATTTGAGTAAATTTAAATTTGAAAAAAGATTCAAAAAGAGGAAGAAATTTCCTTAAAAAAAATCTTTAAATAATACGTGGTTGTTTTTGTTTCTTTAAGTAGAAACAGAAAAAAAATACAAAGAAATAATTAATTTGTTTATAACAAATTGTTTATTTGTTAATGATAAACAATGAAAATTTAAATAATAATCGTTTTTTTTTAATATCAAAGATCAAGATAAATAATGATTTTAAAAAAATGGTTCCTTAATTTTCATAATAAGTGGTGAAAAAAAATTGTTATTTAACAAATGCGTTTTTAAGCAATAAAAAAAATTTTTTAAGAAACGATTTTTTTTTAAAAAATCATAATTATCATCAAAGATTATGTTATCAAAAAAAAATTTTAAATTATCTCATAAACAACGCATTTGTTTATAACAATTTTTTAAACAATAGGAGATAAAAATTATTAAAAATCATTTTCAAGTAGCTTCCGATCATAAGAAAATGGACCAATAATAATATTGCAAAAAAAAATTTTTTTTCAGTGTTTAATTAAGCTTTATAATTTTTTCCCTCAGCAAAACGATAATTAACAATTTTTGAATTTTTCCAACGGGAATCTATTCTAAGATCTTTGAAAAATAGCTCCACGAAAGGAAAAAAATCTCAGATTAATAGTTTAACAATTATCGCACTTGCAATGTTAATGTTCATGCTACAAAAAATTGTTAGTTAATGAATGGATAACTTTTTGAAAAATCGCGATACAAATTTTTTGATCACGGATTATTGTTCATTGATCTATCCTACAGGCGCCTGAATTTTTTTCAATTTTTAATTTTCATATTTAATAAGTTTAAATAATATTTATTCATTAAAGGTCCGATGGGGGCGTGGCTTGCGCAAGCCGGAGTACCCGTTTTCGAGCGTATTTTCAACCCTCTGGGAAAATTATAAACATTAGTCCGACAATTTTGGGAGTCAAGATTTTTTTTAGGAAATTTCTTCCTCTTTTCGAATCTTTTTTCAAATTTAAATTTTCTCAAATAGTTTTTGAGATATTAACGAAAAACCAAACCCCCTTTGTTTTCACTTAATTGTTTATAACTATTGCAATTTTTGCGAGCGGGCTTAGCATTTTCTCAAAAACTATCTACATGCCATTCCGAATCGAATGACACCTCAATCATAATTTTCGAAGAAGGCGCAAAAATTTTGACCTAAAAGGCACTTGTTAACTAGACTATTATACTTGATTAAAACATACTATAGATACTCGTAGCATTCATCCATTTAATTGCATTTTATTAAGGCGACCCTTTCTCAAAACTTTGACCCTTCGGAATTTTCGTATCAACTGTACCAATATACATAATAATTAATACTTTGCAAATTTCTATAACAAGATTTTAATTTTCGTCGGGCTAATTAGTTTTTACGGTGATTGAAAATTCTAAACTAATTATAACCATTAATTTTAGAGTTTCTTATAAAAAACTGAAATTCTTGTTCATTTTTGAAATTGAAATCTTTCTTTTGAAATTACCCGGGCACACTCCACCAACAGTGATGAGAGTTTCAACCGTTAATATTTAAATAATATCGAAAATACTGGCGATGATTCTAAATTGTAATAATACTGCGCCTTCTTTGATCCGTAACTGAATAGTTTACAGGACCTACATGGTTGTTAGTATGATCCAGCATTGTTGACAACCTCCGTGGCGCAGTGGTATGCGCGGTGGATTTATAAGACGGAGGTCCTGGGTTCGATTCCCGGCGGGGCAGATTGAGATTTTCCTTAATTTGTCTTGGTCTGGCTGGTGGGAGGCTTTTGCCGTGGCTAGTTACCACCCTACCGACAAAGACGTATCGCCAAGCGATTTAGCGTTCCGGTACGATGTCGTGTAGAAACCGAAAGGGGTGTGGATTTTCGTCCCATTCCTAACAAGTTAGCCCGCTTCCATCTTAGACTGTATCATCACTTAACATCAGGTGTGATAGCAGTCAAGGGCCAACTTGTAGTCGATAAAAAAAAAGGATTCATATCGCCTCTTTGCTTCAATAACGTGATAAGTCCGAAAAATCGTTTTTTTTTTTATTTGATTATTGAAACCGCAGTGCCCGATTTTATTTTTCCACAAAACGAGGTATCTTTTGTACATCTAGCAGTGAATCTATGAGTAAAAGAAAAAGAACAACTGTGTCAGAGCGCGATATCACGTTGTCTCTTTCTGCGCGGATATTTGTTTCAACAACGAAACAAAACAGTTGTCACTACGCACGTAGCGAGGAAGGTGCCCTCTTATTTCGGCAAAATCGTGACATCACGAAGTTATCACTATGTGGTTGCAAAGGTATGTTATGTTTCAATTCTTATTTCTTATTCTAAAATGTGGTATTGTAGGTTGACACAGTGTTGTAGAGAAATGTGTGTCATGTCTTCATTGTTTTAATTGGTCATATCACATTGTTGCCGAAAGAATCAGAATTTTGCTAGGTTTTATCATGAGATACAACATTGTATTTGATAAAACTTTTCCTAATACTAAAATCAAGTAATAGTTATCTGCTGATGTTCCGTTATTGAACTAAACACGAGTGAATTTGACCATTAATATTCCAAAATATTACTATGTTGATGCTAAAACAAATAACTAGTTGCACATATTTTTTCGCAATCTATTCTGGGCTCTGCTCCTGATTGGACTATATTAATGGACACGTATGAAAAGCACTATAAAATCCCGGAAGACTTAGCTATTACGACATCTAGACCGGACATATTTCTTTTTTCCAAACAAGTCAAGCGTATAGTACTTGTTGAGCTCACAGTGCCGTGGGAAACAAACATCCCTAAAGACCATGTATTTAAAGTGAATAAATATTATGACCTTACTAATGAACTAACCAAAAATGGTTATGTGGTTAGTTTATACGCGGTAGAAGTGGGTGCGAGGGGTATACCAGCGAAGTCTCTCTACAACCTGCTAAAAGACCTTGGCCTTACTAGAAGTGTAGTAAGCTCCATATTGAAACGAGTGTCCAAAGCTGCTCTAGTAGGGTCCTTCCGAATTTGGCTAGGCAGGGAGAATAACTTGAATAGAGGAGGTGAGTGTTGACGCGCGTCACTAAGGGTACTCTTAAACCTACACCCGAGTCACAAGTCTCGGGCTCTGTTCGAAGTTTTTCTCTCAGCCACGCGATGGACCCGGCACCCGCACGGTGAATCCATGGAATGCTAAGATATTCGTCTCTTGTTAATCTTGCATTGACAACGGACAACTCGAACACACCTATTGCAGGGACAAGTGCAGGTATTTATTTATATATTAACTATGGATGGTCTTTAAAACTCCGTCACCGCCCCCCACGCGGCTGATTTAGTATTCCCCTTCTACTTTATAAAGCGTGTTTGGTGTACGTGTCCTACCTACATGTAATTTTCAACTTTTCTGTGCGCGGTATTCTATTCTAGGCACTAAGTTTACTATACATATTTTTTCAATCGTACTAAAATTAAACATTTAGTTAAAAAAAACGTTTTTTTTTAGATAAGGCCGTTACTTTAAACTCAGGGGATGCACGGTCAAAGATAGAAGAAGCAACGTTAAATGTTGATGATGCAACAAAAAAAAAGCGGCATCACCAACATCTAATCGCCTTCGTTGTGATTCGACGAACAGCAGCAGTAGTTCTTCAAGCGACTCATCATCAAGCAGCTCATCTAATACGCCTTTTGTTAAAGGTAAATTTCACTAGTGTTGTATTTTTTTTAATTTGCCTCATCATAATTATATTTCAACCATTATTATTTTGTATACAGATAGCGACGGTTCAGTTAAAGACCCAAACTATGAAGTTATGGAGCCTCAAAATGGTTCAGATTCTGACGAAGAAGTTGCTAATAATAGCGTAAGAAACCAAGATGTTGTTTCAGAAGAAATTGTTATTCATACACCTACAGAAGACTTCGGAATGGTTCTTGGCAGTGATTCAAAATTCATCAGCGATGGCAAAAAAACAATTGTTATTAAAAAGAAAAGGAACACCAACGTCGAATTAAAAAATGGATATGTCCAAAAACCTGGGATGTCAGATAAGATAAACAAAGATCTTATTCCCAGATACCATAGGTCATTTTATGAAAGTTTGTAGCTTTTAAGAAAAGCCATTTTTTATAATTTAAGTGATTGTAAAAGGCTGATATTATGAACATTTAAGCCAAAACATAACTAAGACTGTTACACACTGTAAGATAGTGTGTTATCATTTGATTGTAAGGACAATATATTTTTGCAAAATTTATATTTTTTATTTGTTAACAAGCAGTACTGAATTATTTTTGAGATTCGTTTTATTTTGTTAAAATTATTCTTTTTACGTCCATGACGAGTTAGATGTTGTTAATGAATAATTCTTGCAATTATATTGTATTTGTAAAGTAATTTAAGATTATTAAGAAGATAAGATTTTCTCGTTTCTTCAACAATACTCAATGTTTACTTTGTTACAATAAGGTATGATTCAATTATTAGAGACTGATTATTCATAAGTACAAACTATTAAGCTAATAATTTAATTTCTCCATAAAAATTTTGATATTAGTAGATAGTCATAAGATCTTTCATTGTGAATTTTGAAGTGCATTTTGCAATTGTACTGTTTCCAATAAAGATTGATACTGATTTTTTTATATTATTTTATTTCAACAATGTGTCCTCATAATATAACTCAGTTTCATAAACAAAATAATATCATCAAAAACGTGACAACTTAGTTTGAAACACTTATTTTACTATGTATTTGCAAGAACAATGTGACATGTTTGCCCCTTTTTTTTAAATAAAGCCAATTTCTTACTAAACTTCTAAAACATCAGTTTTTTAATACGTTTTCTTTTAGTTAATAAGTCATACTTTATAGTATATTATATAATTACTGTAAAAAAATAGTATATGCTTCACAATTATTTTTTGAATGTTTGAAAACCCTCTCCTGTAAAATTCCACTTTTCAAGATACCACATTATTGAAGCAAAGAGGCGATATAATGATTCTATTTATAGGTCTAAAGCAGCGTCTAATCTCGCGGTCAGGAGAAAACATTTGGTGCCTAGATCCACCACGTGTAACGATTACTGTCATATATTAATGATAACTGAACAGAACCGACGGCTTAACTTGTTCTCCCACAATAGAAGAACTCGTTAAGAAGGACACGGGGGTAACACCACTGACTTTCCAACTCTTGGCTACGCTAAATATTTGCTTTGAAAAAAACAGTAGCAGTAATTTAAGTTTTTGTAAGTAAAATTTTTGAGTGTTGCTTTTTTCTGCCGCCGAACATCATCGCTGTATTCTGGTCTAAAGATTTATATTGTTGCCGATGTTATATCAGGCAAATGAGGCTTTACACTTACGCCTTAGGCGATGGTTTTCCACTTACCATCAAGTGACCCATCTTTCTTTTATTATTCATTACTAGTTAGCCCTTGATTACAATCAAACCTGATCGTAAGTGATGATGCAATCTAAAACGAAAACGGGCTAACTTGTTAGGGATAGGATTTTATCTACACCCCTTCGGTTTCTACGCGACATCGTAACGAAACGCAAAATCATAACGGTCGAGGCCTCCCACCAGTCAGGCCCGGACTAATTTTGGAAATCTAAACCGGCCCTGCTGGGAATCGATTCCAGGACCTCCGTCTTATAAATCGACCGCACTGCCACTGCGCCACGGAGGCCGTCAAAAGTCCGTCTGATTTTCCCACCATACACAATCGATGTAGATAAAATTACCATAATATTATTGACTATATTAATACAAGCCATATTCGTATTACAATTCTAATATATACAATAGAATATATTCAAGATATGAGAAGGCATTATTATCAGGCAATTTCGCTCCGATGCGTGCTCGAATCACCTACGTTTATCATATTCCTTTGTACTATCACCGATTTATGGGATCCTTTCAACAAGTGGTTATTTTTCTTGCCGACGTTATGAAAATACTTGGCAAAGTTGCGTGGGTGCGTAATCTTTACCTAAATCTCTTAGGCAAATTTTCCTTGGGTAATATCAGAGAATAAACGGATTTTTTAAGGAGTTAGATAATAGGTATGTTTGATTTAGATGCATTAATTTGTGTAATAAAACGTTTGTAAATATTATATCAATTTGTGTGCCTTGTAGAACATAGAGATGTCTAATGATCTTTTAATTCATCCAGAAAATAATAAAGAAAAAAATGTGTATTGTTTAGTGTAGCATATGCTACGCTGCTCCAATACGGATTGGTGGGATTTGGCTGATGTAACAAACAATCACTAACAGACGTTGATGATAGTTACCAAGACGGACAGCTTAAGATGTTTTGAGATGTAAAACCTCCATGATTCTAGTATTAGAAACATCATCAGAAGGGCACAAGAAGAAAAAGAACATTAATCCTAACATCAACACGTTTTTATTACAAAACTTCCTTAAATCAAATCATAATGAAACAATGTGACGGTAATCACATAATTTACTTAACGAGCATTTACATTTTATTACACTTTAACTTTTAACAAAATTAACTGGCAGCATAACTGCATACAAAGAGAACACACAAAATGATAATCGCTTCACCATTAGGGCTTCGTTTATATAACCACCCGTAACCGCCACTTTTTGATACAGTCTACCACAACAACACAAAACCGGCACCTCTATAGTCTATGGTTCGCAATGCTGCCAACACTAGAATACAAACAAGAATTGGAATCCAAGACCACGATCGCAGTCACATAGGTTAACAACTAGACCAACGAGGCAGATATTGCTATCAGAAGTGAAAATTTTATAAAAATTCTAACATCATTCCCAAAAAATATTTATTTTGAAATTTGGTATATCGCTTCTTTGGTGGTTTCTTATGTTATTTACACCACAGTATAAAGGCTAATCAGCCAACTCCTTGTGAAATTAACTATCAGCAATTGATTTATATAATGTTCATTTAAATTCAAAACCATCGATAATAGTTACATTGTACATACAACCCCAAAACAAGTTTGATTTATATTCCAGATTGCCACGAGCGTTTGTGGTTACTATAGTATAGTGCTTTCAATAAACTCGTGTTAAACGAGATTAACAAGCCGCAGTGTGTCCGAAATAAGGAAAACCTCAAACCACTAACGTTGGACAAATTTATCTCCCATTACCGAACCGCCATAATTATAGTGCACCCACACGAAACTCACTGTTAGTAGAGCAATTTGCTACTACACATCTTGACATAACTTTTATTAACGCCTCCATAACTTCTTGTTCTTTAATGAAATTGGAAGAAGCGAGAGATACATTATGCAAGAATCGTGGCAAGCGGAAGGACGTCGTCTCTGTCTACCCACATGGGATTGAAGCGTGATGGTATTTATGTTAGTATGTTTTTTTTTTTTTAATACTCACAAATTGGCCCTTGATTGCTATCACACCTGATGTTAAGTGATGATGTAATCTTCCCTATCGGTTTCTACACGACTTCGTACCGGAACGCTAAATTGCTTGGCGTTACATCTTTGTCGGTAGGGTGGTAACTAGCCACGGTGGAAGCCTCCCACCTTTAAATCCACCGCGCATACCACTGCGCCACGGAGGTCGTCAAATGTACTTGTATGTATGTATAATTTCTATACGTTGGTGTCATAGGTAACCCCTCTATACTTACTATAATTGTTGTACAACGTAACGTCAATATAGTAGTAAACGTTCTTGTGACAGAGCTCATCTGGGGGAGTACTACCAGTAACAGTATTTCTGCTGACTTCTACCGTATTTCAGTCTGAATGACATATTTGCCGTCTTAATTACAGAAGTATGAATTTTAGCACCTCATAAACACAGAGTATATTTTATTCGATATCACTACAATTATAAATAATCGAACACCATTGATTGACTGACTGACTCATAACAAGATCTCTGAATTTGAATTTATACTTATGTTTGAATTAGAAGTAAGCATAGTTATTCCTTTCATATTTCGACGCTCACTTAAACCGAATTTCAAGATACATAATCCCACGAGATCGAGATTTGAGAAGGAAGAAATTGCTGGCAATGTTAAACTTTCCAAGCAAATCAAATCGGAGTGTTTGTTCATCATTTTAAATTGACAGCGTTTCCTATTACTGTCTGTTTGTTCCGGCTCATCTCTGAAACAGTTGGACCGATTTTGACGGGACGTCCACATCTAATGTTATAAGTATTTCCACCCAGATGAAGTCTACAATATAACTGACAACTGTGCAAACTCATCCGGTATGCTTTGTCCATACATTGCCTATTCGTAATATTTTATTAATAGACAAAATAATAGTAATATATAAGTACTTACACAACTATTTTCTTATATTATCTGTTACACAAGTTTTATTACGATCAACAAGTGATAGTTCCCTTATGAGCATCGCACGTAAGTATACGAAAACTTTCCAAGTGTCTCCCATAACATAAGTTTTATGATTGATCTTTTATACGTCGTAATATTGATTTTGTCATATTGTGCTTGTATACTACTATTTTATATGGTTTTATCTACTTTCATAGTACAAGCTCTTTATGTACTTTTATTGTATTTTTATAGTTGTGATAAAGTATTTTTTTTTATCGCCCACAACTTAGCCCTTGATTGCTATCACACCCGATGTTAAGTGATGATGCAATCTAAGACGAAGGTGGGCTAACTAGTTAGGAGTAGGATGAAAATCCACACTCCTATCGGTTTCTCCACGACATGGTACCGGAACACTAAATCGCTTGGCGGTACGTCTTTGTCGGTAGGGTGGTAACTAGCCACGGCGAAAGCCTCCCACCAGCCAGACCGAGACAAATTAATAACAAAAATCTCAATGTGCCCCGCCGGGAATCGAACCTAGGACCTCCGTCATATAAATCCACTGCGCATACCACTGCGCCACGGAGGTCGTCTGTATGTAAGTATGTATCAATCAATGCATACTTTTCGGAGGAATTTCATTATTTCTTTGTTGTCCTTCATATTAAATAGTGACATTGTGTCTATATTATAGTGAAGTGTACATAGACCAGATGTGCTTGATTAACATTTAACCATAACGTTGGTTTTCGAAAAAAGGAATTCTCAATTTTAAAAGAAATTATTTGACATGCACAATAGCAATACCACCATGCAAAGTCTGACCATTTAAGTAATGGAGATGGAAAACAAAAAAAAGGTAAAGAGATTTCTTATTTTTGTATTTTTTAACATTTTAGTAAAGATTGTCGATTATTAAAAACTCAAATCCAATCCAATTCACGCCTTAAAGAAATTCCACCTTAAAAAACCGATTACACTTTTATTTCTTACCTTAAAGATTACCTAACCTTGTATGAAAGAAAGCCAATTAAGGCACGTTTCATTTTCACCAGGGGGATTAAGAGTTCTATAAATTCATCAGCCGTGTCCCCTCGGTGCTTAAGAGCTTTCTGAGGGTTTAATTTGTGCCGCCCGACCTGGGGACAAGAAACTGTAGGAAGGGAAACACTTATAAATTGTTTTCGAAGGAACGGTTTCATTATTGCTGTTTAAAGAACAACCTTTTACGAATCACACTAATATAATTATTACAAATGCGAAATTTTTTGTATGTGTGTGTATGAATGTGCGCGTGTATGTGTGTGTGTTACTTTTTTACGTCGCAAAAATTTGGCTGAAATTTTGAACAGAGATATTAATAATAAACAGAGAGAGTAAAATATAGTAGTATAGTACTAGGTACTTCTGTACTAGATTACGGATAAAGTATTTTTATTTTATTGTTTTGTATTTTTGCTAATACCATGTACAATATAGTGTATGAAATACAATCTCAAACAACCTTTCTAGCTTAATTGGCTTCATTTCTGAATTAAACGCCAAATTACATTTGAACATTATATTTTTAAAAAAATCAACATTTTTTACGCCCACAACTTCATCTGCTTGAAATTTAGGATATTAAGTACATTTTGATGCCAAATTGTTAAAAAATCTGAATACCTTCATCACCTAGGCATATAAGAAATAGGCTTCGAACATAAAATAATATCGGGGGTTAAAGTATGAAATTGCCGATTTGTACTGAAAAATAAATATTAGTTTTTTTTAATCTAACATATTTATTTAATCAAAATAATTACCATTATTATCTATACATTGCTGCCATCTAATAGGAAGCTCATTTATGTCTTTGCGATAGAATTCTGGTGATCTAGATTCGACAAACTGTGTGAAAGCATTTTGCACTGCCTCCTGAGAAGAAAACTTTTTATCACGTAGAAAATTGTCCAAATCACGAAATAAATAGTAGTCCGTTGGAGCAAGGTCTCCAAAGGTAAGCTTTGCTTTAGGACACTGTTGCGGCGTTTGATCTGGGGTCAGCCATTGCATTTTCCGCTTACGATTATCGTAAAGAATCCATTTTTTATCACATGTCACAGTTCGATCCAATATTTCTTCATTTCTGTATCGATTCAACGAGGCAACGCAAGTTTCAACACGCGTTTCTTTCTGCAGATCAGTCAAATCATGAGGCACCCATTTTTCATATTTTTTATTTTATTGATTTGAGTGAGTGATAAAATGAGTCAATATTGTTGGTAAAATAACGTTAAACCATGCCTCTAATTCCTGGGTAGTTTGCCTCGGATCCACCATCTCTTTCAAATCATTGTTATTCATCTGTGTGGGCGGTCTTCCTGGTGGTTCGTTCTTCAAATCGAATTTTCCATCACGTTTAAGTCAAAATCACACAGTGCGTTCATTAGCAGTCTCCTCTCCAAACGCAACATTAACATTGCGAGCTGTTTCTACCGCGTTAGTTCCAAAATCATTAATATTAATAGTATTCAAAAATCACACGAATTTTCGAAGTATCCATCTTTATTGTCTAAGCTGAATAAAAAAAACAACTCAAAGTTGATTATCAAATGTTGCACATTTTTTAAAGAAGAACTACACACGTACCGTATGAAAAAAGTTTCACTTTAAAATCTTAAGCCATGAAGGTTTTATGTCAATTCGAAGTACCTATTACAATAAAACGGCAATTTCATTCTTTAACCCCTATTATTAAAATCGGTCACACCTTTTAGGAGAAGTATGATAACAAACACTGGCATGATATTTCAATATTATGTTATATCAGATTTAACAAAAAAAAAACTCTTCCGGTGCTGAGAAATAGTTATAACACTTTGTGTAGCTTAGCTAACTAGCATATAACACCAAGATGTTTGCCAAAATAAATAAATACGAACTCGTACTTATTTTGTATACTTTTGAAGCAACTGGTTTCCAACATAATATAAACAAGAGTATTTCTACTAAAGAGGTCAAAGCGGAACGAAATGGTTTTATATAAGCTGTAGCTATAATTTGACCAACACTTATTAAAAAGACCAGTGAAACTCGAATAAATAAAAATAAACAGTAAGTAAAAACGTTTTCTCTTCCGGTAGAGTCATTGATCCTGAACGTTAGCTGTGACGTTGCCTAGCAACGCAACGGCTGAATGGGCTCACGAGAGCAAATTTTCACGCACAAGGAGTGGCAATCGAATTTTGTTGACTGAAGGAAATAGAATCAAACAGACGACCGAATCGAAACAAGAATCATCTTAGGATTCTTGTGGGCTTATAAAACGTGGTGAAATGAATTTGGGCTTGGTTACAATTTGTCTTTCAAATAGATTTCTTTTATTAAAAGTGAATACATCCCTAAGTGAAAAGTACTCAAACTAACGGACGCCGCGACTCTGTCCGCGAGAAATTCTGTTTTGTGATAATTAAAAAGTAGCCTGTCTTTTCTGAGGCTATACTATATTTGTACCGAATTTCATTTAAATAGTTACTTACGCATTTATATATGTGTATACAAGTATTTTTAAATTGTAATCAATTAAAAATACCTAATTTTAATTGTAATTAGCTGTCAATGCTGATATTTCAGTTTTTACTTTTATTCGTCTACTACAAGTTGGCCCTTGACTGCTATCACACCCAATGTTAAATGATGATGGAATCTAAGATGGAAGCGGGCTAACTTCTTAGGGGTAGGATGAAATCCACACCCCTTTCGGTTTCTACACAACGTCGTACCGGGACGCTAAATCGCGTGGCGGTACGTCTTTGTCGGTTTGTCCTATAGTATTTATTAACAATTATTTAACAATTTAATTGTTAAATAGAGTTACTGTTTAACATATAATTACATTTTTGCATTCTGTTGACCACCCTCTATTATATTTTTTGACACGGGCATTCCTAAAGCTTTCCAATTTATTCAGTTATGCTTCACCTAGTCAATATTTCGTGTTATCTGTTTATTTGTATTTTGTAAATTTTTTGGTTCAAATATAATTGTTAATCTTAACATAGCCCGTTTCATCATTCGCTGAATTGCTCTGAGTCTATAAACAGTGACCAACGAGATCTTGATACATTATATACGTTAGATAAAAACCAATTTAAAAAAACATAAATTCACCAGATTGCATTCTCTATACAAAGCTAGCTCAAAGCTAACTAGCAAAGCTCAAGAACTTACGCCAGTGGTTTCATATGAGCTCTAAATCACTGTTTCGAGCAGCAGCTAATAAAGTTAAGATAGCCATAATGATTGCTAACCTCCGATAGGAGATGGCACTAGAAGAAGAAGAATACAAAGCTACTCTGAAAGGACAGAAACTTTTCACCCATTTTTACGACGTCTAATATATTGATTTAAATCTTATCTATAGACTTTTGTTTATGGCAACCGACGGGTTCTTAAGACATGGCTACTAGATCAATTCAGAAAATTATACATTGTAGACATTGCATCGGACGCTAATTTTAACCCAAGTGTGAACGATGCTTTTATCCCTTTTTCTCCACACAAATCTACTCTGTAACAACAGAGGCTTTCAACCCTTTTTTAACAACGGAAATCTTTTTTTTTTAAGAAATTTTATCACATTATTCACGTTCTATTTACCTCTCAACATCGTCCGCTTGTTACGGAGCGTATTGTATTCAAAACCTCTGACGCTGTGTAAGCCTAATAGGCCACGTCCATTAGCCGCCGCGCTACAAATAAAGTGGCCATTTTGTGGGAATCGTGTCCCGAAAATGTTAGTCCAAGAGCTGGATAAAACAATCTGGCGCTTTTATTGCTATAGTATAGCTATTAGTTGTTATCATTTGCCCTTTTGTAGTGGCTATTTTTAACCGACGAAAAAAAACGGGGGAGTATCTCAATTCGACACGTATATTTTTTTATGTATAACTTTTACCACGCATAACTTTTTTCAGAGTCGTCCGATTTTGATAATTCTTTTTTATTAGAAAGGGCATACTTTCAAGGTGGTCCCATTGTCATCATGTCAGGATCTGATGATAATATCCTGGGGAAATTGAAGGAACTCTTCAAATTTTGGAGGCACGCTTACAGCGATTTTGGTTTTTGTCTCGGTATCGGTAGCTTTTTGGCTACTAGTGTCGTATAATATACTATGACAGTATAGTACGAGTACGTTACGTGGCGAGAAATCACTAAAAAGTAAGAAATATCATTTTTTAACAAAAAACAGAACCGACTCAAAACGCACTAAAAAGTAAAAAATAACTGAATCTAGGAGTCAGTGCCAGCCAAGGTTTCTACTTTAAGGACGTTACCTAGAACCCACAAACTGTTTTACTACGTAAAATAAATGTTCCTTAAACTGAGCTGGCACCGACTTCATAGATATGCTTAAGTAAATTAAAGCCACTAAATGACACAGTTATTTTTTACTTTTTAGTGCGTTTTGAGTCGGTTCTGTTTTTTGTTAAAAAAATTTTAATCTTAGTTGTCTTTGGAAGTCCCTAAAGAGGCCTTTGTCCAGCGGTGGTCGTCCATCAGTTGTTAATGACGATGAATGATGATTCTTATCCTCAAATAGGAGAGAGGATTTAGTACCTGACACCTATTTAAATAGGTCACGTACATTAGGCGCCGCGCTACAAATAAAGAGGCCATTTTGTGGGGTTCGTGTCCCAAAAATACTAGTTCAAGAGCTGGATTAAACATTTGTGACATTTTTTGTTTCTTTATCATAAAAGTTAGAGTTAGAATCGTAAAGTTATAAATGGAATAATTTAGACGAAGTTTATTTCTGTCGTGGTTTATCAGAAAGTTATTTCATCATTATCAGCTTATTCTTAATGACTATTTTTATCTTATTAGAAAGATAATTTAGTACTAACGTCATTTTTTTTGTATTCCCCGAATTTTGGCTTAGAAAAATCTTGTCCCGAAAATTTTAGTCTGAATGAAAAACATATGAACGAGGTAAAATATTGCTTCGAAAGCTAAGTGAGAAAGAAGCTTTTATTTTTATCGTAAACTTTCTATAAATTCTACATAGGAGAGGAAATTCAAAGCTTAAAATGACACTGGACCAATAATTTGGTTTTCTTAAACAGTCGAACCAAATATCCATCTAATTTCGATACAACACCCGTATAGGCAAGGATCTGTATATTAGGTACATTATACTGAGTGAAAGTGGTCTTATTTAGAAATGTTTTCCCTTCGCAGCGTTTAATCCGCCTCTCGCGGACCTTTGTAACCCGAGTCCAGATTAAACATGCAAAGGGAATACTAAACAATGAACAGTTGTCATCGCCCGACCCTTTCCCTAATTCATAATGTAAACTTGATTCTAACGAGACACTGGCCGATCCGACTAAAACGTACCCATATAATGGATGGAAGCCAGACTCTGTAAATTAAACATTTAACCTAAATGCAAAATTAAGACGATAAAAATTGAATTTAATGCGCGAAAATCGTTTCAAGGATTCTTCGTTGATGCAGTGGCACTTCCCCTGGCGAGTTCTGTCTTAAAATGCTCTGCTAAAATATAATTATATGAATACAATACGACGATCTTCTTAAATTATAATTAGTTACTTTTATTGGGTGCATCCCAATAGTACCACCTAATTTTAGTTCTATAGAACTGTTGATACACCATATTAGTGCTTAGTATCCCATTAGTTCTATATAGAACTAATGGGACACTAAGCACAACAAAATTAAAGAAATGTCGACATCAACATCTTGTTTGTACGTTACATATAAAATATCTATAGTTTTTATAAATATAATATGGAATCTCTTTTGATTGCAATAATAAATGTCCACTTAAATTTGAGAGTATCTATAAACATACTATATCGAATACAGCTTTGCTTAAATTGCACAAAACGTCTTTAAAATGGAATTGAGGTTTTTAATATGATTTTTTTCTAAACTGAATAGTTTGCGCGAAAGATACACCCAAAGTGGTAAAATGTGTCCCCCCCCCCCCCCTCCTGTAACTTCTAAAATAAGAGAATATTTTTTAGACACAACTACTACTTGGTTTTAACAACTTAATTTTTTTCGCAAGGTACTTTTTTTTGTTAAAAACAAATTGAAATATCAATCAAAATAATATAAAGTTTATAACTTATATGGTATAAGTAAAGTCAAGAGCAAAAACTATACTACAGTTCTATATAGAACTGTTGGGATATAATTTGACAGCCCGGAAAATATCCTAACAGTTCTATAGAACTACGGCATGGGGTACTACTAGGATGCACCCCTTTTATTTAGCGGATGCCCACTGTTTGATACGCGTAACTCTCGTTCCCAATTAGGATACTAATTACAATCTAGGATATAAATTTACAAGCCTATGTCACTCCTCATAAGTCAAGCTATAATATACAAACATTTTTAAAATAGAAAATTTTGATGGAAGTTTCGTTTGAGACTACTATTATGCATTTAGTGAAAGTCCAAATTACAAATAAACCCTTCAATTTTATTTATTTATATAGAGTAAACTAGATAGTAGGTATTTTCCAAAAATTAATAAAGCCTACTACTACTGAAATCTTGACAAAAACATACTGTGTTTAAGTACACTCCACGTTTTATATAAGAAAGAGGCTTGTAAAGCTGTATTATAGCTTATAAATACACCCAATTTAAAGGCCCTCGTAAACTCTCACCTGAATATTTATTACATTCCTACCTTTCCATTATAAATCTTATTGTTATAGACTTATTCTACGCGTTTCCGAAACCCCAGAGATTGTTAACCAAACAGAAGGAGGGTTTACCGAAATGGATAGTAGGAATCTACAATTAACAGAAGTGTAGCGACTATCTAAATATACTATTTGTCCCATAAATGATGGATCAAACGTAAGTTGGGGATACGTCACCTAATTATTTAAATCTAATTTAACCAGTTCTCGAAAAATAGTAGGGTGAGTTTATTTTTTTCGGATTTCTCAATTTTTTTCCGAGATGATGATCTTTTAACGTTTGATCCTTTGTTTACGAGTATAAGACATTGAATGTAAACGAAATGTAACGAAACGAAAGTACCTAACTACAAGACGTCTATAACTGTACTATCCAATGACTTGGAATTCGACAAAGTTACTCATTTTACGATGTATAGTCGCTCAGTAAGAACAGATTTCTTGATATCCACAAAAATCGGGATTTGCACGTGTGAAACCGCGTAAATAGTTTAAAAGCACTTCACCCGTAGTAGCACTTCAAAGCTAGTAAAATTATATAGTGTAAAAACACATATAAACCAAATTAACAGAATATTGACGATAAAAAACTTAGTTAAATTGATAAGTTATCTGTTAGTTAAAGCTACTAAATGGGGCACTAGATTTTTGATATAATATTGATTACGAACCATCCTTTTGATTTAAAAGAAATAAATTATTACACTATTTAAGACGACGCTCTTATAAAACGTATTTTTGTTTATACAAAACGAATTTATATTTATAAAAAACGTATTTTACTCTTTGCAACGTACGTACTCTTCTAATTCATAGCTATAATTTTAAATTAAAAATTAATATATTTATTATAAATTTAAAATATAAATTTATAAAATCAAAATGAATTATTTTATTAATTTAAATTAATATTTATAAAAATATACTTAAATTAAAAATTTTAATAACCAATTAAATGTTACCATTCCATCAGTATTTTCTTCCAGTAACCCTTTACAGACAACCATTTTTTTTATTTATACAAAACGTATTTATATTTATATAAAACTTATTTTTATTTTACTCTTTGCATCGTACGTACTCTTCTAATTCATAGCTATACATAATACATAATTATTATACATTGAACTAGGCCGCTGTCTTTGTATTTTAATGACGAACTATCTGTAGAAATATTTTAACTATAATTTCTACTATAGTATAAAAATGGTTTATTGATGTATTAAATCCTTTACCCCTGACAAAGTGTATGCAAACATTCATAATCCTTCACGGATCAAGCGTGAGTCGTGAATGAAATGTACGTGTACGCGGCAGGCTACCGCTTCAATCCTACTATCAAATATACAAACCAATGTTTTTACTTGTCTAAAAATAGTTATAATTACACCCGCTAACTCAATCCCGCTACCAGTTATCACTTGTACAACAAACAACACAATTTATTAGATTTTTATAGCCATTGGGCAACAACACGCCATCGAAATTCGTAAGCTAGGATTTATTCCTCCCCTGGGCATATTCACTCGGAGAACTTTCATCGCTGTAATATTTTATACACGCAAGACTTTGATATTGTTTATGAACTGTAAAACTACATACTTATAGAATACCTATAAAATGTTGTCATACAATGTAATATGTTTGAAAAATATACTTTTTCTATGAACATTATTTGTTTTAAGTAATTTTGTGCTGCAGTATTTCCCGCATAAGGAATTAAATAGTAGAATCTGTCTTTGTGTAAAATTTCATCCACATCCGATCAGCAGTTTTTGACTTTAAGGTCCTAAAATATCTAATTCCAAAGTTTAATACCTTTCGTATTTTACTGGCTATATAATAATTATTCCCTTATCTGTGTTGACCTGCCTCATTTTTCCTGCTTCTAAAAATCATTATTAGACTATTTTCTATAAAAATGCATTTTATGTAAGTAATAATGTAAAAAAAATTAAAAAACGGAAAAACTTTAGCATTTTTTAGGTTTATGTGCAAAATCATAGTACTTCATCCCTAATTATTTTCCGCTTAATTTTATTACTTGTACCAAATATATACCGTTTATTGACATTTTTATGACCGCGGGGCAATCACGTGGCATCGAAGCACGTAAACTGGGATTTAGCTCTGCCTCAGAATACTTGGCTATTTACTACCACAAATAATTGAATGCTATCCGCAAGTATCATACGTTATTGCGCGAAATCTAGATAGATTTGATGTTTTTTTTGTATTTTTGCGTTTTTTTTTTTGCTTATTTTATAAAACGATAAGATAATTAATTCAGCAACCTGATGTTAAGTTAAAATCCATCGATCTCTCTACGACTTTTGGGGCAGAATATATACTAATCTGATGCATGCATTCACACTTATTCTGTACTGTAATTTCACCGTACCATCAATTCAAAATAATCATTAATATTTTACTGAATAAAGATAATTTGACTTTGACTTTTTCAAAACATAGCCCTAGTACTTTCCCGAATGAGCTCCGTTAAAGGTTAAAATCCATAATACGATTAAACATCTAATGAATGAGACCCACTATAATTATGCTCTATTATAACCATCGATGGTTGAGTTCATCTATTCATCTAAGAAGTCCAAATAAATGGCACAATCGCCTTTGTGTCAGTAATACTTCATACAATAAAGGGAACTTCATACTTGTACTCCTATTCACTTAACACATCAACGCACCTGTCAAGCAATTAGAATACAACTACATAGAAAGCCAAATGGATTTAACAGGATAAATTGGCTATAACAGAACATCACCGCAAAACAAGCGAGGGTGTTACGTCTAAGAACCAGTTCGTAATCTCGCCTTGTGAACTAGTGGAAGATTTAAAAAATGTCTAAATTCCTTTCAGTTTCGGTCCACTAAAGCATGATAAATGTTCTAAAGTTTAATCCTGTTTCTAAATTCATAACATGCTTGTGAATCATAAAGCATAAATCACCAAAGCTAGACAACTTTAAGCAACAGAGGGATCTTGTTGGGATATTTTCTGAGGTTATCCTTGTTCTGTAGTAGAGAGCAGTGTCGGTGTAGAATCATACATTTCGAAAGAACACTTCGGAATTCAATCCCCGGAGAATGCGAGAGAATTGTATAAGTTTTGGGGATGAAAAATATTTTAGGGCAATACGATACATGTTTTATTGTTCCACGGGATTTCCATTTCGGAGCCAAAATGGCAGAAGTTGCAAAACTTCGTACCTCGTGAGTACAATGGAATATTCTACTTTTTTGTTTTTATACTTCAAAAAGGACTCAACAATTTCAAAATGATAACTAAACAGGTTTGCTTTGATCTATTATACGCTAAAAATACCTACATGAATTGAAATTTTTTCAATACCAAATTAATTAATTCGTTTAAATACTGAAAAATTAGCATTTTAATTGGATTTTAAGCCAATAATGAGAGGTTTTTCATGAGGGAAAGCTGTCGATTTTCCCTTAATTAGAGAAATACTCTCAGCTTTACGTTGAATAAACATTAAACACATTTTCCAGCGTTAATCCACCAATTATGTTAACGAGACAGGCTCTGTTATGGACAGACGGTAAAGCTTTTAACAAATAGTACTAGGAGAGGTTTTTTAGAAATAATAAAGTTTGGAATTTTTAATTAATTTTAAAATAATATTCATGCCGTCGACGAGAGTTTAATAAATTGTTATCATACATAATTATAATATTGTAAAATATTATCGTATTTTGAAAAATATAAATACCGAAATAATTATTTTATTTAATAGATACTTATAATTGGTAGTAGTATATCGTAACTAGAAGTAGAAAATGTTTGTACCATAAATATTGGTATTAGTAGTGTTACTTAGTCTCATGACTAAGCACCCCTTCAACAAAGTAAACGAAACGTTAGTCGGTCCATTAGTCGACCTCTTTTCAATTATCTTCTTCTTCTCTTTTCGTTGCTAGTTTATAATTGATAAAAAATAAAGTTTAATATCTAAAGTAAAATATATTTTCGTTTAATTTGTTTTTTGTCTACCTATACCTACCTACATATACTTATTTTAAGATATTGTCATCTCAAAACACAGTTACCCAAGTATTCATATTGCTCTATAGCAAAGTATTACAAGAGCAGGAGTTTGATGCTTAGCTCAGCATAACTTGTGCAACTTCGCTCCTCTACAAGACTATGATACGAGTATAAATTGAGTTATGCAGTTTGATCTTGATTTTAAGCACCATTCTATAGTATTTCATTCAACTTTCTAAATTGCTAACTACTATTATACAAGAGCACCTAATAACATTATAACTTTAAGACCACCGAGTCGCATCTACGCAGCTTCCCATCACTAAAATTTTACTTTAGAAATGAATTTAATGAAAACAGTTGAAGTTGTCAAGCGGAAGTTGTATTATACAAAAATGGAATCAATTGAAAATTTCAATAAATAAAGCGTTGACCCATTTTTTAACGGTGACGAAAAAAAACGGAGGAGGTTCTCAATTCGACACGTATATTTTATTTTTATGCATGACCACGCATAACTTTTTACAGAGTTGTCCGATTTTGATAATTCTTTTTTTATTAGAAAGGGCATACATTCAAGGTGATCCCATTGTCATCATGTTAGGATCTGATGATGATATCCTGGGGTAATTGAAGGAAGTCTTCAAATTTTGGAGGAACGCTTACAGCGATTTCGGTTTTTGTCTCGGTATAGGTAATTTTTTGGTTACTAGTGCCGTATAATATACTATAACAGTATAATACGAGTACGATATGTGGCGATAAATCACTAAAAAGTAAGAAATAAAAATTTTTAACAAAAAATAGAACCGACTCAAAACGCACTAAAAAGTAAAAAATAACTGTGTCATTTAGTTGCTTTAATTTACTTAAGCATATCTAGGAGTCGGTGCCAGCTAAGGTTCCTACTTTAAGGACGTTACCTAGAACCCACAAACTGCTTTACTACGTAAAATAAATGTTCCTTTAACTTGGCTTGGGGTATCGATATGTAGGTATATAACAAGCAGTTAATTACCTATACTATTCATGTTAATTCAATATGTCAGCTCGTTTTAATTAATTAATCAATTTAATATACTTATGACAGGTACTGATTGAAGTGTATTTTGTTACAGGTAAAATATCTTCACTGTTCTCAATTATTTAACAAAAAGGTTGGTATTACAGACAGAGTGCCTACATAATGTCTGAGGTAAGTAGGTTACAAATACCAATATAATACCATTTTATTATCAGTATTAATTTATTACGAGCCCTAAAAAATATAACTTAAAATCATTGTTCAATCACCCTCAATATTAAAATTAATAAAACGAAAATTACAGGTCAATGATGTGGGGTTTCGCTTATCTTCCCTATATAGAAACCAACGATAAATATTTTTATAGCAGTCTGTGCTGTTATTATTCTTAGGTATTATTTTTTAGATACAGATGTTATATGGCAGAACAGCACATTTAAAAGCTTTAAAGAAATTGTTATAATATAAACACAATATATTCCTTATCGTAGAAAATCAAGTGATTTGTACGCCTGATAGAATTTATCAAAGCCCGTGTAACAAGGTGCTCTAACGAACTGGGACAGGTTGACGCGTACTGAAATAATGATCCTATACCTCCTGCCAGTGCCGTGTATTTAGTTTCATAAAAATACTGCCTAAGACTGGCAGTATTTTTATGAAACTATGCATTGATTTATTTTTGATAAAGTTTATTTAATATCAGCCCAATATTTCCATAAGTCAATTATAACGCTGAATTTAGACTGGCGCAGAGACAAAACGAAGCGGTGCGTTATTACTGTTGCCAATTGGTAATTCATTTTTATTTACCTATCACTAAAACAGAAATTTGGATTATACAAAAAGGGAATTAAGCGTCGTAGCTCGAGCTTCGCGTCGCTTCATATTTCTAAAATAAAAATTTGTACTTTTTACGATTTGAAAACAGACATGACTATTGTTAAGAAGTTCACGAACTTGACGCCTAGCTTCGCTTTCGGTCTAAGTTAAGCCTTAATACATTGCTGTCCACCTAAGCAAAATCCTGTGGGGATTTAGACGTTTAAACGATTTAAACGGTATTTAGCTTAAAGCATCCACGTCCAAACTATATGTTATATGTTAAACCCAGAAATTATGTATTTGTTGTAGAAAGAGAGAGAGTGACGCTGGCTGAGCACTTTTAGAGCATCCATTCAAACTATTTCATAATATTATTTAGGTTTTTTTTTATCGACTACAAGTTGGCCCTTGACTACTATCACACCTGATGTTAAGTGATGATGCAGTATAAGATGGAAGCGGGCTAACTTGTTAGGAGTAGGACGAAAATCCACATCCCTTTCGGTTTCTACACGACATCGTACCGGAACGCTGAATCGCTTGGCGGTACGTCTTTGTCGTTAGGGTGGTAACTAGCCACGGCAAAATCCTCCCACCAGCCAGACCAAGACAAAATAAGAAAAATCTCAATCTGCCCCGCCGGGAATCGAACCCAGGACCTCCCTATTATAAATCCACCGCGCATCCCACTGCGCCATGGAGGTCGTCGTGGAGTACTTACTATGTAGTGTCTCTTTCATTTAAGCTATAGATACTTTTCACATGGAAATAGTTTCATTACCTCTACTATCTGTAGGTTTTGTTAGCCTTTTTTCTATAAACGACCTAATGACCTAATTAGTTTTGTTTACAGGAACCCTTTAAAAACATAAAAAACATAAATATTTTCTTATTAATATTATTTTATAGACGATGTCGATGAAAACGAAGTCGATTGCTTCGAAAACTCTTTATTATTACAAACTCATCAGAGTTGGCGTTAATGTCGATCTGTATTTACCTAAGGGTAAAGGAGCAATCGCCAGGGGCGCGTCTATGGGGGTGGTTGGGATACTCTGATTGCTCGCCCCTTGTAAGTTAATTTGTTCCCTCCATAGCCCTACGGTTAAGTAACTAGACTGAAAAATTAAGGGGTTCCATTCCCAATATACTGTTGTCATAGTTCTAGCACAAACTTGTCGCTTATATGAAGGGTTTAGGAGAAATAATGGTCATGACTTAAGGAAATGTCCAACATTCTTCAATAAAAAAAAGAAAAAACATTCTATCCATGAATTTTGGATGTAAATATAAATAGGTTCTCTTAAAACCAATGTTGCTTGATGATAGACATAAGTAGTAGGTATAGTTACTACATACATTTTGACAAATAGACGACAATATTTATTCTGATTATTTGTAAGGTTTACTGGTTGACCAAAAACGTTGAAATCGTGCATAATAACGCAAAACATTATTTCTTCCTTCTGTGCCGGCCATTATTTCTCGTGAAGCATAAAATATGGGTATATCGTGTTGCTCGTTCACAATTTATCGGTTATTTGTAACTGATAGCGGTATAATCACAGTAGTTTTATTGCAGGATAAACTTTGAAAAAGAGCCACTTTATATTATAACTAGCTGTACGATGTGGTTTCATTCGAGTAAATCTTACGCCCATGGGAATATCGGTATAAAATGCTTATGTGCTATTTGTAGTTTATTTCTACGCTAAATTTCATTGAGATTCGTTCTGATTTTATAAATTGTGACTTTGTTATTCATATCGTCATTATCGGCAAATATCAGCAACTCATAAAAGAGCCTCAGAAGAGATTATATATGGAGTTGGAGACCAAATATGCTGCCCCAATGGCCGGTGGGCTTTGTGTAACGAATATGTTAGTGTAATGATCACTATCAGACGTTAACGCTAAAGGCAGCCTCGGTTTGAATTGATGGCTTAACAAGCTCACGCGAGTTAGTGTAACATTACCAACATTGTTACATAAACTTATTATTCATGATAATCAATCAATCAATCATATTTTTACCACCTAGTGCAGGACACGGGCCCGTATCTCTGCAAATTTTGATTCCAAGTACATAATATTATACTTCAACAGTTCAGTGAATCTCAACCTCAGTTAAATATTCCACGTTTGAGTTTCCGAAACTCGTACCGGATTGCCTTTCCGACTCCAAATTTTCGAGAACGTTCAATTATTTCATATCCAACGAATGCCCGGATGTACGGAATCTTCGGAGAAACTTCGGTTTTCCGAATCGAAAGGCACAGCATACGTAATGTTGACATCGTAGCATGCGCTACGAATATTTCAAAGCTACGGCAGTTGAAATATCAGTAATAGTCCTCCATGGCGCAACAGTATGCGCGGTGGATTTATATGACGGAGGGCGTGGATTCAATTCCGAGCTGGGCTATTTGGGACTTAATAATTGATCCAGGTCTGGCTGGTGGGAAGCTTCGGCCGTGGGTAATTACCACCTTGCCGGCAGAGACATACCGATTTAGTGCTTCGGTACGATGTCGTGTAGCTCGCTTTCGGCGTAAATTGTAACATCACTTGCCGTCAGGTATGATTGTAATTAAGTGCCAACTTGTTTTTGTTGTTAATTCATATGTGAAAAATACGTAGTCATAAAAAATACCGGCCGACTTCGAGGAATGACGGCAGAGTGGAGCAATGGGTAGTGACCCTGCTTCTGCGTCCAGGGCTGTGAGTTCGATCCCCACGTCTGGAAAAATGTTTGTGTGATGACCATGGATATTTTCCAGTGTCTTCTTCTTCTTCCTAGCGTTGTCCCACTAGGTGGGGTCCACTTTCCGGCATAATCTAGCCCACTTTGCCCGGTCTTGGGCATCCGATTTCTTAAGTTTATTGGCTCTCATATCATTGCTCAGAATGTCAAGCCAGCGCTTTTTGGGGCGGCCTCGGGGTTTAGCGCCAGGAACTGCGATGTTCAGACACCTGTTTCCGACGTAACTCTGCGGACGACGTGCGAAATGGCCATACCATCTAAGACGGGCTTCCTGCAGCTTGTCTCCGATGTCACGGACATTGAGCCTACTGCGGATGTGATCGTTACGTTGACGGTCACATCGAGTGACGTTACACATCCACCGTAGCATTTTCATCTCCGTGACTCGGAGTTCCTGCACGTGCCACGTTAAGGCTGGCCAAGTCTCACTGCCATATAGCAGAACCGGCCGGATGACAGATTTGTACACAAGTCCCTTTAGCTTTAGTGGCATTCTGCGATCACATAAAACCCCTGTTAAGTCCCGCCATTTGGCCCAGGCAGCACTAATACGGGCTTTGACGTCGTGGTCAATACCACCCGACTCGTGAAGGACAGATCCAAAGTACTTAAACGATTCCACATGTTGTGCATTTTCCGCGCCGATTGATATACTGCTTGGATCTGTACTGCAGCAAGCGAAGTATTCTGTCTTTGCCACATTCAGCTTCAGACCGCCGTTTTCCAACGTTCTCTTCCAGTTGTTCACCTTACGTTCTAAGGTCTGTTTATCCCTATTTACTATCGCGATGTCATCCGCGTACATAAGAAGCCACGGAGGCGAGTCCTGAATATCCTCGGTTACGGTGTCGAGGATGATGTTAAATAGGAAAGGACTCAGAGCCGAACCTTGGTGGACACCGACTGTGACTGGAAAAGGCGTTGTGTCGCCAACGGCGGTCCTAACTACAGATGCGGAGTTTAGGTACATATCTCGGATGATGTCAATATAAGCCTCGGGTACGTTTTTCCGCCATATTGACACTCCGAGACAGCACACTCTTGGCGCAGCCTCGAGTCGATAATGCGTTCGAAGAGCTTCATGGTATGACACATGACTTTAATACCGCGGTAGCTAGCACAGTCCTGTATATCCCCTTTACCTCTATAAACAGGAGTTATGATGCTCAGTCTCCAAGAGTCCGGCATTTTCCTGGTAAGCAGGATGCGGTTAAAAAGGTCAGTGAGCAGGTACACACCATGATTGCCTAACGATTTCCACGCCTCTATCGGGACGTTATCAGGGCCGACTGCTTTCCGATTCTTCATACGGCAAAGGCTAGTATCAACCTCTTCAGGTGTTATCGGGGCAACAAGTCCTAGGTTTGCAGACAGTTCGGGGAGTTGAGTGTGTTTATCTATATATTATAAGTATTTATGTATAAATATATATAAAATATCCATCAAATATCATAGTACCCATAACACAAGCTACCTACACTTACTTTGGGGCTATATAGCGATGTGTGTAATTGTCCTATAATATTTATTTATATTTATAACGTCGTAGTATTAAATAAGAAATACGGTTAAATTCATGATTAGTGAAAATTTAACGCAACGTTGCATAAACAGCCCCCTACGGGCTCTAAATTAGTTTAATCTCTCATTTTACTCCGGCAATAACAAATAACTATTCATCAGCCATTTTTAAGCGAATTTCAAAAAGAAGGAGCTTCGGCTGTACGTATGTATATCTACACTAATTTTATAAAGAGGAAAGATTTGTATTTTTGTATGTAACGAATAAACTCAAAAGTACTGGACCGAGTTTAATAATTCTTTTTGCATTAGAAAGCTACATTATCACTGAGTCTATATTATCAACATAGGCTATATTTTATATTTGTGTTGTAAATAGTACCCGAGTTATCATAGTTTTTCTCGCGCGAGTCGGACCGTGAAATTTATTAAATCGGCTCTTTTGCGCATACGCTGCCTTAGCTATTGGATATAATTGAAAACATTGTATGAAAACTTTATGCATCTTAAAAAGTTCTACAAAAAAGTCCGCGATGGCATATCTTTTATATTTTGGCAAATATATAACTTTTTGTATTTTAAAAAATCTTTTAATTCATATGCTTACGTTTACGTCATTATTTATACAACTAAAATTAAATCCTTATTAAAATAAATTATTTAATAATCACAAGAATATTATAGAGATAAGATTTGCCTTTTACAGTATGTTAATTAGTTATATAGTTTCGGAGATATTACAAAATTTCTAAAAAGTGCGACTCTGTAATAAAACATTTTATTATGAAGCTAGACTCAAAAGTGAAATAGACTATTTAATACAAGCTATACACATCAGCTTGCCATAAATATATATTGTTAATGTTAATGTACTGTAATATCGTACAAAGCTTAACAAAAATATAGATCTTTTTCGGGATTTTGGATATTGCTTCACGGGAAACTATAAAAAAATTAAATTGAGTGGGGTAGCGGGGAAAGAGCACACTTTATATGAAAGTCTGTCTTTAAAATTAAAAGGGTACCTAAGAGGTTTTCACGCTAACGAAGTCGCGGGCGACTGCTAGTACGTTATAAATGCGTAAATGTATATTTTTATTTGAATGATGAAGAATGTAATATTATTTGAAAGGTTTTAATTTTATAGGCTCCTCATAAAATGTACCCATATTTCAACGTTTCAATATTCATGGTCCACGCAATAAGTCCACTAGTTCGACTCAAACATTCATGCACGTTTCAATCAAAGTTGTCATGTATAAAATTCAAAGTTAGACAGAACCACGACAGAACACAAACAAGTAAGCCAATGTTGCTCTATGGCGGGTGCATCCCAGGAGCACCCCATACCGTAGTTCTATAGAACTGTTGGGATACTTTCCGGGCTGTCAAATTATATCCTAATAGTTCTATATAGAACTGTAGCATAGTTTTTGCTCTTGACTTTGCTTATAGCATATAAGTTATAAACTTTATATTATTTTAATTGACATTTCATTTTGTTTTTAACAAAAAAATGTCCCTTGCGACAAAAGGTAAGTTTTTAAAACCAAGTAGTTGTCGTATCTAAAAAATATACTTTTAGAAGTTACAGGGGGGGTCACATTTTACCACTTTAGAAGTATCTTTCGCGCAAACTATTCAGCTTAGAAAAAAATGATATTAGAATTTTATTTTTATTATATTTAGCATGTCGCCAAAAGCTTTTTTGAAAGCTTATTTTAATCTTTCGTCATTCTCAAAGTAATCTTGAGCAATCAAAGAAATAAATTGTTGCTGACGTTATGTGCAATTTAAGCAAAGCTGTATTCGATATAGTATGTTTAGATACTTCACCATAATGCATTTCAGCTTATGTAGATACTTTCAAATTTAAGTGGACATTTATTATTGCAATCAAAAGAGATTTCATATTATACTAATGAAAACTAGGTAATTTATATGTAACGTACAAACTAGACGTTGATATCGACATTTCTTTAATTTTGTCCCATTAGTTCTATATAGAACTAAACAAAAACTAGAACAAAAACTCTAATATGGTGTATCAACAGTTCTATAGAACTAAAATTAGGGGGTACTACTGGGATGCACCCCTCTATGGCAACGCTATTCCCATATTAGGATAAGTGACTAGTATCAGACAAACTACGAACATAATTAACTAAAGGGTGCCTGCAGTTTCAATCGCGTAGTTCTCATTCCTGTGGGAATTTCAGGATAAAATTTAGCCTATGTGTTATTCTGACATGTAAGCTATATTATTGAGACGTCTCATCAAAATCCATTCAGTACTTTTTGCATGAAACAGTAACAAACATCCATCGATACATACATACATACTTTCCCCTTTTTAACCGACGAAAAAAAAACGGAAGAGGTTGGTTCTCAGTTCGACACGTATATATTTTTTTTATGTATGACCTCGAATAACTTTTTACAGAGTTGTCTGATTTTGATAATTCTTTTTTTATTAGAAAGGGCATACATCCAAGGTGGTACCATTGTCATCATGTTAGGATCTGATGATGATATCCCGGGGAAATTGAAGGAACTCTTCAAATTTTGGAGGCACGCTTACAGCGATTTCGGTTTTTGTATCGGTATCGGTAGCTTTTTGGCTACTAGTGCCGTATAATATACTATGACAGTATAGTATGAGTACGTTACGTGGCGATAAATCACTAAAAAGTAAGAAATAAAAATTTTTAACAAAAAATAGAACCGACTCAAAACGCACTAAAAAGTAAAAAATAACTGTGTAATTTAGTTGCTTTAATTTACTTAAGCATATCGGTCGGTTCTATTTTTTGTTAAAAAATTTTTCACATTCAGTTTGGAAAGATAATATGGGGTTGTAATTACAATGAACAGGGCAACTAAGTTTAACAAAAATAGTTCATTTAATCAGATTAGTAAAAGAGCTCAACAACGTTCAACTATTCGCTTTAGCATACAGCTTAATCAAGTATGTAAATAGATTGTGGGATGCACTTCCGATGTCAGTCTATGTACATTGTGGACGCCTGCTCTATGCAGGAATGCTTTCATTGTGACGTAAAATGACGTGAACGTGAAATTTCCATTAGATTACTATGCACTATACATGGGCGTTATGGTTCTACACTTTACTTTAACCCTATTATTGGTATAAAGGATTTCTGAAAGGAAGAATATTAATTGAATACTAATTTTGACTTTAGAATTGTAATCCTAATATAATACCTATATATTTATTACCTGTATCACCATGCTGTAAGATTAGAAGCCAAATGTCTGTTGGTTTGTTTTTTTAATAATTGATAGAAAATAATTTTAACAAATTTTTTTATTGTTTCCAGTAAGGACTGAGAACGAATTTTCATGGAGAACAACGTGTTTAAAGTTTATTAAAATACTTTTACTGTAAAACAAATTCCAAAATTCCTTTACTGAAAAACAAATTCCATAAAGGCGGTATCTAATCTAAGACGTAATTAATTTTAGGACAAAGACCATTGTTAGACATATTATTTATAAGATTTGTGTAACTATGGTAAATTTTTAAATTGGTATCATGCAATGGGGCGTCTTGTGTCATTATAACAAATTTGAATATACAGTGTATTTATAAGAAAATATATACACTTCGTCCTCAACGAGATGTTGCGGTCTCTCCAAGTTTTATGTAGCTGAGACATGGCACTCCTCAGATCAAACTAGTACGCACACTCGTCTTCTCCATTTTTCTATATGGGGCTGAGACATGGACCATAAAGTCTGCTGATCGCAAACGAATAGACGCTTTTGAGATGTGATGCTGGAGGAAAATGCTCCGGATCCCATGGACCGCATTTCGGATCAACGCATCTATTCTTGCTAAGATTAAATCAAGGCTCTCCCCTATCTGCCTCAAGCGTGTACTAGAGTACTTTGTTCTTGCTAAGCTTAAGATTAAATCAAGGCTCTCCACTATCTGCCTCAAGCGTGTACTTTGGACACATTGCCAGAAAAGACGGAGATAATCTAGAGAAACTAGTAGTCACTGGCAAAGTGGAAGGAAAAAAGCCGCGTGGGCGTAGCCCGATGCGTTGGTCTGACCAGATCCGCACCACACTCGACTCCTCGATGTATTACGCTCTTCAAACGGCCGGTAATAGGAGCGGATGGCGCAACATCGTAAGGAAGATCATAATGGAGGTGGTCACGACCCTCAAACATGAGGAAAACGACTCACGGAGGATATACACTAGCGAATGCCATCTACTTCGTCTGCGTGGAATTTAAATAAATAGGATTACGAAAATAAAATTAGCCCAAGTTATTCCTTACAACTCATTATATTATACAAGCCCTCAGAGATGAATGATTTTTTCCGTTTTTACCTCATTTTCCACTAATTCTTCGCTCCTATTAGTTGCAGCGTGATGTTATATAGCCTAAAGCCTTCCTCGATAAATGGACTATCCAACACAAAAACATTTTTTCAATTAGAACCAGTAGTTCCTAAGATTGGCGCGTTCAAACAAATTTACAAATTTTTCATCTTTATAATATTAGTATAATTAAGGACAATTTTCAGCGTTTTAGCTTCTTCACAATAAAAATCTCAATCAAGTTTGATATAATTATGCGAACAAAATGCAACAAATTAAATTTTCATACTGCGCTAGCGTTTCATAATATTTATTCATTTCAAAAATGAATTTCACTGAATAATTTCAAACAATAACTATGTTCAGCTTTTATGAAAACCTTTGTTCACCGTTTATAAAGCAAATTGCAGTGAAACGTCCTTTTTGGATCGAGTCACGTTTCAAATAGTTCGTACTTTCCAGCAGCTTATGTATTGCTTTATGAGAAATTTCATTAGAATTTTATATTAATATCTGTCATGGAATTATTTATATAACGGACGTGAGTGTGTGGAAGTGTGTGGAAGTGTTATAATTTGTGCTGCCTTGTTGGTCCGAAGTGTAATCTTGTTCTGTTATAAATCATAACGTCTTAGGTTCGAATCTCATTTGGAATTTAATTATTGGATTATTCTTACTTTCAAAATCAAAAGGCAACAAATGAGATGCAAGTAGTCGTTCCGCGAATTATATTTATCTAGATACTGTAAGCGTGCTCGAAGAGACTTAATCTTACTTACTCTAATGAGTGACCTTGTCCTTGATAGGCAAAAATATATAGAACTTATTTTCCTCACTGTTTAGTGAAAAAAGGGCATTTAGCTAATTAATACTCGTAATCAACATACGGCGACTGAGATGATGACAAAGATAGATGATGCCATACTTACATATACGATCTTTTTTCCTACAAGAACCCTTTGTACAAAGTTCCCACTTCTGTCCAATATTCTTAAAATTGTTTGTATGTTTTGTAATGTATCAGTCTTGTAACATCCGGTGTATTTGCAGTGGCGAGTCCGCCGGGCGGCGCGGGCGCACCGCGAGAGGAGGCGCCCCGACCGCCGCCGCCCGCCGCCCCGCGCAACGGCTCTCCCAGTAAGCACGGTTACTACCACGAACCTATATTTAGATAGTACACGCCACACTTTAAAACAGGCCATAATAAACAAAGCCGCGTTTTTTTTATAATTTATATACGTCACGTGACGCAGTCAGTGTGAAGCGCCTCAACAAACGACATGAGTTTTCACAGGATTTGTGGCCTTCAACTGCCGTTTGCAAGTAGTTTGTGCACTTATTTGCCACTTCTTTAGATTGCGTGCTATTTGTGACTTTTTGCATAATTTTCATCAAGATATCTCTCATATTTTAATTGATTTTTACTTTTAATCAAATGACATATATTTTTTATATGTAATGTGACAAAACTATGACCTATAGGGATTCTATATTAAAGATATAAATAAATTTAATATAAAAGTCCATGCGTGGAGATTAAAAGTGATTTTAATTACTTATGGACAACATCAAATAACTATCGCGAGAACATACAATGGTGAGAAGATAGGTCGCAATAATATATACGAACATGCGGTATCTGCTAAATATAAGTCCGTGGTTTCAACAGCTGCTTAGATTGTATACTTATTTTCTATACTCTTCATAGATATCATCTATACACTTCATATTACTTATTCTATTGCATAAATCAGAAACAGAGACTGTACTTCGTATGAAGAACTTTCTACTTCTAATATTTGCGTTTCATACCAATAATCTACGAAAAGATGGCAATCTACTGTTTATTTATTTAATTTGCTTTTCTTTTATCGTCCCAATTTAAATTTATTTGAAAAACTGTAGCTCGCTTTATTTTCATTCTCTCATAATAATGTTTTATTAGAGTTTTATTAATTTATTGATTATGATTTGTATGTTTTCTATAGTTGATCGCACCATTTATTTCAATAAGCTACTTTGCACTCATACCGGTTATTTAAATTACTCGATTTTGGACAACCTGTGTCAATTTTGATGTCAGCACATACACCAATTTACTGCAATATTTATAGGTAAATATTAAAGTTGCTCTATAAAGTACCACGTCATATCTATTGCAGGTAATGGATTAACAGACTCGTACATCAAACTTAAGAGCAATACAGTGCAATAGAGAGGCAATACAGCGAAACTATACTAAAGCCAAACTCGATTGAGAATGCTTGTCAACAAACAAATTTAAAATGAAGGTAGAAAATGCAACACATTTTATGCCTAATAAATTTAAAATTATGTTTTGTTAATTAAATAAAATCTTGTTTAAAAGATATTGATTATATTAATTAGTTTTATGCTTACTGGTCTAATTTATTGTCATGAATTCTTCATTAACTAGTTTACTTAAAAAATTAGTTGTAAAATGACTAGTGAATTCTACCTTCATTTTAATTTGTTTGTTGACAAGCATTCTCAATCGAATTTGGCTTTAGTATAGTAAATAACTTCTACAGCATTTGCAGCATTGATTAACATTTCCAGACTGTATAATCGGGTCGACGACATTGATGAATATATTATTATTGAGAGCAAGTTTGGTGCAACTTGAAACAAATATTGTTTCGATATCCGAAACATTTGCTGAATTTAATTCGAATTACTCCAAAGTACTCCACTAATTGAGCCTATTGCATACACTAGCAAAAGCAATCCTTGGGCTATAAATTGCTACAAAAATTTTCCGTGTGAGCGCCTTTGCCATTAGAGCATGCAAGTGGAATATCTTTTAGATATAAATTCAGTTGTTTTGTAGAAGGCGTAATGCCTAATTAAGTACGAATTTTTTCCTTTTAGTGTTTCTGGCACTCGTAATTGTCTCTCGGATTTCTTTGATATTCTTTTTCGTGTCGTTTTTAAGTAAGTCTTTATTAATCTCAAACAGAAAGGAAACTTTTTTGATATCTACGAAGAGAAAGATTTACCTTTTTCCTTCTCCTTGGTTTTATTTGCTTATTAAAAAATGTTCTGCCGCTTGTTTAGTAGCTTTAGTATGGTGTGTAATTTTATTGTACATTGTAGTTTTATCATCCTATAGTATTTTACAATATAAGCCATCTAAAGAACGTCACATTAATATAGAGTTCAACACCACTTTGATTACAATCTGTTGTGCATGTAAAAAAATTTTTAGGTTTTAGATTTTACAAAAAAATAAGAAGCTTTGCCTGTAGCTTTTTTCTTTTAATATTTATTCGTCGACATGATCTCATCTGATGATAGGTAATCTTTTGGGCTTACCAAATTTTTTTTTAATTTATTCCTACTGATAATAAAGATAAGATTGGCATCGCATACTACAGAAAGTGTTTGTGTTGTCTCTGTTCCTATTAAAAAGGGATCCATTATTTATTTGGGACGAGTACGGAAGATACATCGTGTGTCCCAAAAAAATAGCATTCAATTCCACCCTCGAGGGATTTGAATGACCAAGGAAACTGTTTCAATCTAATTTGCGGTCACGGTAAAACTGTGGGTACGCAAATGGAAATAGACTATACGTTATAATATGAAATACGACCTTCCTAGACATTTCATCAACATGGGTACACCTATATTAATATTATTGAAGTGAAACTTCTTTATCGGGGTTGGAAAAAAATTTAGTGTAACATTTTTTCGTTACGCGTCACATTTTTCCGTTACGCGCCATCTTTGACTTATGGAAGTGACGTGATAAATATATATATGTTATATTGAAGTGATCAGCAAAATAAAAGGGTTTATTTTAATTCTAATTACAGTGAATTTCTAAAAAAAGTAAGTAATTACGACCGCAATGATAGTAATAATTCTATTACAATTAATGAAATTCAATAATAATCTTTGTAGTAATAAGCTAAAATGAAATAATTGTAGAATTTGTATTTATGTCTATGATAATAAAAGCTATTAAACTTAACTAAAGTTATTAAACTTTATCTTATTTCACTTTATTTAACCAATTACTGTAAAGTTGCATATAGTAAGTTATTTTTTGATAAATAACGTCATAAAAAAGTTTCACTTCTTACGAGTGTACGCTAGTACAAGCACACATTTTTTTATTGTATATGTTTCATCTTCAAAAATACTAATAAATATTAATCTCATATTCACCGAAAGTACAAAACATTCTAATTTATTTAATTTTGGCTTCATAGAATAATAATTCGTCTTACTGCGCGAAGTGAAACCAATGTCTAATCTATGATTATTTTATTTGTAAAAGATCTGAAAGCCTTGGACGTGTCTAAAATATTAGGTGAACTATTATTTTAGTTTCTAGTTTATGAATCTAATATAAAATGATTTGCCCTCCAGCAAATGGCTTAAAATTCATAATAATCAGAGCAACCCACAAAGCTAGTTCAATATTCACTGTCATTTCAAAGTCTACTTACTTGCTTATTAAAATGACTTCAATCGTACATAATATTATTATACAAATAGACATAGCTCTCCTGCTTTCACGTTGATTGAGATTATGGCTTAGATTATGCCCTTTGGCGGTTGAAATTCTAATACAAGTAATATCTACTGCTTTATTGAGTTTGCTTCATAGTTGTACTAATATTGCACAAGGTTACACGAACTAACGTCAAGTTCTCCTTCCTTTAACTATATATATGCGCTGCTGCTATTGAATAACGAAGTTATGTTTTAATTTATAAAAGTAGGTATGTAGGTATGTTTATTCGGCACACCAGTTAGGCTTTACCAAATTACTTACGTAAGCTATGCTATACATACTATGCTGCTTGGGATCATTTTTTTCCTGAATTCAGGTCTACCCTGATTTTCTCAGATTGATGATCTTATTCTCCCAACAAATTCTCAGTAACGATTCAACCTAAACATTCGACTGATGTAAAGGTATCAGGTAAAGGTAATCATGTAAAGGTAACAGGTATCTCATTACTTTTTACTTCTCAATTGCTTGTTTTTGTATTTCTAATATTTTCCTATTTCTTCCCATCATCCATAGACTATTAATATAATAATGTTTTCCCGAATAAACTTGGCTGTATCCTTTGCCACACCTGACTGTATATCTGTCTGTTCGCGATGACCTCAGAGACTATTGAACCTGAAGATTTAAGTATAATTTGTTATTTGTAAATTTATTTGCCAATAATTGTTGCTTGTGTCGCGCTGCTTTCATTTTTATACTATACCAGAGGACGCCCGCGACTCAATTTGCGAGAAATTCTGTATTGTGATAATTCGACAAAAATAGCCCATGTCCTTTATCATGCTCTAGACTATTTCTGTACCAAAATTTCATTTAAATCGGGACAGTAGTTTTAGCGTAAAAGCGAGACAGACAGACAGAGTTACTTTCGCATTTATAATATCAATATAGATCGTACAGTTCTATACTACAGCAGTCATTACTATCGTTACATCAACTTAATATGTTTATCTGCTCGTGACACAATAAAATAAATTATTGTTATATTTACAGCGATTAGTCCAATTGAAAAAGCCGGCTTATCCATTTGAGATAAAACAAAATAATGTATTTCAGTAATGTATGTATACATACATTTTTCACAAGAGGGTCGCGTACAATTTTCGTTTCCTTGGAAAGTTGCAATACACTATTTATGTCGCTGGCAATGTCGCAGATATCTGCTGGTATAGATATATTTGCTTCTTATTAATTGTCTGTTTTGTTTAGTGCGGAGGAAGGACGTGTACCCTCCTCCACACTACGGAACAGGACGTCGGGAACAGACTCCGCTCGTAAATTCCAATTACGTTTGGGTACTGATGTTTAATTTAACGCCTATTCTTATGCGTATCACAAAAATACACAAATAACAGAAAGTAAGAGTATATTACAAAAATACAACAGAAGGTATATAGACTTGGCAGGATTAATAATTTGTTCCACACTCTTATTCGTAGGAATTACTTGAATTTTAATATATAAATAAGATTTAGTGTATTTAATAATTCATTAATACTACCAAGTTACCTATCTGTACTGTAATACTGTTGTATTTTTGTAAGAAATCATTACGGCCTTTATATTGTGTGAGAATTTTTACACAGACATGAAATCCTTTTACATATCATTTTAAACAGTGAGAGGTGAACTTATTTTGCTGGTCTCCACGAAAATCTAAATTCAAGAGACACAGTCAATAGTCACCCACACCCAGAGCCGACAAAAATTCATCTACCTTCGTGTACAAGTACTTCTGAAGTTTCCATACCAATTATGGAGCGAACATCTTTCGAAGAGAGTCCGGTTTTAAGAAAATCGTACGTAAAGGATTTTTATCGGACGACTTGGTTGTTTTTTTTTCGGACAATAATAAACTAATTCATCATATTCATCAACATTGCTTCTGTGACACTATTTTTAAATAAAATAGAAGACATCGACTTATTTATTTTAACAAAAAGACTTTGCAGTAACACTCTTGTTTCACTTGTCTACAGAACAAGGCGCCCTCACAATAGTCCGCCGCTCGTCTAGCCGCGGCAAGTCCGAGTCGTCCCCGCCCACGGACGAGCAACTCGACCAGCTCGATCTAGACACGGAGCACTTGCCCGCCGTCGACACGCCCGATGCCTGCGATAAGGCCGCACTCAGGTAATTTATGCAATACTTTGCAAAAGTTCAATTACACTTTGCAGATTCTCTTAAATAGAGTCTGTAGCTTTTGTTGTGGTTTTTTAGCTATAATCAGGTCATAATAGGTCAGCTGCACTTTACAGTTTTCCTTTTTCGCAAATTCTCAATTTCGTGAAAATTTGTTTCTATCAATCGGTACACTTTTTGTACTCCAACCATCCATCAAACGAATACGTCATAATGTTAGACCTCTTGTGCTAATTTAATAGCTGACTACCATCTTCAGATAGAAAAACAGAAATGTATATATATATTCTTCGTCTTCGACTTTGTCCGCGTGAAAACCTCTTAGGTACCCTTTTAATTTTAAAGACAGACTTTCATATAAAGTGTGCTATTTCCCCGCTACCCCTCTCAAATCAATTTTATTATGGTTCCGTCAAGCAATATCCTCCGTCCCGCCCCGTGTACTAAAGATCTATATTTTCGTTAAACATTGTACGATATTACAGTACATTAACATTAACAATATATATTTATGGTAAGCTAATGTGTATAGCTTATATTAAATAGTCTATTTCACTTTTGAGTCTAGCTTTAATAATAAACAAAATAATTTACAATCCGACACGCAAATCTAGAGATTAGCCCGTTTAAGCAAACGAACAAACATTTTCGTATATTATATAAATATGGTCTGCCATGCCAAATAAATTGAATTGAAAGATCAAAAATTCAATTCTCAAAGGATATCAGTACCAAAATGTTGACCCCTATTCAGTACGTATAACATAACATGGAGGAGGTCCACTTAATTTGGACGATATAGCGGCATGGTCATGTTTTTTTGAAATTTTGTAATATCTCCGGAACTATATAACTAATTAACATACTGTAAAAGGCAAATGTTATCTCTATAATATCCTTGTGATTATTAAATAATTTATTTTAATAAGGATTTAAGTTTAGTTCTATAAATAATGACGTAAACGCATACATATGAATTAAATGATTTTTTAAAACACATAAAGGTTTATATCTGCCAAAATGTAAAAGATAGATATATGCTATTGCGGACTTTTTTGTAGAACTTTTTAAGATGCATAAAGTTTTCATACAATGTTTTCGATTATATCCAATATCTAAGGCAGCGTACGCGCCTAAAGCTAAATTTAATAAATTTCATGGTCCGACTCGTGCGACAAAAACTGTGATAACTCGGGTAATACATACAATACAAATATAAAACATAGCCTATGTTACTCAGTGATAATGTAGCATTCTAATGGAAAAAAGATAACGTAGTATTCTACTGGTGAAAAAATTTTTAAAATCGGATCAGTAGTTCCGAAGATTAGCCCCGACAGAACTTTATTTACAAACTTACAAACTTTACTTCTTTATAATATTAGTATAGATGTAATGCATACAATATAATAATCAATGCATACAATTAACGACAAAAATTCATAATCTCTAACAATGCACGAAAAGTTTGCTAATTTTTTCATTATCATAGTGCATTCAGTTTTCAAAATTGAATTTGAGCAAACAATTTCATAACTTTTGACAAGGTAGATTATTATAGTCCCTCAGAACTGAATATAACTTTGCACTATTTCAGCTCATAATCCAGTATTAGGTTTTAGTTTTTAAAGTTTGAGATATAATAAACGGATACGGTGTTTAAAATAAACTAATTAAGACTATTTCGTTGATTCTGGGTCCTGCACAAGGAATACTGAGTTTTCTTCATTCTTTTCTAAGAAATTCCAAGCAGTCCAGTGTTGGAAAGCTGCTGTTCCATGCTCCATGCATCAAAGATTGCTCGTGGCTCATTATCCAGTCGAATATAATCACCATAAGCCCACTGAATGCATTCGAGCAACGTAGTGAGTCTTTACTCCAAATTCTTCTTTTATATAGGAGAGTCAGACTTTGCAGTAAGTCATCACCTACAAAATAATTCTAACGAAAAAAACCTTCTTTGGAAGTATGTATGTATTAGGCAGTATACTAAAAACCTTCTTTAAAAATTCTGACCCTGTGACGCAGAGCGGGGGTTTCTCGTTAATTTTTCTCTAAATTTACATAACGATTCTAATCGTAACAGAAGTTTATGAGACTATGATTGAAATACAAAACACACAGATACTTTTTTAGAATCCAGTAAATCAATTGCGACGCAGGAACTGGTTGAAAAAAAACGAGTTCTTTGAAATCCAGCTTGAAAAATATAGAGCATTTCATGACAACGAGTAAAAATATCGCATACGAAACAATAGCGCGGAAATAATTGGAACGAAATGAACACAAAATGTGAACCGCGTTGAATCACTGCACTTAGGGCTCAACTCAGATTGGCGTGGCAGAGTTGAAGCGAAGCGACGCAATTGCGTATATAATGTGTTATGTGCGCATTGTCACGGTTCACTACAGGGCCAAGTCTCCCGTCTAACAGCAGAGGGCATATATAAGCTCAGACCCACCACGCAGCTCCAATGCAAGTTGCTAGGCTTAGGACGGTAGGCCATAATTAACGACACTGTTGGTTCTGAAAGCCTAACTTAATCTCCGAGGCACGAGGGTGTAGCACCACAAACTTACTGACTCCGGGCTTAGAACTTACTAAAAATTTTTGAGAAGAAAGAAACATCAAAATTATTCCACAACCCAACGCAGAATTCGAAGTCCGCACCTCTTCATCGAATTCACATAAGTTAATCACAACGAGAACATCCTAGAGGCAATCAATTGCTATACACAACTTTAACTTGTTTTCTTACATCTTGTTCTAAGTCGCTACTCGTTTTGCTATGCATTTCAAAAGAATTTGAAAAGCTTATGCAATTTCGGGCCAAAAGGTAAAAATAGCGTACGTATCCACGACAATAGAAAAATCCCCAAACACACGACAGTTGTTCTATTCTGCAACAGAAAATACCGAGCGCGGCAGAAATTGCTTTGCAAACATTTGAGAAGTAAATACTCCCAACTGGATTGAGTATCCATGCTTGGGATCTGCACTCGCGAATTATGTAACAAAGTTTCGTTTCAGCTCCATACGTGAATGGACAAATGTTATAGATAAGGTTCACTTTGAGTGTCTGTCTATAAATTTGTGGTAGTTACATCGTACCATAGCTTCTCAACTGATGGACTTCAAACTAGTTCTTAGCTATAATTTTTGAAGGTCTTTTCAGCTTTGGGCGTTTGAATAAACTCATTTCCTATGTACAAATACAGAATATAAAAAGGAGTAAAAAAATTAGGCGTCGGCGTCGTAGTACTCCTCCGAATCTATGTCTAGTGGTAAAGTGAAATTATTGTAATTTCTACTTGAATAAGGTCTTGTAGTGAATTCCCAGTTGAGCATAAGAATAAAAAGAAGCCAGTGTGCTATTCCAGACTATAAACCATCTCTGTCTTTCATTCTGTCAATGTTTTAATTGACGTGTTGATATTACAAATTAGCTTATTTTAGCTAATACGACATTTTTATACATAAAGGTTAGCATAGCAAATATAAAACATTTTAGTTTTGGTCTATTGAATACAACAAAGTAAAATCCACGTCATAACATAGTTAGAGTATTTGCATTGCCCGTAAACAAGCATGAGATACCAATGTAATAACAGCATTGTTAGCCAAGCTCCAGAGAGTATGTAGTGAATATTGTTTCTGTAACGTATGCTCTTGAAGTTTCATTATCGGCTATCTGTAGCGCTCTTATTGGTCGAAATAATTGACTAGCAAAAGCCCACGAGCAGTCTAACTCTTTTTATTTTGCATGCGCACAGCTTTTGTATTTGAATATTGTAGATTCTAAATAACTTCACGATGCTCAAAAGTAGTAGAGGTTTTATTGGCAGAATTCTACATAATTATGTACATCTTATACTATTACATAGAAATAGCAGAAATTGATCAATACTAATATATTACGCCTGTAACTCAAAATTCACATCATAACATAGTTAGATAATTTGCATTGTCCATAAATAAGCGTGTGATACCAATACAATAACAGCATTGTTAGCCAAGTTCCAGAGAATACATATTGAACATTGTTTCTGAAACGTCTGCTCTCGAAGTTTCATTATCGGATAGCTGTAGCGCTCTTATTGGTCGAAATAGTTCTCTAGTTACAACTAACGATCTCTTTTTTTAATTTACTAGAAGTGAGCTCTTGACTACAATCACACTTGATGGTAAGTGATGTTGCAATCTAAGATAGAAGCGGGCTTCTTGTTATTAATAGGATGAAATCCACATTCTTCGCTTTCTACACGACATCGTATCGGATCGATCGTTATCGTTATGTCTTGGCAGTACGTCTTTGCCGATCTTCTATAACTTTTTAAGCCCCGAAATAAAATAGAGGGGTGTTATAAGTTTGAAGGGCTTATGGCATCATAGCTTCCAAATGAATCGACCAATTAAGGTGCAGTTTGTTTCGTTTGAAAGCTGTACTCGTAATCGAGATGGTTACTCGATAGTAGATTTGATAAGCCAATCACAAATCGTCGACGTATTTCTATTATACAATAACTTTGGACGTAATAATTATTCCTAGTTAAATTCAAATTTTTTGAGGGATTCAGCACATAAAAGATATTTAAAGAGAACTACTTATTTTTATCATCAGGTTAAAATCTCAATAAACGTGTAAACTAAACTCACCTATAAACGGCTTCAATTACATTCGTAGTGCGTTTATTCGTTTTTGCTTTCCCATTCGATTTCAAATCAAAGCACTTTTCTTTTTCGTTTTAGAACAGGCCACAATCCAGGCTGCAATCTAGATTGACACCAACAGATGGTCCTGTACGCTTTGTGTCGTTATTAATTCTAACTTTTCAATAGAGTTTGCCTTTTCCAGATTTTTGTAGTACATAAATAGTACCTATATAGTTTTAAATGGACATATAAATTCATATTTTAAATTGTAATACTTATTTAGTACTAATTCTTCTAGCGATATTTGTTATAGAATATAAACCGTATGTTTTCGCCCTTATATTTTGTATCTATGACGTGGTACACGTTTTCCATAGTCTGTGGTATCTTTATTTTGTATCTCTCTCTTTCCGGTTGCTGGTTTCCGGACCGAATGTATATACTCGGAATTTTAATTCGATTCCAGATTTGACAATTTCAGTGTTGCAACGTTACGACTAGTAAGAAATAGTGACGTTGCGAAATTATTCGATATGGAAATGGAATATTTCCGGATCGATTCTTCTCGTTTATAATTTTACTCTCGTAAACTAAGTATATCAGAAAATTGAATATTTCTGAACCGATAATTTAGTTTTGACCATTAATTAACCATCTGAAACATTTCTTTTATAATTGTGTGTGAAATAAATAAAAAAATTGATCATAAAGAACATGACAAATAAAACAGATAGATGTATTATGGTAATAATTTATTTTAAATAAAAATAATAAATTGTCGTCGTCATCGCTATCGCTATCGCTGTCACTTTCTGTAACATTTATTATAAATGTGTCTGTGATATTGTCAATTAACATATCTAGGCTACTCATTTTTTCCTCTTCTTTGACAACATGGGATACGCATTAAGACCATTCGGCAGCCGTAATTTTTTGAATGCCTTCCTGAAATAAATTTCTCACGTCTGTCAATTTAAAAGTTTTATTATTTTGAGCTACATGCCCCTTTACCTGCGCCCATATCAATTCGATAGGGTTTAGCTCGCAATGGTAAGGGGGCAGTCTTAAAACCGTGATCGATTTTTGTGTTCATCACTACACTATTATATGTGGTATCATTATTTCACAAAATGACAATAGCTAATGTCAAATCTGGAATCGAATTAAAATTCTGACTTTAGTTGTAAGTTTATGCTATTAAAATAAGTAATAAACACCAAGTATTTCTTTTTACTGCCCACTTTGTTAATATTAATGGTTAATTTTAAAGGCACTAACCTACGGAAATACCTACAAGTTGGATTTCTGGAGGTCGCAAAGGCTGCGGTCGTAACTTGTGTTGTGTGTTTGTTACTTAACTCCCACCAAATAAGCCACCAGCGCCTTTACGTTCCATTACGATGCAGTGTAAAAACCAATCATAATAAATTATTTATTGAATCTGCATCATCGTCTTAGAGCAGTGATTCGCAACCTTTTTTTTGTTGCGGCACATATTTAATGATTTCAAAATTTGGCGGCACACAAAGAAAAAGATAAAAATTATTTACTTACTACAACACACTGCATAAATAGTTTATGAAAAAAATTTTAAATACACCAAGACCCCGCTTTGCGTCGCTAATGTGACGCTAAGTAAATCACAAATTTGGAAAGCAAATAATAAAATAATTTATTTTTTTGTGGATTTAAATATATATCATGTTAAAAATATTTTTCTTTTTGAATGATATAATTTAATAATATTAACATTATTATATATTTGCAAAATTTAGCGGCACACTTTTGAAATTTGGCGGCACACAAAAGTGCCGCGGCACAGTGGTTGAGAATCACTGTCTTAGAGTGTATCATTACGTACCATTAGGTATGATTAGGTACAGTTAACATATAATTAAAAAATAGCATAGTCAAGTTTTTATAGACAAAAATTCTCCCTTTATTTGGTGATTTGGGTCAGGAGAACAATATACAGCTCAGTACTTTATTCTTGGCTATAAATCCAACTGTTTATTTTCCTTACTCTTTGAAATCTTGGAAGATAGAGCGCCTTTCCTAAAATTCATTACAGTCTTTAACGTTAAAGGAATAAAACGCGGTTTCTTACTTCGCTTACCCTTTTATTACCCTTTTTGTCTATTGTCTATAACATCATATACTAAAGGTTCCAAGTGTCTAAGTGCCTTCTTCATATTAACTTATCCTTACTTCATAATATAAAACCGAATTCGCATTCGTTTGTTATGCTTTCACGCCTACTCCTGTCACTGTTCGTTATATTGTAATGTAAGAACAGAGTGTAGAGTAGAAAGAAGCAGGATGACATAAAAGGATTATAGGACACTTTTCTACCCTTACGCAGAATATATTCTAGTGCATCAATGACTCTATCTATCATATACTATCTCTCTCTCTCTTATAATCCATCGGTACACATCAACATCATAAGAAAATCAGACTAAGGACCGAAAGATGAACGTCCCAAGTCTTTGAGTTATGAACTTGATTGTAAAAAACTACAAACTTACAAATAAATCGAATTTATAATACTTTATAAGTAGCTGTAACTCGAAGCCATAAATATAAGGAAGTAGTACGTAATAATAAGAGTGTACGTAGGTATATAATCGTCCCTTGTAGAAGCATTAATATGTAGGTAACAACGTACTTCCTTTTTTATTGCCCCTCGGTTTACGAGAGCCATTATTATTACTAAGGCTTTATTAGAGTACAGTTTCATTGGTAAATATAACCAAGGGCCTGTAATGGTCTGCCTAATTTTATTGAGGCATTGAAGTATGTTATTTTGGACTACATTTGGTAAAGTAAGAATATACCTATAACTTTTATCAACATCATTAATAGCCTATTTTACCGGCACACTAAGCTACCACATTGCCTCGAGTTGGCATTGGGTAACGAGTAGCACGCCCACCTGCATAGAAGCAGCGTGGCGGGTTTAGGTCAATATCCCCTCTTCTATATAGAGGCATGGACATGTCGTAGACCATTAACAGGCTGAGAATGATTCCATTCCATTCACTACAAGACGTTAATGACAAAGTGCGGGACCAACGGTGTTATATTCTTCTCCGAGGCTTGGCAGCACGCACCACTTCCCCGGCTCCAGATTGAAACTGTTTAGAAATAAGAATATCACGGATGAAAGAGAAGCTGTATTATATTTATAATTAATTATTTAATTAGAAAATCTTTGTATATTGTAATATATTTTAAGTTTAAACGCCTACAATGCCTTCTTAACATAAAATGTTATACTGAAATAAATAAAGATACTCGAAGAAAGATTTCTAGCAAGAACAAAACCCGGGCGAAACAGAGGATAATAAATTGTGAGGTTAGTTTCATTCCCTCTCGTGCCTCAAGTTAAGGAAAAATCGTTGAAAGTTATATATACTTCTTCTCGTATTGTCACATATTTCACAAACCTTAATTTTTTAACAATTTGGTAAAATTCAAAATGTTAAATAAAATAACTTTATTTGAATATATTCGAATATTATAATAGAATAGCTTCGTGTAAGAGTTCATTCACGGAAGTAGGTCCAAACAATTGATGTTTTTTGATATGAAAAGTGCAAGTCGGTGAAATTATAGGCAAATGAGGCTTTAACACTAATAACCCAAGTTGTAGAGGGAATAAAAGGAAATACGAACTGCAAGTTGATATTCTGTTTATTCTCCGTGTGTCGTTTTCCTCATGTTTAAGGGTCACAACCACCTCCATTGTTCTTCACGATGTTACCTACACCTGTCTCTGACTATTTGGTATCGTACCTACATCTGGTCGGACCAACGCATCGGGCTGTGGCCTCGCGGCCTTTTTCCTCCGACTTTGCCAGTGTCAACCAGTTTCTCTACCATAAGATAATACCATACTTATATATGCGATGGTTTTTCTCTTAAGATTAGATTGGCCATTCGCTCGCTCCATCACTATAAAAAATGCAATACAACCGAAGGTTTATTATACCTTAGGCTTTATTCTTCGCTAAACACAAACAAATTATCCCAATAAAATAATTTATTTTCTCATCCGCGCTTCAACAGACACGGATAATAGGCGGGAAATGAAAATCCTTACGAAAAAATACCCCCAAAGTAATCCTGAAAAATTTAATACTGAGGATATTATAACAAGAGAGGAATAAAGGAAGGTATCCGACGTAATATAATCGGTGCTCAAACAGATTTTATGTGGGTAGGGAAATGGTACTTTTTATCGCACCAAACACCCTCGGCTTAAACATTTATATGCGTATTTTAAAAATTTTTGGATCTGAATACTAAAAACTTTGTTTGAAGAGAACAATTGATATGTTTTCCGTTCTAGGACTACGAAGAATTGGATGATATTAGATATTGAATCATGCGTCCATGTCGATTTTAACGAGAATAACGACTATCAGACACGACGACATATTTGGGTTGGCTTATCAGATCTTTATCGCTTATGATTTAAAACAATCTCGATCACGTCAGCTTTCAAACAAAAGACACTCGTCACAATCGGTCCATTTGTTTCGAAGCTATATGATGCCACAAAGTTATTCACAGACAAATAGGTTATATTTAAAACACCCACCCTTAAATCAGGTTTAAAAAATACTTAGCTCTATGTATTATTTAAAATTTTCCATTTTCCTTGTTGACAGATTACGCTATCTCCTAAGACAATTAAACAGAGGAGAAATACCGGCAGAAACTCTACAAAAGAACTTACAATATGCTGCAAAAGTTCTCGAGGCTGTCTACATAGATGAAACCAAGTATGTACTAGTATATAAATTATGTACTTTACGAATTTCTTTATGTATTCAAATTGTGACCAATAATATTTTATCGAATAGAAATACGCTTCAAAGAGATTTTTATGCTGATTGAAATGAAAACATTTTATTTAAGTAATAATGTTAAAATTTTTATTCGGAAATTGAGGCAATAATAAAAAATACGTATTTTGTCCAGATAAATATAGTATTTTTTCGTCATACACATAAATACCTACGCAAAAAATTATAAAGAAATCTTATCGAATTTCCCATTCAAAATATTAACAACGAAATTTTTAAACAATAAATTTAATTTTAGAGGAAATTCCGCTACAGTATTTAACAAAAATAATGACACTTTAAAGCAAAAACTTTTTGAAGCGTTCATAATTTCAGCTGCAACATTTACGAAGCTTAATGAGGGTTTTGATTAAATAAAAACTGAAAAGTGTTTTAGAATAATATGTTGTGAAATTCTGAGGCGATTCATTGTTTAACACTGAAATAAAAAACGTGTGAAACTCACGTACTTATAATCACGTGTTTTATACAGCGATGTTTAGCGTTGTAAGAATTATTTTATTTTAATTCATGATAAAGAACCTCGTACTAAATGAATTGGGCATACTCCAACTAAAACAACGTTAGTCTAAGGGTGCGAGTTCATAGCAGATTGCAGGCGACAGTAGCAGGCGACGTGTCGCAACGACACTACCAGTTTGTATGTATTTCTATGAAATTCTTTTCGTAGCCATACAAATTCATAGAAACCTGTAGTTTGCCGCAACATGTCGCCTACTGCTGTCGTCTTCAGTCGGATACCAAATTGCACCCTAAGATGTTTTTCTATTTCTTTTCAGTGTAATGAAATTTATTGTAGTCCAAATTCTAAAAATTCATATTTTTTTAGTATTCATAAATGTTGCACACATTAAATTTATTATCGAAAGAGATTTCATTATTTATATGTTTCAGATACGCCGACCATGGATTAATATTCGTAGGCTATTTGACTCGTACCAATGTTTTGGATCGCCATCGATTTATATCAGCCAAGCTCTTTTGTAAAAGCTATCGCTTCTTATTTCACGTTCTTTATCTTTCATTGTGTCTCAATGTCGGAGCATTTTTTTAAATAAACACCGCTACTGGAATTGGAAGCGAAAATTCGAGGATATTTTATCGCCTTTGTTCTTTCATCCGTTGCTTGGTATTTTTTTCATAAACTAGAATGGTTTTGTCTATTTGTATATAAAAATAATTTTTGAAGCCAACTTGTAATAAGATGAACACAATTTTAATGTATTTTGATTACGTTGAAACCAAGTGGTCCTATTATATAATTTTGTCATGTTTTTTTTCAAGTTAAAAGTAAACAGACAAACTATTTAGTACACAATTATTTTATTTTTTCATTTAATATAGTTACTGCTTGTAGCGTTTGTTCAGTTTGTGCAGTGTATGATCAAATAAGATTATGTGCATTATGATGAATCCCACCAACCCGTACTGCAACAGTTTTTTGGGTTAAGTCTCATATTCCTTTCTCGACAACAAAGATCAACGCCCATCAGATTACAGTAGGCAATTAATTATTTATTAATGCCTTAGCAACTTTGCTATTAAAAATATTTTACTTAAACTTAACTAATTATGTAAAGCCTAAACAAGCTTAATGAAATAAAGTCGGAAAGTTAACTGAAGTTGAAGAAAAATAACGGGTCGTGAACGGACCGAGCAAATTTGCTTAAATCGCAAAATTTTACCCTTTCCTGTGGAATTCTTACGAATCTTTTCCATTATTATAAAGTCGTCAAAATATACAAACAAACTTTTAAGGGTTAATTTGAACAAAGACCTACTACAAAACATTTTTCCAGTACAACTTGCTGAAAGATGTGGCGGTGCGTAAAGAACCCTTTTCGACTCTCTAAACCAAAATTCGTGTTTCACAGGAGACACCCTTAGAATCCGTAGCGTGATACTTTTATTACTGCTCGAAAGCTTTTTTAGGCCTAAGGCAGGCAAAATGCTTTTATATGATTGCAAGAAAAAAATTATTAACAAATGAATGAGACTTGAATCTTGGCTCGATGCCAACATTCAAGTTTTATTCATAACTAAATAACCTTAAGTCGACATATTACTATTTCACTACAATCTTTATTTTCGGTAAAATGCGTTGCAACTACAGTAAATATATTATTATAAAAAAATACTGTCTACCCTAGAGCTTAATATGCTTTTCTCTAGTGTAGCGTACTAGCTAGCAGTAATGGCGGACTTTTAACGCAAAAGAAGTGAAACCTATATATATTTGTATTCACGTAGAAAAGTTTGTACATACATACATACATAAATATCAAATAATAAATAAAAAAAGATAAATCTCTTTTGTTAATCTTCTTACATCCATTCTCTCTACATGTCCAAACCATCTAAGCATCCCTTTCTCAATTTTAGTCACTACATCTTCTTTTACACCACACTTTCAAAAGTTTGTAATATCTAGTAAATCAGGCATCCAGTTAAATCTTCTCAAAATTAAGGGTAGTGTTTACTGGACCTTAAAATATCGTCAAAACGGATCCCAGTCGCAAACAGAACCTGTGTCAATTTACTTAAACTCCATAAATAACGCTTTGTAAAATTAATTCGTGTCCTTTTGAGTGACTTCAAAGTCAACACAAGTTACTTAGCATAAAATGATTATGTAAACAGTTAAACTCGGGGAAAGCTTCGTCTAAACATGACCAACTAGATAATTTAAATGAAAATGATAACGGGACGGAATGAAAGTGAGTGAAATGAAATCAAAATTATTGTTGAGGTAAGTTGGTTTATGATTATGTCCAAATTAATAAGTCCAAATAAATAAATTAATAAGTTGTGTCCGCGGTTCCATCCGCGTTGTTTACATTCACGTCAAATTTTAGGATAAAAATTTTGATGATCCATGTTTTAATCCAAAGAAAATCCAGGTAAATTGTTGCGGCGTTAAAGAGTAACATACACACACATAATCCTTTGCTTTTAAAATATTAGTAAGATAAGAAGTAAGAAACTCTACCTACCTACTTACTTAAACTGCTAGGTATAAAAGAAAGAACGCAACGATCTTATAACCAATTTACTTTACTTTACAACTTCACCCAATTTAAAATGTCTATCTACTCAAGTAAACATTGAACAGTATCTAGGTAATTAATAATTATTTTAGTAACTTAATTTACGTTGTGGTAATTATATATACTCAAAATGATAAACTCTGTTATACAACGAACGTTTGCGTTTGTTAATTAATTCTTAACTTAATTAATATCTACTTACCTGTCGATAACTAGATATTGTGTGATCAACGTAAATATAATTAGTTGCGGTAAGCCAAATTAATTATTGGTACGTCATAAGCATGTTTTCATTAATTATTATAAAAAAAAATAAAAGCTGGGCTGATCGATTATCAACATCGATTCATTTCGACTTCAAAAAAATTCGTTTTCTCTAGCAAATATTTGATTTTTTTAATACGTAATACTAATTATTTACTGAGAAAATCATTTCATGGTTCGATTTGATTGAACGTTAAATGGTCGATAAAGTTGCAAAAACGCTAAATGCAACAAAATCATAATAAGCTTGAGTCACGTCGTGATAAAAAATATCGAAACATTACTTACTGCAATGAAAACTGAGAATAAGACCCCTATTTGATAAAATTAGTTTTAATAATAACTTCACGACTATTTTTCTATTGGCTTATATTGAGAAGAATTGCAAATGAAATCATCGGCATGTTTCTGAAAAGTTCAAGATATTTGCTAAATGAACTTTTAGAAAAATCCTATTTGTGTAAAAGAAAATAAATGCTTGTTGTACGCATTTTGCTGTAAAAAACACCTTGAAGATAGTCATAAAAAAATACTTGGCCGAGATAGTTAAATAGGTACTTCTTATCTGAACAGGCTGCTTGACGGAGACATGAGTAAAGGATATTTCATTTTAATCATAATACTTAGTAACGTTTTCAGGCTAATACAAGCCTGAACAAACACTATCCCGGTGCTAAACTCTGCCGTTCTGTAATCTGTATGCAAATAGGCATACATGCAAAGTGAATTCAAATGCTAATGTATTCAGACTTCCGACTACAGCCTTCCGCCGTACGATATGAACTTGGTAGAAATAAAGGTATAATTTTACAGAAACATTTATCTTTAAACTTAAATCAATAATATTTATTTGCTACACTTACAAACTTCATTCCACGACCGTCTTCTCTTGATGTGGCAAGTTGGATGTAATTTTCTCTTAAGTCAGCAGAGATATTGTACTCCTGTAACTAAGAACAGAAGCATTATGATGTTTTTATAACTTGAGAATGTGGGTTTAGAATTCATCAGTAACTCGCACGTTTTTTGGTTAAAAACGATGTTGTTCTATATGAGTTTTGAGAACGACGTTACAGGATATCGCCACAAAATTGGGTCTAATATTCCATTGTCTCTGTTACTACTTTATAAACAGAGAGGACAAAAAATCGTTTCTAAGTTCTAATGACAATTTTCGTTTGCCCAATCGATTTACAACCGACTCCTTCAAATAATCAAAGTAGGTTTTTTATGAGTACTTTTTGTGTCGTCCTTTTTCCAGACTAATTTTTTTAGACCAGTTACGTATCGTACGACTTAAGATATACGCTGACGCTTTATAGAGCAAGAGCCCACGACAGCCAGACCTTCGTTATTTTATAAAAGTTGAAATTTTCTCTGTACATGTCTCCTATAAAGGTAAGAATGACCAGCGACTATAGAGTTTGGGTTGTGGTTACTTGGGCAGGTAACAGGTAGTAAAGGTGTATAAAATTGTACTGAAAATTTGTTAGAGTATAAAGCTCAATTTTTTTATATTTTCTTCGGAATAACTGTAGAAATCTCGTCATCCATTGCCGGACACTTATGACAGTTGCTACCCCTTGCCAGACACCCCTAAACTTTGATAAATTACAATTATACTTTCGTTATAGTATAAAAGCTAAATTTTATATATGTTACTTGGGGGCCTATAAAAAGATGTTACCTCAATAGCCGGACAGTTTTCATGGTTTTTACATCTTGCCAGACACATTGAAAGTCTACTGTAGATACGACCGCGAGGTAACAACTGTCCAAATATTTCAAAAAAATTGTTGCAAATGGCTACTCAATTTCGAGCTTCGAGAATTGATGTGATCTTTGATCAGTACTTTACTCCATCGATCAAAGATTATGAGCATTCCTAACGGTTAGAATCCGCGCAATTGGAATACTCTATAACTGAGCCCGAACAAATTCGACCAAGTGATTTCGCGAAAGAGTTGAAAAATTTCAATTTCACAGAAGCTTTAGTTAATTTTTTTATTTCACATTGGGCTACTGATGAAGTGGTGCCATTTATTGGCAACAAAACAATATACATCAATTACAGAAAGTGTCATTCTTTCACTGTTGATAATTCCAATAAAGTTGTCTCAAGGATTGATGAAGAGTGTCAGCACACGAGGAAGCAGATACCAAGATAGTATATCATGCATGTAACATCAACTTTCCAGCGGAAATAGTAATAAGAAGTGCTGATACCGATATTGCGGCTATAGCATGCATCACCTTAAAAGTGATTCGGTTGTTTGGATGGTTACAGGCACTGGCAATAATTTAAGGTATGTGGACCTAACCAAAATACATGCAGAGCTGGGACTGTTAATTTGTCAGAGCTTACCTGGATTTCATGCCATCACAGGTTGTGATTTTAATCCTGCGCTCTTCAGAAAAGGAGAGTACCAGGAAGCTTTCAAGAACTTCGGTAACAACGAATTAATTGAAAATTTAAATGATCAACAAAACATCTTTAATATCAGATATTTATATGCAATGTCTACAATGTCCCTAATGTAATTGATGTTGATGCCGCTAGAGTTCAAGTGTTCATCGACTCGTACACAGTCTCCTATGTAAACGAAGCTTTTGACCGAAAGAAGCTACCGAGTTATGTTAGTGATTGGCTCAAAACTCAATCAGGTATACAATTATTATTATGACAAACTATGATACACATTTTTTTAACTATTCATAACTGTATAAACTTGCGTATTTTTCTTTCAGAAACTGACGATGATGGTGATGTTGAGGACGATCATGCCATCGACTGGAGTAGTAGTGATGAAGAAAATGAAAACACGGACGACAATGTTTAAATTAATAAACAAGATTAAATATTTTTTTTACCTGTAATCATACTTTTTATTATATTTTTATGACGTTAAACTAATATTTTTTACTTTATACAACATGGCTATGAACGTAATAAAATTATTTTTTATTAGATATCTTAAAAAATAGTAATCGACTAAGCATTCGTGCTCGCACCTACCTACTTTCGATGTGTCTGGCGAGATGTAAAAACCATGAAAACTGTCCGGCTATTGAGGTAACATCTTTTTATAGGCCCCCAAGTAACATATATAAAATTTAGCTTTTATACTATAACGAAAGTATAATTGTAATTTATCAAAGTTTAGGGGTGTCTGGCAAGGGGTAGCAACTGTCATAAGTGTCCGGCAATGGATGACGAGATTTCTACAGTTATCCCGAAGAAAATATAAAAAAATTGAGCTTTATACTCTAACAAATTTTAAGTACTATTTTATACACCTTTACTACCTGTTACCTGCCCAAGTAACCACAACCCAAACTCTATAGTCGCAGGTCGTTCTTACCTGTATAGGAGACATGTACAGAGAAAATTTCAACTTTTATAAAATAAGGAAGGTCTGGCCGTCGCAGGCTCTTGGGCCATTAGGAAAAAGGAAATGTTAAATAGAACGTAAAAATAACGCTTCGAAGTTATAGCGGATTAACGTCGAATAAAGTATTTCATGACATTTTCTGACTAAAATTACGCTACCAAAAGTAAAAATAACTTTTAACTTGAAAGCTTTCATTAGAATTTAATGAAATAAAGACTTTTATGTGCTCCTCACAGTTTTCTCATATCCAAAGTTGTCGTTACGAAAGCAGCCGTATAGAAACTCTTCTGAGAACATTTAAATATTCAAGTCGTCTTATTTATTTTTAAAGACTTTAATTTGACTTTAAATTTTGTTATTTGTGCTACTTTCTATCTTTATTTAAATGTATCTCTAAATCTATCATCTCTAATCTAAATCATTCATCATCATAATAACAAATTGTTATTTGAAAGTTATTTTTAATATTGATTTTCCTCAAACCTTTAACTATTATTTAATCTGATTTATCTAAAAGAAAGAAAGTTCTATGAACCAAATTTTTGTCTAATATTTTAAAGTTTTGGGCTCCATGAAAGGCTTATTCTATAAAATGCTCCGCCATTGAATATTCAAAAAGGTTTTCCATCTTTGGTCTTTCGTTACACGTTTTGATTTTATGTCTACGGCAATTAACGGCGAGAGCTCATATCCTTTTGACATCTAATGTCAAACGAGGAGTTTACCACCAGCGCCATTTGCAGATGATTTTTTTAATTTAAAGACACAGACTAAAGGAAAAAGATAGACAGAATGCGGGCGTTTATCAACCGATAGGCACGCGAAGAAGTAAAAGGAGTTTCAGTGTTTGAGCGCATCTACGCCCGCATCCCTGGTCTAGCTTCTTCAAAGGAGTCTGTGTACAGGGATAGGAGAGATGCCGAGCAGCCGCGCGCGCAGCCGGCGACGCTTCACATGAGGCGACTGCGCACTCCATGCTGGGCGAGATGTTCAGTAGAGAAACCAAACGAAGCAAAGTTAATACCGTTACAACAACGCCGGCAATGGCCAAGTAGTCGAGCCTCCCTTCTGTCCACTCTGTGCGATTAGGTCTTTCTGTTCTGTTTGACGCTTCAGTATATCTACTTCAGTTTCCTGTCCTCCTGTTAGTTTAGATCACCTGTTATGAATTTCTCGCCAGTTTGGAGATCATTGAAATTTTCTACTTTCTCCAAACTGGTATACTTTACCCTGTTTTATTTGAATTAAGTTCACTCATTGATGTATGAGGGCAAAAGCAATCGTGAATGTGCTGATTTCGGTTATGCTTCACTTATTCTCGTAGAATAGAGGTATAGTCTGGAACTTAGTCCCTGTTACGACGTCCTGGAACCTGTGTGATATGTCCGTACCCACACTACTTCAATTAACCCTTGATTGTTCGAATGCATGGTATAAGCGTCCTTTTACCAGCTTACTTATCTTTTATTTTATCTCCTGATCTTTTGTATTATATCAATTACTATATACGAGTTCATATATTTCCCATTTTTTAATTTATGTAACAATACAATAATAAAGAATGCATTTCTGCTTTTATATACATATATTTATAAATCTTTGCTGATTATTATAATATTTTTTTAAATATGCTGTATATACACACACAAGAGTAAATAATTTACTATACATTATTACGAGTATTACTTTGATTATAATATTATTTTTGCAGAGTAATTTTACTAGTGTTTTGTTATATATGCCGTTGCTTCATTTCATGGAAACCTATTGCTGAGTATAATTTCAGCGACTTCAATAATTCTTTTAAATGAGGCAACGTCCACACTATCAGTGATAGTGGTAAATGTTATTCGAACCCAATTCCTGTATTCCCTAAGTGTGGACAATGACGTGGTGTTTTATTTTAGACCGGCCGTGGCGCGACAGCAATCGGCGCCGACCCTGGTGTTTAGGTGTGTCGATGTTACCACGTATTTTGACAATATTACCACTTGAATTACATACTTTTACTGTACCGTATATGCACTATAACTGGTATTTAGCTATTTTTATTTAATCGCTAAAAAAACTACAGCTAAACTTCCATTTTGCAAAATGATAATTTCAACTTATCACATTTTCACTATCTAATCTATCATGCATTACTATTGTACTTTGAAATGTTTCATCTTATTCCAATTTTAAAACAAAAACTTTTAACTTTAAACAAATTATAATCCTTATTTTCACCTCGTCGATATTTTTAAACGTAGTCTCGGTAGTTCCTTTTATATGATTAAACCTTAAATATTCAAGTGGTAATAAAATGCCCTTGTAATTAACCTTGAATCTCCTAACTGAAACTGCTTTATGTGATTCGTATCTGTCATGTCATTTTAACGTTGCTTTCCATTTAGTAAACTAGTGTTATAATATTAAGATTTAGATTTGCGAAGAACATCTTCGCAATTAGCTTATGCTTAGATCTAATATAGAAGCGACTGATTATAACGACTACGTATAAATGAGAAATATTTATAAGGATGAATGAATGTAAAAATTGTGGCCATTTGTAACGTAAATTCATTTGTAAATATTTTACTATTCAACAACGTAAATCCGAAGTTCAGTGCTTCAACGAAATATGCTTGTATTTATTCAAAATGTTTAACAGTTCGCTGCTTTGGACATTGACGTACGATAAATTCGAACAATTTTGCTTGTACCGTGCTTTCAGTAGGTATATATTGTAAACAGGAATTTATGCTACAATATATTCAAATATTTACTTGTTCTGTACTGTTGCTATTTCGAAATCATGACTATTATATTTATCATCTGTTTTCTTTAACCTTTTATGTAATTTTTAAAATTAAATACTTTCAAAATGTCCACTTTTGAAAAAATCCCTACACAAGGTTCAAGGATCTTTAGTAGATATTCCATTCTTGATTAAAGGCGAACAAAAGTTCGTGTTAGTTTAAGCTTTTCTTTAATTATTAACCAAAAAAAATACTGTGGAAGTACTCAGAGATTAAAGCATTTTTGCTTATTTTATGTATGAAAAATGATAGCATACACTTTTATTTTTGACAAACTAAAAAGTATATTGCAATTTGAAAAAATAAATAAGGCGAATGGAAAGCAATGTAAAAAAACAATTTTCAAGCACGTTGCATGTTACAATCTAAAAAGAACCTTAATCCCAATAAATATCAAAAAAGCATGGACTTAATATCTAACGTTCCTTTTAAAGTCCTTATTTCGTCTTCACTCCACAAAGAGCAAGGAAATTATTAATGTGATGAAGACTTCCAAAGTACCTTGAAAGTGAATCGGGAACATGAAGGAAACTCCACAAAGAAGTAGTTATGTGAGCCAAATCAAGTGTAACAGATTATACCGTCAAGTCTCTACTACTGTTGAGATTGGACTTAACTTTACTAGTTACTAAGACGTTCAATAACGACTTCGTTAAATTGATCTAAGTAGTTGAGACTTAAGGCGAGTAATGCAAACAAGTCTAGTTTTCAGATGGACTGAATACATTCTTGAGTTCATCACTATTTGTATTTTTGTATTTAATTTTTACTTAATTTCAGAATCAATTAGTTTGGAGTTTAGTGTAGGTACACATATAGTTTTAGAAGTAACATAAAAAGCTAGTTAAAGTTGTTTGTAAAGTTAAAAATAATATTAGATATAGTTTGTAAACTAGAGCGAGAAACAATATGCTGCTATTGACCCTATTACAAAATCTTCCAAAACATACTAGAAGCTCGTTATACTACAGCATAATTGACATTTCGTTGTAAATAATGCAAATATATTCAAAGCTTAATCTACATCTCAACCTTTCAACATTCGAGAGCGTACACTTGAAAGTAATTTTCAATATACCGTCGATGCATATTCAAATCCTGCTATGTGACAATTTTGTGGAAAATGAATTTTACATATTATAAACCAGTAATTATTCAAAAGACTGTATACGCTATGCCACTCAAACTCCTGATACAAATATTCACTGTAAAATGAGTGATAGCAGTTTTACATGACGTAGATAATCAGGCTTTACAGCTTTGAATTTAGCGTCATGAACATTTTTAAGGAAACACAATGAGTCAAAGATAAAACGCTAATAGAGTTAGCTTGTACGGTCTGCTTAAGTCACCGGGCTTTGAATTTTGTAAGATGCAATACTAATCTGAATAACGCTATGCACAGGAGACTAGCAGATGAAGACGACGAACTATCAGAAGTGCAACCAGATGCAGTACCCCCAGAAGTACGAGAATGGTTGGCGTCAACATTCACGAGGCAGTTGGCAACAGCCAAACGGAAGTCGGACGAGAAACCGAAGTTCAGATCAGTTGCACACGCGATCAGGGCGGGAATATTTGTAGACAGAATCTACAGGAGAGTCACGAGTACGGCGCTCATGCAGTTTCCTCAAGATGTCGTCAGAGTTCTCAAAGTAAGTTAAAAATATACAGTTTTTACTTGTACACTTGATTCAACCATTTTCAATTTTTTTTATCAGCATTATTCGTGATTATCAAATAACTTCCTTTCTGAGGATCTAAGGGCATATAAAGTAGAACCTTTTATGAGATTTTGCAAGAGGTTTACAAATTAGATTCCATGATTTCTAGTCATCAAGATATATACGTGTATATAGTAAACTTTAGTGTTTTTAACGAGTGCATTTTCGACTAAATATATCATTCAGTCCGTTTTGTACTTGTTCTATATAAAACGAAATAGTTCTACGGCATTCGTGCTTTCGGTTTATTTACGTCAGTTCCGTATCAACAACTTTTGCGACCATCGCCTCTTCTTTCGGCAACTTTTCTCATTACTAACATTATGAGGATTGGCTGCAAACTCAGCTTTGTGCCGCAAAAATGCACTAATTTTCAGTTTGCTTCGCTTCATGTAATAAAAAAATAAACATGTAAATAATTAACTATCAAGCGGCTTTTTGCGGCATAAATTAATAAGGAAAAAGAAACCACACTGTATTAGTTATTTTAAAAAATATTTTTACTGATAATGATAACGACCTCCGTGGCGCAGTGGTATGCGCGGTGGATTTATAAGGCGGGGGTCCTGGGTTCGATTCCCGGCGGGGCAGATTGAGATTTTTCTTAATTTGTCTTGGTCTGGCTGGAGGGAGGCTTTCGCCGTGGCTAGTTACCACCCTACCGACAAAGACGTATCGCCAAGCGATTTAGCGTTCCGGTACGATGTCGTGTAGAAACCGAAAGGGGTGTAGATTTCATCCTACTCCTAACAAGTTAGCCCGCTTCCATCTTAGACTGCATCATCACTTAACATCAGGTGTGATAGTAGTCAAGGGCCAACTTGTAGTCGATAAAAAAAAAACATAATAACTCAATACAAAAACCTACACTAAAAATAATTACTATTATAAATCAAAAATCTCATTCGATCACGCAAAGATGCTCGGAGTATCTCTGCCTGATCGAATCAGAAGTGATCCCTAGAAGAACTAAAGTAATCGACATAACTCAGCGAGTCACAGAAAGTGGCAATGGGCGGGACACGTTGTTCAAAGAGCTGATGGATGTTGGGGGCCCAAGGTGCTGGAATGGCGACCCCGCATCGCAAAACCGTAATAAGTGTTTGTCGACCCCCCACTACTTAAACTGGCAACATTAACCTGTGTTAATGTTAAAGTCGGTGGGAGCCGCTGGCTACACGCTAAACTGGAAAACATTGATTGCCAGATAAATAAATGCCGAATGGAACTCTACTTAACACAATGCAGAAACATAAATTATCCCAGACTAAATCATCAAGTTGTGTTATGTGTATAACCTTGGATACAAGTATATAATAAAAATTAAACTAGAGATGTAATACTTTTAAAACTTTTTTATAAGGTTACGATTCAATCTACTTGTTTTGGGGTATTTCTTTCCAGATTTCCTCGATGTTTTTCTCGTAACAAAGAGCGTGCAATGAATTGTAAATTGTGAACTGGGTGGAAAGTTCTGAGAAAGTACCAGTTACCTGCTGAACCGGGACAATACGTGCTCTAAATTTAACGATCGGTGAAAAAAATACCTACATTTTGTTTCATAGGTTAAAGAATTTATCGTAGACAATAAGTAGCCGTATATTTTTACTTTTTATAAAATTTTTGATTTTTAAACATATTGGTTACTTACCTGAAATATAATGTTTTTTAATATTTTTAAAGATCGAGTTCCGAAACGTTTCATTATAGAAAGAAATATAAAAACTTATAAAAAGCTCACGCCAAACTACTTAAATTGAAGTTTCACCAACATACTAAATTTAGTATTCAATTAATCTAGCTAGGTACAAAGCACAAGATTTACTCGCTCCCTTAAGACGGTAAACATTCGTCTTCATTCCAACCCTACATCTAACCTAGGATAGCTCTCTCTAAAACTCTCAGTAAAACTAACGAATTTGATATTGGACAACTGGGAGTTTGTACAAACGAAGTCTTATTGTGGGGGTTTAATAAAAATTGTATGCAATATTTTCAGGAATGCCACCTTTTCCACTCGCAATATCATTTCGCTCACGTCCAAGAAGTTTAAATTGAACCTTATATACCGTAGGGTTTATTTTTACAGTTTCCATTTATTTTAAAACTCTACGTGCTCTTATTAGTTAGGATTGCTTGCAATTCAATGTCTCTTGATCGTACCTAATTAGACATATTTCTTTCTTATTTCTTTTATGTCGCTTTGACATATATTCTACTGCCTTTAAATTGCTCGTAAACGCGTAACTCAGTTTTAGTTGTTAAAAATTAGCTTTAAGGTACTGAGAAGTAACAAGTATTCAGCGAAAGAAGTCGATTCATTGTTTTAAAGCATAAATTAAAACCATGAAGTGAAGGGGAGTCAGTATTGATCTCACTCAACTCATATGCCAATTCATAGAGTTTGGCTATTGAAAGAAGAAATTGAAATCGGCCTATTAAAAACCAATCGGAGGGAATTCACAAAATTATAGTGCAAATATTGGAATAACTCAGTACGACACTTGCTATGCGTCTTTACTCCAAAAAAACGACATTATTTTATAAATTTGCCCGGCTATTTCAGTCTACTTTCAGTAGCGGTTTTTGCGCTAACACTGCATTATTTTTTTTTAATTACAAGCAAAGAAGCAGACTATGGTGAAATACGTTTAGGATTAAGTAGTAAAGATAACAATAGCAGGATATATTTCATAGATATATTTTCAATGCAATACAAAACAATAGTCGGTGCCAAAACATTTTGTACTTTTCCAAGAGATACCGATTACGTAAAGCGTACAGATTACTGTGAAGTCTAGCTCTGAAGTTTATGGTAAAAGGGATATGTAGGTAGGTAAATTTTCTTCAATCGATCAAAAAGTTCCAGGACACACTCTCCAGAATAAGTCGTGTAGAACCAACCAAAAGTGTGTTTTTTTTCTTCAGGAATTAGTTAACAAAGGTGTGAATTTGTTACAGACGTTAGACGAATGGTCGTTTGATGTGTTCGCGTTGCACGAGGCGGCAGCGGGGCAGCCGGTCAAATACTTAGGGTACGAACTCCTCAACAGATACGGAATGATACACAAATTCAAGGTTGGTATCTTAAGCCTCTTAAATATTCTTCTTCTTTGTCGTGAGAGTGTTCATCGTCATCACTTGAGGTTTTTTATACATTACCTACTATTAAATAATTACAAAACGTCCTTTTATTTATACGGTAAATTCGCTGCAGGTTGCTTACTGGGACGACAGCGTAATCGGAGGGATAAGGGGGATTACTTATTATCACCATCATGATAATAAGTAATTATCATTATCAGCCTATTAAGAGCCAAGAGTCAAAAAAAAAATTAGGGAAGTTTTGAATTCTTAATGCCAACCTTGCGAACTCTATATATCCGATGAATATGCTGTGATTTTTATTACTTACGTTCTAAGGGGGGTCTAGAGTCAACCTTTATTTATATACGCCCATTTTGCTTAGTATGTTCTCTGTGATAAGAGGTAATACAACCATTTCCTGGCTTACAAATCCAATTCACGACCCAGAACGTTTTTGACGACCTCCGTGGCGCAGTGGTATGCGCGGTGGATTTATAAGGCGGAGATCCTGGGTTCGATTCCCGGCGGGGCAGATTGAATTTTTTTCTTAATTTGCCTTGGTCTGGCTGGTGGGAGGCCTTCGCCGTGGTTAGTTACAACCCTACCATTAAAAAAAAAAGTACTCGAAACCAGGACATCGTAATTCGAAGCCACATAGAATAATCACAGAACCAACAAGCCAAGAAATACATGGCGATATAATAGTACATTTAGTTAGCTGAGGCCTCAACGGTATTATACTCGTACATTTGTGTGAAGTAAGGCATGTAGACGGTGGCATTTCAGTGACATAAATCAAAATTAGGTACCATTTTGTCCTGCATAATCTCTGCGTTTAGGACATCATGACTGACAGACGGTTAAACATAGTGAGAAGATGGTATGCAAATCAGCGCTACAATGTAATTTTGTTAGTCTATTCTTGATAATTTCAACTTAAGACCTAAGGTGTATGTGCTAGTAAATTTGGTACAACCACTTGATGTAATACAACGATGCTGTTAGGAGACTAAAATATAGCTGACTGAGTACTTTCCAATCCATTCCATTTTATTATAAACACTGTTGGGAACCTTATTGCAAGTATCCAGGCTTTGAACGTTTTAATTAAACATTCGTTTTAACAATATTAGACACTGGTCCCGTTCTATTATCGAGTTATGTCGCTGTATCCAATTCCAAACTATACAAAGTGAAGAAATTAAAAAAAAATCTGTGCGAAACTGTCACAACTTTACCCTGCCTCTCTTCCAAACTGGTAACTGAGTGAGATTAAGTTTAAACTTTTTTAAACTTTGTTAAAGGAAATCTTTTAGTAAACGTCTCAAAAGTTTGCAAGCTTGTTTGCTTACTTTACTTTGCTGTCATGAGTGATTAATTACCCTGTTTTACTGGTTTTTGAATGCATTTCCGGAGCGTTGTTTAATATTTCGCAACTATTATCCGCTTTTGCATAATAGATATTTTTCGGCCAGTGAGTAAGTAGCTTATAATTTTTTTTGGTAATATTTTTCGCTTGATGTAAATAATATTAGGTACTTTATACTCAGTTTAACGTCGTACTTAAATGAATTAAGAATTCTTAATTTATTTTGGAAGTAAAATTTGGCCGTGGTATCTGTATTTGGTTCCACCTCGTCAATAAATATATACAATGTATATGTACAGATTTAGTGTTCAAAGCCGACAAAACGCTTAGAACTAGACTCCTTAGAAAGCAGAAGGTAACTCTCCATAGCACTCCCAATTTAACGACACCAAAAACCGACAGACACATTAATATGTCTGTAGGTATCTTTCCTTTCTCGTTGCGTCTGACACTTTCTCTGTAAAATTGTTTTTATTTCATAGCGCCAGTGCTCAACTTTAAGCAAATTCGCTTTATTTTCCGCGAAGTGTGGGCGTCGAACTTGAAAGAAAATTTCTACCCAAAGTGGAAGAGAAAATTTGCATTTAGAAAATTTTTGTGTATCTACACCGTCTCAGAAAGTAAAGAAAAGGGAAAAGATATTTTTTATATTTCTTTTGTCACCAACTTTTCTAACAAACTCACGTCTCAATACCGGACGTCTCAAAAATATTTTTGGTCTATCAAAAAAATGTAAGTCTGTACGAGTATATTGGTACACTGATTTTACAAAAGTGTTTTCAGTAAATATTCGCACTTACTGTTTTTTCCTCTCATTTTGGTGACGAAACTTGGATTCTATCTTGTTAAATACGTAAAGAGTAAAACTTAAGGCAAGGAAAATAGAATAAGTTACTAAAATATGGGTATTAATGAAAAAAGTTTCGTAAACTTAATTTTATAATTTACAGCAAGCACGACTCATTCGAATTTCAGCCTTAGTGCTCTCCTTACTATGAATTATTACGAAAGTTACTGAAAAACCTTGTAAAAGTAAAAGTAGTCTCCAAATATGGGTCACGTTTTTTACAATCGAAAAAGTTTTACAAATTACTTGTGCTTTCGATGAAATTTACAGTGCTTGTAGGATTGTGATAAGTTTTCGTAGCCTTATTATTACTGTAGTTACTCCAATCAGCTCTTTGCTGTAACCGTATTTGAATTTAAACTATCGCGAGTATTTTCCATAATTATTATTAAAATAGAAACGGGACATTTTTTCGACACTCCTACGTACATATGACGGCCGACTGGCGCAGTGGGTAGTGACCCTGCTTCTGCGTCCTAGGCTGTGGGTTCGATTCCCACATCTGGAAAATATTTATGTGATGAGCATGGATATTTTCCAGTGTCTGGGTGTTTATCTATAAATTATAAGTATTTATGTACTATATATATAAAATATTCATCAGTTATCATAGCACCCATAACACAAGCTACTTCCGAGTACGCTTACTTTGGGGCTATATAGCGATGTGTGTAATTCTCCTATAATATTTATTTATTTATTTATATAGTAATCTCTCTAATCCATTGGAATAGACATGTAAATTGATAATTTCATAATAAATAAGGCATTTAATAAAGGGTATACTGTATATTTATGATCTATTCGTATGTATAAAAATAAAATAAGAAGACCTTTTATGTATTTTTTTATACCTACCTATTAAGCCGAGAAGGTTTTCCATGTCATACTAGAACAAAAGTTTAGACAAAATTCTCGCAATATCTCGGAAAATACTGCAAACTTGTAACAATATCTAAGCCGTAACTTCTCAATTCAATTTGAAAGTGCAATATAAGTCGTCCACAGGTGCCGCCTACGATCCTGGAGAATTTCCTGAGTCGGATAGAAGAAGGCTACTGCAAGTTTCACAACCCCTACCACAATAACCTGCATGCAGCGGATGTGGCGCAAACTGTACACTACATGTTGTGCCAAACTGGACTCATGGTAAGGGAATCATATTTCATTTTGTATGCAATTCTTTACCTTTAACTCTATATTGCCTCAATCTGAATATTAGTCATTCATTCATTCATCAGCCGTATCAATCCACGGCTGGACAAAGGCCTTTCCTAGAGCGCGCCACCGTACACCATCCTCTGCCTTCCTCATTCAGCCACTTCCCACTACCTACCTTTTTGAGGTCGTCGGACTCGAGCTGGAGGGCGAAGTAGAAGTGATAGTGACATATAAGTCGCAGAATTGATGGTTGTTGGGGACGGCTTATTCTATATTGGAACCTCTTTCTAAGCGCATCTTGTATATAATATGAACAAAAATTTTTAAATTTAAACTAACTTAATTTTCAAGCACTTTAAAAATAATGCTCTTTTTAAAATAAATATACATTTTCATAGTTTACAATGACAATAAATAACAAAAATAATATTGAAATAATTAAATTTGTCCAAGCCACTGGCTAGCTCAACTCCAACGAGATTTTAAGGATTTAGTAGAAACATTCAAGTATTTTTTGCGAAAATTAATTAAAATTCCAGCAAATCTCATACTTTTCGCCGAAATATACCCTCGCAGGTTTTAATTGATTTTCATAATAATTAATTAACTATGTACGCCTGTACTTTGGTTTTTGTTTTCCATTTGCATATTTATATTATTATAAATTATTTTCATTACGTCTGATATAATTAATTTCAAGTTAGTATTTCTGTGTAAACCTCATAAAATCCGTTAGTAGTTTCGAAAAACTAAATATGGCAGTAAAACTGTACAGTTTGAGGGAGCACTACTGTATAACAGTCTATCAAAAGAAATTTTCTTTGTAGCATTTAAGAGCAAACTCAAAACGCATTGTCAAAATACTTGGTAAACACGCCAATTAAATGAAAAAATTAACTTTAAGGTTCGTTCCATTGCTCTGTATCACACGTAATATACATATGTACTCTTATTGTGTTTTTTGTTAATTTCTCATTAAGTGAAACATTTTATTTATAGCTTTTAGTTAACTTTTGGTTTTATACATTTAACAACCTACCTACGCGGTTTTATTCGCACAAATTCAACTGTTGAGGGGATACCGAGCTAAATAGCTTTTATGCCATTCCAAACCATTATGTATCTACATCTGAGAATCTTTTCATCCAAATCTGTATATCCGTGAATTCGATTTCGTTTCGTTTTAGCTTTTTCATTTATTACATTTTTAACTACTCAATAGATCATTATGAATTTTACAAACAGAACATAACACACAGCAACACTTGCAGAATAAAACGCATTAATTTCTAAGGCATATAAAATAAACGTAGACAATGTAAAGTTTCAAATAATAGCTAGTTTTATAAGTAGGTATAAATATTCATAAACTAATATTTGGAAAATATTTGTATTTATTTAAAAGGTTTTGTTTAAAGGTGTTATTCGACAGCTGACGGGGCGAATGACCGCAGTGTAAATTCGTAATGCTTAAGTAGAGAACAAAACATTTTCCACAATGAAACTTTGTACTATAGTATATTCAAATTAAGTCTCGTCTGTGTATTGAAACGAACACGAAGCATCATTAAGCTGTTCTGTCCTTACCTATTGTAATATTTGTTAGTCACTATATTTTTATTTATGCCAAAATGTTTTATTGTATCTACTGATGGTTCATGGAAAAGGTTTGCTGAACCTAATTGTTGTCCTAAATTGATTGACATGTGTTTTCCAGTAATATATTTAGTAGAAGCCTTATTTTTTTTAATAAAGGAGGTCCACAATATTGGTGCAACTCTTTGTTTAACACTGTTAATATCCTCATTTTTTGTAGTATTCATTCATGAAAATAAATAAACGTGTAAGTCGTCCTTTTAACAATTTTTACTGTGATTTTGTACTATTATTAGTATTTTGTGCTGTGGCATTCAAAGTTCGGTTCCTCGTTACCTTACAAGTACCTATCTTATCCCGTAACATGATATTATAATATAACTAGTTCACTCCTAATGCTGACGGCGGAAGAACAACAAACAGTTTTAAATACTGTTTTTAAAAACATAGAACAGTTTTGACTTCAAGACCTTTCCGATAATTTCTGACATTGCTAAGTCAGCTGTTATAATTGTAATACATAACGAAATAACAGCATATCAAGTACGAGTAACTTCCTCACAGATTTGGTACGGAGTATGTTAGGTTATTGAAAACGAGGATAATACCAAAGCCAAAGACCTCGTCACGGGTAAACGTTGCCCTTTACGCATATTAACTTATAATAACATTATGATCCTTCTACGCAGCAACATTATTACATTCTGTAGGAGACATGCTTGGCATTTATCCGTTCATTATTTGGCAAAAGAGACAACAAAGGCGTAATACTATAAAATATTCTGAAAGACACAAAATGCGGTATCAGATAAATCGATGCAATATACTTATAGTTACTTATAGCAATACAAATATACTTACCTATTTTATAATAGGTTAAAAAAGTAACGTTAATAAAGTAATTAAATTTCTTCTCTCATGGATACCCTCTCGCTACGGGGAGGCGAGAAGGTTATGTCGGACTCTTATCGACTAAAACCCCACGGTGTTCCTACTCATCGCGTGATAATTGGACCACGGGAATGAAAAGCCGCTTCCGAGATCCAACAGCGGCGCCCAGCAGGGCCGATCCTCCTTAAATTTGCAAGTCTACTTATAGGCACATCTGGAACACAGGGAGTGCCATTCAGCCCGAGGATTTATCTCCATTGGGTGACAAATTCCCCTTATTTATCACCCGGAGTTCCAAGAGGCGATCTTGAGCGAGTCGCCTGCGCCCAACTCTTCTGCGGCGAATCGGGTGACAGTTCGCATCTGTTTTTTCTTAAACGTTTCGCTGTTTCTTTTTGAGACATTACAGTCATGCAGTAGGAGACAACTGCTTCCCAGGCCCTCTCGCTATCTAACATAGCCTTAACTACTGGCGGCAGTGACAGGTCCTGCCCAACTGCAGCCACGAGTGCTTCGCGTGGTTCGGTCCAACAAGGGCATTCGGCTAGCGTATGCTGCGCTGTGTCTGATGCGCTACCACACTCGTGGCACTCTGCGGTAAGCTCTCTACCCATCTCTCACAATATCTGCCGAGAACTGCCCCGAAAGTACCTGCGTAAGGTGGAAGTGACTGTCATGTCTCTGGACCATTACTCGAGTGGGCGAATAGGCTTCAATGGTACGAAAGCCTGCACAAGGTAACTCAAGCCTCCCTAACCACGAACGAAGGAGCTCAGTCTGCGCTAAACGTCGCCACCCAGCGATCTTTTCCTTAGAAGATATACAGCGTAAACGGAGATCCACTCTTCGTTGATGTATGGAAGCCATAATTTCCGCGTCCAGGTCCCAAGGAGGAGTTCCAGCTAGAATACAAGCTACCTCACAAGAGATTGTGCGATACGCTCTCACTACTCTGGCAGCCATAACTCGCTGTGGCTTCCGCAGCAGCGCACGGTTACGGGCTGTTAAGGAGTATACCCAAATGGGTGCCCCATATAAAGCCATCGACCGAACAACTCCTGTATAAAGGCGACGACATGAGTTACCTAAGCTAACGAACTTGTATCTATGTAAAAATTAATTAGTGTGAATGTAGTGCCTTCACTACATTCATAAAGATGGAGGAGGAAGTACGCTAGGACCGTAGCAAGTAGAATGACAATCATGGTCTCTGCCTACCTCTAGGGGAATGAGGCGTAATGATATGATACCTATGTGATATTTCTTTCAGAACTGGCTCTCGGATCTGGAAATCTTCGCAACGCTAGTGGCGGCGGTCGTCCACGACTTCGAGCACACCGGCACCACTAACAACTTCCACGTCATGTCCGGCTCCGACACCGCCCTGCTGTACAACGACAGAGCGGTGCTTGAGAATCATCACATAAGCGCCGCTTTTAGGTAGGTCTTTTGTGGACACCTACAGAATGGAACTCAGTTTTGCTTGCCAATTTAAAGTTGGAAAAATCTATACGAGAGGATCCGTTGGAGAAAACGCTAATATTTAGACAATAGATACGAAACTAGACTGGCCTCTTTTATTAACAGTAGCGCTCTAATTCCTTAACAATTTTTTTTATAAATCGACAGTAGCCGTTTCTACTAGAAAATAAAAAAGATTTTTACATATTGAACGCCAAAATTCGTTTTTTGGATGAAAAGGGGTCTTATAAGCTCTAGTTAAAGTAATGAACAATGAAGTTGCCATACGTAATTCGGACGTATTTGTTGTTAATAAACAGCATAAGTTATCTTAAAATTAAAAAGGCAAAACTTATTAGTAAGAAGTTTACAAAGAAACTTTCAAAAGTTCTCAATAATATGATCAAACATGTCATAAAAGTAACCAACCACGTTAAATCTATTTTAGTAGATAGGTACCTATGTCTTTCGAATTCAAAAGAAATTCTTTCGCTTGTATTGTACAAAGGTACACAAGTCTTACGAATACAATTTTCCTTATTTAAGCTATTTATTTACTTAGTGATACTTAACGGGATACTTTTGATGTGATCCCGGGATTCGCATGCCCGAAACCACATCAAAAGTTATTCGCGTGAAAAGGAATCTTTCAAGAAAAATTTGCGAATCCGATCGAAATTCGGAACTCGACAAAGCCTACTCCGTGAATCCGGTATAATCTTTTATAACGCTCTGCAAAATAATTTCCCAGGAGACGTGTAGGAGTAGCTATGTAGGTATGTTTCGCACGCCGGGAGCGACGATTGCTCGAGTAAACTCGTTTATTCAAATTATTTTCAACCTTTTCATGTTTCAAGGGTACAAAAAGTCGCTGAAATTAACAATTGTCGCGTTTCACATTTCAGTTTGATATAAGACTTACTCCTTTTTTAACCGACGAAAAAAAACGGAGGAGGTTCTCAATTCGACACGTATATTTTTTTTTTTTTTATGTATGACCACGCATAACTTTTTACAGTGTTGTCCGATTTTGATAATTCTTTTTTTATTAGAAAGGGCATACATCCAAGGTGGTCCCATTGTCCTCATGTTAGGATCTGCTGATGATATCCTGGGGAAATTGAAGGAACTCTTCGAATTTTTTAAGATTTTTGTCTCGGTATCGGTAGCTTATGGCTACTAGTGCCATATAATATACTATGACAGTAATACGAGTACGGTACGTGGCGATAAATCACTAAAAAGTAAAAAATAACTGTGTCATTTAGTTGCTTTAATTTACTTAAGCATATCTAGGAGTCGGTGCCAGCCAAGGTTTCTACTTTCAAGGATGTTACCTAGAACCCACAAACTGCTTAACTACGTAAAATAAATTTTGCTTATACTTGGCTGGCACCGACTTCATAGATATGCTTAAGTAAATTAAAGCAACTAAATGACACAGTTATTTTTTACTTTTTAGTGCGTTTTGAGTCGGTTCTATTTTTTGTTAAAAAATTTTATTACCCGACTGGTGGAAATATATACTCAATCTACGAGATTATATACGTATGTGAGATTCCGTATCATGCTCTAAAAATCTTACTACATATAAAGAACTCCAACATAATATTATGAAGTATCATTACCTACAATAGTCTGTGTTTGGGAAGTTACACAAGAGAAGTCCTATGGCGGAGTTATATGTTTTGATTTTTTTTTAATTAAATTATTTTTTACCTAAGTAACAAGTTTTGTTTGGTTTGGTTAAACTTTACGCTTTTAGTTTTAACATTACTATTAGGATTGTTATAAGGATTAGCTATTCTCTGATGGTGCTGAACACCGAAAATACACAATCAATGTATAAGCTTTCATCCGTAGCTTTAAAAAGCAAACATTACTACTAGTACGATGGACGTCCATTGCAGGATATAAGCCTTTGTAAGAAGTACCAAGCACCACATTCTTTAGGAAGTCTTAAAAAGCCATTTTCAATAACTCACATAAGTATGTGATTACGACTTTGAATCCGAAACTCCTCTGAAGGTAGGTAGGGTAATTTTGAGGGGGTGTTTGATTGAAGTTGAAACTTTGGAAGACGTCCCACTTTATTAATACGAGCGTAATTTTGAGGGGCGTTTGTTTAAGGTGAAAAGTTTGAAAGGTATCCACGACAACTAATCAATACAAAAGACGTATATGATATTGTATATCTACACCAATATTATAAAGATGAAAGATTTGTATTTTTGTATGTAACGAATAAACTCAAAAAGTACTTGACCGATAATAATTCTTTTTTTATTAGAAAGCTACATTATCACTGAGTAACATAGGCTATATTTTATATTTGTATTGTATATATTACCCGAGTTTTTGTCACGCGAGTCGGACCGTGAAATTGATTAAATCGGCGTAAATCGCGTGCGCTTTCTTACCTATTGGATATAATTGAAAACATTGTATGAAAACTTTATGCATCTTAAAAAGTTCTACAAAAAAGTCCGCGATAGCATATATCTATCTTTTATATTTTGGCAGATATATAACTTTTTGTGTTTTAAAAAATCTTTTAATTCATATGCTTATGTTTACGTCATTATTTATACAACTAAACTTAAATCCTTATTAAAACAAATTATTTAACAATCACAAGAATATTATAGAGATAAGATTTGCCTTTTACAGTATGTTAATTAGTTATATAGTTTCGGAGATATTACAAAATTTCTAAAAAGTGCGACTCTGTAATAAAACATTTTATTGTGAAGCTAGACTGAAAAGTGAAATAGACTATTTTATACAAGCTATACACATCAGCTTGCCATAAATATATATTGTTAATGTTAATATACTGTAATATCGTACAATGTTTAACAAAAATGTAGATCTTTACATGTGGAGCGAGGAAAGAGCACACTTTATATGAAAGTCTGTCTTTAAAATTAAAAGGGTACCGAAGGGGTTTTCACGCGGACGAAGTCGCAGGCGCTGGCTTCATACGTTTTATACGAAAACTTACAGCCTTCAGCGTTCTTGGAAAATTTTGAAATTAACATGAAGTTTCTCCAAAAAGCAGATTTATTTAAAAATATTTGAGTTAATTCACAATTTATTTAATGTACCTCATAATTAAATAATTTTTCGAAAAAGTATAAAATACCTATTTTCCTACCGTAAATAGGTACCTATAAGACAAGTATTTTTCTACTAGAAGAAAGAACAAATATTTTTCTTTGACTACAGATAATACTGTAGTGATCTCATTTTAATACTATGAATTATTTTCGCATCTGCATATTAGAGAAAGAGCTTGAAATGGCCAGACTCTCGACTTTTATAAAAACGAACGTTTATCAGCCAAGCTCCCTACCGAAATATACAACCCAACTACGGATTTTGGACTGTGGTGACTATACAAGATAAAATACCTTTCTTAGACTCGAATTCATCTCAGTTTCACGTAGGTACCTAATTATTGTATTCCTCGAGAATTGTATTTATTCCTGCCCAAGCCATCATAAACCAAGCATCATACCTATACTAAAGCCAAAATCTATGTGAACTAGGTTCTACCTTAATTTGTTATTCAAATGAATAACAAATTAAGGTAGAAAATGCATGTCATCTCGTCCCTAATTAAAATTATATTTTGTTTTTTATAAAATGTCATTCAAGAAATATTAATTATGTTTTTTTGATTGTTTTAAGCTAGATATTCATTTGTCATTAACAAATTAATTTGTGGGTGCAAATAACTAACGATTCCTACCTTCATGTTTACATTCAAAAAAATTGAAATCAAATCGAAATTTGGGATGAGTAAGTAATTTGGGTTCTTATAAAATGACGAAGATCTGGCTACCACATACTTACGCTAACATAGACCTACGTCAAGGCAATATTTTATTTACTTCCCCGATACTGACACATTTGCGATAATCTGGATGTATAAGTAGGTACCATGTCATGAATTTATTACCTGTCCCCGACATAGAAAATATCTTATGAATTTTCCCACCTACCTACAGAACTTACATTTACTACCTTTACCTTAGTGTTATAGCTATCAATGTAGGGTATCAGACCCAATAGATCTTACCGATTTCAAGTCCACTTTACATTTGGTACTGGGCCTGTACTCGATGGAATGAGAAATTTTTGGGGTTAGGTATAAAGTGTTTTGATACCAATGCGACAAATAAAAAATCTTAAGTGCTAAAAGTAATCAAAAAATACATGTCTTAAATACAAAATATCCCGGATTGGATTGACGCCTAAATACGTCCAATTGCAAATGCTAGTGATGCAGAAAACGACACAAACTTACACAACATATTCCACCGATAACAGAACAGCCGTTCTGAAGTGACTAGCACTAACATACATTTTAGACAATTTATACCCAATTTTTCTTGAACCAATACTCTGAAGCACGAATTTAATAAATTAAATATGGGAATTTTAAAGCTTTCAGCTTGTAAATTTTGTTACTCAACCGCTAAATATTTTATGATATTTGTACGGGTTTTGCGGAAAATTGCTAAACCCTTCGATATTTATTTAGGGATCCATGCTGGCCACTAATGGAATAAATTATTAAAAGTAATTAAGGTTAATCTATCTACAAAATATTACAAAAGCCTTGTTATCCCAGAGATAAAGACTCTTCCTGGCGCTAAGTGGAAAACAATAAATGTCTACAACCAATGTAACACACGCCCCACTGTCAACCTGCGCCTAACAACCTGAGGCGTAAATATTAAGTGCTTGTAATTACACAGGCAACCATAACTATCCCACAGCCGAAACATAGCAATGCCGCTTACCGTCGGAAATTACCATGGCGATAGCACTTCATCAGACGAGCTCTATCACGAAAAGTTATACTATCTATCTATAAACAAAAATCTGATGCGGCGACGCATCCTAAGGTCTTGATTTCGGTAAATTGATCGCATCACTGATTTCAGTAGACATGATCGTAATCAAGCCTTTTTTTTATCGACTACAAGTTGGCCCTTGATTACTATCACACCTGATGTTGAGTGATGATGCAGTCTAAGATGGAAGTGGGTTAACTTGTTAGGAGTAGGGCGAAAATCCACAACCCTTTCGGTTTCTACACGAAATCGTACCATTCGACAAATTAAGAAAAATCTCAATATGCCCCGCCGGGAATCGAACCCAGGACCTCCGTCTTATAAATCCACCGCGCCTCCCACTGCGCCATGGAGGTCGTCAAAAAGCCTGATACTTGTTAATTTTATGTACTTATCTTTCATAAAAAAAAACAATAATAATTTCAGATTAATACGCGACGAAGACTGCAACATACTCCAGAACCTGTCCCGGGATGAGTTCCGCGAGTTCCGCACCCTGGTCATCGACATGGTGCTGGCCACGGACATGTCCTTCCACTTCCAGCAGCTGAAGAACATGAGGTCGCTGCTGTCGCTGGCCGAGCCGGGCGTTGACAAGTCCAAAGCCGTGTCCTTGGTGCTGCACTGCTGTGATATATCACACCCAGCTAAGGTATGATCACTATTATATTTCATATACATACTCTAGGATCTAATATTTTACTATTATATTGTAATAATCTTATTCGTGCATATGTTATTCCTAATTTAACATATTTATTTAATCAAAATAATTACCATTATTATCTATACATTGCTGCCATCTAATAGGAAGCTCATTTATGCCTTTGCGTTAGAACTCTGGTGAATTAGATTCGACAAACTGTGTGAAAGCATTTTGCGCAGCCTTCTGAGAAGAAAACTTTTTATCACGTAGAAAATTGTCCAAATCACGAAAAAAATGGTGGTCCGTTGGAGCAAGGTCTGGCGAATATGGAGCGTGACGAATGGTTTCTAATTGCAGTTCATGTAGAGTTAAAACGGTTTCTCGTGCTGTATGAGGTCTCGCGTTATTATGGAGCTATAATGGTGAAGATCGATTCATAAGGGGCTGTTTCACTGCTAGTTTCGCTATCATTGTTCGGAGTTCGTTGCAGTAGAAATCTGTCGTTATTGCTTCACCAGATCGGAGAAAGCTATAGTGAATAACACCAAGCTGAGACCACCAAAAAATTACCATTACCTTTTTTTGGATAAGCACATGTCACAATTCGATCCAATATTCCTTCATTTCTGTATCCATTCAACAAGGCAACGCAATTTTCAACGCGCGTATCATTCTGCAGATCAGTCAAATCATGAGGCACCCATTTTTAATTAGGCTAATTCCTGGGTAGTTTGCCTCGGATCGGCTTCCACCATATCTTTCAAATCATTGTTATTCACATGTGTGGGCGGTCTTCCATGTGGTTCGTTCTTCAAATCGAAGTTTCCATCACGAAAGCGTTTAAACCAAAATCGCACAGTGCGTTCATTAGCAGTCCCCTCTCCAAACGCAACATTAATATTGCGAGCTGTTTCTGCCGCGTTAGTTCCGCTTCGGAACTCGAATTCAAAAATCACACGAATTTTCGAAGTATCCAACTTTATTGTCTAAGCTGAATAAAAAAACAACTGACAGTTGATAATCATATGTTGCATATTTTTTAAAACAAGAACTACACAGGTACCGTATGAAAAAAGTTTCACTTTAAAATCTTAAACCATTAAGGTTCTATGTCAATTCGAAGTACCTTTTACAATAAAACGGCAATTTCATTCTTTAACCCCTATTAGTTTGATGTCATTTGCATAAGATTTTTCAACTAGAATTCTATAAATTTCAGAGATGGGACCTCCATCACAGGTGGACGATGAGTCTGCTAGACGAATTCTTCCTCCAAGGTGACAAAGAAAGAGAGTTGGGACTCCCGTTCAGTCCTCTCTGTGACAGAAATAATACTCTGGTGGCGGAGTCTCAGATTGGATTCATTGATTTTATCGTGGAACCCAGTATGGGGGTATGTGCTGATATGTTGGAGTGCATACTAGGACCTTTGCACTCGAGCTCTAAAAACTCTACAAGTACATCTGGACAAGAGCCTATCAATGAAGAAGGTAAGGATGGCAACCATTGAAATTTTAAAAATATCCGAGTATCGAATTCAGCAGATGAATATACTGGTATTGATAATCTCTCTCTTGATAACTTTTGGGGTCATTTTGTGAACAAAGATTTCTATTTTATTCTTAAAGCTTGAAAGAAGAGATAGGAAAACTAACAAAAAAGACAAAAGTTTTAACGAGTTTTCGAATAAATTTCGTAATCGTACCTATATCATTTGAAATATTCATATTACCAAATTAACGTAGCGAAAAATTGCGACAATAAACAGTTTGCAAACTCTCGTACCTACTCAAAACCTATGCTTAATTTCTTACAGGCGCAGAAACGCACAAAAAATTCAAAATCAAGAAACCATGGGTAGCATGTCTCACCGACAACAAGAAAATATGGAAAGAGCAAGCTACCAAAGGTAAATTTAACCAATCCTGAAAAAATATCCAATTGGACAGAGGAATTGCGCATCTACAATGGCAATCAACGGAGCACAGAATTTGAAGAGCCGATGGATGTTGGGATCTCTAGGTGCTGGAATGGTGACCCCTCACTGGAAAGCACCGTGTACGTCAACTCTCCACAGTATGGGCCGATGTCATCAATATAGGTACGGGAAGAACTGTTATTACAATTGTCTCAAGACCATCATGTTCGGAAGTTCTTATGAAAGACGTCTTTCCAAATCGAGAAGTGGACGTCCTTTGGCAAATAGTTATTGAGATGACCGGAGTCCCTAGATATCCTAAGAAAAGCGTGTAACCATATTCGTTATTTTATTTAGGGTTTTTTTTTAAATAAGTACGATTTCTCCAGAATCCACAATATGATCCCGTTATGAAAAAGATAAACACAAAAATATCCGAAACTATTTTTTTGTTTTTCAGACGCCGAAGCGAGAGCCAGGCTGGAAGAGGAGGAGACGAACGGGACATCGCCGCCAACAGAAGAATAATATTTAGCCACATTTGTAAATAGCGTGAAGTCTAGTTGTTATAATATGTTTCAGTCGTTATTAAAGAAAAGCTAAGCAATTTAATGTTGTATTCGCTTAATGCTATTGTGTTGTTTGCACAAGTTAAGGTCGGGGGGTGTTTCTTCTTTCTGTATGTTGTAGTTTATTTTTGTATTTTTGTTATGAGCTTTCCAAAGTTCCCGATTTCCCATGACAAAAATCGGGTAACGTGGAACTTCTCCTCTTTAGCGAATCATAATCAGTGGTCTCAATGCATATTGAAAAGCCCTTGACATGCTCTTTCTAATAAAAAAAAAATAATTATCACAATTGGACAACACTGTAAAAAGTTATGCGTGGTCATACATAAAAAAATAATACACTATCAAGATCCGTACGTTTCATCAAATTGTAAAAAAACCAATATCGAGTGACAGTGCGACGTAAAATGTGTGAGAATACCACGTTTTGGCCGCCGTGTCTGATAAGTTTGTAGTATAGGTATGCGTTCTTGAGAATGACACAATTTGGCTACTATACTACTACTTATTTTCACAAAATACCCACATCTCTTTAACTAAATAACGTTAAATAGGTAGTATTTAAACCTACTACTTTTCGTTTTTCGAAGAATGTAACAGAAAGAAGAAACAAACTTTCGTAGGAGACCTTAATATATTAAGCACAATATAATTACGCCTGATGTATAAATTCTCTTTGTGGAAGACAACGTAGTGAGTTTAATTGGAAAAGGCGATTCTCCGTGGATCGGTGAACGCCTATAGTGTAAATAAGTACTTACTAAAAGTAGCTTATGACATATTTTTTGCTATTATGTATATTTATAGTCATAATAATTTAAAATATAATTTCGAGCTGGTCTCGAATCTTTATTGAAATTTTGTTATAATGTAAATAAATATTGAATTGGTTAATTTATATTAATTTTTCTGTCCTCTTCTACTTTATTTATTGAAATTATTTCTTGTTTTATATAACATGTCGATTATTTGATAGTTTATCACTTTCAGTACAAGTTATAGTTCAGATTGAAATAGAAAAGTGTTTACAAATAAATAAGTAGACATTAAATAGAAATTCATTAGTATATATAAACTTGTAAAAAGAATCAGTTATGTAACAAAATGATTATTGTTATAATCAATTTCTCCGTTGACGTTACTCATTAAATAACAGTGTAAAAAATCCGTTGTGTAGAACGATTCATTTGAGTTGATAATTGTTTTTGCAGTCGAGTAGTCAGAGAAAAATTTGATTTCAACGTACTTACGAAAAAATTACTTTAGGTGTTAATTACCAGAAAAATTAAAAATCTCGCCATGTTGCGGTTATAAAGGGAACTAATTTCTTCTATTTAACTATGGAGAGTAGAGGTAAGGAGGACAATCTCTGTATATAAAAAGTGTCCGTCAAAATGTATTAAATTAGGATGGCGCCACAGTTGCATCAAAGTAACTTTCAAAAGAAGCGCCAAATACAAAATAAAACTTTTGAAATCATTTTTTTTTAATTGGTTATAATTCTGTAAGGTTATATTTACCACAATATTTTGTACAACGTAAGTTGTTGAAGTTCTCAATAATTAACTACTTTAGTCGATAATAACATTACATTTTTTAACTCGGCATACTTCAATTCATCTACGATTGCTACATTCATACCATACCCTGTGCATCCACCAGCGCCATTGTGGAGGATTTTTGAACTGTTATTTAACGCATACAACTGGACACTTTTTCAACTTTTCTCCCATATAAGATTGTCCTCCTTACCTCTACTCTCCATATATTTAACATACTATGCACAGACTGCTAAAAATACTAGTGGCGCCCTCAGCCCAGATTTTTTATTTTCCTGGTATATATGTTGAAGACTAACTATGTATTAGTCACGTATTTAAGAAATACGCTTGAATAAGCGTGGTTCTAAGAAAAAGGAATAAAATGTCATTTTACGTTGACTGTATAAATGTTAGCTATATAAGGTGACTTTATCTGCCACCGTTGAAACTGGAGTAAGTGTAATGCATACTGATTACAACAGCGGAATAAAAATATTTCTAGAACCAGTAACAAAAAATTTAAAAATTACCTACAAAATATTTACTCACTTAGGACATTTTGCATAACACCATCCATTGCATTCATAAATTAACCGCTGAGTCACCCGAGGAACCGAACGAAGGTAATCAAATACGAAAAGAAAAGCCAAACCACCAAAATCTCCCACTAGACCAGACCTGAACTAATAAAAAATAATAACAATCGGCTGTCAGAAATCGAACACGGAACCTTCGAAGAAGTAAGTAGATATGTCCCCAACACTTTAGAACTAGTAAAAATAAATTATTCGCTCGCTGTCCGCATTTCAAACTAAGTTTCAATCTATTAGTGGAAAGTTCACTGACCTCGGTAGTGGATCAGCTGTTACGTTTGTTAATAACAAAACTTACGTGATAAATTTTAGTGTGTACACTGAAATTTATCACGTAATTTTTACGTATTACCTTACTGCCTTGGAATTAATGGCTGGCTGGCTTTGGGGTTAATTTATAGATGTATTGGATGGTGTTACGCGTACTGTCGTAAGTGAATAGATATTTTGTAATATTTTAAACTTTTTTATTATTGGTTCTGGTAACAAATTTTTTTCTATTGTAACCTATATATGCACAAAACTTGCAACGGTTTTGACGCTGGCATATAATTTAAACTCACCTTATATATTAAACTCATAGAAAATTAACTGATGCTATAAAATAATTTTATTTAAATTGTAATATTCTGGTAATGTTATTCAGCGTTGTTGTTTATTGACGATAAGTTCTAGATTTTAGCTAAATATAGAATAATAAACAAACAAAACCAGATCGTTGAATATCATTACTTTTAAACTCAATGTATTTATATAATAAATTGCATTTTATCACTAGAAAAATAAATAGTTTAAAATAATGGCTAAAATTACTTTGATGTATGTACAAATTAAATATTTCAAATATCACAGTAAATCTAGTTTAATAATGCTATTTGGCATATTATTTTGTATTTTTAATATTTAAGTATATTTTTCTTCCGCTGACGATTTTAAAAAGCAAAATCTTTAATTTTGAGAGAATTTCAGACACTTCTAATAATTATATTTTTATATAATTAATTCAAAAATACTTATAAAAATGTATTATGATATGAATGGCGTTATTGAACTATATTGATTGTACTCTACACGATAGTATAAGAGCCAATGTATAATAAACTGCTGGTATCGGAGCAAACGTTACATAAACATAGACTTTGCATTTTTCTTCAATAAAATTCTATTAGCCATGTAAATTACGATACTAATTAATACTTAAATTGTTTAAAGTAGTTATAACCTTAGTCGTAATCTTATCCCATATGAAAAATACGCTTATTAATTTTAATGTTTCCGATAAAATTGGAGAGCTGATATTCCCAGACCAAGTGTTAAAGTGAAACCCTTTTGTAAATTAATGGAAAAATCATCTCATAGGCATAGATAGAGAAATGTAATATCTAGGTATAGATATTTCGATTCTAAAATAAACAATTTTTGCTTTAGGCTGTCCTTTTATCAGTGTCATGAACTTTTTAAGCCCGTTATATAGTTAAGTACGTAATTTACGTCAAAAATTAAATACCGGGTTTGTTAATACGAGTACATAAAGTTAGACCTTTATGTACTCGTGTATGTGCAAGGAAGCGTAGTACCTAAGTGTACATAGGCGGTATAAATGTCATATTCAGGATAGTTCATTTGTTATCAGTCATACACGTGAAATTCCACACACTAAACATAATATAAATATAAATTATACTTCTATATCTACAAACAACTTACAACATCGGTCATAAATTTATAATGATGGCTTGAGCGCAAATGGCGTATTTCGCAAATGGCGAATTACACAATTTAGTAATGTCGTTGAACTTTCTTGCACATCTTTATTTGAATGGCAGTGTTATAGAATTAACAGTTAATAATCGACTAGAATAATGTACATAGCTATTTATATAACTACCTACTATTCCATACCCTTTCAGGCGAATTCTGTAAAAGTGACATCTATGACTTAACGTTCAAAGACAACATTAAATCACCTAGAAATAAGAAATCATAGCTTTCTTACCTAATCAAGCATATCAATAAACTTTCATTTCCTTGTCCACAAATTATGGCAAAGACGTTAATTACCAAACATTGTTTTAAGAATCTACAAGTATGTGTTTTAAATGGATGTTAAATGTACACTAGAGTTTTCGAAAATTTGAAATTGAAAGTATTTGCTTCGGTAAGATTTGTTTCTATTCAACTTTCGCAGCAAATAGGCATTAAATGAAAACAAGAGTAGTTCATGTCAAATATTAAAGTCCTAGTTTTCCATATTGCAGTGTTTCCGAATAAATACATGCACGCGTTGCTGTCAATTTTGACTTGAAATTTTTATTAATAATTACTGCCTTTGGCTCTCTCATTTACAAGTCCCGCGCATCTAATACTTGATACGGATTGTGTTTAACATTTGAATTTCAAAGTCTCTATTTAACCTTGTCCAGTACAAAATAAGTGGAATTATTGTGTGTTCGCCTGCAATTGCAAACATCATAAGTACCCTGAAATCTGGTGATTTTCCAACACTAGGTTGACTTTGTCATAACCAGCTCTTGAGGCAACTATAAAATGAAGTACTATAGAAAACAATCGCCTAGCTCTTACACTTGACATGCGATAGAGAAGCAAGAAAATGTACCATGAGATGGGAGAAAAAGCGTTTTTTGGAGGACTAAAAAAATAACCATCTTTTTGATTCATTAGCATGTGAAATATTCATTATTCATGACAATCATAAGTTTGAAAAAAATCATCATTAAACTACCTAAAACACAGTCTTTTGTAAAGGTTTTTCGAAGGGTTCGATGGCACAATCTGATACCTAACTAAACGGCAAAGTACCTATCTAATAATATTTATTTGTATATAAAAAAATTCTTGTTTATTTTTTTCATAAATAATTACAAGTTATTTTGTCGTATAGTTCCCATGGAGTTCATACTTTGCAATAACTCCGTCCCCAAAAGACAATTTCTTTCCATTGTTTAATTCAAAACGCCAGTAGACCATTCAATAAGGTTCTTTGTTGACTTGATTAATTAATTTTCAAATTCACACTTAATAGTTTACGGTATAAACCTAAAACCTTTTATCAAGTTCTCCAAATCGATACGTGGGACCATTTTCTATGAATATCATGGCAATCCATAATCATACTATGTAGGTCCTTATGTATGAACCCAGGGATGGTAACTTGGTAAGGCTAAATTTTAAACCAACTGGTTACGCTTATCATAGATTTTACAATAGATCTTTTTATATATTTATCGATTGTATAAAATTATAGATGTACTGAATCTATATATTGTGCGTTTATGTACTTATTAGTAACTAAGTGATGTATGTAATCAAATATTATTAGCTATACATACCTAACTAGGCAAATAGTTGTTTCGAAATGTATATTTGTAAAGCAGCTTTATATTTGGCGTGCGTTTCGAAATGAATGGCTGAAGCAATCCAAACTACCAACTTTTGTTATCGTGAAATTTTAATAAAATAAATGTAGGTACCTATATAAACAACAAGCTTTCATGTTTCAACAAACACTATGAATACAAACTAGATGGGTTTGTTTAGTTTAGAGCATGACTAGCTTCTCTCAAGTCCTCAAATTTAGCTAATAGTCTCAAGTCCTCAAAATCAGCTAACGGTCGCAAGTCCTCAAAATCAGCTAAGAGTCCAAAAATTCGCCACAACATCTATGACTATGAGTCACAAATCCAAGAGAAACGCACGCTTAATCGAAACTAAAAATAATTTCTGCAGTTTTATATTACCTACGTTCAAGAAATCTATATACCTAGACACAGATTATATTAGGTCTTTCATATTTTTTTAGCAATCTGTAAATAAAAAAACGGTTTCTTTTTGGTCCGCTCAATAAGTATCAACTTATTAGTGAATTAATAATTTTATTAATTCACTAATAAGTTTATAAACAGTTGTCCTACGCAGTTTAAGCGAAGTCACGAACTTTTACTAATGTATTGTAATCATATTTTGAGCATAGATGTAGGTGTCAGTGCCATACTGATTGGGATTATAGCTTTATGAGGTAGATTTAGAAATAATAAAAAAGAAGCCATAGTATATCAAAATGACTTTTTCTAGTAAAAATTACTTGGACTTGAATGGCTGCAGTGAAAAACACTTTCACTCTAATTCTTAATAGAAGACAAACACGCACAATTAGGTGTTTTGACAAACATTACCAGCTGTCATGAAAAAATAACGCATCATCTAACATCAAGATTATTAATTTTTTACAACCAAATTAATTTATTTGGACCGGCATGTCCGAAGTGAAAACACCTTCAGTCTATAGCAGACAGATAAATGGGCACATAAAAAAATTCCAACAAAAATTACCCACTGTCATGAAAAAAATGAACGCGTTATCTTACGACATATAAATTAAATTAAACTTTCTCACTGTCTAATATTGGAAGATTCTCGTACTTAGGTAGTTACTTATAATGTTCATGAGGGAGAAAATGCTTGAAATTTCAGTTTCATCAATTACATACCTACCTAGGTAGGTGTTAACAATTCATTAATTTAGGTATGGATGAAAAATCCCATCAAACTAAGCCATCCAACGCCATATCCAAGATCTAGGAATGAAATAAAAAATGTATAAACAGAACCTTAATATTTTCTACTTACAAGTCTCAAGTCAAACTATGCCTAACTAAATATTAAGAGCAATTTGACGCTCGGTTTTCTTAATAAGCCATGGACTTCAAAATCGGATATTATTCTAAATTTTAAGTAATACCTACTACCCGCTACCTAACTTATTGAAGATCATGTTTATATAAAAATATTAAAAATTTTATATCAATGTATAAAACTCATATTAATTACCCAATGTCATACAACACACCCTTAATAAATAAATAAATATGTATTTAAGGTCACAAATACCATAATGATCACAAAAAAAAACTAAGTAATGTTAGAATCTATAAAAAAAATTGCTTCTTCTTCACTTTTTGATAGTGTGGTCACTGAAGTCCACGATAGGTATTTTAATTTTCAATTTTTACATAATGTATTAGTTTCATTTAAATACACGTCTATTTACACTTAAATTGTATTTTATGTATTTTCTAGTTTAAATTCTCTTTCCTATACCTACCTATGTCCACTAATATTCACGTCTCTAATAATTATAAAAATCTCAATATATTACGACGTTTTTATTAATGTAATTCTTTTTCTACTTGTAAATAATTAGAAACTAAACACCTTGAAATATATGTAAAATATTTGGAAAATGAAATAAAGATTTTCGTAGAAAATTTGTTTCCTTTACTTGCCTATAAAATACGAGACAAGAGAGGATTATTACTATAATACAATTAAGTACATTTGAAATGCGAAGGTACCTAACTTCGTCTGTCTACTACTTTTTAACACCTTTAAAGTACTGAACCGATTTTGACGACATTTGGTACAAAAATACCTAGATACATAGATTATACATATTATATTATTTTCACATTATAAATGCGAAATGTTCATATGTATTTTATGTTTTCATACCTAAACTAATAAACCGATTTTGATGACTTTTTCTTTAGTGACAGATGGGATGTCGGAATAGAACATAAGACTGTTTTGTCGTGAAAGTTAATAAGTTTTATTTGCATACCATGTATTTTGAATAGAGCTTTGTATAGCCAAATCACACCATGTCTTAAAGCACTTTGTAAGGTTAAGGTAAAAATTGACTAAGACTACATTGAAAAATTGAAAATATAATACTTAGTAACTATAAAAATGATTTATTTCGTCAACAGTAGTAATACACTGCAAAGTGATACCTTTATAATTATATGACATTACAATTGGCAGTGATGAAAAAGTAATTTAAACTGTGTTCAGACAAATCTATAAAGTTAATTGCAAATGGTTTATTGTAAACCTTTGTAATCTAATCTCAGTTACACTATAACACATCTTATACATTGTCAACCTGGTTAAGTTATTTAGAAACTTCAAATTTTTACAAAAAATTATCTCTTTATATATTCATTTGGATTTTACAAATTATTACTTTTTCTTTGTTCCAAACAATTTTTAATAACAGATCTTAATTTAATTACCAATTATGCGCCAGATTATTAACCTAAAAATGTATTTTAATGTATGTATGTTTACAAATTTCAGTTCATTGTGAACTTAAAAAAAATCTGTGTGTGACATTTAAAAGTTTTTTTTTAAATTTTTAAAAATTATACAATTATACAATAAACTTAACTTTATGCTTTGCTAGGAGAAATCATAATATGAAGCATGTTACCTATATCACAAAATATTACAAGCTACATGTCAATGAAAGTTAAACTTTCTGTAATATTATACACTCCTATATTACATTATGACTATATGTATCAAGAATGTAATCATACTTGTGTATGGAACATAAATGGAAATTAAGAGAGAGACTTATGTTGCTGTGTTATATTTGCAAAAAACAGGCAGTTTCAAACTTAAATAATATTATTATATATTATCATTGAAAAGATTATCCTGAGTTTCTTGCCAGCTTTCGATAGTAGAATCACTAGCATAGTCACTATAAACAGTGAAACTTATAAACAATCCTACTTGATATACTTAAATAAATTTTGAATTTTAATGGACTTGAAATTTGAGTAGCTGTATGCATCGAACCACGAAGCTATTGAAACTTAATATTTATTCAGATCAAATCAGTCAGTGAGTAGAAACTCTACTAACAATTCAGAAGAAATATTTTACCAAGCACACACAAATATACGGTTTTAAAGAAAAATATAGACGAATAAATATTATGACCTTACTAATGAACTAACCAAAAATGGCTATGTGGTTAGTTTATACGCGGTAGAAGTGGGTGCGAGGAGTATACCAGTGAAATCTCTCTATAACCTGCTAAAAGACCTTGGCCTTACTAGAAGTGCAGTAAGCTCCATATTGGAACGAGTGTCCAAAGCTGCTCTCCTTCCGAATTTGGCTGGGCAGGGAGAATAACTTGAACAGAGGAGGTGAGTGTTGACGCGCGTCACTAAAGGTACCCTTAAACCTACACCAGTGTCACAAGTCTTGGGCTCTGTTCGAAGTTTTTCTCTCAGCCACACGATGGACCCGGCACCCGCATGGTGAATCCATGGAATGCTAAGATATTCGTCTCAATCTGTTTTTCTGTGTAGAAGAAAGTATAACCAATTGTTTCCATGAAACCTTGCTATTATTAATATTAATGCAAAATACTTTGACTGGTATTTCTAGTTATTTATCAATATCATCAGTGTTATTAAACAAATTCCATTTCTGTACAAGTTCTTTATACATAAGCTTAATTGATTTTCTTGTTTTTTACAGCAAGCACTTTAAATATAATTTTAAAAATATCATCATGTTAATATTATACTTAATAACATTATCATTTTATAAAAACTACAAGGCTACTAAGGCAAATATATAGCTCATGAGACAATACATATTGTCATTTAGAATCAAATCTACAAATATTACTTTAATTTATAGTCTTGTCTTGAATTTTATATTTGCAATTTTGAATACAATAACTTCTACAGTATAAAATTTTTTGTTTCAATTTAAAATATACATTTTACAACACTACAACTTATTCTAGTTTTATTTATGATTGATGGAGCAACATTTGGCTCGCCCAACCTTAAGTAGACCCAAAATAATACAGGGCTTTACCCTACATAATTATGCTAAATAGCAAAGCTTAGCTTAGCGTGACAAAGTAAATAAATTAACTAAGTATAAACTTATGACTTTTTCCAAATATATTTATTAGTACAGAAAGCCCTCTGGCATCAGTTTTCAGGCGCTTGCAAGTAATTGTGCCCTCAATAACATCACCTTTTTTGACCTCTGTACAGTCTTTAAAAAAGAATAATGTCTGCTTCCAATGTGTAGGTGTTTCATGCGGACCCGTTGAGAAAGATACACTTTGAGGTAACTCAAAGAATGTATCAAAGTAACCAACTAAAGATGTTACAAATCCATCACAAGTTATTGGTAGCTTAAATTCAGAGGTAAAATTCACGACATCAGTGTTACAAGTATACAAATCAATATCTTTAACAATACATGGTTCAGATATTATATGTTGAGGGCTAACTATATCTACACTTGCCTCTCTGACCACCTCTGATTTCATACAATTCATTTTATATCCATACACATCTGACCAAAACTCAATTAACTTTTTATGTGTATCAACATCTCCATTTGCAACAAGACTAATGTTACATCTATTTGGCAACAACACTCCATCAGGATTTAAGCAATTATCTCTTGCGTATATCACACTGTCCAGCATTCCTTCGAAGAGTAGGAAATATCCCATCCATTCAGATACAATTATATCTACTTTTTCATCTAACTTTGTGTTTTCAAGCCTACCTTTTACTGTTTTTATAACATTTTCTAGCTTGTTCTCTCTAATGATGTCCATAGCATGGTAAATAACATCAGACTGGTCTAAAGCATATACTTTTTTAGCACCTGCTGTAGCTGTGAACATAGATAGAATACCTGTTCCACACCCTAAATCTAGAACAGTTTTATCTCTCATACTGTTGGAATTGTTTAAAATTGCATCCTTATAACTTTGAGTACGAACCTTATCGGATAACATATCATAGTGAATCCCAAAGTGTGCGTAACTACTGAAGTAACCTTCGTCACATTCCAAAGGAACTTTAGAGACACAATCAACTATTACTGAACTGTCACCCACATTATTCACAGAGCCTCCATCTACTATTGATTGCATAGACACCTGCATTTTACTCATGTCTTCCTTTGCCATTTGGAGATGATTCCGACTGTCTTTCAATTGCTCAGTCAACTCCTGTATAGTCCTTTGCAGTTCAGTGAAATGTGCTTGAGATAACGTCACTAAACCATTTTCAACATTCGCGTGATACGTTTTGGGGGAATTAGATTTTTCTGTAATCGAATCGAAGTCGAACATTAGCCACTCATCGTTTCCTACGGGTTTTAAATACTTTTCATCGTCCCACAGGGGCTGATCGGCACGCATAATGTCTTCTGCGGACGTTTTGTGGGTTTTTATGTAATTTATCAGTTTTATGTATGAATAACAGTCCATGTTGAACTTGGTTTTGAGTGCACCCAAGTTAAATCCATGCACTTTGTCACAATGCACAACAGTTTCTTCGATATTCGGGAATATATTTGAGCAAAACAGGCATGACACTGGCACATCACTCGTCTCCATTTCTTGCCACTCGTCATCTTGATACTGCTCCTCGTCCGAGCTCAGGTCTGGTACGTCTGACATTTTGGTTTAGAACTTTAACAAGCTTTAGTCAAAGATATCAATTAACAATTAATTTCAATAAAATTTGTACTAAAAAACCATGTGGTACGCAAGGTTGGTAAATATTTAATGACATTGACAATTGACATTTCATAAATTGTAATGTCAAAACTGTGCTACCATACCACAAAAATCTGAATGAACGAAAAAAAGAGTGAATGGTTATATAATTATTTTATGTGTAAATAACAAATTTTAGAGATTTACAATAAACCAATAATTTCAAAATTAACCTGAATTATATTATTTATGTTCAAATAAAACTATACAAGAAATTTTATGTTTAACTTACAAAAATTGTATAAAAATACTTTATAGTGTGTCTAGCTCAAAAAATAACAAGCTTTACTGAATGGTGCTAAATTTGTTTTGCGGTTGTCATGGAAACAATTTCCAAACTTCGTGAACAAACAGGAAATTGATTTACAACATGAAATTGAAAATATCCTTTTTAAAAGAGCCAAAACATGTTGGAGTTGTTTCTTGTGTAAGCTGGAATAACACTGAGGATGTGTTTTCATGCGGGTATAATGTTTCCAATATTAATTTAAGGAAATATTGAAGCGAAGTCACTTACTCAACCTACATCGTTTTTTTACTTTATTTTTAGCGATGATCACAAGCTTCTGAAGTGGCATCTAGTAAACGGTGAATGTTTAGCCGTAGCTACATTCCCTGAAGATTTTTATCCTATATGTATGCATTTGTTTCCAAAAATACATATCGGTGGTAATAAACACCAGCAGGATGTTATCCTAATTGCATGTGCCGATGGAAAGTAAGTAATCGATATATTTCAATAGCTACCGATATTCCGTGGTTTTATTCACACAGATAACGTTTCTGGGAGAATATCGGTATAAAAGTAGTCTACGCTGTTATAGTCTGGTATGGTACCACACTATAATATATTTCTTTGCCAAATTTCATCACGCCTTATTAAATCAGCCCACGATTAATTAACTTTTGACTGTATTTCAACGCTAATATAAATTAACAGCAGCGAGTGGCTTCCGCATGCCACATTGTGAAATAATATCATATTATAATAATAAGGTATTATTCCTCAATATGGCAGCAGGATGCTGCACTCATGTACATTTACGCCTTATCCGTGATGGATTAATATAGGTATCGATCTGGTTCCTTTCAGTAGGTGTGTGTTAAAAATATATAATTCTTAAATTTAAGATAGCACCAGAGGTGAATAATTTTTTTTCCAAATACATTAATTTATTTTTTGAAAATGTTGAGACGAATATCTTAGCATTCCATGGATTCACTGTGCCGTCCATCGCGTGGCTGAGAGAAAAACTCCGAACAGAGCCCGAGACTTGTGACACGGATGTAGGTTTAAGGGTACCCTTAGTGACGCGCGTCAACACTCACCTCCTCTGTTCAAGTTATTCTCCCTGCCCAGCCAAATTCGGAAGGACCCTACTAGAGCAGCTTTGGACACTCGTTCCAATATGGAGCTTACTGCACTCCTAGTAAGGCCAAGGTCTTTCAGCAGGGTGTAGAGAGACTTCGTTGGTATACCCCTCGCACCCACTTCTATCGCGTATAAACTAACCACATAGCCATTTTTGGTTAGTTCATTAGTAAGGTCATAATATTTACTCACTTTGAATACATGGTCTTTAGGGATGTTTTTTTCCCACGGCACTGTAAGCTCAACAAGTACTATACGTTTGATTTGTTTGGAAAAAAGAAATATGTCCGGTCTAGATGTCGTAATAGCTAAGTCTTCCGGGATTTTATAGTGCTTTTCATACGTGTCCATTAATATAGTCCATTATTTACAGATTTCATATCGTAAATAACAATGGTCGCATAGAAAAAAGCGTCACAGCACATCAAGGTGCATGCTTAGCTGCACAGTGGAGTCCTGATGGAGCAGGATTTTTAACAGGTTATTACTAAAACAGACAATGCTCCTGGTTTACTATTAGCGGGTTAAATAATTACGACAAGGTTTAATTTTCAAATGTACAGCAAACAAAAATTATAATTCTTTTAATTGCTGTTCAAGTTGAGCTAGAGTCTAGATTATATTTATCCTGCTTTTCGGAGGAGCTCATAAAACAGACATATTAAATAAAATTTCAAAATTAACCTTTTTATGTCACCATGGGGAATGCTGAGTCGCCGATTATTGTTCCTGTAGTCGTCATAGTCAATGGTCTTGTAGCGGAAAGCTTCGATCAACATCTTAAGAAGCTATCGCTTAATTGTTGGATCAAGGGTCGAATACAGAAGGCAATAATTCTAAAGATTGCGCGTATTACCCTGACCATCGGTTGCTTGAGCACCTTAGCCTCGCAGCAGGTGGACTGTATTTTTTTAAAATTTTAAATAGTGTTTTTTTATAATTTTTTAAGCACTGTTGAAAATTATAAAAACAAATGTAAATAAATAAATGCTAGAATATACTCGTATATTTTAATTGTTTGACTTAAGTTATCTACTTGTTTACATTTTTGTCTAATTTGTTAACTAGTTTGTCATACTTAAATTTTTGTTTACCTACTTAGCGGGTGAAGATGGATTTGTGAAGGTTTGGTCAAGAAACGGTCTTCTAAGATCAGTTGTTATACAGTCTGATGAGCCATGTTATAGCGCAATTTGGAGCCCAGACAACAGCTCTATCTTGTACACTAAAGGAAATTATCTTGTAATTAAACACCTAAACTCTACATCTAAGGTGACAAAGGTAGGTATCATTTATATTTTACAGATTTGGAACGAAGTTCCTTATCGCGCGTTGTGAAAGGGGGCTAGACGGAAAAAATTCGTACGAAAAGTTGTCACGACACTTTTTAATCAAAGGATCTTGCCGCCGCCTTTGATGTGTGTGCGCGTGAGCGGCGGGGGGCGCCCGCGCTGTATGCTGTCTCTTGCTTTCGTGGCGCCCTCTGGTATTTCGGTGTACAACAACAAACGCGTGTGTGGTACGCGTTTAAGTTTATATAACATTATATTTGTTAATATTAAAAAAAATATTTTTATTACTTAAAAAAAATAAAATTTTATTACAATTCCTTCACTAATTAATCGAAAGGAACTTCGTTCCATCCGGATGTCCCTTAACACCTCTCAGCTTTTTTTCTTATGTTTCTATCGTAACCAGATATTACGCTCTCAATCTTCTGAGCTACAGTTAAATCGAATTAAAGTAACTAAAGAATAGAACAACAAGACAAAAATTATTACTCGAAGACAAAGAAGCAGCAAGATATTAATAGACTAAAGCTTTTAAGTGTCTACTTATAAGGTGTGTATTTTACAGTGGAAAGCTCATGATGGCATCATTTTAAGCATAGCGTGGAATGCTAATAATAATTTAATTTTATCCGGATCCGAAGACGGATACTCAAAGGTACTTACTCAAATAATTTATACGTAAAAGCACTTACTTAGATTTTATTAGATATTTATAGATTTTATTTACCATTAATTCTTAATATTCTGTTCCGGCCTGCAACGAAATAATAATTAATGTTATAAAAGGACTCGTATTCATTTTCTCCAAAATATCTTCTTTAAATTGTAATTCTGATTTTTTTCTAATTAATAGCTTCTTGGAATCGGTATTAGGTATTTTTACATATTTTACCTTTATTATTTACTTTTTTTATTTTTGTAATAGGAATTAGCATAGTCAAAGACACCAAAGCTAAACAGGCATAGGCTTAGTCTACAACAAAATCAGGTAAAGTTCTTTCAACCCTTTCCAGATTTGGGACTCATTTGGTCAGCAAATATCGGTGAGCGTGAAGCATGATCAACCGATCACGAGCGTCAGTTGGTCACCGGCTGGTGATATGTTTATAATCGGCAGTTACAATTTGCTACGGCTTTGTAATGCAAATGGAGTAAGTACTGGCATGTATAGTTTTAATCTTAAGGCTAATGTATATATTACGAATCGTTAAGTTATTATCAAACTAATTAAGTATTATTAAAATTTTTGGCGTTAAAATTGTAAAGGTGTCAAATAATTTTACATGAAATTTTGAAATGATTGAAAAATGAAATTTTATTTCATTAAAATCAGATAGATAATCAGTTACAGCAAAAACGCGTCTATTTATCTATATCTTCGCGTATCTCGTAAAATTGGGCAATTCATCTAGTACGTGAAAATGAAGTGCCGTTTGTAAGTCTCAATAAAATTCGAAAACTTACGGGTTCAATTTCTTTTTGTTACGATGACTCTAAGTAAAACAGAAGAAAAAATCTTATAATAAACTTTTTCAGCTTTCAGCAGATTTAGCTACTTAGCAAACATAATCTTTTCAGTGGTCTCATTGTCTTGATCGCCCGTCTACTGGCAGCGTTTACAGCATTGCGTGGTCCTCCGATGGCACCCAGCTAGCTGCAGCCTGTGCCAATGGACATGTTCTATTTGCTCACATTATTGACAGGTATATTAATATGTTGAAACTTAATGATTTTTACAGATTTTTGATTAATACTTATAAATGATGGATTGAGCAGTTGGCCTATAAACGAAAACTTAAAAGAGCACCACTTTCTAGGGAACCAAGTGTAATCCAAAATTGGATTTTAATTTTGGATTACACTTGGTTCCATTTTCTGCTAAATTCTACCTTCAATATGTTTTAATCTTAGTTACCTTTTAAACCGTTTTAGGGAATACATATGGAAGAATTACGCGTGTACCCAAATTGGGCGTAAAGTTGTCTCCATCAAAGATATTTTAACCGATCAGAATGATCAACTCGATTATCCGGATAGAGTTATACAAATTGCATTAGGTTTTAAACACTTGGTGATAGCTACAGTAAAACAATGTTTTATACACAAATTAAGTTCTTGGAATACACCTGTCACATTTGACCTGAAGGAAGGAACTATCAGCATGATTTTGCTGGCGGAGAGGTAATATTTCTTTATTTCAACTAAGTGGAATACGAAACGAAATAAAAAAATAACTAAATGCATCTAAATAAATATTAAAACGTCTTTTATTTTCTGGTGCTTTTGTCTAAGAGTATTCGAATTAAAACTTAGGTCTACGAAAACCTAGATGCCTAGTGTTACCAACCATCAATCCTTAGAGGATACTTATAATTAAGGGTACTCTGTATTACTAGTCTGTGAACATCATCATTTCTAATCTGTGGACATCATCACGTGACAGCCGGATGTCAGTATTGATTCTATAATATCTACCAACTTTCATTCCACCATCTTTTAAATGGCGCCATCACGTTATACCCGGATGTTACTATTAATTTTTAATTTATCTGCAATGATTATTAAGCGATAAGATGTAGTATTTAGTTATTATTATTTACATCAATATTAATACTTTTTAGCATAAGTTAATTTCATAATTAGTTATTTCTTTACTTCAACAATTATACAGTTACATCCGGTTTGATTATAATTTAATTTCTTGAGTTTATCTATTGGCGCTTAAATATTATTTTATATTCATTATAAATCTTATTTTAATAATTAATGTTTAAAGCCAGATTAATAACGTTTGTCTTGTAAAATAATATCCCGGAACTATTGCCAAAATGTATTTGTCTAATCCCCACTACTAAGTAATTCCATGTTACCAACATTGTGTACTTACTTTTAAGAGTGTATTTAATGGCCTGATGTGGGCAGATGTATTATTATTACGCGGCAAATTGTAACAAGAGGAAACTCTGTTCCAAGATAATAAAATATTGTTCTACAGTGTTATTAAGTATTTTACTTTCCCACATTCTGTCACATCTCAGAAGTGGGTATAGGACAAAATGCTGGGCCCCTACGCTGCTGGCCTAGGCAAGAACAAGAATAAGAGTCAAGATAGTGAAAATTTTTCTTCTTCCACGCCCATAACAAGAAAAAGACGACGTGTAACTCATGCCGACGCAGAGGTTATTCCCAAATTCCGGCCCGAAGACAAAGTTAGCAACATCACAAGTTGGCTGCATAAAATTGATCAATTAGGAGAAATTTATGGCTGGGACTCCACTGAAAGGCAATTTGTGATGCAGTTACGTCTGCGTGGCTCTGCTCGACGCTGGTATGAAGATTTGGACGACTACAATCTCGACTGGGAAGGATGGAAGCGTGCCCTGGAAACAGCCTTCCCAAGAACAATTGACTTCGTAGACAAGCTTGAAGCCATGTTATCAAGAACAAAGGAAGACTCTGAGACAATGACAAAATACTACCATGATAAGGTGTCACTACTTAAAAAGTGTAACATTAATGGTGAAGGCGCTATATCGTGTATCATCAAAGGCCTTCCTGTGGAACTACGTGCAAATGCTAAGGCCTATCAGTGTCAAACGCCTGAGTCACTCTACTACGGGTATTTATCAGCTTTGGAAAACTACAAGAAGGTAGAAGTAACGCGGAAATCAACTTGGAGAACGTTTACGGTCGACGGCTCCTCCTCTATGCTGCATCACTCCGGATTGCGACGCTGCTACATCTGCCGAAGAGCTGGACACGAGGCTCAAGACTGCAGATCTCAGCAGCGCTGCGAGTCCTGCCTACGCGTGGGACACACAACAGCTACCTGCTGGTTTGCCGAGACGTCGAAAGCACCAGGCCAGCAAACGAAAACAGTCCAGGTCAGTCCAGTTATGCATAAACTTACCGACAATTCTTGAGCATATACAAACCCCTCTCATTTATTGGAGCATATAAAATTACTATATATATATATATATTGATACGGGAAGTAAACTAAATTAACTGAACAAAAAGCAAAAATGTTAAGCTTAGCCATCACACCATCGCCAGTTGTAATAAGAGGTTTATATTAGATATGTTTAAATGGTTACTGAAATAATAGGTTACTACATGACTGCCATAAATCTAATAATAGGACAACAGATGATTAATCAACCTGCTATAAGTTTAGTTACTACTACTACTACTAGGGACGTTGAGTCTCCAGCAGGTTATGCTACAAAACTCTGATTATAACTTTAAATATAACGTTTTTCTTAAATGATACATTCACACCACCAGGAAGCATTGCTTTGATTAATGTATTTATTAATATTGAGTCAAATGGAAATATAAACAATGACGGACAAACTAGTTCACTATTGACCATATAGACTGTCTCATAAAGATAACGATATTGTTAGGGAAAAGTTCAATATTTGATCTAATCTTACTATGCCGTACGCGAATCATTGTCTGAGTACGCAAGTCTAAAAATATAAGTTGGAAAAACGATAGAGACTACAAGTTGTGCATAGATTATAGAGCTCTAGATTCACAAACAGTGAATGATCTTTATCCTTTACGGTGCATTAACGATAAAATCACTAAATTAGCAGGTAAACGTTGTTTTACAACACTGATCTAGCGCAAAACTGTCACCAAGTAAAAATATCGAAAAATTCCAATAATAAAATCTCATTTCTGACCATTATGGCTTGGTTAATCGACCAGCTGTATTTTCTCGTCTAATACGACTTACCCTCAACGATAAAATAAATGACGTTGCTGTTTACCTCTTTGACGTAATGCTACCTTCCGCGACAGTAGAAGCAGGCTTACATCTATTAAAACGTGTTTTGGAAATCTTGCAAACAGCTAATCTAAAATTAAATCAAAAAACAATATTATTTTTTAAAACAAGCGTTAATTACTTCAGGGTCTAAATAAATAGAAATAGCCTCCGGTAAAATACGACCAAGCCAGAACAAAATTGATTGTTTCAAAATATCCTCGTCCTAAGAAGTCCTAGGTGTAATGGTCAGGTTGAGCGTGTAAATCAAACGATTATAGACTGCTTAAATACAAAGTCTGATAGTGTATACACATGGGATGAAAACCTTTCTGATCGTGTACCTATAGGGAATTGATAATACTCCTAATTCTACTACTACCTTCCCCCATTCAAACAAATGTTCAGTCATGAAAATTCTCGATTACCAGCTTATCCTTCACATGAATCGCATAATTATACAGCATAAGAGAAAGAAATAAGACCATTAACGAAAAAGAGATTTGATAAATCTTGAGAAATGTGCACTAAATATTCGGTGAAACAGTTAGTGTTATGAAAAAACGACGTTAGTAAAAAAAAAACATCTACAAGTGTCCAATAAGTTAAAGAATCCTTTTACCGGACTTTAAAAAAATTTGTAAAGCGCAACCTGAGATAGATCTATATACAATATGTAGTGTCAAGAGATGAATGGTTAAAATAAATTTAATGCGATTGTAAGGAGCGAAGTATTGAGACCTTATAAACCTACGATTTCCGATGCAGATAGTTTGGCTAGTACCGGAGAAATAGATACATATGATCAAATAGATTTTCTCAATAGTTAACTGTTATTTGATGTTTTAAAATTAAAAATGCATAAATGAATACAGAGTTACTGTAAGTTTATTTAGATATAAACGAATATCAATTCTACTTTACACTGTAGTATAATTACTGAAATGTTAATTCATCTATTATGTATTGAGTGTCATAGCTTGTTACCTCAATTGTAATTTACACTTTGCCAACATCTGTTACCTATGGTATACAACTACATATGTAGGCATCACATTATTTCTAACGTCTATGAGTATGTGACTTACATCTGTGTGACATGCGTCTCGTGACTCAAATCTATGCGATTCACTGACTTTTAACAACATGACTTACGTCTGTGTGACTTACGTCTGTGTGACTTACGTCTGTGTGACTTACGTCTGTGTGACTTACGTCTGTGTGACTTACGTCTGTGTGACTTACGTCTGTGTGACTTACGTCTGTGTGACTTACGTCTGTGTGACTTACGTCTGTGTGACTTACGTCTGTGTGACTTACGTCTGTGTGACTTACGTCTGTGTGACTTACGTCTGTGTGACTTACGTCTGTGTGACTTACGTCTGTGTGACTTACGTCTGTGTGACTTACGTCTGTGCGACTTACGTCTGTGCGACTTACGTTTTTGTGACTTACGTCTTTGTGACTTGATTCTGTATGAACTGTCACACGTCTATACGACTCGCTAACTTTGGTAATGTCTGTGTGACTTGTAATATGTATCTTACCTTAATAAATATTTTACCTAAAATGAGTGCTTGGGGTTCTGATAAACGAGACTTTTTTTTACGTATTTCCTATTATATTTCGACATCTGTGTGATAAATAAAAAAAAAATAATAGAATATATACTTATGGGAACCTGCCTAAAATGATAGTCCTTTCACGATTGCGAATTTAATGAATAATAAAAAGTAATAATATTTTCTTTTGTAGTCTTAGTGACCCACAAATATGGTTTCCTGAATTTAATTAATATTTTTTTATTTGAGAACAAAAATACAGATATAATATAAAATAACATAAAATACAGGGATAAGATAATATAAATAAAAAGAAAGTACATGTATATAAAAGAAGGCATATCAAATCAATTTCAATTACTGCGTTACCTATTTCTTTTCAGTTATCTGGTGATGCAGCTGCACGAGATACCAGGGTTCTGCCGGAACGCCGTGGGGCACGGCTTCTTCAGGATGGCCGAATGTTACCAACCATCAATCCTTAGAGGATACTTATAATTAAGGGTACTCTGTATTACTAGTCTGTGAACATCATCATTTCTAATCTGTGGACATCATCACGTGACAGCCGGATGTCAGTATTGATTCTATAATATCTACCAACTTTCATTCCACCATCTTTTAAATGGCGCCATCACGTTATACCCGGATGTTACTATTAATTTTTAATTTATCTGCAATGATTATTAAGCGATAAGATGTAGTATTTAGTTATTATTATTTACATCAATATTAATACTTTTTAGCATAAGTTAATTTCATAATTAGTTATTTCTTTACTTCAACAATTATACAGTTACATCCGGTTTGATTATAATTTAATTTCTTGAGTTTATCTATTGGCGCTTAAATATTATTTTATATTCATTATAAATCTTATTTTAATAATTAATGTTTAAAGCCAGATTAATAACGTTTGTCTTGTAAAATAATATCCCGGAACTATTGCCAAAATGTATTTGTCTAATCCCCACTACTAAGTAATTCCATGTTACCAACATTGTGTACTTACTTTTAAGAGTGTATTTAATGGCCTGATGTGGGCAGATGTATTATTATTACGCGGCAAATTGTAACAAGAGGAAACTCTGTTCCAAGATAATAAAATATTGTTCTACAGTGTTATTAAGTATTTTACTTTCCCACATTCTGTCACATCAGTTTATTTTTCGGATACTCTTGCGTTTATGTAAAAGTGAAGTGTTTTTCTATGAATGTTTTAATATTTAGATATGCTTCATACTATCTAAATTTAACTTTGGACCAGCTAAATAAACTTGAGCGACTACAAAATCTCGCTATTCGGTTCATATTTGGCCTACACAAATATGACCACATTTCTGAATTTTGTCAAAAACTCAAGTGAATTCCCAATCGTCGTCGCCGGGATCTGCACGTACTCTCACTTCTGCACTGTGTACTATTTAACCCATATTCTCCACCCTATCTTAAGGAGAAATTCACATGTTTGGGAGAACAATCCGCTTTAAGATCGTGTCGTGTTCTTATTTTGCGCATGCCAGTACATAGAAGTAAGTTCTATAAAAATTCATTTGCTGCGCATGCAATTGAGCTTTGGAACGCTCTCCCAGTAGCCATACGACAGTCAAAATCACTGTTCATTTTCAAAAAGGCTGTAAAGTCATATTATCTTAAGAACATGTAATATCGATGACTTATTGGTTTTTATTTCCTCTATCTCATATTACTTATGTATAAGTTTATCATATGTTAACAAACAGCCAGAAGGGAATACAACTTAAAACACCAAAAGACAAACTTAATAACAATTTATTTATAAGGACATCAAATATGATCAAAATGAAACATTATTACAGTAATTACTTAATTAAACATTACAAGCACAGATTCTAACAAACAGTATGACTGCACAAGACTTGGACACTAACGTGAATGACCAGAATTATCCATAGGGGCATATTTTATAGCCTAACGCCCGACGAGTACCGCCCCTAGTCTATTATCTATAGTTTAACCGCGGTACCAACAATACAGCAAATGAGGCCACTATATTGTCTATAGTCTACAATGCTGCCAACACATATGATATTTATTATATTATTTATTGTGTTATTTATGTAATTTTTTTGTGTATTAGGATGTAATTATTTAAATGTATGTATCTTATTATATTACGCCACCTGCAGTTTGGTCCTGATATTTTCCTAAGCCCAAGGTTGCCTGGAAGAAATCGCTACTAAGCGATAAGGCCGCCTTTTGTACTTCTACTTCCTTCTTAATATTATTTCTGTTTGTATTTATTACTTGTCTTGTGGTGTACAAATAAAGTATAATAATAATAATACTATCATTAATCATGAAAATTGGTTAATTTCTAGATTCTGGATAATGATGGTGACTTAAAAGTAAATATTTAATCTTCTCCTTTAATATTATTTGCTAATTAAAAAACAAAACAATCGTAAAACTCAAAAAAAATTTTAACAAAAAATAGAACCAACTCCAAACGCACTAAAAAGTAAAAAATACCTGTGTCATTTAGTTGCTTTAATTTACTTAAGCATGTCTATGAAGTCAGTGCCAGCCAAGTTTAAGGAACATTTATTTTACGTAGTAAAACAGTTTGTAGGTTCTAGGTAGGGTCCTTAAAATAGAAACCTTGGCTGGCACCGACTTCATAGACATGCTTAAGTAAATTAAAGCAACTAAATGACACAGATTTATCGCCACGTAACGTACTCGTACGATACTGTTATAGTATATTGTACGGCACTTGTAGCCAAAAAGCTACCAATACCGAGACAAAGGCCGAAATCGCTGTAAGCGTGCCTCCAAAATTTGAAGAGTTCCTTCAATTTTCTCATCATATCATCATCAGATCCTAACATGGTGACAATAGGACTACCTTAGATGTATGCACTTTCTAATAAAAAAAGAATTATCAAAATCGGACAACTCTGTAAAAAGTTATGCGTGGTCATACATAAAAAAAATATATATATGTGTCGAATTGAGAACCTCCTCCGTTTTTTTTCGTCGGTTAAAAATTAGAAAAATACATGTTTCGAATACATGTTAACCAAATTAATATTTGTTATTTTAGGTGTATGTGTGTAGTAGAACGTGCTGGAATTTCCTTATACAGCTACATGGGTCGTTTACTCGCGAGCCCACGGTGTGGATCGAGACCAGAAACTATTGGAAGAGCTGCAATATCTTTAGGACCAGATTCTTTGGCAATCATCGATCAGACTGACAGAAAAAGTATTCAACAATTTTTTATATGTACCTTATTATTAAGCGACTTATATTCCGCTTAACAATTTAACGTTCTGATACAATGCGTGAAACATAGTAGAATTAGGCTAAGTTTGCGCGTTTGGAGCTGGTGCATATTCAGTGAGGTGCTCTATTTAATATTCGTCCAAGACTAATTATTACCTTTGATCGCTCCTGTAATAATCTATGATAATGATGAGAGGTACTTATGTTACTTAATAATACACTTAATATTTCTTAATTAATGGTAAACTTATTTCACTAATAGTAGTGAATGTCTAATATTTTGTTAGTATCATTATCAACTAATATGCTATGCAGCTTATGTATGCGTCGGTCACTATACTCCTTACTCTCTAAATATAGCTTTATTTTGAAATAGAAAATAATTATGGATTTTTCTCATTTACAGCAATTCACGTCTTCGATTTACCCACTGGGTTAATTGTACGTAGTTCAACGGATAATACCGTGACCAAATTGGTACATAAAATGACAGTATCAAGTATATCGCTAAGCCAAACTGGATCAATTAGCGAAAGGCAACTTGCTTTGTTAGATTACAATAGAGATTTGTATGTTGTCACGGTTAAAGATACCAAATCTAAATTCGTAAAACTCGGTAAGTAAGGTCCATACAATAGTGAAGGTAGGTACACCTAATTTATAAACTAATAGATTGTTACAATAATATAATATCATTGATATTCTGAAAACTTGAATAATTTTTAATTTCGTGGTGTATTAAAAATTAAAAAGTATTTGACTATATTGGATAATATTATTCATCCGAATTAATTTTTCCCTCTCTAAACAAAATCCTTTTCTAGGTTAGGCATCGAAGCCAAAATCATCTAATCCGTTTAAATATTAACGTAAAGGTTTCACAGATCCAGTAGTTAGTCTAAGTAGCTGCAGATAAATTCTAGGTTCAAGAATTGAGTCAGTTTTGAGCTATATAACTATATTGATATTTTCTATCTTCCAAGAATTGTTTGGTCTTAGACAACAGGCTAAAAAGATATCGCCCTAAGCTTGCAAATCCTCATTAGAGCAGAATGATGGATCTAAGCTCTATAACCACTGGGTTACGTTACCCATGGCGTTCGTATACTCTATAATATAGTTTATTTATTTGTTTAAACAACATAAAACATAACAATCACATGAAAGGTGCGAACATAAACTTAATTAAGTTTTTCCGCGCACCCTGCGCCGTCGACAGTAATTTATTATTAAACTTTTATGAACATAAATCTAATATTAGGAGAATACATTAAAAAACTAACGTTCTATTAACTAACTTACTTACTTAACTTACTTACTAATAAAGAGAGAAAAAAAAAATAACAAATTGAGGGTATGCAACAAAAAATCAAAATAAAAATATCATCAGACAACAAACAAAATCGGTGTGATATTTTGTGCTCGTGTATACAGGACGTTACTAGTAGGTACAAATGTTATTGATATTTATCAGTGATAAGTGTTTGATAGTATTGTTTCAATTTTTGTTTTATGTTTTTACATGTAATTGTATCTTTTATACACTTAGGTAGCTGATTTATTAAATTAGGTATCACGTAATCTAGTTTTCTTTTTCCATATGAGTTATTAAAAATAGGTAAATTGATTTTGATTTTATCAAGTCTGCGGGCTGAGTAGCTTTCCGGTTTTTTTATTAAATGTTCTGCAAAATAATTTTCTATTAATAAAGTTAGTTCAACTTTTTCATGTACAGGAATGATTTTACAATAAGCAAACAATTTTCGGTAATCATTTTTGTACATGTTTTTTATTTTAGGTGGAACTATCTCTTTTAGTATACGCATTTGCAGAGAAAATATGCGATCAAGATGTGTTTTAAAAGTACGACCGTAGCTTGATAAGCCATACGAAATAATAGATTCTACCAAAGATTTGTATAGTAATAGTAGTATTCTAAATGGTATTTTATACTTTATTATGTGAAATTTTGCAAGTATCCCCCTTAATTTATCACACACGTGATTAATATGTTCTTTCCAGTTCAATCGATCGTCTATTGTGAGCCCTAGGTATGTATGTTTATTTACTAAATCAATGGCAGTACAGTTACAAGACATCAGACGATCAATACTATAGTTATGAAGACATTGGTGATTGTGTGCAATTAGTTTAGGTTTGTACGAGCTTCTATTATTGCTTGTGCTGATGTACAGTACTTTAGTTTTAGTAGCATTAAGAACTAGTCCAACGTCGTGTGACCATTTTGCCAATAAATCAAAATCATTTTGAAGTTTATCTTGGGTCTCTTTTATGTCGTTCCCTGCTGCAATTAGACATGTGTCATCTGCAAATTGATAGATTTCACAGTATTTAATTATATTAGGTAGATTATTCACGTATGAGATGTAATGCAAAGGTCCTAGCACTGAGCCCTGAGCCGTGCCCTCCGTCACCCTCACCGGAATACTGTCCGCTTTATTTACTCTTACCTGGTATGATCTATCCTGGAGATAACTTTGACACCAATTTAAGAGTTTACCTCTTATGCCACAATCATCAAGGCTTTGCAATAGGTTATTATGTCTGAGAGTGTCAAAAGCCTTACTATAATCAATAAAGAGGACTAAAACGTGATGTTTATTATCTATGTGATTATATATTGTATCTGTAAATGCTGAAAGCAGTTGTGTAGTGTTTTTTTGTAATTGAAAGCCATATTGCCTCTCAGTTAGTATGTTATTGCTTTTATAGAAGATTTGAATTTGTTCGCTAATGAACTTTTCTATTATTTTGTCAATGGTGGACAAGATAGTTATTGGTCTATAATTATCAAATTCTACATGACTACCTGTTTTATAAATTGGCCTGACGATTCCAGTTTTTAAAAGGGGGGGATATTTTCCAGTAATTACGCTAGAGTTTATTAAAGCAGCAAGAACTTCTTTAATTTTATCACATAACATTTTTATATCAACGGCTCTTATTCTGTCAACGCCTGGAGCTTTGTTACTATTTAACGATTTTATAATTTTTTTTACTGATTCAGAATTTGCAGGTTTAAATCGCATACTTACGTTTGCAGAGAATTTTGAAGAAGAGTTGTTCAGCATAGGTACATTACATCTTGGGATTATTTGTTGAACACTATTTTTAAAAGTATTGGCAAAGCTGTCTGCTACATCTTTGGGAGTTTTACCATTACTACAAAAAGAGCTCAATAAAACCTCGTCTACAGTGGATTTGATTTTACCCGTTAACCTATTCAGAATAAACCACAAATTTTTAAGATTGTGTTTATTTGATATAATATCTGCTCTTGTATGGTTATTTTTAGTTTTAAGAATTAATTGGTTTGCATAGTTTCTTGCTTTATTATATTTTAGTTTTACAATTAAATTATTAGTATCTTTCAACCATTTTTGAAATAAATCGTCTCTAAATTCACAGGCATTAATAACACTTTTTGAAATCCAGTCGTTGTTATAGCGATTCTTATTAGAATTTATTTTAATTTTGTATTCAGATTTACCATAGCATTCTAAAAAAGTATTGTGTATTTTATTATATATGTAGTTAGGGCATGTACTTTTGCATACAGATACCCAATCCACTTGTTCCAGTAAAGAAAACAGTTTTTCATTATTTATGCATAATTTAAACTTATGTACTGGGACATCCTGTATGCGGGAGCTGACGCAAGCGAGTACGACCGCCCGATGGTCCGCTAGTGTCGTTCCGAGCGCTGCAGTATATAAGTTGAGTGAGTGAGATCGAGCGTAAATGTGATCTATGCATGATTTACTTAGACGTCCATTAGATAATTCAATTCTAGTGTGTGCTGAGATTCCACACACAAGGCCCAAGCTGTGTAGGATGTTATTATATTTATGTTTTATAGGATTGTCGAGTTTTAAGTTTATGTTTGTGTCGCCTAGTAAGTATAAATCTGTGTTTTTAGGGTATTTTTGTATAATAGATGATATTTCGTCAATAAACAAGTGTTTACTCGAATTAGGAGGGCGATAAATAGCACAAATATTTGCAGTGTATTTTGTGTTAGATGTGATTGTAAATAATATACTTTCAGAGTGAAGAGTTTTCGTGGTGTTTATGATACATTTATGTTTGTTACTGACATATACTATTACACCACCGCCTTTCCGACTCTTTCTTAATTCTGTAAACATTTGGTAGCCTTGAATATGATACAGACAGCTAATGTTATCTGAAATATTAACTTCAGTGAGTATAACAACGTCGATACATTTATTAGAAGATGCTATACATTGTTCAAGAGTAGAAAAGTTTTTTATAAGCGATCGAATGTTAAAATGGATACAAAGAAGGTCCATATTATTTTTACAAGGAATGTTCATTAAAAAATTGTTAATATTTAAACAGTCTAAAATCTCATTAATTTCATCTAAAACAACTGTGTCCATAATAGGGTATAAAACAATTTAAGAATTTAGATAAAATAAATTTAAATAACATAATATTAACCTACTTAATCTACCTGATTTACTCGTATTAGTGCATGCAAGTTTTCCATTGTTTTTAAAGTAAAAATTTTTGAACTGTCATCCTTGCGTGCTTTAACGAATCCTTTTTTGAACCATACATATTTAAACTTCTGTTTTATTTTAAGTTCTTGTTTCGCCTGCCAAAGAATCGCCTTATTAGTTTTTGTCATAGATTCTCTGATGTATAGGATGTTGCTATTATTACGTTCGGAAGGGCATAAGTCAGCAACCGTAGTTTTGCTGGTTTTCGATGCCGTTATCCACTGTTCTTGAGTATTTTCATCACGTAGTTCAACTTTTATGATTGCCGGTTGATCTTTTTTACCTTGCAGTCTTTGTGAACTTTTTACAGCATCAAGAGGCAAATTAAATTTTAAAGCTAATTTTTCCACCATTTTATTAATGGGCTCTGTGATTTGAGAGGGAATATTAGCAATTTCGACACTTTTGTTTAGTTTTTCTTGTTCAATCTCATGTAAGCGTTGTTCTAACGCCCCGACACGAGTTTCTAGGTTATTATTTTTGTTTGCTAACTCCTGATTTTTTCGTTCTAAAATTTTAATTTAATATAAGAAGTAGATAATATAAGAAGTAGAAGAAGAATAAAAAAAGTTTAATATAAGAAGAAAGTTTTTTTTTTATCGACTACAAGTTGGCCCTTGACTGCTATCAAACCTGAAGTTAAGTGATGATGCAATCTAAGATGGAAGCGGGCTAACTTGTTAGGAGTAGGATGAAATCCACACCCCTATCGGTTTCTACACGACATCGTACCGGAACGCTAAATCGCTTGGCGGTACGTCTTTGTCGGTAGGGTGGTAACTAGCCACGGCGAAAGCCTTCCACCAGCCAGACCTAGACAAGTTCTAGCCGTGTAATAGGCCGTTAAAATCGTTTAACAATAATAAAACAAAATAGAATAATAAACCCATGTATAAAATCATTTCTTTTAATTTATCAAGGGTCTCAAGTACTGAGCATAATATGGAGTGCAGAGACAGAACTGCTCGTTGGCTTACGAGCTAATTCAGCTGTAGCATGGTGCTGCACGCGTGCTGCTGCTCAACCTGACTGGCTTGCTCTCACCACAGTTAGTAAAGATATTAGGTATGTATCTAACTTAAAAAAAATAGTAGGTTAACTTGAAAAAATAAATTCGTTAGTCAATAATTTATATTCATTACATACTTTAATGCACATCCAAATCCATTCATGGCTTTAGAAGTTGTGGTGGACTTAAAAACTCATTATTTAAATGAACTCGTAAACATTTAGCATGTAACGAGACAGCTAGTAAGGTACATTTTTAAATCGCTTTTTATGTGTAGACTTTTCAAGTTTCAACTTGATAATAAGTAAGTTAGGTACTTCACGGTTTCTAAACGCAGTGAAATAACACAACTTTCTCTAAGATCTGAACACTAGATAATGCCGTAATTTTAGTGCATTTGTACCCATCTAATTCAGTCAAACGTATTTCACTAAATTTATTCGCACTCAAGACTTAATTAGTATTCAACACGAAAATGTAACAATTATTAAGATGCAAAGTAAAAAAGTTAACACTCTTACTTATCTGACGATTTAATAATAATAATCAATGCAAATGTTATGTCTGTTTAATAAAAATAATAGATGTTTGATTGTATGATGATATATAAAATGATATTCTGAACTGTTAAAATAGAACATAATGAAATGTCTTATTTGTTGTTATGGATTTGTATTCTGTTTTATTTAATTATTTTTTAGCGACCTGGGCCGCAACCCTAGTGTGTTAAGTGTTGAAGAAGGAGTCGCATGTATCTGTCGCGGCAATGGCTCTCTAATGCATGTTTCGCTTGCTGCCTTTCCCGAGAAACTATTAAAACATGTCGCTGATAATATGTGGCAGGATGCATTACAAGTAATATTTTACTACTTTCAAAACTAGCACTTGCAAAGTTGCACTAGACTTTACCTTTTTGAGTGAATGCAGATTGTCTTTAAGTTTGATTCCAAAGTTATGGTGTATATGTTAAACTGGGTATACAATTAAGTCATGTCAACATATTTATAGGAAGATGATTAACCAACTATTAAAGCCCTAGTAATATCACTCTAAAATTTATATTAAAATTTTTAGTAGGTTGATAAAAACGAAAATCCAATGCACCCTTTTTTAGCGACCAAAGTGAAGAAGGCTGCTCCTCTATAAAAAAAATATAAGTAGTTATACAAAGTGTTTTGCATTTCTAATTAAAATTGTATTTTAATAAAAATAAGTCTTGCATATTTCAGCTCTGCCGTACAGTAGAGGATGAAACTCTGTGGGCTTGTCTTGCTGTTTTAGCATGGCAACACAATCAGTTAGCAGTTGCAGAAGAGGCCTTCGCCTTAAAACATCAATATTATCAAGTCTGTTACATTCAGCATTTGAGAGTAAGTTTCATTTTGTACATAATAGGTAATTATCACGTTTTAATTTCGAAAGTGATTTACATTATTAGCATTATACTATTTGTTACAGAGTACGATTCCAGAGAAGCTATCAACATAGTACCTAACTCAGTTTCTACATTACAATAATTTCTAAGAAATTTGGTAAATGAAATAAAATATGTACGAAGAATTTGTCTTTAAATAAACTTAATAATTTTTAAAAATATTTAAGTACTGTATTTTGTTCTGCCAATAAGTACCTGTTGAGAAGTTTTTCATTTTAAGTATACAAAGAATTTACGGTTACACACAGAGTTCTAACTTAAAAACTTAAATTCTAAAAACTACAGTTTTGTAAAAATGTTATAATTACAGTCAATAAAATTTTACCTCCTTAAGTTCATTCACTCATTCAAACTCATTCATTTCAACTAATGTCAATGTCACGCTGTAAACAACGCTGTCAACGCGACGGACGCTATGTCAAATTACCTCTGTATTTCTGTAAGTTGTTAACTGTCAATTTGAGAGTTAGATTTTGTTAGAAGTGGACGTCTTTGCGGCGTTTACAATGTCGCGGTAATTAATTTCGCGTTTATTCGATTGTAAAAAAAATGTGCTAAAATGGATAATAATTTCATAAATAAAACTAAATGTAAATTAAAATTTTGTTTAATATAAAATAACATGCCAGTGATATCGAACACAAAAACCACGTGCCCTAAATAAAAAGCGAAAAGAAGTTTGTGGTTCGCGAAAGTTTTTATTTTGCATCGCGATTCAAATGTAGTGGCGAAAGATGCGCGATCCAGGCGGGAAATTGGTGTTATTTGTGTGCATACTGTTCTGCGTGAGCGGAGATGAAAATGAGATCGCCAGTGAGCATTCGTTGGAGCTCACCCAGTCTTCGAATTTGGCTCGCCAGGAGCTGGTACAAGAGACTTGTAATAGACTGTCATTGAAATGGAGCTTGGAAGATTTGCCGCCGAGCCTTTTGGAGCACATTTTGGTAGACGATGAGCACAAACTCCTGTATTGTTACGTGCCTAAGGTGAGCAGGGTCAAGGTGAACGAGTAAGTCTGTCCGTTTTGTCGTAATTAACTAGCGTCATAGACGTCTTTCCTGTACTATTCCGTAGGATATTTGTTTAACAATCAGAAGAAACTATAAATAATTGTTTATTATATTATGACAAAATTATGTAGATCTAACTTCACATTTATAAGATTCCACTGGGTTTTTTAGTTTTGGCTTAAGTTTTCTAGCAAATATAGGTAGGTCCTACTACATAATATTATATAATATTGTTTTATTGTTCAGAATTTATTTCTGAATTCTTAATAGTATGGGTATATATTTTAGGAACATACCTACTTTAATAGCATCTACTTAATATTTTGAGATATTTAATTATATTCTTATAGTTTTAATAGAACAATAGAAACAGTTGCACTCATATTGAATTTATTTACTAAAATGGCCTTCAAAAGAAATATAAAGTTAGTAAAAGAAGACTAATGAAAGACAGTTTTTACACTCAATTTTAATAGGTATAGTTGACATTATAAATGTATTCCATGATGTCTTCATTAGAGATTGTCTATGCAGTCAAGCTTTATTTTGTTGCCAAGTTCCAGCTTAATCTGGAATAACATCTATCACCTAAATACGAAATATAAAGCAAATTTAAGAATGTTTTGATGATTTAACTTACTTTGCAGTTTGTAATAAAAGTTTGTTAAAATGACACTTGAGACATACTTAAATTTTGATTTATGTTTGAGTATTTGACAATATATAAATTTTATAGGCAACACAGCACATTGTAGGTCATGTAACTGTGTTGTGTACTCTAACTTAGGCAATAGTTTCCATTTATCAGGTGGTCCATCAACTTGTTGTTGATGACAATAAAACACAAGATGATAGTGAAAATAAATCTTAAGACTAGTAAATATGTATTAATTTTTACAATAAACCTACAGGTAGCATGCACAAACTGGAAAAGAATCCTGATGATTCTAGAAGGGAAATGGAACGACACAGATGTGCTGTCTGTGCCGGCCAGCCTGGCACACTCTCCCGGAATGTTCAGAAACCTCAGCACTGTGTCCAAGGAGGAGAGAGATGTCATGTTGGAGAATTATCACAAGATGATTATAGTCCGCAATCCATTTGAGAGACTACTGTCAGCTTACAGAAATAAGCTGGAGGGTGATCTACCCAGCGCTAAGTATTTTCAAGTATGTTCTTTTAATAGATATGTCGCTTTTTTGCATTGAGATGTACTGTACTTATGAATGTATATTTATTAATTTGACTTCAGAGCTAAACTACTTAGCTGACTGACTTACTGAGCGAGAATTATATTTTTCTAAATAGACTCGAAAGTAACTCTGTCTATTTCTTACTTAATCACAACTAAACTACTGTCCAAATATATATGAAATTCTGTAAAGAGATAGCCTAGAGCCTGAGAAAGGAAAGGAGTTTCTTGTGGATAGAATGAGGGCTTCCGTGGCGCATGGCACCTGGGTTCGATTCCCGGCTGGACAGATTGAGATTTTTCTTAATTTGTCTTGGTCTGGCTGGTAGGAGGTTTTCGCCGTGGCTTGTTACCACCCTACCGACAAGGGTGTACCGCCAAGCGATTAAGCGTTCCGGTACGATGTCGTGTAGAAACCGAAAGGGGTGTGGATTTCATGCTACTCCTAACAAGTTAGCCCGCTTCCATCTTAGATTGCATCATCACTTAACATCAGGTGTGATAGCAGTCAAGGGCCAACTTATAGTAGATAAAAAAAAGAATCACAGGAGTCTACTAATATAAAAAAAATATTTCTTAAATTCTTTTTTTTTATTAGAGTAAGGCCTATCTCTGTTATTAGTCGTTAAAATATGCAGATAATAATGGAAACAAATCTGAGTTGTCTCTTGTTTACTATTATGAAAGCATTCAATAAAAATTGTCGCATCATATATCTACCTACACAAGTGTGTTGTCACACTTGCAGTGACTCGTGTGACCTTATTTTTCGTAGCACTAGTTAATTGATAACAATGAAATTGTTTTTGATAAACCTCTACCAAGATATTGCAGCAATCTTTAGGTAGGTAGGTAAACTTTGGTAGATTATATAACTTGATAATTTGAATAAGTTCATACAATGTTACGTTACTAAATGCACATGCGTAAGAATGCATTCAGTGATCAATTTACAAAAATGATGCAAATTTGTGTACTGGTGCTGTATAAGATTTCATTCAGTAGCAATAGTAGTAATAGTAGTAGTAGTAGTAATAGTAGTAGAGTTCTTGACCGAGTTTATCCAGGAAAGAAATAACTAGTAGCGCTTTGACTGTGTTATTTTGGACGTCAGGTAGAATTGCTGTATACCAGTCTGAAAGGCCTGAACACGTGCGGAATTACAGTCACACGACGCTTTGCAACTATACCTCTGGTTAATGGCATAGGGCAACGTAGGACATATTCGTTGCTTTGCGAAGTATTGCTCTGTTATTAAGCTACGGTTGGCCACCCAATATCCAGTAGGTATATGGTTAATCTATCTTCTTCTTCCTGGGTGTTTTCCGCACTTGGCCAACTTGGTGGCCGTTGTACGTGGGTCCCCTGGTGTAGGCTCCCGCTGACTCACTCCAGCCAGCCGAGCTCGCTCCAGAAGCTTAGCAGGCCGCCCAGTTCGCCGATTGCCTCTTGGAGTGTCGCTTTGGAGCCAATGTATGTTGCACGTTGTTCCAATACTCTTCTGCAACTGAGCACAACGTGTATCGGTGTCTCGTCGTGTTCCAGACAAGCCCTGCATAGAGGGCTGTCGGTCAAGCCTAGAACTGAAAGATGTTTATTTAGTGGACAGTGTCCTGTGATCAGTCCTATGACCGTTCTAAGTTTTGCACGGGTTAACCGGGTCGGTTTTTTGGTTAGTTGTGTGTCGAGGCGTGGTATTGCCTCTTTAGTGTGTTTACAATCGAGTCCTATTGTTATAGGTTAATCCATCATCTCTACCGAAAAAAGACTGGACCGTACACATGATTGGTCCTGTAGAGTTGTGCCTTGCTATAGACGGTACAGAAACGTAGAAATGTATAATGGTTACACTTATGCTAAAAATTCTCCATGGGTGAAATCGTGATCATCCGTTTGTGAAAAATAAGCTTTCACTACTTTCGCGAGTACATATATCTTTTTTTTATAGGATCGTGTTGGAAGACGCATCATAAAGGCGTTCCGAGAGAACCCATCGAACGAGTCGTTGGAGTACGGTCATGACGTCACGTTTAAGGAGTTCGCACTCTTCCTCACCAATAACTCGAAGGAGTTGGCCGATATTGTGAACAATGAACACTGGCAGCCCATCACAACCCTGTGCCATCCGTGCCTCATCAAATATACTTTAGTTGGTGAGTTTAGCTAATTTTTCGTAACTAACTCGTAAGAATTTCTTACAAGTGGAGGGGAGGTGATCGAAGTGTAATAAAGAATGAAAGGGCGTAAGTTTGGTGAATTCTAGATGCAGAAATGTTAAATATATTGTCACGTTACTAGGGAGGAAAGAAGTCAAAAATCATAAAAATCTTGTGAAGTATTTTTTGGACAGTCGCTTATGTGCTAAGAACAACTTGTATAATTATAACTTACTAAGAATTTATATTAAAATATCATTTTTAAATAGGTTTTATTTCATCAAAAATTTGAATTAGATGACATCCGAGTTCTATTGAAAAACAACAGTTCTGTTGTATATCGTGTGCGCGTCTCACATTGCTCTTTTTATTTCGTTAAGTAAGCACTATGAGGTAATAAAAACAAATTAAGAAGTAATAAAGATGATCAATTTAACCTTGAACCTCATTGATTCATGCGGCAACATACGGACATATCAGAGCCTATTTAATTCTTCAGGTCATTAATTACATCATCATCAGTTCATATTAAAGACCCAACACAAACAAGAGAGAATTTGGAGTCGTTGCTGCTACTGTGTTGGCTTGGCAGACATATTTTGATTTGAAAATTTAATTCTGTAATGATAAATTTCATTGTGATGAGTATCAACCCTAAGTACGAAAATACCAGGATCAAAAGTTTACCGTGCTCTTCGAGGCACGGAAATGTAATGTTACTAACTTTCCATAAGAAAAAATAATCAGAATTTTTAGGAAGATGGAAAATATGGATACATGTAAGACTTGGATAATATTATATATATTATCCATTATGTAGCATTTATATATATAAACTTAGCGGGCCACCACCACTTTGTCCCCTTGGAAACCCTGAACCACGACATTCATTATTAAATTATGTCCCAATAACCTACCTTGTAACAGAACGGTGGGCTTAAACTATAATGAAAAGAAAAGTTGCGTTTTTCGGGCATCTACAAAGAGGATCCCTCTACGAATTTCCAAGGTTGATTCTAGAAGGCAAGATACCCGGAAAACGCGCTCCTGAAAGACAGCGAAGAAAGTGGTTTGATGATGTAAAAGAGTGGACCAAGCTTAGCTACACGAAGCTTAAAGCTGTTTCGCAGGACCGGAAGAATTTTCTCCACCTGACTGCCCAACTTCACTTTGAAGAAGGCACCTGATGATGATGATGGGCTTAAACTCCATATCCCCTTTCCTTAAAGGAGAAATATCTAGCCCTGTTGTGTTGTGGGTCGTTAATACGTTGAATAATGATGTCGATACAAACGTTCCTATTGAATTACTCTCTGTATGAAAACCGCATTGAAACCCATAGCATAGTTTAAAAAATCGAAGAGTACAGCCAGCGGGAAGCCACTGTGTCTTATACTACGTTAAGATATAATTCCTAAAAAAGATAATGGGCCATAGCTTATGTTTTCCCGTTATAATAATACGTACAGCGGAGTCCGTCGTCAGCACAACTCGTAACATGATCTTAGCACCGCAGTGTAATGACGCGGCGAAGATTAAATAAATAGCGTGTAAAGTTTATTGCCTCATTGGTGCAGTTGGTTGGCTTGTGTTATGCATCACGAGGTCCTGGATTCGAGTCCTGGATCGGGTTTTGCAACATCTTTTTTCCAAGAAATAATGTCAGAGTACTTGGAGCTTAGATCCACCATGTTGCTCAGGCAGACTAGCCGTTAAAATCTGACAGTGATGATGATAATACCCATCACATAGATTCCGTTAATAGTCAAAACAATCCAGTTTCCATTTTTTAAATAATAATTAAACAATGGTGCATCTTCTATTTTTATAACTTCAAATACAAATTAACATCAAAATGATTTAAATCAGCTTTCATTAGCATGAATTGGAATAATAAAAAAATCCTCACTAATATATGCAAAAATAACTTTGTCTGTCTGTCTCGCTTTCACGGTAAAACTACAGTAGGGCAAGTGCGAGTTTTTTACCGAACGACGAAAAGCGTATAGAAAAAAAAGCGTTTACTCTCGCTGTAACTAGATGGCGCTACTAAAATTCCATATAAATTTGTGTTACGTTTTTACGCAGTCGCTCGGTAACAAACTCACACTCGGCACTCTGAACCGATTTAAATGTTTAGTACTTTTGACGATCTCCGTGGTACAGTGGTATGCGCGGTGGATTTAGGAGGTCCTGGGTTGGAGGTGGGGCAGATTGAGATTTTTCTTAATTTGTCTTTGTCTGGTGGGAGGCTTTCGCCGTGGCTAGTTACCACCCTACCGACAAAGACGTACCGCCAAGCGATTTAGCGTTCCGGTACGATGTCGTGTAGAAACAGATAGGAGTGTGGATTTCATCCTGCTCATAACAAATTAGCCCGCTTCCATCTTAGATTGCATCATCACTTAACATCAGGTGTGATAGCAGTCAAGGGCCAACTTGTAGTCTAATAAAAAAAGGACCTAGGCTTCTTTTAAATGCGAAAAAAGGGTTGTGGTTAAAAGGTCGAATGAAATGTTGTATGAAAATATCGACATTTTTAAAGCTAGAAGCTTAAAACGTATTTTTTAGACAGTTGATTAGATATTAAACATGAAAATTTTGAAAAATAAGCCTGCCGTAAAGTAATCTTCGAACAGTGTGTGTTGCCAGTGATGACTTACGGATCCGAATCTTGGTCGCTGACTGCGGGCTTCATAAGAAGGCTTAGAGTCACTCAGCGGGCGTTGAAAAGAGCAATGCTCGGAGTATCTCTGCGTGAACGACTCAGAAATGAGGAGATCCGCAGAAGAAACCAAAGTAACCGACATAGCTCAGCGAGTCGCAGAACTGAAGTGGCAATGGGCGGACACGTATGGGCACGTAGTTCGAACAGCTGATGGACGTTGGGGGCCCAAGGTGGTAGATTGGCGACCCCGCACCGAAAAGCGCAGTGTTGGTCGACCCCCAACCAGGTGGACTGACGACATCAAACGTATCGCTGTAGCCGCTGGCAACAGGCGGCTCGCGATCGTTGTGTTTGGAAGTCCCTAAAAAAGGCCTAAGTCCAACAGTGCACGTCTACAGGCTGGTAATGATGATGATGATGAAAGTAATTCCACGCGGACGGAGTCGCGGGAAAAAGCTAGTAACGATTAAATGTGATTTTTCTGCTATAGGCATTATAAGCTTCCCATGAATTAAAAAAGTGAGCAACAAACAATACCAGCTATACTACAGTATAGTATATTTCCACAAGGTTTCCACTGCCGGTGTTAAAGATGACTCCAAGGTTAATTTACCCACAAAGATCGAGTGTTTGTGATAAAATTATATAATGTTCGCTTTATTAATAGTTACGGCCACGCGAGCTACTTAATCTTTTTCTCAATAAGTTACACTTGTTTGCTCAAGCTCTTTTTTTTTTAATTTTTTTTATTTGCATTTTTATTTTCAAAATTTATTTATTTCAACATCATACCGCCGGGCCAAACCTGGCTTTTTAGGAGGTTCGATATTAGCAACTAGGGCCACCATCCTGATATTGTGTTGGCGGATTAAAGTGATATTATTTGTAACGATTACGAGGTATTGGATGTTAATGATAAAATCATCGGGAAAGGAAAAAGTATTTTGACTTGGATCTTGCTCATGGTATTACCGCCTTGTGGAATGTTGATTCAACAATGATTGTTTCTATAGTCGTTTCAGTCAACGGTCTTATAGCGAAAAGCTTTGACGAACATCTTAAAATGCTTTCGCTTAGTTGTTGGATCAAGGGTCGGATTCAGAAGGCAGTAATTCTTGAAACGGCGCGTATTGTGAGGAGGTTCCTCACTCAGAAGCCCTGACCACCGGTTGCTTGGGCCCCCGGGCCCCGCAGTAGGCGGAATGGTTTTTTTAATAAATTTTTAACAGTGTTTTTGTTAATAATTTACCGTGGCTACTTGACATCCTGCTATTAAAGACGTACCGCCAAAGCGATTTTGTGTTTCGGTACGATTTCGTATAGAGACCGAAACCGCCTTCATCTTCGATTGTATCATCACTTGCCATCAGGTTTGCTTGCAATCAGGGACGTGCTCCTCAAGACGATGGTGTAAACCTACGTCTACGTCCCAGCTCTGGATACTTTTTTCTATTGAGAATTTGGCACAAGAATCGAATCCAGGATATCGTTATCCGAAGTCACAAGCTTACCATGGACCAACGGGGCAGTTACCGAATACAAAGTAATTAATATTCGATGACGCGATGATTTTTTGTGTGTTTAATATTACTCGAACAAATCGATACTAATCGTAAACACGCGAAGTAACTAATACATCAGTTACAACCCATCATTGCACGCCATTGAAAAACTGAGGCCCCTTTGAATAAACAGGTTTGTGTTATCTTTTGGTTTAGCAGACGGCGTATGATCGACCGTATGTTAGTTGTAGTTCTCAGCATTAGCAGTCTATTTTATGGTTAATCTATAAATTAAAATCCTAACTGCCTCGTTGGTCTAGTGGTTAGCGTATGCGCCTCTCACTGCGAGGTCCCGGGTTCGATTCCCGGGTCGGGCAAAGTGTTATTTGTGAACTTTCCGTTAGGTAGTTCTGAATAGCAGCACGGAGTTTGATTTGTGCCCGGTTGATGGCGATAGGCTCACCCCCTTATCCGATGGAACTTAAACATAACAGGTGAAATGTGGGTGTACTACACCTCTGCCACACCCTTCTGGGTAATATAGGCGTGATGTTATGTTTTTTATGTTTTAAAATCCTAAGAGGATTTGGTGCATGCCTCATGACTCTGCTCCAAATAGGGCCGGCGGTAAAATCAGATGGAAGACTAAGAAAGACATAATCAAAGGCTTTTAATTCTTAGTAGCTTAATTTAATTGGACTCGGCAAATTTAATGACATTCCCAATGTCGCTTTATGAGCTTGCTACAAATATACCTATACGATTTAAGTGTTCATAAAAATAATATGGAACAAGTACTCATACAATACTTTATAGCACGACTCATGACTCGAACTCAGGGTCTCACGATCCGTAACTACAGAGACTAACCAGTGGACCAACGAACAATTTATGTTCTGGAAGTCGTAAAAGGTAATTACTTGGAGGAAGTACTCGTAGTGAATCCGGTGATTGTATCTCACATTATTTGGGTCACTTCCATTTTTTATACTAAAGGAAATAATAATATTATTAGTATTTTTTTTTAATTTACTAAATCGACATGTTTTAAGTCGTGGATACTAAATTGATGACTTTTTTTGACAAAGATACATGGATATAATCGGCTATATCTTTTTGGCCACAAAAGACTGGATAACAGGAACAAATAAATTATAAATTTGAATAAAATAAAAAAGAAACATTTATAAATTTTTTTTTCGATACAAATTCGGAGTTTCTTAATAACTTTGTTTTAGATGTCTCTGTACTAGTTTAGATGGAAACTTCGTCTCATAAATCTGAATGTAATTCGCAGATTTTTTTTATATTACTCGAAGCCGAGATAGATCGTCTGTACCTACTTAATAACAGGGTCTCGCGAGGTTAAACTTCGGACGAACCACTTAAAAAATTCCACGTGATGATGCTGATCACTTAAAAACATATTCATGATTTTTATTTAGATTTTAACTAGCTGTGTCCCGTGGTTTCGATCACGTGTATTACGTTCCCATAAAAATTTATATGTACGAGTATATAAATTAAGCTGCACAGATACTCTTCTAAACTATAATAGCTAGATATATATTTATGTGCCAAAATATTTAAATGTATTTAATTAAAAATTAATAAATTTCTTGTTTAAAACGAAAAATTAATATGAAAATACCACTAATTTTAGTTCTATAGAACTGTTGACTGTTGAGGTTCTTAATATAATTTTTTTCTAAACTGAATAGTTTGCGCGAAAGATACTTCCAAAGTGGTAAAATGTGTAACCCTGTAACTTCTAAAATAAGAGAATATTTTTTTAGAGACAACTGTTACTTGGTTTTAAACGTAGCTTTTGTCGCAAGGGACATTTTTTTGATAAAAACAAAATGAAATATCAATCAAAATAATATAAAGTTTATAACTTATATGGTAAAGTCAAGAGCAAAAACTATACTACAGTACTATTGGGATATAATTTGACATCACGGAAAATGTCCCAACAGTTCTATAGAACTACGGCATGGGGTACTACTGGGATGCACCCGAAAATACACTACTCTACAAAAATACCAATGACGTTATTGGAATTTAAAAAAAAAGCTCGTTATAAAAATAAAAAATATCGAAATTTCATGATTATCTTATACAAGACTAGAATTTTATTCCTACAATAATTTCCACCGTCTACTAAAGAATAAGAATAAGAAAAGTCGGTTTTTTATTATTTTATGTATATTTTCCTTAAATATATTTTCTCGTCTGTTATCATATTAGGTCAGCAGGTTACAAGTGTGTACACATGTCAACGTGGAATGTTGTTTCCAGTGAATAAACCAATTAGACTCGCACTACCGGTGGCACTACCGGTGCGACGAGAGTTCAAACACGGTTTAAACCTAGATTACCGTGGACGTATGTCAACTATCTACATTACCTAGATTTCCAGTATTTTATATCTTATTGCTATTAGGAGCCAACGTTAAACTGACGGCCTTAATTGTGAAGTTGGAAATTTACTTTACATATAAGTCCTGGGTTCGATTTAGCGCGGGTTGAATTAAGACTTTGGTTCGCCTAGATATCACACTAACAAATTAACCAAAAAAGCTCCGATATAGTGCTTATCACATCGCTGATCAATTTAAAGACTTCGAGATTTTTAATCACCTTCAGTAACTTGAATTTGAAGCTTTAATAACACCAGGGGTAAATCCAATTCTCCAGTTGGGTTCCGAACATCTGAACATTTTCTGTCTGTGATAGAATCTAGGCTTTCTGATTTCTGCTTTTCGCATTCTTTGTAATTTATATACCTCTATTGCATCACGCCGATAGCAGGCAGTCAGCACATGCTTTTTGAGATAAGCGTAGTTGAATAACAAAAAGCTACAGGCGTTCTGCGTAACGTAAGCGCAGATGTCAGATGGTTGGACTGCGCTGCCTGCTATCTGCAGCATTGGGTTCTTCCCACAAGGACCTGGGGGAAGCATGTTCAAGACTTTGTATCTTGCCTGCTATCTGCGCGATGCTATGAACTTATGACCAAAGTACCTATACTAAAGCCAAACTCCATTAAGAATGCATGTCAACAAACAAATTAATAATGAAGGTAGAAATCAATAGTCATTTTACATCTATTTTTTTTAATTAACTATTAATTGACGAATTCATTACAATAAATTAGATTTCTAAGCTTAAAGTAATTAAAATATTCAATAAGATTTTTTAAAATAACAAAAAGTAATCTTAAATATATTAGGCATAAAAAGTGTTGCATTTTCTACCTTCATTTTAAATTTGTTTGTTGACAAGCATTCTCAATAAAGTTCGGCTTTATTTAGTGTAAGTATTAACCAAAACAAATCGAAACATTATATTCGAGTAAAGGAAATTTTATATGGAATTGATGCAGCGCCCCTGGTCTGTATCAAGAGAATACTAAATTGTGAATTTCAATGTCAATAAAATTTGGTTTACCGATTATGTCTCGATAAATGTGTCGACTGGTAAAAATCTTACACTAGCCACACTGAACGCGACGTGCACAAGTCAGATGTCAGTAAGCAGAACTCTTTTTGTTTTCGACCGGTCTTTGTACTTTTATACCCACCTGACATAAAATATATTATGCTTAGCATTATATTCTTCTATTCTGTTTAATTCTTTTAAAAGACAATATTATTTTTCGAAAAATCAGAAATAAGAAAAGTAATATGACTCTCTCTTCCAGGTAAATACGAAACTCTGCTCGACGACTCTCTACTGGCCCTACACACCATAAACGCGTCTCACATACAGTTTCCACGACTGGCACACACGTCTGGCACCTCGGACAAACTGCGCAAGTATTTCTCACAGCTTGACCTACCTCTGATAAGAAAACTGTACAAGTTGTATAAGTACGACTATAAGATATTTAATTATGATCTGGATAATATTGTTGGATATGATCTTGGTTAGAAGAATACTGTAAACTAATGTGGATGGTAAATTGGCAGTTCTGAAATTACAGCTTGACTAGACAAATTATAAAGGGGTATTTAAGAGGCGTAATGACAGTTTCCTCAAAGGCTGGCAACGCTCTAGCAATGCCTGGTGTTGCAAATGTTTATGGGCGGCGATATCGGTTAGCATCAAGCGACCCTCATGCTCGTTTGTTCGCTTTTAAATCGATAAAAAAAATCAAAAATTAAAAAACATGGCCTTTTTCATTTATCGGGTCTGGCTATAGTGATGTTTTTTTTTCAAACATGAAACATTTGGAACTTAAAAAACAAGAATAAAAATACAATTAATTTCTAATTTATATAGTTTAGAAATTTTTATACCATGTATACAAATCACAAATGTACAATGTGTATCAAAATTGCGTTCTCGGTCAGTAAGGTGATTAGTATTGCTATAATCAGATGTTTGGGTTGATTGGTCCAAATGTCAACTGCGCAATTGGATCATCCTTTATAATTTGATGATATTAAAATTGGATCAATAGTACCTAAAATTAGGTATTTTAAATATGTGCGTTTATAAGTCGGCTGTATAAAATATAGTCGTGAAAGATTTTGGGGATTACATTCCATTAAAGTATTTTATACATTTTGTAGCCTCTTTTTAAATGCTAAGTTACAGACTCGAAGAGCGAGCGACATTTTCCTTCTAGGTAACAATCTTATCGTAGTGGAAGGAGAGTCTATTTCTAGGTAAAATTTCATCGCCATAGTAAAATCACTCGACTGTGAGTAAGTTTTTTTTTAGGCAACAATTTTATCATCAGAGTACAAGGAGAGTTTCTTATGAATCTTATCGTCATAGTAAAATTTCTCGAATGCGAGCACAAGAATATAACAAATTTTATCGTAATTTTTCTTTCTAGGCAAAAAATGTTATCGCCGTAGCATATAAAATAGTACAATATCAATCACTTTGATTTATACTCGTAGAATGTGAATTACTAATCAATTGTTAAGACCGATAAAACAGAATTTCTGATTTTGTAATTTTTATCTGTTGGTCTGTTCATTTATACCTCTGAAAGTAGTTAAATTTAAGTAAGTTATAAAGAGCAAAATATAATTTTCAGTCTCCTTTTCAGTCCAGTACGCTTTTACATTTTTTGCTTTATAAGTAAATAAAATACAAATTACAATGATCGCTACAAGTGATATCTATTAATTTTGAATTTAGATTTTGAAAGCATAGACTAAAGAGTCTATCATGATAGTGAGGAGCTATAGTTTGATTTTTAAAGTGCACTTATAGTGATGTAGCCGACGCGAACAAAATGTGACCTTTACTTGATACGAGCGGCGTGTTAGTTGGTATATGAGTTTAGAATTAATTAAGATAAAGAGTTCATTGTTATTCCTTAATTGTATTTTGCAATATATATTTTTTTCATTGTTTATACCTATTTGTGCTGCGGTTTTCAAAAATTACGAATTTCGTATATAACGTTTTCCAGCCTCAATGCTGTGAGATTATGGGTTCGATACCCCGTTGCACCAATTGTCATTCCGACTCGTAAAATGTTACACTAATTCAGAATTTTCGGAGATGAGCCTGAGCAGACAAATAGATATTTAATTTCAAAACAGGGAACAACGATAGCTTTTATCAACTCTTCTCAATTGTTGGTAATTTTATTGAAAAGACGAACGCTCAAGAGCCGTTTTTGACAAGCGTTGAAATGCCACGAATAAATAAATATATTTAGGCGGCGGATAATATTTACATAAATACTATATAACATTGATTTATTATAGAAATGGTTAGGTAAGATGAACCTTTTTATAGCTTAGATCATTGGATTTTGCCTTTTTTCCGTGCCTTAGAAATAACGTTGTGTTCATAACAGCCGGTCATTACTAGGTAGCTAATCGGTTAGATAACGATATTAATTCCGCCTATCATTTCTAAAATAGCGTGTTGGATTAACGCTCTATATTATATTTCAGAGTTATTACAGAGTTACCCAGCCGAAAAACACTAATTAAAATCATGATTTTAAGCTTATTATAATTTTTTTAAACCAGTTGTCAAAGTACGCAATACCTGCTTAGTTTATATAAGTTTAATCTGTTGTAGAATATGACATTTTGTAACCGAGTACGAAAATAAAACTAAGTACACTCCGTAATGTCTGCAGTTTTTTAGAACTCATTTAATTTGTACGGAGCTCTCATTATCTGCATTTATTATAACAAATGTACTCATTATATGCATGTACTCATGTGATGCATTTAATATATTAATATTTTGACAGCTGAGTGGCGCAGTGGGTAGTGCTTCCCCTGCTTCTGCGTCTAAGGCCGTGGGTTCAATTCCCTCATCTGGATAAATGTACGTGTGATAAGCTTGGATGTTTTCCAGTGCCTGGGTGTATATCTGCATATTATAAGTATTTATGTAGATAATCTTACTACCCATAACACAAGCTACCTACGCTCACTTTGGGGCTGTATATCGATGTGTGTATTGTCCGATAATATTTATTTATTTTACTGATCAACACAATATCACCTTTCCTTGTTCTATGTACTTTTCGAACAAAACCAGTCGTAGGTGAAATGTACAAGTTGCTATTTGAAAAAAAATATTGTGTAGGTACGTAATAAAATCAAAATTATTTTAAGACGTGTTTATCAAACGTGTATCAATATTACGTAAGATGCAATTCGGCAAAACTGATTCATGTCATATTTGGGCTGTTGATGCAATCATTGACACCATTACTTTATACTATCTTACAGTGATTATTTAGTCATTTTGTTTTATGATAATAATTATTTTACGGTGATTCGGCATTATTGCGAGAATATTCCGAATGTCGCATGGATGCCGCGTGACTCAAAAAAAACCGAGAAGTGTGGAAATTCCTTTAAGCAACTTTTATAGTTTTATTACTATTATCATAATCAAACTCCTTGTAGGATTTGGAGCGTAGACTCACCACGCTGCTCCAATGCGGTTTTGTAGGTTTAGGTATGCTTTATTTATTAACGATCACTATCTAATGTTGATGACAGTGTCTGATGGTTTAATGTAACACCTCCAAGTATCCGATTCTGGGCTAGAATTTACTGAAAATTTGATTCACTCTAACGCTATACGCTATTCTTATGTTTGATGACAGTGTTCTGATGGTTTAATTATAGCTTCACGTTTCCGATTCTTTTTAAAGTGGAAACATGACACACACACAGTCTTGGAATTACTTTACATGTAAATTTTTGGTGAGGTCTAAAATTGAACGGTTGAGTGACAAAACAGTTTTTGCAATGACGTGGCAGTCAAGAGTCAAGACAGACCAAAAGTAAATAAATGTACCTCCAGATGGTGGATGGATTAAACTCGTTTATGGCAAAACGGTGTGCTTAGATATATCACAAGCTTTTGTTAAACACTACACAATATTAAATACGATGATTACATGCAAATAAAGTACAATTGAACGTTTCTATAAGCAATTTAACTTGTCTTTAAGACTGTAGTTAGTCTTGGAGATTTTTTTTAATAATCTTGTTAGACATAGGAGGCCCCTTAATTATAGTGTTACGCCATGGACCGCAGCCGCGGGGGCAACGCCCGACATCCATCTGTCAGAAATGTGCCGCGCCGAAAGAAATATGACTCTTGAGATTTACGACTTATAAAACTTCACTAACAGATGCTCCCCACTTTGTCCGTATATACTAAACTCTACATAAAGTTCTTGCCAATCTTCGACTCCGCTTTTAAAATGAAGAGTTTGTTTGCGCAGTACATACCAAAATTTTTGTACCGTAAAATACCTATACTAAAGCCAAACTCGATTGAGAATGCTTGTCAACAAACAAATTAAAAATGTAGGTAGAAATCACTAGTCATTTTACACCTTTTTTTTTAAGTAACTACTTAATGACGAATTCATGACAATAAATTAAATAAGTAGGCCTTAAACTAATTAATATATTCAATATCTTTTAAATAAGATTTTTTAAAATAACAAAACATAATTTTAAATTTATTAGGCATAAAACGTGTTGCATTTTCTGCCTTCATTTTAAATTTGTTTGTTGACAAGCATTCTCAATTGACTTTGGCTTTAGTGTAGTTCTCAGCATCGCTATGATATCTGGGTAGTTCAGCGTATTGATTATTACAGGGGACTTGAAGTTTAGCACGTCTGTTGCTTGAATAAATATGGCTGTTAATTAACCTGTGAACAGCACTTGAAAATCATATTTACCTAGTATAGTTTAGCGGAGAAAATAATTATAAATTATTTTTGCATTCTATTATTGCAATAATTTATTATATGTATTTAAATTTTGTCGAAGTATTTTTTTTTATTTAGTATAGACTAGATACATATTAATCTTTAGAATCTCGAATGGACTTCCAAAAATAAGTATTTTAATTTCGTTAAACTTAGTTCCTGTTTACGAGGTAAATTGTACTTTTTGGTATAATGATTATATAAATGTTTTGTTTGTTATGTTGCCGAATCAATTGATAGACCAGTGGTAACATAAACATATTCTAATTAATTTTTCAAAATAATGTAATGACAAATACTATACAGCAGTAAACTTTCAAAGATTCAAGTTCAGTATATAAGAAAGATTAACTTTATCAAACCGCATAAAATCTCAAAATCCTTTCCGAACATACTCGTGTGCCAGCGTCAAGGCCGAAATGACCCTCAGACGTTGATGAATGATCATTCAACGCCCTTGGTCCAAAAATAGCGAGATAATATCTCTTTTCTATAGAAACCACAAAACAGCTTACAAGGAGTTATTTTATACTGAATACGAGCTCCGATGATTCTTAGAAATATCTAATGGCTACTTTATCTTTTCTTTCTATAATTTATACATTTTACTTTATGTCACAGTTCAGAAAATGTGTAATATATGCAACTATACTAAAGCCAAACTCAATTGAGAATGCATGTCAACAAACAAATTTAAAATGAAGGTAGGAAATGCAACACATTTTATGCCTAATAAATTTAAAATTATGTTTTGTTTTTCATAAATTCTTATTTAAAGGTTATTGAATATATTTATTAATTTTAATAAGCTTACTAATCTAATTTATTGTCATGAGTTCATCATTAACAAGTTAACTAATAAAATTATGAGTAAAATGACTAGCGATTTCTACATTCATTATATTTAATTTGTTGACAAGCATTCTCAATCGAATTTGGCTTTAGTATAGCTGATGTTCGCTACTGAACTATACGAATTTATGATTTTTATTTTTTAGTATTTCCTGGGAATTCTTAAACTTTCCAACAATTTTCCGGAACTAAAAGTGGCCTTAGTGACATATCAGCCAACTTTTCCATTAAAAAACTTATGCTTGTCATCGAAAATAATTTGAAATAAAATATGGTGGACCTAATTTGTGTTCTCGTTCTGTAAGAAATTACCTATATTACATGTTTTCATACCGCAAAGGTATATCTTTCAATAATGGGAATAATTTATTGTTTTATTTTGACTCGGAAATATAAAAGTTTTATCGTTATGAATGTATGTTTGTCCTCAATAGATAACTTACATTGAAACAATGTCATGAGAATACCTACATAAAGAATTTGAAACCCATTTCCATTTCCCTTCTGACCCTTAACTTATTACAGAAACAACCCTTAACCAATTGCAGAAGCAAAAAAAAGTAATACAATGTCCCCTAATATTTAGACACCGCTCAGTGTAAATATTTTTTTTCTAACCCGTTTCTTGAGGAAGTATACTTTAAAATTTTAAAGTACAATTTTTTATAATAATTTTCCGAATTGTTTCGGGTTTTTTTTTAATATTTTCGAGAATTACTTATAAAATATTTTGAATATTTATTAGGAAACAATTGTACCTAATTACACATTTCTTTTTGCTCTAAAATAAATTGTAGATATTTTATTTTTCAAAAATAAATTTATGTTTGTAGACATAACCACATAGCAAGCCAGAAAAAACGCGATAAACTTAAAATACAAAGTTAATACAAGTAAATTCCCACAATTAACTAATTTATTGTCATTAACTTAGCTAATTGATCATATCAATTGCTAATAACATGTCAGTAGTAGATAAATAATAATGTTATTATAATAAAGTTATAAGTTATTGCATGATAATACAAACACATCTGTGATAGCCCTCAAATAATAATCATTTATTATTACTAATATATATAATGTAGATAATTATAATTTAGGTAATTATTGTCTATAAAGATAGCTGTTATGTCTGATATTATTCTGTATGTATGTATATTATGAGTAGTTACTTATCGCAAGGTCTTACTTTATCTTTTAACACTGTCAGCTTGGGCCTTTCCATTTTATCTCTTAAGTCTTATTCAAGTAATTAGTTGACAAATCAATATCGCATTTATTTTAGTAATTGAATAGATTTTTAATATTATTTTTAAATTTAAATAAAAAAACAATTATTTTTTTCTTATAATTATGAGATTGATAACAGTTTCAAATGAACGAAAGAGTAGTTGTTTGAGAAGAATAAAGGCAAATATTAATTTTATTTTTTTAAAAACTCATCAAAAGGTTATTTTAGTATATTCTTAAATTGTTTGCATTCTCACGACAATTGTTCTTTGACAATCGTTCCGCTGGTATTATTATAAGTTGTTAATATTTTTATATCTGAATAAGAATAAGTACCTACATGAAATAAGTGAATATTGTGTATAATTGAAATTTAAAATAATGTAGTAAATATTAATTTCTATTTTTATATGATATTATAAAGTATCGTGTTTTGTCGTTTAAAGCTGCTTTCGTGTATTTATCGCATTCGTTACGTAAGGCAAAACCAGAATATATGTGCGATTAGTTTAAATTTTAGAAAATAAACGTGTAATAAATATATTTTTAAATAATGTTACATCGCATTGTTAAAGGATTTTCCAATTGCGGGTTCTCATGTGGCTCACTATTATCAATGCAATCAGATGTTATTCTATTTATTTGATATTGTTTTATATAAAAATAATGTTTGTTTTTTATGTTTTTGTGTGTTACACCCAGTGTGAGGTCTCATTTGTCACTTCTACGTGCGCGTTTTAGGTACGAACATACTTTGTCGGGTCGGGGCGGGTCGCATAGCAGTGCAAAATTAAAACTAAAGCACAGAGTCAGACCGGGTCGCAGCTCATTGGCAAATACACTCAACACCGCAAGCTTCAAAATTCACCCCGCTATAATCCGACCTGCTCCGCCCCGTCCTAGTGTGCTGTATTCCATATAAAATATATACAAGCGATTTCAGCGGATTTTTGCGCTGCCTTTATAGCTACATTATGATAATCGCACATCACACAACTATGACAAGGTAAAGGGACGCCTGCCGATAAAATGCAGTGCAAAGTACGATGCAATGTGTGACCAACATAAAACCTCATTTAATTAATAAATAATTATAATAGTATATTTGAATATAATTGTTATGGGCTATCAGTCGTCCGATATTTGACGTTTCCTGATGAATCACAGGATGTTGCCAGTGTCACTACACTGTTGTTATATGAATAAATGCAATGGTGTTATATTTGCGTTTGTTTTATTTGTATAATACAGATACGTTTTTTTTAACCGACTTCCAAAAAATACCGACGTATTTTAAAGTTCAGGTTACTAATACATTAGGTAAACTGGCGTTCATATTTGGGCTTCTGATCAGAACAAGCCATGTCAAACTCGTCAAAATAAGTAACAAAAATAATTGTGATTTTAAGTTGTACACATCAAAATATTAATTTCTCGGAGAAACATATGAGAATTTTGACTGAGAAATTCTTGTAACAAAAAGCTTAATATTTTTATTCACTGGCGTGGCGCGGTGCAGACCTTGTACTTTGCTTATCGCTTAACCCCAACCTAAGAATTCAACTTGGGCAATCAATTAATCGTCATTCACAGCCAGTTCGGCTACACTACTGTAACACGTGACAGTTGCGTATCATTGTCATAATTTGCCAGTAGTAATTCACTGTTAATTAAGTTGCTTTATTGGATAATATTATTAATTTACCAAAGTGACAACGGTTGAAAACTTGGAAATTGACCTGGTCGTTTCACTTCCTCACTCACAAAATAAAACAAAGTAAAGCAATTATCTTAGTGACGATGACGTGACGGCGGATGATTTAAACACGACAGTATCTTAAATCAAAATTGATAGTCCAATTAATGATTTAAATTGCTGTGCGAACTGATTTACGTCATCGCGAAGTATTTTAACACCACGTGTTGTATATTTTCGTGTGTTTTACCATTCAGTTGAATACTCAAGGACAATAGAGTTCCGTTATTTAGTAGCTTAGTTTGAAGAACGGATGTAAGTTTGGATCCCAATGGCGATGCCGATTGGGAAAGCACAATTTGAATTGGTTGATAGGTTTTCGTTATTTGATCTACTTTGGTCACAGTCTGTTGTACGGGTGAACGTTAGAATCCCAAGGTGCTGCAGTGGCGGCCCCTACATGGCACAGCGTTGGTTGGTTGGTGCGCCTATCCCATCAAGCGGGTTGCAGGGAGCCATATATAGACAATTAAAAACCTTAACGTTTAGAATTCCTTGCAGACAACACTGTACTTACAACAAAAAATAGAACCGACTCAAAACGCACTAAGAAGTAAAAAATAACTGTCATTTAGTTGCTTTAATTTACTTAAGTATATCTATGAAGTCGGTGCCAGCCAAGTTTAAGGAACATTTATTTTACGTAGTAAAGCAGTTTGTGGGTTATAGGTAATGTCCTTGAAGTAGAAACAATATCTCCTTAAGTAAATTAAAGCAACTAAATGACACAGTTATTTTTTACTTTTTAGTGCGTTTTGAGTCGGTTCTATTTTTTGTTAAAAAATTTTTATTTCTTATTTTTTAGTGATTTATCGCCACGTAGCGTACTCGTACTATACTGTCATTGTATATTATATGGCACTAGTAGCCATAAAACGGATGTAAGCTACCGATACCGAGTAAAAACCGAAATCGCTGTAAGTTTCATGCCTCTCAAAATTTGAAGAGTTCCTTCAATTTCCCGGCAGGCGCGGCCCCTACATGGCACAACGTTGGTTGGTTGGTGGGCCTATCCCATCAAGCGAGTTGCAGGGAGATATAATAGTCAATTGAGAACCTCCTCCGTTTTTTTTCGTCGGTTAAAAAGGACATAAGCTTTATTATGAAAAAGTCCAGTTCACGAAGAATAGAAAATTTAAGACGGTTCTCCTGGTATTAGATTGATTTGCTACGAGTGAATGTAGATAGGCTTTATCTTAAGTGGAATTTTATTTGTTTATGAAATTGTTTAAAAACATAGAGATAAAAATTTAAATATAAAATTTCCAAATATGTGGATGTGACGACCTCCGTGGCGCAGTGGTATGCGCGGTGGATTTACAAGACGGAGGTCCTGGGTTCGATTCCCGGCGGGGCAGATTGAGATTTTTCTTAATTTGTCTTGGTCTGGCTGGTGGGAGGCTTTCGCCGTGGCTAGTTACCACCCTACCGACAAAGACGTACCGCCAAGCGATTTAGCGTTCCTGTACGATGTCGTGTAGAAACCGAACGGGGTGTGGATTTTCGTCCCACTCTTAACAAGTTAGTCCGCTTCCATCTTAGACTGCATCATCACTTAACATCAGGTGTGATAGCAGTCAAGGGCCAACTTGTAGTCGATAAAAAAAACAAAAAAAAAAACATTGTTTACATGACCCTATCCAGGAATCAAACCTGATAACCTCATGATCTGGGCAAGCTAAACTAAAATCGAGTACTTTCCTCGATTGAGTGAGAAAATCTATAGTAGGTACTTTACTACGATTCGTATTAAATATTTAATTTTTTGACGGCCTCCGTAATGCAGTAGTATGCGCGGTGGATGTGTAAGACGGAGGTCATGGGTTCGATTCCCGATAGAGCCGATTGAGAACTGACTGGTGACTGGCTTGGTAGGTAGAGTAGCTACCACCCTACCCACAAAGACATACCGCCAAGCGATTAAGCGTTCCAGTATGATGTTCTGTAGAAACCGAAGAGGTGTGGATATTATTCTACTCCTAACATGTTAGCCCGCTTCCAATATCATCACTTACCATCGTGTGTGCAAAAATTTCTTCAGCAGATAGTATGTAGCATCTATTAGTACAGTAAACCTACATGTTTAGTAGTCACTGTTTTTAGTTACTCACTGATTGGTTTATATCCTATAATTATAAATACGTAGTACCCACAATAAAAATTAGCCTCGCTGATATACCACTTGTAATTAAAATTAATTAGCGTAGCTTTATTAATCACTAATTACCGGTTTTGAGCTGCGCACGTCTACTAATTACTTAAATTATTTTATAAGACTCCAAGCAAATTCCTACCTTATCGATAAATTTGGATATATTCCCAAGTTTTTTAAACGACGTCAAAAAAGGAGATTCTCTGTTTGGATAAAAATACAACAACGATGTCAGAATATGACAACTAGTATGTACAATATACACACCTCTTTACGTTTTTCGCAGATTTTTGCTTTGTTGTTTGCAGAGAAAACTCGGAAGGCTCGAGGAACCTGAAAGCTGGATCTTACAACTCTACAATTCATGAAAACAATCGAGATATAAATATAAAATATCAGATTAATTAATTTATTTATTCTTACATAATCTGTACGGTTTATCGCAGATTGCCACAATTTACGCACCACTTTAGGTCCCTACATTTTATTGAAATGGCTCTGCAACAAGAGACGATCACACACACTTGTACGACATATGTACCAAATATCGTTAACATTTTTTACACTGAAATTTATAATTATTACACATTATAGCAAAAACATTATTAAATGCATCTGCCTACAGAGTTATCACATTCGAATATTTCGTTAACTAGTAGATATAATAAAATACTATTAGAAAAAATATGTTTAATTATTTTAATGCACAATTAATACTTTAATACATAAATTATATATTTTTACTTTATCTTCATTACAGTAAGTTAAATACAATATTTAAAGAAGAATATAATAACGTACTAGATTAATTTTCAACAACAAACTTAATAGATGTTTATACTAAGCAATCTCAGGAGTAGGAATAATTTGAGGTAGCACACTACTTCAAAAATTAATAACTCACTTTACAGTGTAATACATATTTGGCTGGCAGAAAATGGTTTAAAACAATTTCGCGTTTTTGTTACTTGCGTATCTTACGGCAATGTGCGATAAACTTACAACAATTTAACCAAGTGTGGCACTTTAGTCGATAGGTCTAAGATAATTGTTCCCGATGACGTCCAGAGGGAGCTTGCAGTGCTTCCACGGTACGGTACGTATCGTGAACGGTCCGGGGCCTTTCAGGGACACTGTAAATAAAGAAATATTTAATATATTTAAGACTTTTGGTCCTTGTTTTTCAATAATCCATTTTAGAAATAAAATCTCCCACCCAATCCATAAAATTATATATTTGAAAATATACTCTTTATTAATAATTCAATTCAATAAAATTGATATATTGCACCTGTGTGACATGAGACGTTCAAAATATATGTTATATATATCAGAAATAGGACATACGAGTACAAAAAACTTTGTAAAAATTGATGTCTGTTTATTCACAGTACAATCTTCAAAACTAAAAACTCATTTCATGCACATTGATCATTTTCCCAAAAATAATAATAACAAAAACATACCAATCATTCCAGGCACCAATGTGACATTATATTTCCCGTTGTTCATCATCAGCGGCCAGTTGTCGTCCACAGACGCGACGGTGAGGGTAGTTTGCGCAATACGAATGTCTAGCGTCAGCTTGGCGCCTAAATACTTTATATCTGGAAAAGTTATTTTGTTTTTACTATACCACGAGCCTGGTTTTAGTTGGAGAGATTTTTTTTGTATTTGAGTTCTTATAATTTTTTATATCCTAAGTTTGAACCCTATAACTACCACACAACTTTAGAATAATTTATATCTATTTGAAAATAAACATAATATACAAAATGGCGAAACCCTCGTGTCTTTGATTGGAGAAGTACCTGCAGCTACCGTCATACATAATTGTGCTGCCAACAAGCATTGCTATGTTTTGGTTTCGGTCTGAAGGGTAGATATAATTATAATTATGCTCATGAGACGTTTTGACACGAGAGGTTGACTGCAGTTGACGGCTGCTAAGCAACACTAGTGCTAAGTTTGAGTTATTATCCTAATCCTATATCTGGGAAGTGCTTTGCCCACTGATGGATAAAACTATTCGAATCATTGCAATCGATTTATCGAATGCGACTTGTTTATCTGCATCCTATATACCTCAGTGCCTGAAGACGAGAGTCTTCGAACAGTGCGTGTTGCCAGTGATGACCTACGGATCCGAATCTTGGTCGCTAACTGCGGGCTTCATAAGAAGGCTCAGAGTCACTCAGCAGGCGATGGAAAGAGCAATGCTCGGAGTATCTCTGCGTGATCGAATCAGAAATGAGGAGATTCGCAGAAGAACCAAAGTACATACATACATATAGACATAGCACAGCGAGTCGCAGAACTGAAGTGACAATGGGCGGGGCACGTAGTTCGAACAGCTGATGGACGTTGGGGGCCCAAGGTGGTAGATTGGCGACCCCGCACCGAAAAGCGCAGCGTTGGTCAACCCCCAACCAGGTGGACTGACATCAAACGTGTCGCAGGGAGCCGCTGGCAACAGGCGGCTCGGGATCGTTGTGTTTGGAAGTCCCTAAAAAGGCCTATGTCCAACAGTGGACGTCTACAGGCTGGTAATGATGATGATGATGATGATATACCTTTGCTTTACGTTTTAGCAAATGAGAAAAACCACATACGAGTAGCTCATACTTTTCGGGACACCGATAATGTTACACAAGTTAAGTAGATGCCGGTTTGCTTACCCTTAATCCTGAACTTGGTAGCTTCTGGAGGTAGCTGAGGCTGCGTTATCTCGAGCCGGTCTAGATATATGCAAATGCCTGCGTATCCAAACATCAGAGTTTGCAGGAACCCGCCCATACCGGTGTGGAAGTTCACTGCGCCTACTTTTGGTCGACGTAGTTCTGTCCAAACCTAATGAAGTAAGAAGGCTAATTTAGATAAAAAGGTCATCAGCTACCACTATGAGCAGTAACGTTTCAATAAATGACCTGCCTGCACTCTGGTAATGATAGGGACTTTCCTTAAATTATGTTTTCTTCACCTACATCATCAGCTTAATTCACTGGTAAAAGCATATTTTTTTAATTACCAATGCTAGAAGACAGAATAACAATATCATAGTTAACTCTAGACTTAACTTTGCATTAGGTACTCGTACCTAAGCTGAAGAGAAAATTCTCTCATCTGGATATTGGGTATTCGCAATTTTTAGGTGGGATCCATTATTGCGACACACGAGTCATGATGTAAGTAACCTTTCAGGGAATAAGAAGATTCATTTATCAGGCAAAGCTATAGTACTGTCTTATTTTGAATATTGTCTAAATCACCTTGATAAGTTATCGTCAATAAGTTACCTTGAACGGCTCCCGCACATATCCCTCGTAGCTCTTGTTGAAGAGCGTGGCGGCGCGCAGGTTGTCTTGTATCTGCAGCTGGCCGATGGTGTGCATGCTCCAGGTCATGGCGGGGCCGTTGCCGCGCGTCACCGACTCGTAGTATGTGAGGTCGTTTATACGTGTCGAACTACAATAAATTATAAAGCTAAATTCGTTTACTGTTTGTTGTGACTGTACCAATAGTTCGGAGGCTCCAGCTTGTCATTGAATGAAGATCCGCAGAAGAACTGCACTGTTTAAATGGAAATGGGCAGAGCTCATTGTTCAGAGTCTTTGGAGTTGAGATTCTAAGGTATTGGAATGACAACTTCACGTACCTATTGGTCCACCTCCCACTGACTGGATTGACACGATTGAGTCGCAGAGAGCCATTGAGGACAAGCGGATCAGGACCGTAATGTTAGGTACTCGCTACGAAAGGATAGCTGACTTTCATTGGCTGATGTGATGTGATATGTGAAGACTTCCCAGAGTCATTATTCGGTGATAAAATTATCAATAGGGTAGATTAATGATGGGAGGTTTTTGTTCGTTACATAGTTTTCTTCTTGCTTACTAGGTTGTATCCGCCTAAACGCCTCGAGAAAAGAGTAGTAGCACTTAGAATTTCCACTTCTATTGCATAAAGCGTTCGTATTATAATTTAGTATTGATCACTTACGATACATTATCAAAATATCATATTTTATTGATTTTCCATTGACCCACAAAACTAAAGATCTGTCACACAGACATTATTTTAATGGTCTCAGTATGACCCTCATCTATAATAATAAATGTGACCTAAAATTGAAAATTGGATGAACTTACCTAAGTGAAATCCAATTGTAATTTTATGAACATTGACGAAATATAAATTGTTTACAGAATGTGTTCCCTTTTGCTATTCGATGACTGCATTTATTTACATAAATAAAAACTAAAAATAATAACTTGTGTTAGGCTAATACAACTATTACATCTTGTCTGTGCAACCCTAAACGTTACTGATTTAGAGCAATTCCGGATATGATACCAACTTTGTGAATTGAGTTAAATTTTCTTTATGCACTTGAATATTTTGTTTCCGCAATTTAAGACAGGGTAGCGTTAGCATTTACACTTCAGATTAACACTAAAAGTACAATTGGATTTCACTTCGGTAAGTCATAATTTTCAATTTTAATTTACCACCTTGTTGGAAAATAAATTGTTTAACAGAGTAGTTTTTCAATCGATGCATAAGGTTGTGTTAAGTTATGTCAATATTATATAAGATAAATTCTTTGTAACTGAAAATTTTGTTTATTTATTTATAAGCAATCAATCAACATCCTTGAATGTCTAAAAACTTGGTAATGGTACAATTATAACTTTGCATATGTTTTGTGGGAAAAAAATACAATTCCAATCTATTTTATAACATAATGTATAATAAACAATCATTGTGTAAGATTAAAAACTGATTGAACAAAATCATCATTAACATTTTCTTGAATGGGTATGGTATAAAACCTCCGTCTTATAAATCCACCGCGCATACCACTGCGCTACGGAGGTCGTCAAAAAAAATATCGTCAAAAGAGTCAACAAAATACATAGCAGTTGCTATAGCAAATGTGCAAAGGCTTCAATTTAGCTACAATTATTTACTTTCAGTCGTCTTTTTACCCAGCCTTCCTTCCATGAATTATACTATTATTATACCTACTCCTAATATATACTAGTTTTATAAATGCGAAAGTAATTCTGTTTGTTTCTCAGTTTAGAGCCCGAGAAAGGACATAGAGTTTTGAAGAACTATCACAAGACAGAATTTCATGCGGACGGCGTTGCGGGCTAGTAAGCATATACTCACATATTCATCGGGTACTGCAGCGGGAAGCCCAGCAGCACGGCGTCTGCCTGCTTGATCACCTCTCCGCGCTTGTAGCCCTCGAACTGCGGGTGGTAGTCCAGCGCGCTGTCGTACGGTAGCGCCAGGCTCCAGGCGATGTCTGCCCAGTGGTCGGGGTTCTTTGACATGTAGTACGATTTGCACAAACACGCTACGTACCTACATGTACATTACACATATTCAGATTATTGTCACAAGTATCATATCAAATAAATATCTTAATGAATATAAACTTAATACCATGTTGCAACTTATATGTAATAAATTTCCAAATTGTTCGTTTTTGAGACTGAATAAAGGCATTAATCAAAACACCATTTCAGACATGTGCCATAAAATAAATGTATTGGTTGACAAAATCGACTATGACAAAAAGTTCTTAAAATTTAATAAACACTTGCGCAAGTCTGGCAGTAATATGCATAAAACATTAACTAAATCTACACTCAATGGCCACGCAAAGAGAGGAACTATTCCATTTTATTTTAGAAGCATGCCAAAATATAAAAAACCGAGTAATAATGATAATATACATGATTTAAATCCTAATAATAAATCAGCATCTAAAGGTACTATTCTATTCTATTTTAAGCCTATAAAAATTAATGACAGCAAAAATGACAAAAAACAGTTTTTTCTTGCCAAAAATTTAATCTCTAATTCAGCCAACGTTCATCTGTAAAGTATTACATCAAAATGTTGCAGGCTTCTTATCGAAAAAAGACTTGATTGAAATTATGATTGAGGAATTAAAATACCCCGACAAAGTTCATATATTATGTTTCACAGAGACCTTTATTCCAAAAGGACAGGAAAGTAATTTAAAACTTACTGGTTACACGTTAGGATCACATTACTCTAGACCCAAAAAGAGGGGTGGTGTATGTATTATGACTGCAAAAGATATACCTTCAAAAAATATTGATTACCTTCATACTATCAGTGAACAGGAAGTCTTTGAATGCTGTGGTATAGAAATATTAGATAAAAATCTATTTATTATCTGTGTCTACCGTACACCTACCTCAAACGTTTATATATTTTTTGAAAAGTTGAGACTAATACTTCAAAAATATTGTAAAAATAAAAGAAAAATAATAATAACAGGTGATTTTAATATTAACACTTTAACTCCAAGTAAAATATCAGAAGAACTACAACACCTCGTTGACAATTATAATTTTAAGCTTCATATAAATTTGCCAACTAGGAAAAAAGCATGCATTGACCACATTATGAGTAACATTGACGGAGCAATAGGAACATTGCATAATCATGATATATCTGACCACAATACAGCACAATTATTAAGCTTTACTTTTGATAATATAAGAAAAAACATACCACACTTTAGTTTTAAGCGTAATATTAGTAATTATAATGTAAATAAATTTAAAAATCATATTAAGAACCTATCATTTAGTGATGTTTACGAGGAACCAAAATTCAATATGGCCTTTAATAGATTCCATTCTTTTGTAACATTGCTATTTAAATTATGCTTTCCTATTATAAAAGTAAGAACAAATCAGTGTAACGGAAAGCCTAGTTGGACAACTACAGGTATACGAATAAGCTGTAAAACAAAACGAATGTTAAGTTACTCAGCATTTAAAAATAACAACTATAGTACTAAGAACAAATATACAATATTCTCAAAAACATTAAAAAAATGTATTAATACAGCAAAAAAAATATCTAACACTAACTTTGTAATTAATAGTAAAAATATAGGTTATTCTACATGGAAAGTCATTAAAAATGAAACTAAAAATAATATCGTCAATAACTGTACAGAATCAATAATAGTAAATAATAATGAAATAACCAATACAATAGATATAGCAAATAATTTTAATAATTTCTGGATAGGTTTGACAAATAGCAGTACTAAAATTAAAACAGATAAAAGATATAATTCTAATATAAATCAAAACAAGTCTGGTTCAAGTCTCTTCCTAGATCCGGTTACGGAAGTTGAAATAACAAAAATAATAAACTCGTTACGGAACACCAAAGCCATAGGATATGATCAAATCTCAACAAATATTATTAAAACGTGTAAAAAAGAACTAGTACCAGTCTTAACATATCTTGTGAACTTATCGTTTGAAAATGGGGAATTTCCAGAAGCTCTAAAATTATCCGTAGTTAAACCGCTTCATAAGAAAGATGACAAGAGAAATTTAAATAACTACCGACCGATCACACTTCTGTCAATCTTTTCTAAATTTTTCGAAAAGGCTATGTATGACCGACTTTATAAATTCTTGTTAAAAAATACAATATTAAATAAAAATCAATTTGGGTTTCAAAAAAATAAATCCACGACTTTAGCTGCATTTCAGCTGACTTATAAAATTTCAGAATACATGGACTTAAATAAGCCTACATGTGTCGTCTTTTTTGAAATGAGCAAAGCTTTTGACTTCGTTTCGCATAATTTATTATTAAACAAACTTGAACAAAATGGTGTCAGAGGACCAACATTAAAATGGATGGAAACCTATTTAAGTGACCGTAGGCAATGTGTAGAAATCACTTCTGTAGATAACACTGCTACTGTGAATACTTACCAATCAGACCTTAAATTTAACAGACATGGTGTTCCACAAGGAAGTGTCCTTGGGCCCTTATTATTTTTAATATATATAAATGACCTACCTAGTGTAACAAAACATGACTGCTATTTATTTGCTGATGACTTTTCAATAATATTGACATGTAATGACATAAAAAAAATTAATAATTTCGAAACTGACATTAATAATGAAATTTACTCAATTGTTAATTGGCTACAAAGTAATAACTTGCAAGTTAACATTAAAAAAACGACCTACATGCAATTTTTAATAAGACATCGATCACATAATTTACATCTAAATATTAATTATAAAGACTCACCAATTGAAAATTCAACGCATTCCAAATTTTTAGGTCTAATCGTTGATAATAATTTAAATTGGAAAGAACATATAAATATGGTATGCCTAAAAATAAACCGATATGTGTATGTATTGCATAGGCTACGCAAAACTTCTTTACCAGGGACAGCCCTTACTGCTTATCATGGCTATGTAGCATCAGTGCTAAAGTACGGACTGATCCTATGGGGAAACGCAACTGAAGCCAAAAAAGCGTTTATAGCACAGAAAAGATGCATACGGGCTCTAACCGGAGCATCCTATTTAGATTCATGCCGGCCACTATTTATAAGTCTGCGTATCCTTCCACTTCCATGCCAATACATCTTTGATATATGTGTTTTTGTGAAAAGGCATGGTGATCTATTTGTTAGTGCAGGTGACGTAAATAAAAGAGTTACTAGGAATAAGGAAAGATTGGTATTCATACGAAAACCAAATACAGCATTTTATCTCAAAAATAGTTATGCGATGGCTATAAAGTTGTTTAATAAACTCCCACCAGACTTGCGTAAACAACCACTACAGCTGTTTAAGAAACGTTTATACTCATGGTTGTTAGAGAAATGCTTTTATTCTGTCAAGGATTTTTTATAAGCTTAGTGTATAATTATAATTTTATGTTTGATTTAATATTTTGAATTTTGTATTTTTGCATGCCAGAAATGGTCGAATATTGTTTTTAATAATTTTAATGTATTGTTATTAATATATTCAGCAAATAAAGATTTGATTGATTGATGGATTGATTACAGTTTGAATTGTGTCTGAGGAACGTACAGTAAGCGAGAATTGGATTGATTTATTGAACTTGTAGGCATCTTTTAGGCAAGCGCGTTTCATCGTAAGCTGCAGTATTATACCATATAATTAGGATTAAAAATCTTGTAAATCTATTTATGCTCGAAGGCAGTGTTAAAGAAGCTGCAGGAATTCATTTAAATTCGTTTTTGTTTATTTTACACTATGGCTTAGTTTACAAGCTCATTTGCATTTGTACTGATCCGTTTTTAATGTAGATTTTACTGAGAAGACTTAGCAGTTGCTCTTTAAAAGAATATTAATAACGTCGTCAAAAAGGGCAAAAGGGTCAGCTATCCTCTTTGATAAATAAGAATTAACCAAATGCAAAGCTACTAGAGCTTCCTCAGGCTGTCTACAGCTGGGAAAGGGAGAGGGTGTAAGACACTTTTATTTCGGTAGGTAATATGATATCAGTTTGCCCCTCCCCCCGAGGCTTCCAGGCTTTTATATTTCCAGGGGGTCCGGACCCGACTCCAGATCTCTGTCACTTCTGATCATAAACATTACAGAGACAAACACCGACACTAACTAAGCCTTAGTCTCCAAAGATATTAGTATAGTTAAATTATTCAAAGCGAAGTTAAACTCACTGAGCCAAATAGAGGGAGTAACCGGCCACCACGTTAGTGAACACGGAGTTGGTCACGTTACTGTGATCTTCATCTGGACCCATCACATCTGAAAATATAAATGAAAGATCGGCTGTAAATTATACATAATTAAATAATTCAATCTTTAGTAGTAACTAGCCCGCGGTTCTCTATTTTAATTTCTTTAGCCTTAAATGGCCAGTCTATTCATTTTAATTTTAAAGTAAAACATTTTTCCATTGCATTAGAATTTTTATCATTCTTCTATCGCATATCTAATCACAGCCAGTCACAGAGTATAGGGTAAAAGGCACTCGGCAGAGCAGACAAGGCCAAAATAGGCTCGCATCAACTGACCGTGTATCAGATGTATAGGTAGGTAAGTGAACTTACTCGCTATATCATAGAGCCCGGTGGAGAATTTGATTATAGCACGAGAAGCCCAGAAGTCGGCGATGTTAGTTACTATGGAACACCCGCCGTGCTGAAATTGAAATAATGGACTAATGAGATAATCGTAAAAACATTAGATATCTGTCCTTACATACATACATACACTGCATCACGCCTCGGGGTAGGCAGAGACTACATCCTTCCATTTGCCACGGTCCTTGCATACTTCCTTAGCTTCTTCCACACTCATTAAACCTTTCATACAAGATCGTCGGTTTAGGGTACTCTTGACCTGGCCATTTTTTAAAATGTCCTGAATTTGGTCCAGAAACATTCGCCTAGGTCTTCCCCTTCCAACACTTCCATTCACTCTCGCCTCATAAATCTCTTTTGTTAATCTTCTTTCATCCATTCTCTCTGCATGCCCAAACCATCTAAGCATCCCTTTCTCTATTTTAGTCACTACATCTTCTTTTACACCACACTGTTCTCTTATTATACTATTGTTAACTCTATCACTCAGTTTTATTCCGCTCATACTCCTCAGCGCTCTCATCTCTACTGCATTTATTTTACTTTTATGCTTCTTCTGCCATACCCAACTTTCACTACCATACATGAGTGTGGGCACCAGCACACCTCTATGCACAGCCAGTCTTGCCTTCTGAGACACTTTCTGACTATTCATAAATGCATGTAGAGCACCATTCACCATGTTACCAGCATTTACTCTTCTTTCAATATCACTCTCACACGTTCCATCTTTCGTGAATTTACTACCCAGGTATACAAACTCTTTTACTTCTTAAACTTTCTCTCCATCTATCAAAATATTACAATCTGTCACATGTTCATCTCTTTCAAAAATCATTACTTTCGTTTTGCTGACATTCACTTTCATTCCTTTCCTTCTCAAAGCTACATTCATAATAGTAACCATTTCTTGTAACTCATTAGCAGACGATGCAAGTAATACCAAGTCCTTACATCAATACTAAAAATAAAAAATACCTTCAACCAATCCTCATCCCTGGTCACCGCCAGATATTGCCTCGCTGCGAACGCGATGCAAGCGCTGATGTGCTGCTCGAACTCCGCCACTTCGGGACAGCACGGCTGAGTCACTTCACTACCGGTGTACGCACTCTCCCAAGGGAACCTGTATATATTAATAATAACATGTGTCTAACATGTTAATCTTAACTGCAATCACATGATGCTAAATAATGATCTGACTTACCTATATCCTTTGTTTCCACTAAGTCTTGCTAGTTCAGCAGCCACGTAGGCGTTGTCGAGCCGATACTGCAGCAGTTTGCGAGCGTACTGTGGATACAGTAGTAGTATTGGAGGGAACATCCACATCTCCGTGTCCCAGAAGTTGTGACCTGAAATTGTTTGAAATCTACTCTTTTAAAAAAACAAACTAACAGAAATGTAACCGGTACATCTTGAGCTACCAACAGAAACACCAGGAATTTTTTCCAATGATCAACGTTCTGATTCTGCAAGGTATTTTACTCTGATACATATTGTCTGCTGTGTTGGCATCTAATGTATTTAGGACAGAGAAAGTTTAGAAATCCATAAAAGTACCAATAACTTGGTCACCCAATGGTTCTATTGAAAATGTGTCAAATTTGTTTTAGATAATTAGGTATCTCCCATTTTCTTTACACCACCTGCAGTCTCTTGTTTCGCTTTTCCTAATCCTAAGGTTGTCTGGAAGAAATCACTACAATAATTAGGCTGCCTTCTGTATTCTTCTTCTTCTGTCCTGTTCCAAATATCGTCCCTACATAAATAGCTATTTATTTATATACTTTATTTTTAACAACAAAATTGGGATCCGACAAAATATCTCAATGAGCATTCCATTTCAACAAAGGACACGCAATTGCAAAATCCTAAAACTATCAAATCATATATCAAATCACTAAATACTTATTACAGTCTAAAGTACGAAACAAACTAGAGCGTTGGATGTGCTCATCTTCCTCTGTGGTAAGTTTATGAATCATCTGTTCTGTTCCAAGTTTGATTACTTATCAATGATCATCAATTTTCATTAGTAAGTTTGGTTGGTCGATAATAATTAATAAGTTATAATTGATTTGAATTGTCAATTTTGTCAGTTATCGATAGTCTACGAGTATTTACTTACAAGTGACTAAGTAAGTCTGAATAACTTTTTCTTTGGAAAGGTTTCTTACCTTCATAGTCATCAAAAGTGCCGCCTCTAGCGAGCCCTGTTGGACTCAGACCATAGAATCGGTCGAGAGGGAAATGAGACTCCTCAGATGGCAGTGAGCTCAGAAAGTAGTACCAAATACCATTGACTATTTTAGCCTGGAAACAAAATAGCAAAATCAACATTACATCTACAAGCATCATTGTGTATTATCTGAGTGTTTAATCGAACTTCTTACTGTCTCGTTGACTCATTAGTTAGCCAGAGAGGATTTAGATCATGAAATCTTTGGGCCCTGGGATGAAATAATGAGTTTTGTTTCTTTTTAGAAAAACTCAGTAAGCTCTTGTATATTTATGTGATTTCTAGTATGTGTATATTATATGTATTGGTCATCGTTACATTTATGAAAGTGATCGATACAGAATCAACCACTGGCCCTTTCCTTAGTTTGTTAACAGGCTAGATTTGGTAGGTATTTAGGTCTAAATTCCAAATCTCCTTTTATAAGGAAAGAAGCCTCGCCCTATAGTGCAGTAAGCATTTTTATAGCTTACCAACTGCAGGTTACCCTCAATCTCCAGTCCCCCCTGTCTGTAGAGCTTCCCCCACTGTTCCACGTGCTTCTCGAACAAATCCTCGCCGTCCTCCTGCAATACTGTCATACATGTAACTTTTACATTTAGTTTATTATTACGGTACGCTTAGCAGCAATCAGGATGGTAAGATATTATGGTACACTGCGCTTACCTAGAATCTGACTATTCAATCGTTTCGCGGCCAAACGTAACCTAATATTACTAATTTCTTTAACTTTGTCCTGACTACTGCTACTGAGTATTCATATAGTAGATTCGAAAACTCAAAAGCTGTAGCTTAAGTCAAAGAAGCACGATCGATCGATTAGATTACGATCTAAGAGAAAATAAATTAAAAATAAAACCTTTGGTGAACAAATCACTAAGTATATTATTATTGCAATAAAACTTACCTTTGATAAACTCCTGTCTCGCGACAGTCTCATTTTTATCGGCAGTCATCAAAAACGTGATCACTCTGCTCCTGTAATGGGGCACCACCAGATGATCAGGCACTGATGACCAGTACGCGCATACTTCTTCCGGCAACCCCTGGTATGCCGGATCCTCTACTTCTTTAGTCTTTCCACACGTTTTCCATACAAGCATTTTATCTATAACCTCAGGAGTTGGGGTTTGGAAGTTGATATCCTTGCTGTCTGGTCCTGGCATTTGTTTGATCGCTATCCAGATTTGGTGGTGAACGAAATTTGGATCTAAAAATCCATAATGATTTCAATTGCATGTACGATTTTTTTAGCGTAATAGCAATTTCACTATTACAAGTAATTGATGCGAACAAAATAATTCTTTTGAATAGAGCGCCTTCTTAAGATGTTAGAGCAGTATGACTATAGTGACATAATATCCCATTTAAACAGTTTCTAAATAAAAATTGCTTCATTAAAATGTCTACAAAAGTCCCTTATCATTAAAAATGTTTCATTTGTTTTTTAGACTATTTTATTGTCTTGTGTAGAATTTTTAATAAAGAAATGTTTGCTAAGAAATAAACCTAACGTGATATCACCTAAAAATTATATAACAGTAGGAATTAGTTATTACGGCAGCCTAATTTTTCTAAGCTTTAGAAATAAACCTAACGTGATATCACCTAAAAATTATATAACATTGAATACAAATTTTAAAATTTTCTGTACTTTCTTTTATAATATTAGAAACAAAATAAACTTCTATATTGATCCATGTAAAATCTTAATAGATAGGTACTTAATTTCTTTACCTGCATGACTCTTAGGTTCAACTTTGATCTGGTTAACAATTGTCCTGGTATAATATCTATGAGCATAAATCCTTTGCGTCACAACCGACCTATCTCTATCGACGGTCACTTGGAAAACACCGTGTTTTGTATCCAAACTGTAAACTGGGCTGTAAGGATGGTTTGTAAGAGTAGAATTGAGACGGACGTTGGCCCAAGCTGGTATTCTTGCTCGTCTGCTCTCGCCCTTACGCCCGTTGTATAGACCGTTCATGTAGACTGTGTCACTGAAGACGTTGGTAGCGAGGTGGCCATTGCCTATTGAAGGCATGAATCGGTCGTCAGAAGGGAGGCTGAAAAGATAAAAGAGTTTATTCAAATCTTCACTGTAACTGTCATAAACTTAATCAGGCTAGACTTTACAATAGCCTTTCTTTAAGCCAGCTTGAAATAAATAAATTTATATTTATTTAATTTCATTTATATGTATTTTTAAAAACCGACGGACCCCCGAAGAAATGGGGTGTTATAAGTTTCACGTCGATGTCTGTCTGTCTGTGTATGTTTGTGTCAGTGGCATCATAGCTCTCGAACAGATGTACCGGTTTTAATTTTTTTGTTTGAAAGGTGAAAGGGGTTTTCCCCTTCACCTTTTCAATTTCTTAGGTATGTTTGATGAAAATCGGTCCAAAATGGCGGATTACATATTTTTTACAACTCCCTCAATTTGGGTATCAATTGTAAGGCCTTTAGTTATAGGAAATACTATGAAAAAATTTAATTCCAAGATGGCCGCCACGAATAAATTGCGAATCACATAATTACCGGTTTTTAAATTTTAAATTTAATCGTATCTTAAATTAAGATACCATAAGATATTTGTACAACATAACCATTTCAATTTACGCATAGGTAATTGATGTATAATATCTGTAATAAAAATGTTTTAATGTTTGCATTTCAGATTTACTATGAAGCATCGAAGTGGACTGAGAGAATAATAACATATATTAAAGGTAGCGGCGCCTTTGGTGTAATTAAGCCAAACTATAAAATAGAGTAACTACTAAAATATCTTCAGAATTCCACAGGTATTACCATTTTACATACAGCGATTAGCATTTTCCAAGACAACTTACTACTTTTTAAATGTTTGAAAAATTATCTTGGGACTTGAGTGTTATTAGAAATACATAGGCAAGTTGCAAACGTACTCGTATGCAAAAGCCAAACTCGATTGAGAATGCTTGTCAACAAACAAATTTAAAATGAAGGTAGAAAGTGCAAGACATTTTAAAAAACCCTATTTAAAAGATATTGAATATATTAAGCTACTAATAAATGTTATATGATTAGTGATTTCTTCTTTCGATTTTACCTTCAATTTTAATTTGTTTGTTGGCAAGCATTCCCAATCGAGTTTGGCTTTAATATAGATACATTCACTTTTACTTTTAACATAAACTTAAAAAAACCTCTTTTTAACCCCTAGATTTTTAGTTAATGTCCTTATAGGAGAACACAGCAGCGGAGTCATAAATATCGATCTCTCTTCCGCCTCAACATCATAAAAAGTAATGGCTTTTTGGCTGGTTGCTGCTGGCTACAATCATACCTGACGATAAGTGATGATGCAATCTAAGATGGAAGCGGGCTAACTTGTTAGGAATAGGATAATATCCACACCCCTTCGGTTTCTATACGACATCATACCGGAATGCTAAATCGAATGGCGGTATGTCTTTGATGGTAGGGTGGTAACTAGTAACGGCCGAGGCCTCCCACCAGACAGACTCGGAACAATTCAAAAAATCTCAATTAGCTCTGCCGGGAATCGAACACGGGGCCTCCTTCTCATAAATCCACCGCGAATACCACTGCGCCACAGAGGCCGTTAACAGTTAATAGAGAATCATGAAAGAGAATTGTCCTTAAAAAGCTTGGTTCTGCTAGATAGTATTTAATAAATAAATAATTATTTTATAAATAAATTCTAGTTAATATTTACCTATAAGCAGAAAATATGTACGGATCGTCACTGACATCCTCTGTTTCCACGAGAAACTGTTCGACGATCACGTGACTGCGCCCTCTCGTGGCCAAAAATATCACCACCAAGGCGGCCCCAGCCAGCAACCCCAACATGGCCGCCACTTGTTTGTTACGCGCCAAAAAGGTCCACATCCACGTAGACAATAATAAATACTTTTTAGTTAATCCAAATCGGTTATTGGTAAATTCTTCTACGTCGAGGCTATGCTTCTGAACTGTCTAAGTTACAGAGCTTCTAGAGGGGTTTCCATCCAAGCCGAAACTTTCTTATATTTAATTTCTATTGTAAACAATCTCAGCTGGGCCTTTTCATTGAGCTAAAATCAACTTTTACGTGCAATTATGTATTTTTTCTTCAAGACTCGCTCAATGCACAGAGATGTATCAACAATGTTGTAAAAAATTAAACTTATCGTTTTACTTTTGATTCCAACTTCATGTATCACTATTTTTTTTTGTTTAACAGAACAACCTTTTTCTGAATACTCTTATTATTACTTAATTGTTTTTTACTTTAATGCAGTAGGAAGGATTTCTAATTTTACTTTTTTTTTAAATATTAACTTAATATCACTGGCAGTATACCTATAAGCAAATCCTTCTTTTTTGCGTTCTATATTCAACCTATCAGTTGTAATATTTTTTTTTATTTAAATGTCACTGGCTGTCCATAAATCCTTCTTCTCCGCGTTCTATACTCAAACTGTCACTTGTAATGCTGGATTTGAAATGTCGTGGAATTAGCGATAAGCACGCAATGCAGGGCGCCATGTACGGCGTCACCCTCTACGAGTAGATTACGCGACCCAACTGACATGACACACTTTATTGTTCTATTAGCAACGATAATGAAACCTATTGTAGGGTCATCGCTTTGTCTGTATATCCTGCCCCCTTATCTGATGAGACAAATATGTTTTTATTTGTTTTCATACAAAATATGATTGGCCTTGTTGGTCCAGTGAATTCGTGGGTTGGGTTGTAAAATTATACTCCATACCTACCTCGAAGAGTAAGTTAACCTAACGATCCCGTTTCTTTTAATATTATGATAGAGGTAGGTAATGTAGGTTTTATTGGCCACGGTCCCGATGACGTCGTTGCCGAAATTGGGTTTTCCCGTTTTAGAGGAGTGGGTACGACAATAATTCAATGGGCCTGGGACATTATCACCCTAACAACGCCTATTCAACTTGGAGTGTTGTGTTTGTTCTAAACTCAAAATATCCTACAAGGAGTGAGATCTGACCTTACAGATTATTAAAAATAGGCTGATTCCATACTGAAGATAGAGTTATCAGAATCAGTTTTGTTATCAGGTACCTACAGACCAGAGTCGTCTTTTTGTCTATAGTCTATCTAGGTAAAGACAACCCTGTCTAGAACTACTAATTCAATTGTCACTTCCTGATTGCATTAAGTGGAAGGACCTGCTGCGATGTTATATAAGACAAGACAATACTACCATACTCATATGATAAGATCAAGTGAGTTAATTAACTCAACCTGTGATCCGGTTCATTGACCTCTATGCGCCGCGAGATGAGTATTGTCTAATCGGCTAATAGAATACATCTCAATAATATTAAATAAGCATGTGATTTATATGATGAATTAACGCTATATTTTTATATGTATTCCATGTTGGTAGGTATTCATATTTACAAGAATATTTTTTTAATTTACACAATTTAAACGCCGCTCTTCAGATGTTGAAAATGCTGTACATTAAATTGTAGACGAAAATAATATTTATCTTTAGGTTATATATTTCTTAAGTAGGTAAATCCATCGTAGTGTTAAGAAATATTCAAGGACTGCATTTCTTCCTAAATTCCTCAAAGCCAGACAATGAAAGTCTTTTAACACTGCGTGTAAGAGTTAGCGTATGGATCCAAGAGTTGGTCACGGACTATGAAACTTGTAGATAAAACCGTTAGTTAGTGTCATATATGCACTAATTGCGTAACTGAAGTGCCAATGTGTTCTGTATACCTGTAGTTCGAAATACAATAGACGTTAGGATCCCAAGGCGCTGGAATGATGACCATGTACTAGAAAAAGCAATGTTGTCAAACCCCAAGTAGATCAATGACATCAAGCGAGATATAGCTGGCCACTGAATGCAAGCAGTTCCTCTTATATTGCAAGTTCTTTGCTTGAGCTCAAAAATCGATAAATTAGGGAGCGGTGGGCACGATGACAAAAATGAATTATGCGGCATGACGAGTAAAGTTGCTACATTACGTCTCTGCCAGGCCTCGTTACTTCCCATGCCACTCACGGAGAACGTATGTGACAGGCACATACACGTACAAAGAACGCCTAAACTATTTGTGTCTGCGAGACCTATAAAATATTAGATTTTTCACTTTGTGCCCAGGTTTAGATCTCTAGGACGACCAATCTATGAGATTAGTAATGGGTTCTGGATAAAACAAAAAACCGTTATTAATTCGAAGATAGGTACATCTTTAGCTGACAGCGCCACAAAAGTTCATTGTAATAAAACAAACAAGCGGCAGGTTACACAAACAGTAAAAACCGCCGCAGCTCGGGATCACGTTTTCAATTCAGTAGCGGAGGCATCAGACCGTGCGCCCTCTAGTTCCGCTCTGCTGCCTCTGGGACGTTTCGACACATCCGAAACTCGAATTATAATGAATAAATCGGCTTTTACTCGACATTCTTGAGGATACATCAACATTAATTACTTTTTGTAATAATGAATGAGTTAAATTGGAGAAAATTTCAACGAAAATAGAATAGACGAAGCCACGGGCGTCTGCTAGTGAGATTATATTCAATTGCAGTCAAATAAAGAAAATGCAGTCATACTATTATGTCATCATATAATGCACATTTGATGTTATGATGGAACTATTTCCAGTGCTTTGTCACTTCTGTGTCTGATTACATCAAACCGTTAGGATGTTGACTTCATACTGTGTCATTTCCTGTGTCACTTTACTTCTACCCGTGTAACCTGTGGGTTGCACGCTAGAATAATATGGCACCTTGTTTGTACTGTATCCTTACCAATGTTGTAAGGAATTCACGCAAATACTTCTAATATAATTTGATGAAACTTTACAATAATATAGGTTACATATCAAAATAACAATTTGCTTTTTGTTTGTCTTTTCTACTATATTATTTTTAAGTTAGCATGTTGTGTTTACTAATAAGTAGGTTTACAATTAAAGATTTAGTTTTTAAGATCTTACTATTGTTATACTTATGAGAATTGAAATTTGTATTGTAATAAAAAAATAAATAACACAGAGGTTACATTTTATTCCGAAATTCGGGACTAAGAAATACTTAGGTAAAACCGCGGGCGTACTCTAGTAATCACATAACTCCAAGTTACTATTGAAAAGCATAATTATAATAATAAAACATACAAAATAATCCTATTTTTAACCGACGAAAAAAAAACGAAGGAGGTTCTCAATTTGACACGTACATATATTTTTTTATGTTTTACAGAGTTGTCCGATTTTGATAATTCTTTTTTTAATAGAAAGGGCTCACTTCTATGGTGGTCCCATTGTCATGTTAGAATCTGATGATGATATTCTGGGGAAATTAAAGGAAGTCTTGAAATTTTGGAGGCACGCTTACAGCGATTTCGGTTTTTGTTTCGGCTTTTTGGCTACTTGTGTTGTATAATATACTATGAGAGTATAGTACGAGTACGTTACGTGGTGATAAATTACTAAAAAGTAAGAAATAAAAATTTAAAAAAAAAATAGAACCGACTCAAAACGTACTAAAAAGTAAAAAAATAACTGTGTCATTTAGTTGCTTTAATTTACTTAAGCATATCTAGGAGTCGGTACCAGCCAAGGTTTCTACTTTAAGGACGTTACCTATAACCCATAAACTGCTTTACTATGTAAAATAAATGTTCCTTAAACTTGGCTGGCACCGACTTCATAGATATGCTTAAGTAAATTAAAGCAACTAGGTAAATGACACAGTTATTTTTTACTGTTTAGTGCGTTTTGAGTCGGTTCTATTTTTATTTAAAAATTTTTTTTGTTAAAAATTTTATCATAGCTAAACCTGTACGAAAAACAAAAAGTTACTCGTATCTACTGGACCAACTAACAACACATAAAATTACCAATAAACTGATATTTTAAAAATAAAAGGTTGATATTTTATGTATGTAAAATAACGAAATTTAACAATATCAAGTTAACGTCAACAGGTAAGTTTGAGCTTGATAATACATTAGTTGCTAAGACTGAACTCGTGGCAGGTGAGATCACGGAGCTCCTCGCAAGGCAAGGCGGCGCAAGGTGGCTGACCGGGGCACGGAGCGGAACCGAGGGCGCCACGGTCCGCTGCCCCCGGGGATAATGACATTGCCAATCATATCTCACTCCACCACCATCTTGTTACTGTGCTCTTCTGTGTATCTTCTTTAGAGATAACCAGTGTATGCCTGCGATAACATCCGCATGGAATTCGTTTTAGTAGGTAGACAGTATTACTTTCATTCCCTCCCCCTAGGAAATCGTGCAGTCGTCGTATCCTATATCCTGCCAAGTGATATAAGCTTAAACCGTGCCAAGTTTTATATAAACTCATTTAGTATTTCTTTATTGGCAATTTCGTCATAGGCATGGCTATGATGGCTGGGTGTATGTGTGTAAGTCACTCAGTCGTTCATCACAGATACCAGATTATAAATTAAAAACTAAAAATGTAATTTCGGTACCGACGTCATCGGGATCGTGGCCTAGCGGTAAGGCGCTCTAAGTGCCTGGATTGCCAGAGAGAAGCAGGTTCGAATCCCGTCGGTTCCGCAATTTTTGATATTATGTTTATTCTTAAATATAACTAAATGTAATAATAAAAATAATATAATAATATACAAATAAAACAATACATAATATAATATAATATATTACTTATTACATAGTACCAACGAATGTGTTGTCACGTGCGCAGTTCAGACACCAACAGACTTATAATTTGTACCTAATACGTGAAGTTAGAACTAAGTTAGCTTCACATTAATACTACGATATCCATCTTACAAGGTCCCTGTCACCCCTGACTATTCCATTAACTCTTTAACATATTTAACATCAAAATGCGCCCATTAAAATCTACCACTAACATAATATCTCTCCTCACTTTGCACAGCGCACCTAAATAATCCAATCATTCTAAATCTCGTGTTACTTTCTTCCTTTTATAATTTATCTGCGGTGTTGTAATAAATTACACGATGTTATCTGTATACCGCGGCCGGACTTTACCTTTCGACCTGGTCTACGCTATATTTTAGTTACACTTAGGTGGTTAGGTACTAGGTACTTAGCAAATATAGCTTGAGAGATAACAAAAGTTTTGTGTTTTCTAATTTACGAGTATACGCAAAATAATTTTTAAAGGTTAATCTCAAAATATTTTACTATTTGATAATATTTAGCGTAATTGTCATTTTAGGTACCTTCAGAATACATAATACCTAGAACAGATAAAGTTTAGCAAATAACCCAGCGCCTCATAATTGTAAATCCACCGCACATACCACTGTGCCATGGGGGCCGTCAAAATGGTCAGTGGTCCTTTTAAAGAGTTGATTATACGCGTTAAAACTAAAGGCTCGAAATTATCATTTATATTGTACAAGCAGTCGCCCGCGACTTCGTCCGCGTGAAAACCTCTTAGGTACCCTTCTAATTTTAAAGACAGACTTTCATATAAAGTGTGCTCATTCCCCGCTCCCCCTCTCAATTTAATTTTTTTATAGTTTTCCGTTAACCAATATCCTTCGTCCTGTCCCGTGTACTAAAGACCTACATTTTTGTTAAACATTGTACGATATTATAGTACATTAATATTATTACGTTGATACAACTCTTAACAAATGCATTTATTTCGACCAAATTTTATTACCATAAAAACGGTTCTAGTGAGTGATCTTAAAAGATAGACATATACTGTGATGGTAATTTTTTTAGATCATTTCAAGAGGAATATTTCTTTCATACATATATTTTTTGTATCTTGAACCGTTTTTGCAGCGCACGCAACGGAAGCCCTCAAGAATGAATAATTTTCCCCATTTTTTCACATTTTCCATTATTTCTTCGCTCCTAATAGTTGCAGCGTGATGTTATATAGCCTAAAGCCTTTCTCGATAAATGGTATATTCAACACAAAAAGAATTTTTCAATTCGAACCAGTAGTTCCTGAGATTAGCGCGTTCAAACAAACAAACAAACAAACTCTTCAGCTTTATAATATTAGTATAGATTTTAAATTCCTGCAAATGTGATAAGTACGGAGCTGTTTTGAAAATGTTTCCATAACATAACCAGCTTTTGTATTAGTCGGGTGCGATGGTGATAGTTACCACTTAATATCTGGTGAGCTATTTGCTTTCTCGTTACATTTCATATTTGTCTAAAAACACTATATACGACAATTCTGGTGTTGTTGTTGTTATCGTTAGCGGAAACATAAGCATTTCAGACCAGTGTGGTATTTTGTGTTAATACTTAGGTATTACACACACTAACACATACCATAATGAATGACTGTTCGGAAATTAAAAAGAAAACATTTGAAATTAGAATTAATTGGAAAGGCATCTTTTGGGCACGCCGCGCTGTGGGCGGCATCACAAGCGTCGCGCTCGGCGGAGCGTGGCGCCCACAGGTGCAATACCTCCTTGTTAACTACGTACCTACTCGTAGCTCCGCAGACTTACTTTTGTACAAAGAATATTACAAAGAGGTCATTCTTACTACAATTTAAACCTTGCCTGTTATCACACCTGATGCTAATTGATGGAATCTAAAAAGAATGTGGGCTTACTTGTCATGAGTAAGAAATCCACATCCCTTTATATAAATCTTATAAATCCATCGCCCATACCACGGAGGCTCTGCTTAAAAAGTGCTGGTAAGTATAGTTGCAAGTATTTGGTAAGGCTAGTGAGCTGCATGGTTCTCTTAAAGATTCGACAAAAGGAGACACGCTCATCGAGCCGTAATGTAAGGTCGGGATGATGGTAAAAGACCTGACGGATAACGCTGGGCTTTAATGTAGGAAGCTGCTAGCGTCAACCCCGGATTTCGAATTTTTTCAAGGTGGGACAAGCTGCCTCCGCCAGCATCATTTAGACATGGGCCTCACGGATATTATATAACGCAACGACGGCAGGTATAGGGCTGTTTTTTTATATTTTAACCTATTTTTACCTGCAAAAAAAAATTAAAAAATTATTATTATAAAAACAAAAAACCTGACTGCTTAGAAGTTATGAACTGAAAAGAGAAAAACAAGGATCACTATATATGTATAAAATTCTAAATACTTTATGGTGCTGCAAACAGGGACAAAATACTTTAATGAATAGGTCGGGATGATGGTAAAAGATCTGACAGATATCGCTGGTGCCCTTTTTCGGATGGGCGGGTTTTTTTGTTTTTAATAATAATTTTAGGAAGCTGTAGCTTATGGTCAACCCCGGATTTCGAATTTTTTCAAGGTGGGTCAAGCTGCCTCCGCCAGCATCATTTAGACATGGGCCTCACGGATATAATAACGCAACGATGACAGGTATAGGGCTGTTCTTTCTATTTTAACCTATTTTTACCTGCAAAAAAAATTAAAATTAAAAGAACGAATTTGAATTTTCCGGCCGGGGTTATGAGTCTCCTCTCATACACTGGGGCTGAGTCTTGCGTTGACACATTGGCCATGTTAGATCATAGAGATAGAATCAAAAACGCCACAATAAAGAAGGCTGAAACAAGTAGGTAACTGTCACAAGTGTCATTTTCTATGAGACATAGATGAAGATGATATTGCCCCTAATTGGTTGCTAACTCTTAAATTCAGTGGTCATTTGCTTAAAGAAAATTTTTATTTTGTGAATCATTGTCTTTAGACAAAGACATGAGCCAGTAAGCTAGTTTAGTTCAATTATGAGGTGAGGAAATGTAAGAGTTTATTGTTGGTACCTATAAGACGAATGAATGATGGTACAAGGTGTTATGAACATCATCAATTTATTTGACTCTGCTCTCACAGCCTTTTCAAAACAAATTTGTTCATTTCAAGTAGGCTATACTGGCACTTTACCTATATGAAAGAAAACTGGAATTTCGAAAGTTCAATTGTTCTGATGTTTTGGATTCGGTTATCTATCTCCCTTTGAAGTCTGGTCTTAACTATTTCTAGAAAAACCTACTAAGTAGGTGGATAAACGGAAATAGTGTTCATGTTGAAGAAAATCACAAGATATTAGATCATTGTCATACAGTATTGTAATGTTTTATATATTATTTATTCAACAAAGGTGACCTAGTGGTCACCAAATTTGATAAATGTAACTTCACTTTCCCGATCTCCCTTGGGCTGGAAACCTAATCTAACATTAGAAGATGTGTTCAGGATGCCCGTGAAATTGTTCCTTCTACTCCTTGTCCCAAAATTGGAACACGTCACACACAATGACATTCCAATGTCGTTGACATACAGGCGACCTGCTTCTAACGATTCACTTTAACACTTCATCCAAAAAATAACCCCCTTCTGGCACCTTTTTCCTGTCACCTAATTCAAATATATTTAAAGTGCCAAAGCCATTATTTCAGCAAGCTCACTCAATGAAGAAAACATTCCCTTTCTCTAGCCATAATTGAAGACCAAGGCATCGAATCCAGGAACTCCCATAAAGCAACACAACTAATTCGTTTACAATTAAATCACTTCTTAGTTAAACAACCTTTATTAAAGACGCTTGTTAAGGAATAAACAATCTAAGTACTATTTAGAACTACAGAACCGAACATAAAATGTAATTAAGAAAACATGGTGGCCTATTAAAAGACGAAAAGTATATCAAGTAAAATAGAGCATCGAGTAACGATTTTATGTCGACGCATAAAGCCGTTACACTCTTTATAGACTCTATTACAATAGAAATAAGAGTTATATTTCAATGTGCTGTGGGATCCAGAAATCAGGATATAAAGTGGGCGTAGTATGGTGTAATAGAAAGTAATTGTTTGAGCAATGGTTGCTGAAGATACAGGAATTGAGAAAGTAATTGTTTTAGATATTACGTGCACTAATAAATTGTAGCTCGATAACATAAAAGATAACAAGTACACATAACTCTAAATGTTTAACAAGCTATAGTTTCGGATCTTGAGCATAATTATGATATACCTATTGAGCTACTTCTTTCAAGAAATTCTCAGTAGCAGCCTGAAGTTGGGAAGGTGATGGTGTTATATACCCATCCTCGAAGAGCACGTTAAGCTAATCGCTCCCAGGCATAATGATTGGGAGCGATCACCTGGATGGTGGTAATAACAAAGTCAAACTTTATTATTCCAAACATTACAGTAGCGTGCTAAGTTAAGCTCAAAATGACTCTGTAGTGAGCCATTCGTAATATGATGATGCAATTTTTCATTCGGACACATAGTTAAACTATTATTATCATAACACAATGATTATATTTAGTTTTTTGCCTTTATTAATATCAGCCTATTAACGGCCCACTAACAGGCCAGATCTTCCTCTTTTCGGAGGTCTACAATGGGTATGTTTCCATGATCCTTTGAAGTTCCAAGTAGCACGCAGGCAGCTCCGTTAGGTTTCAGTGGGTAGGCTTCCCTCCTTGTAGAAGAGAGCTCCTCCTTGTGGAGCGTACACCCGGATGAAGGATTTTTATTAATTGACGATCTCTATCAGATTTTAATGATAGTTACCGGAACCGGCTAACGTTCTTCTCCGAGGAAGGGGGTGTAATACCTGAAGTCTGCTTGCCGACTCCAGGCTTGGAATGTACGGAAAATTTCATAGAAAAATAAAAAACACAGAATTATTCCGCGATCCGATCCAGAATTCGAAATCAGGACCTCGTGATCGAAGCATAGGCTTGCCACTTGACCAACAAGGCAGTCAGTTTAAACTTTAGTTTTCTTTATCTAAGCAGTTATGGATATCTATGATATATACGACTATGTGCAGTAAGTACTCAAGAGTCCAGTAGATATTCACTGAATTATGTATGAACGCATGAAGTAAACGTACAGACAGGACAGTGGCATTCGCATACTCGCTGAGTTTGAGGGTTTGTCAGAGGACGACGGATTTCATGAATTTATCGCTTGTTGCTATGCCAGGAATGTGAATAAATCTAGTCGCTTAGGCCTTTAGACAAGACCCTGTTGGCCTCACTCCACTTCCGCTGTATAAAAAATTACTAAAATTATATAACGGAATTATTTTAGCAATACAGGCAACCTTATTAATTAAAATATAATAATTAAATGATGCGCTTGACATTCAAAAGAGTATGGCCAGAAATAGACCTAGTTCGCCACGCTGGAGATGTACAAATTGGCGGATCTCAAATACTTGACGGCCGAGTGGCGCAGTGGGTAGTGACCCTGCTTCTGTGTCCTAGGCTGTGGGTTCGATTCCCACGTCGGGAAAATGTTTGTGTGATGAGCATGGATGTTTTCCAGTGTCTGGGTGTTTATCTATATATTATAAGTATTTATGTATAATATATATAAAAATATTCATCAGTTATCATAGCACCCATAACACAAGCTACTTACGAGTACGCTTACTTTGGGGCTATATAGCGATGTGTGTAATTGTCCTATAATATATACATGCAGAATCTGGAACCAACTTCCTGCTGCGGTATTTCCTGCTAATTTTAACATGGGTGTATTTAAGGGGCGAATAAACCAATTCCTCAAAGGCCGGCAACACATTAGCAGTGCCTCTGGTGTTGCAAATGTATATGGGCGGCGGTAATCACTCAAAATCAGGTGACCCGCATGCTCGTTTGCCCGCTTTAATAGCGATAAAAAAAAAAAAAAAAAAAATATTTATTTATTTATTTATTATTCTTAGAAAATCATGTTTATATACGATTTTCATAATAAACATCACTTTAGATACAAATGTACGTAAGCGCAAAGTCTGTCAAAAATAAACTTTGTGATTTGTAACTAATGACTTCTTGGATACTTAAGACGGTGCGATTTTGTAAGCAGTTTCTCACTGTCACCTTTTGTAGGGTCCTCAGGAACCGCATTCGACCGAGCTTTTCTTTTGAATTTTTACAAATTTTTAAAAAATAAAAAATGTCAGTATCAATATAAACAATAAAGCCAGAGTAAATCATATGTGTATTAACATGTAAAAAATCTATAAAATAATGTATAAAATCTATAAGTCCGCCGGTACGGGCGCCTTCGCGTCTAGAGATAAACTATGTGAATGTCACATAGCAAGTGCAACCTTGTTCACGTTTCAAACAGGTTGCTTATTCTAGTGTGAAGTTACACATTAATGCGTGCTATTTTTTATGCGATGACAATTTGAGAAAGGATTTCCTCAACGATTATACTTTACTGGCCATTTGATTATTACTTCTGCCGCCACTGGTCTGAAGGGTGTTCGTATTACAACACGTACAGGACTTAACATCCAAGTCTTCCCTACGAAGTGTTGCTAGCTTTATAAGCGATGATTCCCATCAAGGAGACCATTTGCTTGGTCAGTTTTATCAAATTACATACCTGCGAATTTTTTTAGGTGATAGTTTTTCACTTACGAGCATCAGTTGGGCCAAGTGGTTGGTCCGTCATACCTATTTGACAATTTTAGATTAATGATAAGTGTTGCTGCGCCAGATTGAGCGAACAAATGTTTATGTGTACTGATAACATTAACATGAACAAGTGAGAACAACGAATATGTCTGAAGAGATCTTTACGTGTCGTCAGTCGGTCTGTGCTGTTCCTCATTCATTGAACCGCAAATCCAATAAATCTGCCAGTGCCAGGCGCCTCTGAGTCTGGTGAACGACCCACGGCCCACGCATTGTGAATATCATTGAATAAACGTTCTGCGTACTTGTTTGCTCCAGAACGCATGTGCTTTTGAATTATTCAAGTATTGAGACATTTTCTATGGACACTTGGATTTATTTCATAGCTTTTTGTGAAGACGCTCTTACAGAAGTAGGTACCGCAATGTTTATTCCTACTGGCAATAAACATTGAAGTGTTCTAGTATGAGGGACATGGTAGTAAGGTAAAATTAGAAGCACATGAGGCTTAACACTTAGGAGTACGCTTTAGAATGTATCATTGCATGCCCTGGCATATTTTAGTCAATGATCATTCATTGGCTTTACAAAATATTATCACGAAGAACTTTGAAAACCTTAAACCGGTCGAAAGAGACCTTTAGTATCGTCAGGTGGTATGTATTGCCTCATTCATTGAACGGCTAATCCAATAAATCTCTCAGTGACGGGCGCCTCCGAGTCTGGTGAACGAGTGCCCACGCAATGTGAATGTCATTGAATGGACGGTCGCTCCCAGCGTGCTCACTGATTGCAGAACACATGTGCTTTTGAATTATTCAAGTACCGATACGTTTTCCTTAGACACTCGTGGTCCCGTTATTCAAATCTAAGTTATAAATGTACAAATAGATTTTTGTACTAAGCATGTTCAGGCGTGGTTCATGAAGTACAATTGGAGACTATCATCCGGTACTGACACGTCATTAAAACAGCCTAATAAGGCTAGTTTATTAAACTAATGAACCTTATTGGGCTAGCGTATTTGATTGTGGATAATTCAAACACGAATACCTACTGTAAAGCAAATGTTATGCCGGCTCCACGCGCTTGGCGTTAGCTGCAAAATTGAAATAGGTATGTCCAAATGTTGGCTTATTTTTTTAATAAAACGTCGCAAGCGTTTGCAGCACTGACAGCATAAATGAATATGGATCGGTCGAAATAAGAATAGTTTTAGTATAAAACAAAGTTGCTTCTTGCTTTATATACGCTTAGATCTTCTACCCCATGAATTAATTCAGTTTTCATCAATAGATAACGTGATTCCAGACATATTATATGTAAAATGTTCTACAGAATGTCATGGTTCACCAAACCAGTCATTCGGTTTTCTCCTAAGAGGAGCACACTGTTCGCTACAAGCAGACAAAACGTGTGAACATGATGCAAACTCTTTTGACATGTCAAAAGAGCGACTATTGATTAGCCTAGATAATCAAATCAATCTATCTACACGTCTGAATTGGTGATAGTTTGTGCAGGTTTAGGAAGCGTGTGGTTCCGCCATTAGAAATTGCATCTTTGCAGGTAATAACATACTTTCGCCAAGATTGTTTAAGGGTAAGCAAATCCTATACGAGCGGTGCATGCAGGTATTACTGGATAGAAAGCGGGCGGTGGGAGCCCAACACAAATCATCGCGATGAAACGCCCCGACCGATTTATACCGAACATACGGGTTTCCAAATCGCGCGTTATAGATCGTTTTTACTTAATTCACGTATAGTCTAAGATCCGAACTAAAATCGACCTTCACCGAACTGATAATAGAATGAAATATATTTCATGACAAATTTAGTATATTAGAATATATATTAAAAATAGGTTGCCCAAAAAAATCCTGGACAAAGTATTTTTTATTATTTTTTAAAAAATAATTTTTACACTCTAGTAAACAGTAAGCGTTATTTTGGAGCAACTTATGTCGAGAGTTTGGCTTTAGATAATTACTATTTTAATCTGTATTTTTTTACTATTTTTTTTTGTGTCTATGTTTTGTTTATGTATTATTTCTATTATGTCTAAGTCCTTCTAAGCAACTAAAATTCTAGTTTTATTCTTACAACGTACCTGTATCTTTCATTTTAGAGAACCCGCCTATCTGGTTCTCATGTGTCTGTTTAAATAACCGACACCACGCAGCTAAGGTTTTCTTTAGCTCTTAACTCGTCTATTGGGTATTTGGTCCCAGGTCAGCTTATTCAAGTTAATATATATTGAGGTGCTGTGATCATGTCTTCTAAATTCTAGCAGCAGCTCTGTGCTTTTTAGGTAGGTGGCGGTGTTATATGCATCCCTTTAAGTCACTTGCTTTCTTCCGTTGGCTCCCTAGGTTATTATCATTTAAGTATCTAGCAATATTCAAATAACGTAACCATGTTTGTGTCATGATAGTTCAAGTGTTTTACCAATTCAGAGGTACCTACATACATTTCCTACTAAAGCTTTGATAAAAGCTGCGTTGTTTAATGAATTAACTGCCCGTATGTTCTACAGTAACAAAACACAGGCTAAACTAGGAACCGAGTTACTGTAGCGCATCAAAAATAGAGCCTCTATATTTATTCGGTGGGCGGCCATTACGCGGAGCGTTTATCCCGTTCAGAGATTGGAGAAATCAAGACGAAAGCGAGGATTTGCGAGGATGCTTCGAGATACGCAATTACGATTACCCTCAGCTATGTCGGTTAATAGTTGTAATAATTATCTTTTATATTATCTCTTATTATAGTCCTGTTCTATTAATTTTCTCCTATACCTAATTCTAACAAGCAACATGTATTTCATCTATTTTATTTCTAATAGTGGAGGTTCGACATTTCGTCCGCAATCTTGATTCGGTCAGAATAATACAGTGGTGTGAAAAAAGTGTGGTAATTTTCTCTCTGTCTTTAGAATACAAGGCTCTGTGATGCTCTAGGTGATGGTTGTATATGATTATGTATTAGAATATTTATGTCACAGTTAGTCACATCAACTTTTGCAGCGATATATTTTGAATATTTTTATATGGGAGTATTTAAAAGGCGGATATCAACATCCTCAGCGGCCAGCAACGCATCAGTAGTGCCACTGGTGTTGCAAATGTGCATGGGCGGCGGTAATCATTTAACATCAGGTGACCTGCATACTAGATTGCTTTCATTACTATAAAAAATAGGCTTCTGGCAAGCTGGCTAAAATTTGTATCAAAGGAGATGGGTCCATTTTCGCTTCATTCTTGTACCACATACCATTAAAATGGAAAAAATACAAGGATTTTATCAAAAATAAAATAAGTGAACTAAACGAACTATATTAAACGTTGGTTAAAAATGAACATCCTAGTTTTTGAGGTATTAAAAGATGGCGTCTTTCTAATATTAGTCTGTAGGTGATAAAGATGCGGCGACTTTGATTTGTCAAACTCAAAATATGTCATTTTTGACAAGTCTTTTCTTCCATGTTCCTTTGTTTTTAGCTATAATACATTTTAGACATACACATCTTAGCTATAATAAGAACAAAACTCAATATTTTAATCTGATTATTCAGTAATCCGTCAGGTACCTAAGTATACCTAACCAGTAACCATCAAATCAAATGGACCATACATCAATAAACACTGACAGCAAAAGTCAAAACACCATCAATCCGCCACCTGGAAAACGTCTACCATAGATTTGGCTGGTGGGAGGCTATCGCCGTGGCTAGTTACCACCCTACCGACAAAGACGTATCGCTAAGCGATTTAGCGTTCCGGTACGATGTCGTGAGAAACCGAAAGGGGTGTAGATTTTCTTCCCACTCCTAACAAGTTGGCCCGCTTCCATCTTAGACTGCTTCATCACTTAACATCAGATGTCATAGCAGTCAAGGGCCAACTTGTATTGGATAAAAAAAAAATATAATATAACTTATTTAAGATCCTCCATGATTATATGTAAAGTGTTGCATTGTTTTGGAGAGAATAAATAATATTTCGCCTAAATAAAAGTGAATTCAGAGATTTGGCTAATCAAAACTAGATTATTAATATATTTAGTTTTTTTCAACTCATGTACAGAAAGTGAGTCTGTGCTCCATACAATTTTGGACCATTTCCTTTTACAAAACGGTTACTGATAGTAATAGTTTAGTTTAATTTTTTTTAATATATCTTTTTAGCAATAATACCAATGAAACCTTCTGAGAGCGATGTAATAATATATTTTTAGTTTCTAGAATATTTCATTGTCAATCTCCGCTCGCCGCTGCGCCGGAAGCGGAACGGGACAGTTATTTACGCTTCTATATAACGGTGCTTCATTTGCAGCGGTTTTTCTTCGAGATTCAGATCCGTACCATTGTACTAACTCACCTGATATTCGATTCGACAAAATTTTACTTGAATATCCAAAAAAAATATTATTTATAGATTTTTTGTCTAGTCCTAATGAATTGGAGAAGAAGTCGGTTGCAATCTTACATTTTTATTCATCAAAAATAGTACGAGACTGTTATTTACATTTCTAAGTAACGGTGCTTCACTTGCTTTTCTTCAGCTTTTCAGATTGATTGTCGATTTGTTGAAAAATTACTTTATTATCCAGAAAAAGTTTTCGTACCTTCTAAATTTATCCGTCTGACTATTTTTATCTTGTGCTTCTCGATCTTTTTCTACTGAAAAAGGTAGTAAGTAACTTACTTTATTGAAATTTTCAAATCTACAGTTTTTAGATTGAATTGAATTTTTTCTTTTTGTTTTTCATTTTTCACAATATACCTACTTGAAATACTTAATAGAGTTTAAAGTATTACAAATAATTTTTCCCGATTATAATTAAATTATAAAGTTAACGTTTTCAAAAAAACAAGTCGAAAATAGCTAAAAATCCCTATAGAGTTTTGGCCAATAGTAGTGGTGATAGCTTTCCATACAATTAAGTGCATTCATTAGATCATGTTTATTGTGAATAGAAAATAAAGCATTTTATTGTCATTAATGCGCTTCTTATAAAATACGTATAATAACGGTGGCTGAAAGAATATAAAATTAACTGCACATGCAATTACAACATTTGAAATATGAACTATACTAAAGCCAAACTCGATTGAGAATGCTTGTCAACAAACAAATTAAAAATGAAGGTAGAAATCACTAGTCATTTCACACCTATTTTTTTTAATTAACTAGTTAATGACGAAATCATGAGAATAAATTAGATTAGTAAGCTTAAAACTAATTATTATATTCAATATCTTTTAAATAAGATTTTTTAATTTTAAATTTATTAGGTATAAAATGTGTTGCATTTTCTACCTTCATTTTAAATTTGTTTATTGACAAGCATTCTCAATCGAGTTTGGCCTTAGTATAGGTACATGCTCAAAAACCATTTAAATACCGTTAAAAATAAGTCATGGGCATGAAAAGCTATGGTGAAGCAGAAAATATTTATGATCAACCAAAATGGAATTTATTATTAGTGAAAATATTAGATATTTATAATCTTTCTTAAACAATTATACAACCTTTGAGATAAATTACGCATCTGGACACCCTTCCTTACATTGCTGTAACAGAGCTATAGTCGAAGTTGTAAAATTTTGATTTGTATATTTATTATTCTTTATAAACGGCATTTACCTTTTAATTGAAATGTACGAAATACATCGATACAACTCTTGTGTAATGTTGACGGTTTATAATAATAGTTTTAGTTTCTGCGATTGAATTCAATATATCGTTTCACTTTCTTAACAATTTCACATTCTTTTATTCAAATTAATTTTCAAACATTCGTTTATTGCTAGGCATAGGTTTCCGTCTGAACTCCGCAGGTCTCTATGGACCAGGATTCAGTATTTTTCCAATTAATATATTATAAACTTAGTTTGAAAATTGGTCTTTCTAACCAATTGATATAATCTAAAAAAATAAAAATAGAAATGATTATCAATTTGAAAATTAGTACCAAAATTAAATCAAAATTATGCCTCAGATTTACCTAAAAACTAAAACATTAAAATGGGATTGAAATGCTCATAAACTTGAAGTAATTTGAGCGTTCTCATAAAAAAGCTAATTATGTTCCACCGGCGACGTAAAAACTTGGCATTCCAGTCTCTGACTATTATATCCGTGGACAATTACACTTGAATTTTTACCCGACTGCGTCAGAAGGAGGGTAATGTTTTATCACTTAAAATGAGTATTTATACCTAGAGCTAATAAAAGAATAAAATTTTGATAGATTTTTTGGTTCTGTATGACCAACTGACAAGAATAGACATAAAGGACATGGGTGAAAATGGGCTTCTTCATTCGTTCGTAACAGTAATAAAAAAATATATAGTAAAAAAAGCGTTAAATCTGCAGTATAATTCGATAGTTTTCAATTCTGTACAAGTCGGGAAAGGTACGTAAAATATTTTTTACATATTACGTGCATAACTTAATGCGTTTAGCATAGCTGAAACGGAACGTTTTTATATTGTCACAGACAAGTTACAGATAAAATTACTTTCAAAAGGTTGTAAAAGTGTTAAAAGAACGGAATAAACGTTACCTGTTACATTTTTATGTAAAAAAAAATATTTAATAATTAATAGTTTTATTGGTTACAATTCTTATTTTATAAAATGTATATTCAGTAAGAATTTATTTACGCGCAAAAAGCTAGAACTCAAAACCAAAATAAAAAAAAAAATATGAATTATCAGTGACGCTGTCAAAAGTGCAATCCACTCATACGCAGTTTCGCATCGGTTAAGCATTGTTAGTTTTCGTGGATTATTACCTATTTTAATTTTTAATTGACCCCTTGCTTGTTTCTCGGATTTCTGATTTGCTTTAATGACTACCTGGCTTTTGTTTTACGGACTTTGAATTCACCTTACAATCACTACGGCATAGTGGCCGTAAAACGTATTATTCTTATATTTTAGTTGACAGCTCTTTGACCGGCCGAAACGCTATATTAAGTTACTACTGTAACTGCAAGGTCGGTAAAAGAACTGTGGGCAGTTGCGCCCACATCATGTCAATTTTGTGGTACTTGGGGTATGAAAGACATAGGAATGAATTTATCCAGCCCCCGGCTCCTTTTTTGGATAATATTTTAATTGTATAAAACTAATAAAAAATAACAAAAATATTGTGTTTTTATTATAATTATTATACCTATTCATCGATTATTTTAATCTAAATTAATAGAAAAATCTACGAAATCAAAGAAACTAACAAAAAAGTGGTTTGAACATAATAATTAATGATTTTTCACATAACCTACAAAATCTAAAATATTAAACAAAAAATACCCCAACTTCTAGTGCGCTATGAAATTTTGTTATCCTTAGTAATTATTTGGACCATTAAAATGGTCCATGTGTCGGTCGTGTTCAGGTCAGGCCCAAGCTTGTATGGGGCCATGCCCATCTCCTTTATGATCCCTTGAATTAATAACTATTTACTTTTTAAACTGTGGAGCAAGTACGAGTTTTTCACCAAGTGACTGCGTAAATTTACTTATATAGAAAAAAAAAATTAATAAAAAATTAAATTGACTTCAAAATTGAAGTCGGTGCCACCTGTAAGCTTACTACGTTAAAGACGATACCTACGATCGTAATTCACACAAAGTGATTTGCTACTTTGTTGAATAAACTTTCCTTAAGCTTGGATGGCCCCGAGTTTATAGATATGGTTAAGTAAATTAAAGTAACTAAATGACGCATTTATTTTATACTTTTCAGTGCGTTTTGAAGTCGGTCTAATTTATTAATTTTTTTTTCATACTTTTTATTGATTTATCGACACCGAACAGATGTAAAACCTACTTGTTCTAAACTATGAGTATCAATATTCGCAAGCCACTTTATAAACTACCGACATCGCTGCAAATGTATCTATGAAGTTTGAAGAGTTCTTTCGATTTAAGCAAGATCTCATCATCAAATCCTAACATGATGTCTAAGGGACCATTTTGGAAGTGTACCATTTGTAATAAAAAAAGAATTTTCCCTAACTTAAAAAACCTACTGAACCGAATTTGATGAAATATGCAGTGTTCCCTAAGTTAAACAATACCTAGTACAATAAAAAAAGAATTACTTAAATCGGATTAGTAGTTCTGGAGATATGCGAACATAAAAATTCCCTGCCTCAAAAATTACAGAAACGATTTTGATAAAACTTGCAGTGTACCCTAAGTTGCACAATACTTACTACAAAAAAAAATTAATTAAATCGGACTTTTAGTTCCGGAGATATGCCACACACATACATACATACATTCATACATACACTTTTGACATTTGGCACATTTGTTCAGACGCTGATATAGACTAACATATGCAAAAATTGGGCTGTTCTGGAAATATTACATACATACGGGTCGAATTGATAACCTCCTTTTTTGAAGTTGGTTAAAAAAGCGTTTATTCTCGCTATGACCAGATGACGCTACTTCAATTGTATATATATATATCTATATATATACATTAGGTTTTTAAACAGTCGCTCGGTAACAAATTCACTGTAGGTTCTCTGATATTGGTTCACAGAAACGGTAACTTCGCGGTAAAACTGCGAGCAAGGATACTTAGTAAATATGTACAACCTCTCTTCTGGTTTTTGGTACTGATACTTGTAGGGTTGACACCCCGGAACCACGTGTTAGCGCCTGCTCCATGGATACATTAGAGAAACTGTGCGCTGTTTTGTAAAAAAAAATCTCATGACAAGGCTAAGTAATTTTATAGTCAAGCAGATTAGGAATAAAAGGGGACTAGTAATTGTTAGGTACTATTTCGTTTTTACTAAAGATCTTGTTCATCTAAATGCCTAAGAATGGATGAAAGATAATTGCAATTAGAATCTTATGGTAGGGACTTAATGCAACAATTGCGTGAGCTATATTTTTTTAAAGAGTTTGTCTATATTTGAAATAGACTTGATCCCTAAATTTGAATAACGGAAGCAACTTGGCAATTAAACTATTCATATCAATCATTAGAAAACGCGGAGTGCATATCATTTGCTAATGTAAAAGCCAATAAATAAGCTGTGTTTATCGTCCAATTACTGAGCACAGTTAGAATCAAATGTCAAAGGGATGCCAAAGCTCTAGGGTGACCATAATATATCAAAATGGCTACTACACTCGTTATGTATCAGGTACTTTAAATATTCTTTATTATGGAATAAATTTATTTTTTCTTTCTTGATCTTGTTCTCTTATTGACTCTTGTCTGGTTATTTCTATTTGTCTTTGATGATGTTAGCGTTAGTGCATCTAGAAATATAAGTTTTACTTCATTAAACGAATGAGTATAATTATAATTTGATTTTTATTGTTTTGTTATAGTTTAATTAAGTTTAATAATGATGAAAATTTTTCCTCATTACAAATCAAATGCTGTTTATTATGCATAGGAAGTTTACTAAAAATTGATTATAGATTTATTTATTAGAGATTAAATCAATCTATTCAATAATATTGTAAGCAAAATTTAAAGACTTTTTGTTTCAATGACTCTTTTAAATTCAGTGTTTATGAAAAAATGCGAGATAGGTACATACAAATTCCATAAATGCTGTAATTAAAATTTCTAAGAAGCACTTTCATTTTATAAGCTCTATAAAAGTTGTAAGCAAGGTGTCTTAATTAACATAATTATTAAAAATAAAGCTGTAACCTTACCACTAAATTACTGTTGTTACTAATTTTTACTTTTGACCTGGTGTGGATATTATAGGAAACTTTAGATAACTAACCAAACAGTTAACGAATAGAAAAAGTAGTTTTGTAATTGTTAGCATCCCTCACTTTTCGCGTTCTGTTTAAAAAACTTATATTTAAAAATAATTCAGATAGTTGTTGGATCAAGGATCGGGTACATAAGGCATCCTTAAAACTGCGTACAATAGAGGAGGTTCCCACTCTGGACCGTGAGGGTCAGCCAGAGGTTCCTTGAGCACTCCAAAGCTCCGCAACCGAAAGAGCAGATTTCTTCCATAATTTTTTAATAATCTTTGTATTTGTTAAAATGTAATACAAATTAATTTTTCAAATATTGTTAATTTTATTTTATTAATGTAAATAAATAAGAGAAAAAGATTCAGACAAATTTTTATAATATAAAAAATTTTAATAAATAAAAGTAAGATAATAGGGAAATGAGATGACTCACTGGCCTTTTGTATCTGACCAAGTACTTAAGACTTTATTTTTTTACCGACAAAAAAAACGGAGGAGGTTCTTAATTCGACACGTAGGTATATTTTTTTTATGTATGACCATGCATAACTTTTTACAGAGTTGTCCGATTTTGATAATTCTTTTTTTATTAGAAAGGGCATACTTTCAAGGTGGTCCCATTTTCATCATGCTAGGATCTGATGATGATATCCTGGGGAAATTGAAGGAACTCTTCAAATTTTGGAGGCACGCTTACAGCGATTTCGATTTTTGTCTCGGTATCGGTAGCTTTTGGCTACTAATGCCGTATAATATACTATGGCAGTATAGTACGAGTACGTTACGTGGCGATAAATCACTAAAAAGTAAGAAATAAATTTTTTTTAAATAAAAATAGAACCGACTCAAAACGCACTAGAAAGTAAAAAAAAATTTAACAAAAAATAGAACTGACTCAAAACGCACTAAAAAGTAAAAAATAACTGTGTCATTTAATTGCTATTTAGTTATTTTACTATTTAGCTATTAAGTATATTTAGTGTACCTACTAAATGACACAGTTATTTTTTAAATTTTTAGTGCATTTATGAATCAGTTCTATTTGTTGTTAAAAAAATTTTTTACTATAGATACGGCGAAAACCAATGTAAGAAAACAAAAATACTAAAGACTGAATTTATATCCATACCTCAAAGTTACCTTTTATATTTACCAAATTAGTTTATATGTTTTTCAAGAATTAGTTTGACTACTCGAATTATTATTATTAAAAATTAGTTTAATACTCGTACATGAAACTTATGGATTCACTTTTGCGAGCAAATTAAACTGAACTTGTAGCAGACTTAGTTTCATTGCAATTACATTATGGTCAATGGAAAATAATTATTCGAAGAATATCGTTTTCCAAGTGTAGATTTTCTTTGATACACAATACACTATTTAATTGCTAAGCAGGTAATTAGGAACATTAAATTTAACGTAACATTTCTGATATGGTAATTAAAACTTTGGTAAAGATAAGGTAATTGAGGTAACTAAAACTAATACACATATCAATTTATCAAAAGATATAGTGACATAGTCCCCAGTTAGTACCTATGTTTTGTATCAAAGACGTTAATTATGTTAACCATACTTTTAGTTATAAAATTGATTCATAATGTTAGTGCGAATGAATCAGCTCTCCTACCAAAAGTGGTAGGGACACAAACAAAGATCGGTCTTTACCCCCATGCAGCATTTTTGTATATAACTAAATCCAAAGCAGATTATATGTGCGGTGCGTCTATACTAAATCAGAAAATACTTGTAACTGCTGCGCACTGTATTGAAAAACCGTTTCAATTGATCACCGTTTTCGTCGGCCATACTGCAAACGATCTAGGGGATAGATATCCAGCGCATAAAGTGAAACTACATGAAAATTACGATTATAAAAAGGTTGATAACGATATTGGACTTATTTTAGTTGCCAAAGCAATTAAGTTGGGTCCACTAGTGCAAAGAATAGCAATGGGTCATTATTCTCTCTCGCCCGACACTGCCGCTGTGGCTGGGTGGGGTTTGATTGATGTAAGTTGATAGTTATTATCATCATTTTAACGGCCTTCGTGGTGCATTTGTATGCAAGGTGGATTTACTAGTCGGTCTTGGGTTCGATCTCCGATTGGACTGATTGAGGTTTTGTTATTTGGTCCAGGTCTAGCTGGTGGGAAGGCTTCGACCGTGGCTAGTTAATACCGTACCGGCAAAGGTACGTCTTTGCCGGTAAACGATTTAGTATTCCAGTACGTTACCGAAAGGGTGTGGAATTTCATCCTACTCCTGACAAGTTAGCCCGCTTCCATCTTAGGTTGTATCATCACTCACCATCAGGTGAGATTGTAGTCAAGAGGTAACTTGTAAGGAATAAAAAAAAACCTCGTTGCCATTAACATCAACAATAGCCGATGGACTTCTAAAATCCATAGTTCTTAGCCGCCTGCGTCTAGCAAAAGTCGGCAATAACATTATTTGAAAATAAGCCTTTAACCTTTAAAAGATTAATTTGAAAAGAGATGTTAAATTGATCTCCTTGACGAAAGATTAGTTTTACATCTCTTGCCGTTCCCATGTCGGTTTCTTTTCTTTATTGATTTGATACGAAAATTTAGGAATGTTAAAACCTTTTTCTTTTTACTTAAAGGAGGACAATGAGATTAGTAGCAAATATTTACATCACGCAAAATTAAAGGTATGGTCGTACAAACGCTGTCGGAAGTTTATGTCTACGTTACCACAGGGTTGTATATGTGCAGGAGATTTGAATGGAAAAACATACGCATCATCGTAAGTGTTTTAAGAGTAAAAGAACTATTTGTGGTAAAGCTTATCCGGGGAAGTACTACAACCATCCTTTTTCACGCAAACAAGCATTGATACATTTCGGTCTGAAGGCATTTTGTAGAACATGTTCCCTGAAGACCCTGAACAATGTTGCACTGTATTTAGGCCATTTGCACTTTCCGTCACATGGATCGTCTGCTTGGTTCATAAATTATTTCTATAAAAAGCATTTTGCAAGAGATAATGCTCTTGATCATATTATCTCGTGCATGCATTATTGAACTGCATTGAAGTATTTCGACCTTATGTTACTGGCACCTAAAAAATTTTGACCTTAAAACTAGGGAATGGCTTAACCTATTTAAAGAAAATATACGATTTCTTAAAAGAACACTGAATACGTAGTGTTTGGTTGCCCAGGTATACTAGAAAAATATAACTGCCTCGTTTGAGTTATGAAAAAAGAATAGCAGAATCTGATTCGTCGCTTCAAAAATGGCTTCAAAGAAATTAAGTAAAATACTGATCTCGGAGTCGGGCAGTTGGTGTTGGTTGATAATGATGATACCTGCTTACATAGGTACACACAATACATACAAAAAGTAGTATCGATTGTAAAAGAAATGTTTAATATGGGTAATATGAATATTGAAATTAAAATATTTTTCAGGGGTGATTCTGGCAGTGGATTAATAGCAAAAGGCTATTTTCTAATAGGCGTGGTGTCCTACAAGGCGCTTGATACACGAACTATCGTGGCTTTTACTGATGTTTCTTACTATTACGGGTGGATCACGAACAATGCGAAGCGGTTGTACTGTGGCTAATTATAATGAGAAGAAACTTTTATAATGTGTGTTTGTGAAGAACAATACAATTTTTATAATTATTTTGAAAATATTAATAATCATTATTGGCAGGGATGAAATGGTGTAATGAAATAAATGTAGGTAACAAGTGTAAAAATGTCTGTATCGAAAAATAATATTGTATTTAAAAATATTATTTTTCGATTCCATTTATATGGAATTAATGTTAATGCTCAAAAAAATTTTAAGCAAAAAATAACTACGTCATTTACTTACTTTTATTTACTTTAGGCGTTTTTATTTTTTGTTAATTTTTTTTTATTTCATACTTTTTTGTGATTTATCAACAACGAACATACTAAAGAACCTACTCGAACTAAACCATAAGTACCAATATTCAATAGCTAGTTATAACATTCCGACATCTGCATTTCGTAGATCTCATCATATATACTTAAACATTAAACCAACTGGAAACTATAACCTTTCCAACTTCTCATTGAAACAATCGAGCCCAATCACAAAGTAGCTACTGTAAACCGTTAAAGAGCTCCCTCAGCTGTCCTTCGTCTTCATCTGCAGACCTTCAATGACAGTCACAGTCCATCTAAATATAAATTTCTCATCGAGACAAATTAATCAAGCCCAAACACAAGGTAGCTACTGTAAGCCGTTACGGAGTTCTCTTAACTGTACTTCGTCTTCATTACCAGACCCCCAATGACAGTCACAGCCCATCTAAATGTAAAGTTCTTGTCAAGACAAATTAATCGAGCCCAAACACAAGGTAACTGCAGTAAATCGTCAAGGAGTTCTCTTATATGTAGATCGGCTCCATCATCAGATCGAATTGTAGTGCTTTTAAATACTAACCGGAAAAATTAACAAACATACTTGTCGCTGCAATTTTTGAAAGTTCCCCTCGGTTTCTTCTGGATACCATCATCAGATCCTGGTTTCCTTGTCATGGTACCACCACTGGACTATCTACTTTCCAACAAAAGATGGATTATCAAAATCGGTTCATAAACGACGAAGTTATGTGCGAACACACATAAAAAATATGTATAAATATATATATATATATACTCCTTTTTTTTTGAAGTCGTTTAAAAAGAAGTTTTAGGTCAGTACTGTAAGTTGATAGGGTTACATGAAAAAAAAATTTAGTCATTTGATTATGACATGCACGTACATAAAATGACATGTGATTACCGTCGCCCATGAAGGTTTGGGACACCAGAGCCACTGATGCGTTGGCGAACTAAGATATTTCAATGTATATATTGTCACCAAAAGTAAACAAGCATTCAAAATTTTATATTCCCAAGTTTAGCGCAACTTGGGAATTTAAAAGTCTGACATAATAACTGGTCAACTTAAATATTATAGTTAAATTGTAAGGCATTGTAACTTTATATTAAATGAAAAAACTTTTCTTTTCGCAACATGGCGAGGTTAAGAATGATTAGGAAAAAAGACATAGCCTACATTTCAATTTATTCTTCAATTATTAATTACTAATATCAGTAACAATTATTCAATTACTTAATATTATTCCTGAGATAGCACGCGTTAGTACTTTGTTCTTTAAGTATCATTTACTTGATTATAATTATTTTTTTGGCACACCTCCAATCTGCAGTGAAGTCTCTCGTGTTAGTAAAATATAAGCTGAACGGTCCCTGCGGCGCGATAATATCCTGAGGGATAAAGATTTCGGCTCCTTGTACCTACCTCCGAAAAAAGTTTCGAAATAAAGGCATAGAGTTTACAAAATATCTGAAAATCGTGTTATTCTCATTGTATTTAAACGATAATTATTAGATTTGAAAATATTTATCTATTATGAACATTTTCCTTATTTTGTGACGATAACTGTAACAAACTAACCCAGAAGATACATTAAAATAGATGGTACTGTCGCTGTTAACTATTTTTTATTCATTACAAGTTAGCCCTTGACTGCAATCTTACATGATCATGCTATTTAAGATGGAAGCGAACTAACTTGTTAGTACGTGCCGTAACGCGAAATCGCTTGCCGTCTTTATCGGTAGGGTTACCCACGGCCGAAGCCAGACTTGGACCAATTTAGAAAATCCTAGCCTCCCTAGCTGGGAATCATACCCAGGACCTCCGACTTATAAATCCATTGAACAAACCACACGCGCCACGGCGGCCGGCGAAAATAATAAATTAAATAATAATTATTGTAGAGCAGCAAGGAGACCATGTGTCTTACTGAAATATTTTTTCATGATCCAACTTTTTGAAAAATATTTTCATCAATATTTATTTATTTATTTAAAATAGCGTTACCAATAAATACAAAATTAACAAGATAGTATTCTTAAAATAAGGTCAATTACAGATTTTTCGTAAAAAGGCCATATTTACAAAACCAACAGAAATTACAACAAATTCACATTAATTGTGTGTGCGTGTGCATGGGTGTGTGCATGCGTGCGCACGTGTGTGTGAGTGCGTGTGTATGTATGTCTGTTCTTGCATATGTGCGTGGGTGTATGTGTGCGTGCGTGAGCGTGCGTGTGTGAGTGTGAATACGTAAGTGTGCATTATTTGCTAATTAGTTTTGAAGCTTATGAAGTAGAAGAGTTATAGTTTGTTTGTTTTTCAACCATAACTCAAACATTGGGTGACCAATTTTCATTCAGTTATCACTAGTTAATTAAGTAGGTATACTAAACTTTCATCAAACATTGTTCAGAAGTGTTGGGCTTTGTTCAGAGCAACACAAAGCAAGAAGCAGACTAAATAGGTCGCAGATTTTACAATACCTACACCTTTAACTACTAAGAATGTAATTAAGTACATTCAATTTAACGCAACCTCTTAATAAGGTAATTAAAACTTCGCAATATGGATATTATTTATCAATGGAACAGCGACATAGTCACTAGTCACTGAGAAGTAAATATGTTTACTGTATTTTTAATCATGAGTTCGCTGCATTACGCCGGTGCAAACGAATCAGCACTAATGCCAAAAGTGGTAGGAACACAAACTCACATCAGCCTCTACCCGCACGCAGCATTCTTGTATGTCAAGAAGCGTGCAGGAGACCACATGTGCGGGTCGTCCATACTAAATCAGAAAGTCCTAATAACTGCCGCGCACTGTATTGAAAAACCGTTTGTATCAGTGACTGTGTTCGCTGGCCATACTGTTAATAACTTGGGTGATAGATATTCTGTGCGAGATGTCAGAATACATGAAAAATATGATGACCGAGCTGTTGATCACGATATTGGACTTATTTTAGTAGCTAAATCAATTAGGATGGGACCACTTGTGCAAAGAGTAGCAATAGGGTATTTCGCAATAAAGCGGGACACTGCCGCTGTTGCTGGATGGGGTCTGATTGATGTAAGTTGACATTATTTTTATTATAGTCTCTTTATTTCCAAAAAATAATTACAAAACAAAAGATCTTATTGGAATACAATTATACAATTTATTTATATGCAAAAAACAATTCCAGTGTAATTATTATCCAATAAAACACGAGTGAAAGCCTCCTCCAATTTTCCTCCATTTTTGCCTGTCTTTTGCTTTTATGATCCAAATAATCGAATCTGCCTAATTTGTTTATTTGTATTAAAAATCGAAGGGCTTTTTAATACAAATAAAATAAATTGGCAGATTTTTATTATTGTCATTATAATAAAAAATGAATGCTTCAGTTTTAAAATAAAATGTACCTCAAAATTATTATAGCATCTGATACCGTGTTTACGTTATTCTTTTTTTTACGAAAATTTTATCTTCAATGCTATATTAGTATTAAGTTATACTTATTTCGGGCTTATTTGTTCCTGGATGTCAGTAACATTATAAAAGGCACGGGAACTGCACTAGGTAGCGCTGTACCTAATTCATTTACCTTGCGCTACGATTTATCGCTTCACTAAGTTTAAGGCGAATAGAACAATAAAGCAACTCACGACAGGCATAATGAAAATTAAATATTATGATTTCATTATTAGCAATTTTTAAACTTATTTCAGCGATATTGCGCTAGAAATTGTAAGAAATAATACATGAATTCTAAATCTGAACTAACGATAAATTTAAAACATGCCTACCTGTCTATAGATCAGATAATCCACGAAGGCTCGTCGTTTTTCGTTTTTCTAACGCTTACAGTGCTACAACGCAAGTGTGCAATAAAAACTGCAAGAATTTGAGTTCTATTACTATGTGACGAGTAGCAATGTGTGTACACTCACACAAAGTATCAAGTTAGTTAAGTTAACAAGAATGTAATGTTTGACTAGTAGTATGCTCTACTTCATTTTAATCTTTCTTTTAAATAAATTTGTCGTGTTGTTCCTGCACAGTAAAATTATATTGTGATATAGGTTAATCATATTAACCAATTTAACAATAACTTAAAAACACACACCCACAATCACCTCAGATAGGTACCTAGCATAATTATATCTATTTTTCTTTTATTTAAACAGTAATATTTGAGCTCGACACCACGCTGTCTCGTCTACCATATCCATAGTGTTTTTGTAAAGCGTGAACCCATGACACCTGTTTTTATTTTTATTCATTACAAGTTAGCCCTTGACTACAATCACACTTGATGTTAAGTGATGATGTAAACTAAGATGGAAGCGGGCTAACTTGTTAGGAGTAGCATGAAATCTACATCCCTTCAGTTTCTACACGATACCGTACCGGAATGCTAAATCGCTTGACGGTACGTCTTTGTCAGTAAGATGGTAACTACCAAAGACCAAGACCTCGCACCAGCTAGACCTGGACTAATTTAGAAAATCTTTATCGACGGTAACAAGCCAATCAAGTCACCTTTGTAGAAAAATGTAAGTCAAGTAGGTCAACCTGAAGGAATGGGCAACGGAACGATTTTTCTGGCTAAGCCACATTTAAATATGTAGGTTATCATCATACGATACGTTTTTTTGACACTATAAATAATATTGATAAAAAATTTAAGTAGAGCATCATTCCGTTCGATCATGACACGCAGCGACACAGCCTACAATAACCCGAGTACACCGAGCCGTGGTCGACTCGAGACTGATGTTCGAACCTACTCCTCCTTTCGGTTTCCCCTAGCGACAAATAGTGGGGCGAGCCTTAGTGAATTGACTTTACTATACCTGCCTGTTTACGATACGCTCCAGTTAGAATTAGGAGCTATCGATTAATTACGTTACACGAATTTCGTGGTATTTTTTTACCACTCCCCCTCCAAGTAATTTCCGAGTAGCACAATAATAAAGCAATCTGTCTTTATCAGGCAGTCGTATCCAAAATTAACGTTGTAAAACATCCTTCTAATGCTTATCTTGATCGTGGCAAGATCCCCCATATCACGTCCTACTCTCTTACTCACTCTATCGACTTTTTATATATTTTCAGGAAGAAAATAAGGTTAGTAGCAAATATTTACACCATGCCAAACTACGGGTATGGACATACGAACGTTGTAAGAAGTTTATGTCTAGTTTACCAAGGGGTTTCATATGCGCAGGAGATTTGAATGGAAAAACATACGCATCGTCGTAAGTATTCTAAAACAAATCAAAATTAAAAATAAAATTGTTCTAACATTTTTAAGTGACTTGTATCCTAAGATAATTTAAAAATGTATACTCGGTAGCGTAATAGATAGTACATAAAGACATCTCGTATATTTTTGAATTTTTGTGTTTTTTCTTGTATTTATATATTATAGGTATAGAAGAATAGAAGCGTTAAAGAGTAAACATTTTCTAAATATATCCGAAAGATATTCGGTTACTTGTATACGTTAGTTTATTTTGAAATAGATAAGAATTTCAAAATATTGTTTATTAAAAGGTAACTTACCCAATGCCAGATATATAAGTATTTAGAGTTTTGAATTAAAGTATTTTTCAGAGGTGATTCTGGAAGTGGATTAATAGTAAACAATTACATTCAAATAGGCATCGTATCATTCAAGAGGGCAGACTTGAGAAGTATAGTGGCCTTTACTGACGTGGCTTACTATTACCTCTGGATCAAGGACGCTGCAAATTGGTTGTACTGCGCATACGGATGAAGTAGATAAACTTTCAAAAAAAAACAAAGCGATGTGATACATAAAGTTATTTTGTAAATTATATACAGGAATTGGAATGATTTTGTAAACAACGTCTAATAAAAATCAAAAATCTAATAACCACGAAATAAAGTATATAATAAACGCGTATGGATGTCAAATCGGTATATTTTTGTTTCTTTTTTTTCTGTTATGTTTTTATAATTATATAAAACTAGCAGTCGCCCGCGACTTCGTCCGCTTGAAAACCTCTTAGGTACCCTTTTAATTTTAAAGACAGACTTTCATATAAAGTGTGCTCTTTCCCCGCTAGTCCTCTCAATTCAATTTTTTTATGGTTTCCCGTCAAGCAATATCCTCCGTCCAGTCCCGTGTACTAAAGATCTTTGTTAAACATTTTTGTTAAATATTGTACATTAACATTACCAATATACATTTATGGCAAGCTGATTTGTATAGCTTGTATTAAATACCTAGTCTATTTCACTTTTGAGTCTAGATTTCATAATAAACAAAATAATTTACAATCCGACATGCAGATCTAGAGATTAGCCCGTATAAACAAACGAACAAACTTTTTCGTATATTATATAAATATGGTCTGCCATGCCAAATAAATTGAAAGAAAAGATCAAAGATCAAATTCTCAAGGAATACCAAAATGTTGACCCCTATTCGGTACGTATAACATAACACGTAGGAGGTCAACTCAATTTGGACAATATAGCGGCAGTGTTGTTTTTTAGAAATTTTGTAATATCTCCGAAACTATATAACTAAATAACATACTGTAAAAGGCAAATCTTATCTCTTTAATATCCTTGTGATTATTAAATAATTTATTTTGATAAGGATTTAAGTTTAGTTGTATAAATAATGACGGAAACTTAAGCATATGAATTAAATGATTTTTTAAAACACAAAAAGTTATATATCTGCCAAAATATAAAAAAAAGATGTATGCTATCGCGGACTTTTTTGTAGAACTTTTTAAGATACATAAAGTTTTCATATAACGTTTTCAATTATATCCAATTAGTTAACGCAGCGTACGCGCAGAAAACCGATTTAATAATTTTCACGGACCGACTGGCGTGACAAAAACTGTGATAACTCGGGTAATATATGCAATACAAATATAAAATTTAGCCTATAACACTCACCGATAACGTAGCATTCTACTGGTGATAGAACTTTTAAAATCGGATTAGTAGTTCCAAAGATTAGTCCCGACAGAACTTTATTTACAAACTTACAAACTTACAAACTTTACCTCTTCATAATATTAGTATAGATTAGTGTTATTTTGGTAACCTGGAGAGACGAATGGGGAAACTGTAGTATCTTCGGGTTTAGTTAATAGGAGTAAATAAATAAATTAATTAATTAATATTAATAAATAATAGTTTAAAAAAAACTAAAAACACGCTTTTTATAGAAACCCAAACTAAAAAATAGAAAATAAATTTTAATAAATTTAAATTAAGAATAGTGTTAAAAATTTCATTAACTATAAATTAATAATAGTGTAAATAAAAAAAAATATTTTATTTTAAAAAAAGCGTGGGGTGCATGGTGTCAATATAGTTATAAATATTTTATTGACAGATATGAGTAGAGTGATTATCATTTTGATAATATCTTAAAAAGCATCCCACGCTTTTTTTGAAATAAAATATTTTTTTTTATTTACACTATTATTAATTTATAGTTAATGAAATTTTTAACACTATTCTTAATTTAAATTTATTAAAATTTATTTTCTATTTTTTAGTTTGGGTTTCTATAAAAAGCGTGTTTTTAGTTTTTTTTAAACTATTATTTATTTTTGACTTTTTAGTTTGGTTTATTTATAAAAGCGTGATTTTTTAGTTTTTTTAAACTATTATTTGTTTTGTAGAGTTAAAAATCTCCTTAGTATTCGAAAATCTGTCAATATTAGAGAAATCGGCTAAAGATAATTATTGGAAATTAAAATTAACATCAAGTCCTGTCCTATCGACTGTAGAGAAAAATTACGAAAAATTGAAATTAAGTTTCTACCTTATCGACTGCAGAGAAAAATTATAAAAAATTGAAATTAAGTTTCTACCTTATCGACTGTAGAGAAAAATTATAAAAATTGAAATTAAGTTACTACCTTATCGACTATAGATGAAAATTATATAAATTAACAAAAATCATATTTTGTAAATTGAAAAATGGAATAATTTTATCAAATAAGTGTATTGTCATCGGTCCTCGATAAATCCACAAAGTTTAAACGAAATCTGGCCGTTTAAAGTTGGTCAAAATCACGCTCAAAAAAGTCGGTTACAAACATACATACAAGTGAAGCTAATAAAAAGCGTGTAAAAAAATTAAAACTTTTATAACTTTTTAATTATTATTTTTATTGAATTATTAAATTATTAATTAATTAAATTATTATTTTTATGAAATTATTAAATTATTAATTCAATTATTATTTTTATTAAATTAAATTAAATTTTTAGTAAGTAATTTATTTATTTTTTTTGGAACTTACGCATGAGCCTATTTTGGCCTAGACACGTGGGATTATTGAATCCCTCCTTATTTTGACTATTTACACTCTTATTACCTCTATAGCGGCTATGGCCGACTTACAATCTGTACCCGCATTTGCCTGTGCCCCACCCTTAGCACAGTGACCAAGGAAACCACAGAAACCTGGCCAGAGTACAGTCGGCACGGGAGCGAGCCTTGGAAGTCGCAGAAAAACTGCGACTGCCAGGGCTCGAACCCACGCCTGAGCGACTGTTGTACGGGCAGTTTAGCACTTATACCGCTCGGCCACACAGTCGCTAGTAATTTATTTATTAGTGAGAATAAAATAATTATTTATAAATATTATAAATACGGGGAATCAGAGTTCAATTTCGGAGAGGGAGCCTAAGAAACGGCTACCAGAACCAAGGAAGGCCGCAGGCGCGCAGATTACCCTCGGAGAGTTACATACTGACATACTGACAAACTGACATACAAGTGAAGCTAATAAAAAGCGTGTAAGAAAGTATGTGTATATTACTGTAAAATTCCATGTATTGGTATATCTTAGGATTTTATTAATAGGATTATTAGATATATAGGATTATTAGAAGTCAAAAAATTTTATTTTATTTATTTCTAAATAGAAAAAATAAATTCAATCCAAGTCTATTCACAATATTTTATTTAGTATTTTATTAAAAAAGTGAAAGTGAAAAAAAGCGCAATATTCGTAATGATGAAGCCCGATAAAACGTTAACGAACTGTGGCCAAAATACTTTACGATTACGAATCAAAATTAATATGGCAGCCGCAATAAGCGTCTAATTTCTGATATTTTTATAGAATTATGAATTTAATTGTCTTTATAGTCGTGGTATTTATTGCTCAAGTTTGGTCTGATAATGGTATGGAAGGTAGAGTTGTCCACGGAAGACTCACTAGGATATGCAGACACCCACATTCTGCGTTCCTTTTTATGTACGACGTTGCTAGTAGTGCTGCATTCGTGTGTGGAGGTTCTATCGTGAACCAAAGGGTCATTCTTACTGCAGCTCACTGTTTTGAGGAAGTTACAAAGACTTGGAACATCACTGCCAATGTGGGCAGTACTCACCAAGACAAAGGACGTAAACTTATAGTAAATTCTGTGAAAATGCATCCAAATTATGATCCGATTAATATTATAAACGACATAGCATTGGCAGGCTTAGATAAAGCGATTGTATTTGGATCGAAAACAAAAAGAATTGTGTTAGCAAGACAAAAACGCAGTGAAGGTGTGGCCAAAGTGGCAGGATGGGGTGCTATTCAGGTAATTTATCGTCCTAAATTATTACAGCGTTCATTGATATTCTGCAGGTAAGTCAAATATAAGTATAGTATTATATAATATTCTTAAAACTATAATATTCTATTGTATAATATAATATTCTATGGTCTAAGTGCCTACGGTCAGGCTAAAAAATAGTATACTCCTATAATAAGTACGGTACTCGACTATGGAGTTTGGATCATCTGCATTCCTAGAAATTATTTTCACAGTCACGTTATATGTCTGCGTGGACTCTATGTTAAGGTAAATTCTCATGTATGCTCTAAAAATATTAAATTATGGTACTTATTGTAGACAAGTTATTAGGATAGTTTATTTAATTAGTTTAAAACACATATAATTTCGAAAATCAAAAAGTCAAAGTGCGGGTGACGGGTCCATCGCGTGGCTGAGAGAAAAACTCCAAACAGAGCCCGAGACTTGTGACATGGGTGTAGGTTTAAAATAGATATCTAAAAGATAAAAATAAAAAACGAGAAACTTGGTTTTTTGAATTTTTCACATAAATTTTGAGTTTATGTGAAAAAAGTGTAAATACAAGTTTTAGATCTGTTTATTACCTACAACGTTGCTATTCAACTCTTTTGCATAGGACTTTTAGTTTTGCCGGAAATCGAGAAAAACAGCTTTCTACCCCTAAAACCTCACCCCCTACCTCTTCCCGACCTCAGATCGCCCGTAATTTATTTTTCTTTTCATTTTTATAATATTCTCCTCCTTTTCCAATGAGTATCATCCTACTGCGATTTTTTTTGGTTTCCAAAGCTACCCGCACTGGTCTAAGATGCTTGGGGCAAAACGACTACTGCAAAACATTGAGTAATTAATATGTGTGAAAGCATAGATACTTTTATTTCTACTTCTTGGATAAAATAACAGCTTAACGACAGTAACGCACATCTTGTTGTATCTGAATCTGTATAGTTATCCAACCCAAAAAATCAATATTAACATTGAATTTGTTTAAAAGTTGATTATAAATAATTCTTTCAATAACTTTACTGTACGTTTCTGAAGGCTAAAGACAATAAATATTTATTAGGAGCAACCGCTACACTGGCATACCAAATATTTACATGAGGTACGAGTACCCTACATGTCCCGAAAAAAATGCAAGAAAATTTATATGACAATGGACAAAGGTACATTTTGTGGAGGAATGTTGCGTTCAAGGTCACATCCTTCGATGTAAGTAGAATAATCCTTTACCCATTGTCATTATCAGTCTTTAACGGGTCACTACGAGGCTTCGTCCTAATAGGGGAGGGGATATGGCCCCTCTCGCTGCTCCGAGTGAGATTGGCAGACATGAGGTTTTAATGTTTACTCTTGTAATGATTAAAAATGAAGGTAGGATCACTAGTTATTTTACACCTATTTTTTTAAATTAACAAGTTAATCACGAATTCGTGACAATAAATAATTAGTGAACCTAAAACTAATTAATATATTCAATATATTCTAAATAAGATTAAAATTAATTAAATAAGATAAAACAACAAAACATAATTTAAAATTTTATAGGCATGGCAAAATGTGATGCATTTTCTAACTTCATTTTAAATTTGTTTGTTGACAAGCATTCTCAATCGAGTTTGGCTTTAGTATAGATATTATTTTATCATATATCTGATAGTAATGTAATGAGCGGAACCAACGGATTATTGTGCCTTAATGCATGATACATGAAGCATACAAGTGTTATAAGTTGCTTTCGTAAGGTTTCTTACATTAATGCTCTCTACATGTCCAAACAATCTAAGCACACCTTTCTCGGATATAGTGCTATTTCAAAAGTTAATGTACGAGTAGGTATTGTCCCTCGAGCTATTAAACGATAAAAGGAATCCTATATAGGTTTCCATTTTTTTTTATTTTGAGTTACCTACTGAACCCTAAAACTAAATTGGATAAAATTGTAAGGCATGCTTTATATTTTTAGTGGAGATTCCGGCAGCCCTCTGGTGGTCAAAAACTATATCCAAATAGGACTCGTGTCTTATAAAAACAATCTGATTTCAAAAAGCATGGTCATCTACACCGATGTCCCTTATTTCTACGACTGGATAACAGAGAACGCGAAGTCGGTATATTGTAAGCAAGAATTCAACATACCTAACTACAATGCCAGCCAAGAAACAATATCAACATTGCGATGAATTTTAATTTATTTGAAGATATTAGTTAAAATGAATTCGTATTAAAAAATTGGTTATGTCAAATTTTGTATTCTTGTAAAGTTGCAAATAATAGTTGGTTTCTATATATTTTTGGAACGAAGTTCCTTATCACGCGTTGTGAAAGTTGTCACGACACTTTTTGATCAAAGGATCTTGCCGCCGCCTTTGATGTGTGTGCACGTGAGCGGCGGGGGGCGCCCGCGCTGTATGCTGTCTCGCGCTCTCGTGGCGCCCTCTGGTGTTTCGGTGTACAACAACAAATATTATTATTACTTAAAAAAAAAAATTATTACAATTCCTTCACTAATAAATCGAAAGGAACTTCGTTCCATCCGGGTGTCCCTTGACACCTCTCAACTTTTTTATAATCACAGCGATATTTTTTACTTATCTAGCTAGCTATACCGAGTGAGTAAAGTATTATTAATGCGGCATAATTTCTTTGTACAGTATATTTTGAGATTTTGGAAAATTGACGGAAAATTGTTAAGAGTAATTTAATATATAAATAAGGCTGCGAGCGAATAAAAGCGGCGTGTCTTCAATTTTGTCATCGGCAAATTCGTCTCCATTTTCAAACATGATGACGATGAAGGTAAATTTGCATCTCGTGAAGTTAGAAAGAAATTTTTAGATTTAAGATCATTTATAAATCAAAATCAACCAATAAACTTTATGGCTTAATTATACTTAAACACTCAAATTTATTCCAAGTATAAAACGCCTATAAATCCGTATCAAAACCAATTAAGAAACTAAATTGGTTATTTAAGAATGTCGTATCAGCAGTGCTATGTGCTTGTATTGAGTTTATTCGTACAGGAGGTATATGGAGAATTAGAACGTCGAATACTGGAAGGGCACGATGTGCATATCCACTGGTATCAACACTCAGCTTTCCTCCACTTTAAAATAAAGAGACCGGCATGCTGCGGTGGTTCTGTACTTACTGGATATGCAATAATTACTGCAGCAACTTGCGTTGAAGAGTACGAGTACATCGATAATGGCAATATCACTGCGTACCTCGGTTCAACAGTACCGATAGAAGCGACGGTAGTTAGATACGTCGATAACTATCGTATCCATCCAAAGTTCAATCAAGAGAAGCTGAGGTTCAATTTGGCGTTGTTGTTTGTAAACCGAAGGATACCTCTGGGGCACTACGAGTACATTCAAAGAATACCAATCGCAAAGAAGCCGCCCGAACCTGACCACTACCTGTATACATGTGGGTGGGGTAAACAGGTGGTAAGTGGTTACATCAGTTTATTTTAATGGTCGTCTACAGGGCCAATAGGTCTATAGTCGACGCATTTTAAACTGAGTCGCCGGGCAATACATTTCACTGACAATAATTATGTAGTTAATTCAATACTAGATATAAGCAGTTTTGGGTATTCCATTTAACGAAATTAAAAGTTGTAGGTGACTTGGCTACGATTGGCTGTAAATGCTCGAACCGACGCCTCAGTTTAAAATGCGTCGAGTATTATATGCGCTTGCGCTAGATTACGAGTAGAGAAAAAACGAGAAACGTCATCATTTGCGCGCAATAAAAAATATCGCTCGTTAGGGCGGGTTGCGTGTGACGAAACTTTATAACGTCATAATAATGTTACGTTTACCTCCCCTTACACTGTAATTGCGATATCTATGTAGCTGCTATCACTATTTTTACATAAGAAAGCTGTTATTGGGCTTGAATTTATACTCAGGTCTCTGTATTATTTTACTCAAGAGGACGCCCGCTGTTTTACCCGCGTAGTTCTTATTCCCGTGGGAATTTAGGGATAAAATGTGGCCTATGTGTTATTCTGATATGTGAGCTATATTATTGTGAAGTTTCATCAAAATCCATTCAAAAGTTTTAGCTTGATTTATTTTCCGGCTTTTATAATATTAGTAAGGATTTATAATATTAGTATGTATATTACCCAATTAATTATTAAGTAACGGGGTGCTAATAAGTTTATCTTACGATTTAAAACATGGACATAATGATTGCTATTTTCAGTTAACCATTATTCTTTTCACATCTATTTTTTTTTTGTTCAAAGGAAACCAAAAAACTACCAGATTACAGTGATATGCGACGATTGAAGGCAACTACGCAAGTGGTCGTTCCTGTACGCGTATGTAATAAGTACTTTAGCTTCAAAATGTCTTATAATTTTTGGTGCACTGAATCTGAAAAGGGATACCACTATCGGTGAGTTATATCTATTAAGTTTCTGCTTCAAGATTATTGGCTTGTTGATGGCCAGGCCTTGTAGACTACACTCCTTCAATGTGGGTTGGCGGGCATAGTGTGATAATAAGGATCGCTATCAGATGTCGATAATAGTGAGCTGGACCGTCTTAACGTGTTCTCCGAGACATGGGGGTGTATCGCCACCAACTTTTCGACTCCGGACTTAGAATTTTCACCGAAAATTTCTTGAAAGATGGAAATACTCAAAATTATTCTACAACCCGACAAACAAAGTAGTCTAGAGGTCCCCGGAAGACTTTACGGCGGTCGAAGTAGGCGTAATAAAAAATGGGAGTTCACAATTTTTAAGCGGGGTCCAAATAATCTGGTTTCACAGTGAAGAACTAATATATTAGCCTGCCATCACCTATCAATGTAGGCAGATAATATTTTAATTTGTAACCAATTTTCAGCGGCGATGCCGGTAACGGCTTGGTGACTGAAGACAGGTATTTGGTAGCAGTAGTGTCCCATATGGTCGACGACCTAACAGTCTACTCCGACGTGACGCGTCAACGCAAATGGCTAGCAGAAGCACACGACGAAATGGCTGCTCAGTATTGTATGGATTGAAAGTGTAACAGAAAACTTACTATTTACATATAACGTTTTTTCAATTACGACCCAATTGAAATAACATTGATTGATTGACGTGGAGCTAGAATAAAAAACAGGAATATTTTTTATATAATAAATTATAACAAAAAACTTTCATTGTTACAATTGGGTATACATTGATCAGAAGCTACACCTAAAAGATTTTGTTATTTTATTAATTAAAACAAAATTAATCAACATTGAAAAATTAGGGAAAGGTACAGGTTGCTTAAAGACAATATCTTTATTGAAAAACTATGCTACAAACATCAAATCCAGGAGCAATTTGGTTCAAGAAAATCAAGAGCTCGAAGCTTTATATATTAACTTATCAATTTAAGTAAAGTAATATTAATAAGGATGGTTCAAAGTTCAATAAGCTTCACGAGCTCGATAAATAAAACTTTTAAATAGACTTAATATAAAACAAAATGAATTTACAACGAATCTTTTGCAGGTACATTTGATCGTTTACATTATTCGTTCTTTGTTTCTGCCATAGTTCATAATCCTATCATTTTCTACAGAGCAATATCGTAAAAACACAACAACTATTGTTTTTTTAAGGCGTAGGTATAGTTTTTAAGCATTCGCTTTCAGAGAGTGATTTGGAGTGTTTTTTTTAAATACTAGTGTAAATAATATGATAAGTTAAAAGTCAAAAAGTTCTTCAATTTATTTTGATTAATTCATCGTTAATTGTAATCTGTCGGGGACAGTATTTTTTTCCTTTACATTAATTTTTGTATACCTGACGACATAATTTGACATTTTGAAGATATCATGTGGCATAATCCCGCGGCCGTGGAGATTTCATCCTAAAAGTTAGCCGGTAAATTGCTTCCCTTAAAACTTAACTTAAAAGATGTGTTTGCCCCGTAAAGAGCTTTCGATAAGTACCTATAAATACTATTTGAATTTATTTAAAATATTTGTGAGTTTTCTTGTAGATATATTGTACCTAAATATAAAGTGTTTAGATTTTCATTTAATATAATTTATGATATTAGTTCAATCACGCATATAAATTCTAAAATATAAATCATGCGGACCTGAATAATACTTAAAAAAATATTTTTAAGTATTAATAATTTCTTTACAAAGCATATCTTTATTTAGGTTACTAAATAAATTAAAGTACAGAACATCGGGCGAACAGTGGTAACAACTTCACGGTACCAGGTGTATCCAGATTCTAGACCCTTATCAACTCATTAGTATGCATCTAGCTCTTGCGGTCTAGATCTCTATAAATCCTGACTTCCACTTAGATAAGGATAGCAATTTCAGCTTGTTTATTGTATTATTATAAAGTGCATACGGAATTGTGTTCAGGATATTTGTTTTGTGAGAGTACTGCTAACTTCTGCCGCCAAGTAACGATATTATGTTTTGATTTGAAGTTGTTTGATGGTGGAATTACAGGCACACACGGCATGACTATAGGATCATGCTTGACCACGATCTCATACCTATCAATAATAATAAAATCTAAGATCTAAGATGGCACGCGTCTGCAGAGATAATGACCACTCCATTTGATGATGGTGTGGCAGCAAGAATACATGTTTTTCACGATGTTTAAAAATCGTTTGCTGAGAATCAAGTGGAAAATGAAAAGAAGTATAAAAAATGCTGCGTTTAAGTTAGTTGGATTTTGATTAGTCAGCTAACTGTTTAACTTGATTTCTCAGATTGAGTGGACAAGTTCGTAGCATGATAACCTACCCTATTAAACTGGCTAGTTACCACCTACGAGTAACCTAAAGAAGTATCTACAGAAACCATGACAAACCGTAAAAGACGTACCGTACAGAAACCAGTCAAGGGTATGATGAAAAACTGTAGGTACTTCTTTCAAATTAACAAGATACCTATTCCATTAGAAACATTCCAAATAGTTCAAAAGGTGCTATTACAGGTAAACCTGGTTCCCCCATTACATAAGGCGACAGTGTAGGTTCAGTGCACTAAAAGGCTGCCGCTAAAATAGACCAAAGCTTTCCAAAAGTGGTAGGTATGTCCTTACCACACAGTGTATTTGGTCACCGCTTCCTTCCTACCAAATGTGTCCTTCCCGAGACGCCGTCTAAGTCATGGGATCTCTTGGGAACCAACTTATAGGGCACACAATGACGCCCTGACTAAAGGTTTACTGTATTATGACTATATGGCTAGTGATAGAATACTCGTAAATGACTTTATTAACTACAGGCCAAACAGATACTCGCATAGATCTGAACGTTTTTCGGATGAAAAGGCCTATCAGACATACTGTTCTACTAAACTATTTTCAATTGAGAGCTAGATAAGTTTATAATCTATTATTGGAAATTGCATGAAAAAATTATAATTATCGCAGAAGTAAGTAGTATAGTCAACAGACAAACAAATACAGATCATAACCAAATACGTGTTAATCCTGGTTTTAAGCTATACGTGTTTTAAATTTTATTGAAATACTTTACTCCGTTTTCACCAAAATAAGTATTTGGCAGGACCTAAACATACTACCAAGTTATATCTGAAATAAATTAAAAATTCTTTTTACACAAGCTTGAAGTAAAATCCAGGTCTTTTCACTTGAAACTACTTTGAAATCCAAATCTATTCAATTATTATCTACGTATTCCAGCATAAGCCTAGGTACTACAGTTAAGTAGTAAGTACAAAGATACAACGATTACTAACCGCTACAATTGGCAAGTTCCTTATGACTAATCAAACTAGTTGTTAATAGCCTGTAATCAGATAATCTGATACGGCAGCTCCCGACGGACAGGTGTTCGTAACTGTCTGCAGGTCCATTACCTCGTGCAGATAATAAGCGGCTCCTTATCAACCCAACCTAATCGTTAGCACGTGCGCTGATCTATTCTATAATCTATCTATATTTATGGATACTTGCTTGCTACCTCGTTGGTTTAGGAATATATTGGACCAAGAGCCCATGGTTCCAAGACCTTCGTCACTTTATAAAAGTACATAGCTTGTCAGTAAATGCTCGGGATAGGCAAGTACAATACCCAACTTTAGAGTTTGAACCGTGGTTCATTTGGAAGTAAGATATAAGTGTCAGACACTCAATTTTCATAGTATAAAATGTTTTCTAATTTTTTTAAGCGATGTCACCAGAATGAACCCTAGAGTGATATCTTCGCTAGAAACATTTAAAGTTTAATCTTCATCACATTTTGTCGAAAGGTTGCTACTAAGCCACGTCTGAACACTGACAACTGAAGAAATGATTGTTCATATTTTTTTTTTATTGACTACAAGTTGGCCCTTGACTGCTATCACACCTGATGTTAAGTGATGATGCAGTCTAAGATGGAAGCGGGCTAACTTGTTAGGAGTGGGACGAAAATCCACACCCCTTTCGGTTTCTACACGACATCGTACCGGAACGCTAAATCGCTTGGCGGTACGTCTTTGTCGGTAGGGTGGTAACACGGCGAAAGCCTCCCACCAGCCACCCCAAGACAAATTAAGAAAAATCTCAATCTGCCCCGCCGGGAATCGAAACCAGCACCTCCGTCTTATAAATCCACCGCGCATACCACTGCGCCACGGAGGTCGTCAATAAGCTCGGAGCACAGAGGGCGTCATATTATGCTGAGGGAAAATTACAGGTTCTACTTTCTGCCCCTGGTCACAGGCGACTCAGGATGTTATTGTGTTCGTTGTGTTTGGAATTCACAAAAAAGGCCTCGTCTAGCAGTGGACACCCGTCGGCTGTTAATAATGATTATGACAGTTTTCACTTGAATGGTTGAGGATCCACCATAGGTCAAACTCCAGTATGAGCTGACAAATTTTCAGCTTTTATAAAATGACGCCGATGTCTAGAGCTCTTGATCTACATAGCTTATCTTTCTTCTAAATTTTCAGTAAAAATGTGAAGGTTGCAAATAAAATAAATGTTGGTGTTATACTATAACTGTCGATCCCAGTCAACATAGTTATCGTCATAAAATTGATTATGGCTAAAATCGCATTGGAGAAGCATGGTGTATCGAAGCTCTAAATACCTCAGTAAATAGTGACTCTATCACCGGTTCAGAAGGAAGGGATTGTACCCAAAATATTTTAGTTTTACCATTTTATGTTATTATAGCGATAAGTTAATAATATTTCTTTAATTTTATTTATTTGCTTTTTAATTATTTTAGAGTAATTTTGATAAAGACATTAAAATTAAAATTAAGATTTGTTAATTAGGAATTGTAATGCTTTTCAAATTGTTGATAGACAAAAATACTATAAAACGTATTGCTTTGTCACGTAGGTTCCATTATGTCACGTAATCTTTCACAAAAAGTTGTAAAATCCTATTGAATATCCGTAAGCAATACCCTAATTTAACAAAAAAAACATCTATCGTATATCCGTTAAAATGTAAAAATCCACTTTTACAAAAACCGAATAAAAAATTCGTGTTGAGTAGTATGTTAAGCTAAATAGTAATGTTTTTTGTTGACTACAATATACCTGGCTAAAAATATAAAAATGTCATTTCATAGCGATTCTAGCAAAAAATGAATAAAGAGAGACAATGTTGTTACTCGTTACAAGAGTAGCTCGTGATCTCTAACAATAGTTGTAGAAATTGACTTAATTTTGATGCTTCACTAAACAACCACGTTAAGGGGAATTCTCTCTGAACTGAACTATTACCGAAAAAGAAATATTATTGAATTTATAGGAACGCGAATGTTTTAAATAGTAGATAATTTTATATGAATATAATACAGCTACGGAATTTCTTTTATTTATTAAGATCGACAGTCTCGATTGCATCTTAGAACAAAAACGTCCCTGCATACTATAGGCTCTATGTCGTGCTTAATAGATGCAATCCTTTTTGTCGAATGAAAAAATTTTTAACAAAAAATCTCGGTGTGTATTAGCAATCATATCTGATGTGCCAGCCAAGTTTAAGAACATTTATTTTACGAGTAAAGCAGTTTGTGGGTTCTAGGTAACATCCTTGAAGTAGAAACCTTGGCTGGACCACTCCTGATATGCTTAAGTAAATTAAAGCAACTAAATGACACAATTATTTTTTACTTTTTAGTGCGTTTTATCTCTTTCTTTTTAGTGATTTATCGCCACGACATCGTACTATACTGTCATAGTATATTATATGGCACTAGTAGCCAAAAAGCTACCGATACCGAGTCTAAAACCGAAATCGCTGTAAGCGTGCCTCCAAAATTTGAAGAGTTCCTTCGATTTCCCCAGGATATCATCATTAGATCCTAACATGAGGAAAATGGGACCACCTTGGATGTATGCCCTTTCTAATAAAAAAAGAATTATCAAAATCGGACAACACTGTAAAAAGTTATGCATTCATACTTATATACGTGTCGAATCTCCGAAAAATGATCCATTAACGCTACAAACATTTTTATGTAAGTAGATAAATCAATTGCGGGACCGAAGAGTTATGGGCCCCGAGCATATGCCTCCAATGTCCGTATTATAAAGATATATTAGTAGGTACTCAGTCAGTGCCTTCATGGTGATTCCCCTTAAACATCATCTCAACCGATCCACTTTACACAAAGCTACTGTTAGTGCCTTTCTAACGGCACCGCCGCCGCTGAATAACGTTTACATCGATTACGAGATTGGAAGAGATTATAAAAAACTGTTTATCACGACCCCAAAAAAGTTTATAAAGAGAGAGTACAGTTTTGGGTAAACTTGGTTACAAATAATGATGAAGCATTTACATTGCTGCTTCCGAGGTTTTTTATATTTTTCTCACTTAGGTATGGTAAATTGGCTTGCGCTTGACTACAACCGTGTCTGATGGAAAGCAAAGAAGAAATCTAAGTTGGGTGGGAATTGGCTAAAAAACGTCTATTTACTATTTCCTTGGAGGTGTTTAAAATATAGGTGGCAAGAAACTGACGCTGAAGAAGGTATTCTCCTCGAACAAGCTGGTCGGAAAGAAACGGTGAAGCGTGGTTTGTTGCCAGTTGTCAAGGTGTTTATTCTCCTCGAACAAGCTGGTCAAAAAGAAACGTTGAAGCGTGGTTTGTTGCCAGTTGTCAAGGTGTTTATTCTCCTCGAACAAGCTGGCCGGAAAGAAACGTTGAAGCGTGGTTTGTTGCCAGTTGTCAAGGTGTTTATTCTCCTCGAACAAGCTGGTCGGAAAGAAACGTTGAAGCGTGGTTTGTTGCCAGTTGTCAAGGTGTTTATTCTCCTCGAACAAGCTGGCCGGAAAGAAACGTTAAGCTGCTTTGTTGCAGTTATCAAGGTGTTTATTCTCCTCGAACAAGCTGGCGGAAGAAACGTTGAAGCTGGTTTGTTGGCAGTTGTCAAGCTTTATTCTCCTCGAATAAGCTCATTCGCAAAGAACGTTAATCGTGGTTTTTGCCAGTTGTCAAGGTATTTATTCTCTACATTAACTATCGTTTAATAAATACATAAATGTCAATTAAATATATACTCGAAAAGCTGGTCGGAAAGAAACTTAAAGCATAGTTTGTTGACAGTTGTAAGATTTTTTTCCGAACAAGCTGGTCGGAAAGAAACATTAAAGCGTGGTTTGTTGCCAGTTGTACAACACGTTTAAAATCCTTGATGACTAATAAAGCTGATCCGCAACACTTGAACAGTGGTTGGGTGCAATTTATAAAGGTGTATATTTAATATTTTTTCTATGCTGTGAGTATTAGAAATGCATTCGGCCATTTCTAGCACACAAGTATATAGAGATGCCACCGTTCTGAGCGTCTTGCTGTTCTGGCTGAGGGTGATCCTTTACACATAATTGAACTGCAACAAAACACTCAACGTTAACATTTTACAATGCTAACTATTATAACCTAGTGGACCTTATATTCCGCATCTGTATTAATTTATATTAAAACAATTTAAATCGGAGAACGTATGCTGCATTTGGATGAAAAGACATCTCTTACCTATTATGTTCATGAAAATAACTCTCAATCCAGTTTTGCTGTTATTGAATGAAATTTTCTACATTAAAAGGTAAGAAATCATAAATGTAAAAATATATACGAAATCTAAAAAGAAGCTTTTATACCAATATCAGAACATTTTTTGGCGAATCACATGCAAAGGAACGGTTACAATCAATCTATAGGTTGAAAAGAACTACAAATATTTAAAGTAATATTGATTAATAAATCGTCGCACTCATGAACTATAAATAACATAACGCCAACAGTATTTATATTATAATTATAATAAAGATTTATCACATTTATAAATTATCAAGAAGGACAATAATTAAATGTACAAAACCGCAAGTCTTAAAAATAATAATAATAAAGGGACGATATTTCTAATTAAATTTAAAGAATTATTATAATAACTAACTTAACTTACGATTTGGATGAAAAGACGTCTTTACCTATTATGCTCATGAAAATCCTTTCAATAGTTTTGGATATTGGATGAAACAATTAGAAGGTAAGACGAAAGTAGATAGGATATCGTAAAAAGAAGTTTTTATGCCAATATCACCTCTTACGTGTAGGCTAATCTGATCCATAGGTACGCTTACCGCTTATAGAGAAAAAAGGAAAAATATGTATGGTATATTTCATCATCATAATTATCATTTCTATTAACGGCCCACTACATGGCCAGGCCTCCCTGTCGGAGAGGGGATATTGAGCGTAGACCGACCAATGCAGGTTGCCATATACTATTAATGATAACGTCTGAATAAATTGTACATACCTATCAGCATCTTCCAATTACGATGAAAAACAATTTAGAAGCAAGTCGTTACTCTAACTAATTAATTCAAATTAAATAAAGTTAGCTATCTAATAATTCTAATTCATCTTCATCGTCATTAATTTCCGACAGATTCAGAATGTTCTGATATTGGAGTGAAGTAATGATTTGTGTAAAAACTGGCTAATATTGTCGCTTAGATTCGTCGGTTTTCCGCTGAGAAAAGCATAATGAGTCACCCTTATAATCATTTAGTACTTCGACAACAAAACTTTCACAACAACAAAGCCATTTACCGTTAACATAAGAAAAGTCTACTATATAACAATTATCATAAAGAATTACACGAACTACTTTTAAATAAAGCACAAAACCTCATAATAGGTTGATACGTTATCTTTAACTGCCTTATAAAGGTACTAAAATACTATAACTACTGCATTAAAATGACAAAATTAATACATACTACTTTTACTGTACAGTATTTTATCGACGCTCGAACGATATAGGCAATTGAAATACAAACTTTAAATTAACATAAACGTCTACGTATTTTATTTGAGAGCTACTTAAATGCTTGGATGCAAAACACTGATAAAGATCATTCAAGAATAAATGTATTTTGTTTTTTTAAACTACTAGGAAGTCCTAAGAGTTTGTATGTCTCTTTATTAAGATTTGAATAGAAACACAACAGGTAATATTCATGTTTGAGAAATTAATGTTTTGTTCGTAGAAAAAGTAAAAACTTAACAGCACTCAACACTAGAATACATACAATCAATATTTTTTTTTTAAATACTTATCGAAGTAATGGGCTTGTCTCTTAAAAGATCAAAATGTTTGTTAAACACAAGCTTAAAAAAAAATCTTTTAAATGACATAAAATAACAAAGTATAGATTATGAGCTTTGGCTTTTTTGACTGGGCTAGTGTTTACCAACAATTATATTTTTTACAATAATAATAACAGTAACCTGTCAAGTCAAATAAGTAAACAAAGGGGCTAGCCAAGCCATACAATTACTACATAATTGATTTATTCCCTTTAGCTTTATATTCTTGTTTGTAGTGACCCTTCTTCTTTCTTCTGATAACTCTCTCTCTCTCTATCGTAGTATCGCCCAGCACCAGTGATGCCACTAAGAGACCACGGGAATGATAAAAGAACCCGTGAATTCTTCCAGTGCCATTGCCTGTGCATGGTGCGAGAATCTTCATTTGAATTCCGTTGCTCCCTTGTTTTCTTTCTTCTTCATTTTTCTTTGTTCTTCGATCTTCTTTTTTCATTAACATTGTTTGTCTTCTTCTTCAATTAAATTATTAGCGTACTAATACTAAGATGTCAGGAATCACAAAGTAATATTAGATAAATAAAATGGTTAACAAATAAATTTAAATATTAATATATTTCAACGTGCTATACCTATTCCCAAACACACCCAATAATACTTGTCTATTGCCTAATATTTACAAGAAAGTTAGTAATATCCAAAGATATTATGAAGTGTTTAAAATAAAAATGGTAGATTATCATCATTGTTTGTTATAGATATCTCCCCAGCGGAGAATCGAATCTCGATCTCCTGCGTGACCGACTTGAATAAGTACTTACAGTACCTACTAATATACTTGACTTTTCCATTCGTTCTAAAACCAATTCCCACGCGAAGTTTAGTTTGTTTAGGTTTTCGTTTGAAAACAGATTTGTAATACCAGCCTGTTATTTTCTAAACGAAATTATGTTTTAAAGTACCGTCTAGCAATTGGTATGGGGACAAGGCACAATATTATAAATATGCACATTTTAATATCTACTAGTAGAAGCACGCGAATTAGGCCGTATTTTCACACATAATAACTGATAGAAAAATCTTCTAACTTGAATGAACTAGCGGTCATACGAGAACGAACCCCTTCCCGTTCTCCACTTGACATTTCTTCTCTTACACTTGACATTTTTATTTAAATCCTTTCTTGTCAGTCTACATAATTATTATAAAAGGCAAGTGTGTAGCCAAGATTCTATTCTACAGGAAAATCTTGGACTATATTATAATCTTGAATTTTAATGAATGCAAATGATACGCACAAAGCGCTTCTTTGGCATCCTATCTCATTCCGCATCGCGCTCAACTCCTATCAAGAGAGTTCGTGCGCATTATAAATATAACACTGACTGACCGTTCTTATAGAAGGCACCTGCCATTACCTCGCTACGTCCATGATAAAAGGAATCAACTGTCTTTCAAGTTACTAATTGTAGTCAATCGTTTAAAATTTAAGAAAATTAATATAGAATAATAGATCACAAATATCACATGCAACCATAACAATCAGGCAACCCATAACCACGCCATAGAAACTCCGCAACTACATAAGGGCTTTGAATACCAGAGAAGCGAATGCAAACTCAATATTTCGTTCGTGATTCTTCGTTAGGAAACAAATCACAGCATGACTACCTCTTGCGAAATCTCGAGAACCTTGTATGGCTAAATTTGCGACTGCGAACTTATCTTGTGGGAACGGATATATCTATTTCTATCAAATAGATATAGATCTATGCGATAGATATAGATGCTAATTGGTTGGTAGGGAAACTTTAATGATTTAATAGATGGAACAGGTTGCTAGTTTATGTTAGCAACAGAGGAAGCGTACCTATTTAGTTGTATGTTCAGAGTATTACAATGCATTCTGGCAAGTATTGCTATCAAACCTTGACCTATCTATTACTCGGATTCGAGGCATGGATGTTAGGGAAACGTCACCCTGGTGCCGCTCGGGATCTGAATGACTATGCAAAAAATTGTATTAATACTTAATATCGTTATTACAGAACATTCATTCATTGATATCTTAAGATGAATTTCCTAAATCTTTGGGTATGAAAGCTTATAAGTAGCTAAATTAATAATTTAATTATATATTCAGTATAGTTCATGGTTTATTTTACTTATTTTGAAATTTAATATTTCAAAATGAATAAAATCGACTATCATTTTGACTTGTAAGGCTTGAAGTGCAAGCGAGAGCGCGGAACGAGTGATAAAGAAGCACAATCGGCCTTTGCGTTCACAAAAATATAATTATTAAATATATTTTAATTTTTAATTAAAAATTAATATATTTATAAATTAATATATTTATTATAAATTTATAAAATCAAAATCAATTATTTTATTAATTTAAATTAATATTTATAAAAATATACTTAAATTAAAAATTTTAATAACCAATTAAATGCTACCATTCCATCAGTATTTTCTTCAGACGTCACGTTCAACTATCGTTAGTAAACCGACTTTACAGACAACCAATTTTTAAACATCATTTTAAGTCTCACGGTTAACCATTTACCTACGGCTTATTAACAACGTAAAAATACTAAAATATATTTACTTTTTAAGACTTTTTTATTAAATATAAATTGAATTACCAGAAAAATCCTGTGGAAATGCTTGAAAGGAAAAGACTTGGAAAGGCTAAAAAAACCACCAGTTTTCTACATGTTTGCCTCAACTAAGCGTATCAGATCATGTAATTGCTGTAGTATTCTAATTACCTGCCTATTTAGTATCAAACAACATAATGAGATGCAAGCATTTTAATTTCTTCGTACCCGTACATTTGCATAAGGCAACTACGCTCTGTGTGCTCTCAAACTAAACAAAATATAGACGCACAACTTGAGACACAAATTGAAGCCACTTACGCTCTATTGCGTCAGTTTCATAAAAGATTTACCAGCATACCTACCAACAAAAATTATTTTAACTGTAATCGCTAATCTTAATCCTAAACTTGAAAACATTGCATCAATACATTATTTTTTCATAAAGAAAAATAATTTAGTGTTAACACTATTAATCACTAAATTATGTTTCTTCAAGAGTAGAAATCGCATAACGTTTGAGCCATAACGCATAACGTTAAACGCATAACATGCAAAGCAGATAATGTATTGAAGTGTATTGTTGCAATGCCGACTGTTAGCGTTGTTTTGTTTCTGTAGTTTTAACAAAGTTTTCCAAAAAATCCATTCAACCTAACATCAAACTAAGGATATTTAAGAAGCACAACTGCATATCGGTCATCACAACAGATTAAGCTTTGCGTAATCAGCTTCCTTGCCACATTTCTACCACGGTTAACTTTCTATTTTTCCTTTAGTCTGTGACCTCACCAGAGGATGCGTGAAGGTATGGCAAATAAAGAAATAAAGTTGTAATCCACTTAAGCTAAGATGGCGTGATTGTTTAATAGCTTTTGCAGGAAACGACTTGCTCAGAGGAAATCCTTTTGAAACTTGAACCAACCAACTTGAATATTTTTTTAATTATAATTTTTGGTATTCTTTACATTTCTGCGTTGTCATTTGTCAGTTTAGAATACTTTTGAGTTCAGTTTCTGCTTGTAATTGACAGGTTTCCGTTCGAGTGAGATCGTATCTCATTGCGATAGCTAGTGATGACATCGATGATGTGATAAATGAAGTTAACACGAAATATAGTACAGCTGAGCAGCCCGACAGAAAACAAATGAATCATTTCTGGAATACTGACATTTTGGCTTTCACATACCGGTCTCTCGATTATGTTTATTCTTTTAATAAAAGAGCAAGTTGCCATTGTCGCGACGATTAGTTCCTATCACGAGGGCCTTGACTTGAACTGTAAAATATTAAACATTTCTTTTATCCACAAAAAATTCAGCTCGTAAAATATTGATTATTACACTCGTATATTACTCCCCATTAGTCTGGCTATCATATTTATACAAAAAGAATTTTTACATTCAGTTGGAATGTAGCAGTGTCAGATTAGCCGGGAAAGATAGACAGACAGACATAAGAATTAAAAAAAATTTTGAAGTAATTACCTTCGTAATTAAAAAAATAATCAATATATATATTTTTATGGACTACAAGTTGGCCCTTAACTGCTATCACACCTAATGTTAAGTGATGATGCAATCTAAGATGGAAGCGGGCTAACTTGTTAGGAGTACGATGAAATCCACACTCCTATCGGTTTCTACACAACATCGTACCGGAACGCTAAGTCGCTTGGCGGTACACGTCGGTAGGGTGGTAACTAGCCACGGCGAAAGACTCCCACCAGCCAGACCAATTAAGAAAAATCCTAATCTGCCCCACCGGGAATCGAACCCAGGACCTCCGTCTTATGAATCCACCACGCATACCACTGCGCCACGGAGGTCGTCTAATATAAAATATAATAATTATAAAAACAAAAATAATTATATAATATAAAACAGAGAATTAATTTTTATTCAAGTATTTATACATTGTGTATAATATTACATTTCTCTCAGAAGAACATTTTCCACACTATAGTGAGATAACGATTCAGATTTACAAAACCGTGAATCCGAGTTTCAAGCTCTGTAAGGCCCGTATGCCCATTAATTAAATTTAATTGCACGCAACGCCAGCGATCGCAATCTAGCTTATCCTACGCCACACCGTTACGCACTTATTAATGCTTTCTGCAATTACATTGTAACTTGTACGGATGTAAAATATTCATCTTACTTAGACTTGGGTGCTTTGCATGCTGGTTAGCGAGTGTGAAGGTTTAATTGACCACGATTTCAAATAAGATAATTTTGAGATAACTTATAATTACATAATTAGATGCGTAGATATTAGAACTACCTCTTTGGTCCAGTATAACCTAATACTTATTAGTGGGTCGGTATACGTTCCTCCTTGGCCCAGTGGTTTGACATGGCTCATGGTGTATAGATACGTTTGAGTGCTATACGAAAATTTTCAACGATTGTATTATTATGTAGTTCTTATTCAATTCTGATATAAAATCTAAAGACATAGTATATTTAAGGATGAGTAAAGAACTTACCAATCTTTTACTTATGTTGGATCAAGATGTACAGCCAACATAGCAGGTGGTCTTAAATAAACCTATTTTATTAGGTATCATTTCAGACCAATTTCTTAGATAATGCTTTATGGTTATTGGCTATAAAAGCGCTCTAACTCGGCGGCTTTTCTCTAGAAGGTATTATTATGTATCTATATATACAATTACAAATATTATACAAATGATGAACTTATAAATGGCAAAGATATTTGGAGGCACTGGATGTATTTTTCAATGATATGTTGTCAGTAGTAATTAGTAACCGTGGCGCAATGGTATGCGTGGTGGATTTTTATGACGGAGGTCCGTGGTTCGATTCCCGGCGGAGCAGATTAAGATTTTTCTTAATTTGTCTTGGTCTGGCTGGTGAGAGGCTTTCGCCGTGACTAGTTACCACCCTACCGACAAAGACGTATCGCCAAGCCGATTTAGCGTTCCGGTACGATGTCGTGTAGAACCGAAAGGAGTGTGGATTTTCTTCCCACTCCTAACAAGTTAGCGCGCTCCCATCTTAGACTGCATCATCACTTAACATCAGGTGTGATAGCAGTCAAGGGCCAATTTGTAGTCGATAAAAAAAAGTAATAAATGGATCTCTCTTTCGTGCTTTTTGCGGGTAGTTGGATATATTTCAAGTACAACGCCTCGTGCAAGTCAAGGTGCGGAGTGTTATCGAACTTAATAAAATCTCTTATTTTGTCGCCCTTACATATTATTGAGGCGACTAGACGTCACATACCTAACAATACAATATAAAAATTGTAAAAATGATTTTCATTTTTTTTATCTTAAAAAGAGCAACTATAGAGTTTCTTGCCGGCTCGCAGAACCTGCCTTCGGAACCGGAGGTAGAGTCACTAAAATTTGACAAACTCGACATTTCAAAAGTGCTTGTACACAAAACCCACTTGAAATAAACGAATTCGAAAAAACTAAAATTTGAAAAGTTAGGTTGAAACAAAGACAAGGTAGATAATTTATTATCGACCTTATATTACCTATATCTATAAAGATAAAATATAAACATTATTATTTACTTATCGCTTTATAACTGACCTATGATTGCGGACGAGATTTGTTAGGTACGTATACTTTTGATTTATGAATTCAGTGATAACCGATTATATACACATTTTTTTACAACTGGATACATATCCTCGGTAGTATAGTGGTAAGTATCCCCGCCTGTCACGCGGGAGACCGGGGTTCGATTCCCCGCCGGGGAGAATTCTTTTTATAATTTTCAAAATTTAATTATTTTAATTATATTAATTATTTTAATTTGCTCATGAAATTACAAAATAGATGTATAATATATAGGTATTAAATATATTTTAGTGTATGCCGCTGAAATCTGTCAATTCCTTAACGATTTACAGTGACTTCACTTACATAATATTGCCAGCCAAACAAGCCATGCGTGTTAAATTCGGTTCGGTTGGTTGGGGATATCTCTTTAAAAAAACCTTGACAAAAATGCTTAACAAAAACATTATTTAGCCTTTTTCCTATTTAATAAAACAGTGTAAAACATTTAAATTTTATATATCTACGCTCGTAGTATTTAATCAAAACATTTTACTCGCGTCAAAAATTCAGGTACTAACTATTTATTTATTGCGTGCATTTTATGATTTAAAAATAAAACTCCCATCAACCCACAAACGTTTCTCACAGCACACGCACACATTACAAATTAACTGTTCACGACAGCCGCTGTCATGGCGTCGGAATTATATCGGAATAAACATTCCCACCGCTTGATGTGTCCATTAAATTATTCCTATACACCGATATTCGCCAATAACTTGCGGAGAAAACGGCGCGCGCAGCGGGCATAGACGCAATGGCTATACAAGTGGGCTCTTTGATTTATACTGCTTATTCGCGGTATTTCTAATTTGACCAAAGTGTAATAAGTACTTGAATATGCAAGATTTATTACAGAGATATTCGTTTAATTCAAAATTGAAATTTGTTTCAATCAGGTTTAGTTTATAGGCACTTTTGAAACGACATTTTTGATTACGTGTAGTGCGTTTTTCGTTACCATTCCTGGTCTGAAGATCATAATCACCTATGAACCTACTCGTATTTATCACTTCATAGTATAAAACAAAGTCTATCCGCCGTCTGTCTGTCCCTATGTATGCTTAGATCTTTGTTGTTATGTTATACGTACCGAATAGGGTTGATCTTTTCTTTCAGTTTATTTGGCATGGCAGACTATATTTATATAATATACGAAAAAGTTTGTTCGTTTGTTTAAACGGGCTAATCTCGAGATGTGCATGTCGGATTGTAAATTATTTTGTGTATTATGAAAGCTATACTCAAAAGTGAAATAGACTATGTAATACAAACTATACACATCAGCTTGCCATAAATATATATTGTTAATGTTAATGTACTGTAATATCGTACAATGTTTAACAAAAATGTAGATCTTTAGTACACGGGACGGGACGGAGGATATAGCTTGACGGGAAACTATAAAAAAATTAAATTGAGAGTCTGTCTTTAAAATTAGCGAATGAAGTCGCGGGCGTTTGCTAGTTACAGATAAAAGAGGCTTATCACCTACGTCTCAATTTGATGGACGGTTTGTAGGAGTTCCTTGCATGTTCTAAGTGTTACTCTGTATGAAGTGGCGCTTTGGGTCACCTGTTTGGTTCATCATATATTATGAACTACAAATAAATAGAAGTATAAGCCCTTAGATTTTTAAAATATACGTTCCTACATTTTGATCCACCTTATGTTAACATTAGGCCACAAATAACAACGTTTCTTTGCTTTCTTAAATCTTTTTCATCCTTTACCTTACCTCAATTTTCTCTATCAACTCCTTTTCAAAATAGGTTTCATTGTTTAAGAGATCCCGCAAGCAAATTGCTCGTACAAACGAACACAAACACAAATGTTTGCGTATTTATACTAACTGCGCGTCAATAGCCACGCCCACGGCTCTTGATTGAGTGCTCACATCCGATTTCTAAGTAGGAAGTATGTTTTTGACATGGTTCCGTAATCGCAATTTAGAACTTCGAAATTACGTTAGACTTCTTGATTAACTAGATAAATATAGGTTATAGAGATACATAATATCCTACTTGTGTGTTTAGAGTATGTGACATAGTGTGCTAAATGCATTGCTCATAAGTTAAAAGCAAATTATTTACATATAAATATAAGATTTTTTATTTATGTAATAGATACATAATATTATATTTATATCGAATATTGACTACAAAAAGCCTTTTAAAATTAAAAAGCAACATTTATACTAAAACATTTTTTCACAAAACGAGCTGTCTTCTTTTTTAAATGACTAACATTTTCCTCTAATGTCCCCCAATTATAGAAAAAGAGAGTATAGTAATGGGTCTAGAAGAGTAAATTCAACAGCTAAATTCGATACATGTAATGTAAATACGAGTTTTATCACAATTTTTATATTTGATCGGCATAACTTATTTTTACAGTTAATAAGTCATTGTAAAACACTATTGTAACAAAGAACAGACGTAATTTCAAGACAAAGTTCACCCTGTCAGTTTAATTGATGTAGGTTCATGATTGTCTGTCAGCAGGCTTTCACGGAGCGCGGCAGGGGGCGCTACTGGTCCCGCTAATGACCCCGCCACACTGCACGACAAATTGGTATGGTGGTATACACAACAATCTATGTAATGTACTTGTACTAGCAGACGCTCGTAAGTTCGTCGGCGTAATATCCCGGTGTCTAAAATAGTTATAAGTATAAGTTTTATGTTAAAATTTATTATAACCATAGTATATAGTTATCTTTAATTTTAACAAGGGGACTTTCATCTTTTAGGAGAGAGGATACGGAGCTTAAGTCGAATCTTAAAACGCTGCTTTAATGTGAGTTTGCGACCATAGAGTCAAAGTATTTTGAACTTTAAAACAGCTTATACAGTTGACGTAAAATGTAGACTAGATATATTTTTTATTTTACAACAAAGTTAGGTTACGATAAGTTACATTTACGTTCAAGGAAAAATAGACAAACCCGCTATCATCAACTTCCGACAAAATCTTTGGAAATTATTGTTCAAGGTCGTTAGCTATACAAGCTGACCTAAACGTATAACTTAGTTAATGTTTTACCATTTACATCGACTGTATTTTGCCTGAGGTTATTAGTAAAATGTTTAGGATCTACTAGATTTAATTGAAAGCACTAATTTACGAGCACGTGTAAGGTTGCAACTGTAGCATTAATATTCATACAATTCGCCATGTTACGGCACAAGGTATAAATCAGCATTTCCCCGACTAGCCCAGCCACGCCTCCACGCCACCTGCTTCTATCTGGGCTACATTTTACGGCTGAACAGAAATTAATTGAGTTACAATCAATCACTGCTCTAACGTGGTTAGCGTCGTAAATAAACAAGTGAAGTCGAGTGAAGTGAACATGGTTAGTGCTTGTTTATGTGGCCAGCTAATAGTTACCACCCCGATTTGCAATGCAAAGTGACTGTCCTTCTCAAATTAATTTTCAATGATTTTGAAATTAAATCTCTATGTTGCTGAGAATAATATCAAAAATATTATAGGTAGGTAAAATTTGATTCTGGTATTAATCTTGGTGATTGATTTGGTTTATTATCATGTCCTAAAAACATAAAATATGTTACCATAAAAAAATATTCTAAATTAACAATCTGATGAAATATTAAAAGTTACGCCTATTAAACTAAATTGATTAAGTTAATTTCATGTATTTTATACGTCTATCAACACCAATAAATAATTAATTAAGTTAAGTAGGCAGCGAGTTTTTGGTATCGACGAGGCTTGAATAAATAAAAGCCGCCCGCTTATCCCGTCAAATCATCAAGTTTACGACACTGAACCGCCTTTAATAAACAGTAGCTCCCATATATTATACTAAGAGAGCATTAACCAATCAAATCCTAAAATTATAGGATATGACCAGATAGCCTTAAGAACATAAATTGCTTAAAAGCGAACGGATTCGACTCGCGAGCTGCGGTGGAGTCGAAGCGAACGGGTTCGACTCGCGAGCTGCGGTGGAGTCGTAATTCCGTTTTATGTTTATTTATTTATAATAGTAGAAGCAGTCATGATAAAATGTATAAGATATTAACAGGTTGCACTGTAACGCAAAAAAGTTGGATTTTTTTAACATTTTTCGGAAAGAAAGACGTACTTTAAATAATGTAATAAATTCGTAAAACATTACTTTTTTCACAACACCTGAACGCCTGAAGTTTAAACCAATAATAGCGCCGTAAAAGGGCGGGGTTTAAACCGCGGGGCAATGCTATTTTTGTATAAAACTACGAAGAGTTAGTTTTATCATAATCTATGAATTTATTCCAAGTGAAAATTGGCACAGACATAAATGACATCTGAAAAAGTATATAGGTTACTTTATATCCCAAATTTCCCACGGGAACTGGAATTAAAATCTCGCTCTATATAACAATTAAAATCTCGGTCTATATAAGAACAAGTACAAACAATGGTCGTCACATGTAACAACATGCTCTAATGATACAATAAATTAATCGTCAAAATCTTCATCAATGCGACCGAAGCCACGAGCAAGGTATTATGAGAAACGACATACAAGGTGTGAAATAATAACAAAGCTCTTCGTATAATGACCCCAATCCCACTAAGTACCACCCACGTACAAAGCTGGGCATACGTACATGTATTATAAATAACATAGGACCGTAATGTCGCTAAAGCCATCTACCGTGCATCTACCAACACAAATCGGTTTACCATCATTAATGATTTGGTCATTAATTTACGCATTGGAGCTTCGTTTCCTATTTGAATAAATATTTAATGTTTAATATTATTTATATTGTGGTTAACAGATAGCAAGTATGTCTATGTCTATATCTCTTTAATCTGTTTTCACGGGTCTGAAATGGGAGGCACTGCTGAAAAAGCGATTAGTCTTAACTATTGGCCTACTAACACTACTACTAATTCCATTGACTTACGGAAAACTTACTCGCTAGCATTAACAAGTCTATAGCTAATACACCATCATAAAAATACCTTTTATCAAGCGTAACTGTAGTCAAATGGTAACTTTAATATTATATACCTTCTTCCCTTGCACAGCAAGACCAAGAATAAGCCATGTATAACAACGCTGTTGATTACATACAAATAAATAAATAAATAAAATCGGTATGGTAAACACTCTACGAAATTAATTCCCTATGCCGGTAACCATAATACTTAAATACATGTCCAACATTTATTAAACGGGAACAGTGGTTGTTATGAGTATAATCTGTAATTCCTTCCTGTCACACTGACAAGTCTTACATAATACACGTTATGGTCATGGGAACGTCTTTGATTATTTAATTATTATTTAAAGCCCTTAAACACCTCTTAAATCATACATGGTGTCAGAAGTGAACTTAAAAAAGTGCCAACGAAAGTCAAAAGTTAAAATATAAGTCAAAAAATATACGTAAAATAACACGTGTCCGATGGCGTCCGAGACAAAGAAAACGCGTAGTAATGGCGCGACTGGTGAAGAAAATTTTGCATCATCTAAAAGGTTGAACCTTACAGGTAATATAAAGCCTATGTGTCTAGAAGGAAATTTATGTACAAATTGGAAAAAATGGTTCCAATCTTTCAACATATTTTTAAAAGCAAGTGGAATTTTCGAAGAATCCGACACAAGGAAAGTCGCCATGTTGTTACACTTTATTGGGAGTGACGCGTTAGAAATTTTCAATACATTTGGCTTGGATTTGGAGAATGTCACATTCGAAGAATTAATTACAAAATTTGAATCGTACTTCGTACCTAAAGCAAATATTACTTATGAATGCTACAAGTTTTTTACAACCAAACAAAGAGGTGATGAAACTCTAGAGGATTTTTTAACAAATTTAATAAACAAAAGCAAGTCGTGTGAGTTCGGAAACTTGGAAGAAAGGATGATAAAAGATATTTTCATTACAAACATGCATGAAAATTTTCAACATGTACGAGAAAAATTACTGCTAGAAGAAGAGTTAACGCTAGAAAAGGCTAGGAACTTGTCCAAAAGTATTGTGTCAGCTAGATCTCATGCAGTGGAGTTTAAAGAATCTACAAATGTCTTTTATCAACGTCAGTCATTCAATCAGTCAAAGTCGAGGGCGAGGTCTCAGTCAAGAACTAGATCGCAGTCAGGGTCAAGGTCAAAGTCACAGGAAAGAAAAAACTGTACACGGTGTGGTCAAATTCATCGCTATAAATGTCCAGCATATAATGCTAAGTGCAGGAGGTGTAACTTAAGAGGACATTATCAAGCCTTTTGTAAGTCAGTGAAGTTCATACAAGCTAATATGGATCAAGAAGGTAATGAGTCAAAGTATTTATTTGTTGGACACTTAAATACATGTCAAAATTCAATTTCAGAGTGGAGTGTTAACTTAAATATTAATAATATAAATGTTCAATGTATTTTAGATACTGGAAGTGATGCTAATGTTATGTCATATAAGTTATTTCAATCATTGAATGTCAGTAAAAAATTTTTACCATGTCATTATAAAGTAACCTCTTACTGCGGAAGTACCATACCCATATTAGGTCAACAAAAGCTAGAATGTAGTTATTATATCAATAGTCAACATGTGTCAAAGATAATTAATTTCATTATAGCTGATGTGTCATCACCAACCGTCATTGGAAAATATACATGTTCACAATTAGGTCTTATAAAAAGAGTCTTTAATATTGAAAATACAGTCAATAAAAGTCGAAATTTTGATTCTACATTAGTCAGTAGTCAACATCATATGTCTGAGTTAAGTAATAATTGTCATGTTAACAATAAATATCAGTCACAGTCAAATGTACAGTCTTGTATTAGTAAAAGTCTTTATAAGTCTAATGTTTACAGTAATTGTCATAAAAAGTCACAAAAGTCATATTATATCAATAAAAATAATTCATTACAGAGTCTACTGTCAAAATATAAATCTGTATTTGAAGGATTGGGCTGTCTACCGGGTGAGTGTCATATCACTATCAACACTGATATACGTCCTAAAATAGATCCACCACGGAAAATTCCATTCTCATTACACGATAAACTGAAGAAGGAATTGGACAGTATGGAAAGTCTAGATGTCATCACCAAGGTTACTGAGCCAACGTCATGGGTGAGTTCACTTTTATTAGTTGAGAAGAAAAATGGTCAACTTAGAGTCTGTCTTGATCCCAGAAACTTAAATGAAGCTATATACAGATCACATTATCCAATACCTACCATTGATATGGTGCGATCTAAGCTACAAGGTGCATCATATTTTTCTACTCTTGATGCAAGCAGTGGATTTTGGGTTATTCGTCTGGATAAGGAAAGCTCAATGTTATGCACATTCAATACGCCTTACGGGAGATATAGGTTCAAACGTCTTCCATTCGGAGTTAACTGTGCCCCTGAAATCTTTCATAGAATTATGACTGAAACATTTGGTGTACTACCAGGAGTCATGGTGTATGCAGATGATATTTTAGTCTATGGAAAAAGTCGCCAAGAACATGAAGAAAATTTAGAAAGAGTGTTTAAAAAAGCTCAAGAAGTCAATTTAAAATTTAATAAAAGTAAGTGTACATTTTGTCAACCACAGGTTAAATACCTTGGTCATATATTTTCTCAAAAAGGTGTGTCACCAGATCCAGATAAAGTCAGGGCTATCAAAAATATGCCGTCTCCAGTCTGTCTCAAGGATTTACAGAGATTTCTAGGTATTTTAAATTATCTGGGAGGATTTATTAAGAATTTGGCTGAAGAAACTGAACCTCTACGTCAATTATTAAAAAAATCAAGTGAATGGTCATGGAATGATAGTTATGAAGCTACTTTCAAACATTTAAAAAATATTATTTGTCAGTCACCAGTCTTGTCACATTACAATGTCAAAAAACCAGTTGTCTTGTCAGTTGATTCCAGTCAGTCAGCAGTCGGTGCAGTCTTGCTTCAGGATAATCATCCAATTTCTTATGCATCTAAAACATTAACATCAAGTCAGAAACGCATGGCGCAGATTGAAAAAGAGCTGTATGCCATTGTCTTTGGTTGTATTCGTTTTCATCAATATATTTATGGAAAAATAGTCACTGTGGAAACTGATCACCGTCCACTAATAACTCTTTTCAAAAAGCCTTTAGCTGAAGTCCCAACACGTTTACAAAGATTAATGCTTAGGATTCAAGCTTATGATTTAAAAGTCGAATATAAGCCTGGTACTAAAATGTACATAGCAGATACACTATCACGAGCAGCTTTACCGGAGTCTAGTGAGGATGAGTTGGATGAAGATGTCATGATACATGTCAACATGCTTGTTAAAAACTTGCCTATTTCAGCTGAGCGTCTAGAATGGCTTACTGAGGCTACAGAAAATGATGAATGTCTACAACTACTGAAGAAATATTATGAGGAAGGATGGCCTGAGAAAAGGTCAGAAGTCAACAAATTAGTCTTACCTTATTGGAACTGTCGTCATGAAATTCATTCAGTCAGAAATTTATTGTTAAAAGGTAATAGTCTCATTATACCTACTAAATTAAGGCCAGAAATATTGAAAATAATACATAGTGGTCATCAAGGCATAGAAAAGTCAAAAAACTTTGCAAGAGGAGTTGTGTATTGGCCTTTAATGTCACATGATATAAAAGTGTGTGTGGAAAATTGTGAAATATGTCTGTCACACAGGAGTGCCAATTCACCAGAACCATTAATGTCACACAAAATTAGTTCATTTCCTTGGGAAAAGGTTGGAATAGATTTTTTAAAATTTAAAAATCAAACCATACTGGTTGTCGAAGACTACTATTCAAATTATATAGAAATCGCTAATGTGAGTTCAACGGGTGCAAAAGCACTTATTAATGCATTAAAATCTATATTTAGCCGTCATGGAATTCCTTTAACCATAATATCAGACAATGGACCACCACATAATTCACAAGAATTTAAACAATTTTTGAAATCTTGGAATATCAATCATACTACTTCGAGTCCATATCTGTCACGTTCTAATGGTCTAGTTGAGTCAGGAGTGAAAATAGTAAAACGTATACTCACTAAATGTGCAGATTCTGGAGATGATCCATATCTTGCATTATTACAGTATAGAACAACACCTAGAAACAATTTACCGTCACCTGCAGAATTGTTAATGTCCCGTCGTCTTAGAACACTTATACCTACTGTTGTAAAACATCTTCAACCTAAAGTCATGAGTCATAATATGTATAAAAAAAACAAAACAACAAAATAATAGTAAACAAAAGTTTTATTATGATAAAAAGTCAAAAAATTTATCTAAAGTAAAGAAAGGAGATAAAATTATGTTCAAAAAGTCACCAGAGTTGAAGTGGCAACCTGCAAAAGTCATTAAGGAATGTGAAGAGCCGAGGTCATACATTGTCGAAGCACCTGATGGTTCTACATATAGAAGAAATCGTCAACATCTGTTACCTTGTCATTATTCGAGTCCCATAAAAGAAAGTGTGCAATGTAAGAAAGAATTTAGTCCAAATGTCAGTCCAAAAGTCAGTCCAAAGTTTAGTCCAAAGAAGGAAATGAGAATGGAAGAAAATATTCCTCATGATGGAATAAAAAGAACAATTAGTGGTAGACAGGTCAAGCCTCCAGTCAGATTTCAAGATTGTATGTAAAACTAAACTTAGTTATAAATAGATTTAAAGTTTTAGATTGTAAGTCTGTCTATGTTTTTTAAAATATGTAAACCAAGTTATAAATAGATTTAAAGTTTTCTATTGTAAGCCTGTCTGTTAAATTGTACACATGTCTTTAAAATATCAACTTGTCATTTATCAGTCGGTATGTTTAAACCAGTCTAAAGTTTCAATATTGTCAGTCCGTATATCTTTGTAAAATTATTATTTGTCTTGTCAAACAGTCTGTCGTTTAAAAAAAATGAAAAAGGGAGATGTTATGAGTATAATCTGTAATTCCTTCCTGTCACACTGACAAGTCTTACATAATACACGTTATGGTCATGGGAACGTCTTTGATTATTTAATTATTATTTAAAGCCCTTAAACACCTCTTAAATCATATATCATAATATCTACCAACACAAATCGGTTTACCATCATTAATGATTTGGTCATTAATTTACGCATTGGAGCTTCGTTTCCTATTTGAATAAATATTTAATGTTTAATATTATTTATATTGTGGTTAACAGATAGCAAGTATGTCTATGTCTATATCTCTTTAATCTGTTTTCACGGGTCTGAAATGGGAGGCACTGCTGAAAAAGCGATTAGTCTTAACTATTGGCCTACTAACACTACTACTAATTCCATTGACTTACGGAAAACTTACTCGCTAGCATTAACAAGTCTATAGCTAATACACCATCATAAAAATACCTTTTATCAAGCGTAACTGTAGTCAAATGGTAACTTTAATATTATATACCTTCTTCCCTTGCACAGCAAGACCAAGAATAAGCCATGTATAACAACGCTGTTGATTACATACAAATAAATAAATAAATAAAATCGGTATGGTAAACACTCTACGAAATTAATTCCCTATGCCGGTAACCATAATACTTAAATACATGTCCAACATTTATTAAACGGGAACAGTGGTGTTAAGTCGGCGTGAATAACGCAGCACAAATCAGGCTCCAAACAGCTTTATAATTCCTCGGGTACAAGGTACCCAGCACGTGGGCGCTTTGATTGGCGTCAGGTCATTATTCGGACTCTTACGTATTCCGACTCTTATGAGCTAGGTAGATACACCAGATGGTATATGTTTAAATAATAATTAATCTTTGAGACTTTGTCCACATTCAATTTATGGCTAATTCTGTTGGTGTGGTGGGCTTGTAATAAATTATATCTACGTGTTATAGGATTTGTGATCATCTGATATAATAATGCGTTCCCAGCATTCGCAGCGCGTTTAGAGATTACTATTTCAGTGGTACGTGACTCTTGCGGCGATTGTATGTCCGCACACTGGAGGAATTCTATAAAGCCACCACAATTCCAGGATATACGAGCTGCATGGATCTAGACATTCATACTACTAACAAATGAAAGATGCATTATAAAGTGCTATTTACGAAGCTTGTTTTGTTCTCTGTCGGAAGAAGGTTAGGGTTTAAAACCTCAGGTTACATTACTTCTTAAGCTAAAATCTTACAGTAATATTTTTGACAGTCGAACAAAAATAGCTAAAAAGGTATTCAATTCTGATGTTTTATTCGCTTAAAACACGCTCTTCACCGCAAGATAAGGTAAAATAGTATTCTATTACTATTCTGGATTATAATCTATCCCTGTGCTATTTTCATGCAGATCCGTTAAGCTATTCTGGAGATATAAACGGTGTTATGGAAGATTTACGAAATAAAAAAATATTTTAACTGTGGCAGTATGTAAAATAGACTAATAATAAATTCTTGTGCAGAAAATAACTTTTAATGTAGATAAAAAGTTAAACGGGAATAAAATAAATTAATCCCAGACTTAGAAGTCCCTACAAAAAAGCTAATAAAAAGACCGTGTCTTAGTTTGTGTCACATGTACACAGTACAGTAGGCTATACACGTTACTTTCTCTCTTAATTCCATCTACACTTTATCAGGTGTACAAACACGCATCGAATATTTGCGACAGGTTGTAATCGTTTTACGGATAGAAATGTTAGATGTCATGCCGTAGATGGCAAGTGTAGTTGATTGTAGAATATGCTGGTATATCTAGCAGCCTGTGTTGTCTAATATATCGCACCTGAGAACACGCAGATTTATCTGCATGCCGTGATGAGTCAATGTGAGAGTTCAATCGTATTATAATAAAAGTAAACTTTTTAAATTGAACATTAAAATTTATCATTGCCAAGTCCTCCAAAAATAACTCCAGCGCTGAATATTTATTGGTTATTTATCCGTTTTACAGATAAAATAAAATTCTTTTGCATCAGTAATTTCCTCAGTGTGTAATGCGTGATTATTTTAAGATTAAAGTATGATTTGTTATAATTATTATAAATATAGGACATAATAAATAAAAAAATATTACAGGGCAATTACACACATCGCTATATAGCCCCAAAGTAAGCGTACTCGTAAGTAGCTTGTGTTATGGGTGCTATGATAACTGATGAATATTTTTATATATATTATACATAAATACTTATAATATATAGATAAACACGCGGCGCAATTGTATTACTGTGATACAGTATAGGTGACTAACAGTTAATTATTTAGCACTGACACAGTCGTAATATTCCATAATAATGATCCTCGTTCGCTGGACTTATCACTGACACCGACCATCTGTGCGAATATCTTACGGACTCAATAACTTACTCAGTCTATAGGATTCATGTCACAAGTCCGCCACTTACCAATTCAGTATAAATCACGCATTTGAGCCGTACAAGCCTAGACAACATGCAAACGCTAATACTAAAAAGTTGAATTTGTATTTAAACGTCAATCAATTTTCTATTTCAACATGTGACATTTCGTTGAAATTCATCTATCGCTTGTCAATCCCCTACGAATACGTCCTCTGTTGGCGTTGACGCTAATAGAAAGTTACTTTGCAGTCGGGTCTTATTACCATAGATCGTGACGTGTGTGCCCTGCTTAAACACGACACAGACAAAACTAACTAGTTATGCCCACCGGTTTTACCCGCGTAGATGATAGATCCCGTTCTCGTTGGAGTATCGAGATATCTCATTTTAACCAACGAAAAAACGGAAGAGGTTTAAATTCAACGCGAAAATTTTTTTTTAGTAACTAAAAGTTTAGTGTTTGTATGGTGTTTGAAAGCGGTAAAATGATAATGGCTGTATTTACAGAATCTTATTAATAAGTATCTGAGTCCCTATGAACATACAGATAGGATAAAAAAAAAAGCAAAATAGTTATAAAGCCCACATTTTTTACAATTTATTACAACTAATTCCCATTAAAAAAAACATTGATCGGAATGAGACTAAGCAAACAAAACATCACTAATTTATAATGCATTGTAAAACGGCTTAAGCTATGGGCACACTTATTACAAGTAATATTTTTTATTTAATGACATCGTTCATCGAGCGGTCTGAATAATTTACTTATACTATTCGTATTGCTTAAGAATACATTCATGGTAGCTTTCCAGCAAATATGTGCAACGTACCCAAGCGGCTAGTGAATTCAAATGTAGCTATATCTAGCAACAATAATTAATTTCTAATCTAGTCTAATTTATATCAATTCTATAATATTTAACATTAGGTATAAGGCAAGTTTGCATAGAGCACAAAAAATTTCTATAATTGGTTAAATTATCTTTTTTAACTCCTTTTAAATTATTTTTTTAACGTAAAAAGAATGTAATTAGTTTACATATCTCGATGGAAATTATTTCTGATATACCTGTCACTGTCAGAGGTTTTGAATTTTTTAATTTTAACTACACCTCTATCAGTCTATTAACTGCCCACTATAAGGCTTTTGTAGGAAGGCATTTTCACGAAGCGAAACATTGTACTTTATATCTAGGTTTAACTTTCACCTTTATTTAATCCTAGTCCAAGAGAATAGATCTAACAAATTAATTTATTACAATCCGATTTAAAATATAGTGTCTGTTCACAGCTCGATACGTATGAGGCGAAGACAACACACGGAACGAGTTTGAATATTCATAGAGTACAAGCCAATGCCCGCTTCGATATGTCGATGACATAATATACTACACGGAGATATTTGTTCTATGTACAACTTTAAAAACAAATATAGAGGCCGGGTCAAAAGGGTCCAAAATTGCGGTGAAGTCTCCGGCTAAATTTAATAAAATAAAATAAAGAACATAGTTAGAAATGGTACGTTTGACCTTATTATTTTCTGCAAAGACATGACAAATCTGATGTTTCTACTATAATCCGATGTTATGAGTTCTGAGCAACACCACACAGATCCGAAGTTATTTGTGTAATTTAATTTTACTTATGTCATTCGTATCTTAATCGATGACTCCTTCAATCAGATATCAGCCTATTACTATTATTATCAAGTACCTATAAATGTATTTGACTTTCACCTAATAATACTAAAAGGACAAGCAAATGCAACTTCTAGGATAGAAACAGGTGGTACTTTACGGAAGTTCATCATGAATAATAAATTATTTATTAAATTCGATATTTTCAAAAAAATTGCGGAAACCTGCGATAAAGTAAAAATTACACTACATTTCACTCCGAAATCCGGAGCGTTCTCAGGGATTTTGACTACGCGCAAATGTAAAAAGACAAAGTATGACCTCTTTCCGAAACCAGTCCAAGCTGCCATATTTTATTTGGTCACAAGTCATTATGAAACATATCGAGAGAAATGTTTATTGTTGGCATTTTTATTGCAGCAAAAATCTTTGCAGATAATTATCTTTATGCGGGACTTATCAGTCCATAAAAGATATTTTAGTACATTAACTTAGTTTGTTTACTTTCATGCTTTATTGAGAAAGCATAAGTTATTTACATACAAATGCATATAATTCAAACTGGAGACAACAAACTACAGTAGGTAGCTATAGTTTTAGTAACAAAACATGATTATTACTTATTTTTCTAAGCAGGTGCAATTAGGCTTAACACCTGCGCCTCTGGTTAATGGTATCAATAAATTGTCGTTTATATGCATTGCTAAATGTTGTTAGCGATGGGCTTTCACTTAACGTCAAGTGAACCATCCGCTTGTTTCATCAACTATCGTTACCAGAAAGGAATCAAAGAGGTCAGAGGTTGTAAGAACACGAACAAAAATTTTTAACAAAAAAAAGAACCGACTCAAAACGCACTAAAAAGTAAAAAATAACTGTGTCATTTAGTTGCTTTAATTTACTTAAGCTTATCTATGAAGTCGGTGTCAGCAAGTTTAAGGAACATTTTTTTAACGTAGTAAAGTAGTTTGTGGGTTCTAGGTAATGTCCTTGAAGTAGAAACCTTGGCTGGCACCGACTCCTGGATATGCTTAAGTTAATTAAAGCAACTAAATGACACAGTTATTTTTTACTTTGTAGTGCGTTTTGAGTCGTGCGTTTGAGAGAAATAAAAATTTTTAACAAAAAATAAAACCGACTCAAAACGCACTAAAAAGTAAAAATTAACTGTGTCATTTAGTTGCTTTAATTTACTTAAGCTTATCTATGAAGTCGGTGTCAGCAAGTTTAAGGAACATTTTTTTAACGTAGTAAAGTAGTTTGTGGGTTCTAGGTAATGTCCTTGAAGTAGAAACCTTGGCTGGCACCGACTCCTAGATATGCTTAAGTTAATTAAAGCAACTAAATGACACAGTTATTTTTTACTTTTTAGTGCATTTTGAGTCGGTTTTATTTTTTGTTAAAAATTTTTATTTCTTACTTTTTAGTGATTTATCGCCACGTAACGTGCTCGTACTATACTGTCATAGTATATTATACGGCACTAGTAGCATAAAGCTACCGATACTTACACTAAAACCAAAATCGCTGCAAGTGTGCCTATACAATTTAAAGAGTTCCTTCAATTTTCCCAGGATATCATCATCAGATTCTAACATGATGACAATGGGACCACCTTAGAAGTGTGCCCTTTCTAATAAAACAAAGAATTATCAAAATCGGACAACGCAATAAAAAGTTATGCTTGGTCATACATAAAAAAATATATATACGTGTCGAGTTTAGAACCTTCTCCGTTTTTTTTCGTCAGTTAAAAAGTGTAACTTGGTGAAGAACTTACCTACAGCCTAAGATTATTGCTTACTGTACGATTACCTCAAACCAAACTCCAAAATTATCTGAAAAGAAGAAAGCATCCATAAGTATTGCTTTAAAATATACGTATATATTAAACAGTAGAGACATTAGATCTTTGCCACAAAATATTAAACAGTAGAAATATTAGATCTTTGCTACAAAATGTTAAACTGTAGAAACATGAGATCTTTGCTACAAAATATTAAACAGTAGAAACAGTAGATCTTTGCTACAAAATATTAAACAGTAGAAACGTTAGATCTTTGCTACAAAATATTAAACAGTAGAAACATTAGATCTTTGCTACAAAATATTAAACAGTAGAAACATTAGATCTTTGCTACAAAATATTAAACAGTAGAAACATTAGATCTTTGCTACAAAATATTAAACAGTAGAAACATTAGATCTTTGCTACAAAATATTAAACAGTAGAAACATTAGATCTTTGCTACAAAATATTAAACAGTAGAAACATTAGATCTTTGCTACAAAACATTAAACAGTAGAAACAAAGACTTGCTACAAAATATAATCTAATTTATTATTAAATATTATGTGTGTATTTGATAATTAAATATTATAGAAAATTATAAACTCTAATAACCTTCATAATTGTAAGTATAAACATAATATTGTCGCTAATTACAACTTTAGAAAGGTAATTATGCTTCCATTCGAGTTATGCACTACTTATTATATGCCATATCCCGCCTATTTTATGAGCTACTATTCTAGTAATTAAGTGTTTTTATAACTTAGACCTGAATTCATTCTTAATAATAAATGAAATTGCTGAACTCTTAATCTAAATAAAAATAATTAATTAAGAACTGTAAACGAGCCAATTTATAATCCAGACACCTTTGGAAGAGTGCATTACCATTGAATTCAGAATATCCAAAGCGGGCCCTCTAAGATCCACATCAAAATATGCAACGCAATGCGGAGCGCGCGAAATCAAGATACGCAATTTTATATGAAGAGCATTCCGCGCAATTAAAGTTTGTTATTTATTGCAGTCACCAAAAATACTGTAGCGAAATTCGTGAAACACATAGACATCAGTCTTGCCGACGTCAGATGATTACTCAGAGGCTGTCACACGGGTTATTCAAGTTCGTTTCCCTCACAACAAAACGAGTATGAATGGAGGCCCGCATTGACGCTGCAAAAACGTTATCACAGGATTAGCATCGTGTGGGCGCATCTGTTTCAAATTTTTGGCGCATGACAAATATAATTGTTCGTGATGTGTCACTGAATTCTTTAATTTGTTTTCTAAATAACTCAAACTTGGATATTACGAGGTAATCAAAACATATGTAACTATTTTGGAATGTAAGGACAGTATCTGCTTCCAGTGTTTTATATTTTTTGTATATAATTGATTGAATATGGCACTATTTTTATAAAAATATTTTAATAAAATCTCCGGATCGGCTTGAGATGGTGCTCATGTTATATGTATACATAATACATTAGCCTTTTTGTAAGCATATACATTTTACTTGTCTTAAAATGCTGGTAGGTACGTACAGAAAGTATTAGTTTTTATATGTTGTATAACCTTAGCAGAAGAATACACCAAGCTGCAATTATGTTGCATCAGAGTTTGATAAATAGAAAAAATATAATATAATATGATAAATAGAAAATACATTTCATATACAAATATAACACGAGTTTGAACATAAGACAAAAGTAAATCTAAACAAAAACGGATGCATTAAAACAATTCTTGATTTTGACGGCTCTATAATATTGTACGGAACCCATTAAGTTCCCGTACAGCTTGGTAGTGGGAACACGTAATCGCAGTGTTTATGGGTTGTTTATTTGTCGGGCGTTTTCCATAAATCATCCTCGCAACGGCCGGCCGAGGCTGCTCTTTAAATTATTATCGATAACAATCTGCCTGATTTATCAATTAGGCTTTGATAAAGCCGTAAATCAACGTTATCATATTATTTGGAGCGTTTATTTTTGTAATTTTATATTAATTTCTAATTCTGCTAGTCTCTATTTTTATAACGACTTTAGAGAAACAGCAATTAGAAAACAGATATTGGAATGTAAATAGAAGGTTCTACAATTTATTATGGTTTACGTCGCAATTTACCTAGTTTATAATTAAAAACTCCGTATGGGTTTGAATCTATACTAAAGCTAAACTCGATTGAGAATGCTTGTCAACAAACAAATTTAAGATGAAGGTAGAAAATGCAACACATTTTGTACCTAATAAATTTAAAATTATGTTTTGTTATTTTAAAAAATCTTATTTAAAAGATGTTGAATATATTAATTAGTTTTAAGCTTACTAATCTAATTTATTGACATGAATTCGTCATTAACTAGTTAGTTTTAAAAAATAGGTGTAAAATGACTAGTGATTTCTACCTTCATTTTTAATTTGTTTGATGACAAGCATTCTCAATCGAGTTTGGCTTTAGTATAGTTGAACTTTATCAATCAAATAATTTCAATATTATGGAAATTTGTATTTAAATTCCGAAAAAGATTTAGTAGATCCGCTGGTAAGATTTTGCTGCAAGGAATGCTATTTTACCTATAAGAAAATATTTCTCTGTCTATGGATAAAGCACTTTACTTAAACAACAAATGACAGAACTGTTTGTATATTCACCAATATTTTTTTTACAAAACCAACACCCCAACATAACTATTATTATGACTTGACTATGGTATTTGTGTCAACCATCAATTCTCATTGAGTTAACTTACAAGTAAGATAAAGCTATCAAATTTCAAAAACAGATATACCGCTATGACAGTCTCATCATATAAAGCTTAATGTTACTGTGATTAACGGCACCACGTTCCCGCGAAATAATAAATCCGTAATAATATTAAAAATAAAAATCACAACAGACTATAATAACACTACCATTCCAACAATAGTCCGACACACCACACTGCGCTAACTAATGTAACTGGAAACATTTGGATTTTGGAAAATACATTCCCATCCACTAACAAACGATTATGACGCTAAAGCTCATAACAATAAAGGTGGTTTTCGCGCATTAGATTTGAAACAGTTAATTGTGGTAAGGCGTGAGAATGACGACCAAATGCGGCATTACGGATTCTCTACAGCGCATCAAAATGATGTATTCCCACTTGAAATAAACCCGTAATGTTAGTTAATGGCTCGTCCTATTCCGGGTTAACAAATGCAACGTATGAGAAAACTATTTTATGAAATGACAGTTAAGGAATGCGGGGATCATAAGGTGAACAAACTAGTACAAATCCAATGGCTTGGCACGAGATCTCAGAACTATTACATCTTAAATATTTCTTACCATGTAAAAAAAAGTAAAAACGCATTAAATGAAAGATTTTTTTGGGATGTAGATGCTCACTAGAACGGATTTCTCGATACTCTCACGGAAACGGATCTATGCCGAAGAAAACAGTTATTAATATATTATTGATACTAGCAAATGCCTCTAACTTTACCCGCAAGCAAAATAGTGTATTGCAACTTTCTTTCAATTTACATAAAAAACATTTTTTTAAATTTTTGTCTGCCCATCTGTATGCTCCGGCTTATCTCTGACCATCATTTGAACTGTCAAGATACTAATGAAAATGGATAGCCAAAGTCATAAGGAGGCATAGGCTAATTTGTATCTTGATATTCCCAGTAATTATTATATTAACAGGAACCGCGGGCATCTGCCAGTGTTAGACTATTCGGCTCGGAAGGCAGGTTAGGCAGGTCGTTTTAAATAACGAAATACGAGCCTAAGTTATCATACCGCACCCTGTTATCAGTGGTAATTACTGATAATGAAACACAGGCGAAGAAAGCCCGCATCCGTCCGGAAGCCGAGCCTCAGGGATAGTGGTATTATTTCTACCCGTCAGGCAACTTCCACCTCGTTTCCGAACGACTTTAAAGTCGATTTACGATTGGCGATATTTGATGTCGATGCGGTTTATCGTAACGATAGTAATACAAAAACTGAATTGGCATGATCAAAACTACAGTCCTTCTTTTAAAATGGTTTAATGTAGAAGAAAATAAACATAGATTTATAGTCTGATACTTAATTAATCTAAAAGCATAAATCTATGTATTTTCAGACTTGTACATAATTAGTTAATAAGCATAAACTGTTTACTAATGTGGCGACGAACTAGTTTAACTCTAAAATATTCATAAAATTGTGACATGATGTATGGGTAAAATAAACAAATTACTTTAAATAAATATAACAAATTGCACAGTGATATAGTACTCAACAACCTTTAGATACAAGTGAAAAAATATGTCCTTCCAATTCCATTTTAATAACCCTATTTATGTCAAGATGTCGTACTTAGTGCTAGCTTAGCGAATCGTGCCGTAGTCGCGTCGTTATCGTCCGCGGAAACCACACAAACGTGTTCCAAGAAAAGTAATGACAGATTTCCTGACAGGATACCGCAATAGGACCGCAATAAAACAGAAATTATATCATACTATGTCATGTCGACCAATTAAAATTATCATCACACCTAAGTGCATAGAGTGAATGAGACGACAAATGACATACTTTAACCGTAATTTCCTCCGATGATGTAAGACGTATACAGTTAAGTTATAATAACATCGTTAATATAATATTTGGTATAATATTCTCGACACACTTTTCTGATAAAATATCTGAATGTTATGGTAATACAATAGCTGCAACTTTATGATAAAAAGTGAAAAGGAATTCCAAATATAATAATGACTTATGAAATTCTAAGCGCTTTAAAATATTGCTGACATTATACAGCATATATAACGTAATGTTTACAGCAAACCCCAAAATGTTTGGTTTTGTTTCACAAGAGCAAGTAGCAGTATATCATATTAAATACCTTGTAGAAATCAAAGTAGAAATTAAATGGTTGCGAAAGCAAAGTCACGACCAAATAAAACAGATAATATGCAATAATTCAGTTAATGAAATAGTCACACTAAAAGCGGAGGAGTCATGACTAAAAAACTAATTTCGTAAGATGATGATGACGAATGAATCAAAATGAGAATACTTTTAAATTAACGATCGAGTGATGCTATCAAATTTTCTCGTTCAGCCAAAGGTCAGGTCAATCAAATAAAAAGCCGTGGGCTTACAAGCAATTACTGCCCACGCGTGCATATGTGGACAGAATCATTTTTTACTTTAAAAATTACACCGTACTTACAGTACACCCACGTGTCACAGTCCAAGTTTAGGTTTCGCAACACAGACAGATGTAACGAAAACGTTGCTACGTGGAATTTTATTAATAACTTAAATCATAATATTATTACTAACTTTCAAATAAGTACATAAAACAATTAAAGAACTTTTTAATCTAGCCACGGACAAGAAGTACAAAAAATGGACCGCTTTAGTTCAGTAACGAAAAGGCAATTGAAGAAAAAGAAGACTGCCTTCCAATATCTTTTACTGTTTCTTCTGAGAACTTTAACTGAATAGGTTGAACTAATTTTAAGCTATTGTATAGCTTATATCGCATTCCGTAACGAAAAAACCTAACACCCCCTGAGTATCAAAAACATACTATCAAAGCACAATTTCGGCAACCTTCGAATCCCGTCGGTTCCGAAATTTTTTTTTTGTTTTCAATCGTGATATTTCAAAAAGTCATTTTTTTTAAAATTAATGACTTTTTGTAATATTTTTCTGCAAAAAAATTGCAGAACCGACGGGATTCGAACCCGCGTCTCTCTGGCAATTCGGGCACTTAGAGCGACTTACCGCTAGGCCACCGTCCCGATGACGTCGGTAGGTAAACATAAGTTGATAAAAAATGCTATGCAATAGCTTTACCGCGGCAGTCTCCGAGTGCCACACGTCTTTTTATTGTTTCTACAGACAATTTAAAATACAAACCCTATCAAGATTACTAAATCCTATTAATATTATAAACGCGAAAGTCTGTAAATATGGACGGATGTTTGTTACTCGAATGGATTTTAATGAACTTCATATTAAGCTTATACATCAGAATAACTCATAGGGTACTTTTATCCCAAACTTATTACGGGAACGGAAATTACGCGGGAAAAATGTGAGCGACCTCTATTGATTAAATACAGTTTAGAAGTACAATGCTCGCCGTATTACACCTAAGGGTCGCAAGTCCAAATTTACCGTAATATTCAAAAGCATTTAGGAAGGTGAATCAACAAAACTCAATAATGGCCTAATCGTAGATTAGTAAATTAATAACTTTTCAATATTTGTACATAACAAACATCTTACCGAAACATGATACTAATAAAAGGATGATAACAAAACGGATTAATGTCGTAAAGAATCGAAAATGGAAGCTTAATTTGAATACGATGCGATAACAAGAGGATTAAATTTTGGAAGATTTTGAGAGAGAGAGTTGATATAATAAATTCCAATTGTTAAAAGAAAGCTCTCGAAGTTACTGAGCACTTTTATAAAAAATTGTGACCTTCTTTTGCATAAATTGCTTAAATATAAAAATAAAGAGCTTTCTATTTTGAAAGATGTTATTTAAGTTGAAGTGTTATTAAATCGTGATTAAGTTAATTAACACGATACTTGAGATTTAGACAAGTAGGTAGTTTGTCTTCAAGTTTTTATCGTTGAGGTCCTTAAAAAGTTCTTGATCTGTACAATCAACATACTCATATCAGCAGTTAGGAGTTGAAAAAACTGGTCAAGACGTTTCAAGTACCAGTAGCATGTTTGTTTAATTTATCATCTAAACTGAACTCAAACTTAAAATTATTATCATTATTTGAATGGACTGCTACAGGTTCTTTTAAAACTTTGACGAATCATTTCATTGTTTCTTATAATAACGAGTTTACAGCTAATTTTATATTGGTTAATCTAGAAACAAACGTGGAGATGTTTTTGTCAAAATCTTCAGTAGAAGCTATCTTTTTTTTAATAATTAATTAGATATAATACTGTAGTCGAGTGTGTGCTTATTGTGTTGTGTATTACAAACAGGAAACTACGCATTTATGTGAATATTAGAAATTAGAAGCGTTTCCCGTGAGATTAATATTTTATCCTTTGTACATAATTTGTCATGGTTGCCATTTACACCAATATAATAAATATTTAATCGTATGATAATTATTTCTTATGACCATTGCAACGCATTTCTACGTATCAAAACAAGTTAATAGTTTCTCTTAAATCAATCATACCTTTAAACAATTTCTGTCCAATCGTGACAAATTTTCGAACAAGAAAATTGAATTTTTCTAAATCTTTAACATTTATTATTTTATGAGTAGGCCTTACATTCATTTAAAAATTATCACATTTCATCACACGTCATATTAACACGTATATTTTGTTTATTGGTATTCAAATATAAACTGAGAGTGTCATTTTCAACGAAATTTAATAATATAATTTAGAAATAACTGTTTTGGACTGAGCAAATAGGCTCAATTAGTATTTCTTTGCATATTAACTAAGCCATTATAGATCATAAACACTGATTCGTGGGCCTAATGAAGACATCTATAGGAGTTTGAGGCGTAGATTTTGTATGCAATTAACACTTTAATTACTACTTTATGTTACTATCAATATATTGTTGCTTATGGCTGCATTAGTAGTTTAATGAATATGTAAAGTGATGTTGGAGATGTTATTCAGATGTTAATAGGAAATCCTGGAGAAATGCAAATTCAAATGCAATTTCCGTCCTTAAAGAGAGTTTATGATATGGGGGAAGCAAGAAGTTAGACAGTTGAGACAACAGTTACTTTTGTGTGTAATAATTGAATGTACAATTGGATATTGTAGAGTCAACTAAACATAACCTAAGGGTGCTTTAGTTTCGAAATGAAACGCAAGTAGAATATTTTGTAACTATTGGACGAATGATCTCAATTATTATTTTGTTAAATTAAAAATTGAATTTTAAAAATATTTTCGTATCAATAGCAATGAGATGTGAAGAGAACAGAGGGATAATGCACGTCATATTAAATACTTTCTACGTGTTGTATCTTACCATAATTTATCAAAATTATTCTTATGCATTCCTACAGAAACTATCTTCGTTTACTATAAAATATTCTTAGCTCACGGCACACATTTGAAATAGCTTAGAAATTAGAAGCAAAACAGATTTTTAATCATTAGCGTCGGTTTAACTATCAGCTATAACATTTTGTCAGGAGCCTCGTGTAACTGAACGCCTCCAGGCATCCTTAGCATAAATAATCACGAGGTGCTATATTATGAAGTGGCAGTAATAAATTGAAAACGTGCCAATATTTTATACATATAAATTAATAAATGGAAGCTGAACAAATGATTTGTTTATTAAAAAGTTGCTTTAATTTATCTATATCAAGACGCTTTTTGTCTTTTTTTCGCCTGCCTCGTCGGCACATTTTATACGACATTTGACGACCATGCTCGGTTAAGTTATCGTGTTTGCCTTTGAAACATGAGTATCTAGATTTGAGTCCAAGGTCAGGCTATAAAATTTTAAGTTTTCTGTATCCCAATAATGCGTTGTGACAATCATGTAGTTTCCTAAATTTAAGATTGCTTGGTAGAGATCGCTACAAAGAGTGCCTTTCGTATACATATTTCTTAATAGGTATCTTGTTTCTCTTTTGATTGTATTGCTGTGTACAGAGTATAAATCAAATAAATAAATAACATAACAGCTAATCACGATTTTTGTTAAATGAAGAATAGATTAGTCAATGATTACTTTTATTTACCTTATGACAATGACATCGTCTCTTGACCAATGGAGTCGGTATAGTTTTCAACTCGACCAACAAGCAGAATCATTCAATGTAAAATTAAGCCACAATTTTTGCTAGGGGCGGAGCAAAGACGCACCTACTCGTACCTACTGTTTTTTACCTCGGTCCGTGACTAATTAATCATTACAAGTTCATTGACAGTACTCAATACATAACTTTATAAATACCTATATCTCAGTCAAACTGGCATAGTTTTAAACAGACAAGAAACTTAAAGAAATAAATGTTTTTCAGTTGTTATACTAATCATCATTAGGTATATAATAATAATCCTACGGACAGTCAACATAGAGAAATAAAGATTAATTTATTTCAATCAATCATGGCAGCATTAAAGCCTGATTCTCAGCTGCTACCAGATTTGGTACTTGGAACCACCAAGCTGGCGAGTTAGGTAAATAATTTTCTATATCAATTCAAAACAAGTAGGTAATAAAAAATGTATTTGCTATCTTGGGCACAAATCAACAAATCGATACAACAATGATACTGAGACCATAAAAAACCTAACGAAAACTTTCTTTATTCTTTGTCAAGTTAGCCCTTGTGATCTCACCTAGCGGCAAAGGGTCTATATAAACCGATTTAACTTTTAACATTTTTGTGTGTCATTATTCATATGGAATGCTGCTCCTCAACAAAGTAGGTACTTGCCTAACGAAGAAAATTGTCTATAAACCTACTTTTGAAAGGCTTTCCTTCGTCAAAACCCTTCGCCCCTGATCTCACCTGATATTAAACTCATGATGTAGTCTTTGTTCAATTTATTGAATGTTACGTTAATATACAAGCTCAACTCACTAAAGATAAGTCAGTACCAGTAGCAGTTTCATGGAAACGCTTTGTATTGGACGTTTTCCCACGTGCTCCGAGCGGCACGGGTCACGACCCTGTACACTACCACCGGATAACTACCGTTATAATTAACTTAGGAACCGCGCAGCATTACAGATTACAACTAGCACTCTTTACACTTTTCAATGACAAACTATCTTCAACCGCTGACTGACTCATCACGAAATCTTTAAAATTACATACTAAATTTAATTGAAATTTAACGTAGATTAAAGAATATTGCGATATAAATGCTCACTAAAACGGATCTCTCGTCGCTAAAATCCTGAGTAGGTTTTAAGATTTGTCCTGTCCAGCTTCAAATAAGGACGTTTACCAAGTATTCTGTGGGCAATGCAAAGTAATGTAAGGTAGTAATAACACACTTCATTATAAATGTGTTAATAGTTATGGGCTAAAAGTTACCCCGTTAATGCAGGTCCGTGGAACAAAATTATATTAAAGGTGATCCCAGGCACAAGTATTCCATGAAGTAAGACATGGAACAAAGGGATCCTTGAAACAAAATGGTCCGTCGAATTCAATCACGTCGCGTACACCGCACGTTCCCTGCGCGGCCGCTCGTGATTGAGATACGGAATAATCCGTTTATTTGCATATACTACCATTAAATAACATAATTATTGTTATGTTATTTTGTTCCTGGGTCCGGTTGCGAAAAAGCTAGGAACCAGTGTACAAAGCTTACTCAACTTAAACATACTACATACCTACAGTTAGTATTTCTTACAAGGCTTAAAAATATTTTCAGAAGCAAATTTTTTATCGGTAATTGAGTATATAATATAATATAAGAGGTAAATACTACTTTTTTCAGCGATATTGGTTACAAATTAAAATTAGTTATTTTAACTTTTTCTCTTACTTATTTCACAAAAAGGATTGAATCTTGAGTTTTTTACAAAATATAGTAAAAAAGGGAGTATAAATGATAAAAGTATTACAACCTCAAGTGAAGAATATGTAGATATTCCAAGCCTAAGTTTTATAGGCGATATTTTTCATGAATAACAAAAGTAATTTATGCTCGGTAAATAGTGATATAAGGTACAAATAATAATTTTTACAACACATGAAATGTAAATCCGCCCACGTTTTATGGTCCTGTAGTAGTGATAATAATCGGAGTTTAACACTGGTATTACTTTGCTGAAGTTCATTATGAATAAGTAATAACTTATTTACTTTAGTTTTAGTCCCAAAAACGTGACAACTAAACAAGGGGTTTGTCAGCGCGAGGAAAATATAAGGGCTAAAGTAATTTTCTTGATTTTTTTTGTGAATAAAAAAAAATATTTATAAAAAAAAGTTTATTTTTTATCAACTTATGTTTCTCAATTTTTTTTGTATACTCAAAATCAAGACTCCTTGCCGAAATTGTGCTTTTGATATTATGTTTTAGATCAGTAAACATTTATAAAATAAGGATTATTAAACGTACCTACTTACCTATTTAATTTATATAATTAATATTTAATGTGTTCGATTATATGTATACGTAGAACTATGTACCTACGTTTTCTCCTCTTTTGTTTGTATTAGGTCCAAGAATAAGAGTCCTATTTCACTTTAACTAGGGAAAGCAAACTATGAGCAAACATTTATTGCAGCGCGGTCTCATACTAGCATACGGATGCGCGTTGTTATGCAGGCTGCATTTATAATGAATTCCTACCGCATTTGCACTGTAACTGTCACAAGACATTCTATTCTGTTTTATGCATCAACGACGCTTTTATGAGTCTTAATTATTTTTATTCAAATTGTTAAAAGTAGGATAATTTAGTTTTTTACACAACATCATACCGGGACGCTTAATCACCTGGCGGTACTGCTTTGTCTGTAGGGTAACTAGCCACAGCTAACGCCACCAACCAGACCCGGACTTTTGACGACCTCCATAGCGCAGTGGTATGCGCGGTGGATTTATAAGACGGAGTTCCTGGGTTCGATTCCCGGCGGGGCAGATTGAGATTTTTCTTAATTTGTCTTGGTCTAGCTGGGGGAGGCTTTCGCCGTGGCTAGTTAACACCCTACCGACAAAGACGTATCGCCAAGCGATTTAGCGTTCCGGTACGATGTCGTGTAGAAACCAAAAGGAGTGTGGATTTACGTCCCACTCCTAACAAGTTAGCCCACTTCCATCTTAGACTGCATCATCACTTAACATCAGGTGTGAACGCAGTCAATCTCAATTGGCTCTGCTGGGAATTGAACCCGAGACCTCCGTCTTACAAATCCATCGGGCATACCACTTCATCTCGCAGGCTACTACTAATGCTACGGCGGCAAAACTAAGCACGGTGTTAATACTTTCCGTTGCTCTATCATAAAGAGGTTTAAATTAAACAGCATAAAACCATCTACACTTGAAACACTGCACACAGCAGTTTGTAACTATTAGTAAAATTAAACACATCACATAATATGTATTATGTAAGTAGGGACACTTATTATTCTAACAATTTGGTTTGTAAGTGTGGAATCGTTAATGTAATTTAATGTAAATAGTAAACGTGTTTATACCTAAGAGGTCGTGAACCTCAGTCAACGTTTTTACGCGTCATTCAGAGTTTTAAACGCCTAACACTGTTGCATCCCACAATGTAGCATGCCTTCCTACATACTACTATAGAAGGACTCTGAATGAATAACCTTGTCAGACCAAACCTATATCGTTCTATGTATAAAATAAAAAATAAATCCCCATTCCCATGGCCATAGCTGATGTGAACGGCTGGACCGAATTCGCTAATTCTTTTTTTTCGTATCTGTTTATTATCAGGAGAAGGATGCTTTGACAGAAATATTTATGAATGATAATTTGAAAATTTTAAAAAAAAATTAATGGATATATTTTGTTACTCAATCACGGCTCAACGGCTGTATAGTTTGATAGTATAAATTACAGTCTGGTGCTACATATAAATTATTTTTTACCTCTCAAAAATAGGATCTGCGCATATGAAACCGCAGGGCCATAGTATCTACTTTTTTTCTAAACATTTCAACTTCAGAGCAAAGTAAAAACTATAAAAAAGCGACGACTCCGGTGACAGACACACACACTCGTATACACAGAAAACCCATAAACTTATAACATTCCAGTTTTTTATGTCGGGATTAAAAGAAACAGCTCAAATAAAAATTAGAACTTTACCTTAAACATGACTTCATTTTGAATAAACAATAATTAAGTAATTAAATTATTTCATATAATTAAAATAGCATAAATAACGACAGTAATTATAATGAAAACAGAGTGGAATGGTACGTGAGAAAAATTTTATATTAATTAAGCCGCTAAGCCTTTTCAGTCACAATTAATTTTGAAAGTCTGTGGCACCTTTGTTCAGCGCAGATAAACAAAGCGTTTGAATAGATAAAGAATGTAATCCGTTCATTCGTTCACATTCAGTCAATGATGTATAATATTACTGATAGATAGGACAAACCAATAAAATTATTCAACTCTACAAAGTCTTTGTTTCTGATGGATTATGTTTAGTTTAATAACGCAGACTGAATCTGTTTTGGAGCAACGTGGTACGTGTATGCCCTGTATCCTTGTTCTGTCAGCATATTATATAGGGCTTCAAATCTACACTGAATGTACTTTTGATTGATAAATAAAGATTTATTTATTTATTATTTATTTATATTTTAAAAATCCATATCCAGCAGATCTTTAAAATATGCTGACAATAATCGACTCAGACTAAATAGTCTCAAATTTTCCTTTAACACTTTTAGTGTGCCATATTAATTGCTTATCCTTTTTTGACTAAACTTTGAATAAAAACCGTAGAAATAGTTGGTAAAATCATAATTTAAAATAATTTACATAATTAATACATTTTTCAAGAACTTTATATATAAATAAACATAAGTATTATATACAAGAAAACTTCCTATACATTTTCTTGTATGCAAATTACAATAGCCGCTCTAAGAACAAAGCATCAACTGAATATCTTGGGTGTGGTTACATTGGGTCGATCAATCACCCGGTTTGAAGCCAATGGTCGTAATCTTCCCGGCGAGCGTGTGAACGCGGTCAACTCTACCTACTCTACTAACTCTACAACTATTGGTCTTATAAAAGCGCGGAATTTGCAAACCTTTGAAACCTTTTTTTTTATGAAGATATGAATATTATTTCCAATTTTGAATTTTAATACCTCACAGCTAAAAGTTAGGTTAGTTTGACTATTAAGGTTATGCTTGCCAACGATCAATTCATTTTTATTTTATTTTGTCAATTATTTTTAAATTTCAATATATTTAACTTACATAAGAATGGCTTAACAATGAATCGACCTTATATACACTGAACCCTTAAAAGCACTTAGGAAGTAATTAAAATCGCCTCCTCGAAATAGTAACATTTATTTTTACTTAAGATTACACACATTCTATTTTTCAAATTCATCACCTTATGTGTTTCTGTGTAAAATATTTTCATTGTTTGTAATATTTAATTAAAACTTTCAAAATAAACCACTGTTTAATTTATATAGACCAACTAAACATCTAAGTTATATACCTAAATATTGTCTTAAATCTGTTCACATTTTCCTTCCGGAACACATACCACAGAACAGATAAGTAGTAAACGCAGTAAATATTCCAGAATTAAGTGCGACTTAAACGGTCATATCTCGTGCTCTAATACACTTAATTTTGAGTTTTGACAATGACACTTCGCACGACCGCGGCCGATGCCGGTGCCGGTGTCGAGGCGTCGTGACCAAAGGGCCAGCTGATGTACGGGCCCTGTCGAACCACCGATATACGATTGCCGAGGCGAGAAAATATTGCCAAGAGCCAACAGCGCGCGAAGCCCGCAGTCACGTCCCCGCAACCATTTCGACTCCTAAATGAGTTCGTTCACACTACAAGTTCACGGTCGGATCTTAGACTATGATCACACTAGATACTTTAAGTTGCAATACTTTTGGGTTTGCGATTAAACAAAAGAAAAGACATATTTTGATCTTAGAAACAATTTTAGCAATTCCGCTATTTAAAACAGAGCCATTTTATCTCTTAAAACCTATTTGTTAACAAACAGCTTGCCGTCGCAAATATTTATATATTACTGTTTCTTTTTTTTTATTTTTGTTATGTGATAATTAGACAAAAAGTAGCCTATGTCGTTTCTCAGGCTCTACCAAATTTCATTTAAATTGTAAGTAGTTTAGGCGCGATTGATAACAAACAGACCAGAAGTAAAGATTAAAAATTATTATTATTCTTCGATTTACATACAGCCTAAGTTACATTGAGGGAATTAAAACAGCTTTCGTAATTGTTTTAAATTTTTACTCTACTTTTAATTTATCAAAACAATCTAAATAAATCTGATAGAAGATACACATATTTTGATTATTACAAAACTTTGGATAACCATTAGTTAGATAAGTCTCATATTATTTTAGACATTAGAGGTATGCCAAGTGGATTGAGCTAAGACACGCGACTTTTTATCATGCGACATGTCGATAGTAATCATGAGCAACTGATTATAATGCTAATACATGTACGTCGAATGTGGGTAGACACAGACAAACAATTCTAATTTGTAATACTTAACGATGTTTTTCTAATGTCCGAAAAATAATTGTGCTCTAGAACGATAAAGGAAAACGCCTGTAATGGCCGCCGTGCCTACGTTTTATGTTGGAACTGGCGTAATTAACTTGTAATTATCTGTGTTTCAAGTTGTTTTAAAGCATAATGCCTATTATTGGAGCGGACATACGTAATTAGGCGTCCCTTTCAATGTTATAGAGTCCATAATTGTTATAAATGACTATTATATGTAGGGTTTCAACTAACCAATCTTTATTGACGTGTAAAATACCGGGTTATTATCATCTAAAACGTCATCACTTTGCTCTTCTGTAGGTATAGTCTGTAACTTTTATAATTATTATGCTATTCACTCTATAAGGATAACTTTTTTTTATCGACTACAAGGTGGCCCTTGACTGCTATCACACCTGATGTAAAGTGATGGTGCAATCTAAAACGAAAGCGGAGTAACTCGTTAGGAGTAGGATGAAATCCACATACCTTTCGGTTTCTACACGATATCGTACCGGAACGCTAAATCGCTTGGCGGTACGTCTTTGTCGGTAGGGTGGTAACTAGCCACGACGAAAGCCTCCCACCAGCCAGACCAAGACAAATTAAGAAAATTCTCAATCTGCCCCGCCGGGAATCGAACCCAGGACCTCCGTCATATAAATCCACCGCGCATACCACTGCGCCACAGAAGTCGTCGAAACTTAGGAACAAGACTTATTTGTTAATTTTTTTTTGTATTTTACAAGTGAGACCTTGACTGCAACCGCACCTGACGGTAAGTGATAATACAATATAATCGGGTTAAACCTTAAGGCCTGTGTGCACCAAGATTTCGGTTATCATAACCAACGGTTAATATAATATAAACGTAAAATTTACTGTTCACGACAACCCGTACGCCGGTTAAGGACGTAAACCGGGTGGTTATCTTAACCGAGCTTACGTTCTTAACCGGCGTACGGGTTGTCGTGAACAGTAAATTTATGGTAAAGTTATGTTAACCGTTGGTTATGATATCTGAAATCTTGGTGCACACAGGCCTTAGAGTTTCTACTCGACATCGTACCGAAACGCTAAATCTGTTTCCCTAGATCCTACATGCAAGCACGTAAGTACTTAGGTACATCCGTATCTTGGGTCATTAAAACTGAGGATGATAAAATACAAACAATCAAGGTTTACAACACATACCAACTTTTCCGAAGATAAAACTAATATTAATGTTAAAATAGATTGTAGTACAAATGCAATAATAAATATCATCAGTGCAGATATTTACATATACAATTGTATCGCATTGCGTATTCTTTATCTAGACCAATCTAGAGAATTATTTAAAAGGCAGAAACCTAATTGAATTAAAAGAAAATATTAATAAACAAAAGCCTCTCGCCGGCGTGGGAAGTGCACACAATAGCGAGAGCCGAGATCTGGTGTCTCCCGCCAAGAAACCGTGAGAGCCGTGAGATCTATACACTGTTCGAAATACGAATGGGAGCAATCGGCGCCGCTTGTAGCATCGAATTAGTATTTTAAACAAATAGCCTGAGAGATAGCCGCCATAGTAAAATGATTCGGAAGCAGTGGAGGAAAGTATATCTTGTGTTGGAGGAAAAACACAGTCATCTCTTTTGTAAAATTATTAGAAAAAAGTTGGTATACAAATTCAAAAATTATCATGGATTTTCGCTTATAACTTTTTATTTTTGGTTCTATGCATAAGTTAGTTGACTTATACCTACTGAATTGATTATTTCTTAATTTTTTTTATATATTTTTAAAAAAGTAACTTAATTTTTTTTGATTTCACTTGCCTCACTTTTGCCTTGTTTATGCCTTTTGTTTTATATCTTTTTAAAAAAGTAAATTAATTTTTTCATTTTTATTTCATATATACCCCTTTTGAAAAAGTGGCAAAAGTGAGGCAAGGGCTTAAGACACAGAAACTTAGATTTAACTTTAAAATTACCCTGTCATGATTATATCTAATATTTAAACTAAAAAAATCCTTTAAATAAATAAACAGAATATTTATAATGCGGACGAAGTCGCGGGTGTCTGTTAGTTGCATATAAAGCGAAATACCACTCGCTGATTAACGACGAAATCTCAGAAACTATACACCCGATTGACTTGAAATTTAGCATACTCACTAAGAACGGATTTCCCGATATTCCCACGGGAAGGGGATCTACGCGGGTCTAACCGCAGGGCAGGGCTAATCATCAGTGCCAGTTCGTGATGATGTACCGATGAAATAGGATATTAACCTGTTGTCTCTTAGACTACAATGGTATTCAAGTACGTCCGACAAACGCCTTGTCACCGATCTTATGACGGGAAAATCTCGTTAACCCGAATCGTGTCGCATAAATATCCACAGTTCGGACCGCGCGTGATCCGACCATCCGACACAGCCACTGCCGCTTTACTCTCAACGCGTACTTTTGTATCCGTCAGTGCTACTTCGTGATTTGTGCAATACGTGAATATATAACAGTAGGATTTAGATTTATACATATAAAATGACAACTGCTTCTTTTGTCCAGTACAAATTATACGGATTCAGATCATTTAACATTCTGAATTTATGCCTGTCCGAGGCTATGAAATTTCGAGATATTCCTATGAATAATTTCAAAATGGGGGCCCGGAGTTGGGAAATTGGTGGTGTTATAGATCTCTATGACTAGCCAAACAAGCAAAATAATTGCCAATAAATTAATATAAGGTTCTAATACTGTAATACTGTTGGGGTAAAACATACGCCGTGATATGAATTCAGGCAACGTTACCCTGCTTTATTGAAAACATTATTGTAATTAAATTAAAATAAATATTGTAATAAATATTATAGGGCATTACGCACATTGCTATTATATAGCTCCAAAGTAAGCGTAGGTAGCTTGTGTTATGGGTACCTACTGTGATAACTGATGATATTTATATATATATATATATATATATATATATATATATATATATATATATATATATATATATATATATATATTATACATACATTCTTATATTATATAGATAAACACCCAGATACTGAAAAACATCCATGTTCATCACACAAACATTTTTCCTAACGTGAGAATCGAACCTACAGCCAAGGACGCAGAAGCAGGGTCACTATCCACAGCGCACACACACTCGACCGTATTTGGAAGGAACTAAGCTTTCACTAAAACAGCCTGATGAGTCTATGATACAAATCCCTTTCACACAAGGAGAAAGGGCTGACTTTAAAAATTGGTCGGCGAACACGGTGTACGCATTAAAACAACAAATAGACTGACTTACATTCACATTTACGATATTAGTATGTTTTTACTCGTATCATGCTTACTCGTGTATCCTCATTTGGTGTTATTTAATGACCGCGGCCGCGTTTGCTTTGTAATCGATACAAATTCTTGGCGCGATATATGAGATTTTTTCAAGCAAAATCGATGACTTGCCTTCCTTACTCGGTTAAGTTTCTTAGAAGTGCACCTGTGTAGAATCGATTTTTATTTGCTCACGACTTTATTAACCAGTTTGCATTAAGAGTAATACAAAACTCAGAATTTATTTATGTAGGATATGATTTTATCAAGTCTAAAAATACGTAATAATTAGAAAGAGGCGTTACTTTTTATGTATGACCAATCATAACTTTTTATAGAGTTGTCCGATTTTGATAATTTTTATTAGAAAGGGCACACTTCCAATATGGTCCCATAATCATCATTTTAGGATCTGATGAAGACATCCTGGGAAAACTGAAGGAACTCTTCAAATTTTAAAGGCACACTTGCAGCGATTTCGGTTTTTGTGTAAGTATCAGTAGCTTTTTGGCTACTGGTGCCGTAATATACTAGGAGAGCATAGTACGACTAGATTACGTGTCGATAAATTACTAAAGTAAGAAATAAAATTTTTTAACAAAAAATAGAACCGACTCAAAATGCGCTAAAAAGTAAAAAATAACTGCGTCATTTAGTTGCTTTAATTTACTTTAGCATGGGCTATATTTTAACCCTAAATTCCTACGGGAATAATACTATACTATATAATACCCTAATAATAGGTATATAGATGACGCGCGCGATCTAATAAGTTAATTTATTTAACTAAATAAAGATTGGCCTGCATGAAGTCTAAAGAGTTGCTTATTTTGATAAGGTCATAAAAAATAACCTACATTACATTTTGAAAACTTGAAATATTTTTATAGTTCAATATCGATACCACTATCGATCTATGATTATAAAAAACTTCCTTAGTTTGGAATTTTGCAAAAAGCCAGAGACTTTAATTCTCAATTCACACTGGCGGTTTAAATTACGAGTTTTAAGCGAATGTAATTCAAAACAACCGTCAAACATTTTGTTTTGTAAGTAGAGTTATTTCTAAATACCTGTCATAATCGATCAAGTAACTCTTGAGAAATCTGATAATAAAACTAAGACCAGCGCTTCACTTAGTTAATTATAGATCTTTATCCAAAAGACAATAGCTGTTTGTTGAGCGTTATTTTTAAGTTCATCGGATCTTCTGTCATAAGAGAAAAAACTTTGTTAGCAATTTCTACATACACTGTTAAAGGTTCTAATTAAAGTAATACTATTAAAATCTTTCTTCCTAGTCCTATGTATTTTGTTCCGTATGGATGATAAAAAGCAGCGGCGACAGAACACAACCTTGCCGAACGCCAGCTTTGGTCTTTAAAGAAATATTAATGTTTTTATTACTTTCATTTAACTTTTTTGTGCAAGAATTACTACTGTCCCTGTAGTAGACCAATGATATAAAAACAAAAATAATACTAAAATGATTTTTGAGTTTAAGGGAGATTACAGGCTTATTGCTGTTCGTTACCAATAAATATCTATGTACAGATAAAATGATATCTACCTGACTGGAGAAACAATACTTAATCTGACAGCTAAATTAACTTATACTAAAACTACTAAAGCTAAAAAGTTTTTTTTTACAAGTTTTCTTTTACAACATCGAGACTCATTAAGAAATATTTTGTGTGAAAATTCTTAGTTGTTCTTTGAAGCTCGGGGTTACTCTAGTAGTAGTCTCTACAACTAATAGGCTAATATAATTATTATTTAAAAGCTTTTATTTAACTTGCATTGTAAGTATATTTGTTCGGGTGGAATCTTTGAACCCAATTTTGAATTAGATACTTTCAACCGATTGAGCTAAAATTTTTAAGTAGGTACTAACCTAAAAGTAAAAATAATGAGGGAAACTATAAGTTATATGTAACTCGTAAAAAACGGCGTTTTAAAGCTGAGTTTAGCAAACATTTATCACTTTCATGTGTAAAGTAGTTAGTGTTGGCCTGTTGTTTGACTTTGTTGGAATTTGTGCACTGTCAATATTTAGTGATTCAACAATAAACGAGATTTATTATTATCTGTTGGTGCATTTCAAAATCAAGCCATTGTGATGGTTATTTAAGAGCAAGTTTCTTTAATTAATAATTTTTAAGTAAAGTTAATATGTATATAGTTATTCCATTTATTATTAATTAAAATCTCTTTCGTAAAAATAAAATTGAAAATAAATACAAAAATTTTTTAACAAAAAATAAAAAGTAAAATATAACTGTGTCATGTAAAAAGTCGGTGCCAACTATAGTTATCTATCTCAGTATTTCGCGACTCTATTAAAAAGCAATTGCAAATATAATTCGCGCTAAAAAACTTCTTTCCTTTTTTGAAACCGGTTAAAATATTACACGAAAGGCTGTAATATCATAACGCAAGTACCTACTCATAATCACAAAGTCATACAATGCGGTTCCCAGACTCGAAGGTCGTGGAACTGTGACGGTATAAGTCATATCACGTTGACAACCTGTTTTTTTATATTTATATGACTAATATACGTGATTTGAGTCGTTATATCCGATACGAGTAGTATAATATACACATACCTTATCTTATGGAGTATGTAAAAAATCCACTAATTCTTCTTGGTGTATAGTATCTGAAACAATGAAGGATTTAAGGTAAGTTACATGATTATTGCCTCGATTTAATGTTTAATTTTTTCGGAAACGCATTGTGACGTCCTGGGTTCTAGTCTGTCTATCAAAAGATATTTAAGTAGGTTCATTGTAGGTAGAGTTGGTCTAAGGAAGGAAATATATTATATTGACTGGTGCTAGCAGTCTGTCAAGCTACATTGCTGTGTTTTGGTCTGAAGTTGGTGTTTTCTGCCGGTGTAATTAGAGGCACTGGAGGCTTAATCATCGCCTCAAGTTGATGGATGGGCGATAGTTGTGTGCGAAGTGTTATTATGTGCAGGGTTTTTCATTTCATATCAGGACGGTCCGTTTGTCCGCCAATTGTAGCCATTAAATTCTTTTTTCAGTGAAATTTTCAGTAGCATGATCAATAGAAAGCAATGAAAACTCACACTTGTACGTAATCTTTAATTTATTAATGCAAAAAAGCAATAAAATAATATTTGTAGCATTTATTTAAAATAATTGATTGTCGTGTGACTAAATGCTTATGAATAAATAAATAAATAAATAGTAAACTTAATTAAAGTCAAGCCCATTTAGATGCCTTATCACACGACCGTATTATTAAGTTAAAATTAAACAAAACTGAGCATGAAAATACGAAAAGGAAAATGAAAATTTAGATATCCAAACCCGTATTTTAAAAGTTCAGTAACATTTGAGTTGCTATGGAACTACTATTGAATTAGCAAAAAAAAACCCTTATTAGATACTATTAGTATGTCTACTGATAGATGTTGTAAGTTTTACTAAAAGTTTTGGTAAATCGCCTAATATATAATCATACTAGGATAGGTTCGCTGTAGAAACATGCCCTACGAGAAGCTTGTGTTAAACTATATGGTAATAAACTAAAGCGTAACGATGGTGAGGTGTCTGCAACTGCAAACTAGAGCAAGTACATGTGATAGTCAGACCTTCGTTTCTTTTTAAAAGTTTAGTAAAAAGTTTGTCTCGCTTCGTATTTAGAAGTATGGGCTAACTTAATTTTTAGTAAATTAGTACTGGCTAAATCAAATACACTTAGACCGAATAACAACTTAAACTAATAATTTAAATAATTTATCATCATCGTCATCATTATCAGCCTATTAACGTTCTATTACAAGGTCAGGACTCGCTTCTTATAGAAAAGGGGATTAATAGTACTTCAATTGACAGAATTTTGTTCTATTTGCTGTAATATATTGGATAACGTCACAACAGCTGTCCAATCTTTGAATTGATTTCCTAAAAAATATCAGGAAATATAACACATTGTTTACGCAACTGCTAAATTAGATTAAATTGATGCAACAGTGTCCCTCAGGTACTCAGGTAGGGATTATACAGGTAAGCGGGTATAAGGGCAGTTGGTAGCTTGGTGATACACCCGGCACGCACCTGCGACTAGCACATGTCCCGTTCCCCTATAGCTAAGTAACATCCAGCCACGTGTGATAGAGCCTTAATTAATATCACAGATAATAATAATCGACACCATGAAACTAAAACCTCCCTTGCAGGGCTATACAATATATGTTATACGGGAGGAAAGATGGAGCTTATGAATACATCACTCTGCTTCAAAGCGGGCTTAAGGTGATGATATTAGAATTTTTAACGACCTTTATTATAAGTTAATTGCAATAACTGGGGCGTTAGTGTTAGAACCCCAAGTTAGTGGTGTTATAACTTGATACGTCACAAGTTGTAAGACCACTATTAATGTACTTCCGGGGCTGGCAATGTTACTGGAGTTTCTTGTAAGTATAGGCCGAACCAAAACTCACTTTTGACGACCTCCGTGGCGCAGTTGTATGCGTGGTGGTATAAGACGGAGGTGGGTTCGATTTCCGGTGGGGCAGATTGGGATTTTTCTTAATTTGTCTTGGTCTGGCTGGTGGGAGGCTTTCGCCGTGGCTAGTTACCACTCTACCGACAAAGACGTACCGCCAAGCGACGTAGCGTTCCGGTATAATGTCGTATAGAAGCCGATAGGAGTGTGGATTTCATCGTACTCCTAACAAGTTAGCCCGCTTCCATCTTAGATTGCACTATCACTTAACTTCAGGTGTGATAGCAGTCAAGGGCCAACTTGTAGTCGATAAAAAAAAAAACTTTAGGCAAACCAGTAGACCAACGAGGCAAATTGTTACTAGCCCACTGCAGTATCGGGAAGAATTTAGAGCTCAGATCCCCACGCACGCATTATCTATAATCCTTTAATACAAGTTCATTGGTGTAGGGTAATCTTTACCTGGCCATACTTTGAAATGAAATATTTCAAAAGGTTACCTAAGTGTTCCGTGATACTAAACGTCACCAAATACAAATGCCAATGCATTTTCGTTCCGAAAGGTCAAAAATACCCAGAAGGACATAAACTGTGTTCGCCTAGGCCTTTCCCTTCTAACATTTCCATTCACCCTCGAATCATTAATCTCTTTTTTGTTAATCTTCTTTCATCCATTCTCTCTGATAGCCCAAACTTTCTAAGCTACTACTTTATAATAACCATATGGATGGATGGATGGAAAGATATAGAGTAAATAAATAAAATAAGTATTCCATAAAAATATTTTTTTGTTAGATGTATATATATACACGTATTTATTAAAATTATCAAAAAAAGTTAATGTTTATTAGCAGTAAAACGTTTTCCTCGGTACTATATATAAATAGTACAAAGTATTGTCTTTCATTGAATTTAAATTATTCTGACACAAATTCATTAATGAATAGGCTAATCACCTCATCCACCGAGCTATCACCCTCAATTTGTTAGCAAGTAATGACGCTTGTGATATGGAAACAAGTTACAACGAAAACTGAACAGCCGTATCAGTATACATCACAAGCGGAGGCGGAAATATTTATTTACTCATTAATTAATAGATCAATCACTTTACTCACCAAGCTATTACCCTTACTTTGTAGGTAATGCTACAAATAGTAATAATAATATGAAAATAAGTTACAACGAATATTGAAAAACAGTTTCAGTGTGTGTCACTGGCGAAGGCAGTAATGTTTCTGTTTTTTTATATATTTTAACTACTATTTTTATATAGTATATTCATTCGATTCTACATTCGTTTTCTAACTTAGCAATAAGCACTTTACTGGAGGGTATAGTGAAATATAAGAATTTTTGTCTTCGGACTTGACCTATATTTCCTGGCTGGTCAACTGGCCATTATGCAAAAACACAAAACCGCTTCATCACCCGCTCTCTCTTACAACGCAACCTTCCAAGAAGCCATGACACGAGTTTACTGACACACATAACAAGTAGGTGCGCCGGCGCCCAGTGACATGCAGTCTGGTAAAAAACATAGGAAAGTGGCCAACCAACTTGCACAGGATAGTGCACCTGCCATGCCATGCCTACCTAAGTATTTGTTTTCGTATATTAAACATTTTACCCTTATGGAGGGTTTTCTTTTCAAAGCATATATATAGATGTAGTAACATAACAAAATAATCTGAATTTTGACGACTCCTGTCCATAGCGTTTGGAAATCTTTACCGTAGTTATCCTATCATATCATCCTAAATTGTAGTAAATTAACATTATTTAAAATCACAGTCGCAAGCAAAACTGGGATGGTATTTAATAATTTACAGTCTCTAAATATAAAAATGAAGTTAAAACGTTTCATACGAACATTTACCATATTTCAATGGCGTCATTGACAATAATGAAACTCGAACAAAAACCATTTATTTTACTTTTAATCGCCACCTTTAGTTCAGTAACTGCTGCACACATACAAGTTTTTATCTTCAACATGCATTTACCGTTTAATGGTGTTTGAATTTTAATAAAAGGCAACATCTCGCGATATCGCGCGACACCGTGAAAGTGTGAAATTAGCGAAATTACGCAAAACGACGATGTTATCGACGTTTTCGTGTCCGCTCGCCCAAGTAGCTTTGTTATAGTCACCAGACGTTTGCAATTATAGGGATATTTTTCAAATTCGTTTTATTTAACGATATACCTATACAATTCATCACTATCAGACTATTTTTAATACCCTATTGGACAAACACCGGCCTCCTCTCACTCTCTCCCTCTCCTTCATGGGACTTTCAGATATAGGATGATTAGTATTGAAGGACCAAACGGACCCACCTAATGGCAAATGAAAAACTGTCAATACTAATACTATAAAGGCAAAAGTAACTCTAACTTGATACCAAATCACGTCTAAACTACAGAACTGATTTAAATGAGGTATAGAGAAAGTTTACTGCCTGAGAAAGGACATTTTTTCGACCTATCACAAAACAGAATTTCTCGCGGATGGAGCCGCGGGAGTCCACTCGTCACCTTTAAACTGAAATATTGTTTGGGCAGGAAAGACATTTATAGAAGCACTACAAAATTCTACCCCATATATATCCACCTGACACCTAAGTGTTCTTCCCTTCTTGTATTACACGAGTAATCATGCCCTTCAAACCAAAACAGCAATTTTGCTTGGTGAATACAAAACACGGTGGTATCTCCTCTTTCACAACAATCTCTACTACTACTGTTAAACTACTACAGAATAAGAAATATTTATTAAGGAATTTTCGGTTACTTTTACAGTGTTTCCCTGGCCCTTAAACTAGGTAAGCCTGTATCTTAAGGGCCAGTGGCTTTACAAAATAATTCAATTAAAAAATAGGCCTACAAAATGCGTAATTTTTGGCGCCTCTACACAGGCAAGCGGCTCGTCGCACTTCGGTCTGCGTGAGCGCAATCACAATTCATTATAAACAGGGTGGTCTCAATAAGGGGAACGGTTTACATACCGAGCGCACTAACTATATTGCCACCAGTGATTTTAATTCTTGAAAGCATTGCGAATGCTAATTTAAGCGTAAATACTTACCTTCTTTGTAACGTACAAATGAGCCTGCGTAGGTGTCATTTTTTTGAGTAAACGCAAAAGAAAATATTTTTTTATAAAACGCGAAAATATTTATATATTTATATGTTTTGATCCTTTTTGCTTGATGGATATTTTGCCAATTAGTAGAGAAAGGGGAATATGAATAATATATAACAGTAGGTAATTCGGTATAACTACTGAAAATATACAAATATAAACAAAATCTTAAATTATGATTAAGGCAAACTGCACATTTTTTTTACGTCAAATGTAAATTCGACTTATGATTGCGAAGTAAGAATTAAATATTTACGCTTACTCAGATTTTTAAAAAATGCTATTAGAATCTTGTACTTTGACCACTTGAAAACTGCTAACACTGTCGAATAAGTATCTACCTAGTTACCTAAATTTGTTCACATTTTTTGTTTTTTATTTGCTGATTCAGTGTTTGAATTGCATTCTAGGTAGTTTTCGTTAAATCGCCATACTTCTATTTGGACATGGGTCTCTTGTAAGGACGTTGTGTAAGGACTTCCAAACACCACGGCCTTGAGCTATTCAGCGGTTGCCTGCAAGCCGCTTGATGTCGTCGGTCCACCTAGTGTGGAGTCGCCACTCCAGAACCTCGGGACCCCAACGTTCTTCCGCTCTTCGAACTTTGTGCCCCACCCATTACCACTTTAGCTTCGCGACTCGTTGAATATAGATCTTCTGTGGATCTCTTCATTTCTGTCACGCAGCATTTAATCACGCAGAGATACTTGGAGCATTGCTCTTTCCATTGCCCGCTGAGCGACTCTGAGACTTCTTATATCATATACCTACCTATTATATTTTTTTTTGTATGAAGTCTATGTTAAATTCATATTCATTTCACTTTTTCAAATAATTCTCTATTAATAACCCTATTTTTTTATTTGCACGTTAAGTATTTCTATACTAAAGTTTATCAAAATTTTGTTCATCGAATTGGTCTATCTGTTACCTGGTGTGTAATTAATAATATAATTTAAGAAGTAATTTTTAAAATGCTTATTTAATTCGAACTTACTTGCTAGGTAACTTTGTTGCTAGGTGTCATGAAGAATTTTGTGCTTTGAACGCTTATAAATAGTAGTCATAACACAAAGACATTACACTTATCTTACTGTACTGACTACTTATGTAGATTTGATAATTATATTTTTTATTTTTGCTGATGTACCAAAACTACATCTATAATACTTTTTTATATGGATGCGATGGACCCGGCACCCGCACGGTGAATCCATGGAATGCTAAGATATTCGTCTCTCTAAGCGCTTTTAAAAAGTGCTTAGTTATAATAAAGGTATACATCTTTGTAGCTAATAGATTGATGTTAACTTTATTTAGATTTTAAGCAGATCTATACTGTTTAATGTAAAATGAACACAAACTTTTTCTGAACAAAACCATTCAACCTAACAACCAAGTGGGTACGTTTTCTTATTGAGCTAAAATATCATGTTCTAATAATAATGGTTTATTCATTCATAGAACTTATATATTAGGACGCATCGTTAAAAGTTTTTTTAAACCTACACCCGTTGGCACAAGTCTCGTGCTTTGTTTAGAAATTTTCTCTCTGCCACACCATGAACCCGGCAACCTTTCCACGGTATCTTCGAAAAATTTGTAATAAAATTAACATTTCATATTGTATAAGTGATTGAAATCATTATGTGGATGTAAATGATATAAAGCAATACTTCTACAATTCAGGAACAGGTAATTGCCATGACGTTATACACAAGTTCCAACGTACCTATCCGTCACGCAACGACGATTCCGCTATAAAAATCAAGTTATGTTCCGACAATAATTTTATATCTTCTCGTTACATTGTTTTTTTTACTAGTACAAGTTATAAATACACTGAACCGACGCCTCGATGAACTTAAAATGGTTGAAGTTATCGTGAATAATTTTATTGGGGGGAAATGTGATGGTTAACAGTCAAGGCCTCTTGTCGTCTATTTCAGTTTGCTAATTCTAGAAATACGTACTTACGCATGGCTTCATTTTATTTATTACCTACTTTTATTACAAGCTAATATTTATTAATATTGAGTTTTTAACTTGTACTGCCCGATCATTTAGGTCTAATTTTTCGACTTAAATATACTCAGTTTAATGAGCAAAAATTTTGCATTACTAACAATCTACATTTATTTCACTTGAATGAGATTATAAGCTTAGTAACATCGATAATACAGTACACAGTGGAGGAACGCGCTTAGCTAGATAGTGCCTAATTACTCTAGTAAATAATAGGGCAACCGCGTCTAGACATAGATCTCATCTTTGCTTTCCATCGCCAATACATAAATATAACAAAAATGAAACTTACCAAGTGTTTATTATCCAAAAACAATTCCAGTTTTCTGTGGATTCAATTTCCTGTAACAAAAACAAAGACAATTTAGTCCCTGTTCAGAGTACCATTATTTTTACGGTGATTTCATTTAAAAATAGACCACAATAGAGTTTTGTCCGCCATAAAACGGTCGTTATTGTTGTAAGTGGCTGTTTGTCGCTGATGCTATCACACGGACCAGTTCAAACAATATTTGTTGGTTTAATTCTAAATTATAATTTATCGAGCCATTAGCGCGCAGTGTCGTGCCTGCCGCCGTGTATCTGCTCTAGCTAGACTCGGTTTAAGCTCCTAGCAGGTTTTGCTGAGAATATTTTAAGACTCCCTCGAGTTTATCGTGCAGTCGCCACCTCATTTTGAGCTATTGTTGAGTTAAGTTGGTTGTGGAGGTTAAGCTAATTTTAAAAAGTTTCAATTAATTCATAAGTATGTATTTAAAAGTTAAGATTAATGTATTAATCAATACTGATGGTCGTAAGCTTTGCTTTTTTTGTGCACACAAATGGTGAGTACCAGGATTTTTTATTATTGAAAAGTTTCGGCCTATATTTACGAAAATGTTTATTATGCTAGTAATTCAGATCTTTGTGAGAGAGCTTGTCCAGGGAAATACTAATTTTATGTTTCTCAATTTCAATTATGACAAACTTAAACTCAAAACAGTAACAATAGACACAGTAACTAACAATAATAACAAAAACAATTGGACAACAATAGAAATTTAAAAAGTCAATACATTGAACTTACAGATTACAGGCAAGTACCGAAATACTAAACAAACTTGATTTACAAGTGCAGGTATCATTAAACAAAGGGGATTCATTACAAGTGAACGAGCAGGATTGCTCGCAGTAAATCCTTTCGCTCCGAAAGCTTTGTCCCGAGGCGCAAAACCTTTGATGCCGTCCTGTGATACCGAATTGTATGAAAGAATAACTGTTCTAACTTGCTAAATTGATACCCTGACTAGTTATTGTTCACGGATTCGTTAGTGAAGCTGAAAATAATAGAATAAACGAGATGCGCAATTTCATGCTATCAAAAATGGTCTACTTTCAGCCTTGTCGCGCGGACTGATTGATATTGGCAATAACATTTTATATATAAAATCATAAAACAAATAATAAAGAAATCTCAAGGTTTTAGGTTTTCTATATACAAAAAGAAATATATATAGAAGATAATATAAAGAAGATAAACAATGTTAATTATATAAAAACCATTAAAATCTCGAAATTATTCAACTGAGGTCAGGTGTACACACTACACGTATATCAAAAAAGTATTATAGTAAAAATATATTTTGAAAGTATGCAACTAGTAAATAAAGCCAACGTCAATGACTACATAAAACTGCATCCGAAACTCAAATTTTAATGTATCCTTAGTGATTTAAACTGAGCGTTGTCTGTCGGCATCGGAACAATTAGATTTATAAGATAACTGTTGCAACATTTCTAACTCAATTGATCCATACACTCTCATATCAGTCATCTTGAAGAGGCCTTTTTAATCATCGGCCGTTATTGAAACTTAATTATAAATTAGAGAAGCATCGATCGGTTTACTTCTCATGTGTTACGCTATTATATAGTTCCTAACATACTGCTTTTGTGCTGCATATTATTTTGAGTCTTGGTTTCAGCCTGAGATACAACTTCCTATGATTGCATTTCTTTAATGCAATCAATTGGATTTTGAAAAACGTAATCTTGCCAAGTCATTGTTATTTTATTTATAAAGCATTATTGGAAAATAAATACTATTAGCTCCATCCTTGTCTCTTTAAAGAAAGAATCCTTCAAAAAATAATCCAAGGAACTTTCATATTTCAGATTAAAAGTCTACAAAGTAGGCTCATTACACAAAAAAATACAAGAATTACAAATTATCATAATTATAACTAACAGCATTTTTCATTAATTTCAATATAAATTGTGAATTTTCTCGTGAGACTCTACCATGTTAAGCCTTCGAATGCCTTTTTTCTAAATAAAAAATGAACGGTGGCCGAGGATAGAAATCTTTCCCACAGACACGGGTACCATGGGAAAGGAGCGTGGCATTCCCACTGGATACATTAAATTGGGCCTGCACATGTCAGTCGACGCATTTTGCATCCTCGCGTCATACTATATCTTAGCGCTAAAATGTTCTCGCTATTTGGATGTTAATTTAGAATCAGAAGTTAGTATAGAACCGATATTTTGTATTATGTACTATTTTAACTTTTCAATGTGTTGAAAAAATATATAATAATCCAGTTAATATATATAATAAGCAAATTTCCAACATTAAGAGTCCGATCATTAGTTTAAGAACAAATGACTTTGTTGTCATATTACACATGATTTTTTACAAGGATATTTTTAGTATAAAGTAAAAAACGACCTGATGTGGACAGATTTTAAATCAAGCTACCGCGGTTTTTCTTCTAGGTTATTCACCGAAACCGCAAACGTAGCTAATCCACAGCTCGATAGGGGAAATAATTAGGAGGTGCGGTGGGGGGTACCGAGTTCATAGCCCTTTAGTTGAACCATCAACAATTTATAGAGTTATATTCTCTAGAACTTGTTCCGCTGTAGAAATATGTAGCATATAGTTTAGTTACGGAAACCTTAACTTAATATTAATGATACTTTGATACTAAATTTAGTTAAATTGAATAGGTACTCACTATATTAACGTAAAATAGGTCAGTTAAAATGTTCAATATTTTGCATAGACTTCAAAAATATTTGAGAATTGTCGAGCATTATCAAACATCTAAAATAAACAGGAAATTAACAACTGGTGTTTAGATTCCTAAACATATAAAGGTTTGTTTAATTATTTATAATCATTGATTTATACTATATCAATGCTTAATAATATAATAATAAGTGCTTCTAGCGTCAAACCTTTCCAAAAACAATATTATAATTAAGTTTACGTTTTTCATAACATACTCGTATCCCACGCGGCAAAATTCACACCGGGCGTCAGAAAACAATTAGGCATCCATTGTAACAATATGAGTACCATCAGCACCGTCAGCCGATATCAAACTTGATTAGCAATCACGGGCAGCACTCCCGCTTACAATGCCTCAATAAAAACCTCCGGATTCAATCCGCTTGTAATTCTGTTTGATTATGATTATACGGTGTATATTAAGGCAATTATGAGCAAAGACGGGCCGCGTTTCGCGCCGTAGTATCTTATCAACCGTGGGAAAGACCATAACTTGGATTCTATATGAATATGATTAAAAGTGTACTTTATTTCTAAAGCTAATTCAATGAATAGTTGTAGATTGTTATGGGGCTGAACGCTGGAATGTATTATATATAGTTATGTGACGCATTTTCATCTTTTCATAAGTCTTACGAGTATAAGTTTTTACAATAACTTTGATACATTATTAAATCCTCACTCGCCAAATTAGTGAGTGGGGACATGATTCCTCATGTTCTCTCGCAGAAAATTTGACGTAGTAATTACGAACTGGCTACCACAGACTCTTAAGCTACGAGTTATTTCTATGAATATAATATTTTAATTTTCTTTCTTCCTCTCTTAAAAACATGTTACAATAAGATCATTGAAATCTAAAATAAAGTGAAACATAAATGTCTTTTGGAGCTCAAGTCGGTCTACAACCCAAATGTTATGTTTCGTGCACGACTTTATTATAAGAAAAAGTGCTCTGAATGACACAAAATGGTCGTCTTTGTCCGTAATGAATATTTAATTGCGTGGAAATTACGAACCACAAGTATATAGTGGTTCGTATAGTCTAGCATTGTTTGGTGCAATTACGTGATGCGATGCGAGATAAATAGATATGTATTATTCTGGAATGTTCCCAAAATGTGTATCTTAGTCATGCCGTTGATTCACACTTATATGAACCTAAAGGAGACACTTGAATTTTATTCTATTCATAGACGACAAATACTTTAAACCCGATACCGATGCAGTATCGGGTTTAAAGTATTTGTTGTTAACAAAACGGCTTTTAACAAAGTTCTTACTATGTTAAACTAAAAACTTTAACAAGACTTCTTAAGTGAATGGCGTTTCAGTTTGATTTATTTTGTAGTAGGTTAAATTAACATTTCGTTAACCTGTAATATGATACATAATAACCTGTAATATGATAAATTCTTTAATGTTTATAGGAATTGAAATCAGTATCTTGGAAGTTTTTGCAATGGTGAATGTCTATTTTGACTATACTTATTATCTTCCATATATCTATAAAAACTAATTCTAATAAAACCACGTACAAATTTGTAGATCATAATAATTGGGTGTATATTTTTCATTATGGAAACTCATGTATAGGAACGGTAACTGTTTTGCGGCACCAGTTCCAGTTTCAGCGTCCGCCAGTAATATTTCTAGTTTCGCCCAACATTTATCTAAATAGCTTTCAATTTTATATAATACCAGAGACGATACGCGGCTGGCGTGTTGGTAAATATCTGTTAGCATCGGGCCCAGCGGATGGACTGTCATTGCCATAACGGTAATCGAATGGATAGTATGACTGTGCATGATTTCATCGAAATTGAAGCCCGTTTCAAATCTACTCGTCTGTAATTTACTTGCGTGTATACATACTATAGTCTATGCGACTCTACTTTAAAGTAACGCTTCTTTTATGCACGATTTAGGTACTGTTACTTCAATGTTAGTCTTATTTTTGTAGTGGACTTGGTGTTTCTTTTTGATTCGTCTGTTGACTTTAGTTATCGATGCCAGTATGATAATATTGACTCTGCTAATATTACCACTTATATGTTAAATTACAGCTCTTACTGCGAGTTAATTAATAAATATTCTTTGCTTTCAACCTAGTTTTTAAAGGGTTACATAAATCATCTATAAAAAATTTTATTAGTCGATTTCGAAATATACTTTGGAAATCTTAAAGATCTTTGACGCAAGAGGTAGGTAGTTACAAAAGTAGATAGGATCTACACTTCACTTCTTCAATTTCCTGCCTACAAAATAAGTAACAATTTGTATCCTTTTAGATGGTGCTAGCAAATATTGCACGCGAGAATAAATCGACTGTTGGTAAGCAACAAATGTGGTGTCAGCGGAAGTATCAGAAAATATCTATTTGGAGGCTCGCTTGTATTAGCATATGCCGTATAAGCCGTTTTGCCTGTCTGGGGGCGTTCTGTCCGATAGCAAATTGAATACGGAGTTCTGAATGAAATTATTGTTAGCCTAACCCACACGATATATTAACTGGTTACCGATATACATAGAGTAACTCACAATATATTGGTACAGTCGTCTACGGAATAATATAATATACAATGGAATAACCTGAAAAATTGGATTGATAGTTTTTGAAACATTATAAATTGGATCGTATCTACGTACAGTTATTTACACAAATCAGTTATTTACATAGATCATTAATTAATAAAATAATATATAATAGGTATGCCACATTCATCACAGCCAGTATCCTCATTTTCCCTCTAACTAAGCGAAAAATCTGTACTAGGATGGGTACGAAAGTATATAAATACTAGTTATGTAGTTATCTAACATTTACCTTGAAGTTTATTCAGAACTTTGATCCATTAACCACATCTATTGAGGCTTTCAGACACAAAATATTATTATTATGGTTACTGGGATAGAATTCTGATTAGTTAGGAACCATAATTTTATTTCAAGAATTTTCCTGGCTCAATAAATACGAGAATCTATCCGGGGACAGTTACTCGTACCTTATGAATAAAACCTGTAGAAAATAAAAAATCTACTTACATACAATCGAAGTGAACGAAGTTAAAAAAATCGATATCGGCTCTACAATACGCTTCATCTAAATATAATTCTCATTTGAATACACTTTTCGTGCCGCACTATACCTCGAATAATAATAGAAGCGCCTACGGATATGCAAAACGCCTTAAAAGGAACATATGGCGTGCTGAATATAAGTCGCTGCACCTTACAACACATAAACTAGACTAAAATGGCATTGTATTGTGAAATAAAAATTAGTTAAAGTCCTCGTAAAATAAGCCTTGCTAGTGAGGTGGTGTGAGCGCAGCTCGGGGCTCGGAGCAACATAAAGATATGGTATCATAGAGTTGGGCTTAGGGCAAATAAGCTAGGCGGACCGAGACGCGGGATTTTTTGCTTGAGTAAACTCGTTTATACAAATTATTATCATTTAATCAATCATATCAATTTTCATGTTTCCAGGGCACAAAAAGTCGCTGAAATTAACAATTGTCGTCGTCGTCGTCTTAGGGGTTCTCATAAAACACATACTTTCAATGTCTTTACAATAACATCTATTAAGCAGTAATTACCCAAAATACAGGACAAGCAACAACGGAAATCGGATAAGTCAGTCCGAAAAATCTGCTTATTTTTTTATCCCAATATTTTATTTTGCTTACATATTATCTCTTTATGTTTCCATAATATTCATCGTCCTTATCACCTAACGTTTTAGGTGGTATGAAGATCTATTTACCAAAAAAACTGTCTTCTTCACACCCAGTCAAAACCTACATTAAGTTTTTCTATCGACATAAAGACTAGGAAAAAGTTTAAGGAAATTTTGTCAATAACAGGCGGGGAACTCTGCAAGAAAGTATGTTACTAGATAAATAGACGGTAGTAACTAAGATGTTAGTAATTTAGGGTTTGTGTCCTATGGACTAACAGGTGACTGCTAGCTTAATTACACAATACAAAGTAGTTGTCGTTTAAGTCAATCAATAAAGCTTATAAATTTATAAGTATTCAATGGCAATATGTTTAGCAACGAATATAATCACCATATTTTCTGAGTCCGTACAAGAGTCGAGAAGGCTCAATAAAATATTACAATCTAGGATGCACCGCAGTTAGCCGGCCGCTTCCTATAAACTTTTAATGTGCATTAGGTAAAACGAAACCTGTTTCGACTCATGAAGTATTGTATAACAACGTGGGAGCCGAATAGGGTTGCCAGTTGAATTAGACCATCTATTGGGCGTAGTTCTTGAATATGCGTTACTTTAAAATAATATTACATGTGTATTGTACATTTAAAAATGGCCATTCCCAAATGCCCTTCAACTAAGCAAATAGCTAGTCTTGCGAATAGACACGATAGTAGTTTAGGAGGCAAACCCTTATGATAAAGACGTTGGTATTGTCAGAGACTGGTAACTTCCCGATGCCGCTTATTATTTAAGACATTAAGGAAAAAGATTTAGATTATAGATAAAATCATCACGTTACCAGCGGCGAAATGTGCACACACAGTTTAAAAAACTGCACTTAAACCACTTTGCAGCTGACATTTCAAACGCATGATCAACCGTCTTTACACTCATTATAGATCTCAGAAAAAAATTACGGTGATTAATTACTGTTTAATTGTAAGACAGGTGGCAACCCTAAATCCCAAGTTCCGTCCGGCCGTGGCCAAGGCTGACCGCAACAACCGACCAATGTGAAAATACCCCGCCTGTTTCAAAACTCGCTTGCTGTCGCCGCCCATTAAACACGGTCGTGTTACGCTGATTCATCGCTTTGAAAAACGCAGGTGAATTCAAACAAATTATTTAGTACATGGTAATTTAGATATGGTTTTTATTTCTCGTTCCCTCCTATATTGTAGAGGGAGAGGACGTTATTTAAATTCAACAGGTAATTGTCAATCGGCTCCCACGATATATTTTATTTTAGCTTCTAGTAATTATTGTTAGCTTAAATTCGAACCGTATTCTTTACTATTCTGAGTCATTCTTGAAGACTCCTCTGTTATAAATTATAGTTATGTGTTGAAATCAAAGCCTTTGCAATGATACTAAAAAAAATTAAATGATAAGAATATAGAAAGTCATTAACTTCATCTAAAACTGGTAGTTAGGACTCTTAGATGTTCCCACATCTTACCGCGTTAATAAAAATTTTCCTTAACAGTTTAAACGACAGTCTTAAATATCGTTTTAAACTCTCGAGTGTGTATTAGTATTTATTACTCGAGAGCACAGTATTTTAAGATTATAACAGAAAAATTACTTAGAAAACCTGTGTTAGTACTTTTGAATTCGATGCACTTGATCTCTTTCGTATCTACCTATCTGAGATTGACCTCCATGGCCGAATTTCGAAAAACCTGTCCTATGATCAGCTTTGAACGTCCATAAACTAACGATGTCGATGATGATAGCTGCAAATAACGTCAACACATCAAAATTCACTATTGGCAAAGTTTTTTTGATAACAAGCTATCATTTGCCATCAAGAACTCTTTACTGAACCTTTCATTTTAAGATAGGAAGCGCAAGTTCCTGGCTAACAGTATTTTACTGTAATAAAAAGCCGCTTAGACCAGCCGCAGTCACGTACCCACCTATGCAGAGTGAGTGATTTAAGATTTTGTCCGAGAGGAAGTGTGTGTCGGTCGACATTGCTTAATTAATTGTTTTTTCCGTAGGATGTTGACTTTCCTACGAAATTTTAATTGAGTACAAACATTTCGATTTGAAACTTACTTTTTGTTTTTACTAGCGGATGCTAATGACAATTGGAATAAAAATTACTATATTGCTTAAGTAAGAAAACAACAAAAGAAATATGTAGGAATAATAACAGGACACTTTAAATAGGAAAAATATTTGCCGTATTTTTTTACATATAACCAATGTTCCCATTTCCCTGTAATTTTGCACGTTCCCGTAACGCACTAAATTGACTAACAAAACTATTTATATTAAAACAAACATTAGCTGACAAAAGATAAATCCAAAATTACACGGCCCTTAAGCAACATAAGCCCGGTTTTTAGAGATAGAGCTAATAACCAAAACCCTAATTGGTATCAGATGACATCGGATGTTATTACACGTAGCTCGAACCAACGCACTGGGTCCAACCCACGCACTCAGTACGTGTGTATACATAATATATTATATACATTTATGGCACATCAATAGTCCAACGTGCTATTTCGAATGACCACATCACACGATTTAAGTTGTACGCTAAATTGACATTCAAAAACTTTATTAACGTAAGCGTATCCACGGAAAAAACTACCAAAAGATATGCTAAGTACACAGTACTGAAGCAACATACGCCCCGCTTTAAACCTACGCCCTAATTGGTATCAGGTGACATCGCGTGTCATTACCCGTATCTCGGACCAGCGCTGTGGGTCCAGCCCACGCACTGGGTACCACTGTCCAGCATCTGTATTATAATTATAATATATTTATAATACATCACTCGGTGATTGATCGGAAGGGAAAATGGCTTAACGAGAGAAAACTTCCGTAACTGATAGGACTAGGCAATTAATAAGTGATTTTAAACGAATTTACTGTGCTCACCGCTTTGTCCATATTTTCAGTTTTGTAAATCAAAGTTAAAATTATTTGTAAATAATGATTTTGGCAAGTACGGAATTTTTTACTGACTCTGAATAGAATTTGCTTTCCGAGCCCGAAATTAATTAATTTACAAGAGACAAGTGCTTGTTTTTAACTAATTTTGATTTACTTACTACAGTATGCCACTTACTACAGTACTCCACAGACCGTATAAATGCTTTTGAAAATCAACTTCAAATTTAACTTTCGAATGAATCGACGCATCCAACTTATTATGTCCTTAAATGTTTGAAATATAAAGCAGCAACCGCACTTTCAATAAAAAAAGATAAATCACACAGCTGATACAACAAAGAATTGAAAGACCAAAGAAATACAAATGGCCATGCCATATTGCATCTGGCATTCACCGATGACGACCATAAAAGTGTTAAAAAGCCTTCGCCGGTCCGGAGCCAGTGATTTAATGCCAATGGTGGTTATTATGAGTACGATATTATCTCGCTTCGATTTACTGAAGTAGTTGCTAATGTTCATAAAGTGTTGTTATATTGCGCGCACGTGTTCGAAAGTAGGTTTTGTATGGATAGGAGATTACTGTAGAGAACGTATTTTTTTTCCTCTCGAGTTAATATCGTCCAAACGGGTCAGGGGGAACGGAACAATGACTTGACTTAAACTTTTACAAATGCCATTAGCTCCTTAAGGTACGTCATCAAGTCTGTGCTTCCGATGTTAAAAATAGCAACTGTCAGACACAGCGGTAATACTCACCATTAATATGCGGTGACTATAGAAGTATCTAAATCTGACTCCCCGCTTTTAGATTTGTTTTTGTCAGAGGATTATCAGGTAATATTTTTAAATTTACTAAAAATGATTATAATCAATAGGAATATCAATGCTTATAGATATAAAGCATGATTTGTGAGAACTGTAAGCTCGTATATTTCAACGTCGAGCTGGTACACTGTACATTAGAGGCAATTGCTCTGGTTAGCTCAAGCCGAAACACCGTAGGCGTTGCGCCGATACAATCCGTTGTAGCGCCTATAGGAAAACTGAGACTTAGTGCAGAACATAGACGGAATACAAACAAATAATTTTGGTTACAGATACTATATGTAGTAGAATTTGATTTAAAATGCCACTTTACAGTGTTTGTTACGTTGTTCATAGAACAAAAAGGCGCTAACTGGTGCTAACGCCTTTTTGTACCTACTGTTTAAACGTAAATCGAAAGACAATCTCCAGCTTATTCCTACGTAATATCATTAAATTTCTAGTACATAATATGAAACCTTCTTCTGTATCTATGATTGGGTTTAGATGAAGTAATTTGGTATTTCCATAAATTTTTTTAGTAACCAATGAATTTAAAGCAATGTCTGCAGTTAGATTTAGACTAATTTTTAACGAATAAAAAAAAGAGAGTTTTTGTTATTCTACTTTGGTTTTTGTATTGTCTTTTACACTAAAACTTTGAAATATTATTGGGTAATATCTTTTACGCTCTCCTTTCACCCTCTATCTTTCACTTAGTCTTGCGTACAGCATTGCCGCCATTTTATTGTTCTCGTGATTAGAAAGCCTGTAGTACAGCGTTGAATGCACTCACATATAAATCCGTAGCAATTACCTGGTGCAAGCACTATACTATGTAGAGCGCGTTAGTTTTGTTAACATCGGAATCAGTTTAACTTATTAGTTTTCGAACATTGAGAAACTATAACATAAGCTGCCATGAGGAAACATGGATTCTATCTAGACCAGCTCCATGCTCTAACTGAAATTACATTTATTTTAAATTACCTATAGAGCTATTTTGTATAAAACAGTGTCTATTTAAACGATATAACTAAGCCAATTAAAGATTTTGCTCGTATTATATTAGACTAAGCTAACTAAATAACTACCTTGGAAAATAATCTGTTCGATTTGAATAAAAATTTTTTAATAAACTTTGTTTTAAGTTTAGTCCAAGATCATTCGCTTACATTGTGTGGGTGCACTTTCGATTTTTCAAAAATATTTTCTTAAAAAGTTATATTGCTTTTTCTGTGCATTATAAAAATGTTCACCGTCCCACAATGCACAGTATTAAATCGTCATTAACAAGTTTATCATCACTGTCCATAAAATATTACATTGTTCGCCATACGCCTTGTAGGAGAGAGGTAAGTATGTGTATATGATAGCCCAGGTTACAAAAACTAGCATTGTTACCATCGAAAGTAGCCGACACAATCCAGCGGGGAAATGATAACCCATCGCTCAAACAATCATCACCGGACAAAAGGGCCGAAACAGTTAGACCCTGCACTGCCGGCCCGAGCTTGTCATTATAAACCGACAATTTTAGGAAGACCCTTGAGCCCTTACAAATCGTTAATGATATGAAATATTTTAAGTATATTATTTTATAAATTTTTCTTCATTGATTTATTTATAAGAATACCAACAGGTATGAACATTTTAATTAGAGTTAATAAAACATGAATTATAGCATTAACTTATATCATAGACTTACTTACCATGGTTGTACATTAATAAAAATAAACTAACTTAACGTAACTTACGTAATCAGATAGATCAAAGTCTTCATAAAACCGATGATAAAATTATATGAAGTCCTATTCATATCTAGACGGATAACTGAAACTGATTTAAGTAGGTGCTAATCTCTAAATTATCTCGTGAGCATTGTAATCTTGACTTTAGAGTCTTTGACTGAATTTATGCTCAAAACGTTGAAACAAAAAAGTGTGATAGCTGAAATAATCGTATCGAAATTGGGCAACAATTACGAAACAAAGTCGTGAGACTAAAATACTCAGTTAGAAATAAAGAGAGATGTCTTTTCAGGGGTCTTCGTGAATTGGTCGGCTTTTAAATCTCAAGCATTTGTGGTGGCCGTAGTTTCTCCCAATTACACCGTCTCTAGCCGGCGATTGGCCGCGCCGCGAAGAATCCAGCCTGTCGTGACTGTGATAAAAAAACTGACGCAAATTACCGATACGCCTCGTGCACACAATTTCATGCTCCGACTTTTAGAGAACAATCTTGATTCGTCATATTTCAAATCCGATGCGAACACACGAAATTTGGCGCGTTTAGAAATCGGTAACCGAATTTATAACTTGTTAACAAGTTTTGTAAAATTTTGCTCTATACTCATCAGTGTCAAATGCTTTCTAAAAGTCGATAATGGCTGTATCAAACCATAGAATCTTAGGAATAGAATAATGATGAGCAAGTAGTGTTGTGTTGCATTATATACTTTGCTAAAGACGTTTAGTGTAACTATGATTACAAGACGACTACCTACTTTTGTGCCTCGAATGATCAATATGTAAATTTTTTTAATTTGGCTATAAAAATGTTTCTTTAAGTATATTAAGAGTATAAACTTTAAAAATATAAGCCCAATGTAAGTACCTATTTTTTCTAAGAAAATACGAGCTGTACTTGTATTGGGTAAATACTTTTGTATATATTTGTATTATGGACCAGTTTTTAACTTTAATGATCCGGTGAAACTTTGAAAGACGAAGAAGAGGCCACAAAAAAAATCATAAAACAGAATAACACTTTAAAAATGAAGTAATGAAAAGTTAATTCCATTTTCATTTTAATCCGTTATACTCGTACAGCAACCTCGTTTTATTACGGTCACTTTTATTCCTCAAATCTTTAAGTACCTATCAACTAAATATTTCGAGTTGCACATCGATTCTTCAATTGTTTACGCCTATCAGATCCAACGGATGGAAATATTCATGCCCGGAGCTATTTACAAAAAGCTCTATTATATCGAGACATCGATGTTTAATATCGATTGAAGTACGGTAATCGAGTTTCCCGTAGCGCTCCCGGAGGCTGGGAACAAAGAGAAGATCGTCAAGTCATCGCTCTTGGGCCATTTGTCGCGGAGATGATAGCTTTTTGTGTTTATTGTATTGGCCAACGGTAGGGCTGATATTGTTAATCGAATACTAATAAATAAATAATACTCGTTTAAGAATACCAATTGTTTGGAAGTAATAATTTTATCTATTTAAAGATTTTCTCATTAAATTTAGCATGTTGCAATTGATGTATATAATCTTCCTGTTTTGATTTCTAAGATACGATAATAAAATTATTTAATGACTTATTTATAATTTTAATTATATTAATAATACTTCAAAGGGCAAAATGTTATATTATGTTAAACAAGCTCCTTATAGAATAGGGTATATGAATCTGAAGACCCACCACGCTGCTCCAATGCAAGTTAACGGGCATAGGATAATAATGTTTCATTTTGTAACGAAGAAAAATAGATTGATTATGACCACGACAGACTTAAACACTTGTACTTATGACACGGAGCTGTAAAACTAAAAACTTATCGACTGCGGCTTCTAAATAGGAAAGCTCAATATTTCATAGTCCTACTCAAGACTAGAACCTATAGGTTAAACATTGGACCAAAGATGCAGTTATCTAAAATATGTTGGCAAACGTAAAACTGTTGCACGGCCTACCAACGCCCAGTCAAAGAACATTCCATCATAATCCTAAAAATGCATCGGTAATTTGTAAACAATGTAATTGAAAGAAATACTCAACCCTAAAGAAGCAGTGTAATGGATAGCCGATCTCCAAAGTATTTGTAAGGAAAGGAATATAATGGATAAGAAATGCTCAACCCTGAAGAAGCAGTGTAGTGGATAGCCGATCCTTATCTCGCAGCGATTCGTTCCGGCTGGGGGACGCGGCGCGTGACGCACGTCGATTAGAAATCTCGTCTCGGCCGATACGACGTGCTGTCGATTGCCGGTCTCTATTAGGCTCCAACTACACTATAGGCTGACTTCTGAGTTTGCTGAAACTCTTTAGAGATGCTTCTGTAGTCTTTTAATAGCTTAGAAAGCCAACATACACAATCATCAAAGAAATGTAACTGTATTCAAGTATCCTTTTTTGGTCTTCTCTTGTAATTATGAAAAAATTATATATTTCAAGATTTCTACTGCATCAAGAGAAGAACTGAAACTCTTTGAAAGTTTTGATTCTAACTATACAAAATTTATACAATGTGATAATTATACAAAACTTTTAAATCTCTTATTTAAATAAAATAATGAAGTTGGTGGAAGGCTTCGGCCGTAGCGACCACCCTACCGACAAAGACGCACCGCGTTCTAGTACGATGTCGTGAACAAACCGAAAGGGGTGTGGATTTCGTCATCGTCATCATCATATACCATCAGGTGTGATTGCAGTCTAGGGCTAATTTGTTAAAATAAAAAATAATAACTAAAATGTTACGAAGTTAAAGATTGTAGTAAAAAAATAAAGTGAAAATAAGATTATAGATAACCTAACATCAAAATAAAACAATAGATGGTAACCTAACATCATAATTTAAAATGAAACTTACTGAATAAAAGTGTTCTAACACGTGTGCAAAAATACCGTAAGTGAAGAACAATCAGAATTTGTAGTCCATGCCTTAGAAGTCTCGTCTCGACCGATACAACGTGCTGTCGATTGGCGGTCTCTATCAAACTGAGTTGAAGCGTTCCATTTTTAAGTTCTCTTTCTTTTTTAAATTTTTTGCAGATGCAATCTAACGGCCAGTCGCTAAAGACTAAAAAGGTTACAAAGCTCACTCTGTCTGCTCATGTTTTGTCGCGGATAAATTTTCATTTTCTTTTTATGAGTACATCTCAATTTTAAAGAGACCCGAGAAACTATTTTTAGATTGGACTTATAAAAAACTGCGATTTTAATTCTCCAATTATGATGTTTCAAGTAATCTATGATTTCCTTTAGGTGTATGTGAAAATTACCTGAATTAAGAAAATACTTTAATGTTGATATCACATTATCAATTGAACGCTGGTTTCCCTTACGTAATAACTTGCTGATCCGAATTTCCTTTTCAAAATCTTTGGTAAACTCTTCTTAAAGCGTACAACTTCGTAAACTACAAAAAAAACTTCATCCATTTGCATCATAACAAGTGACATCTACAACAATAAAATTAGACCTAGGTGTTGTAAGTAAGCAAAGACAGTAACTGAAAGAAATGGGTATAGTTAGCCAATTTTAATTAAAGAATAAACATAAACAATTGACAGATATGTGAAAGCGGGTTATGTCTTTCCATGTCTCTTATAACATGATATATATCATTTTTGCTCAACAGCATATATTATGTTGTCAGTTTTTCAAGAAAAATTCATTAATTGTTGTTTCTATGGCTCAACTATAGTTCAATTAAAATGTCCAAAACGTCATTTATTTTTCATAATTTGAAAATTGAATGAAGGTACAGCTAGTAGTGATAATTTAAATAGTTATATATTTCGATCTCAAATTAAACACTACATTGCTTTATTTCATATTCATCTTTTTTTAAATTAGTCTAGTGAACAATGATAATATATTTATCAGCTATAATCATCTTCACGAAGTTATATTGACACCCTGAACCATATTACAGTTACGATTACGGGAAGCAAAATAGTTATTATTGAATTGTTTGTGTAGAGCATTATATTTTGTACCGATTTTAAAATATAAAAGTTTTCGAAACCTCAGTGATGTTTTCGTAAAAAATAAGACACGAAAGTATTATTTAAATGCCAAAATCCGCGCGCCGTCTCGCATGGCCGACCAAGCGTGAGAGTCGCACTGGACAACAGGAAAAAGAAACTTATTCACACCATTATGAAGAAACCTCAGACGTCTCATCATAAGCAGAACTTAGACATCACTGTCATCTATAAATATATCCAAAGATATCATGACAATGAATGGAATATTTTATATAAAGTAGTTTCCGTTACTAATAATGCTAAGTGCTACATAGTACATAATGAGAAGACTATCTGAGTCATTAAGAATCTAACGTAAACGTAGACAATCATATCTTATCAAGAAAAGCTTTTGATGGGAATATATCACATTCATTAAAATATATTAAATACTCATAAAACGATTCAGTAAAAAATTAAAGACTTAATTTTTAATTAATTATTTAACAGACAAAAATCTTTAAAGCTATGCAACGCATATTCTTAACCTCATCGGTACCTTCAAAACAATATTGGACAAAAATGCCAAAATGTTACCTATCACTCCGTCCTAAATAAAAATAAGAGATAGTTGAATGTATTCCACGAAGCGTGGAAAAGTAATTGGCTCAAACCAGTAAAAACTGGCAAGATAAGAAATCCCTATTCAAATTGCCTCGAACTATAAGGAATAAAATAGGGATCACGCCAAAGGCAGCTCTGGAAGTATCAGGAGCCACTTTTAATGAGACGATAAGATCTCCATAAAGTATTTGGAATATGGTAAGGTATTTTCTTTATTACTATATCGGGAAGCAACTTAGGAGGTAGCAGGTGTCGACTTGATTAGGGCGAGGTGTTGAAGTTAGTTTACGATTGTGAACTATTCGCCTCCGGTCTTAAATTAAGACGTATATAGATGTGATGGCCTGATGTAATGCCCCAACTAGTAATTCTTGTTACGGTTGTAAATTGAAGTGTTAACTTGTTGCTGTGTGATAGATTATATTTACCAATTGGTTTATCATTGATGTTTCATAGGTTGCAACTATTACGACGACCAGACTATACTCTCTTCAATAATTTGATGTATTTTGTAAGGAGTCCAATATTTCTTTAGCAATATAGTTTGGCTCAATTAGGGAAGTGGGATATGTTTCCCTATAACTATTTGCTCCCGACTTCAAAATAACCATGGCTAGATAAAGAGACGACGTTATGAGAAATTGGCAAATTGAAAAGAGGAAGATTATTCCAGTTGAATAATCTTCCTCTTTTTAATTGTCTCAATTTCAATAATCTTCCTCTTGCAGTTGAGGACTCAAACATATTATGAAGGCACTAGGAAATGTTCACTACATAATAGGAAAGATCAAGAAGTAGACTTAAACTATTTTTATTAACATTATCGTGTTTCTATATTTATGATAACTAAGTGTTCTTCAAATTGTAAAAAAAGCAGTTGACTTTTAAAATGAGGAGACTTTTTTATAACTATTAATTTAGATACTTCATGGGTTTTGTTTAGAAAATATTAAAAATGTTTGTTAAATACCTTAATGAGAGTGAGTTGATATAATTCGGAATTTTTGAAAAAATCTTTCGCTCCGTAGCTATTAAAACAAGTTAAACTTAAGAACGATATCAAGCAATAATTACATTTAATATAATGTTCAATATTAAAATAAAAATCCATGACCAGAGGATAGGTATTTGTAAACGTACAAAAACATCGACTCAAGACAGAATTCGATTGAGATGTTCACATGTACTACCTACTACACAGGGTCATTAAACTTACCACGTTGTCTCAAAGTAGTTATTCTTCGAGTTCTTGCACTTGAATTTTATGACTAATAGTCTGGTTAGGGACCTCGCGATTGTATTCTAATGCTAGCCGCAATATTATTCTCAATTCAAGTTTTACTAGAGCCCGGTTAGAGCCAGATAAAGATGAATTTCTAAGATTAGTTGTGGTATTTAACATAATGAATTAAATAGTACTAAAAGATTCAAAGGTTACAAAACGTCTTATTTATAAAACCGTTTCAGATACTGTTGATGGTAAAAACAAATAGTTGTTTACTTGGTTTTAATCAGAATACGTGGTCTATAACAGAGCGATGCCTTACAGGCACCAGGGACACGTCTACTACTCAAAACACACTACGTTTTTATTAGTGTTCATGGGTAGTAGCTGCATATGCCTATGTTTCATCTGCGAACCTACTTTTTAAACCGATATTAGTTATGTTTCTTGTCGCAAGAAAGAACTAACCATTCTAAGACAGTACAGCTTCCGCAGAGCTCCTTAATGAAGAAATGTAAAAGAAAATCAATAATATAGCACTTAAAAATTTCAATATTCCTAAAAATTTAAGTATTGATACGATAAATTGCAACATCAAATAGCCCGTAAGCATACTTTACACAATTTCAATAAACGAAGGTCTCCCGCTTATGTCATAAGTGAATTCAAGAGTTCAAGATATTTATAGACGCAAACTTTTTAACACCCACAGACCACATACGAGCAAATAATCGATCTTTATCTTTTTTATCTCCATTTCATGCTCGTAAATCTCTATGTGTAGCCATCGAATTAACAGATTCACACGAGAATTTCGCTACTTCGATAGAGATGTTTTATATCAATTAATAGCTCTAACTGGATGTTCTCTCGCATTTTAAATCGATTCCGCACGATTGCATATCGATTATCCTTTCGTTTATAGTTAGCGATAGCTGTCTTTTAGATTGTTTTATACCAATTTTAAGTTATTGTTATTCGTGATAGTTTATACACTACTGAAAAACGGATTCTATAACAGGATAGTCATTTTTGTAATAAAGTTTTATGTTTTGCAAAAAATATTTAAACACAAACGCACAAGATACATTTTATGACAGTAGCATGATTCATTTGAAAATTTATTAATATCCTACGTATTATTATCAGAGATTGTAATAATACGCTTACACGTAATATCGTGAGTAACAATTACATTAGTATAAATATTACTTGTACTTTGAACAAGAGGTTTAACAGTATGGGGCAATTTTTTCTGTCGCCAACTGAGTTTTTTGCTAATCTAGCCATATAATAACAATTGTCATTGAAACTTAGAACTTGTTCGGTAACAAAACATGTAGTTTCGTTAACTGAGCCTTTTATAGGTTTTAAATATTCAACTGCCTTAAAATGATAACTTGTTTTTCAACTCGCGGCAGTTTTATACAAAAATGGAAAATCATTGGAGGAAATTTTATCAGCACGCAATACATGAAATACAAAAGAACAATGACCCAGATCCGCCAAAGATAACTATTGAAGTGACGCATGTGTGGAATCGATAACAGTAGGTGTACACGCACGCACCGCAGACCTTATCGAACCAATATTTACCCAAGTAACAGCAACATGCGAAACGCTGCCGTGTGAACGAGCCCGAGACCGGCAGCCTCCGCTAATTGTATTAGAACCCTAAGACGCAATCGAAGGGCGAACTCATTCAAACGACATGTCACATCACGAAGTAATAAAAAATATACTACCTATTCACCGGGCAGCAGCTGCATCGAAAGGGAACGACAGATGCGAGCCAACTGACGATGGTGAAAATGAACCGCTGGAAAGCACACCGGTCGCCGGCACGCTACGACCGGCTAGTAAAATTTTCTCCGAAATAGTGTGTGATGACTTACCGATGCCGAGGGTTGCGGAGAAAGCGGCAGCGCTGGCGCACTCACTAAGCACACGTGCACGAACGCCGCGGCCGCGCACCTGTCGCGGACTGACTTGCCATTTCCATATTTTATTGTATTTAAGTGCGGGCGAAGCGCGCGCGCAGCCCGACGCGCCGAAGTGGACTGGCAGCCGACGCGCGCGATACCTGCGCTCACCTGTCCCCTCCCTCCCCTACCATCAGGAACCGGATGGCACTCCAAAACAAAACGGTCAACAAAGGACGTGCCACGAATGTTCGCGCCGCCACCGATCGGATTCACGGCGTAGGGTCGAGGGGCTGTTTGCGCCGGGACTCTTTCCGACTATACAACACCTGACTCACGCGCCGAAAATCGAACGCCGGTTGATTTACGAGCGCCCGCCGCAACCGCCGCTGACTGCTCAATCACAATTGTTTTCTCAGCGCGACGGGCAATCGGCACAATGGCTGAAAACGATGACGAGCATTTACTCGAAAATGCAAATGAGGCAAGTGCTACACAAAAACACAAAGCGATTGTTGACACAGAAACTGTTTGTCAATTGCTGAGTTATACTGAACTGGAAAATAATCACGATTGCTCAACTAATTGTTACCGAGGCATTGGCGCACAAACAATCGCGTTACGTGTTACGAGCGCCGGTGGACATCTGAGCCGTGCGGTGTGTCCACACCGCGCGTACCTATCCGACATTCTGTTTGTTTGCGCTTTCCGCGGCGTGGTCGCGCTGGGTGCAGTCACGTCCTTATCAGTTGTATCGCGTATTGATATGATATCATCACTTTGTGTGTGATAGCGTTTCCTTTCTCTACAAATATCATTATCATTTTCAGATCGAAAGTTGTTAGGAATTTGGAAAATTTACGATCATTATGATGACTATAATTAGCATGATTTCAGAAAGGGACTACTGATATTCCTTCGTAACTATTGCAGCTTCTTGATGTAAAAGGCCACATTTAACCCAAAAAATTATAAACCGAACGCTGAAACGCAGTATTTTCTATGTGATAAATGGATATGTAGAACTTATAGACATGTGAACAGTAGTCTAGTTTTCAATTCAAATAAAAAATTATTAGGTTACAGTTCAATCAATAATTTATAGGCGGATCCTTTGTAGAGTAATAAAACGAGTAAAGGAAATGTATGGTGTACTGTATATAATACTTTTATTTATTTATATAATACTAGACGGTCGTAGAAGGAGTTGGATGTCGACTTTTGAAAAGCGCCATAAAAGGTTGGCACGTATCTCCAGAAATATCGAAAACGAATTAATATAGAAACGTCTCTCTGTAGTCAACAATGTTACACTTCGCAGAAAATTTATTTGATTTTCATCCATTCCAACACACACACAGTTTAATAATTCGGTAAACTGGACAATAAAGACTTATAATTACGAGTGTTCTACTTGCCACACCCCTTAGTACAGCTATGAGATAAATAGCCCTGCAAGACAATTTGTGTCCTCACATTAGTGCATTTTTTATAGCCAAACGTATTAAGAGTACGTCAAACTTCTTGTTTTAAAGGCACGTCAGATTCGTGAAGTAAAGAATCTGAAAAAAACATGCCAATTGTAGTTCTAAACTATTGCATTTGATAAAGAAATGTGTGGTTCACTTCAACGCCGGTGCGATAACGTTCGCAACTGAAACCCAACGATTATTACGAGCTGAAATTAAATTATATTTACATTACACTCCAAAATAATCGCTATTGTACTGACGTATTCATTATTTCAAAAGAAATTGTATAGAATAATATGTCGCATGGAACATTTATGTTAATTAAGAGTTAGTTTAATGAATAGGTACAATCACAAATTATGTTGTGTATAAGAAAACACTAAGAATTTTCAACGAGCATTACTAGTGACCCTGAAACGTGTAGATATTTTGTACTCTTGAGAGGAAGACTGACGGATCACTAATAGGTACAACAAGAAACTGCTTCGCTACTCCATTAATTATAATTTATGTCACTCCAATCCTTGGGTTGGAATCTTGAGTCAGACTTTGAACGGTACGACTTTCTTTCCGTCATCTTTGCGTGATTGAAAACTACATCAAGCTCACCCAAATTACCATTCATTCTTATATCATCATCATCATCGTCATCATTATTCTCGCTTTTCGAAATATGTCGTATCGTTTTATCACGCTGCTCCAACTCGTTAGGGTAGGATCCAAAATTCATAAGGCTTCTACCCAAAACAGTTGTCATTTGAGATAAAAGATCCGTTAAACAAAGCAGCCATTTTTTCTCTGAAACGTCTAAAGTCATCAACGTCAAGGAACGCGCACCGGATGTGCCGCCATATCCGACGGGAATCGACGCAAAAAATGGATCTAGCCTCTCTGCTCTGTTTCATGTCATCTAAACTTCTTCTTATATACTTACTAACATAATATTGCATTTGTTATATTCTGCAGACGAGCTAAAACCTATGATGAATAGACCTTTGTAATTTTATAAAATCTGAAAGCATAAACGAACGAAGATTTAATTAAAATTCAATTATGTCCTGAATTTTATTTTATTTAGAAATAATATAATAAAGGACTTCAACTAACATGTCCTATTAAGACTGGTGGCAAGGATACTGGCTGCATTTCGGAATTTGACACCCAGGATTGGATTCCTTTGCGAAAAACGAGCCAGCGCTTTTGTCACCAGTTAAGGCCATTACAATATTGCGGAAGATTAGTTTTTAATAGATATTGACTTTTTGGCACTGGGGCTCTAAAGCGCAAGGGTCTCCACGGCTAAAGGGATAGGAATATAAAGCTGTTATTTGGAACAGCACCGGTATCTTCCCAACACGTATGGCTACTGAAAAGTTCTTGAGTGAAATGATTTTTTAGCTGAACTCATTAGCCTTAGTCGAGGAATCTATCCAAGCATTTATTAGTATTGGCCTCATATGTAGCAGTGGATTAAAAAAAGAAAACCTTATCAACACCATTGGACACTATCTACAATCGCGATCACTAGATGAGTCACAGGCGCCGTAGCCGTCATTCAATGCAAATAGCTGTTTGAAATACTATTTATTATGACAGTTTAATAATAAGAAACTATTATGACAAGAGCATCAAAACTAGTGTTAGTTGGTATCGAGTCACACATACAGGCATTCTTCTTCATTCTTGTTATTTTTGACATATTTAAATCGACATCCTTATTTTGAAGATTGATTATTGTCTATAGCTTAAACTTGGGCGCAACTATAGAGTTTCGATTTAGAAGTAGGCATTAAGGATATGACCATTGAATCCTAAACTCACTACGGTCTTAACTCCATCGTTGCTAACTGTACTTACGTATGGTAGATGAATGGGCTGACTTTTTAGCTTCTTATTCTTCTTCTTCATGTGCCATCTCCTCTACGGAGGTTAGCGACCACTATAGCTATTCTAACTTTGGATGCAGCAGCCCGGAACAATGATTTTGAACTCATCCCGTACCATTCGTGTCAATTTTTAAGCCAGGAGGTTCATCTTCAGCCAGGTCTTCGGCGTCCTTGGATCTTGTCTTGTATTATGCGCTGTAATATCCGATATTCATCATGGCGCATGTAATGTCCTAGGTATTGCAGTTTTCTGCATTTGAATACTTTTTAGCTGTCATAAACTACCGAAAGTCTTCCTTAATTACTAAGCAATTATTAAGCCAATTAAGGCTTAATAACCACTTATGAGATACGATGTATAACATATTCATTAATGGAAGGTAGAAATAACATTTGACACTTAATTTTAACGCATTTTTACGGATATTATTTCATAAATAAATAATTTTGATAATACTACTCCCTACATTAATTAATTTTGAAATTAAACTTTATACGCTCTTTTCTAGCAGCTGATATTAAAATGTCTCTTCAGTAAGTTTAGAAATAGATCGTCACTGCACATTTCAATTATCTAATCGTTCGTGATACCTACGAGTATCTTAAGAATTTCAAAACATCTGATCCTATTAGTATATTTTATTTAGCACTTCGATGTCCGTTAATATCCAGTTAGGGTTGAGTTTCCATGTCTTTACAGAAAATTTCAGGATAATTCATTTTTACATTTTCTTATTATGTTTACCACTACATTTGGTTAGTTTATCTATATTAATATTATAAAGAGGTAAAGTTTGTAAGTTTGTAAATAAAGTTCTGTCGGGGTAATCTTCGGAACTACTCATCCGATTTTAAAAATTCTTTCACCAGTAGAATGCCACGTTATCGGTGAGTGTTATAGGCTATATTTTATATTTGTATTGTATATATTACCCGAGTTATCACAGTTTTTGTCGCGCGAGTCGGACCTTGAAATTTATTTAATTTAGCTTTAGGCGCGTACGCTGCCTTAGATATTCGATATAAGTGAAAACATTGTATGAAAACTTTATGCATCTTAAAAAGTTCTACAAAAAAGTCCGCGATAGCATATATCTATCTTTATATTTTGGCAGATAACTTTTTGTGTTTTAAAAATCATTTAATTCATATGCTTACGTTTACGTGATTATTTATAGAACTAACTGACAACTTTAGCAAATGGCTCCAAAGGCGACCTTATAACCTGACTGCAATCAGCTTTGATGACAAGTGTTGCTGCAGTTTAAGGTGGAACCGGGCTAACATTTCAGAAGTAAGAAAACACACTTCGATGTGAAATGACATACCAAAGGAGCGTGGATTTCTACACATCTTTCGGAGGCCGTCAAATATCAAATAGAAAATGAAATGCGGACTATTCCTGTAAAACACTCAACTACTGCGACCCCTAATCCAGGCGCGTGCGATGGCAGCTGTCCGGACAGATGCCGCGTCGATAGCTCGCAGCATAAACATACAATTTATAGCTTTGCTTTTTTTGCATCGTACCTACAGCCTGGTGGAACAAGCTTTCTCGCGTAGCTTCACCGCTCGTACTGCTTATGTATTTATACAAACTATGGCGCCGTTTAGAATTAGCTTTTGAAGAAGACGAATATATCAACATGTGGCAGAGACAAAAACTCCGAGCAGAGCCCGGGAATTGTTACATAAGTATAACTTTATAAGTAGCGCCTTTTGGAACGTCATATCTATCTGCCCTGCCCGTGTTATTTTCCCTGCGATAAGCAAATTAGGTAATAAGATCAAATACACTATCGTGTATTTCATTCAAGAAAGTATTAATAGCGATGAAAGTATGTATGAAAAACCTTAATTTTTGATCAAAATAGGATCGTAGAGGGTAATTCATGTATAATTAAAATTTACTTTACTAAGTAAAAGTTGTATATGCAAAATATGATTCCGTATTCTATTCGAGTCCGTTTTAAAAATAATCGCACATACATACAAGTCCATAAAATTAACCCCTTTTTGAAGTTTGTTTAAAATACTTTTAAAAAATTGTAGGCAGTCTAGTAATTAATAAACATTTACATAATCCTATGTAACAAATATTGGTACGAACGTTTATTAAAATAATCCACTCGGTTCAAAAACTTATACATTTACAAGTTCAATAAATTACTTTACAGACTCGATGTTTTAAAAAACCCAGTAGTTGATGTATTCAGCTTAACACACTTTAATTTATTTTATTGCGTCTATTCTGGGTGTCCAGTGACAAATAGCTTTATTGCATGGATATTTTAATACTTGTTACTTAGTCATCAATTTTAATTTCATTTATGTAATTGTAAGTTTGTCACTTTGTATGAAGTAATAAAGTAGCAGTACAAAAGCCTTTGTTTGTCTGAACCAGAGGATCATCAACACAGTATAATCGAATGAAGAGCCGTTTCATAGAACTGCCCGTTTGCCAAAAAATCGTTACTAAGCATTAACTAAACGCACACGACACAAGGCTTAATATTCAGGTATGTAAGCTTCTCCAATGCACGTTTCTAGCGTGCCTTGCAAGCTGCTGTTCGGTTATAGGAGTACCACCTGCTTGTACTATCAATAATTACCTACTATGAACGAGTGTGAATCGGAGACTAAATATATGAATACCGGCCTTCGTGGCGCAATGGTATGCGCAGACGGAGGTCCTGGGTTCGATTTCCGACTGGGCCGATTAAGATTTTCTAAATTGGTCCAAGTCTAGCTAGTGAGAGGCTTCGGCCGTAGCTAGTTACCACCCTACCGACTAAGACGTACCGCCAAGCTGCTTAGCGTTCCGGTACGTCGTGTAGAAACTGAAAGAGGTCTGGATTTCATCATACTCCTAACAAATTAATCCGCATCCATCTTAGATGCACCATCATTTCAAGTGTGTATGCAATCGTGGGCTAACGAATTAAAGAAATAGTGAACCCTGTACCGCTCGCCGGGACTGACTTAATTAACGTTGTCTCTTTGAGGCAGAGGGCGTAGCATTACCACCTACCTAGATTAAATGCTCAATATTTTATAGAAATTTGAAAAAAGCTTTCTTTCTCGTACATTTGTGAAAACCATATCGTGCGATCGTGGTAAGTACGCAGAAAGAAACAGACAAAAGCGGACAATGAAATAGTGGTCAGAAGTATTCTAAAAACAATGTAGACAAGTATTCAATAATAAATTCATCATTTGTACGAGGACAGAGCAGCAGGTGTTGTATGTGAATAGTGTTGTAAATCTCAGCACGGATATTTATATCCAGTATCCGTTGGATGCACTAATAGGTGAGCTCTCTAATAATTGCCTTATTAGATATAATTCTCTTAGTGCTTCTATGCACGCGCCCGTTTATTTTTCTTATAAACTATCTAAGAGTATGTTATGCAAATTATTATTACCTAGCAACTCAGTATATTTTTGTTTACATTTTAAAGGCTTGGCCGCTTTAAGCGAAGCATGGCCTTTTCTAGAAGGTGCGCATTCAATCTGGTCTTAAAGACACCCACATAATGGGGAAGGACAATTGACTTCGTTGTGCGTATCAGGAAAGAAGAACCAAAATTTTAGTTTAAAACGAAGGCCCTGGGTTCGTTTTCCAGTTGGGTCAATTTAGATTTTTATAATTGGTCCAGGACTGGCTGGTGAGAGGCTACGGCCGTGGCTAGCTACCACCCAGCCGGAAAAGACGTAACACCAAGCGATTTAGCGTTCAAATACGATATCGTGTAGAATCAAAATTTTTGTTTGGATTTCATCCAACTCCTAATAAGCTGGTGTAGTGTAATATAAAGCGGGATTGCAATCGAGGGCTAACTTGTACCTAGTAGGTAAATAAAAAACTATCTCGTAAATTGTAACAACCGTCTTTTGAAATACACCAAAATGAGCTATGTCTCACACAAATTAACTAGTGTAAACATTGACATATTAATACTATGGACTTCGGGTCTAATGCAAAATTTACGTCAAAAGTGTCCCAAGATATTTTATACATACTAGGATGTATTTATGTTTTTATACACAAAATAACATTGTAATGTCAGTCTTATCGTATTGTTATACAGTCTAATTTGCAACGGTCTAATTGCATGCAATAAGTAATCAGCTTCGATTGACGGTTACCATGGCAGCCTTTTTTTGAAATGACAGCTTCTCGTGAAAATAGGACAACATAAATGGTGTGGAGTCGGTAGCTTTCAAATTTTTATGGCATCTTATATTTATATATTATATTTACAGCAAATTTTAATTTATATTTACATATCCCTGACCTCTATATGCTGGGATAAATCTTGTACCAAATAATAATTGTTGTAATTATCTTGTATAAAATAATAATTAGTTATAATAATAATTAATTACAAACCAAATCCACTAATGTACAAAATGATATGCCACTCGACATAGTTCTTTACTTTGAAATTTTAAGTTCTCGATATTTTCCTCTTTTTAATTAAACTGAAAATATATTTTTTTACTTCAATGACGTTAGATCACTTTTTTAAATAACTGTTCCTAATTTCATGTAAATAATTCTTATAGTTATCAAATTAATATACCATTATGGTAAAAGTCATTTGATCAATATTCATGACATAAAAAATAAAAGTTGACATAAAAAATAAAAAATTTTGAATTGAAAATAATCAAATTATTTTCATTCAAAAATTAAGTAATTAAATAATTCAAATGTTAAACAACAAAATAACTCTATGCAGTCGTTGTTCTAAAACATTCTATTGCTCACGGCAGATCCGAACTAAATGTGGTTAATTAGATAAACATATTGCACTCCTTCTATCCTATACGCGGGTAGCGTATGGGAAAAGGACAGATAGATACTTTTGGTTCATTTTGGTTGGTTATGCAATTCGTTTCTATAGTTTATTAAAATTTTAATAAAATAGCTTGTTTCTAAGCAAAATAATACTTTAAAATCATCAGTAAATATTTACTTACTGAAAATATGGTACACCGTCTCCTTTTCTCACCTTACTCGGGTAGTTCTTACAAGTTTTTTTATAACACATTACGGCATTATTGACGTGTATTCTGTCAGTCAGCTAATATGAGACTGAATTGCGATTGGAACACATTTCGCGTTTTGGCTTACTTTTGGTTCGGACACTTTTTATCGCTGACCCGAAGTCCATAGTATTAATATGTCAATGAGTGTAAATTAAAAACCTACTATACATTACCAATCAATCACTAGTCACCTGTTTCGTTCAATACGGTCCAGTTATAATTCCTTGTAGACGTTTATTCTGCTATTTATTGCAGCCACTTACATGAACAATCCAACAAATCTTTTAACACGTGATGTTCGTCTGCACACACATAAATTACATTACCAATAACATGCACTAGCTTTAAAGATACAGAGTGGTAACTAGATTTACGTAAAGGCATGCAGTTTTATACTGGCATTCTATGAATTATAACTCCTAAAGAAATTATTGTAATACCCATTGTTCACTATATATAATTTTGTAGAGTACCTAATTTCCCAAGCCACACATGTTACTATGCTGAAAGTTAGATACAAATGTGTCAGGTTTAGACACACGCCGAACTCTATGATAACTTTAAACAATGTAAGTACTTGTCTTTTTATTATTTTAATTTATGCGCTTTTTGTGCCGCTTCTATTTTTTTTCCTTCCTTTTTTGTTTATTATTTTCTTGTTCAAATGTCTATTATCTACCTTATTATTTGAAAACCATAATCAAACTCCATTAATAAGATTTAATACAAATAATAACGACAAAATAATATATGCCAAAGATGCAATCGGCGACACCATCCTTACAACAATTTCATCATTACTGGCGAGATGTAAAAAGCAATAAAATGGTGCAATATATTACCAGCAGCAGTAATAGCACCGAGCGCCCGCGCACGCGCAGTAGCGGCCGAAGACGGATGTGTTCACTATAATGATTCAATACTGAGACGACCAGGCTTCTGAATCATAACGGATATTGGGGATGATATTGCAGTTCTAGAATGTTACAAAAGCTCAGCAATTTAGGAGGTAATATTATCATTATCCTTTCAGCCAGTTGGGGTAGGAAGGTAATATTTAACTTCGATCACATATCATGACGGCGTATTCCTATAGAGGTCACGCAGGGATTACATCCTTCCATTTGCTGCGATCCTTGCATACCTCTCTATGCTTCTTCCGCTCTCCTATTTACCTCTCTATAATCCTTTCATACAGATACGCCGGTCTAGGTTACACTTGATCTGGCCAGTATCACATTTTAATGAAAACAACCGACGACTAAAGTTCCTCGATGTACTGAAATATCAACTTTACAACTCTAGATTATTGGAATAGACAACTTCTCATGATTTTATAAGAAGAGTTAAATAAATAAATCAGAATGGTAATTATAAATAGTGCCTTACAGTGACTCTAAGTAAAATAGAGTTAAACAAGTATTCATTATTTTCAGAAAAGTCCCACAAAATACGATTTACTTGACCAACCTACACTCCTAACTGGAAGGAACGCACGAGTTATTTGCATGCTTCAATTATTGACACTACACTGCGGCATTTTTACTGAGATTCCTCCACATAATGCCTAACATTAAACTAATCTATTCAAATGTATTTACGACATAAACTACCTCACTAGCTCTGGGACACCTTGTCATTACCGTCATATTATTTGTATATTATGGGAGCGACATGAATAATTTCTGCCGCAATTCACAATTTTAAATAAATATTTGAAAATACCTGAATTTCAAAATTTGTCATACTAAGTTTGTCGTTTGCAATTTAAAAAATTGTCTTCATCATCCGATAGACGTCCACTATAGGACATGGTCCTCTTGAAAGTACTTTCGACACACAAGCAGCCAAGCCAGCTGCGTCCAGCGGCGTCCTGTAATCTGCTTAATGTCATTAGTCCACTTTATGGAAGATCGACCAACATTTCTTCCTGGTTCGCGGCCGAATTTCCATCACCAAAGGCCATCAACTATACTATACCCCGCCCATTGCCACTTCAAGTGAGCGACTCATTGAGCTATGTTAGTAACTTTGGTTCTGCTGCCAATCTCCTCATTTCTGATCACCTCACGTAGACATACACCGAGCATAGCTCGCTCCATCGCTTACTGAGTAACGTTTAAAATAATGGTGGAGAAGATTCAGACAGAAACAATTTTTTAAAATGGATTCTGGAGTTTATAAATTGCAAACTCGAGATGTGTGTACTAATACGCTATCTCTCGCAGCCTTATCTGAAATATTCCACGCTACACAACTGTATACAGACATAACATGTACATTAACTAAATACTAAATTAAAACTGTCACAAGATCTTTAAAACTATATATCTTGATTGACTTCAAATGTAGCATAGTTCAGCATTCGTATGAATGATTTCATACGAAATGCCATAGACATTCACTGAGAACGGATTTCTCGAACGGGCTTAACGCGGGTGAGCTTAAAAAACATAACCTCCTTTTGTAATCCGATAATAAATACATAACTGTATAAAATATAATATAAATCATATAGATAAATCAGTGCGATGGCAAGTGACCGCAAGTCGGAGTTGCCCACTTGTGACCATGCAACACTTGTAGCGGTGAGTGACCGGAGCATTTCACGGGTTGCGCTTGCGAGCAACTTTAATTACTCCACAATACTGTACACTATGGTACAGCGACTAGGGTGACCATAGTTTTATCCTAATAAAAACATTTCCATGACAATATGTATGAATATTTAAAGTTATTTAAATATAAATATAAATCATTATCTATAATGATTTATATTTATTAATGGTTTATCCAATGATAAGTGTTATTTATTATAGTGTATTTTATTTATTTTTTGGTACGCTTGTTTCCGTTTTACTTGTTCTTTTGTTAATGTGGTGAATAAATAAACTACATTCTCTACATTTTTTACACAGTTGTGTAATGTAGTTTATGGTACAAACACTGATAGCAAGCTATATTTTGTGGGTTATTAGAAAAGACTAATAAATTCATTGCGTAAAAAGTGATGAAATGAAAATTGTCAAACATAAATACGTAACACAATATTTGTCAGTAACTATTGAAGTTTGCTTGGTCTCTTTATAGTAAGTTAAGTAAATTATCGTCAAAAATATCGCTCTCTATTTCGCCTTAAGGCAACGAAAGAGTGCACTGTATTTATGATTGCGCGCTATTGAACGACGTTTTGACCAAATAACAGTTGACGGGACGCGTTTGTCGTTATCTCTTAGAACAGATACGTCTTCGGTGGCGTCATAGCCCTACTGATCTTTCAAATTCAAAGTCAAAGTCAAAATATCTTTACTCTTTATTGATAAAATTTTAAAAATAAATAAGGCTTTCAAAAACATTTCACTAGTATTAGTGAGATCTTCATAATTTTTTTGAATCGTCAATATGTAATTTTAAAATGATGTAAAAGTAATATTTAAGGTCGTAAGGTGATATTTAAGGTCGGAAACTCAAAATTAAAACTAAGTACCTGTCAATGCTAGCAGCATTACTCCATAAAAATGCCACAATATGACAGGATGCTGCGAAAATAACTAAAGTAAACGTGCCTGGCAGTGCTAATATCTGTAATATTACGAATCTTTTTAACCGCGTATGTAGCATAGCTAAGTCTGTTCGATAGACTATTTACTTATGGACACCACCGAAGTTTAAGATCTAATGTTATTCCGAAGGAAACTGCCGTATACACCAAATTCGATATCTCATTATTAAGTTGTACATTGGTTTCTAAAACTGGCTTTGCCTTAAGATCCCAAAAACGTGCTCTACCACAATGTTCACCCTAACCACGAATTCCTTAATCAGATACATGAGTAAATGGGATCTTCTAATTAAAGCAATTTGGTTTATTAATTAAGGTGGATAATTAATCAAAACAAGCCATTGTGTGGTACGTTTTGGAGCCATTGGTGCTACAAGTGATGGGTACGCGATTACTTGTACATTGTGACTGTATAACGGTGCTTTTCGGCCTTAAGTGTTGTATTTAATTGATAACCAAAATTCGAATAAGTCTAGATTATGAAATAAATAGGATTTTAGATGTATCTATAAGCAAAATATTTACCAGTGCTGTAACATGCGACCTTCATAAAAATCCACCGCATGCGTCTCTTTTAACCCTTCAATACCACCTTTATCCTCTGTTACTTTGTTGTTATTAATCACTGTCGCTTCATATTACATATATTTAAAGGCAGAAATAATTTCGTTATTTAGTTACTTTTTAACTTAAACCTTCTTCTTTTTTGAAGTCGGTTAAAAAGTCGCCGTAGCGTCTGTCTGTTTGTCTGTTTGCGATAAACTCAAAGAATAATGAAGGGATTTTTATGGGGTTTCATTAATAGATAGAGTGATTTCTGAGAGCATGGTTTTAGTATTTAACTTGTTAAGGTTTTTTGTAAATTGTCTCGAGTGCCGCTGGCACTACATTAGTTCAGGCACTACTAATAATGGACCAATTGTCTCATCCCGAGATTTCTGAAGCTATACACTCGGTTGACTTGAATTTTTACCATTTATAATTTCTTTTTAATTAAAAGAGTGTCCTTCTGAATCGGCGAGTACCGAAAAAATTTATGATTATAATTCCCCGATAAGAACATAACTAGTCCAATATTTACCCCGGACATTACGATAAATCCCAACAATTTCATGTGAGCTTTAACCGTTTTCCTATTTCATAAGCTTTATTGTCTGGATCGCAGCTAATGGTAACACCACACTTGATAGGTAGACGATTACTTGCGTAGCGGTATTGCTCAAACTGTAATACTGTCCGTTACTTCGCTTAATGCTAAGTATATCTTAAACGCCACTCGTCTATCTTAATCATTATGCTGTGCCTCATAAACGGATAATAAAAACCGCGGTCTTATTGCTTGGCCTAATGCTAATTAATATGCCCGTACAGCGAGCGAAATTCAACCGTAACTCGAGATTCAAATAGAAAAATCAGCGTTTTCGGTAAAATCTCCCAGGCGTAGTCATATTTTAACCAATTTACCTAAAACCTTAACAAATTCTACATTAAACTCTATTCAAAGTTGACAGACGCAGCGAGGGACTTTGTTTTAAAATATGTAAGGATGTACCTATTCACAACATTAAAATTCCTTCCAAATTGACTTTGGAAAGTGTGTACATGAACTTTTCGATCAATACCTCCTTACTGGCATCGCAGTAATCTGCATCTTTACTGAAGTCATACAAAGGGCTTTGATTCATCACTCTTGATTTAAATTGTATTTAAAGTTATACCTAGTATACTCTTCTAGCTCCCGTTTTTCCTAACGTCTACGACTTTGATATCTTCAAGTCAATAGGCAACTTCTAGGCTTGCAAGCTCCACCCTATGCTGCATCTTCGCTTTACCGTCAGGCATGATAGCAGCCAAGCACAAGCCTATACAGTGTATAAAAATAAATAAATAAATTACAATAATATCGGAATTAGACCAACTTACGTCAATAATAATCTGAACTTTGATCACACATGCCGAATTCTAAATAAGACTTGCATCAGCAATATTTAAGTAGATTGTTGCTGCAAAAGTATTTTACTAAAAGAATTACAGAAAAACAAACCCATATTACGTAGTCATTTCTGCTGAAGCAGGCAAAACGATAAACAGATCTCTGGATCTCACTATTAACTTGGAGCCACATGAAAGGCTTTTTTTCTGTATCTCTGCAATGTTCGTACCCTAAAGCTAGGAGAATGAAACCTCTCTGAGATAGTCTTATTTGAGATTTGGACTTCATCTTACAGTACACTAAGTAAGTTCAGTCTTAACTGTAGAGATACCATGGTTGGTATTCACATTGTATGAATGTTTCGAGAATAAGACGCTGTGAGGATATTATTTATTGTCAATACATAACGTTACAAGAAGTTAATAAAAAAATACTAAATTCACGCAGTTGTTTTCCAGTTAGTCAAATAACTTGTTGAAACCACGGCCGTTCGCGTATTAAATATATTTACCGATAATTTGCCACTACTGATAACGTTTTTTTATAAAGAGTTGAAGTAATGTTATTATAAAGGTTTTTCACATAAAAATATAAACATGTTTTTAGATTTACTTGCAACTAGCAGTCGCCCGCGACTTCGTCCGCGTGAAAACCTCTTAGGTACCCTTCTAATTTTAAAGACAGACTTTCATACAAAATGTGTGAAAGTTACACATAAAGTGTGCTCATTCCCCGCTCCCCTCTCAATTTAATTTTTTTATAGTTTCCCGTGAAGCAATATCCTCCGTCCCGTCTCGTGTACTAAAGGTCTACATTTTTGTTAAACATTGTATGACATTTCAGTACATTAACATTAAAAATATATATTTATGGCAAGCTGATGGGCATAAATTAATATTAAATAGTATATTTCACTCTTGAGTCTAGCCTTCAGAATAAACAAAAATAATTTTACAATCCGACACGCAGATAGAGATTAGCCCGTTTAAACAAATGAACAAACTCTTCCGTGTACTAAATAGATATTTGAACAAAGATCGAATTCTTAATTCATCATATCGATACCTTTGGGTAGAAAAGTCGTATAAACCAAAACCCGACTTTTCAGGAGAGCAGAAAAACAATTTTTTTTTTACATAAAAAATCATAAATTTTTTGTTTTTGAAGTTATAAAAAAATGATCTATGAGAAAGGTTCTTACAATTTGCAAATGAAAAAGGTTAGATCATCTAAATCTATCTATCTTCTTTAGTTATAAAGTTAGCTTGGATTTACGTCTCAGAAAAATTCAATTCTTTGTTAATACACCCCATGAAAATGTGGTAAAAAAAAACTGTATAGGTCGTATATCCATTTTGGTAAGCTTATGGTCACATTTACTGTCGTAAAATCCCACATACGTAGTTTTAATTGTATTAAAAACCATTTATAATCATAGATCAATTGAATTCTGACTAAGAAACAGTCCTGTTTCTCTCAGAATTAGTAAGAAATCAATAATTATTATTCTAATATTCAATAATGGTCGATTCAAAAAAACCTACCTGAAATACGAAACCAACGATAATATGTGTAGTAGATGTACTTTCTCCTTTGCTGGCAATATTGAGAACGTTAGGTGCTAGATTCGGTATTACGTATGTTCAACATATTCAGTCTGTGCTTCGCCAGTCGCTGAGACCTTTCAGTTCTAGACTCTCTCACACGTCCCGCAGGGGTAGATAATAGGTCTTTGGCTGGCAAGCCGCAGCGAACGTTCGGTGCTTGATTCACTATTACGTATGTTGGACATATTCAGTCTGTGGTTCACCAGTCGCTGAGACCATTCAGTGTAAGGCTCTCTCACACATCCTGCAGAGGTAATATCTCTTTGGCTGGCAAGCCGCTGCGAACCATAGGTGCTAGATTCCCTATTACTAATGTTCAACATATTCAGTGTGTGGTTCGCCAGTCAATGAGACCTTTCAGTGCTAGACTCTCTCACACGTCCTGCAGAGGTAATAGCTCATTAGCTGGCAAGCCGCTGCGAACGTTCGGTGCTAGATTCCCTATTACGCATGTTCAGTCTGTGATTAGTCAGTCGCTGAGACCTTTCAGTGCTAGATAGTCTTATACGTCCTGCAGAGATAATAGCTATTTGGCTGGCAAGCCGCAGCGAGCTTTCGGTGCTAGATTCCCATTACGTACGTCCAACATATTCTGTTTGTGGTTAGCTAGTGCCTGAGACCTTTCGATGCTAGACTCTCGAGACGATGCTTGCGAACTATTTTCTCTTTCATTTGCAAGACGCCGTGCTTGCTTAAAAGAAGTCTCTTCTATTCGGTGTATAGTGGCCGCTCTTGTCTGAGATGTATATCTAGATAGTGGGATTTCCTTTTAGGCATTCTAACGTTATTTCATCAGAAATTCTTATTAGAAATTTTAACAAAAACGTTGAGTATTAGGTACCTAGATTAAAGAAAGTTGTTGAGAAAACAAAAAATCAAATATAACATTGCTTACAATGAACATGGATTATACACTAACGTTGCGAACTGCCTTTGGATTTACGACGTCAAATTTAAACAATGTTTAGGTAATGCATTTAACGCGTTAGGGCGTATAAACCATTTCTAATTAACGACTAGTTCTACGCCCTGAGTTAATACAAATTATGGTCATACATCATAACAAAACTAAAAAAAAGAAACATTCGGCTTTTACATTGAAAATTTACCTTTTTTAAGAGGCTATGACCGAAAATTTTTGGGTCGTATTTACCATTTTTGTGCGAATTTCTACAATTCGTATATACAGATCGATAGAGAAAAAAAATCTGAGAAAAATGGTATATATAACTCAATTTGGCCAAAATGGTTTATACGACCTTTCTACCCAAAGGTATCGATATATATAACATAGATCTAAACTCCCCTCCCGCACGCGCACCCCCTTGGTGACGCTCACTTCGCAACGCAGAAATAGTAATATTTTAATTTCGCCATAACTTCAAAACCAAACGTCCAATTTTAATCTTTTAAATACCAAATATTATCTACATAAACTGTACTTAGTGATGAAATAATTTATTTAGATAAGGATTAATAGCATGAGTAAAATAAATGCGTTTAAATGTGGTCCAAAAAAAATTGAGATTTTTAAATGCAAAAATGGTTGTTGTGCCTCACTCAACATAGATAGGTATAGTGTGTCGCGGACTTTTTTGTAGATATTTATAAGATCTCCAATTAATTAGAACATTTTATGGTTCTATCTTTTATAGTTTAGGCAGTGTATGCAAAATAAGTAACTTTTCTGGTTGATTTTTTACACCTTGTGTCCGAAAAACCCAAATATTTTACGGAACCCTATTTTTTTCTAAAATAAAATTTAGCCTGTGTTACTCGTGGATAATGTAGCTTTCGAATGGTGAAAGAATTTTTAAAAACGGTCCAGTAGTTTTTGAGCCTATTCATTACAACCAAACAAACAAACAGATTAGTGCAATGAATCGGCCCGCACCAAACGAGAACTGCAGGGCCATATCGACTTCGTACACCTGAACTGTACCACTCACACATACAGCAAGTGCTCTAAGGTTATATATAAATACCTGAAATTAGTACCACACACACATATAAATACGCATACGCACAACACACGCATTAACGCACACGCACACACGCACGCATGCACATACACGCAGACACGCACGTATATCATAACAACAAAGGACGCTGTTGTTATGTCTAATAGAAGTGCTGCTGGTAGCCTCTTTCTCTCTTTTTAAGCAGGGTGTTAACCCTGCTAACACCCTGCTTAAAAATAGCTTGATAAAGCTATTTTGATACAATTTGAATGGAGAAAGCCACTCCTACCCACATTTCACACGCCGCTTATAGGCTAGTAAACGTTTTTTTCCAAACGCGTCAGTTTTATCTGACACAGCAATCGTAAATGTTCTAATTAAGTATTTCTCGATATGCACGTTATTGCCTACCGTTCATTTTATTTTTATCTAAAACCCTCAACATTCTTGGAATCCTCCGAAAAAGCTAACGAACGAATAAATTTTCTTGCAACAGCGAAATAAATGTAGCTCATTTTTGTTTTTTACGTTTCAGCAACAAATATAAAAATGTAAGCATTTTTATTATTGAGTGTAAATGAAGATTTACATAAGCTACCATAAAACGCAGTTCTTGTATAAAAATATACCTTAGGCTGGAGACACACTTACTTGCGATTTGACCTGAGCACGTCTTTTACAACTGAAATAATATTGTCGTATAAATAATAATGTCGTCATTGGTGGTTAAAATATTTAGCTTCTGATCACGAGGTCCTGGGTTCGATACTTAGGTCGGACTATGAAATACCGAGCTCGATGAGCTTTTCTTTCTTTTAGTTTTTTTCAGTTAAACTCTTAGCCCGAAATATGAAAGTTGGCGGTGTTTTTATTAATTCAGTACAAAGTAAACCCTTGACTGCAATCCCACCTGGTGGTGAGTGATGATGCAATCTAAGACGGAAGCAGGCTAACTTATTTAGAGTAGGATGAAATATCGTACGTCTTTGCCGGTAGGATAGTAAATAGCCACGGCCATAGCCTCCCCTAGAACCGTGACCTCCGTCTTTTAAATCCACCGCACTCACACAATTTTAAGGCGACATAGGCCTTCAAACACCTCCTGTTGTGTTACCTACTCGTACACCCCGAGGAAAGCACACTAAGCTGTCGGGCCCGCACATTATCAGTAACAACTGAAAATCATCGTCGAAGAGCTTAAAAGCAATAACAGCTATAACGAGGAAGGCCTGGCCCTGTAGTGGCGGATAAAGTAGACTGATAACACAAATTAAACATTAGTTTTGCTCTGGTCTAACGCAGCCAGAGTTATCATGAATCTAGGACAGATAATAATGATGAACATTGTCGTTCCGCAGGTCGCGACCAAACTGAAGTAAATGCAAACGAGTTAGGAAAGGAGTTTTTGCTGAATCTGTATAACCGTCTATAAAGCAATTTGCGTTGGCAACTGGAGCGGACAGATTTACGTGACTCAGCTAACAGTCCACAACGGAAACGTTCTGGCTCCAGCCAGGTGGGGATAAATTGTGAATTCTTCAGCAAATGACACCCGTCGTCGCGCTACGTGTTCCCGCTTTTACACTTTACCTGTTTATTGATAACAGCTGAAATATATGTACAGATAAATAAAATATTTATAATTAAACAAAATACTTACCGCTACAATAACCTAAAGTACTAATAGTACAGAATATAAGAATTTTTTTTATGTACTACCTTTCAATATTGATAGCACTGCAACTATTATGGTAAACAGAATGTTGATACTTAATAAAACTGCATCGTTCGAACATCTCGTCGATCATCTCACCTTCAGTTCGACTGTCAGTCCAATATCACAAAAATTTATTGATAAAGATAAACTCAATATTTCATAGCTAGGCCGGTATTCGGACCGTCGAAACCACCAAGCCACATAGGCTTACCCAACGACCAACGGGCGCAAACTGTATTTTACCTCCTTGATTGGGATCCCATGAATCACAGTAGAAGGTAACATTCGTAAGTGGCGACACAATCTAAGATGAAAGCGGGCTAACATGTTAAGAGTATAATGAAATCCCTACCGCTTTTCTAAACGATATCGCTACATAGCTTGGCGGTACATCTTTGCTGGCAAGACCGAAGCGTCCTACCAGCCAGACCTAAATTAATTAAGAAAATGTCAATTAGCCCAGCCAAGAATCAAACCCAAGACCTCCCTCAAATCTACCGCGCATAGCGCTGCACCATGTACGCCGTTACGAAGCCTGTATAATGCGTAAGACTGTTCAAAGTGCACAGCTCACTACAGTGTATCGGCCGTTTACATACAGTAACCACCCTGCTTCTCGGTAAGTAAATTCGCCACTGTATTTAAGTGGATAATTGGACCAGACAGATTTATTATGCACCGAAGCCTACGCATTTTGTACAGTGAACGCTTAAATATTGCTATGTCTGCTAAATATCTTTACAACTGTATACATCCTTACTAATATTTCAAAGACAAAAATTCTGTTGATGTCTGCTACTTTACCACGCAAAAACTGCTAAATACCATAAACTCGTACATCAGAATAAGATGTAGGCGAGACCTACGCGGAGTACTCCTATTTTGATATTTCTTTTTTATTAGAAAGAGAAATATATTTCCAAAATGATTTTCTGGGAAAATGGAAAGAACGCACAAATTTTATGGGCACACTTGTAGCGATTTCGGAATTTTTAAAGTGTCCTTAGTTTTTTGGCTACATATGCCGTACAGTGGCACTCTTATAGTTTAGTACAAGTAGGTTTTCCTATATGCACCGTCGATAAATCACTAAAAGTAAAAAAAAAAAAATTAGAAAATAGAATCGACTTCAAAACGCACTAAAAAGTAAAAACTAATTGCGTCATTTAGTTGCTATAAATTACTTAAGCATATCTAGGAAGTCCGTACCACCCCAGCCTTTTACTTTATTAAAATTGCCGGTGTAATTACAGGCAGTTACCTTGTTGCAAGGGACTTTTGCATACCCTGCGAAATGTCACTCTGTTCGTAGGCGCAGGTTTGAATAATTAGGAAGCTATGTTCTTTACTCCAACCAATATTCTCCTTTCCCCTCCAAACATGTGGCAGGAGTGAGTACCTGAGCCAGCAAACCAAAACAAAGATCCAAAAATCAGATAACTAGGACCTTGAAGCCCTAAGTCCATTCACTAAGCTGTAGAGTAGCTAAGGCGTAAAGTTTTAAGTTTAATACCTTATTTACTCGTAAAACGATACTTAAAACTAGTGATCAAACAGAATATCTTGCTCAGTTTTATGTTATTTGACTCATACAATTTATTTTTAAGATAGGAACAAGCAAAGAAACATTTTATGAATAAATTTAATATTCAAGGCGGCCTTAGTAATTCCTTCCAAGCAAAGGGATTAGGGAAGTTGAAGACAAAAATCTTTACAAATTATGTAGTTATTTAAACATGGCGCATTTGTGACGTTCGTAACAAGTTGGATGTCACCGAAAATAAGTCCATAAGCGCCTTACAACTAAAGGTGTAATATGTATTAAAGGGAGCCCGCAACAATGTTGTCAATATTATGCTCAATATTGAGGTAAAAAACTCTCAAAGGAAATACTACAATTTTAGGCGACCAAATCTTACGTCAATAATATTTGCAATAATAATTAATGAATCTATGACCAACATCTTAAGAAGATCTCGCTTAGTTGTTGGATCAAGGGTCGGATACAGAAGGCGGTAATTATTGAGAGAGGCGCTAATTCTTCTCTAGGGCCCTGACCACCGATTGCTTGGGCCCCCGGGCCCCGCAGCTTTTTAACTCCCGACGCAAAATCTACTGGGTGTTATAAGTTTGACGTCTGTGTAAATGTATGTGTATGTGTCTGTCTGTGGCATCGTAACTCCCAAACGGATGATCCGATTTTAATGCGGTTTTTTGTTTGAAAGATATATCAGTCGAAAGTGTTCTTAGCTATGTTTGGTGGAAATCGGTTCAGGTCTTTAAGGTCGTCCGATCCTTTGTTAGGTGTGATAGAAATGTTACACGCTCAGTTTGCTTGATTACATGTGTGTGATCTGACATTTGAAACACTAATGTCTTCTGGAACCACTGAGCTGGTCTGATGATAAGGCTCGAAGGTAGGAGACCCTGGTCTACCTTTTTAGTAAACCCATCGAAATTGGGCTCGTTGAATTTGTCTTGACTGGTTCTTTTCATGTTTCTAATTTGGGTCGGGGGTTTTTAAAATTTTTAATTTATAGTTATTATGAGCATTGTTAAAAATTAAAAAAAAAAGAATTGTAAATAAAAAAGTGATAGAAAATTTATAAATAATATTGACAACATTATTGAGTGTATACCCATAGGAGTAAATTTCTTGAAAATAAGTTTCTCAAGTTAATGAAAGTGGCATAAAATTTTTAGTAGTATACAATTTTTAATAGTTCATCAGAGATGAACAGGTGCTGGCTGGTTCAACCCTGGCGATTGTCGTAAACCCCGTTATTTCAATAAAGTAACTTCGCAATATGTAATAAACTTAATCTAGATTCTAGTATAGCAGTTTATATGATCATTTTTCAATTTTACAATAATAACGCTGTAAAGATGACAAAATTAACCGTAAAATATCGCAATAAAACGCGGCCGTAATGATTAATGACGCGTCAATATTTCTACATCATTCGACGAAACCCATTTATACGTAAACGTCCGGTGTAATGACCGTCATCAAAACTGTAGCGAAACCTTGCCGTTACGTGGTGCCAATTTTTTTAATATTATAATATGACCAATGTATCCTCTTTCCTTCCAATTATTTCTAAGGCTGTTAGGAATATACTACAATAGTCCAACGGGTGGAGTTTGAATTCACGATCTCTTGATGGCTGACATTTAAACCACATAGTTATTATTGAAGCTTTATGCGCAAACTTTGTAGACAGCGGCCCTCACTAGTTAGCGAGTGCTTTTGTTGAATAGTTGCGCTAGTTTATTAGCCCGGGTGATTTTTTCCTCCCTAGCACCTATTGCTTTGCAACATGCCAACATATCATTCAAGAGTTGCCTAAAATCATTGCAGGACATCGAATTTTAGACATACTTAAGTCTTCTGTCCAAACCGAATACTTTTTTCAGTTAAGACATTACTTCTATGAGTTTCAAAAAAATTTTGAAAGGCCATTGCAGTATTCGACCTTTGATCATAGATTTAGACTCGCCACGCAGCTCGCGTGTTAAAGGTTTAGGGGATGTTTAATCAAATTTAGAAAAAATTATAAGCGGTTAATAAATCAAAATCTTTTTCATTCAAAAAATATTTTTCATTTAAATTAAATGAAAAATATTTTTTATTCGTCAATAATTCATTGTTAATTAATGTCTTTTTCATTTAAAACTACTTATGGTTATAATTTAAAATCATCAACTTAAAACTAAAACTGTGCGGGTTAGACACGCGCGCCAGTCTGAAGACAAATTACTGCGACTGTTTAATATGCTAGGGATACTCTGACGTTGAGTTTAATTGAAGCAAAGGTCACCGCAGAAACCACGCTCAACCTCTATCTCGGTCTCGCTCAGCTAATTTAGGTATTCGTAATGATATCCGTAAGCTCATTACGAACGTAAACCTCGAATTTCAACCAACACTGTCATAATTCTACGTAATTTCGTGGCGCGTAACAGTTCGTTGAACCGCAGTAATGCTGTGTCAAATCATTGCTTATTCTGCAGTGACAGAAAGCAGCAAATGATTTCATTTAAATGTAATATTTGTATAATTTGAACTTTGGACCAAAATTGGTCTTGGAAACAAGGGGTCGTAGGTAAACTGATTGCTAAGTAGGTATGGAAACGTTAGCGGATTTATAATGACATTGCACTTCAACATCATGTTAATTAATGATTTTTATTAGGTTATGAAGGTAGGAGAAAGGAGAAGTTTACAATACAAGAGAACCAGTGCAATATTTAAGCTCAATTTTCATTTTGTTTCTTTGAAAATTATTGCCTAGTAGTAAATGTAAAAGTGACAGTGATTTTATAGATGATAGACAGCTTAAAGTAAACCTGCCAAAATCAAAATAAAGCCAAAAAATTGTAATGAAATAAAATACAAAAGAAAGATATTTTATAACAACACTTTTCTAATTTCAAATATTGTTAAAACCTATACGTAAATACAATTAGAAAACAAAAAAAATAAGCTCAATATATTTTTAATAAATTCACGACAGATCATTCGTTCAAATCATTCGATCACGAGTGAGATAACCGTAAAGTAATTAAAAGGCTTATTTTTATCAATTAAAGTGAAACAAAGAGCTTACAAGTCGAACGAAACGAGCTCGAAAATGGCGTCACGAATTGTTCGAAATCGGATTAAATTTCGAATCCGTGCCGAAAACTGTTTAACCGTCAAACGCGGCGTAAAAGATAAAAATCGGTCGGTCGATGCACTGAACGGCCATTTGCCGGTAATAGAGCAAGGGCTTTATGGTCTAAGAGGATGTGGTAGTCAGACCTTCGTCATTTTATTAGCTTAATGTTTGTTAGTCTGCGTTTCAAAGAGTTAAGTAGAGTTTGGATCATGTCATTTTATAAAAGCTGAAAATTAGTATGATAGTATGGTGAGCAAACTTTGAGTTTGTTGCATAAGGTTTTGGGATGTTGCAGATGACAAAAATTCAGCTCCACAATCGTCCAATTTTAATTTTTTTTGATATATTGTATGGGAAATAATTTTCAATACTATGTGGCAACTCTTCGAAAAACACTGTTAAAGGTTAAAATTTAAGGATTTCTAGAGATTCCGGAACTTTGTTATTATAAACATACAACCTCCTAAAGTTATTATTATTCAAGCTCATAATTTGCCTCCCATACTTCTTCACTTTCTTATTCAAACGGAGGTCTAACTCTGTATTGTGCCGTATACCATTTTAATGTAAAATTATGGCGGTTACTTTAATTATCGTTTATTCACTTATTAAATTCGCAATCAATAACTTTTATTGCTTAAAGTGTACTAAAAATTACACAAACAAAGAAACATTAGTGCCGTAAACCTAATTACCGACCAACTGGCTTGCGTGTGGAAATATACGAACGCGGTATAAAAGTTAACATTACCTACTTTATTACACTCATTTGACGGCCGAGTGGTGCAGTGGGTAGTGACCCTGCTTCTGCGTCCTAGGCTGTGAGTTCGATTCCCACATCTGGAAAATGTTTATGTATCACACAAACATGCATCGATGTTTTCCAGTGTCTGGGTGTTTACCTATTATTATAATTTATAAATTATTATTTATATAACACAAGCTACTTACGAGTACGCTTACTTTGGGGCTATATAGCGATGTGAGTAATTGTCCTATAATATTTATTTATTTATTCATTATTACTTTGCTTAAATATATCTAAAATATAAAATGGTAACAATTATTTTAAAATTAAACCCCAAAAAGTTCCTTGTTGGGTTCATATTTGAAAGATTTTGATTTCGATGCCCGGTGATTAATTATGATGTTATTAAGTCGCACAGCGATATTGATTTCTCACATTTTTGAAAATTTTGGGGATCGCTCTTAGAAAATTTAAGATTTTTTTATTCCTCAATCATCGAAAATATAACGCATTTCATATAAGGTAGGTCATCGTTTATTAACCGACGAAAAAAAGCGGAGGAGGTTCTCAATTCGACACGTATATTTTTTTTTATATGTATGACCACGCATAACTTTTTACAGAGTTGTCCGATTTTGATAATTCTTTTTTTATTAGAAAGGACATACTTCCAAGGTGGTCCCATTGTCATCATTTTAGGATCGGCTTATGATATCCTGACGGAACTCTTCAAATTTTGGAGGCACGCTTACAGCGATTTCGGTTTTTGTCTCGATATCGGTAGCTTTTTGGCTACTAGTGCCGTATAATATACTATGACAGTATGGTACGAGTACGTTACGTGGCGATAAATCACTAAAAAGTAAGAAATAAATTTTTTTAACAAAAAATAGAGCCGACTCAAAACGCACTAAAAAGTAAAAAATAACTGTGTCAAATAGTTGCTTTAATTTACTTAAGCATATCTAGGAGTCGGTGCCAGCCAAGGTATTACATAGGTAGGAGGTAGTTAAATACTATAAAAATGCTTAAGCATAAATCTAAGCTCTATCATACTTCAGCCTCTATATGAGTCGTACCTTATCAAAAATAGAGCGTACACGTAATGAGCAAACCGTGGTAGTTAATTCATTTAGCTACTAGAAAATCGCCTATCTCAATGTGGTTCATACCTAATAGCAAAGGTAATGTTACACATATGACATAAACGAGCTACTCTACTCAAAGCTAATGTACCTACTCAAAGCCGACCAAGCAGCGGCGTGTCAACATGGAAATAAAAACAAAACGGTGACAGCGGCTATTAATTGCCCTGAAAACCCACCGGCGGCCCTTCCCACGGTGCGCACAAATATTTGAGAACCAGGCATTAAGTATATTTCTAAGAGCGAGTATTATGTGATTATTTTATTTTATACTACCTACCCGACCGGACTTTGTACGAGTACGAGTAGCATTCGTTATATCTACTTGTAGATATCAAGAGTCAGAATTTTACAAGTAAATGGACTAATTAAAGATAAGTAGAAAATCATCCCCTTACATCAGTGCAGCACTTCGCAAAGTACTCTAGGACCTACTAACTGAAGAACTTTGGTCGTCATCGTGAGAAATTGACGTTAAGCCTCATTTGCCTGTATGCGACAGTCTTATCTGTTTATTTCATTAAAACAGAACATAATATAGACAACCAGTATGCCTTACCGTGCCTTTCGTCTAAACGTGATGGGTATATTATGCTGCGAGTAGATATCCCCTCTCCTGTGCGGAGAGAGACCTGGCCAGTACTGGGCGGTTAAAACAGACAGTTAATCATGGACGATGGAACATTTCCACGACAGTGTAAATATCTGTTTCTGATGATAAGCAACTTGCCAAGACCGTTAAGTCAAATAACACGTCTCTAAAAGAAAAGCGTCAATGAAAACCTTGACAAATCGATGAAACAAAACGGCATTCCGTCCCCTCGGAGACGGAAACAGGACACAGATTATAAAGAAATTAAAATTCCCCACAATTCATTGACCGAATGAATACTAGAAGCACGAGCGTCGTTCATTCAGATGCCATCGTTGTTCATTAGTTTCTTTATGGTGTCCACGGCGGAGCGCTCCAGATGAAATGCCTCACATCCGTTCCGCTTAGAGGCGCGACCAAAAAACACCTCCACAAGAATGTCATTTACGCTCCGCATCGCTCCGGCCAGACTATAGACTATCGTTTATTATATACAGGGCTGTCGTGTACAAACAAACGTAATTCACATCAAGACATGTTCAACAAATCACGTATTGTTTTATAAACTGATAAACACAGATTAGACATTGGTTTCGCTCCGTAGCAAGACTTATCATTAAACAATGGTGATAAATAAGGTTTTAAAACCAAATACGGTGACTCAATGTTGTCCCGACTACAAAAGCGCCTACTTTAACAGCCCATTTATTTAATAATAGAAGAATAGCTATTTAACCTAGTTAACAAATATTAGAGATGTCCCCTACTAATTTACGTTTCATTTACAGGGTACATAATTACGTAATTTTTAGTATGATTTAAATCAGCAATCATTTAGTGCACCCGTAGTCTCTATTTCAGTTTCTGGATTCGATTGCTCATTGACATCGCGTATTGTATTGTACCAATTGATCATTTTTACCGCCTACCATTTGCATCACATTCAAGGGAATCGCCTTACTTATTCATTTCAACTTTACTCACCAAACTCTAAATAATATTCTAAAACAAGCTTCCAAACTAATTTAATTGCTACAGTGATCCTTCAAACAAAATATGTACTTTGACTACAGTGCATAAGTAAGGATGCAGCATGATGATGAGTAACATAAAGGCAGGTTTTCTAGCGAAGGTAAGTCGACTGAGCAGGAAACAGCTGCGGCATGGTATAGCAGCGTACACAGGCCATTATAGCACCAGGTCTATGCTCTGCAAAATGGGTCTCTCTGAGGATCGTATCTGCAGGGCCTGCACACAGAGTCCATAGAACATTTGTGTGAATGTGACGGACTGGCTAGAAAGGAATGAATCTCCTGGGGGCAGAGTGACTATGTACGTCATTATAACTCAATCATCAGCGATGCTCAGAGTATTGTATGTCATCACTTAAATATCTGTCACAAGTATCTGTATACGACTTGTGTTAAGTCATCGACCTAGTCCAGTCTCATTGGACGAAAGTTGCTTCGCAGGGGGCGTTGCTCTGGGTCACAATTCGGTCATGGCCTGCACCGCCTATTGTCTTACACTTAGCGGGGTGTCTCCAACTTGCTTCCTGAAGTTCAAGATAATATTTAGTTACCACTTGTCATGATAGTAAGATATATATTTATAATTACAAATTTTTATTTTAAATTAAATTCAAGACTGCAAGTTTTCTTCGTGTATTTTACTAACATTTTTATATTTTGTTAATATTTTTAACGAGTATGCAATATTTACAAGCTTGATAGATCATACATACCTAGTTAAAGTTGTCAAAAAAGTTCGTCATTAAGAACACAAATCTTAAATTAATTACAGTTTTCCAAAAATGAATTTAATAAATAATTTTTTACATTCAGTTTTTCACAAACTCATAAATTGAGAGAACAATAAAATAATTCATCAGTCAGTCCTTAATAATTAAATTGTACAAAAGCTCCACTTGCCACTTCACCTTTCCTGTATTGTAATCTAAAATTCCACGTTGTAAGGTGCTCTTTAAGAGCCACCTCCCTGTATAATGGAATAAGAAAGTAGCCACGCTGTTAACATTTAAATTGCGTAATTATTTTTTGGTCATTCAAGTAGATTGTTGCGTCGAATTGAAAGAAAAAACCCTATCAAGAAATCGAGACTTTTTGTGCTTTCAAAGTTCCATATACTTTTTTAGTGCATTTCATAGTTTTTACAACATTTTTATGATAGATACTCGAAGTGTATTGACAACCGTTATTCAAAATTAAACTCAAAAAGCTTGGGAAAGAAGGTATTAAGATTAAGTTTCATTCGTGATTTCAATCATCAGTAATATCAATTCATTGACGTACATAAAAAGTGTGATTTAGTTTACATTTTATACTACCTTTTCGAAAGTTATACTGAAATAGGACATGGTTGAAAAAGAAACAAGTAGATATAAAACCGCCTTGTGGCACCCCTCGACAAGCTAATCCAATCGCCAAAGGAATCCGTCTACATCTATCGGCGATGGAGTAGCGAGAATCTCCCATCAAATAATAGTGTTCAGAGGCGATAACCGGCATCGTAACAACACCTTATCCCGTGATCTCGATAGACCACTCAATCTATAAACACCTTTCTCGCATGCCGCAAACAGACGTAGCAATCTGGTTGTCGCCGATATGGTTGGATCGTATTTGATGGTGACAAATTCGTAATCTTAACCCTCACACTTCTAATGCTATAGCGCATTATGACGTCGGTCCTGAATCCGACTCAATAATAATTTATTTCATATTCATTGTCACTTTTTGTGTCTTGTTATTTTTACTAATATTGTATTCCTAGAAAACCTCAGTTCAGTAGGTAAGTAGTAAACCTATTTACCATAATTATTATTATTTTACTTACTTACTTATTCATGTGTTATGTTAAATTACAGCTTGATCTTGAAGTGAATCCATACATTTTATGTTGGACCATATAAACGTACTTCTAACGAGTTTCTTGGTATACATCGACTAAATTGGAACGTCTACATACGTTAATAAACATGTCCGTAATAACTGATAATAACTTCATTATAATCAAATATTTTAATTTGAAAATGTAATAAGGATGTGTGAACATGTTGTAAAACATTTTTTTTGATCGGCCGCACTTCTGACGTCTGGTGCGAGTGTTCTCAGAAATTCATTCTCAATATGAACAAGGCTCCTTTTAAAGCCAAGTTTTTGTCATCAACGGAATTTTAGAATTTGAACCGTGTTTTCATCATCACTGCTGGTCATAGGTCTACTTAAGGAGTACCAAACGCAACGATACTGATTGTGTTGATTGTTATGAATGTTTTACATACATACTCGTAAAACAGTAAAACGCCTGCGCTCACATGATTTTCTATGACTACGTGCAACTAGTTTGGTATAAAACGGTGTTATTATTAATTAATAAAAATATTAACGATAAGAATCTTCTTTTCTTTCAGTTCCTTCAATTTTACTATTTAGTGTTTTTATAGCATCCTTCAGCAGTACATCCCTTCAATTTATATTGACATCGAGCAAATAGAAATGAAAACAAATTACGCGGATCCCACGACAGGAGCACGTAAACGAATCACAGGATCTCATCTGCAAGGTGGACAGCAATATTGCGAATAGGAGAAAATAGCCATTACCACTTACTGAATACCTCTATATAGTACAGTAGGGCCAAGGATACTACTGTATAATACTAAAAAATTTAACAAAAAATAGAACCGAATCAAAATGCACTAAAAAGTAAAAAAGAACTGTGTCATTTAATTGCTTTAATTTACTTAAGCATATGTATGAAGTCAATGCCAGCCAAGTTTAAGGAACATTCATTTTACGTAGTAAGGCAGTTTGTGGGTACTAGGTAACGTCCATAAAGTAGAAACCTTGGCTGGCACCGACTCCTATATATATATACATATATATATATATACGTGTCGAATTGAGAACCTCCTCCGTTTTTTTTTCGTCGGTTCAAAATACTAAAGAATCTTAGCTTGTTTTGTGGTAGGTATAAACTTATGATAATAAAAACTTATCTCAACTAAATACGTACTTTTAGATATTCTATGGTAATACTAGCAGGATATTTCGCATATAATTATGTACATAGTTACATTTAATTTTGATATCATATTTTAAGTTTTCTATTCAAAGAACAAAAGAAAATAAAAATTTAAATTTTATTCACATTTTGAAGAAAGTTAAGAAGAATTTTCATAAAAGCAGCTGTAAAAGCCAACTAATATATAATTATCTCCTAACGCCATACAAGTCCATTGCGACATCTTCACACAACCATTCAAATTGAAACGAACATCCATTAAGTATCTATTAACAGGTGCAAAGCTTCACAAGTGACGTTTAGTGAGTGTAGCATAGAGTACTCGCTTCGGCAGTACATATACTAAAATTGGAACGATACAGAGAAGATTAGCATGGCCCCTGCGCAAGGATGACACGCAAAATCGTGAAGCGTTCCACATTTTTTTTCCCGTGTGGAGTTGGCTACTCTCCCATCGGGCGCGTCCCCGGGTGGCGGATAGGGGAGTTCCCTCACCAGATTCGTCTGGCGGGTACCGGGGAAATAAAATACCTGGCGCGGACCAAAAGCAAGCACCACAAATCCAGGCAGCGTCTGTACTCGGAGCGAGCGGCTTGCCTGGTACCTGCGTCTGACCCACATTGGGCGGCTGGTTTTCCAAACGACGTATAGAAGAGGGAGAATCATTTTTTTTTATCATGAAAGCACAACAAGAAAAATACATACCCCAGGCGGGTACCGGAGCTCGGGAAACTGGCACCGGAGAATCCCGCCCCCTGGAAGCTCTTGCTGAAAGGGGCTGCCCCTCGTATTCTGGGGGGGGCGACGTTTTGCTTGAGTGTAAGAAACCTTTCGCGAGATCTGGCCTGCTACAACGCACACCGCCTAAATCGACGACACGAACATGGACAAGGACGGAAACGGACACTGAAGATGGCATTTCTACAGGAGATGAAGGGGCACAATGCAAACTAACACCCTATGCTAGCCCCCTGACATTTTTCTCGCCAATGGCGAGTACTCCAACGAACAGAGCAGATTGGAAGAGGAAAAAATCGCCGCCGCAGGCTAATAAGGAAATGGAATCCTTAGAAGACAAAGAGGAGCGCCTTTTGAATGGGCTGTATGAAAGTATCATATCTATGAACTCTTTAGTAGATAAACATGGGCCGTATAAAAACACGGCTAACGAAGTAAAAACTCGGCTGCGGGATGCGCAAAAGCTTTGTGGACGTGTTATGGACGTCCGAAGGCTGATAACAGCAAAAAAAGATGAAGAACAAGAGAGGACTCCAAAAAGGGCAAAAAAGACGGTAAACCTAGAAGAAAGGGGTACAAATACGTCAACAGGAGGCGAGACGGAAGAACTACAATGGGAAGATGATCTTGGTACGGAAGCGGAGTGGAAGGAAGTTAAATCAAAACACAAACAGATACGCCGGAAAGGAAAAGGAAGGACCGAAGACATAAAACAACATACGGACAAAAATACACAAGGAAGGGTGAAAGAAAACACCCAAAAGAAAAAACCACAGGGAGAGACGGAGTGGAATGCGAATAAACCACCACCAAAACAGAAAAGCAAAAAAAAGAGGAAGATACTGCAAGAAAAGCCCGAAGCATTGCTAGTAGAGGTAAAAGGTCAGGACTATGCTAGTGTATTAAGGGAAGTAAAATCAGGATTAGCGAAAGAGGATGTCGTATTTTCCAAGGTCAAAAAAACAAGAGGAGGTGACATCTTACTTGAACTGGAAAATGGAAAGGACGCCAATGTATCGCAAATAAAACAGTTGGTAGGGGGACTCTGTCCAAATCTAACGACAAGGGCACTGAAGGAGTCTGCCGATGTTATAATTAAAGGTCTAGATGCAACTGTAGAAAAAGAAGAAGTAGAGGAATCTCTCAAAAAACGAGTAACGGAATTCCATATTAAAAGTTTCTGGGAAAACAATTATGGGAACAAGACAGCAGTTGTAAATCTACCAAAAGCGGAAGCCCAAAAACTCGTTAACGAGAGAAAAATAAAAATAGGCTGGTTGAGGGTTACAGTAGGTCTTTTTGTGACCAAGAAGAGGTGCTTTAGATGTCTAGAGTATGGACATATATCAACTAAATGTCCTGGCAAAGATCGAAGCAAAAGCTGTTACAACTGCGGTAACGAAGGACATCACGCCAAACACTGTGACAAAGAGACGAAGTGTGCTATCTGCAGAGACAAAGGTCGCGAAAATGCAAATCATAGAATAGGCTCTAAGAGATGTCCATCTTGGAAGGAAAACATACCAGCCAAAATTAACCGGTCAAAAAACGGGATGATCGAGCAGGGAGTGAGCCAATAAGTTCGCACGTTCAGTTGCTACAGATAAATTTAGACAGAACGCGGATCGCTCACGACCTGCTCGAGGTAACGACAAAAGAACATGAGATAGACGTTGCAATAGTAGCGGAGCCTAATAAAAAAATAGCCGCGGCCCGGGAGTGGACTACAGACCACAGGGGAGATGCAACACTGATCGTATATAATGAGCAATTGCAATTTAAAGTAGTGGCACGGGGTAGGGGTTTCATTGCTGCTGCAATAGCTGAAATCACTATTTATAGCTGTTATTTCTCTCCGAACTCTAGCTATGAAGAATTCGAGGAGGATATTAATGAACTTTTTGAGAGCATTAAAGCACAGCGTGGTGACATCTTAGTGGCAGGAGACTTTAATGCAGCCTCAAAAGTTTGGTCTTACAAAAGGGAAAATAATAGAGGGCGGCTGATAATGGAAATGCTAGCGAGCATGGACATGTCCATTGCAAACGTGGGCACCACCCCGACATTCCAGAGAGGTGAAAGGAACTCGACTCCCGATATTACATTTGCGAGTTCAGGCCTAATACAGAGAGTCACGGAGTGGCGAGTACTCGATGAAGATAGTTTAAGTGGCCACAAATACATAAAGTTCCGCATTCTCCAAAAGGGAGTCAAACTTCCACCACAGCCACATACAGGTTGGAGACTGGACAAATTAAACCGAGAGATTTTAGAAAATGTTTTAAAGGAAAGGGAGGTTGACACACCAGAACAGCTAGTGACAATGACCACAACAGCATGTGACAAAGCGATGCCGAAAAAAGGGCATCGCGAAAAGGCACCCGTCTTCTGGTGGAACAAACAGATCGAAAAGAAAAGGAAACACTGCACAAGTTGTCGCAGAAAATATACACGGATGAGACGTAAAAAGGGCATAGGGAAATCGAAGGTAGATACCGTCTTGGAGAAAAAATTACACGATACAAGACAAGAGTACAAAGCCGCAAAAATGGACCTCCAGGCAGCTATAATTAAAGCAAAAGCGGATAACTGGAAAAATCTGTGTGATGAAATCGATAGAGATACGTGGGGACTGGGATACAGGATCGTTACTAAGAAACTACGCCAACGTCCGCCTAGCCTAGACATGGCCTTAATCAAAGCGGTGGTGGAGATACTATTCCCACCACATAATAGTTTTGGTAGAATCAAGGCAGATACAAATCAGTTTGTTGAAGTAACAGAAGAAGAAATAAAAAAGGCGGCAGAGGGCCTTAAATCTAAAAAAGTGCCCGGACCCGACCGCCTTTATCCAGAAATTGTTAAATTAGCAGCTGAAATAATTCCAAAAAAAATAAGGGATACCATAAACGCGGCCATGAAAACAGGGACTTTTCCTTCAATTTGGAAGAAAGGAAAATTAGTGCTACTTCGAAAGGGCAATAAACCAGTCGATGACCCAACAGGGTATAGACCGGTCTGCCTACTTGACTGCTATGGAAAATTGTTGGAGAGGCTCCTGTTGAACAGGATCGAGAACCTCCTGCCAAGTTACGGTGGTCTTTCTGATCAGCAATTTGGCTTTAGGCAGGGGCGGTCAACTTTGATGGCAGTCAAAAAAGTAGTAGAAATTGCCGAAGTGGCAAAAAAGGGTACGCGTAGCACCAGAAGTCTATGTGCTCTGATCTGCCTGGATGTTCGGAACGCATTCAATTCTGCTTCGTGGAGAGAAATTCTTCTAGAAGTGAGAAAGAGGGGATTCCCAGGGTACATCCAAAATCTATTAAGCAGTTACCTGGAAGACAGATGCATAGAGGTTTCAGACAACAAGGGAGCACAGGAAATAATCAGGGTTAACAGCGGCGTCCCACAAGGCTCAATCCTAGGTCCTACCCTCTGGAACATACTCTATGATGGAGTCTTCAAGTTGAAACAAGAAGAGGGTATTCAATTGGTGGGTTTTGCTGATGACCTGGCACTAGTGGTGGTGGCAAAAACCGAATCCTCACTTATGATCCGGGCAAACAGGGCACTCAATCAAATAAACAGTTGGATGCAAGAAAGACAGTTATCCCTAGCGCCGGAAAAAACAGAGGCAGTAGTGTTCAGTGGGAGACGGAAAGTGGACCCCATCGAATTCCGCCTCAGAGGTGCTACAGTGGCTCCGAAAGAGCACATAAAGTACTTGGGAGTTTGGCTCGATAAGAGCTTAAACTTTAAGAAACATGTTGAGGAAGTAGCCCAAAAAGCACAAAAGTTAACAGAAGCCCTCTTGAGACTTATGCCGACGAAAGGGGGTCCTAGGGCGAGCAGAAGAAGAGTGTTGGCATCGGTGGCCCATTCCATAATCCTTTACGGGGCTCCTATATTTAGTAGAGCTATGGAAGTGGATACCTACCGAAAAAAATTGGAAACTGTGCAAAGAAGACTCGGCATAGGCATCAGCGGGGCTTATCGGACGGTTTCAACAGAAGCAGTGCTGGTGATAGCGGGGTTGGTACCTATCGCCAAACTAGTGAAGGAGCGTGCGATACTTTTTGAAAACAAGGACCGAACACCAGCAGAAGCCCGAGATATCTCACTGATTGAGTGGGAGAGAGAATGGGCAGGACAAGGAAAGGGAACCTGGACGCGGGAACTGATACCGAATCTTATACAGTGGCATAAGAGGCAGCACGGAGAGGTAGACCGCTGGCTGACGCAGGCTCTAAGCGGTCATGGAGTGTTTAAAACTTACCTCTTTGCCATTGGTAAATCGCAAGACGAGGTTTGCTACTTCTGCGACAAAGAAGATACCCCAAGGCACGCGCTCTTCGAGTGCCACGGCTGCTCAGACTTGAGAGCAGCTGCCGTAGGAACGAGTGATGGGGTGGATGCAGGCAACCTTATTACCCGCATGATCTCAAGCGAAGAAGAGTGGCAAAAATGCGCCCATATGCTTAGAGCCACAATAAAAAGGAGGGAGGAAAAAGAGAGAGAAGAACAGAGAGAAAAAATAGAGGTCACATAATATCAGGAAGGTCAGCACGAAGAAATGTTAAACGGTTCCGTGCTTTCCGAGGAGAATGGGAAGGTTATTTTTAGTCCGTGCAAGTCGGACATGCCCTGCCGACCAGCCGGCAGAAGTCCGTAGGGATTTTTTTCCTCCCCAATAAAAAAAAAAAAAAAAAAAAAAAAGCATAGATTAAAGACTACTAGATGGAGTCATAACGCGGCTGCAGGTTCAAGAGCGTGACAGACTTATTTCATTCGGCCTTTATTAGAAAGTGACACAAGATTATTTTTTGTCCCTTTCAGCGTGTTCGTTTTTATTGTTTGTCAAGAGTGGAGTTTGTGACAAACAAAGGACACATTTGAGCAATTATTAGCTTTTTATTAAATTTACTGATAAATAATATAACTTTGCGTATTATATTAATTTAAACGTTATCGTGCTATGGTGGGTTGTAATATTTTCGGCTGCAAAAGTAGCAGCAAACGGAAAATCGAAGGAATTACGTTTCGTACGTAAGTAGGCATAAACTTCATTGATTGATGATTTAAAGCTTAGATATGTTATTTTTTAGCAAATTTCATGTATTATGCGTTTACTAAACTATCTTATATAAAGTAATATTTCGTATTTTACGATATTTTAAAACGTAACGTTTCATGATGTACTTTAAATGTTGACATGTCTTGTCAATAAGGCTGTCTTGCTGTCTCACGAGTGGACACGCTATGGGCTCCATCTAGTTGTCTTTAATCTATGGAGTGTAGAGCCATTGAATGACCTGACGCAGTTCATCAATCAACATAATCTCCCATCAGCTCGGTATATCCGACGTACCGGCTTATAGCCCATCATTCATAGATCACCGCACCCGTTCTGTAATGGACCATCATCAATAATTACGAAACTATACTTAACTACATTAGCTATTCTACTTATTTTACATCCATATTAATATTAGATTATTAAACCTCAAACGTTGAACCAATTTTGAATCCCACTAATAAAGAAAGTAAGGGCCAACTTGTAGTAGATAAAAAAAAAAATAGACGGAACCTCGGACTCAAGGTGATGAAATCAGTCCGGAAGGGACACAATATATCCGGACAAATTTTATTACCTTGAACATCTAACCAAACGCAAAATACAAAGTAGGTCTCTATTATCTTATTCTCCTACAGAAATAAATTAAAAAACATTTTTTCCTTGCGTAACTGGAAGCTCCAGGCCGTATCAACCCAAAAAATAAAAACCAACAGAACGAATTATTTTATACACTTGCCGCCAAAATTGTAATTGATTGCTGTTTTTCATTTAACACCTTTGTTTCTGCGAATGCAATCAGTAGATTCAATTATTGTGTTGTCCGCCATTTCGGCTGTAACTTTGCATAAATTCTCATTTAACAGATGTAACCAATAGCGACCGAGTGGTATTCATCCATCAATACAATCTGCCATCACATTCAGCTCACTGCCGGTAATGGCCGCTCTCCCATCACTCATAGATCACACGCGACACGCCTGACACATTCCCGCGCGATGCCTCCGCGTCGATAATGTCGATCGTGATGACTTCACCATCCTACCACTTATGTGACGTATATTGTAAAATCATTTATTGAAGACAGAAGTGCTGTTAACAAATTGAGCGAGGCTGTATAATAACTTAAAAATGCCACGTGTGATTTTGGTAGGCATCTAGTTAGTTGTTGAATCTTGGTGGCTTTCTCTGGCGGTACTTAGTAACAAAGGCACTCAATCGTTTAAGTGTAAGATTTTTTGACATGAGAAATAATATCACAGTCTCCAGAGCTTATTCTACTTTGTCTGAAATAACTTTCTTAATAACAGATAAACCGCAATGAAAAACGCATTCCACTCAAAAATCAACAAGAATCCAATAAACTATATTTAAAAGGATAGCAAGGTGGCTTCCTTCATATAAGCAGCTAAACCTTCCTACGATCTATTAAAGCTTAAGATGGGGAAGTTTTTACTTATAAAATGTAAGGCAGGTGCTGTCACCACATATGAGTAGGTACACCTTACACAACAAGATTAAACTTGTCAATAGATATAAAACTTAAAACATTTTACGACCGTTTATAAGAAAGGCTTTAGTTTAGGTTTATTTAGCTCTGTAACGATCACCAAGGATCGACGGTCTAACGTGGTCTCCGAAGCGCGGAAAGTAACACTACTGACTTCCTAACTCCGGACAGCTATTAAGAATTAAAAAAAAATGTGTGCGTGTACTAGCGTACACTCGTAAGAAGTGAAACTTTTTAATGACGTTATTTTTCAAAAAATAATTTACTACATGCAACTTTACAGAAATTGATTAAATAAAGTTAAATTAGATAAAGTTTAATAAAAGGCTTTTATTATCATAGACATATATTCAAATTCTACAATTATTTCATTTTAGCTTATTAATACAAAGATTATTATTGAATTTCATTAATTGTAATAGAATTATTACTATCATTGATGTCGTAATTACTTACTTTTTTTAGAAATTCACCGGAATTAGAATTAAAATAAACCCTTTGATTTTGCTGATCAGTTCAATATAACATATATATATATTTATATATATATATATATATATATATATATATATATATATATATATATATATATATATATATATATATATTTATCACGTCACTTCCATAAGTCAAAGATGGCGCGTAACGGAAAAATGTGACGCGTAACGAAAAAATGTTACACTAAATTTTTTTCCAACCCCGATAAAGAAGTTTCACTTCAAAAAGAAAAGCTCAGTATTTCATAGGACCTTAAGAGCTAAAACCAAATAAGCAGAACACGACAAGACATGAGTAACTTTTGTTTCTCAAAAAATGATCTCATAAAGTATTTAGTATGACAATGCAATTTCTAATTTTAGTTTGTTACTACACCCGGTGATAAACCACCACTTGTAGTATGTAGTGATAGTTAAGTGCACTTCATCGGTAGCTAGCTTTTTATACTAGTCAAATAACTTTTAACAATAAATACTTATACATAGAACCAAAATCCCCAGTGGTTGGAAAATCCGTCTATTGTTCGACATACTCGCCTATTTAAGTACCTATCGATGAGTGCCTGCGCAGACAGAAAGAGTTCCGCGTTCGTAATTCTGCGTTCTCTATGAGGTGTATAACTTTATAGCAACGCACAGGTGTCAGGCAACAACTCTGAACGTTGCGTCGAACGCAAAATTCAGAGCACCCTGAACGCTTTGAGCCTGCGCCCCAGTTGGCTAACCTATGTCCGATGATATTCACTACTGATAAATATTTAGTCAATTATCATCAGAATATGTCCTCGGATCAAAGGTTTAGGGTGCTCTGAATTTTGCGTTTAGCTATTAAGCTCTTTTTTGCAAGAAATTTCAGATTTTTCAGAAGAAGAAGAAGAAAATTCAGATCCATGATGATGATGATGGTCTTCCATCCCCATAATAACGTAATTATTCACCCGCAAGGGCAAGTTGCGGGTGAATAACTACGTTAAGCCGATCATTATAATTAACAAGTCACAGTTTTCGTTACAGGGTCGAGCGTTATCACTTTAAGAACCCTACAGGCAAACACTTTTAGAGATTGCTTGAAAAATCATGTCCTTGAATAATAAGTTGTGCACATTCACTATAAGTTTTCTATATAAAAAATAGTCAATAACGACCACGATCATAATTAGTGATGCACTATGGCTACTGAAATGGAGATAAGATCTCAATCAATTTGTGTGACACAATCAAAATAAAGAAGTGGACAGCTAAACATTACATGTGTATGTGTATATAGTTCTACACTGCTCTTAGTATGGCACAGATTATAATGAAAATAGACGCAATACCATAAATTAACTACATTATATCTAAATTATTTTACCTAGCAACTCAGATAATCAGTGTTTGTGTATTAGCTATAAATAAAGACAAGACCCATTTTCATCTTGTGCTTGTGTGGCTATAAATAAATGTAAAGTTTTTTTACTTAAGTTAATATAATAAATGCATTACGTCTTTTGTTATATAAAAACTATTTTGACGTTCCAAGTAATATTGATGTACTAACTAACATCGAAGGAAAGTGACGAAAAAATACCTAGTCTAGAAATAGACTAGTTAATTTGACGCTGATTTTTAGGCTGCCTTGGCCAGTTCATTAGGCCATACACTACCATTAACCATCATTGCGCGAAAACACGGCACTCTTTTTTTCTCAATTTCTCTCCACAGAACAAACCATCGGAAATTGTGCGCTGCATGTTACTGCTTTTCACACCAATTTTTTAAATATATTCCTAGTCTAAAGCAACTAATTTATATTTCTTCTTCGTTCCTACTAACTTACTAATGGCATTAAATATTCTGTCTACCAACGTACTTTACTTTAAGTCTGTGCATTCACTGTATGTGTCCATCACAGCAACTCATTGACAACGAGTGATAAACATCTTCTAAACATTGACTGTTCAATATTCATCAGTGATGCAATTTTCTAAATGATCAGCTAAAAATGCATCGCTGATGCAGCGATGAAACCTGTTTTCTGAAGTGATGACACGATCAATATTTCTCCGAAAATGTGTTAGTACAATTTACATTGTTTACTAACTATAAGTATCGATTTCATCGTCCACATTAAGCGATACTTCTTGTACGATATTTCAGTAAGTCACATTTAAAATTATACTTTCATAATTGCAGTTGTTTTGACTACCACAAATTATTATTATATTATATGAACTAGAGACTGTAGCGGCTAAACTTTCGTGTTTTATACCAGCCTCTGCTTCTAAGCTTCTAACATAGGTTAGCAGATATGGTAGGCAACTACGAAGTTTGGTTTATGGTATTCAGAAGGTTTCGAAAATGCAGACCTTCAGTTGCTAAGTATAAAATATACATTTTTTCAAGATAATATGAGAAATCATGTCCCCAGTTTGACACTTACTACAAAGACCGTTAAAGAACCTTTGAATTTCTTTTAAAAGAATAGCTCAACTGCCCGAGCCAGGACTGGAACGCAATACCTTATGATTCGATGCCGCATAGGTTAACAACTTGACCAATGAGGCAGTTTAGTAGCTCCTATACGAAGATACTTTCTCCCATAAAAAGAAATGACCTATAGTGACCACGTGGACTATTCGAACCAGTGTCACTGCTGCCTGACACTCTTTGGAATGGTTATGGTTACCGCCATTCATCGGTCGCCAGAGCCTCGTCTGTCCATTTGCAGGGTGCACCGCGAGCAGGTGAGGTTGACATTTGGAGAGGCTGACTGGTACTAGCCTCCCCCTTACACCCCGGCCCTCAGCGGGCGATGGAAAGGGCAATGCTCGAACCAAAGTAACCGACATAGCTCAGCGAGTCGCAGAACTGGAGTGGCAATGGCGCGTATTTCGAACAGCTGATGGACTGGACTGACGACATCAAACGTGTCGCAGGGAGCCGCTGGCAACAGGCGGCTCGGGATCGTTGTGTTTGGAAGTCCCTAAAAAAGGCCTATGTCCAACAATGGACGTCTACAGGCTGGTAATGATGATGATGATGATGATACGAAGATAATTAATGGACTTAGGTATTAGAAACCGATATACGTACTATAGTAGATATTTGTCTACCTAATTATTAGATTTTGCTCAAGTACTTGTAAGCTGAACCTTCTTGAAACGAACGAATTTCAATTTGAATACGTGTCAAATAACTTAGCTGGTTAACTCAAACTTAAGCGCGGCGTTTTAAAGAAATAACATTGCATGAATCTCGGAAATGAAGCAAAAAATCCAAGGCATGGCTGAGTTGAACCATGAGTTGAACGAACTTGCCGCGGCGCGACGACTTCGCGACGAATTGATTCTATGATAGAAACGCTAGCTTTGTACACTAGGCAACAATCAAAGATATTATCATCATAAAACTTTATGACTTGAGTAATAAAGGTGATAATGGCAAAATAATGTGGCTAGCTGTGTCGCCTGTGGTACTCGCACCTTTGATCGAAGCGAATTGGGATAGTCTTGGTTCGAAAATATTTTATATTACCTATCCAGTGGTGATATTCAATTTTGTTTGAAGATATTCTTGGTAAATTTTAAGTAAGATGTGACAAAGGCAATGTAGGGCCACAATATTGTAATCACACCATAATATTTTATACTATTGAATGGCATCATGCTGACCTAAAGCGGAGCTATTGGTCCATGAGGTAATAATAGGGAAATTTCACTATAGGTAACCTGCGATGGTCAACTTGAAGCTCAAAGTCTTGCGAACCTATATTTTCTCTGGCAAGTTATTTCTAAAAGAACGATGCAGCTTTGCGACAATGTAGGTACGAGTATGATAATACTTTTCTGGATGAGCTCTAGCTACAAGTAAAATATTATTAAACCTAGTAATAGATTTGTACTACTTAGCAAGAAGCATTACAAACAACCGACGGACATCCAATACTAGACAATAGACATACATCACCTACAGCTTTTGGATTGATGAATCAAAATCATCAATCCACCAAGTGGGAATTCGACTAGCACCATGCTTTTAAATGCAGCGTCACCATTACTTTTGGGGATCCCATAGAATATCAGTACCTTAAACTACGTGCCTCGCCTAATGGCACTTTAATATATATATTACTGACTTATATAGAAGTAATATAAGCAGCATAATTGGTCTCAACCATCATTAGCATATTATCAGTCACAGATCCTCGCTAAGGGCACAAACGTTATCTTTATACGACCATAAACATCTGAATATTGAACTGCCATGTTTGAGATCGTTTAATACCCCTCCCGTTACTGCACTAATCAGGTTTGGCAGCCATTAATCCTTCATGCGGACTTTGATTATGCAGTAAATGGATTCAACAGTAGATTTGATAATATTGTTCGTAAATCTTTTTAACAGTCTTTAATAAAGTAAGTTAAAGTTTTTCTGCGTCACCATATAAAATTTTAGACAGGAAAAGACAGTTCATTTAGATTGAGCTTTTAGGAGACAATAGATTCTCTGAACAAATAGAAATCAATTTAGGGAATCTATTCTGTGTAGAAACCCGCGTAGAAAAGATGAGGACATCGGAATACAAAATTTTACTACTACCAAGCGTAGAGAATCTTTACCAACAGTCCGATAGAGTTGGCCATGGCTCAGGCCAGTGTATACTATTTACTCTAGTCAATCAGTTCAATCAAATCTAATTGAAATTAAAAATAATGGAGATAGAGTTCCGGGAGTCAGGACTTTTTTATTAGAAATTTCCTCCTCTTTAAGGAGCTTTTGTCAAAATTGCTTAAATATTAATATTTTTTTTCGGATTGTAAATTATTTTGTTTATTATTAAAGCTAGACTCAAAAGTGAAATAGACTATTTAATACAAGCTATACACATTAGCTTACCATAAATATATATTGTTAATGTTAATGTACTGTAATATCGTACAATGTTTAACAAAAAAATATAAATCTTTAGTACACGGGACGGGACGGAGGATATTGCTTGACGGGAAACTATAAAAAAATTGATTTGAGAGAGGTAGCGGGGAAATAGCACACTTTATATGAAAGTCTGTCTTTAAAATTAAAAGGGTACCTAAGAGATTTTCACGCGGACGAAGTCGCGAGCGACTGCTAGTATAACTATAAAATAACTGCACCACAAATAACAAAGAATTAGTTCTTTCTTCTTCATCGACTACGCGCTTTCCCACTAGTGATATATCCATATCTATATATATCGCACTAACATCGTAAGCCAGGGCTTTTTGATAGAGATTTTTAAATTAGAATGGGAACCCTGAAAATAATGTTCCCTTTTCGGGAATATTAGAGACGTTAAGCAAAATTATTTTCCGATTTTTTAGATAAAAACTTGGACAATTTCTGTGTTGTTACATATTACTTTCCAGTTTCACGTTGGAGTTCTCAGAGCTTTAACGAGGAACCCTGAAAGTAACGTTCTCTTTTTGGTAACATTAGAGACATTAGTCCGTAGTAATGTCGTGATTGATGCTGGCGAGTGGCGTGACCACATCGCGGGAAACAAGACTGAGCATTCACACGACCGCAACAACCATTAGCGAACGCGAATGCAAAGGAGCATTTAAGCCGTTCGCTGGGCGTGAAGCCCTACATACAGCCGATTTGATGATTGACCACAGATCTGATCGAACGAACGAGATCTTTATACTGACTAAGTATGATGGAGGAATATTAATTGAGTTAAATCATCACGCAAACCAACAAAATACTTACATATGAAAATAGAAGGTAGACTATTTCGTTAATCTAGATCAAACCTCTAGTGGTTAGTCTATGTGGTTTTGGATTATCAGGTCCTGAAACTACAGAAAGTTTCAGTATAATTTTGAGCACATCACGCCATCCCAGTCACTATCATCAACATTTGATAGTGATCGTTAATTAAACAAACATTATCATCCAAAGCTCTGTAACCAACATTTGAGCACCCTGGTGAGTCTAAGCTCCTCCATATATCCCCTCTCCTACTAAGAGGGAGGTTTGACACCTTAGCCTGCATAAAATTGATGATGTCGTGAATATTAAAAAGCTCTACAGCTATTTACTGCACAATAATTCGACTAAGTTTATCTCGATTATTCGTCTAGATCTTGTATATTTTTTTCTGATAAGGAACTAAAAGCCATCGTAAAATAACTACGCATCCAATAAGTTAATTACTTAATTATATGAGTTTTCATTCAAGTTACTGTGTAACAAAATCACTGCTCTCGTAATTTAGATAAGATCGTAATTTACATGTTAGAGCGTCACGCATAAAGCATCTTCGTTATTTTTTTTATACAAAATACAGTTATGGCTTAAAGCAGGAACATGGCTACACCATGTTATTTATTTATTTATTCATTTATTTGCATTCCAATTTATACATATGTCAAATTAGTATTATAAATAGTATGTAAAATTGGAACCCCATCAGGGGCACTGCAAATGGCTTAGAGGGGAGACGGCGCCATGGTATCATTTAGGAATTCGTCAACTGTGTAATATGCTTTATTTAGCAAGTAGTCTTTGGCAGTTTTAATAAATATTTCATCGTTTTCAATTTTTTTTATTCTTTACTATGTATTTTGAGGTTTGTGGGATTTTATTATATAGCTTTGCACACTTGGATTAGGTATGCCGGTACTTATGTATTTTAGCTATTTGAGGTTGTGAAATGTGAAAGTAACAGGTCCCTGTAGTTTGATAAAGTAAATCAAATTTTTTTGCGCGCTTGTCGTAAGTTATAGCGCCATAACAGCACATTGCGAACTATGTTCTAACTTTTGAAAGCTATTTGGCTGCTTACGCACAAATTTGATTGATTCTAGTATGTATATACACGTCAAAGTTAATATTTTTAGGGATTTAAAATGTGGTACTAGATGACCCGGCAAACGTTGTTTTGCATTAAAAATTAAAAAAAAATTTAGATGAAAATTAGATAGCAGCCGATTCTCAGACCTGCTGAATACGCATACAAAATTTGTTAAAAATCGGTAAAGCTGTTTCGGAGGGGTACGGTAACTAACATTGTGACAAGGAAGTTTTATATATTAGATATTATGTTTATATAAATGAATTGCTGTTCGTTAATCTCGCTAAAACTCGAGAACGGCTGAACGGATTTATCTTATTTTGGTCTTGAAATGTTTGTAGAGGTCAGGGAAGGTTTAAAAAGTGAGAAAAATTCGAATATTGCCGGGAAAATTTCTGAAAAGCGCGAAACTGCCGCTCTGGCATCTAAATTAAGTTGACCTCCTCCGTATTACATTATACGTATAGAATAGGGGTCATCATTTTGGAACTGGTATACTGTACCCATCAGTATCCATAAATATATATTGTTAATGTTAATGTACTGTAACGTCGGACAATGTTTAACATGTATGTATGTAATATAGATCTTATATCCTTCCCTTCTCCGTCCCGTAGTACACGGGACGGGAAGGAGGATATTGCTTGACGGGAAACTATAAAAAAAGTTAAATTAAGAGGAGGAGCAGGTAATGGCGACACTTTATATGAGTTTACCTTTAAAATTAGAAGGGTACCTAAAAGGTTTTCACGCGGAAGATGTCGTGGGCGACTGATAGTTGTTAATAAATAATACACCAAAAGTTTTATTGTCACCTTTGCTGTAAATTATAATGAAAATTTCGATTATGCAGCGTGTAGGTACTGTTACTTCGAAATGTTACGCAAGGCCACGATTCATTTTCAGGAATAAGCAAAAGATTTGAAGTCTTTCAGCTAAGAAAGCAATTATGCTTACTTAAAGTACCTAAATCTTAGATGAAAATTGTTTTCATATACCTAGTTCAAAATATGTTTATTTTTAACGGTACTGTCATGACTGAACTGAAGCGAGACCCTGGAATGGTCTTTCGCATAGCCTTCATCAAATTATAGATATGTTTAAAACCTTTCAACCTGTTGTTATAAACTATAACTGATGTAATGGGGTGCATCCCGGTAGTACCCCCTAATTTTAGTTCTGTTGATACACCATATTAGTGCTTAGTGTCCCATTAGTTCTATATAAAACTAATGGGACAAAATTAAAGAAATGTCGATATTAACATCTTGTTTGTACGTTACATATAAAATATCTATAGTTTTTATAAGTATAGTATGGAATCTCTTTTGATTGTAATAATAAATGTCTACTTAAATTTGAGAGTATCTATAAACATACTATATCGAATACAGCTTTGCTTAAATTGCACAAAACGTCTTTAGAATGGTAATGAGGTTTTTAATATAATTTTTTTTCTAAACTGAATAGTTTGCGCGAAAGATACTTCCAAAGTGGTAAAATTTGTCCCCCAACCCCTCTGTATAATTTGACAGCACGAAAAATGTCCCAACATTTTTATAGAACTATAACTGATATAATGATGTTTAACATTTTTATATTGACTCTTTGACTTTTGTATATACCTACATATTATATGTACAGGTTATAATTTAACGAGTCTTATATACCAGTAGCAATCATCTATTTCTGTCAGTAATTGTTATTTTCCTATAATATGGATACAAATAAGCCTGCTCAAGTATAAACTAGTAGTACTTAGAAGTTCAGAAAAACCAATGTTTCCGTGAATCCTACTGTAGGTAGAGCATAAGTCAAGACAAACGCAGCAGTGGTGAGCGTTCGCCCGTGACGCCGCCGGTCGTTGGCCTGGTGCTGCCACACACCTTGACTTGTAGCTGCTTCGGATTAATCATTTCAAAAACAAGATGATTTTCTATATTAGGTAGGTTATTGCCTTACTAGCGGACGCTCGCGACTTTGTTTGCGTTCAACCCTTGAACCCTTTACTATTATAAACAGAATTATACATATATTAAGCCTTCTTGGAATTATTTATAGTGAGTACATATTTCTAATGAAATCCGTAGAAAGCGAAAAATGCATAAATATATTTGTGTATGTATCATATGTTTCCGAGTTTAGTCACCTCCCCAATTATCTGTATTTTAATGGTATAATATTATAAACATTGGTCCAGTAGCTGGGATGTACTCACAAGTAGAATCATAACGCAGTCTACTGAGTATGAGTTCGGGGCTACTTAGTGGCTTATCTTTCCATCATTTCATTCCTTTTCTCCATATCTTTCCACATATTGTAGTAAGTATTATGTGATCATTGATAAAACAACATTTGATGGCCGAGTGGCGTAGTGGGTAGTGACCCGGCTTCTGCGGCTGTGGGTTCGATTCCCACCTCTGGAAAAATGCTTGTGTGATGAGCATGGATGTTTTCCAGTGTCTGGGTGTTTATCTATGGTATTTATCTATATTATATATATATTTAACTTTTTATATACATATTCATCAGTTACCTATTTTAGTACCCATAACACAAGCTACCTACGCTTACTTTGGGGCTATATAGCGATGTGTGTAATTGTCCTATAATATTTATTTAGTTATAACCAACTTATCACAGACAAAAGTATTATAGTGACGTAATAAAAAAACAAAACATAAGGAAAAACAATTGCTTACGCACGCCACTTCAGTAAGTAGCTACTTCTTACCTATAATTAAACATATTCAAAGATACAAGTAGGCGTGTGCGCAATCAAATCAAGGAAGTTCAAAAAATATTATAATTTATAGCCTTACACGTTTTCTATGGTTTTCTATGTTGCTCAGGCGCAACCATGCGTAATTTCCACGGTAAAGCAGTACTTAATAAGAAATTGTAAACTCATTAGTAACTTTTTTTCAACTAGTAAGCGCTTGACTGCCATTTCACCTGCCGTCGGGCCCGCCTTCCCCACTGGGCACTATGGCAGACATCCAGTGTCCCGCGATCTACGAGGGCCCCTTTGTCCTTCCTAAAATTCTAACCGATAATTTATATTTCATATCTGTTACAAGAAAGTGGTCGTGTCTCAACGTCATAAGGGCTAAGTATTATGATGTGCCCTGGGTCTCATTATGTTAAAATGTACCCATGCCTATGCCTATCGTTAAACAACGATGAAGTGCTTAAAGTGATTTCGTGTTAACTTAGATTTGATACGTTATCTAAAGTCACTAAATTCATTTGCTTTTAGAAGCAGTAATAATTATCATAATTATTACTGCTTGCTTGTGTGTAAATAAATAAATGAGTGAAATAATCAAAATTAAATACAGTAAGTAAATTCATAATTTTAAGGACTTAACAACATGTTCTCTGATGCACGGATGTCATCAAATTACCAACTACGGGCAGAATTTCCTGAAAAATTAAAAGCTTAATATTTAACAGACCAAGCCAGGACACGAACGCAGGAGATTTTGATCCAAAGCTGCAAAGGCTTTACAATAAAATAATAGACTATTTAATCTAAATTCGCTCAGCTGTGAAACATAACGCCAGCTGCAATGTGCAGTTTAGTTTAAATTAGAAAATAGAAATTACTACTTATCACTTTCCCCTGACAGGTGGAAATTTAGAATCACCGAGCATTGAGAAAGAAAGTTTAAAAAACAGAAGTCAAAATAGGAGAGATGATTATCATTATCACGAATTGACCGGTCCTTTAGGTAAGGAACTTAGACCTCCTGGCTCTGATGGGTGTTGGCAGGTGTATAAATATTTTAGATAAACATTTTATTTCACTTTTATTTCACTTTACCATGAATATAAATTTTTCAAAAAGTTAATAAATTAAGCAAAATCGTCGCCGTCGTCCGGCAGAGTAGCTTTGCGAGAGACAAGCTTGAGTGTATCCCCGTCGTAGTCGAATACGTAGAAACCCGACGGAACCTCGTCTTTGCCTGCAACCGTCACGTCACGTATTCTATTTACTTCATCACGCTTTTACATTGTTATTAGCTAGGTATTATATATATATATATATATATATATATATATATATATATATATATATATATATATATATATATATATATATATATATATATATGTGTGTGTGTGTGTGTGTGTGTGTGTTATAACTGGTAAACTTAGCGCAGCTTCATTTGCAGTCTAAAGGTAAACTTAGCTCAGCTGCATTTCAGTTTACCGATGAAGAAACTGCTAGACTAGTTTATTTATATGTAATTCCCTAGTGTATGTCTTTGGCAATTTATTGTGAAGCTGTACAAATTCTGAATTATATTTAAAAATGAGCTTCGGTCGATAAATAGTTATACTAAAACCTCGTGAGTCCCTTCGTGATAAATTTCAAGAAATAGGAATTCTTACAGTATCCTGTCAATATATATACAATAACCTAGTCTTTGTCATTTTAAAAGAGCAACTGTTGAGTTTCTTGCCGGCTCTTCTCAACAGGACCTGCCTTCCGAGTCGGTGGTAGAGTCACTACAAATAGTCTAATTTGACGTTTCAAAAGTGCTTATAATTAGCCTACTTGAAATAAATGATTTGAATTTGAATTACGGATTCTTCGTTAACGAACTCGCAAAACTAAGTTGTAGTATAATTGCCACCACCTTGCTTCAATTAGCGCCGCGTCGAGCAACGACCTTTCAACCCCCATTCATTTCTTTCAAGTCAACTGACCTTTGCAAGTCAAGCAACCCTGCACCTGCTAAACATCCATATATCAGAAAAACCTGTGCGCTGTAGGATGTCAATAACCCCACAACCTGTAAGGGTGACAACCCACTCGATCTATAATAATCGTATAACCATCCCCGACACGCTACATGTATTATGCACCCTCCTAGTTAATTAACGATAACCTTTATGAAGTTGTGAGTTAATAGTCTCTATGATGCATATTTGTGGTTAATTTTTGACTTAGGGTCTTCAACAAATGTTATTAATTTATTAATTTTTTAATCAGTCATTAAAGAAACTCTGTTTTAATCCCATTAAAATAATCTTAAAACTTTAAAGCTCACAGTTTCGTAAAGTAAAAAAATTGTAAGGTTTAAAATGATATTATGATAGCATTTTAATATGATCGTGTTTTACTTTTCTAAGTTGGTCAAGAGTTTACCCAAAAATAACGATTTCGTACCAAATGTAGATGTACCTATGTAGGTACCTATTATAAGTGAATATCAATTTCTTTTTTGGGTAATATATGAGGTTTACATTAATGATTATTGCTATGGGCATTTAATATATAACGTATCTCTTCGCAATTGGGAAAGTTCCGATTGAGAAATGCTACTTTTGCGGTGAGGACGACACTCCGAGGCAAACGATATTCGAGTGGCGGATATAAGAGTGGTGGCACAGGGTAAAAACAGCGATGTTTACTCTGAAAATCTGATACCGAGAATGTTAAGCAGCGAGGAAGAATGGCAAACATATGCGAAGATGTTGCGAGAAATAATGCGAAGAAGGGAGGAGATGGAAAAATCTGAAAGAAGGAGAAGAGAGAATACGGCAGATGGTAGGCATGAAGAAATGTAGTGCGGTTCCGTGCCAACCATAAAGTCCAGAGGAGGTCGTTTTAGTCCGTGCAAGTCGGACATACCCTGCTGACAAACAGAAATCCGAAAGGAATTTTTTCTCCTCACATAAAAAAAACACAATAATGATGTATATGGGGAGGACATTATTTCCATATTATAGGTAGTTTAGGTACGCATAGGAATAGCACTTAATGTGGGCTAGGATGGGATTGGATGTGCTCCGCTGGATATCGTAAAGTATAGAGACTACGTAAGGTACAGACTACAGTTAACAGCACTGAGGCGTCACCATCTCATATGGCGATATATCCTATTACTAGCGCTTTACGTCGTGAAATGACTCGTGGCATGCCTTTTTTCCAAGAAGATCTTATAAAAAGTCCCAGATAGTTGATGGTATTGTGCATACTCCCTCGTGCCTCATTAACGTTTGATTGACGAGCACCGAAGCCCTATTCACCTTAAATATTCCAGAGACTGGAAGATTTAAGGTGAAAGCAAAATGTATTTTCAAAGAGGACTTTAGAACTCCAGCCTAGACGTGGAGCGATTTTATTCAGGACACTAAGGAGTTCATAGCTAGAAAGCCTTAACTTCATGATTAAAAACCGAGATCCCGTCGCATGCGCTGTATTTATTTACATAGTATAGTGTGTGTCGAGATTTTAGAGTTAGACAGGTAGGTACATCATTGCCAGAGCGACACCGCACAAGGCCTGGTTGAAATATTATGTTCGCAGGTATGACTCACATAGCTATGTTTATAAAGCCACATACGAATATGCCTACACATATTTTACCAGTTACAATACGATTCAGCTCGAATCACAGAGATTATGCTTATCAGGAAATTCTTACTGAATTGCAAAGATATATCTAAAAATTAAAAAAAAAATAGTGACAACCTTAACTACCTTCGCCTACGATGTAACATTTACAGCTAGTAAATAGTCACAAATTGCTTTTTCCATTGTCTGACAAAGTTGCGTTGACAAGGTACCTACCATGCTGTGTGCTTGTAATTTAACAAGACATAGACAGTAATTATTTAAGCCAGAGGCTTCCAGAAATAATGCTTGATATCATAAGTTCACGAGTGATGGTCGTAAAGTGGATCTTTTTGTAGGGTGACTAATTAGATGAGGCCTATAGGACATGATATCCATATGAAAAAGTATCGCTTGTTTTCCATAAACGCGAGAGCAACGAGCTAATTGAGAGCACACTTTGCGATTGCATATTATATATACATACATAGTAAGTTTGGTTTACGCGATACAAGCTCAAGAACCATCTATAATTCGTGAACTTGAACTTCGGGTTCGGAGCTTACGGGGTTGTTTCAAAATGAGCCTTTTCAGAAAAGATGTAGATTATCGTTAAGATGTAGTAGGTACAATTAAAATTCTAAAGCCTTTTATAAACTAAGCATTCTACGTGTCGGACGCTTCTTCTTTTACGTTTACCTTTCCACGTCTTGAATTCAGAGAGTAAACATGCGACAGAGCCGTCGTAAGCTATTGATAACTCGTCAAAGGAGTAGACCTACGTGAAAACTCAATATGATAGATGAAGATCAATAAGTAGGTATAGCTCTAGGTATGTACGTATACGTGTGTATGAAAAAGGCGTAGATAAGATAACGCATAATCCGTGCAAGTTTTAGCATTAACCAATATTTGGTCACCCTTTGTTGTAGGAAGCGGCGCGTGAAGGAGCCGTCGACCTGCCACGCGCGGTCGCGCGCGCATCCGTCGTGGAAAATGTAAGGTGCATGGCCGCGCCGGACCGCCGGGCCGCCTGGCCGCCGGGGGACGCTACGCTTTGATCCCACCCGCCGCAATATTCTTGATATTTGGAAACTTACAATATAACATTATATCAGGGGTTAAAGTATGAAATTGACGATTTGTACTGAAAAATAAAAATTCGTTTTTTTTAATCAAAATAATTACCATTATTATCTATACATTGCTGCCATCTAATAGGAAGCTCATTTATGCCTTTGCAATAGAACTCTGGTGATCTAGATTCGACAAACTGTGTGAAAGCATTTTGCACTGCCTCCTGAGAAGAAAACTTTTTATCACATAGAAAATTGTCCAAATCACGAAAAAAATGGTAGTTCGTTGGAGCAAAGTCTGGCGAATATGGAGGGTAACGAATAGTTTCTAATTGCAGTTCCTGTAGAGTTAAAACGGTTTCTCGTGCTGTATGAGGTCTCGCCATATCATGGAGCAATAATGGTGAAGATCGATTCATAAGTCGGGGCTGTTTCACTGCTAGTTTCGCTATCACTGTTCGGAGTTCGGCGCATCATTAGACACCTACCGTTATTGCTTGACCAGATCTGAGAAAGCTATAGTGAATAACACCACGCTGAGACCACCAAACAGTTACCATTACCTTTTTATTGGTAAGCTTTGCTTTAGCCATTGCATTTTCCGCTTACGATTATCATAAAAAATCCATTTTTCATCACATGTCACAATTCGATCCAATATTCCTTCATTTCTGTATCGATTCAACAAGGCAACGCAAGTTTCAACACGCGTTTCTTTCTGCAGATCAGTCAAATCATGAGACACCCATTTTTCATATTTTTTTATTTTATTGATTTGACGCAAATGAGTCAATATTGTTGGTAAAGTAACGTTAAACCATGCCCCTAATTCCTGGGTAATTTGCCTCGGATCAGTTTCCACCATCTCTTTCAAATCATTGTTATTCACCTGTATGGGCAGTCTTCCACGTGGTTCGTTCTTCAAATCGAAGTTTCCATCACGAAAGCGTTTAAACCAAAATCGCACAGTGCGTTCATTAGCAGTCCCCTCTCCAAACGCAACATTAATATTGCGAGCTGTTTCGGCCGCGTTAGTTCCGCGTCGGAACTCGTATTCAAAAATCACACGAATTTTCGAAGTATCCATTTCCTCCTTCTTCCTTTATTGTCTAATCTGAATAAAAAAAACAAATGAAAGTTGATAATCGATTGTTGTACATTTTTTAAAAGAAGAACTACACAGGTACCGTATGAAAAAAGTTTCACTTTAAAATCCTAAACCATGAAGGTTCTATGTCAATTCAAAGTACCTATTACAATAAAACGGCAATTTCGTTCTTTAACCCCTATTATTCTCATCTACAAAGATCTCTGACAAAGTATGAGTTTCGAATTCGTCTCTCACTATAGCATCTTGTTAAGCAAAGAGAGATAGAGACTAATTGGAAATAGGTTGGGAAGTTTTTTTTGTAGTACTTTTTGATAAAAAGTAACTTGAATTGTAAATTACAAAATATAACATACATTTTATAAGCCCAACTTTGCCTTTACTTTTTAAAAGTTATTGTATAATAGTGTACATACCTATTTGCAGATGAAGCAACCAGTTATTCTGATATTTAATTTGTTTTCATTAAGCCGATCCAGCCCACTAAACAATATTTGTGGCTCACGTTAGGTAAGGTGCATGTCTACAGACGGGCGGGCAGGTGACGGCGCGCGGGCGCGGGCACGCGACTACACCTGTCTAGAGGCATACAAGTGTCGCGAACATACCAGCTAACTGTGTCTAAAGAGCCCGACCTTTTTTAATCTATCATTTGTAAGGCAATACAATTAAATTTCTCACGTTCCAATTCTACAGGATGAAAATATAACGATTTGTGGTGGTTCAAACGACAGGTGAAAGAATTATTTGTCGCTTGTCGTCTTTTTGTCGCTTGAAAATACCTCCCGGTCTAAGGCTGCTTTCATTCCGCCTGCAGTTTAATTTCGCCTCCATCAAGCGCACTCGTCGGTGTCTACAAGTGACGGGGGATGCGCGTATCGGCGTCGTCTACTATTGATTCTGTTTAGCAGGTTAACTTCAGCCGCCTCTCTCTCTCCCAAATGAGGTCATCCCTGAATAGAATAACTAAACCTGTCTATGATTTCCTTTACTATGTCTACCCATATAGCAAAGAAAACATGCAATGGTGTACAGGCTAACAGCATTTTCAACAAGTAGAACGTGTCAACATAAACAGATGTAACAGCTTGCATACGCTGGTAATTAGCTAGTTAAATGTAATTAAAGTTGATAGTCGGATCTGCCATTAGAGGCGTGCGCGCGCGCAGCGGAGCGTTCAGCCTTGTCTTGCTTTCTTGCGCGATGGGTATCGCAGCCACAGCGCTGTTTATTGATTATCTGTGGCGAATAGTTCTATTTACCTATGGAAAAATTGTTTACGGTGAATGAAAACTGTTTCATCATTATCAGCCTATTATTGGGCCAAATCTCTCTACTTATAGAAATGAAAAAACTTATTAGATATGTCGGATCTAAGAGAAAATTAATGTAAACTTGTTGCAGCTATTTGCCATACTACCTGGGCACTAAAATTTTATCTCGTTAAACCAACATATAGCGCCATCTGTTAATAACTTATGGAGCTCAGACAATAGAACCTCTTTTTGCTTTAAATAAATTACTTATATATTATTTATTAGGGATCCGTACCTAAAAAGGAAAAAACGGAGGATCACTTCGTTGTCCGTCCGGAATTATCAAACTGAAATTTATATCAAATACTCAAGTCTGCTGTCCCTTCGTCGGTCGTGAAAGAATCAAGACCAAGGCAATTAAAAGATGCAACCAAATCAAAACCAGGTAGTTCCCGTAAACTTAGAATCTTGAAATTTGGTACGAAGCAACATCATATAGCACATAATGAAAAAATTACGAAATGTGTAAATTTTTAGTTACATCAAAGAAGTGTCCCAATAGGCAAGACTGGCTATGCATAGAGGTGTGTTGGTGCCCACACTTATATATGGTAGTGAAAGTTGGGTATGGCAGAAGAAGCACAAAAGTAAAATAAATGTGGTAGAGATGAGAGCGTTGAGGAGTATGTGCGGGTTAAAACTGTGTGACAGAGTTAAAAATAGTATGATAATAGAAAAATGTGGTCTAAAAGAAGATATAGTGACCAGAACTGATAAAGGGATGCTTAGATGGTTTGGGCATGTAGAGAGAATGCATGAAAGAAGATTAACAAAACAGATTTATGAGGCAAGGTTGAATGGAAATGTTGGAAGGGGAAGGCCTAGGAATGTTCCTGGACCAAATTCGGGACATTTTAAATAATGGCCAGGTCAATAGTACCCTAAAACAACGAACTTGTAAGGATTAATGAGATTGAAAGAAGCTAAGGAAGTATGCAAGGACCGTGGCAAGTGGAGGTATGTGGTCTCTGCCTACCCCTACGGGAATAAGTCGTGATGTTATTTATGTATGTTAACTCTCTACTACTCGCAGCTAGTCCTAGAATCTTGAAATTTCGCATGAAGCAATGTTTAGGAATAATTCCGAAAACCTTACAATTTACGGAACTCTCAGTGCGCGAGTCCGACTCACATTTGGCCGGTTTTTTTTATTATAAGTTAGCTCTTGACTACCATCACACTTAACGGTAAATGATGATGCAATCTAAGATGAAAGTAGACTACATTGCTAGGGATAGGATGAATTCCATACGGTTTCTACCGACATCGTAATCCGCTGAATACGACCAAAGGCTCCAGCTGCTAGAACTGGACCAATTATGCCGGGAATCGAATATTCAGTGGGTCAAGTGCGAGTTTTTCACTAAGCGACTGCGTAAAAACGTACTCACTCATAACGTCAAATAATATAGAAAAAAAAGCGTTTACACTCATTATAACTAGATGGCGCTACTCCAATTCCATATAAAATTTACGTTTACTGTTTACGATATCGACGCAGTAAAATCTTACAATAGGCACACAGATAACTACAAGCGAGGTAGTTCATGTGTGGCTCATGCGTCAAAAGAAATCGTAAACAGAGGTACGGTATGGGAAAACGGACGAGTATTAACTCTGTCATTATCCTTAGTTCTTCATGAATAATTTATTTGCTTTCATGTCGATAGGTAGCTTAACTATAGAGGTGTTAGCAGCTGGCGAAAAAATAAAAATTTATTGAAATATAAAATGTTTTTTATTAACTAGTATCAACAACATTTTATTTACAGTTTTATTTTTACAATTTTATTTTTACAACGAACAAACGATTTACTATATTTTACAGATTATCTCTAGCAAGCCTACCTTGGACCCACTGAGTGCTTTCATGTGTTTTTTACATTACAATATACATAAAAATCATAATAAGAAAAAAACTTTAAGAAACTTTTTAAAAACAAAAATACGCCTTGCACAAAATTTATTCACATTATTATTAGTAAAAAACATACAATTTGTATAAATGTCATTTTATAAAATTAGGTTGGAAAGAATCTGTTATATTAAAAACAATAAAAAATGTATAAGGCCCAGTGCATACATCGGGCGTAACGTCCGCGAAATCTTCTATACGAAGATTGTCGTGTAGAAGATTTCGTTAATTGCCTCGCGCTTCGGAAATCAGTTCTACAAAATCAATTATAGCAACAAATATGCTATGAGCAGATACGCACCGGCCATAGTTAGATGTTAAAAATAAAAGCTCCTTCACATTAAAGCTCAAACACTCCATCGTGGAACGTGTAGAAAGTCTACAGCGAAGTTGAAGCCACGAATCAAAATTCCAAATCACAACCCTTCTATGTCACATAATTCATTCCCTAAGTGGGGACGGATCCATGATTGAAATTTAGTAGAGATTGGAGGGACGTTGGGCAGGGACATCTGTGCATATCAATAAAATTGGAATTCTGTTTGTAACATGGAAATAACCGTTTTTTACTACATACATATGAATCTGTCTGTCTGTCTGCTTGCTCCGGCTAATCTCTGAAATTAGCAGTCGGATTTAAAAAAAAACTTTTTTATATGATAGCCAGACTCGCAAGGAGTGACATAGGGTAATTTCAATTCCAATTCAATACTCCCACTAGAACAGGAGTTACGCAGGCGAAACCGCGGGCGACCGCTAGTAAACACTAAAAAAATTGATTGTCTGTAAAGTCAGTTTACTGACGATAGTTGAACGTGACAACGTAGCATTTAATTGGTTATTAAAATTTTTAATTTAAGTATATTTTTATAAATATTAATTTAAATTAATAAAATACTTGATTTTGATTTTATAAATTGGTAATAAATATATTAATTTTTAATTTAAAACTAATATATTTAAGAATTATATTTAATAGACGGATGCGACGCTGCCAAACGAAAGGACGTTGGCTCTTTGTCGCTCGTTCCGCGCTCCCGCTGCGCTTCAAGCCAACATGGAACGCCTCAAAGCGAGGTAACGCCGCATGAGTCATGTTTTTTCGTGCGTGCAGCCGGCTCTATCGAATTATAAGACGTTGTAACATAATGTTAAAAATCTCGCTCTTTGGGATTGCTTCACAATTTGAAGATTTGGTTTTGTTTTAGACTTGTAACAATAGTAAGGTAAGGAAGACCGCTATTGTACACACGAACCTACAACTGCTAAAAGCAGTGCTGGCGAGAGCTCGCTCAATCTCCTCCCTCTCCCTCCTCACGATCCGTCACTACTTCAAGTAATACAAGACTTTGCAACACAAATTACAATTCAATAACTATATTGGACAGAACGACATAAATAATTTTGATCACTGACCAAATAACATCTTCGTAAATCAAATATATACATTTATGTACAACATTTTTGACATCACACTTTAACTTAAATAGTATAATGGATTTACTTAGACAGAAGTAGAGTATCTGATTTTGACCATCGCGCGCAAGTGAACCAACTATCTAAAGCCAAACTCGATTGAGAATGCTTGTCAACAAACAAATTAAAAATGAAGGTAGAAATCACTAGTCAGTTTACATCAAATATTTTTAGCTAACTTTTTACTGACGAATTCATGTCATTAAATTAGATTAGTAAGCTTAAAACTAATTAATATATTCAATATTTTTTAAATAAGGTTTTATAAAAAAACAAAACATAATTTTAAATTTATTAGGCATAAAATGTGTTGCATTTTCTACCTTCATTTTAAATTTGTTAGTTGACTTTAGTGTAGTTGCCCAACTAATAAGGCAAGTAATTGGTTGTAAGTAGAGATAGAGGAGTATTTGCATGATGCCTTAAACGTAATCTCTTTTCAAATGCATGCACAAACATTGTGTTTCACTTTATCTGTAATAACATAATCAGCTAGTTGACCAAATATGACTGTGGGTTTGAGGCCTCGAACACAGGCCTCTTTAATGTAAACACAGACACAAATATAGTTTTTAGGGCCAACGTAATTGGAAGCGAACCGACGCATCAATACAATAGTACAATATCATTAAGGTACAAAGTGACGCTTGATTCCATTTTATTAGGATACATCTAGTAATGTGAAAGAAGAAAAGAATATGATATAGACAAACATTAAAACTGCTGCGTGTACAGTGGTGTCAAGGCAGAACTCTAGATTACCTTAATTATTTACTAATTCATTATTTGGCCTAAATGACGTGAACAAGACAAAGATCATGTTTGCTCACGTTCTTGACAAGTAGTTTACTTCTGCAGAGAATTACGATAATTAACTCGCCATATCCCATAATACTGGTCCAATTTCGAAATTGAACTTCAATTATTACGCGGTTGGGATGTGTTCATGATTATACTAACCTGGCATCTTTTCGAACATTCCTCAGTACCGAAGACGAAGGTCTTGCACGCGCGACCGATTTGAAGAACAATGCTCGGAATATCTCGCGTGTCGAATCCGAAATGCGGGAGCCCGAGCCGACTACCTCCGCGCGTCGCGCTGAAGTGGCAATCGGCGGCACGCGAACAGCTGTGGCGCTGGCCATACTATTTTTCATTCCACACCGCGCGAGTGTTGGCGTTACCCCTCAGGTGGACTCAACGCAAATGGAAGCGAACCGACGCACATTACAATAGTACAATATCTTTAAGTCCAAAAAGACGCCTATTCCATTAGTTGGATACATCGGGTGATGTGATAACGATAAGATGATGATATGATGAAACATTAAAACGCTTAAAATCGCTAAGCTCACTCTGCGTGTGTTTGTTTGTGTGTGTCCGCATGCAAGGCGCGGCAACTAGCTGCACGCGGTCTATAACAATGAACATAAGTATACAACAATGAAAACATTACCCTCCTTCTGACGCCGTCGAGTAAAATATAGGTCTTTTATATAACTGGAAATGAAAAGTGAGTGCACATAATAACGTATCATTTTTACAGGACTATGATTACTTTCGTACTGTCTATAAATAAGCGCAACTCCATATATATAAATGTCACATTCGATCGTATTCGGAGAAAATCTAGCAACAATTTCGTGTAAATTTTCTTCTGCATATTTTGGTATTAATCAATAAAATTAATCAATTAATATAAAATAATAATAATTCCTATTTTAATATTTATGTTGAACCTATGTTACTGTCAGCTGGTATACTGTACGTTAGTTCTCATTGGACTGCACAAACTTTAAATTAAATAGATAAAAGTTATAACACTAAATTTTTTCTTTTGCTATTTGAGAACACATTTATCTGGTGCTTCTGCTACTTGTTATTGTTGAAAAGTTGTTTTATCGACTACAAGTTGGCCCTAGACTGCTATCACACCTAATGTTAAGTGATGATGCAATCTAAGATGGAAGCGGGCTAACTTGTTAGGAGTAGGATGAAATCCACACCCTTTCGGTTTCTACACAACAGCGTACCGGAACGCTAAATCATTTGGCGGTACGTCTTTGTCGGTAGTAGCTAAGTAGTACAAACACAAAATAGTATGTGATCATTTTATTAAAATTGAGTGACCATAGAATCACTTAAACTTTGCAATTGTATATGTTGAACGAGTAAGAAATTAATTATAATATCATTATTAGAATAATTATCCTTCCTTTATCTGACATATAATTAATTAAAATAATAGATACCATTTTACTACCATAACTTAGCTCAATATTTTACATTTACCCTCATTATTTATAATAACATCTTAATATAAAGGCGGTTTCGAATAAACATAATAATTATTATTAATTACGCTTAAAACTAACGATCTACAATATAGTTACAGACACAATACTTTAAATATATTAGAATCATATTTGTAAATCATTTGTGTTAATTTAAATTAAGTACATGATTTCGATTATCTAAACGAAAGTGTTAGATTCATTATATAGAATAGTGGAGATAAGGGGGCGTCCATAAATTACGTGAGGTGTTTAAGGGGGGGAGGGGGTCAGAGAGGGGGGGTCTCAAAAAAATTATACGATTTTGGTCTATTTAATCCAGATTGTACATGCTTGAGATTACTAAAGAACACTTATAATTAAACCCTCAGCAATATTGATTAGTCGTAAATAAAAGGGCGATGCAAATTTGTTTTGTTCTTTTTATTAGATTTATTATATAGAATAGTGGAGATAACGCAATGCCCGAATACTGAAATGTCACTCAAATGTTACAAATCTCTCATTTTACTGAGCTTCTGCAAAGCCCCGTTGTATTCACAATCATGAACATCAAATTAATGATACACTGACTTGCACTTGAGCTTCACTTGAGGGCTTCAAATGAGTGGTGATTTGAGTGACGTTTGAGTATTGCTGCCGTCGCAGACTCTTATCTGCGACGGTCAGACGTGCCATTTTTATTAGCAATTTATTTATTTAATTTATTTATTTAATTTATTTATTTAATTTATTAGCAAAATATAAAAGGTTATTGTTTTTGTAATTGATCTCTCGCAGAAGGATTTGCCCTCAGTTATGTAATCAAAACAAAATAATTTGATCAATAAATATATTTTACATATTGAAATGATAATAATTAAAAAATCTCGAAAATTAGAAAAACGGTAATAACATCCACGATAAAGTAATAAAACTACAATGTTCAGTTACCATTTCAGGGTTTTATGTCAGATGTCTGTGCAGACTTAGCACAAATGCACTAAACAAATGTATCTATCTATCTATCTTACCTTTAACGAGCAATATCTTTTACAGAATCTGATTCTCGGAAATGGCTTCAACGATTCTCATGAAATTTTGTACAAACTGTATGCAGGGGGTTTCGGGCGATCAATCGATTTTATGAAAACGTATAATTTCCAAAAAAAAAGAAATACCAATCAATGCTCGGTCATCTAGGTGTTTACAAGTATTTACAACAAATGCCTGTTTCTATTCAATAATTATTAAAACTATCATAAATCGATTTGACATGATCATCGTGGCGTGGCCATCACAGGCTCTCAATTCATAGTGGGTAAATTAGTATAAGTATAATAAAATAAATAGTTCAATATAAATAAAATACAACATCACTGTTATAAACAAAGTGTGCAATACAAAAAAAATATGACGAAGTATAGGTTATATAATTATAGGTTTTAAATGTGATTTGTGAATATTTATTTTGAGGATGCTATCAGTTTATAAACTCAATTATTACTTGCAAAGTACTATAATACTTGCAAAGTATCTTCGATGTATCCCTAGCCATAGTATAGGCAAACCATATGATTGAACTCTCGTCTGCTTGATACAGAGGTTCGGAGTACAAAATAAAAAATTGGTCCCCAAGAGCTACGGGCGGTCACATGGTCGTACTGTAATAGTAAATGAAATCTTTAAAAAAAAAAGACGTGTGGCACTCGAAGACTGCCGCGGTAAAGCTATTGCATAGCATTTTTTATCAACTTATGTTTATCTACCGACGTCATCGGGATCGTGGCCTAACGGTAAGGTAATAATTGTTTATTTTTAAAGCGTGATATTGCAAAAAGTCATTAATTAAAAAAAATGACTTTTTGAAATATCACGATGAAAAAAAAAATTGCGGAACCGACGGGATTTGAACCCGTGTCTCTCTGGCAACCCGGGCACTTAGAGCGCCTTACCGCTAAGCCACGTTCCCCGATGACGTCGTTGCCGAAATTGTGTTTTTGATATTATGTTATTGTTAGGTTTTTTCGTTACGGAATTTCTGTATTCGGTCTTCACGCTCAAGGCCCGTGGTAAATGCTATGCAATAGCTTAATATAAACTACAACGACACAAACGGCTGAAACTCAGGGCACGTCGGAGTATGCCCGACTAGTTTGAACTCTCAATAACCAACGATTGCGATGCTTTGACCAAATATAGCGTATCTGCTTACGGAACAACACAGTACTTTTGATTTCAATAATTTTTAAACCGCTATTTGTACCTGATGAAAACTAATTTTGTTCAAACGTATTCAAAACGAGAATTTACTAGTTCAAATTCTCGTTTTTAATTTTTATTACCATTTTTATGTAAAAATAGTTGATGTGCAAAATAGGTGAAAAAAATATGGGAATTTCGGCATTCTCTATTAAATTCTTAATTACCTCTTAATCAAGCGGAAGAGGACTCCAGTTATGTGCTTTCCCTATAACAATATAATCTAGATGTGAAATTGGCTTTCTTGACTATCGTCATCATATGTACAGTATCTTAAAGATTATATACAATTGGCGCTTTATAAAACTGGAACGCATTTCTAAAACAGTCTAATAGTGCAAACTTAAACTACCCCAGAAGGTTTAACTTAATTGTTCAATTCAAACTTTTGGGGACCAAAATTCAAAGGTCACCATAATGCTTTTATCCTATTTGTTTGAGCACACCACTCCAAAGACATTTCAGTACGCATGATGAAGTCTACAAAATCGCACCTTTATCATTAAGAGTATAGCTGCATCAGAAGGATATGGTCAGGTTCAAACATTCCCCTCGTTATTTAAATAATTATTTTTGAAGCCTTCATGGTAAACATAATGTGATAGGATTGTAAAACAACCGGACCACTCTTTTTCGATAAAATCACACCAGAACACTGTATAACAGGAATGCACCGCAAGGCCCGGTTCAGACTTTACCTCGATATGTGATCATGACCAGTTTTTCCTCAAGTCTCTAACTGTCGATAAAGTCAAGTTTTGCCTATGGGCCTGATCATGACCACTTTCTTCTAACTGTCCATATGGTCAGGCTCTAGCTTGAGTCCCGGCCTGATCATAACTAGTTTCTCCTCATTCTCTGGCACCTGCATGGTCTCTATGGTGAGCATCATTTTCTCATCGCAGCTGTCGTCACCCGAGTCTGAATACATAGACTGCGTCGAAGTTGCCACTTCCTATTGAATAAAGTTTATAAAATAATTAAATTCCTAAATATGACTATTAACACATAAATACATTTTAAAAAAAATATTTAACAAAATCGTAAAATTTTTAACAAAATATTGAATTGACTTCCGAAACACTAAAAAGTAAACAAATTGCGTCATTAAGTTACTTTAATTTAAATGAAGGTAGAAATCACTAGTCATTTTACACTTAATTTTGTTAATTAACTAGTTAATGACGAATTCATGACAATAACTTAGATTAGTAAGCTTAAAACTAATTAATATATTCAATATCTTTTAAATAAGATTTTTTAAAATAACAAAACATAATTTTAAATGTATTAGGCATAAAATGTGTAACATTTTCTACCTTCATTTTAAATTTGTTTGTTGACAAGCATTCTCAATCGAGTTTGGCTTTAGTATAGTTACTTTAACAACAAAAATTGTAAGTCATTGATTTTTAAAAACTCCTGAGTTTCTTGTCAGCTCTTTTTTGAACGATTTGCTTTCCGAACCGATAGTAGTCACAACATACAACATAGTGACAGACTTGACATTTCAAATATACTTGTAAAACAGCGTATGTGTAAAATATATTTTGAATATTAGTAGTGTCAGCGAGCTCACCGTGATGCGGTTCTTGGTGTGTATGCGCACGTGCTTGGCGAGGTGGTCGGAGCGCATGAACCGCTTGCTGCACTCGGGACACTCGAAGCGCTTCTCCCCCGTGTGCGTGCGCCGGTGTCGCTGCAGCTCGTCGGACCGCGTGAACCTGAAACACATCCATTTGCCTGAAGAAGACAGCTCACAGCCGCGCGTTTCGACTACGAGTTTTCCACCACAGAGATTCTGTGCAAAGCTTTCCTTGCGCAGGTCTCAATGACATTGAGTTATGGGGACGCGGTGCTGAGTGGGAACGCGTCTTCAAATTACAAAAGCGCGCCGTAAGAATACTGGCTAACGTTTCGCAGAACACATCGGCAAAACCCTCCTTTATTAGTCTGGGCATTTTGACACTTCCCAGTTTAATAATTTACAGTGTGGCAATGTACGTCTGGCAACACCAAAACCAGTTTCCCAAAAGGAGCTATTCAAATCTAAGGTACTCCTATAGATTAATTGCAAAATATCAGAGACTGAAAAAACCTCAAAAATAGTCACAGAGATGGGTCCAGAAGTATTTAATAGAATCCCTGAGAGTATAAGAAATCAATCAAACATTAATACATTTAAAAAAAACCTCAAAGCGTGGCTTGTCGAGAAGGCTTTATACAGCTATAATGAGTTTATAAAAAATAAGATATTGTGATTTAGGCATGACATTGAATTGAAATTATTACTATTTGTAATTGTTTTATTAAACTTGAATTTATTATTCCAGGCTAATGTATTTTTTTTCTTATTACTTTATTAAACATATTTTATTTTGTTTGACGTATAATATGTAAATTTATGAATAAATGACGATTGACTATTGCAACGTGCAGCTTATCCTGTCCAAGTAATCTCACAAGTGCCTACGTTGGAGTTGTCCTACATCTTGTGACAATGGTGCCATACGTCAGTATTGGCATCACAATCAGCTCAAAAATCCATTTCAAAACCTTAAGTTTTAGCCACCAAGTGTTCCCATAGCAACGACGTAGCATTGCAGTGCAAGCACGTAAGTTGCCTATCTAATGTTACTCCTAGATATTTAACTTCCGTTGCCCACCCCAGTTCACGTCCGGACAGTGATGTACTTCGGAATCTGTGTCGTTTGAGGTTATAGTCAGCTCACCTCTTGCCACAGAACAGCCAGTTGCAGAGGAAGGGCCGCTCCCCGGAGTGCCACCTCAAGTGCGCGCGCAAATGTGACGTCTTGCCGTAAACCTTGTTGCAGCCCGGGATGTGGCACAGGTGCTGCTTTTTTCGGTCCACCAGCCGACTGCAACAATTATCGGCAAGTTTATAAATAACTGCAAATGTTCTATACCAGACTAAATTTGGCCATGATTGTGTATATTTTGTCTACTTTCAGAAGTCTGTTAACCTAGGAAGAAGTTGCTATTTATACAAACGAGTATGACAAGCGCGTTGCTGTAACAAATTATCTGGAGGAATGTTACCAATGCAAAAAAAATGATTAAATTATTATTTGCCTTTGACTGCCTGTAAGTGGCTGCTGAATAACGGCTTTCTTACTTCAATATTGTACGCCTCCCTCAAAACAATTTAACATTGTGTTTCACAGCAAAAACATCATTAATTTAACATTCTTTCACATTATGAACGCAGAGGCGATTGTTCTCTACTTAAATTACTGCATCTAAAGCCAACAAGATTAACCCTGAATAAATTCACTATTCGCAATAAATGTTTAATAAACTTCACTTCCATTCTGCTAGAATTTTCTAAGTATTACAGATATGAAAAATATAATTTGAATGTATGGGGCCAGATGTATAACAAATGTTCACTCACTTTTCCCCCTGATCGCAGTTGGGACACGTGCAGGCCACTCGCTTCATGAGTCGCTTGCCGCTGCTGGGACTGCTGGGGCGCAGCTTGCTAGCCTCGCACTCGGTGGTGGTGTTCCCCGAGCTGACGGTCACCACCTGCCACTTGCCCGGCTCGTTGGGGTCCTTTATATACATGAAATCACTCACTTTTCCCCCTGATCACAGTTGGGACACGTGCAGGCCACTCGCTTCATGAGTCGCTTGCCGCTGCTGGGACTGCTGGGGCGCAGCTTGCTGGCCTCGCACTCGGTGGTGGTGTTCCCCGAGCTGACGGTCACCACCTGCCACTTGCCCGGCTCGTTGGGGTCCTTTATATATATGAAATCACTCACTTTTCCCCCTGATCGCAGTTGGGACACGTGCAGGCCACTCGCTTCATGAGTCGCTTGCCGCTGCTGGGACTGCTGGGGCGCAGCTTGCTAGCCTCGCACTCGGTGGTGGTGTTCCCCGAGCTGACGGTCACCACCTGCCACTTGCCCGGCTCGTTGGGGTCCTTTATATATATGAAATCACTCACTTTTCCCCCTGATCGCAGTTGGGACACGTGCAGGCCACTCGCTTCATGAGTCGCTTGCCGCTGCTGGGACTGCTGGGGCGCAGCTTGCTAGCCTCGCACTCGGTGGTGGTGTTCCCCGAGCTGACGGTCACCACCTGCCACTTGCCCGGCTCGTTGGGGTCCTTTATATATATGAAATCACTCACTTTTCCCCCTGATCGCAGTTGGGACACGTGCAGGCCACTCGCTTCATGAGTCGCTTGCCGCTGCTGGGACTGCTGGGGCGCAGCTTGCTAGCCTCGCACTCGGTGGTGGTGTTCCCCGAGCTGACGGTCACCACCTGCCACTTGCCCGGCTCGTTGGGGTCCTTTATATATATGAAATCACTCACTTTTCCCCCTGATCGCAGTTGGGACACGTGCAGGCCACTCGCTTCATGAGTCGCTTGCCGCTGCTGGGACTGCTGGGGCGCAGCTTGCTAGCCTCGCACTCGGTGGTGGTGTTCCCCGAGCTGACGGTCACCACCTGCCACTTGCCCGGCTCGTTGGGGTCCTTTATATATATGAAATCACTCACTTTTCCCCCTGATCGCAGTTGGGACACGTGCAGGCCACTCGCTTCATGAGTCTCTTGCCGCTGCTGGGACTGCTGGGGCGCAGCTTGCTAGCCTCGCACTCGGTGGTGGTGTTCCCCGAGCTGACGGTCACCACCTGCCACTTGCCCGGCTCGTTGGGGTCCTTTATATATATGAAATCACTCACTTTTCCCCCTGATCGCAGTTGGGACACGTGCAGGCCACTCGCTTCATGAGTCGCTTGCCGCTGCTGGGACTGCTGGGGCGCAGCTTGCTAGCCTCGCACTCGGTGGTGGTGTTCCCCGAGCTGACGGTCACCACCTGCCACTTGCCCGGCTCGTTGGGGTCCTTTATATATATGAAATCACTCACTTTTCCCCCTGATCGCAGTTGGGACACGTGCAGGCCACTCGCTTCATGAGTCGCTTGCCGCTGCTGGGACTGCTGGGGCGCAGCTTGCTAGCCTCGCACTCGGTGGTGGTGTTCCCCGAGCTGACGGTCACCACCTGCCACTTGCCCGGCTCGTTGGGGTCCTTTATATATATGAAATCACTCACTTTTCCCCCTGATCGCAGTTGGGACACGTGCAGGCCACTCGCTTCATGAGTCGCTTGCCGCTGCTGGGACTGCTGGGGCGCAGCTTGCTAGCCTCGCACTCGGTGGTGGTGTTCCCCGAGCTGACGGTCACCACCTGCCACTTGCCCGGCTCGTTGGGGTCCTTTATATATATGAAATCACTCACTTTTCCCCCTGATCGCAGTTGGGACACGTGCAGGCCACTCGCTTCATGAGTCGCTTGCCGCTGCTGGGACTGCTGGGGCGCAGCTTGCTAGCCTCGCACTCGGTGGTGGTGTTCCCCGAGCTGACGGTCACCACCTGCCACTTGCCCGGCTCGTTGGGGTCCTTTATATATATGAAATCACTCACTTTTCCCCCTGATCGCAGTTGGGACACGTGCAGGCCACTCGCTTCATGAGTCGCTTGCCGCTGCTGGGACTGCTGGGGCGCAGCTTGCTAGCCTCGCACTCGGTGGTGGTGTTCCCCGAGCTGACGGTCACCACCTGCCACTTGCCCGGCTCGTTGGGGTCCTTTATATATATGAAATCACTCACTTTTCCCCCTGATCGCAGTTGGGACACGTGCAGGCCACTCGCTTCATGAGTCGCTTGCCGCTGCTGGGACTGCTGGGGCGCAGCTTGCTAGCCTCGCACTCGGTGGTGGTGTTCCCCGAGCTGACGGTCACCACCTGCCACTTGCCCGGCTCGTTGGGGTCCTTTATATATATGAAATCACTCACTTTTCCCCCTGATCGCAGTTGGGACACGTGCAGGCCACTCGCTTCATGAGTCGCTTGCCGCTGCTGGGACTGCTGGGGCGCAGCTTGCTAGCCTCGCACTCGGTGGTGGTGTTCCCCGAGCTGACGGTCACCACCTGCCACTTGCCCGGCTCGTTGGGGTCCTTTATATATATGAAATCACTCACTTTTCCCCCTGATCGCAGTTGGGACACGTGCAGGCCACTCGCTTCATGAGTCGCTTGCCGCTGCTGGGACTGCTGGGGCGCAGCTTGCTAGCCTCGCACTCGGTGGTGGTGTTCCCCGAGCTGACGGTCACCACCTGCCACTTGCCCGGCTCGTTGGGGTCCTGTTGGATTTGTTGGCCTGGAAATGGTGTTTCTGGAAATGAATTTCGCTTGTATCAACGGGGTACATGCCGATGATACTTATTAGAGTATTAATGGCGTCCTATGATAGTTTAACAATATATGTGTTATCTCATGATATTTTTAAGTGTTTTGTCGCCTGATTATGTTTTCTTTTGCGCAAAGTTATTGTCCAATAATACCTACTAAATTGCTTGTAACTAATATCCGGTGATACTTATTTCGGTATAAATTGTGGTCCGTTTAACACGTCTATAACACATATAATATATATGTTACCGGAAATGTATGTAATTCGTCATTGTATACAATTCCTAGGAAATGTATGTAATTCCTAAAAACGCACGGAAATGTGTAAAATAATACACATTTCCTAGGAAATCAATACATTTCCTAAATAGCAATCAGAAATGTAAAACACATCTACACACACCTTGAGACATCAATATCATAGGCGCGGGGATATTAGGGCGAGGGAAGGTCTTGTTAATATTTGCCTGATGATTATATGCCATAGTCATCATATTCCCGAATTTCATTTGTCCGAACTTTATTTGGTCGAATGTTTTGTTTGCCACTAAAGACATATGGTATAGTTTTAATTGCCCGAAACTTAGATGCCATAAGATACGATTGTTATACGTATTGATTTTCATAAATTTATTTACCATACCAATTATTAGACATAATATATAAAAGTCATAATGATTATTAGACACAATTTTATAAATGCCATAATAATAATCAAACATAATATTTCGACGCCCCACCCCGTCCTGCATCACGGGGCTCCTATATATATGTGGTTTGAAAAAAATAACCACGAAAGCTAGACTTTATCGCTTTAGTCTTCTAACCAAACCTATCCAAGTAGGGGTGTTAATATTATTTTTACCTTTTTTTTTAATCGATTTGATAATTAATAATAATAACATTTGATAAATAACAACCGTAATGTTTGGTATAATAAGAATAATAATACATTTATTTATTCTTCTCTTTTGAGTTTAATGGTTTATTCTCAATTTAATAACATATTATATTACAGACAGCATTTTATTTATACATTTCCTAATACGATATTGGAATTATATATAGTTCCTAGGAATTGTACACATTTCCTAGGACATTTATGTATTAAATAGTTTTTGAAACAACATTTTACATATTTCCTAAATAGCTTAGGAATTGTATACATTTCCTAGGATTTGTATACAATTCCTGATTTTCATACATTTCCGGTAACATATACAACCACATATGTATTATAATTATTATCTGACTGCACCTACCTGATGAACTGCTAAATTGGTTTCCATGGGCATGAAAATATACCTCATTTGTGGATATTTTACATACAACAAAATACATGATTATACTTGCGCAATACGTAGAGTGAAAAGTAAAATACGAAACCTAACTCGCACCATGCTACTGATAATAGTAGGAATAGAAAACAGCATAATAAACAGTGTATTATTTATAAATAGTTAGTTTTGAAGCTAGATGCATACCAATGACAGGCTGCGGCTGAGCCTGCTGCTGCGCCTGCGGTATCTGCGTCAGTTGCACCGCCCCAGGCAGCCCCATCGCCGGGACCAGTTGCACCGCACCGCCCAGACCGCCTACGCCCAGCGTCGGCACCTGTTACATACATTTCATACCTTGCTGTCATGTCTAGCGTAATGTGTCAAAAGACAGACATGACATTTAAAAGTTCACCAGGCGTATATCTGCACCACATTCTTATTCCCAGCATTGCTAATAGTCAATATGCTGATGACTTGGTGCTCTAGTGGTCGTATTGGTGATAATTGTCCATGGGCCACTAGGTATGGTACGATGGCACAGTTCACCAGGCGTATACCTAAATTAAATTGACGAGCCTAAAATTAATAATCAGCGTTATGTCCTCTTGGTGCCCTAAAGGCGCCTGGTCACCAGGCGTATACCTGCACCACATTGGCAGTCCTCACATTGCTAGTCGGCAGGATGGTGACTTGCTGCCCTGTAGGCGTGCTGGTGATTATTGCCTGCTGTTGCTGCTGCACCTGAGCCGCGTCTTGCATTTGAGTCGTTACCGCCTTCGTGTCCGAGCAGCGTTAATGGGTTACGTATATATTTATAATAATTGTACAAACTTTTCGTTACGAATATATAATAGGTTAAAGGCACATAAAATATATTCGAGAAATTCTCCTTATGTAACTCATGATTTTTCAGTTGAGACCGTAAGTGTCGCACTGATGCGGTGCCAGAAAGTTGCGTTTGCCATGATTCATACGGACGGCTGTATTTTCGTAAACTTTCAAAGTTTACATCGTTCCGGCACCGCAAAACGTCCGACACTCAAAGTAAACGTAGAGCTATAATCAGTGAGACAGGACAGGACAGGAGGACTATGTTATTTCTCTTGTCTAGCCAAATTTTCTGTTATGTAGTTGTCCACAATTTTCTCAAACTGTTGATTCGATGCATGGATTATATAATGCAAATTTAATGTAGGGTAGGTTTATTGAAGGCGGTTAATTTCTCAAATATACGCAGTATTAGTAGAAAATCATGCGATTAGTATAAGCTATAACCCTAGAGCCGGAGCCGCCAAACTGACTTTTTCTCCTCATTTTTATTTTTGGCGTCATGCGCTAGCTTATAGTCGCTAAACAAAATGTATGAATGGTTATAGGGAACAAATTTAAAGATTTTTCCTTTGCAACCTGTTGCTACTACACTACTATCGAATAATATTTTTTGCAAAAGTAACTGCAGAATAAAATACTTTTTTTTTTATAAATTCTAATGGAAGTCCGGCTGCTAGAAGCAGGTAAGCATTAATATAAGACTTGCAACGTCACTTTATTTAAGTATTGCCAATACTAAGCACCCCACGCGACGTTTTGCATATATGTATAAAAACGTCACACTTCTAGTCCGTTCCGAACTTGAGATTATACATCTCAGCGGATTATACGTCAACTAATATCAACGTGGCTATTATACGTACGCAGTTTGGGGTGTTGCCATCAGAGATAACTAGAAGACGGACTACACCTATTTTTGCTAACTCTGTCACATTTTTAAAATGTTAGCTACCGAACTCATTTGACATTTAATGATTTTCCATAGAGCAAGATGTTTTGAAATATTTTTTATACACAATCAAAGTCTATTTCATTTGGCTTTGGATGTTGTAGTAAGTTGACATTACTATTGGCTTTGTGAGTATGCGAGATAAGTAGGTGTCAACGCTTGTCTGTGCATCTGACAACTACTTCTCAGAATAGATTAATTATAATATCAGTGAATGAAATTACAATTTAAAACGTACTAATGACAAATAGGCTCGACCTGATCTAACACTTTCCTCTCCCTCCGAAAAATAAAAGGTTAGAAAACAATCTAAGTAATTAAAATCATTGATATTATTCAGTTTAACTTTACAAACAAGCCTCAGTTGGGTGGTTACTTTTTTACCTGTAGAGTTATGGTGGGAGGTCCAGCTGTAGCGGCAGGCTGCTGCGCGGCTCCAGCCTGCTGCGCCAAAGCAAGCCCATTATAAACCATTAAGTATAGCGACAGCCGTAAGTTTAACATGAACATTCTAGATCAAAAGCGCTGGTGTTGTTCATACTACGCTACGTTCTACTGGACACCAGTGGAAACCTAACGTCATAACAGCGAAATGACTATATAATAGAGATGATAATGACAAATAACATCAAGATGATTTTCGGAACATTTGAACCTATAAGATCTCACAAGTGCGCGATATCTCTCGGTAGTAAATCGCATCATCAGAGTGCCGTAGTGTAAGTTTCTACGTGTGCGTAAAAGGTGCCCAAAAAAATTTTCCGTAAAAAATCATATAAATTGGAAGTTACGTTTTTACGCAATGACTCGTAAACAACTTAAACTCGTCACGCTGGGCAAGCTCGTTGCCAATATTGTGTCAAAGATATGTATTTATTATTTATTCAGATTATAATAGCCCAGCTACTAATCTTAAGAGGAAAACCATCACCTATAATAATAATAGGGGCTTGCAGGACAAAGAACATTTACTACAATCCGTCAACGTGCCTTAACCAACAAACTTGGAGAACTCCATTACAAAAGCAAGCAAGGCCTGTAGAATTTTCTTATACATTCTTTGACATAAAAAGCCCCATATAATAGTATTATCAGGTTATGATATGCCACAGTCAACATCGTGACCATTTGCATAAGGAGACATGTACCAAATGTGTTAAGAAATTGCTCATTCACTTCATTATCTTTGCTCTCATTATTTATATCTAATCTAAGTCCTATAAATAAATAATCCCTCTACCTTCATTACGAATTGTGCAATTATTTAATAAATAAATACTTAATGTATATAAAAGCTTCCAAAACCATATCAAATTTTGAAAGATAAGCTGTTTTTATAAGTATTGAATGTTTTAAGAAAATACTATCTAATATTTACATAAAACTAAGAATACAGCGTGCATTTGCCTTAAACATATAATAAATAAATATCTAAATATATGGTCTAAATAATCATCTACTTCATTAACTCTCGCATCAATACTAAATATATAAACATAAATTATAGCTCTGCTTTCCTTAACTAGTGTTATACATTATACATAATAAATACTGTGTTTTTGGTTTTTGTAGAATAAGGAATAAATTTTGTATTACATGGGGAGGTAAAAAAAACTATAAATTATCAAGTGCTCATATCATAGACAGGTAATAATTTGATGAAAGTTTCTGTTTTGCTGACGCTCCTTCAGCTTTACACACTACCACACCAAACTCTTTACATTTCTGTTCTCCTTTCAACTGTCAAACAATTGAGACTGACCTGCACATTACCAAGTGAAGCAATCTGTATCTGCTGTATTTGACCAGACGGAGTTAACACGTTGGCTACTTGTGGCTGTGCTTGCATCTGAAAAGACAAACGCAGGTGACGTAAATAAAACAGATACTAGGAATAAGGAAAGATTGGTATTCATACGAAAACCAAATACAGCATTTTATCTCAAAAATAGTTATGCGATGGCTATAAAGTTGTTTAATAAACTCCCACCAGACTTGCGTTAACTACCACTACAGCTGTTTAAGAAACGTTTATACTCATGGTTGTTAGAGAAATGCTTTTATTCTGTCAAGGATTTTTTATAAGCTTAGTGTATAATTATAATTTTATGTTTGATTTAATATTTTGAATTTTGTATTTTTGCATGCCAGAAATGGTCGAATATTGTTTTTAATAATATTAATGTATTGTTATTAATATATTCAGCAAATAAAGATTTGATTGATTGATTGATTGAAAGTCAAATTTTGATTTTCATGTTTTGGGCTATAATTTGACAACCCAATTGTTCATCGGCATAACCAGTGAGTTAGATACTCAGACCAGGCAAGAGACCTTACATGCTCTAAGAATTACAGTGATAAAAACATAGACCTACATATTTATTACAAAAGTAACTGCCAATCCCAAAACCTGGTTGTATCTAGAGCCGCTGTCACACTGCAAGCTCTACTCTGCTTTGCATGTCACGGGCTCAATTTGCTTCGCAAGAATTGCATAGTGCAATTTACAACAACTAATAGTCTAGCAGAAAGGACTGCTGATAATGGCAACTTTAAAATCATTGCATATCTGTTTTCCGGAAACGTAAAAAAATCACTGTTGCTTACACCAAACACTCACAAATATCTTATTTGCTGACGTCAAACATTTGAAGATTAAAATACACAAAAATTAGTCAATTAAGGCAGCGTACAGTACTATTTTAATAGGAGTTAAAGAATGAAATTGCCGTTTTATTGTAATAGGTACTTCGAATTGACATAGAACCTTCATGGTTTAAGATTTTAAAGTGAAACTTTTTTCATACGGTACCTATGTAGTTCTTCTTTTAAAAAATGTGCAACATTCGATTATCAACTTTCAGTTTTTTTTATTCAGCTTAGAAAATAAAGATGGATACTTAAAAAATTCATGTGATTTTTGAATACAAGTTCAGACGCAGAACTAACGCGGCAGAAACAGCTCGCAATATTAATGTTGCGTTTGGAGAGGGCACTGCTAATGAACGCACTGTGCGATTTTGGTTTGAACGCTTTCGCGATGGATTCTTGGAGAGACTTCGATTTAAAGAAAGAACCACGCGCTTTAGCAACCGGTGGTCAGGGCTCCAGAGTGAGAAACCTCACAATACTTCCTTCCTTGCCTTCTGTATGCTCTTGATCCAACAGCCAACAAGGTTTTGACTATCCAAACAACGACAGTTAATTCCAACAGTCTACACGGCGATAATCTCGTGAGAATTCATTTTGATACTTTTTCCTTTTCGACTTTCTCGAGATTATTGTCACGTGAAACAGTAATATTAAAAATCTACCTAGTCTATTGGGTACAACATACTTGTCGGAAGATAATCGATCCCAGTAGAGCAATGCACTGATATTTCCAAGAACCGGTGTTGTGTAGTAATATTGTTGGGGGATGATCCTGGCTGCTTGATTATGTTTGTGCAAGTAGTCGTCGTTAGCAAGTTGAGAACACGCGGACACTGGCGTACCTAAGAGATTCCCCAGACAACGTTCTACATAGAAGTACTTTAAGATAGTAGAAAGATATATACGTAGGTAGATAGTGGAAGGTAATAAATAAATATATATATATATATAAAGGTAGGTAAAATATAGCTACATAGTACATTTAAAAAGATACAGAGACACACAACTTTAAATATACACAAATAGTTTAAACATATAAATATATATACGTACTATATTATATAAATATACACACATATACAGCTACATATATAGTAAAAATAAATATACTGACGTTATTTAATCTAAATCTGGCTTCTTATATAAATTTAATAATATTTTTTGGAACCTGAAATGAATTATACATACCTGCTGCAGCTGCGGAATGATCTGCAGGTGCGGCGCGTGCAACGGCACGTGGACGGTCTGGTACACCGTGTGCCCGTTGGCCATGCTCACGGGCACCTGCACGGGCACCACGCCCACGCCGCCCATGCCACCGCGCACGGCCACGCCCCCGCCTGACACACACACACGTTACACGCACTGTTATGTAGGCCATAGACAGTCAAGTAATTTGATCAAACAGGCTGCTTCAAACAGTTTTATCAAATTGGCATGATATGCGAAGCTACTTTTCAGGCGTCAGTTTTTCGACGTTTTCGATGTTTCCTTTGAAGGCCATGAAACTTACTTAAATGTCTATAATAAATAAAATAAATAAATAAATATTATAGGACAATAACACATATCGCTATATAGCCCCAAAGTAAGCGTAGGTAGCTTGTGTTATGGGCACTATGATAACCGATCAATATTTTATATATATATTATATATAAATACTTATACTATCTAGATAAATATCCATGCTCATCACACAAACATTTGCCAAATGTGGGAATCGAACCCACACCCTAGGACGCAGAAGCAGGGTCACAACCCACTGCGCCACTCGGCCGTCTATGCAAGTCAATATACTGGTTAAAATAAATGTTTTTAATAATGTATTCGCATCGCCATGTTTCTACATAGGTACATACCTAGTTTAATAAAAGACGAACTCTAATTAATGCCCAACACTATCTATTTAACCTAATTCAACATCACAACACTTGAAAAGTGTGTGATATTGCTTTTTGTTTGAAATTAAGACAAAAAGTTATGAAAAAATCTTAACATATAGTGCAAGTGACGCAGATACCAAGCATGTGACATTCGGAAATGAAACACCAAGCAAAGATGTTCGCAAGATACAAAGCATGAAGTGGTATACCGGGAAATTTACTTAGAAACAAGCTTTTAGAGAATAATTTCGTTTATAACATAATTAACCTACTTCAATTTTTTTGAATGTGGCCAAATTGTAATAAAAATATATTTATTTAATAAATTAATTATGAAACTTTAAAAAGCTCTATATTGATCAATAGATCTAGGAGTCTGTAATGGCTAGACCAGTGATTCTCAACCACTGTGCCGCGGCACTTTTGTGTGCCGCCAAATTTCAAAAGTGTGCCGCCAAATTTTGCAAATATATAATAATGTTAATATTACTAAATTATATCATTTAAAAAAAATATTTTTAACATGAATATATATTTAAATCCACAAAAAAATAAATTATTTTATTATTTGCTTTCAAAATTTGTGATTCACTTTGCGTCGCATTTTTCAGGAACATTAGCGACGCAAAACGGGGTCTTGGTGTATTTAAAATTTTTGTCATAAACTATTTATGCAGTGTGTTATAGTAAGTAAATAATTTTTATCTTTTTCTTTGTGTGCCGCCAAATTTTGAAATCATTAAATGTGTGCCGCAACAAAAAAAAGGTTGAGAATCACTGGGCTAGACTATGTCATTTAATAAAAGTAGAGTTAATAGCTTTGACAGGTAGCAATTAACAAAGTCCGGACCCTCAACTGTCTGTATATAGCGTATTTTTATATTTTCTTTCAGATGATAGGAGAAACGATGTCCTTGCAAACATGCAGCTCACTGGCAGTATTTAGATAATAATTATTAAAATGTTGAGGGTGTTTAGTAGTATGCCTGCTGCCTTTATAACCTGTTACCTTCCAAGTCTAGTACTGTGTAAAAACATTATATCGAAAAAAGCCAGCAAGATTTTTAAAATTTCGTTTTAATAATTGTGATGCAACATCACAAAAAAAGCAAATTCAATGTCTAACCGTACGGTAAAAGTAATAAAAAATTTTATTTTATCAATGGACGCCTGCGACTTCGCCAGCGTGCTAGTTAGTGTGTTGCAACCTTTCCAAAATCACCAAAAATACGTAACTCTTTATATCAAGTTATCCTCAAGAGATAGATCCTTTTTGTAGTCCTAATAGAAATAATTCTTCCATATATTGTTTCGTTATATCTCAAATAAATAAAGCAGCGTTTTCGATAAAAGCTCCCAGATTACTTAAATTTCTCAGACTTCTCCAACAAGTATCGTCTTATTTAATCTAATTTGCACAAAATATGGACAAGTTATATATTTAAACTTTCTTCAGGAACCACTCCATCTATTGGTGTAAAACGCATAACAGTCTGTTCAGTAGTTTTTAACTTTATCGCGAACAGACAGACATACGTGGCGGGGTGCTTTGTAGTATAATATGTAAGTATATTATTTTACACAGTAAGTTAAAGTAAGTTTTCGGTGATGATAATTTTAATCGCTTTTTAAAATATTTATACCAACCTTGCGGGCCGGGACTGTCGGGCGATTTGCTCTCTTTCCCACTCCCCCCATTCTTGGCGTCCCCAGTTGCCAGTGTCACGCCAGCATTGGCCACATTGCCCACGTTGGCGACGTTGGTCACGTTGGCCACGTTGGCGATGTTGGCTACGTTGGCCACACTCGCCACGGGCAACTGGACGCCGGTCGAGCTAGGGATGGTAATGGGCTGGCTCGTGGGGATCTGAATACCGCCGGGGATGGCTATGTTGGTCCCCGGTATAGTGATCATCTGGTTCCCGGTGATTGCGCTGAGCGGGATGGTTATGTTAGTACCGGGGATGGAGACGGTCGCCTGTTGCTCTGTTAGGGGGTGAAGCGGGGTCGAAACTCAGATTAGTACGATAGAACCAAACAAGCGATGGCGTGCGATACATAGCGAGTGGAAATGTTAACTCATTAGAGATTTGTGTTCCCAGCTTGGACTGTCTCTTAAGCAAAACATTTCAAAATCAAATAAGTTGCTTCTTTGCTCTCATTTAAAACTGCCAGTAGCGTGTAAGCGAGGTTTTTTAATTTTCTGTTAGCTTGTGATACTTTTTAAATTTTATAGCCACTAATTCAAATTTCTATCATTAATTTCATGATATCGTTAACTTTAACAAAAAAAAATACTTTTTACTTTTCCCCACTTTTCAAATGAGTTGTTCAATGTCAACAATTTAGCTCTTGACTACTGTCTCACCTGATGTTAAATGATAAAGCAGATCAACTTTCAACTAATTTCAGGCTAACTAGAAAGATTCTGGTATGATTCTATAGTTGATCATTTTATTATTTAAGAGAATAAACGTAAACAAAGGCGTTGTGAAAGCGAACGACTTTGTAAGCAGAAATGTCGTCAGTTTCATAAAACTAATTCAATTATTGTCTGTCGTTTTGATGGCTAACTGTGATACTAACTACTTCATATTACAGTCCGAACCATATAGATTGGCAATAAAGTGCTAAGCAAAGGAGTAGACTGACTTTTATCCATCTATCTCTTTCTTACTAATGTATATGCCATCTACTGCGCAATTCTCACTTCCAAATAATAATAATAATATATAATTGGTCCCGCCTTAGTATACAGCCTCCGTGCAAGAACGCACCATCATCACGGATAGGAGGCCTAATATCGTGGTGTTCGTCCGGGCACAGTCGAGGGTGTTTTTGGTGGACATCACAATTCCATATGACGAGAACCTGGAGCATATATGTATTCGCCATGTGGATGTAGTGTATACTTAAATCGTTTATTTATTTTAAGCATCTTGCTCGACGGTATAGTCCGCCGGTTTCTTCACCTGTCGCCCTGATGAATCCCCCAGCATATATGTATTTATGTAGCGAATATTTAAGTTTATTGACCCTCCGTGTAGAAACCGAAAGGGGTGTGGATTTTCATCCCACTCCTAACAATTTAGCCCGCTTCCATCTTAGACTGCATCATCACTTAACATCAGGTGTGATAGCAGTCAAGGGCCAACTTGTAGTCAATATAAAAAAAAAAATTATTTTAAGTATCTAAGTAAGTTTATTAATAGTTTTGGCATTATATATGTATTTATTGTGTATCCGGGCGTGAGAGTATATTCAATGTAAAATAATAATAATAATATAATTGTTTATTGAGGCAAAAAACCCATTATATACAAAGTTAGATTACAAATGTATAATATAAATAAAATACGAGTAAAAGCACATTTTAGGAACATCGTAACTATATCGTACTAAAACTACTTCCTATTTGGATGTCGATGTACTGAGATCCAATGCGTCATTATATAATATGTAAATATTATTATTTACATACGAAATTTATTATTATTGCAAATATAGGTAAAAGAGAGATAGATAGTAGTTTGCCAACTTCTGTGCTTTTAACAACTTTCGAGGGTTCAACGCCCTTTATTGCCAAACTATACGTTTAGAGTATAGTCCACTACCATTTCGGACTGTGTGACTATCTAGAGATCTTGGTATTAAAAAATAAAAGACACCTTCCATAGCCTTGAGAAGAGTAAATTATGAAGTGTCTAGTAAGAAGCGAAGCACATGATGGTAAGTTAGACATCCCATAGATTAATGACAATAGGGGCCCAAGCTTTGTAGGTGAAGTTAATGTATTGCATTGATACGGTAATGGTAATAAATAACAAGTTACCTGTGGGTAAATGCATGACGTTCTGTAGGAAGCCCGCCGGCAGCACGGGGGTCCGAACCAGCTGACCGTTGACTAGGCTCATTTGACCCATTCCAGAGAAATTCTGAAAGTCACAAATTGTTTTGTTTGTAAACTAACAATAAATGAAAATCTAATTCTGAGTAGTTATTTATTTATTTATTAGGTTCGCTTACAAAACTTACTGTAAAACATGATATCTTAAACTTATTCCTTAATTTATACTAAGTGATAGTCCATTGCTTATTTACTTATATGATAAGTATTATGTATATAGTAGATAAAAATATTCATAGTGCACATATCGTCTTTTGTACCGCCTTCTGTACCACTACTTCTTTCATAATATTATTTCTGTATATTTTTATGTTATGTAAAGTATCATCATTATCATCATCATCATCAGCCGGTGGACGCCCACTGCTGGACATAGGCCTTTTTAGTGACTTCCAAACACAACGATTCCGAGCCGTCTGTGGCCAACGAATAAAGTATAAATAAATAAATATCAACTGGTGACTCATCACGAAGTATCTATAACTATACACTCGATTGACTTGAAATTTAGTATAGTTACACATTTTGCGATACAGACGCTCACTGAGAACGCATTTCTCGAAATACCCACAGGAACAGGAACCGCTTCACATAGCCAGTGCTTACTAATAATTATCATAGAAACGAATATTTGTGTGTATGGATGGATGGATGTTTATTACTCTTTCAAGCAATAACTTTTTTTTTATCGCTTCTTCTTCTTCTTTGAGAGCCTCTCCGACTAGCGAAGGTTGGCAGTCAGTTTCGCAAATTCCTCTCTATTTTTCACGAGACGAAATAATTGTGCGGCACTCACGATTAAAATGTAAAATTAAAATGTAAAAGAGGATGTAGTGACTAAAATTGAGAAAGGGATGCTTAGATGGTTTGGACATGTAGAGAGAATGGATGAAAGAAGATTAAATTCGAATTCAAATTCAAAATCATTTATTTCAAGTAGGCCAATTATAAGCACTTTTGAAACGTCAAATTAGACTATTTGTAGTGACTCTACCACCGGCTCGGAAGGCAGGTCCTGTTGTTACAATATTAACTGTTTTGTTACATAAAATTACTTATTCTACTACTACATAAAATTATTAACAAAAGAGATTTACAAGGCGAGGGTGAATGGAAATGTTGGAAGGGGAAGGCCTAGGCGAATGTTCCTGGACCAAATTCAGGACATTTTAAATAATGGCCAGGTCAAGAGTACCCTAAACCGACGAACTTGTATGAAAGGATTAATGAGAGTGGAAGAAGCTAAGGAAGTATGCAAGGACCGTGGCAAGTGGAGGGATGTGGTCTCTGTCTACCCCTATGGGAACAAGGCGTGATGTTTATGTATGTATGTATGTACTCGCGATTCCGGTCCACTCTCTGATATTTCTCAGCCAAGACTTCTTTCTGCGACCAACGCTTCTTCTACCGGCAATTTTATCGCTGGGAAATGCATTTACGCATCCCTTCGGAGGGAGTACAGGGACTGCGACCGGGGGGTACGTGGGACTCGCTGACCGAGAAACAAAATACCCACTAAAACCCAGCGCGACCCTCCGCGTCTTACAAGATGTACCAATGGATCATAATTGAATATTCTACATTGGCAAAATGTGGTAAAGTAGTGCCTTCACCATTTTATGTGTTCCATCCTTGTCGAGGGGAGTGCTAACTGTCTCTCCTTTCAATAGACACTTCAAGCAATAACTACTGAACGGATTTTGATGAAATTTCTCAATAAAGTAGCTTACATATCAGAATAACACACAGGCCACATATTGTCCCCAATTTCCCACCGAAACTAGAAGTACGCGAGTGAAACCGCGGGCGGCCTCTAGTAGCGGTACAAGTAATTATGAAAATCCAAGTGTATACTGGATACAGCAATGTCAGCACCAGTTCAGTAAGTAGATTCCGCAGAGAAGCGCAGCAGTTGCTCTGAACAGTACACGTTACTGTTCCAGTAGCAGCATTCACAGCTAAGCTTATCGTAAGCCATTTCTCCTTATCGCTATACAGCTATACCTCCAGGCTACCTCAGGCTTAGGAAAATATTAGGACACTAGAATGCAGGTGGCGAATGATACGTATCAATACATACACACGAATCCATAACCATTTGGGAATTTGACTCAATTTATTTTATTACTTAATTGTAAACTAAGATAAAAAATAATAACGTACGCTGTAAAAATAATAAGAATCCGATAAAGATGTGCAAAGTTACAGCCACTAAAATGTTTGGAGTAGGGGTCTTCTGTCCTTTTCTCGCAAAACGAATATTTGTACTAAGCCACTACGGCGATACTGTCGTGTGACGTCACATCACAGTATGGCTGTCTCTGTCTAATTAGACATATTCAAGTGCTTATAACTTTTTATTTATTTGATCAATTTAATTAGTAAAATAATAATAAAAACTCTTTATTACACCAAAGAACATAATAACATTTGTTTTAGAATCAAGTTTCAAAAAATAAATTTAAAAATAATATGTTGGTTACTGTCAAATACCCAAATTACACAAAAAATTACCTATACAAAAGTTACATACTAAACATGAATATCAGAATAAATAGTATAATAGCAATAAATAATAATACTAGACATACTTAAACAATATTTACATATATACGAGTACGTACCTTAACTGCGATTAAGGAAATGGTTCTTGACGACATTTCAAGGTATAGAGTGACTTTGAGTGTTATCTCTGAACTTCCACAGTTTCCGCTTTCACAGGAAGATTCACTGTAGCGGTTAGCCTACTGGGTGGACTACAACTTGTTCTCATTGCGGGATGGGGGTTAGGCTCACCCGGAACCTTTTCCTATGGTAAACTGGAGTGTGATGATAAGAGGTGAAATGAAGAGAAAGTATATTAAACCTCTATCATATTCTTCTGGGTTAGAATCAAGTTTCAAAAAATAAATTTAAAATCTAATATTTTGATTAGTGTCAAATACCCAATTATACAAATCACCTACAGTTACAGTATCATAGGTATGCTACCTGCGCGTGGTGCGAAGGGATGAAGAGCGCCTCCTGTCCGTCCACAGTGACGGCCTGCAGCGGCGCCACACCGCCCACCATGCAGCCGCCGTACACGTTGCCGGCCTGCTGCTGCAAGGACAGACTTAGCGTTACTGCGTGACTGCAATCGCACCCGGTGGTGAGTGATGCAAGCGGGACAGCTTGGTAGCAGTGGACAGATGGTCAAAGCCACCCACTAGCCAGACTGGCCGCAAGACAGGCCTGGCCCTGTAGTTCAAAGTTATGATGATAATGATGAGCCCACAAAAATCGAGCCCTCTTTCGTCTCATTGTAAAAAATAATTGGTTTTCTGTAAAGTCGGTTTACTGACAATAGTTGAACGTGACAACGTCTTAAGAAAATACTGATGGAATGGTAGCATTTAATTGGTTATTAAAATTTTTAATTTAAGTATATTTTTATAAATATTAATTTAAATTAATAAAATAATTGATTTTGATTTTATAAATTTATATTTTAAATTTATAATAAATATATTAATTTTTAATTTAAAATTAATATATTTAATAGACGGATGTCGAACGCTGCCGAACGCAAAGGCCGATTGTGCTTCTTTGTCGCTCGTTCCGCGCTCTCGCTTGCACTTCAAGCCTTACATGGAACGCCTCAAAGCGAGGTAACGACGCATGACGTCATGTTTTTTCGGGCGTGCAGCCGGCTCTATCGAATTATAAGACGTTGTCACGTCAAAAAACTTTGCCATGTCTCGGGCGTTGGCTTATACGATTACTTACATTGATTTCCTCACATGTCAGCATTTAAATGATATCAAGCCAACACAACGAGCTGGATGTTTCGGTCCAGGAAACAACTGACCTGCAAGAGCTGCGGGTGGATCTGCAGCAGCTGTTGTGGCGCATTCTGGTACGTGGCTCCCTCGGAGCCGGAGACCACGCCGCCGCCCAGCAGCGACTGCAGCTGCTGCATAGATATCACCTGGAAAGTTGGATATGACATGATGATATGAATATGATGATTGTTACAGGGTCAGCAGTATCCCCTCTAACACAAGGAGGGAGGCTTCGAAGTCGATTCTATTTGTTGTTAAAAAATTTTATTTCTTACTTTTTAGTGATTTATCGACACGTAACGTACTCATACTATACTGTCATAGTATATTATACGGCACTAGTACTTCAATTTCCCCAGGATATCAGCATCAGATCCTAAGATGCTGACAATGGGACCACCTTGGAAGTGAGCCCTTTCTATTAAAAAAAGAATTATCAAAATCGGACAACTCTGTAAAAAGTTATGCGTGGTCATACATATATATACTAAACAGATTTTATTCCAGTTTTCTTATCTTAAACGGATAGCATGCTATACGCAATCTTTGTTATAAAATAGGTTCGCATTCAATTTTTTTTTGGTATTCTTGGTATGTTACTCAACAGTATTTTATCGCGAGCGAAGTCGCAGGCGTCTGCTAGTATAATAACAAGGACGGTATTTGTTAATCACCTGAGGTTGTTGCACTTGTATGCCATTAGGCACTGTGCTGGCTGCATTCACTATCGCTGCTGACAGTTCATTGCCCTGTAAAAAATAAATTCTACAATATTTAATAATATACATTTTTAATAAAAATTAATATAATAAAAATTTGCACATATTATTCTTACATCTTACCCTCGACAGCTTACACGTGAGGTAAGTTATGGACTGGCTTTATAGGAGGAGCGTTAAAATCGATGGCTTCTTGTGTTCCCACAGATTGCCATAATACGGGTTGCACACAAGATAAAAAAAGATAAAATCCACACCCCTTTCGGTTTCTGCAAATCATACTACATACTAAAACTGAAAATCATACTGCACATACCACTGCACTGCAGAGGCCGTCAAAATAATAATTAACATATTATATTTCTGGTATGAGAGCGCATTTGATGGGATAGCACCCTCCACCACCAACTTTTACCAGTCACTACACCATGACACTTAATATAACAAAGCGTTCTCATCAATTATTGTGTAATAATAAATCAAAACATTGGGCCTAAATTTATTGCAGTCTAAACACTCCACTCACCGTTAAGCCTTGCGCTCTTAGTTGCTGCACAACAGCAGTGCTGATCACCCTCAGCTGTGGCTGCTGTTGCTGCAAATACTGTTGTTGTAGCGCCGCTAGTGTGGCGGCGTCACCTTGCACTTGTTGCACTAGCTGGGCTTGTTGCACTTGCTGCTGCTGTTGCTGTTGTTGTTGTTGTACTTGTTGCACTTGTTGTTGCTGCTGTTGTGCTTGCTGTTGTGCCTGTTGTTGTGCTTGCTGTTGCGCTTGCTGTTGTTGTTGGGGACCTGTAATTTAAAAATAATAATGATCAATGTGTACCCGGTAACAGGACTTTACTCCTTGTTAACTCTTTTACTTGTGTGTTAGCATATATAACTCAGGCCACGGTCATGTTTCAAAGAGAACAAAAAAAAAATAAGTCAACCGCTGCTAGGATCACTACAATAAGTTAAACTTATCTTGAAATGTGTTAATTAAATAATCATAACATGGAGTCTTTAGTTTTATCTAAAAGTAATATAGTCTGATCTCTATGATGTTAACAAAAATTCACTATGCTGGATTGATATTACAGAAATGAGAAATTGGGTTAATGTACCCATGAAATGCTAATGCATTAAAATAGTTTGTTTAATATACACATATCTATTTAGCTATATTTATGTGCAGTTAATGATTTAGGATTTATCTTACTAAAATGCTGTTGTTGTTGTTGTTGTTGCTGCTGCTGTTGTTGCTGTTGCTGCTGCTGCTGCTGCTGCTGCTGCTGCTGCTGTTGTTGCTGCTGCTGTTGCTGCTGCTGTTGCTGCTCTTTCTCTTCCTGCTGTTCGGGGGTCATTGTGGCGGGCCCCACGCGGCTACAGGTGGCCGCCAATAACGCCAGTGGCGACTGGGTGCCGCTACCCTCCTGTACAACAAATAACATGGGTACTAAAGATGTATGGTATTCATTGAGTCAGATGTTAAGCAGCACCCAGGTCAAATTTTGAGGTCCTTTCCACTCACTCCTGATACTGAAATTAACCTCTGAGTGGTTAATTACTAAAAACATATTTTAAAGTTTAAACACTGAAACAAATATCTGAGCATTCCATGAATTCACTGTGCAGGTGCTGACAGAGAACAGGCCCGAGACGGGCATAGGTTAAAAAATTCTTTAATGATATCAACACCTATCACCTCTACTAGTCTTGCCTGACTAGCCAAATTTGCTAAGAGCCTATTAAACCAGCCATGGATACCTGTTCTAGTACTGAATTTAATGTAGTTTTAGTTAGAATAATAATAGAATAGCTTGATTGAAGAAAGATTTAGCTGGTATTTCTCTCACACCCACTTCTGCTGTATATAAACTAACCACATAGCCACTTTTAGTTAGTTTGTTTGTCAGATCATAGTAAGTATTAAACACATTAATTAAGGGATCAAATAGAATTGATAAGGATTTGAGAATGGCTTACTGTTTTCACACTGATTGTCACATTATGGGGTACAGAAGAAAAGCCAATAATTTATTACATTTTTTAAAGAAAAAGTTTGAAAATTCAAGTGTATATGTGACAAAAAACTTTTAAATGCCTACCACTCCGTTCAACTTTTTATTAGTACCATCTGCGTCTCAAAAACTTCTCTTACCATTAATTTTTTTTTGTAAAATCCCATTTATTGTGATGTTATTTTACTATTTTGGAGTATCACTAAAAGGTATATATTAACAAGTTGCTTATTTATTTATTGAACATATTATACTTTTTGAATATATTAGACAAATGACATTGCAAGCCCTAAGCAGTAGTCTATTGTTAATTCCCTTTCACTGACACATGGTACCTGTCGAGATAATATACTTGTTTGGTTTCTTGAATAGTGGAAATGGAAGCTGAAATCTGCAGCTTGGGATAAATCTAAGTGCAGTAAGCTCCATATTGGAACGAGTGTCCAAAGCTGCTCTAGTAGGGTCCTTCCAAATTTGGCTGGGCCGGGAGAACAACTTGAACAGGGAAGGTGAGTGTTGACGCGCGTCACTAAGGGTACCCTTAAACCTACACCTGTGTCACAAGTCTCGGGCTCTGTTTGGAGTTTTTCTCCCCACCCGCACAGTGAATCCATGGAATGCTAAGATGTTTTACTCTAAAGACAAATAAAATATTTCTGATAGTTTGTGTTTAATATGTCATCATTATCATCTGATGGGCATCTAGCTGGAAATTGCTAGAATATAGGGCTCCAGAAAGAACTTTAAAAATCAGTCTTGAGCCACCCAGCGGCAAGCTTTAGTGAAAATTTAAATGTGTAAATACTAAGTTTAAATGAGAGTTAATGCACACATTTTGATTTTGATTGTGTGTGTGTGTTTGTGTGTAATTTTATATTATAGTAAAGTGTCTGATATGACATCATGCGCCTGTCTCCTCAGCCTTTTAAGGATTGTATCAGGTTTCTTATTCATTAGATTCCTTGCAAGTTCATTTAGATGATTTTCAATACATTTCGGTATGTTTTCATTGAGTCAGCAACTTCAGCCCCTAGATCATTTTTCATTTACTCAATATGTAAGGGTAGGGGTAGGGTATAAAAAAAATGGATCTGAAACTTCCTAGCAACATTCAGAATCATATTCTTCAAGCTTTTCTAAATTCAAAACAATTTATAGAATGCAGTTGGTACTTGCACACTCAATTCTATTCAGTTCCTGGTATTGTTATCTTTGGTTCGAACTTAGAGCAAGGCAGAAAAAAATGATAATATTATTGAGTGCAGACGAAATTCTAAAGAGTTTGATGCGGTCACAAATAAAAGGGGAGACATACTTACATCTCGCGAGAATTGAGTATGTATCTACATTTTTTGACGCCTTATACACGTATGTCTTTATAACTTACTTTTATTGACTTGCTCACATACTTTATTGATAAGATAAATTCAATGTTGATTTTGTTCCGGTACTTTTATACTGTGCGGCACACTTTTAGTTAGTTGTGAAATATATTATTGCTAAATATTATTTTGTTTGAATTAAATCTTATGAAACACATACCATAATTATAAAGTATTGGCACAAATATGAAAAACATTTAACAATTTAATATAATTTTCAATAAATTTTAACATTGTAAAGTAATGTAAACAATAGGCGTTCAACGCTATTTTTTAAATTTCGAACATAATTTATAGAATGAACAATAAAAATTATGAAATGTCATACAATCATTCGCGTCATTTGTCTATGATTTTTCAAAACCTATTATACGTCATTCAAAATTTTTAGGACAATAGGGGCTTATTTTGTTTTTAGTAATAAATTTTTAATAATAACTTAATATACTAAATTTAACTTCATTTAGCTTAACAATTAGTGGTATTGGGTGAGTGTGTGAACAATAAAGTTATATATTACATCTTTAGAAAATATTTAGACTTTACAAAAAGTATATATTATCAAAATTATTCATTGTTGTCAGCTTTCATATAGCTTAATATAATTTTGTTTTAGTTTATGCTTTTTTAGCTTTTATAAAAGTTTCTATTCAGTCACATGTTTAAGTGGCAAAAGCGTCTTGTTTCCTAAAATCCTAGTAGTTGGGAACCGACACGCCTTTTCCTAACAAGTGCCGTCAGCCGGGAGTCGTCGCTTTCAAGGTCGCCGCCGCCCTTTGATCCACCCACCTTGACTCGCGTGACTGAGATTTTACGCATTTATAACTAGGTTAAGATTACTTTAATTTTTGAATGCCACGTTAATAAAAGAATAAAAATTTGTTGATTGAGAAAATTTTACTATCATTTTCCTGTATGTTAATAACTCTATTATGAAAAAACTAAAAATGGCGATCGGTTCCGTGAAGTGCAAAAACAAGAGGCATTAGATATTTATTTTAGGCTTTGGTTGAGATTACTCATTATTATTGTGTTTTGAAAAGACAAAAATATTGGGAGTGGAGGATGTCGATGCTATTTCGGCAAGGGAGTAGCTGACTAAGCGGTCACAACCTCCTGCGTGTGGCCTGGCGGGCCCCACACGGCCGGGGCCGCACTCGCCCCGCCCTCCCCCTGCACCGTACAACATGAGAACGCGGCCCGCTAGCGTCCAATCTGTTACACAATAACACTTCAACGCTCTATCGTAATACACTTTTTACCTTTATTATTTTGTCCTCACTAATGTATTCCACTGTCACTTTACAGGGTTCAGACGACATTAT